>OZ020191.1:37779945-39262445 GCA_963971165.1 Philopedon plagiatum | reverse complement strand
GACGGATTCTATACGGATAACATACAAGACTGTCCAGGCGAAGTGGTGTTCAATTTCCGAGGCAGATGTTTCTCCGACGTATATCGGATGTGCTTGTGGTGAAGCCATTAATGCTGACATTTATATTAGGCGGTGTTTGTCAAAACATCGTCAGTTTATTTCTGCTACTCGCCCCAATGACGAAATTATCCTTTGGCCAGATCTGGCTTCGTGTCATTATGCAAGACAAACAACAGAGTGGTTGACTACCAATAATATTAATTTTGTCCCAAAGGCAGACAACCCACCAAACGTGCCTCAAGCGAGACCTATAGGACATTTTTGGGCCCTACTAGCTAGAGAAGTTTATGAGAGTGACTGGGAAGCTCAAAACATAGAACAGTTACGACGCCGGAAAAAAATTCGTGTAACCGACATTGGTGCCGTCCAAAGGCTAATGGCGCAAATTAGGGTTAAGTTTCGTGCTATTGACGAACATGGACCTTTATCCGTAGTTTAAACGTATAGTTTTAATAACAATAAATGTAAAAATAACGACTTATAATTTAATATGATAAAAAATGAAAAGAATACAAAATATGGGTACTAATACACTAGCGGAAAAAATTAAGGGATCAAAAAAAAATCTCAATTTTCTGCGATTTTTCAAATGGCTGGATCTTTGGTAAAAATGGTCATATTTGAGTGAAAAAAATCAATTTGAAGCTTGAAGTGTCTAGTTTAAGGATCTTGCGATAAAAAAAAATTCCAAGCAACAATTAGCGCAAAATCCTAATGAATATCATGGAAAGACCATTTTTCGAAATTTTTTGCAATTTTATTTTTCGTGTACGGACTTGAAAAAATTTATTCAACCTAACCACTATATGGATTGGATAGGTTGTTCATTTAGCTTCAATTTCTTTTTGTGTCGGCCTCGATACGAACATTCCTCGCTGAGTTATCAGACTTTGAATGAAAATG
Organism: Philopedon plagiatum; assembly: GCA_963971165.1. Taxonomy (NCBI): domain Eukaryota; kingdom Metazoa; phylum Arthropoda; class Insecta; order Coleoptera; family Curculionidae; genus Philopedon; species Philopedon plagiatum. Next base: position 39,261,482 of record OZ020191.1, on the reverse strand, counting down.
CGTCATTTTATTTTCTCTCATCAATATCTCAGGAATCAGTGGTCCCGCAGAAAACGGCAGGGGGGTTTCGGAAACTTGGATCCATTCTCTACAATGCTCTGGCATGTTTTTTCAGAAAAAAATGTTTTTTTTCATCCTTAACATGACTTTGAAAAATTGTGAAAAACAGGACTTTTTCAGGTCTTTTAGAAAATCACGTGCCACATTGAGAATATTGGGCAAATGACTAATGTTAAGTGTGCATCTTACAGGCCATTATACCCCTAAAAGCCCTACAGAGTTTCAACCTGATCCATCGAGCCGTTTTATTGTTGCATTCGATTGAATTTTTGAAAAAATTGAAGGATCGCGTTCCTTTGCCTTGAGAGCTCATACACTGTAAAAAAAAATGATTAAATTTTAAATCAAATTCAACCCAATTTTGACTAAATCCAGGTCCACGCCAGATTGATTGAAAAAATTAACACTGCATATTGATTAAATCGAAGGATCTGTGATTAAATTTTCTTATTCAAAATTGATTAACCTAACAATTAATTCTGATTACATCTAAATCAATTTTTATTAAAATTTTCTTCCATAATGATTAAATTTCCATAATACTCTAATCATTTTTTATTAAATCTTAAATCCAATGTGATTGATATGCAATCATCAGTAGCACCGCCCTTCCCCTCTCCGCCCTATAAAGTACCTGATTAGGGCGTCGATTTTATTTATTAAATGACAATACTATAATACATAAGAAAAGGGAACACATTAAAGAACAAACAGATGAAATTATATAAAAGATAGGTAATGCAAATTCCCAAAGAATGGGAATTGTTTGTCCCATATCATAAACAAAAATCCGGGGAGGTGAGGCGTGGACCTGGATTTAGTCAAAATTGGGTTGAATTTGATTTAAAATTTAATAATTTTTTTTTACAGTGTAAAAGTTGAAAATAATTATATGAAGTAAAAACACGAAAATTATTTACTCATCTGTAAATAAATACATAAAATACTAATGAAGACCTGGCATGACAAATCTTTTCTTTGAAAATACATGGAAAATAACTTACATTGGTGCATGAGTTCCTCCAAGGGATTGGATTCAAGATCTGAGATTTTTGCGTATTTCTTTTGTTTTTGAAACATAATTTCACCAACATGATGTAACAGCAAAGTTTTTAAAAGAATATTCGTAAAATTTTAGAACAGGTTGACCACTTCATTCGTTATAACCTCACATTGCACATTGCACTACCACAGAAACCGCCATACCTACTGCCGATTAGATGGAATTTTTGCAGATTGCAGCGGGGTGGATGGATATCGGTACTCCCTTGTGATTAAAAGGTTGCGTACTGCGCATGTGTTGGCGGCTTGGTTTAGAAGTTTGAGTATTTTTTAGTCAGTAGGTGATTGATACTGATTATTGTGATTATTTTAACAAGGAAATATGATTTAAAATGTTTGTCTTTTTTATGCATTTGATCAGTATCGATTTAAAGTAATCGAGAATGAGTAATTTGTTTGAATCATAACGAAGATTATGAAACTGATTTAGAAAATAATTACAAATTAAATCAAAAAATTTAATCCGGCCAATAAAATAAGACATCTCTTGTGGTTAATCAACTGGATTTTTTACTGTGTAATCTGTAAACAAATGGAAAAAAATGTCTCCTAATTTTTTTCCACATTTGTATTGCGGAAAGCGTTTGGAGTCATGAAAAGAATTTTGTTTTCTAAAAAAGTAGAAAACATTGTGTTTTGAAAAATTGGAAAAAAATTTGTTTTCGGCAAATCAAAAAAAAAGTTTGTGTGAAAAATTTAAGAAAAAATTTCTCTGTTCTTGACTTCAAACGCTTCCCGCAATAAGTGTGTGAAAAACAATCAGGAACAACTTTTTTCCCAGTTTTTTACAGATTATGAGCTTCCAAAGGCAAAAACCGTGATCGTTCAGTTTTTCAAAAATTCGATCGAATGGATCAAATTGAAATTTTGTAGGACTTCTATGGGTACAATGGCCTGTAAAATGCACACCTCACATTAGTCATTTTCCCAATATTCTCTATTGATTGCATAGGGAGTATAAAAATTTCCATAACATTGCCACATTAGAGTGCGTACTTCAGTGAATTTGGAACACCATTCCGCAACCCGAAATAACCCGATGCATCAATATGGCCGAACGATTGAGGGCTGTTAGAGAGCAGGGGCGGCAAAACCCGTTATTGAACGGATTAAAACATACACACATAAACACACACTCTTTAAAGAATGAGTTTGCAGTCATGAAATCAGGTGGAAATGACGAACCACCGGGTCTCATTTCTCTTAAGGGAACACACACACAAAGGAGCGTAAATCCGACCGGGCGACCTCCACCTGGTACGCTTTGGGTAACTCTAATGCCGGTGGTTTTGCAAAATTTGTGAAGATCGCTTCAAAAAGGGAAATTTTTCAAAAAGAAATTTTTCAAGTTTTCAGAAACAATTTTTGTTTTAATTTTTCAGCAAATTTTTTTTCCATGACTCCAAACGCTTTACGCAATAAAACTGTGGAAAAAACTTACGAGAAATTTTTTTTTCGTGTTTTTACTGATTATGAGCTCTCAAGGCAAAACAACGCGATCCTTCACTTTTTTCAACTGTAGGGCTTCTAGGGGTACAATATAAGATGCACACTTAACATTAGTTATTTTCCCAATATTCTCAATGTGGCACGTGATTTTCTAAAAGACCTGAAAAATTCCTGTTTTTCACAATTTTTCAGTCATGTTAAGGATGAAAAAATTTTTTTTCTGAAAAAACATGCCACAGCATTGTAGAGCATGGATCCAAGTTTCCGAAACAGCCCTTCCATTTTCTGCGGGACCACTGGTTCCTGAGATATTGATGAGAGAAGAGAAAATGACGTATTTTCATTCAAAGTCTGATAACTCAACCAGGAATGGTCGTATCGAGGCCGACACAAAAAGAAATTGAAGCTAAATGAACAACCTCTCCAATCCATATAGTGGTTAGGTTGAACAAATTTTTTCAAGTCCGTACACGAAAAATAAGATTGCAAAAAATTTCGAAAAATTGTCTTTCCATGATATTCATTAGGATTTTGCGCTAATTGTTGCTTGGAAAATTTTTTATCGCAAGATCCTTAAACTAGACACTTCAAGCTTAAAATTGCTTTTTTTTCACTCAAATATGACCATTTTTACTAAAGATCCAGTCATTTGAAAAATCGCACAAAATTGAGATTTTTGTTTGATCCCTTAATTTTTTCCGCTAGTGTATTTTTTCTCAAAACTTATTTGAGATAAATCCGTTATGTCTATTGGCATCTGCCACAGAGATGGGCTATTGCTAAAAAACTAAAAACTTTAGTTAAAAAAGCCTAAGGACATAAATAAATAAAATAAGAAAAACTAACTTTAGTATGATGAGTATTTTCAATAAAACGCAATATAAATCGTCTAAGCTACTTGTACGCGCACTTGCCTGTTCAGGTAAGTTAAAAATTTTCCTTTTAGCTTGGTATTAACTGTCGAGCTGAGCGTCTGAATATTCTTAAAAATCAAGATGAGGGTAAAAGGCCAATTTATAAACAATACCCTTTTCTGCCACGCGCCATTTTGTAAAAAGGGTTTTTAATTTTATTCCAAATTAGCGGAGATACCCACACAATTCAGAAAACAATTTTCGAATTGAGACCCTTGTCATCCTTTTAATTTAGTTAAGAGATTTTCGTAGTCAAATTTAAAACGCAGTAAGGAAATTTAATTTACTTTATTTTGTTTTTATTTTGCGTTGGGCTACGAAATGGGCTACAGCAAGCAAATAATAATTAGCTTTGAACTTAATGTTGCGGAGGTATTTTCTGAAAGTAAACTGTCCTAGTTTTCTGTTAGCAGTATTTCACAACTTGTGTTTTATTTCCCACAAAAATGTTCACAAAGAAAATATTTTTTAACTTAATATTTACACTCTTAAAAATAATGATTCAATTATTTAAATCAAAGTAAACACATTTGTAATTAAATACAGGTTCACGCCAGGTTCACTATAAAATTAACACTGGTTAATAGTTTACTCAAAAGTTCTGTGATTATTTTTTTATTTAAAATTGATATTAGTTATCAATTCACACTGACTTCATTAATTATTTTAAATCATTCCGTTTAAATATAAGTGTATTGCTTTCCTCTTCCCATTAAATAGGGTGTTGAATAGTTATAAAATAGTTGTTAAACAAAATTGCTTGTATGTAAAATAGTATAATATATTGTTTTATTAGGAGTAAAAGCGATACTTTTATGACGAGTCTGTAGGTTTGCCGGACGAACGAAGCAACTCGTCTCTAATTGCCGGACTCAATTTGTTCGTCAGGCAAACCTACAGACTCATCATAAGAAGTTGCTGTTACTACGAATAAAACATACTATTTTGTCTTCAAACGTCGCGACGGTTGAATTTTCAAAAAAGTAGGAATACTTTTGCAACAATAATAAGTCTATATTTACTAGCGTGTCCGTTATTTATTTTTTTTTTTTTATTTATATATTTATATTTATTTACCAAGTTGATTTTTTTTCTTGCGACGCCCCTTAAATTTTTAGTTTATCGTCTAAAAAAAATGTCAGACCAAAATAAGCCCTTAATATTCAGAATAAACCTTGCCCTAAAGACGATACGTTTCCCATTTAAATTACATGGGATTTTGCCACTTTTTACAATTAATTTTTTTTTTCTCGGCCAAGATGACATAGCAATGAGATATACATATCCATATAGGAAATTGAACGCTCTACAAAAAAGATCTCTTATAATTTTTCGACTAATTCACTCCTTCAAAAGTTATTCAAGGTACTAAAATGCGACTTAGCGCGCTTGCGTGAATGGAAAATCCGTGTGTTGGCGGGAATGCTTGTAGTGTAATTTTGAGTCACTTACTGTATTGAAGGGAAATTTCATGAAAGTATACAAAAATTTATGAAATTCAATAAAAATTAGTTGACTGCGTGTTATAAATGAATAGTCTCAAAAATGATTCAAACTAGAACCAGCTACCTGTCATGCGGTATATTTTTCCATGTTTAAAATTTTTTTACCCTAATACCACCAGAATTATCTATTTTTAGAAATAAACTAATAACTTTTATTTGAAATAATTTCCACTTTGCCGTAAAAGTAAAAAAATCAGAAAATTTACATAGAGTTCAAATTTCACCTTGAATAACTTTTGAAGGAGTAAATTAATCGAAAAATTATAAGATACCTTTTTTGTAGAGCGTTCAATTTCCTATAAGAATGTGTATGTCTCATTGCTATGAGTCATCTTGTCCGAGAGAAAAAAAATTAATTGTAAAAAGTGACAAAATCCCATATAATTTAAATGGCAAATGTATCGTCTTTATGGCAAGGTTTATTATGAATATTAAGGGCATATTTTGGTCTGACATTTTTTTTTAGACGATAAACTAAAAATTTAGGGGGCGTCGCAAGAAAAAAATTCAACTTGGTAAATAACGGACACCCTAATATTTACAGAAATGTTTTTTTTTTATTATTTCATTGTTTTGAGACAATATTAATTTTAATATAACCAGTGGTCAAAAATACTACTATTATTAAAAATAGCATAGCAGTTTTTTCCTTGTACCAACAAAAATGCGTGGAATTTTTCAGCGTGATTCTCCAACGCTAGTCAGGTATATTTTGACAACCAGAAGCTTTAAACTGGCAAGTGTAAGAATAAGACAACCAAGTTTATTTATTTATTTATTGACGGCCAATGCCATTTTCATCATTACAAAAATTTTTAGCAGAAAACTAATAAATAATTACTAACTAATTACTAACTTACATACAATAAAAATAAAAATATATACATACATAGTATAAAAGTTAACTGATGTGTGGTCAATTAAATGCATACATATAACATATTAGAGGTCATCAATGTCCACCCCCGATAGCTGCTTTAGAAATTTTTTAAGAGGGCAAAAGAAGTTAAGTGGCTGCAGTTGGTTAGCAAGGGACACAGACCTAGTAACAAAGGACTGACGACCATAGTTAGTGCGGTGATAAGGCTGATGGAACGTTATTATATTTCTAGTACTAACAGGTGATGCGCGCAAGCCAATGTTTGATGTAAGATAGGGGCAATCAACTAAAGAGTTTATAGTTTTGAAAAGGAGAAGAAGATCATGAAGATTTCTTCTTTTATACAGTGTGTCAAGATTGAGTCTTCCGCACATTGCTTCGTAGCTATATTCAGTGTCCCTGAAGAATTTATAGTGGACATAATGCATGAATTTCTTTTGTACGCGTTCAATTCTGTTAATGTGGCAGGCATACTGAGGATCCCACACAGAGGAAGCATATTCTAAATGACTTCTAACAAAACTACAAAAAAGGATTTTAAGAGAGCGAACTGTACCAAAATCATGTGAAATTCTGTTTATAAATCCCAACATCCTTAATGATTTACTGACTATTGTGTTTATTTGGTTAATGAATGACAACTTTTCATCAAGAAAAATTCCAAGATCTCTTATGTCCTCTACAGAAGATAGAGTTGCATTATTAATATGATAATCAAAATTTGTTTTCAGTAGACGGCGGGAAAATATCATCAGATTACATTTTGAAATATTAACACGCATACCATTGTCATCACACCAAGTCACAAATCTATTGAGATCCTCCTGCAAAGCAGCACAATCATCGGGGGCTGAGACTATTTTAAACATTTTTAGATCATCGGCAAAAAGAAGAAATTCAGAAAAACGGAAGCAAGATGCGATATCATTGACAAATATATTAAAAAAAGTTTTATACCATGAATTTATTTCTGAGCTTTTAGGTAGATTTATAAAGAAAATGTAAATTTTAGTGCGCACTTTCAGCAATAATAAAATTGAATTCTTTACAGCAACTTGTTCCAAGATAAAAATTATTTGGAAACCAAGCAAATCGCTGCAATATCATAATATCTTAATAATTCATACATTTTTAATGACGACTTATTACCAATGACAGGACAAAAACATGTCGAGACATAACCGATCAACGATAAGATCTTAATTTAAACCAGTACTAAATCCTAAACCTTCTTAGTCAATCTGAACGTTTGTGTTTACCTTTTGTTAATTTTAATTATTAGTCGACTTCTCATTTTTTTGCATTAATGGCCGTACTGTGTTGTTAGTGCGTATTTATTAACGGAAAATATTTTCAGAAGAAGTGTATTTTAAAGACATTTCACCGTAAAGGTAACAAAAAAGGTTATTTATTATGCTGACTTGTAGCATAGAAAAAATTATTATTGATAGAATTGGCAATTTATTCGTAATATGTTTCTTGCCAGTGGCGGGTACCGTCAGTTAGAGAACGTGTAAGGGGCGATTACCAGCTTATTATTACGAAGCGTCATTTATTATTGGGGTTTTTTCGATCTGAATTCATATGAGGATTAACAGGTTTCGATATATGCAGTGAATTTCATAAATAAAGATTTATAGTAAGTAAAGCCTTGAATAAAGGCAAAGTGGGTAAAAACTATGAGCTGGAAGACCATTTGCAGTAAAACACCTAAACAGAAATTTTGAAGCGATCAAAAATTTTTTCTAGGTTCAAACTTGTAATAAATATAATCAATTTGGTTGTGTACCCACCAAAACTAGATATTCTAATAGTTGAGGGCTGAAGAAAACCATGTGACTCGTCAATGAATCAGTTTTTACTAATAAACCATCCTCTTACTCACCCCTACACATATTATTGTGTTCATAATATCATGAAGGAGGAATCAAGTAATGGATCTGGGGGTACCCATGAAAACAATAAACAACTTATAAGAGGAAAATATATTAATTATAAATTGAAATATTACTTAGGAAATGAATCTTAATGTTTAGGTAAGTATATTGAATGCTTTTATTTTTCTGCCCTTGAAACATGTTTAATTAATTTTCTTCTGACATTTATTAATTACCAAATAAAGCTGTTCAATCTAAGCCGAATGCAACAATTCAATGAAGATCGGCAAATTTACATAATTGCATTATATGCATCAGTCATCAAAGCTGCACTTCTGGCTTTGCAAAACCCAGACAATGATTAAATCTGTAGTTAACCGCGCACCCTAATTTCAATTTCTCTTGAATGGACCATCAAACAAAATCCTACTTCGAAGCCAGCAAAATGTTCAGGATTAGACAACCGAGCTATTCGAGTTGGACAATCTGTTTTGCTAGTCTGCTTATCAATGACTAAAGGGTTTGTTTGGAAGTTTTGCGGCTTTAAGTTATCTTTACAATAACTACATATATCCTAAATGAAAGGGTAAAAGAACGTGGTGTTTTAGGCATATATGTGAGATTTTTTAAAATTTTCTCTATATCCTCTATATATTTGTTCAATTTTCACTTCGTTTAGGAGACAAATACAATTTTATTAAGCGCCTTGCTGGAGTAGTTTTCCCAAACAGATAATCACACGTCGGTATTTAACAAGTAAAGAGCATTTAACAAATTTAACTCTCTGTATCTTTGAAACAAATCACCTGCGGAGACATGATTTATGGTATGGATTTTTATTACATTACTTTCTTTCAAAGAATCTCCCTTTAAGCGATTGCACAGGTTTTTTTAGATACACCTTGTATAGGTTTTTACAATATCGATACTATTTTACCAATAGTATCGCTGTTGTCAAAATGCCTTATATAATATATCTTTTTTTCTGCAACCTGATAGAATGTTTCAACGAGATAATATATTTTTCAAATAGTCACTTTATCACTTTTCTTTATACACGTATTATTTGTCACGGTTCTTTATTTTCAGAGAACTTTGTCACACGAGACGTTGAAGGTTGTTTCGGACGTAAGCTGAATTTGTATGTTTTGTGTTCACAGATAAACATGTTTTTAACAAACAACGCCATGAAATGAAAAAAAAAATGCTTCAAAAACGTTTTTTTTTTATTAAAATATTTATTAAGCGTTCATAATATTGAAATAATTTACACTCTTTTACATAATTTTTCACTTTACAGTGATTCAGCTACTTATAAATTAATATACAGGGTTTTTAAATTTTATTCTGATTTCAATTAATTTTATACCTTTATAAGGATAGTTCATTCAAATTTTGTACATATTACAATTTTTGAAGTACCTTTGGAATAACTTTGTAACATCAAGGTAAATTTCCCGAAACTTTGAAACTTGGTCCCGTTCTTGGATTAAAGTTTTTTCCATCTCATTCTCATATCACCCTCATTCCAAAATTCATGTAGTACTTAAAATTCTCAATTAATCCTATTAATTCCAACTTACCGTTTAAATCTTGGTAAGACTTCTGCCACTTTGTCTGTCAATAAAAAGAAAATTAATAGTGCTTGTACACTTTTACACTTTTGGTGCGGGCAGGATACAAAAAATGGCGTCATTTTAAAATGGTGTTGTGTAAAATCTAATGCAACCTCAATAATTTTAAATAGAAGTTATATTGGCCCTCACACTATTCGGGAATGACGGCACTTTTTATTGTCCATATCATAAGGAGTCATATTGTACAAAAGTAAAAATTAGGCTAATGTGTAAATATGACCTACAGGTACTGTGCAAGTGAGCTAATGGAATTACGTTAAAATAATACAATGCGTGGCGAAAATGCAATACAGATCCATCAAAAATGTTTTATTGTTTTTTTAAGATATATGGGTTTCTTTTAATATTTTCATGAATTATTTGTCTCATAAATGAATGTTGTCACTACAGCGATTTAAGAAAATGGTGACATGAATAATTTGGATCAGTCAGTCAGAAGCTGATGCCTGGAACTAGCTGCAAGCAGTTGTGGAAGCTCTTGTTCTACCAGTTTCTACGAATTGCTTTTTTATATAGATTTATTTATATGTTGTCTAGAGATTTTTTGTCTAGTAAATTAAAATTAGTTGCGGAGAAATGTATTACAAAATAAGCAAAAGTAGCTCTATTCTAAAGAAAAATGTAAATTACTTTTTAGCTAACGTTCAATCTTATGAATAAATATTTATTCAGTCTAAGCAACAAATCCTAAACATTCCTAATCTTTCTTTTGAAAGTCTTTGAGGTTGTTCCTTTCTATAACAAAATTCAATTTGTTTTCTTCGAAGTAATTTATTTTTTATATGTTCACATCATTATTTTGGTGCCGAAGCTAAACTGTCAGTCCTGTTTTTTTATTCTTTGACGGAAATTAAGTTTTCTCAATTTTGTGATTTATTTATGTTTGAGACCTAATTGTTTACTTTTTACAAAGCAAAAAAACGTCAAAAACAAAAGCAAATTAACATATTTAATTTTACCTAAAAGTTGTTTAACATAAAGTGTAGATAGAAAGACAAGGGAAACAATTTTTTTGTTAAAACATTTACCTACTTGTAAGTTTATATTTTTTCCTCTTAGGCGACAGTCTTATATAGGATGTTGCGGAAATTTGGGACTATATACAGTGTATCCACGGGAAAATCCCGGGTAAGGTGTAAATTTCAAAAAGTTCTAGAGTTTGATGGTGACATTCTAGAAAATGCTCCTGGACTGCTGCTCCGGGTGGTTATAGTTTTCTATAATCGACTCAAAGCGATCGTGTTGGTTTTGTCTGCCGATCATTTGACATCGAACGTAAAACAGAACGAGAAAATATCGCTTTGTCTCTACCAATAGAATTCTGCGACCTCGCGGAGTCCCACTGCTGCTTGTTCTTAAACTAAGACGTTGAAAAAACCAGTCAAATTAATTAGTATACAGGATATTTTTAGAATCGATTTTCCAAAGTATCCAAGGGTAAAGTATCTTCATTTTAAGAGATGCCGAAAAAAAGTATTGTTGTTTATTAAAAGTTATGACACATTTTCAATTTTTAAATAAATCGATCTGCTTTAATTTTTAAACCCAATGATGGTTTATTGCTATTTGTTTTTACGTAATTTTTTTTTTGTGCCGAGTTTATTTTTTTTTATTTCTTTTTATCTCAACATAACTTTTGTCATAGTTGCAAAACTTTAGTTTATGAACAAACGTACGGCCCCACAATTTTGCTCTTAAAAACACCACACCAAACATTTATCTTGAAAGAATACTGTCACGACATTCAGTTACAAAGTGGGGATTCTCATCACTCCACCACCTACAGTTTTGGAAATACCACTTCATTTGAAGTGAACGTAGCCTCATCTGAAAATAATAGTTTTCTTGCACAAATGTCTCATCTTCTACCTCATCTTGAAACCAAGAGCAATACGAATATCATGAATACAAATTTTTAGGCTGCAGTTTGTCAAGAAATTTTGGTTTGTACGGGTGAAAATGATTTTTCCTTAAAATCAATTGAGTCGTGGAACAGTTTGTGAAATATTGTCAAATTTCATATTCGACCACTTTTCAGTTCTGGACGACACCTTACGATATTGTACCAATGTAATTAAAATTAAAGTTAGTTGTCCTTCTACGGCATTTGTCGTTTTTACTTTTTTTGACACCCCGTATATACTGAGTCAAAATTTTTGATTTTTGCTTCATGATTTTCAACATGCAGAACTATCATGAGGAATAACTTTTTCCCGTAGAGTCAAAAATCAAAAAGTTTCTCATTAGTTAAGATGGTTTCTAGGCACGCTGTATATGTTGTCAATCCCGACTGGTTTTCTTAATCCCGGGACTTTCAAGATTTTGTTGTCTAATCCCGGGAATCCAAGATTAGTCCCGAAAAAAACTTAAAGGGATTCGAATATTAAAATTTTTATTTATTAAGTTTAAACATACACATATACTAAAAGGCACCTATACGATTCTACATACAAAAAATGTATAAATTTATACTTATTTAAAAAAAAATACCGCAAACATATTAGAGCGTCCAATGTTTCGTCTTTCAGGCTGAACGTATTTTTTGCAGAAAACTCCTGCGAAAGAGAAACATCTCTCGGGTTCTATGCTTGTGGGTTGAATGCGGTTAGCAGGAAGTCAAAGACTTTTTGAAGACTACGTCCGCGACTGCCATCATTTGCAAATAAATCAGTTTGTTGAGAAGTCTTATTACTGGTTTGCTTTTGTAATAACCCTGAACACTTTAGTAATGCTTTTTGCATTTTGAAGTTGAGTGGTTCATTCTTTTCTACTCTTAGGATTTCTGCAATTGGAATGTCATCTTCGTCGCTGATTTCTGTTTCACTTTCATTGTCGTTGTCTAGCCTGATTAAAAGTGTCTCGAACTTAATTAGGGAAATATTTGATGTTTTGAAGCGGTCATCTTGTTTAGAGTTTAGAATGTCGGAATTTTTGAGATAACAGAGAATGCCAGAATAAATGCTTCTACGTTGCTTAATCCTTGTTCTCAATGACTCTTGTAGTTCCATACTGAGTGGTGTTTTAATTGTGAATAATTCCTTCAACATGAACTGTAAAGCCGCATCTGCTTTACATAATAATATATTGGAGATTTATATTTACATTGTCACTTTTATCCTCTACAAGGTGGCATCCTCAGATTTTTAGTTCCACATTTTGCCTTGGAGTTCCAATCATCAGGTATTTTTTAAATACATATCTGTACCTGCCACGTCCACTATCTCTAATGTATAATATGTGTAAAAATAAACTATACATTGTTTTAGTGCCCGTTTCTTAACTTTAGATTAATATTTAAATTATAATGAAAAAGAAGGACTAATAAAAAACTTACAAACAATTAATAATAAAAATATCTGTAGATGAAAGTAATTCCTATAATTGAAGAAGTTGTCACTTCCTTTAAGACCGGAAAGGTTTTGCTTTCACAGCAGAATCCAATCTGGCCATCTATCCAAATAAAAAAGTTAAAAACGAATTAAAGCTATATTGTTTTAATATATAATCACTCATGAAGATTACAAACCTGCAGTAAAAAACGCATGCACATTATAAAAAAAATCTAATAGTGGCAGCCCGGAGAGGCCACGTGGGAGTCAAAATTTGAAGACATAACCTTGTAAAGGACAAAAAGTAGTAATGCAAATGTAAAATTTATTTTACAAGAGAAAGCCATTATTTATTTACGGCATTTTAGAAATTTCTCTGCCGAAATTGTGCAGCCCCTATTTAACCTTTGCTGCATTTATCACCATTTACGAAATCCCAGTGGTGGATATCGAATCTGTAACACTCTGTATGTTGTTCCATCTGTGTTATAACTTTCTTTATGTTATACTACATTGCAACATAACATAACAACTCCCCATAACACCCAAACTAATAGATTTATTACAAACAAAGAAAATAAAATTTATACACAGGGTAGAGTTTAAACGGATTATCAATAATACTAAAATATTTTAAAATATTGCAGGGTGCACCATAAGAAAGAAAGCAAAAGCTCTCGTTTTTTATATGACTCGTTAACTTTTTTAGATATCGTTACCACATACATATTTCGATACTAAATCACTCTAATCAAGTAAAGATTGAGAGTATGACTTGTGTAACCTTTTAATCTTTTGTTACTAAATAAATAAATCAAATGGATATCAAACTAAAAAGGCCAACTAGTTCAAAGCCTAATCCAATTATTCCTGCAAATAAGAAGCTTTGTATTATTTCGCATTTAAATGGATTTTCTCCTACATCTCGGCGACGAAAGCTCTGTAAACTATGAAATTGCGTTATTGTTCCCACTGAGCAACTTAAATTAGCGAAGACGCTGCTCAAATTACACACTCACTCATTGTCAAGGATCACCATTATTAAATTTGTTTGTTAAAGACATACGCTTTGCAGTGGCGTTTCGGACTAATGTAGTGACTGATTTTTGCAATAAAATATGAACGGTAATTTAAAAAAAAATGCAAACGTTTGCAATTTGTGATAAAAAATTTATACATCGGAATACACTTAAAAGGTTTAAGATTTAGTACAGGTTTAAACTAAGATCTCTAGTTGAATAATTAGGTTTTGACCAATTTTTGTCCTGTCCTTTTTAATAAGTCTTCATTGAAAACCTAATATGTTACGAATTTGCTTAGTTTCCAAATGATTTTTATCTTGAAACATGTTGCTAAAAAGAATGAAGCCCTACTATTATGAAAAAAAACTTAGTTATCTTTTTCTTACACTTCTTCAGTTTAAAACCTTTGATTTTAAAATTAGGCCGGTCTAGCGATAGTGACTCTGGCCGTTTTTTGTATTATTATTTATAAGAGCAGCAGGCAACCAGTTAGTTTGAAAATAATTTATTGCTTTTGTCCCCGAACTTTTAATAAACATACATGAAACCCAATTTTTACACATGTTTAAATTCTAAATTTTCACGTAATAATACGTAATAAAAAATTAAACAGCAAAAAACAATTGGCATGTCAGACTTTAATAAATTGTGTGCTAAATCCCTTCTAGATAACAGTATATCCTGACTTAACATATTATGTATGTCTTGTATTTAAAATTAATTTTTCAAACTGATTCACAACCTATCCTTTAACGTTCAGATTCACTGAGAAAGTTTAAGATTAAGTAGGTACTGGTTTATATTAAGATCTTATAGTTGATCATTTATGTTTTGACTAGTTTTGTCCTGTCATTGGTAATAAGTTTTCATTAAACACTTATGAATTATTCTGATATTTCAGCGACTTGTTTAGTTTTCAAATTATTTTTATCTTGGAACGAGTTGCTGTAATGAATTTAGTTTTATTATTGTCGATTGTACGTACTAAAATTGACCTATTCTTTATAAATTGGCGAAAAACCTCAGAAACAAATTTATAGTATAAAACTTGGTTGTCTTATTTTTACACTTGTCAGTTAAAAATATTTGGTTGTCAAATTAGACCGGACCAGCGTTGGAGAATCTAGGGGAAAATTTTAAAATTTTTTAATTTCTTAATATAACTTTCACAACACTGTCTTATTATTTGTGCGTGTTCTGGTAATATTTTTATTAGTTTCCATTCTGACTAACAAAAAGTTGAAAATCCAGCATTAATTTTTTACGGCTAATAAGTTTAAACAAATATAAGTGGAGTTGCGCCAGAGTAATGATTTTCTAAGAATATAAACAATTCATTAACATGGATGAAAACAATTCATTAGAATATAAGAATCGTGAGAAATTCGTCAGATGCTTCAGATAATAGAGAGTAAATATTTTCGTTTTTCTAACCAACAGAGTGCAATTTTAAGAAATAATTGTTTAGATCTTTACATGCAAACCTGAGCGAGAGGACAAAACACTTTAATTAGATTTAGATATGTCAAAAAGTTAAATAGTACATGGCAAACTCGATGCCACCGTACTTTTAATAATTGTCACAGAATTCACTGAAATAATACCTGAATTTAGAGATAAAGTTTAAGCAAACAACATTAAAATAAATAAGCGTTTTTGATTTTGGCATCCACATACCATATCATTAATATTCAACATCTTTACATTTTATCAATCGACAAGACTTTCCGAGAAGTTATAGAGACTGGATAAATTTTTTTTTAATTAGCAAATTATTGAAGAAAACAATTTTTTTCTTGTCATCTAAAACCTAATCTTGTATACCGCATCCACGTAGGTTTAGGTAAATTGTATATTTAGAAAAAGATATAAAAACAATAAAATTTATATGCTTTGTTTCAGATCAAGAATACTGGTACGAACAAGCACGAATAGCCCTTCGAAAACGATTACAGTACTCAAATGACAGAAGACCTTATGCAAAGAATGTCATCCTATTTGTCGGCGACGGCATGGGCGTAGCGACGACGACAGCGGCGCGAATTTTAAGGGGTCAAAGATTGGGCAAAACTGGAGAAGACCATGAGCTGGCGTGGGACACTTTTCCAGCAGTGGCTTTGGCAAAGGTAAAGGTTACTTCTTTACCGTTATAGTGTTTTGATTTTTCCAGTATTCCTCTAGGTCTAGTTAGCAATGGTCAGTATAATAGTGGTGTACACCAATATTTCCTAATCACTCCACTCTACATATTTTGATAAACTGTTCACATGGATCTAATGATTTGGCAAAGGAGGGTTCAGTTTAAAACTTCTATCAATGAAAATCGGCATCGTCATCGGGTATTTTAAAAAAGCGCCTACAAATTGTTGCAAATGTGTTGCTGGGTAAAGTTTTAAAACAAGAATCAACTAAGAAAATATATCTAAAGACTTTTTATTTCATAACAAAAGATTTGCGTACATGTTTCGCGGCCGAAAGTTCTACTCTACTAGAGTTACACTGGTAGACTGACGGTAAAATAGAGTGAGAATTGTGGTGGAAGAAAGGGCAAGTAAAGTGTACTCCTCTTGTGCCCAAAACCCAACCTGGGCCCATGCTTTGTAACTTTGAAACGATAAGCAATTGGAGACGATCAGCGCAACAAAAAGTTTTAATTAGTACGAGATTATCGTCCAGTTTAGATATGCTCGATGAACCATAATTACAGTTTTGAAAAAAGAACTCGTTTTAATAACCACTAGTGTGGTAGTACTTTTAGCAGGAATGTGGTTTCCCTCAAAAAGGTACGGAGGCGCCTACGGCAGCTCTTCGTCGGCAGAGCAGATGTTCGTTGGCTAGGAATACCTATGCTTTTTAAGGGCGCCACTCAGTTTTTTATATACTTGTACTAGTTTTTTAGAGCTTCTGAACCGAAAAACTAAGCTTTTATAATTTAATGTTATTGATGGTAATCAATAAATAGACTACCTTAGATTAGTTTCAATAAAGTTAATTAGAGAATTATCCAATTTACCAATAAAAGGATGCACCAAAAACATTTATATGTAGCCAAATAACTATAGAGTAATGTTCTAAAATGACGACATAATAAGTAGATGACAATAGGGCTAGGTTAAGTACCACGTACTGTAATATTAAATAAAATTAGTTTAATAATGCAATGTGATGAAACTAAAATATAATGCAATGAAGCTTAAATTCCCCGGTTATAGTTCTATATACTATATATATATATATATATATATATATATATATATATATATATATATATATATATATATATATATATATATATATATATATATATATATATATATATCTATATATATAATTCATAATCCGTTTCTTTGGTCACAGATTACCCCATGTTATGTACATTTATATACAAAAATATACCTACAAATTGCGCATAAATTTAAATTTTTTAAAATGGCCAGAGAGCTTGCTTACAGGGTTGACAATTCAGTGATTTGAAGAAACTATACATTTCAAGAAAATTTAAGGGGAAAATTACGCAAAGCTAATTAATTAAGAGTAAAATGGAATAGACTGGCTTAAGGTCCAGAAGCTAGTGGGAGCTTGTAGGGTGTCACATACAGCAGAGAGCCGGACACTTGTTGGTGTCAGGCCCCATGGCCAATTCTAGTTCCTACGGGCAGGTTCGTCTCTGAAGTAGCGAGAAATGTAGAGACAAAACGACACGCTTTCAGTCTGGAAAATGTGCAGAAGGAAGTACTGGTAACGTCATTACATTAACATCCATAAGTGAGGATCATCCCGCGAAACCCTAGCACCCTGTAAATAATATTTACAATAATGAAAAACGTTCAAAATCATTAAGGAAAATTAACTGGATTACCTCTAGGTTAAGGGGATCCGACAATCTACACACACAAGGCGATTAACAAACTAAAACGGGACTTCTCCCAGGACAAATATAATTATGAAGCGGCAAAAACAAATAATTAGACATGACTGCATATCAAAATATGTAACCTAAATGGGTGTATAAAGCAGCAGTGTATTAAAGAAATTTAAGTTAAAAAATCATGACTCCTCTGTACGATTATCCAAGTCAGAGAGTCCGAGGAAATGGCCGGTATGCTGAGCCATTACGCATAGATACTAGAGGACATCTTCGTATGCTGGGATGCAAATGGTTAAGATATTTTAGAGGTTGGCGAATGCGCTGGACCATGAAAATTTGCAAAAAATAATGAGGTTGATAGTTTTTAGAAATTTGAACGCTGCACTCTCATCTAGTGAATTTTTTCCTTTGTGGTTTAAGTACGACACAAATTTAACATTTAACCTATTTTTCGACAAAAAGCTGACCACGGCAGCTTCAGATTTTGAATCTCCTGATTCTGTCCTTTTAAGCGTTGTTTCCAAAACGTTCAGATGTTTCCTTACTCTCCAATAGGGAATATGCAGGTACTTTTTTATTACATAAATTGCTCAACCAAGTCATTACAGGTCCAGGTACGTTGTGTTTGAGAAAATTACTAGGATTATTTACCTAATTTGTATAAAACTTAGGGCGATTTTCATCAGCTTTTAGCGACACTCGCCCTCAAAAAAGTTAAAATCACCCACTAAAAAGTGACCTCACCCTACTAATATGATCTCCATCTTTTTCCTTCACGTAAGGTTTGTTTTTCACTATAAGGGTACTCAAAATTTAGGAAAATACAAAATACAAAAAATGAGATTTGGTTAATTAAAGTTTTATTACTACAAAGTGCCGGAAAATGATTTAGAACTAAAATCTACTCAAATATGATTCAAAAATAATTTAAAGGTTACAGAAAATTATTATAAGTCTTTATGGTATCCTTTTCGTTGACATGCAAAGCTTCCCTGGCATCTTATTTTAATTTGTTTTAAGATCTTAATGAAATCTTTTCCCAAGAGCCCAAGATTTTCCCGAAAATAGTCCAAATGCGAATCTAAAGAATGCACTTCTAAGCTCATTTGACATCCCAAGTCCTAATAGTGGTTCAACATATTTTTAACAATTTTTTGGAAATCTGGTATTTTTTTTGTTTCCAATAAAGTTTTTTGCTACATCTCTAAAAGCCTTTCATGCTGCTTTTTATTTGTGGTCCATTATAGTTGCAAATGTACCATCCTTCGTAACCTGCTTAATATCTGGCCCGGTAAATACGCCTTCCTTTAATTTTGCCTTTGACAATCCTGGAAACTTGCTGCAAAGATACATGCAACATTTTGTCCAGTACCGAAAAAAAAATCGTTTATTATGAAAAAACCCTACATGATGGAATTTTGTCTCTATTTTTCCCGTAATCATCACCCAAAAAACTATAAAAGTCACCTATTAGATTTAAGACTATTTTACCATCGCATGCCTGTGAATCAACATTTCGGAAAGGTAAAATAATCAGAAAATCATTCCCTCAGATTTGTTGCAGCAAAGAAACTGCTTTTGTGCATAAATTCACTTAAGCACTTTCTAGGGCAACAAATCTTCAGATCTTCGATAATTTTATCTTCCTATAATATTACTACAGATAAATTTACCAAAAATGTTTTTTTTTCGTGTGATATCTTCGGACTAGACCTTATATAATTACGATCGAACTTCACTTCAGGTAAGTTCGTTTGATCGATTAATTATACTTCAGTCCAGTCCGAAGATATCACTTTAATTCACTACGTAGATGTTTAAAGATAAGTCTGCCTATATTGCGAGCTGATTCGGTAAAAATTACTGGTATTAAATAAAGTTAATGCAACATAGTATTGTTTATCTAATGAAAAATAATTTCTTAAGGAACCATTACAAAAGTTAGAATACTATGGTTCAGCGAGATAAACCAGTGACAACTGCAGACAAACCCTACGGCAAATCTTAAAGTTAGCTTACCTATATCTAAAATAGCTTTAGCGAAAACATTACCTGACTCTATTGGCCTATTATAAAATTTAGCAAAGGTCGAGCCTTGTGACCAGCCTGCGGTCTTACAAATTAAGGTCACCGAAATGCCTTTTCGTAAGGCTACTGATGTTGAGGCATTGCCTTAAAATATTTTGTGTCAATACCAGAAGAAAAAAGCATTTGCTTAAGCCATCTGCTTAAGGTATTTTTTGATGCTGTTAGATATGGTTTTTTAGTGGATAGAAACAAGAAGTCACATTCTGGTTTTCTAAGTGCTTTTGTTTTGTTAATATATTCTTTAGTGTACTGGCAACACATAAAGGTGGTTTCTCCTGGAAAAAAAAGAAAGTATATGCAAGACAGGCTGTGACCTTCCCTCTCTGATTGTTTTAATTGGATCCGAAATTATTATAGTAATTTCGGAATTTTTCTCTATTCTATCTATTTGAAACGAATAAGGAAGATAGTCTGTAGCATTTCTCCAGTTTGAAGTGCCAAAAGAGTTACCAACTTTTGACATAGAATCTGAAGGTTACGAGGAGATAAATTTTCAATATATTGTAAAAGTGGTAATGGATCCCAAGTAACATTGTACTTAGGCCGCGATGGTCGTAAACGGGAGATGCCCCTTTTAAAATGTTTAATAATTGGGTTAGACCTCTGAACATATTAAAGAGATTGAACATATTAAAGAAAGATCAGATGTATATGAGTTAAATGTACCATATGTTAGTATCTGCTAGCTCTTGCAAAAAAGATATTACCTCAACTATTGTTGGCTTAAAAACAGATATATTTCTATATCCATAATCGGTACGTAACATTATATTGCTGCAAGGTTGACGCTGTCACCGAAGATAACATTGTACACACACACTGCTATTTCCTGGACGTCCTCGGCTAGAAATGCCTGCCTGATAACCTCGCTCCCGCCAGGGTAAGGCTGTCTGCTAGTGGATGTTTGCTACAAAATGGTGAAAAAAGTAAATTTGTTGAAGGTGGAAATTTTACAGCGGTTCACACAGATAGTTTCTGAAATAGTGGAAACCATGATTGGCTCGGCCAATGGGGAACCACTAAAGTACCCCCTACCTTATCCTGGATAATTTTTTGAATCCTCCCGAGAATTAGTGTAAATGGAGGAAATGCATAAAAATACATATTGCCCAAATATACCGCAAACGCGTCAACTGCGAATGGGTCTAGATCCTTATACCAGACGATCGGCTATGACATTATTTTTTGAACTGATACATGATGCGTAAAGCCATAAATTTCTTTTCTCATAACACTGCCATATCTCTTTAGATAGCGAACATAAACTTTGAAACCTAATACTACCCATTCTGTTTATGTAGGATATCGCAGTTGTGTTATCGCACCGTATTAAAATATTGCAGTCATTTAAATTTTTTGCATAGCATTTAAGGCCGTAAAAAATGGCCTGTAATTATTATATGAAATATTTTTTGGGTTTCAGACCAAAACCCATGGGTTTTTTCTATTCCGCAGCACGCCCCCCAACCTGAAAGAGGCCGTCTGTAAAGATTTCTGCTGCAAAAGTATCATTTCGGATATCGTTGAAGGCGTCAAAAATATTTGTCTGTCACCAAGAGCTGTCAGTTTTAAGATATGCAGGTATAAGCATTTTTGCGTTGAAATCCCTGTTATTCTGGCGAAGAGCCAAAAATTTCGTTCGCTCCAGGACCTTGGTGTAAAGGAATCCGTACTTTACTCCAGGGTAAGCTGACGCTAAAGTTCCTATAAATCTAGCCATCTCGCGAATTTTGCCTTGTTTCTGAACCAAAAAATATATCCTAATAAATTATGGCTAGTAATTATTTCTGCTGCGATTTAAATAAGTAGGTAGGTAAGCCCAACCGGCAAAAAAATTACTCGGGTGGTATAATAATTTTCTGTCAATACTTTAAATAAACTGCCTGTGAAACAATGATGGGCAAAATATAGTTCATGTGGTCGGCATAATAAAACTTTAAGTAACAAATAACTATCCCGTTGGGCAGTCCGAAATCTATTCGAGCAGTAAAATTATTAATTGAGCGGTGAAATTATTAGTCGGCTGGTGACAAAATAAATTAGGCTGTGAATAAAATGTGCTCGGTATTTAAATATCGTTCAGCAGTTTTTAAGCAGCGTTTCGTTTTCTGCAAAATATTTACTTAGAAGCCAGAAAGTCAAATGACCTGTATTTAATATTTTTAGTTGGCAAGGGTTTGAAGATAGCGACGAGATTCGTCAGTTCGATCGGTTTCTTTAATTCGTCTGTTGAACTTTTGATCATCACTAAGATTGGCCACTTTTGAGAGGCGTCGATGCCGAAAATTAAGTACGTATGTATATTCACGTGAAATAAAAAAAGACGGTCAGGTGCGAGTTCAACTCGCTCGTAGGGGGTACCGGACGGCGTGCCGCGTGGCCCGGTGGCGTACCGTAATTTTAAAGAATTCGAAAAATTGAACTGCTGCTGCGGCCGAGTTCCCCGCGATGTAATGCTACGGTGGGCAGCATGGGCGCCCACAGGAATTTTAAAGTTGTATATCTCTGTTGCTACATACGGGACCCATACCAAATTCAGGTGAGCCTACTAGGAATGTTTTGGTAAAGAAAAAAAGTTAAATTTTTGCTTGCCCCCCCCCTGAGAAAAAAATTAACACGTTTAGGTATTTTATTTATTATTTTTTCTAAACAAATTTTACACCATTTCGTCGAAAATTTTTAAATTTTAAGAGAAAAAAATGTGTTAGTTGAAAGTTAAAGTCATTTGAATTTTTTTAAACTTAAAACGTAATTTAAAAAAAAAATCAAATGACTATAACTTTCTACTAACACATTTTTTTCTCTTAAAATTTAAAAATTGTCGACGAAATGATGTAAAATTGGTTTAGAAAAACTAATGAATAAAATACCTAAACGTGTTCATTTTTTTCTCAGGGGGGCCAAGCAAAAATTTAACTTTTTTCTTTACCAAAACATTCCTAGTAGGCTCACCTGAATTTGGTATGGGTCCCGTATGTAGCAACAGAGATATACAACTTTAAAATTCCTGTGGGCGCTCATGGTGGGCAGCCTTACTAATAATACCATGAAATGTATGTGCTTTTACATTAATCAATATTTTTAGTTTTATTATTAAATGCTTTATTTTTTACGTAATTAATTACCCCTTATTACACGCTAAGTTAATTTTAGAGCAGTCAGAACAGTATTAGATTACCCATCAATTTGTAATGTTACAATATTTTTTCAGCAGTCAACTTGATTTTGGAGCAGACAAAAAAAAATAAAATGTAATTTATTTCGCACAGACCAAATATTTATTTAGTTGCAACTTATTTTTTTTTACTGCTTAAAAGATTTGAAGCTGCTTGTTGAAATCTAAAACGCAGACCAATTTTTGTTTTATTACCTGATCAAGCTTCACCGCCCAATCCATCATTTCGCCGGCCAATCGTATATTACGATGTGTCAAAATTGTAAAATTTCGCTGCCCGTTTAAATCACACCCATAAATTATTTTTCTTTTCCGAAGGTAACCTAGATATATTTTAAACTGATACTATCCAATATAAAACCCAAAAAAAAATTTTTTTTGTATGTGCCTGGTGAGTTTATTTTTTCGAGTTAATTATAAAGCCTAGAGTTTTTAGAAAGTCTACGGAACTTTGCTTGTATTAGACAAACAAATCTCGTACGATTCTCCGAAAATTAAAAAATCGTCCAAATAATTTACTATAGAAATATTCAGAGACCGCAATTTCGACAATACGGGCATCGTAAGTTTGGTAAAGCAATAAGGCTCTGAACCTAAGCCAAACGGTAGGCATGTAAATTGATAGAGTTGATCCTCAAATTGAAATCTTAGATGCCTTTGGTAATTTTCATCCACGGCAATAAGAAAGTAGGCATCCTTAAGGTCAAGTGTTGTCATATATATTCCTTTATAAGTAAGCCTTAAGGCGGTTCGCAGATCCGCCATTTTAAAGTGTGGGGATTCTATAAACTCGTTGACTTTTAGTATAAACCTTTTGCCTCCGTTTGACTTGTCAGCTAAAAATATAGGGGTCACAACCTGGCCTAACCATGGTTTACATGTTTTTATTGCTCCAATATTTAATAGATCGCCCACAGCTGATCTCATTAAAGATATTTCAGGGGTAGACATATATTTATTGACAACTTGATTCTGAGATGGAGGTATGTTTTTAAAAGGTAACTTATAACCTCTAATCCAGGATAGAATCACTGTATTCGTTGTTATTTTAGTCCAAGAGTCAAAAAACAATTTTAGTCTACCCGCAAAAAACCCTACTTATCTCTAATGCTTGTTTGCTTGGTATCGATATTTGTTCTGCTTCGAGAGATACCGCTGCCCTCTGTAATACTTCACTTTCCTCTTGTAGTGAATAGGGCGATGCCTATTTAAAGTGCCCTTGGGTGGCCCCACCCCCTCCCTTTTTTCCGGAGGAGCCTGGTGTGTTGTCATATTGGATAGAATAACGTGGAGTACTGGGTGTAGAGCGAATTTCCTCTCCTGCCTTTTCTAGGGATTTCAGATTTTTTGCACGTTCGCCTAGGTCTGGGCCAAATAAAAATTCTCCTGGTGCTGTTTTATCTGTAATTTCTTTTATAGTTTTGTTAAGGACAGGAGATATCAAATACTTCCTTAAATTAGATATACATATTATAAAATAAGTCAGCAAGAATACGCCCAGTATCCACTAAATGAGATAGGACTCGATCCCTTATAGGTTTTGGAATATTTTGGTCCTCCTGCAAAAGAAAAATATTTAGAGCCTTGCCTAAGGCACTTAGACCGTTACCAATTTGCAACTGGCAATCAGAATGAGATTTGTCTCTTCATTTATAATTAGAACATCATCATTATTTGTGATGATGTCTAACAAGGCGCCTGCGTCCGGTCCTGTATAGCCACTGGATTCCGACCCGCGCGGGGAACGGCCATCCAATAGGTTTTGGAATATTTTGGCCCTCCTGCAAAAGAAAAATATTTAGAGCCTTGCCTAAGGCACTTAGACCGTTACCAATTTGCAACTGGTAATCAGAATGAGATTTGTCTCTTCATTTATAATTAGAACATCATCATTACTTGTGATGCTCTCTAACAAGGCGCCTGCGTCCGGTCCTGTATAGCCACTGGATTCCGACCCGCGCGGGGAACGGCCATCCAAGCTTGCATCTTCCCCTCTCACGTCGCTTCGATTGGCTTCATCGACAGCGACCGTCGGCGTTGGCGAGATGCTGCTCTTGCGCCGTTGCCGCTTCTCTCCAAGCCGATACCTCATGCACGATGAGTGACCACGACTTCTGCGCTCGCGCCGTTGCCGCTTCTCTCCAATCCGATTCCTCATGCACGATGAGTGACCTCGAATTTTCTTGGGAGAATTTATTATTTTTTGAGGGGACCAGAGTCTCGTGAGCTCGTTTCGCTCGGAGAACGACTCTCACGTTTTCGATGTCTTGTTTTGGACCGAGACCGATGTCGGGATGGAGATCTGCTTGCTCCTTTTAAACCTTTTTAATTTCCTCTCTAACAGTTCTAGCTAATCCAAAGCAAATTTAATGATCTCTACAAAAAAGAAAAGAACACTGATTAATTGTTTACTCACCTGGTAAACCCAAATAAAAGATCAATAACGTCAATCGAATCACAAAAGGTAAAGCAATCGAAGTTCCTAGGCCACGGGGCCAGCGCGCGACACGAGCAACAAAAAGCGAATGACGCCTCTGACGCCAGTAAACGGGGCTTGTAGACGGGAGACCAACGGGGAATTCTTGCTTTAAACTTGGTGCGCGGCTGGTATCCAGGGGCGGTCTACGTAGTGAATTAAAGTGATATCTTCGGACTGGACTGAAGTATAATTACCTATTTTACATAAAAATTATAAGATAATTCTGACGCCGGGTTTGCTCGGGACTTTTAATAAAAGACAAAACAAAATTTTTATCGAGGAAGGAACCCGTTTCCAATACACCTTTTAGAGCCGATTTCCTAATTTTTTATAATATTTTAAATGACAAAAATTAAAAAAAGCATGCAGCATATTTGAACCAAATTCAAATAAACATATTTTGCTATTCATTAGCTTTCATGGTACCTATGATTTACTAATCCTATCGAAAGATTAAACACAAATGTTGAAGTTATGATTTACCACTGTCAAAGTACTGCGAAAGATAAATAAAAACTTATTTGGAGCTTATTAGCACATTTTATTAATAAATTAATATTATTCCTTAAACAAATACCTCTAAGCTTTTACTCTTTTAATTTCTTTAGATGTAGGTAAAGTCAGGATTTAAAAAAAATATGCAGTCGTCATTAACGAATGGACTGATGGCAACGAAGAAAAGGGAATAGGTTTAATAACCCGCAAATTATGCTGTTGTCATTGCGGTCATTGAAACAATCAAAAAAATAAATTAACACTCGAATTTACAATACATCAGCCATAATAGCTCTCTTATTTATATAATATGTGACTTTACAACCAACAGGATCACGTTTTGTAAGTTTCGAATTTTGTATGAAAATTTGTAAAAGAAAAACTCTATTTCGTAATAAAAACCAAAACAAATGGTTGGAAAAAATCGCCATAAATATTTTATTTATGTAGAAAATACAAGAAAAAATATTCCAGATTTATTTGGATTACATACATATACCTACTGAAACAAGAGTCTAGGGGATGAGTGCAACTTTTTATCCCGGGCTTCCGCATGCGCAGAGGAAGGAACAGAGTGGACAATGAACATGCACCAACTTTCAAACTCGATTAGTTTTTTGCTCGGAACATTTAAAAAGAACCAAAAAAGATCCTGAACAACCCTAGAACTGAGCAAACCTGTCCAAAAACGTATTTTATTTCTCAAACAAAACATAATTTTTAGGTTAAGGTACCTAGACACGATTAATTTTTTGCTCGGGACCTTCAATAAGAGACAAAACAAAATTTTTATCGAGGAAGGAACCCGTTTCCAATACACCTTTTAGAGCCGATTTCCTAATTTTTTATAATATTTTAAATGACAAGAATTAAAAAAAACATGCAGCCGAGCACGGATTCGATCTAACACCTCTCGGTCAATAAACGGATTCTGTACCACTGGATTACGTGGCTGATCCTAGGAAATCGGTAAACTTATTAACAAATGCATCATTGACTTATATTTTTGAGGTATTTACGCAGACGGAAGCCCGGAATTAAAAGTTGCACCCATCTCCTAGACTCTACATATTGAATCAAAGATTAACAGGGATAGTGCTTCAAATATTTCCACTAAAATACTACATCAAAAAAAGTCATGTATGTCAGTCAGCAAATATATAAATATAAGAATAACTAAACAAAATATGTAACGGGATTCAGGAGCCTGTTAAACACGAATAATGATTTACAGCAGTGTTAACAATCGTTAAAAATTAAATTAGAAATCGTATTTTAAAAGACATTGTAGTAAAACAAAACATCAAAATAAAAATTTCCAGCATTATTGCTCTGCGTCAAACAACAATTCGGTTTACATAAATTTTTGTATTTACTACCGAAATATAAACCCAGATCGTATTGTGACTCGAGAAATTTTTATTTTTAAATTGAAAACAAACAACCGAAAACCCAGAACTAAAGGGAAATACATTAACGCTTTTTTATTTTATTACCTACGTTTTGTAGGATCCTTTTGTTTTTATATTTTGCTTGTTGAATTGTGTATATTTACTATACAAGAATAATCACATCAACTACATTGTCGTATTTTTTAATTTTTGGGCTTGAACATTACTAATTTAATCACGATTACTATATTATTAAAAAATTTATCACGATTCGCTCACTTTTCTTAGTTTTATTGGCGTGGAATACATTTCTGCATTTTTGTCATTCGTTAAACAGGTGATATTTTATTATGTTTGGGGAAATATTATTATTTAGTTGTAATTTTGGCATAATCAATCACTTCTATTTCGCGTTAAATATTTTTTCACCGCGCTATATGTTGTTTGCACCATAGCGCCGCCGAGGCTGAGAAGCAGAAAAGGGAAGTGATCGGAAACGACGAAAAGTGATTGCACACATGTATGATTGTTTTCTCCGCTAGTGATACAAATTTGTTAGAATTTTTACTATTCCGCTTGTTATGTAATAGTGCGCCGCCAAAAACGCTTCCGAATCCGCCATACAGTCCATCTTCGAAGATCGTAGTTGAATAATTGGTAAGTGCATTTTCAGCTTACGTTTTAACCGTTATGTTTCGCATTTTTCACTACAAAATTACTCTGCCAGAGTCTCCAACGCTAGTCCGGTCTAATTTGGCAACCAAAAGTTTTAAACTGACAAGTGTATATAAGAATTACACAACTAAGTTTTATACTATGAATGTGTTTCTGAGGTTTCTTGCAAATTTATAAAGAAAGGGCAATTTTACTAAGTACTTTCGACAATAATAGAACTAAATTCATTCTAGCAACCTGTTACAAGATCAAATTCATTTAGAAACCAAGCAAACCGCTAAAATAGAGAAATTCATAAGTTTTGAATGACGACCTATTGACAATGACAGTACAAAGACCTGTCAAAACATAACGGATCAACTAGAAGATCTTAATTTAAACCTGTACTAAATCTTAAACCTTCTTGGTGAGTCTGAACGATTATACAGGGTGACAGTTTAAAAACGATCAATGGGCTATAGGTTTAGAATCAAGAAAGAAACGCTTAAATCCGTTCTCGTTGTATGAAGGGGAAATTAAAATTATGGTATTTTCATTGTGGTAGAACCCCAAGCGGTCACATCCTCCCCCTTAAAAATCTTAAATGGGAAGATAGGTTAAGTGACACGTTGTTTAAAAGGCCT
This sequence comes from Philopedon plagiatum, assembly GCA_963971165.1. Classification (NCBI taxonomy): domain Eukaryota; kingdom Metazoa; phylum Arthropoda; class Insecta; order Coleoptera; family Curculionidae; genus Philopedon; species Philopedon plagiatum. Next base: position 39,232,953 of record OZ020191.1, on the reverse strand, counting down.
CTCAATAATTATGTACCTACATTGTGACGCTTCGGTTTTTCAAATTGAATAATCCATTGATAAGTTATGCTCATTGAATTATTTTTATTTGAAATGTAGTTTTTTAAGATCTCATGGCGATTTTACAACTAAAGTACCGAAAAATATCGAGATTGAATAAAGACCACTGAGATACGATAAAACAGGAGTGAAGTAATGTTATTTTCATTGTGATAAGATTATCCCCTAAGCCATCACATCCACCCCTAAAAAATCTTAAATGGGAAGATAGGTTGAGTGACATCTTGTTTGAGAGGCCACTCAATTTGAAAAGCCGAAGCATCACAATGCACATAATTGAGCGGCCCTTTAAACAAGGTGTAAGCTGCAATCAGCATAACTCATCAAGGGGTTACTCAATTTGAGAAACTGAAGCATCACAATGTACATAATTGAGAGACCTTTCAAACAAGGTGTCACTTATCCTATCTTCCTCTTTAAGATTTTTAAAGGGGTGGATGACAGCTTAGGGGATAATTCTACTACAATGAAAATAACACTAATTCACTTCCGTTTTACCATCTTATTATCTAAGAGGTCTTTATTCAATATCGATATTTTTCGTTACTTTAGGTGTAAAATCGCCATGCGATCTAAAATAAATACATTCCAAATCTAAATATTTCAATGTGCATATCTCATCAATGGGCTAGGTATTCAATTTGAAAAACCGAAGCGCCACAATGTATATAATTGAGAGGCCTTTCAAACAAGGCGTCATTTAACCCATTTTCCCATTTAAAATTTTTAAGGGGTGGATGTAGGGTATAATTCTACCACAATGAAAATATCATAATTTTACTTCCCCATTCATACTACGCGAACAGTCTTAAGCGTTTTGAAATATCTTTCTTGGTTCTAAACGTATAGCCCATTGATCGTTTATAAATTGTCACCCTGTAGAAATGAAGACGTACTCTGGTAGCTCTAAATACGATTTTTAAAATCGAAAACAAGTAAAGGCCACTAAACGCGTTGAAATATTTAACGAAAAATTAGGATGTGTGTATATTAAATAAATAAGATTTAAGCCATATAGAAATATATACAGGGTGTAACAAAATATGAAACCTTGAAATATCTTGCAAACCGCTCATTCGATTTTTATGAACTTTTGTACTTAGTTACGAAATAACGCCTGATCCAATGGCGAGTTCCGCATTGTTATCAAGTTTACCGTTTTCCTGAAATCGACAGGAACTTTTTTGTAAATGGAACGATCTATATTTTATTCGATTTTCGAATTCATTGCAGCAGCAGTATTCGAATAAAATGTTACCTCATTTAGGGAGGACCTTTTTGTCCCTATTCTCTAATGCCACATATAATTGGTAGCCTCAGAATTTGATAAATCGTACACCGTAAAATTATAAGTTCGTAACTTTTGCATATAATACAACTTGCTTACATTAAGTGATGGTGTAACAAGATTTTTTTCCATCTCGATGGTGTAACATGCAAAAGTACTATCTGTTTTGGATACTTCTATATCTGCCTGCTTGTAGTCTCTGGATTCTTGTTGTCTTTTGATATGGTCATTATATTCTTGATAACCGCTGTTTAAGTATTGTTGTTTCAGCGTTGACAAGCGGTACGGGAATATTTTATTTCCGGCCTAGGCCGGGAATAAAATATTCTAGTACTGTTATATGTCTCATGGTTTAGCGACGGTTAACAATACTGGAATAATGACTTTTGTGACGCCAAAACACGCCAGAAAGATGTCAGTTTGTGGACGATCGCAGAAAAATTTTAGTTTTTTTAACCAAGTTCTTCCTTTTTGCAAAAAAACTCAGTTTCTGAAACGGTTTATCTTCATTTAGCGACGATTTATATGATAATACGCCCGCTTTTTTGGAGTAATATAACCATTTTATATCTTTCCAAAGTACTTTTTGGCCATTTTCATTCATTTTTCAATATCGTAGAAAATAAAAAAAAAATCACTGCACTCCATTTCAACTACTTCAAAGGGCTTTTTACACCACGCATTCGCACAAAATTTACGCAGTTTTTTTGGATGTTCAACTGGACATGGATACTTTTTTTGTTTTTCAATGATGGAGTGATCATTATCACGCTCCGCCGGAGTGTGAGAAATTTATGATGAATGTTTATAATGTGTGGAACTTCTTGTATAGCTAGCATAAACATTATGGACACAATGCAGTTCTTGTTTTGTCCTGCACATGTATCGGAGTAAAATATTAGTTCAGTGACGGTGGTAGGAATAAGCCTGCTTATATAAGCAGAAAGCTATGTGATTGGCTGCTCTAGCCGCCACTGCCTCATGCCACATGTAATAAAAATCTTGTTGGTCTCTACACCAGTGAATGGTTAGGTTTAAAATACAATGCTGTCTTTTTTTTATAAAAGGCTATGGATGTTTTTATGTCTGGGGTAGATACGCACTGCCGTTAGTCGAAACAATAAATTTGTTTCGATTTGCAAAAAAGAACAATTTCCTTGTCTTTCCATTTTGCCTCATAAGCAGCCTCAGCGTCGTTTTCATGCTTGCTTACCTGAGCTTCTAAGTTTTCTTGTTTTCGTCAGAGCTCGATAAATACATATTATGATGCTTGTCGCACTTGGTGCACGTATCTTTTTTGAACATCTTTATTTTTGTACCCATTGTATGGAACGTTCGGTCATAGATAAATCTGGCCACAGGATCCTTTTCATTTGGCAACCATTTTATGTATTCTTTGTAAAGTGAAGCAAGGGTGTAAAAATGTATAAGGTACCTTGTATTTGCCTTCTTTCGGCTGTAATGACTAAGAAGGTATTGATTTAATATGTTTTTTTATTTGCAAATCAGAATCGGGTATTTTGTTTTTAGGGGAGGACAGGCCCCGTTTGTCATCATGACAGACTCCAGAACTAGATTCTGCCTTATTTTAGGCAAGGAACTTGGCATAATTTCAGATAACAAAACACACAGTCCTGACGAGAACTTGGCCTGTTTTTTACATGTATGTTTTTGGTGGGATTGGGTGTGTACCTACACTGCAGAATTATTTTAGAGCATTCATGCAATTGATTGGTGGTTGAAGAGAATGATATTATTGGAAAGCAATGAATATTCTAAAGTGTGCTCTAATTCATTCAACATAGGCATAGGTCCTACAGTAAATATCAGTGAATGAAGGTGCATTTAAACTTTTTTATAATATTCATTTCTGGAATAGAATATTCAAAATCAACACCTTCTTCAGCTTTAGGACCACCAGTAGGACTTTTAATAAAAATAGTAGTAGTAACATAGTAACAATAGTAAAAATCAAATTGGTAAAACAAATGGGGAGAACGTCAGTGTTTATAAAATTCATATTATAAGGATAAATAAATATAAAATATTTTTCTATTGTGTCTAAGTTAGGTTGCTTAGATTTTTTTTATAAGATGTTATCATGGTACAAACTTCTGCCAGAGAAGGATGGTATTCTTCGTTAGTTAGAACTTAATTTTCAGGAAAAAAAACTAAAAACATACTATATGCATAGAATGCTGCCGAGATCGACTAAGTAATATGAAATTTCGTTTGGGATACGACTACGCTGGTTAAATTAAACATTTTAATTAGATGGCCTACATTTCACCAATACTTACAAGGAAGTTTACTGTTTAAAACACCACACTAACAAAAAGTTTTGTTTTTTGAACCGAGTGACTGTAAAACTTTTATAATCTTGTTAAAAGCCGTAAACCAAAGACGGGACTCCTTTTGCAGCACTTTAGAGATTTACCTACACAAAAAATAGAGTTAATTTAATGATAGGGGACTACGGTAAATAATGAGACCCGTAAAAACAATAAGAATCTAATACAAATTCTTTATCTCGAAATTATACATTTATACAAGATTTCTATATTATACTATAAGGCCCCAGTTTCGCAATAATATATTAAAATATAAAGCAAAGGTAACCAAAGGTAAATGATGTTTAACTTAAACGAAATTCTCTAAAGTATCGGTTAAGATAACGAAAGGTAAATTTTAATTTGCACACCTGGTACGATCTGAAACCTTAGCTTAAAGCACTGTTCGGATAAGGGTACGTATATACAGGGTCCTGCCATAATGCGTCAGGCTTTCACAGCTCCTTTACAAATTAGGTTAGGACTTTCATTCATACGCCATTTATTCTGTATTACAGGCTGTACTTTGGCCCAAGAAAGTGTGATAACATAGAGTTGTATTTTTTTTTTAAATTGGACACCCCATATTTTTTGGCACATTTAGGTTTGTATTAGTGTCCTTCATAATTGCCTAAATTTTTATTTAATTTGCGTTGGTAATTTAAGAGCAATAAATTAAAAACTAAAAAACAGTTCTGCAGCCCTTGAAAATTAAAAAAAAAACAATCTAAAAGCATTTTTTTACCACAGCATTGTGTAAGATCTATAACAAGGGGGCTAAAAATACCATGAATTAAATAGTTTTTACCTATTTCATACAGGGTGTTCACGATAAGGTTTTGAAACTGACACATTTTAAACTAATTTTTCTCTATTTTTTTTAAATGAAGCTCCCTGTATATTCTTTTACCGTTTGATGAATAAACCCAAACAAATAATTTTTGTTATTGCAATTTATTTAAAATTCCAAGCCTTTTCAAAATATTGATGAAAAACCATAAATGTCGCTATTCATAATAAAGCTTTATAAAAAGGATAGCTAGGCGGCCATGGGAAAGCAAGCATGATTAGCAGTTAAATATATTTTGACATTATTATTTGTCATAAATAAGTAAGTGTACTTAAACATTTTTGTTTCAAAATGAATTTTTCAAAGGAAGAGCTCATTGATATGGTTTTTGTATTGGGTGAGAGTAAGAAAAACTCTTTTCTCGCAAGTAGAATGTATGCGACTCGGTTTCCGGAAAGGCGACATCCAGAAGCGTTAAGTTTTAGCAGTCTGTAATACAATATAAGTCAGCATATTAATAAAATTCCTAACTTAATTTGTATAGGAGCTATGGAAGCTTAACGCACCATTGCAGGACCCTGTATAAGTATTTCACACTTCTAAATATAGCATACCGATGCTACTATACATTATTATTTTAAATTTTTTCCCTAAACAGTCATTTTGTAATTTTTGATTTCTTTTTAAATTGTAAAGCGGCTATTGATCTTCATTAAATTAAAATAAAGCAATAATATTGTTTTAAAACTAAATCTTTTTTTTTTGAAATATTTTTCTGTACCTTTCCTAATTCGTTTGGTTATGAATGGCCATTCTTTTCACAATAAGAATGTGATAATGCTATTTACATGCCTGTCGACTTTATTAGAATTAGATCCATTCTAATTAGTATTTTCCCCTTCTTTGTAGCGCCTTTTCTCTTTTTTTTTCTTTCCTACACATATTTTATTTTAGTAACACCTTTATAGCTTTTTACTCTGTATGATACTTAGCCCAACTAAAACCTAAGTAAATAACTTCTTACTGGACATAGTCATGGTCAAGAAAGATCGTCCATTTAATTCACAGTATATACGTTCTTTAACTGGCTTGCTTAAGCAACTGGCATTTATACTGTAAACCAATTGTACTATTAAAAAATAATATTTACAGGTAAAAAGTATATCAAATATACTGTTCAAACTTAAAAAAGTGGAAGTTCTCTTGTGGTCTAATTTAAAGGATCGATTGAAATAAGGTACTTATTCGATTTCCTAAATTAATATTTGTGTGAAAACCTAGCATGTCCATTTGTTATTTATCTGTTTTCAAGAAGGTTCGGTTTATAATAAATAATTTCTGATGTTTTGGAGAAACACATTTTTATAAAAATAATAGATAAGACGGATCCAGAAAAGCTATAACATTGCGCATTGTAAACTACACACCTAACTAGACATGTTTAGCTAAAACAAGCGGTTTTATTTTATTTTATTCTTCTTATTTGCAACCGTGTTTAAACTTGGCAAAGAAAAACAAAATCCAATCGTAAAAGGCTCTTAAACAAGAAAAATAAGTTTATAAATAAAAAAAATCTTCATTGTCACGTTATTTTCAAAATTAAACCCAAATAGAACAGTCCATTTTAAAGTTGAAGAAGTTTGGTTGTGTTAGCAAAATATAATGATGGGAGGGAAAGTAACAATTAAACAAAAAGCTTTTACTATTTCGCATATATTATGTAGGTTAGGTTATCATTTAGGCACAGTTTTGATAAATTAAAACAAGTATTTGAGTTTGATCAAAATAACATTTTACATGTCGCTTTGCCCTTAATTGGTTTGTATTCTATTTGTATACAAGAAAACTGTTGGTCTATTTTACGAGTAGGTGTGTAAGGCGGCCTAATTTCTTTCTTACAAAAATTAAAGAAAATAAAGTTTAACAAATCAGAAAAATCATTCTCATGAAAGAACACGTGTAGTAATGGCCAATCAAAAATTCAGTTAAATAAAACGAAGAGTATTCTAACTTAGTTGGAACAAAAAAAATAAATTGGCTAATTAAATTTTTATGGGGTTCTTAACAAATTTAATAAGACAACACAAGCGTAAATATAGTTTTATACTTCTATAAAATGATTTAACATTATTTTCAAGAAACAAAATGTGAATCGAATACGGGGAGGTTCGTAAATATATAAAAAACTATATTCCCTAGAGTATTCGGTTTAGTTTATTAATCATAATTAGAGCCTGGCTTTCAACCGTAGATGAATAGTCATAAAACAGGGTCAGAATCAGGCTCACGATGCCAACGCGTGCATATGAATCTGTAATAAAATTATATCTTATCTTGCAAATTTAAATCAGGCTATTTTTATTATATGTAACAAACCATGCGGAAAGAAACCTGTCACCATACCACTGCACTACAACTCTTTATTCGGAGAGTCACTAGAGTGAGAGTGAAAATAAATACTGTTCTATATGCGTAGTAGTATGATTTCAACGCCTGGAACTTAGAATCCATTTATAAAAATACACTTGTCAACAAACTTAAACTTTTTTTTAAGTAACATCGATGAAAATAGCTGAATGTAACCAGAGGATATAAAGAATATAGAGACGCTCGAAAACATCGAAAAGCCGGTCACCCTTGAGACATTTGGTGGGTTTACTGATTTAAAAGTTTGAAAGTTTATTTGTCCACCATTATATATACATGTAGATACATAGTATACATATTTATATAATGGCAGACAAACAAACTTTTAAACCATAAACCAGTAAATCCACCAAATGTCTCAAGGGAGACCCGTCTTTCGTTGCAAGGCAGTGTTCGTCTAGGTATTATTTAGTAATACGTAAAATTGAGAATAAGTTCTCTAAACCACCTGAAAATTCCTTATACTATAAGGATTTGAACAAATCATGTTAGATCTAACTATAATAAAGACGTTTAATTTAAGGACCATATTCAATAAACAATATAAAATGTTACATAAAGGTACCATACTGTGAAAAATATTACACTTTCTTCTCTTGTTTTGAATAAAATATTTTCTTTTTAAGAACCAGCAGTAGTCATTAGTCAGCCATCATAGATGGGTCCTAGCGTCCCTGGTATTGTGTTTTAATCATTTAATTGTCCTGATGTCCTGGTGAAATCTCTGTCTTTTTTCGTCAATTACTGCACCCAAATTTTCCGGAAAAAAATCCAAATGCGAGTGCAAAAAATTAATAAACTTGTCAAAAAGAAAACACTAAATTGTGTACAATTCCACTTTATTTAAACACTTGAACTTTTTCTAATAAAAATCCGACATGTTTCGCTACACGGTAGCTTTCTCAAGAATGAGTGAATCTTAAACTAGAACTGAAGGGATAACAGATATTTACCTAAAATATGGGTGGGTGCGAAATTTCCAAAAGTGTTATAAAAACAAGTTTAACAATGGGGAATTATGAAGGTCTAATTGCGAGTTCAGCAAGGTGTGGGTATTTTTAAGTTTATTTATTTCTAGGGATTACAATAGATTTAATCTTGTTCCTTTGTTGTCGGTATGCAAAATTTGAAAATTGTTATTAAAATTATGGTTGGTCTCTAAAAGGTGATTTGCGTAATGTGAATCTGTTTTTCTATTAAGAAAACTAGACCTATGTTCCTTAATTCTTTTAGAAAAACTTCTTCCTGTCGGGCCTATGTATGTCTTAGGGCAATCTTGACACGTTGACTTGTAGACACCTGATTTATTATCTTTATCTGTTACTGACTTATTATTTTTGATAAACCTACCAGTAGAAAAGTTAGTTCTAAAAGCGATATTAATTTTTAAGTTTTTAAAAAAGTGGGCAATCCTGTTGCGTGCTTGACCAATGTATGTAATTAATCTGTAGGATGTTTTTTCTTTTATAAAAGGATAAACGATACTGATAGATTTTTTATATAATTTTTGGTTTAATTTCCTAATGTTCCTATACAAGATACTATAAATAGTCCTAGTTAAAAACTTCTTTCTGCAAAAAACGTTCATTTCATAAAGAAACAGGAAATTTTGAGTTTACTGAACACCTGTCTAGAAGAAAATTATTTTGAGTTTAACGGGTCCCTACATTCGAGTAACGAAGGACTAATAATGGGAAACCCACTGAGCCCTTTATTAGCCGAAATATTCATGGACTCGTTAGAAAATAAGATTAGCAATCATCCTTTATTCAATAAGTTAATATTTACTGGTACAGGAATGTAGACGACGTTCTAGCTTGCTTTACCGGTACTGATAGACAATTGGCTCAATTTCTAGATTTTATTAATAACATCCACCCTAGCATACATTTTACTATTGAAAAAGAAATAAATAATTCACTAAACTTTTTGGATCTAACTATAGTACGCGAAATAGACAAACACATCTTTTCTATTTTTCATAAACCCACACACACAGATACCACAATACACTATACATCTTGCCATCCCATACAACACAAATTAGCGGCTTTCCACAGCATGATACACAGATTATTGACAGTACTACTAAATAAATCAAACTTTACAAAAGAATTAAATATAATTAAACAAATTGCAATAAACAACGGCTATAGTATCTACCTAATTAACAAAATATTAAACCAAAAATTATATAAAAAATCTATCAGTATGGTTTATCCTTTATAAAAGAAAAACATCCTACAGATTAATTACATACATTGGTCAAGCAAGCAAGTTTTTCTAAAAGAATTAAGGAACATAGGTCTAGTTTTCTTAACAAAAAAACAGATTCACATTTCGCAAATCACCTTTTAGAGACCAACCATAATTTTAATATCAATTTCCAAATTTTGCATACCGACAACAAAGGAACAAGGTTAAATCTATTGGAATCCCTAGAAATAAATAAACTTAAAAATACTCACACCTTATTGAACTCGCAATTAGACCTTCATAACTCCCCATTGTTAAAATTGTTTTTATAACACTTTTGGAAATTCCGCACCCACCCTTATTTTAGGTAAATATCTCTATCCCTTCAGTTCTAGTTTAAGATTCACTCATTCTTGAGAACGCTACCGTGTAGCGAAACATGTCGGATTTTTATTAGAAAAAGTTCAAGTGTTTAGATAAATTGGAATTTTACACAATTTAGTGTTTTCTTTTTGACAAGTTTGCTAAGATGGAGTCCACCAAGTAAAGGCAGAATCAATCCAATTCAAAAAATTAATGTTTAAGGACATGCGACATCCTACTAATTCATTGGCTCTTAAGAGCTTATCTATGAGGGTTTTATAGTTTTGATATTTCTTGTTACCCAGAAATCCCTTCACTACACTCACAAAAGAGTTCCAAGCTGCCAGTTCTTTATTACTAGAAGAAACTTGACCGTACGGAAGACAGAATCAAACTAAACTTTAAAGAAACAGAAAAGTGCGTTAAAAGGCTCGTAGAATGCGTTGGAAATACCTCCTTCACCAGTGAAGCACCCAAGCGCGGGGGGGGGGGGGGCTGCAACGACCCACCCCAGACCAACATCCTAGACATACAAAAATTTAAAAAGGGCCCTGCTAATTGGAGAAATCCACCGAATTGAATTATTTAGCCCCCCCAATAACACATCAGCCCCCCCAAGAAGAAATCCTGGGTGCGCCCACGCCCGGCACCCTACGGTAACTCTCGTGCGAATTTATCCTAAATTGAGTAAATTCAGGTACAAGCAATTCCAAGTACTTTCGGTCGTTAAATATCTTCTTTAAAACGAAAATTAATATTTTCTAAAGCCGTAACAATTTTATGGCTTCACTTTTTTTACTTTTCATCTAGAAAACGTGACAAAAATGCGAACTTTTATATTAGCATAGAAACAGTGGTGGAAACAATAGATATTAAATTCTGTTTTGCAGAAATTCTGTGTTGCAAATCGAGAAATTAAAGAGCAATTTTGGTCGCCAATTTTAATGAGTTTCAAAAAATGCTATAACTTTAAACTAATATAATTAATTTAAATTTAATTTAAGTAATAATACTCTGCACTGTTCGAATTTTGATTTGAAACTGTTATTATTACAGAAATTTTCACTATACAGGGACTTTATAAAGAAACACTTTAAACTCGTTTGCCGTTAAAAATATAAAAATTAAAATTTTTGGTGTAGGGGCCAGGTTTTTCGTGTTTTGCATTAGAAGTTTTTCCACATTTTTTCAATACAGATGATAAAATGGTATATAAATTTGTTACAACTGTAAAGATCAGACCTACCTTAAGAAAAAAGTTCTGTTTATTTTTTGATTACGGACATATCCGTTTGCCAAGTGTATTTAGAAAACATACGTAATTTGGTAAAAATCTCTTTTATTTTGTCTTTTTTTGGTGGTAGAAGGCAGCTGGCTATTTAAAAATAAACGATACTTTTCTATTACACTTGTCTACTTTTTAAAATGGTAGTAAATTTTTACACAGTCTTATTGTTTTTACTAGAAAAATGTTGAAAATTTTTAAAAAAGCTGAAAAGAAGCTAATACACGGACCTCAATTCTGTTGTGTCATTTCTTTCTGCCAACAAACTATGAGAAACTTGGTTTTCTTTAAGGTGACCATTTTACAAATCAGTTCCTCCACCAATCCATTCATTCGAAGGATTTCCATCATGAAGCTCCTGGTCTATTGCTGTCAAATTACATCGATAAATTAATAAACTTGGATTATCGTTTTATCTAGTAAACTTGAAACAAAAATAAATATAATATTTCTAACGCAGACGTCAACTGTTAAAAAATATAACATAAAATGAGAAACACATATCACAATAAACTTAAAATAGAAATACATGATGACATAAAAAACGTACATCGGATTAAAAAAATTGACACACTCAAAATTTTAAATAAATTATAATATAAATTTAAATAAAAACACTGAAAAAAATATTCTTCATAATTAAGTTATACCGGGTGAGTCAACGATTGCGTAAAGTAATTTTACGACTTGAAGATAAGATTTGTCGATAATAAGCTTTTGTGTTAAGGTATGGTTGGATATTCTGCACATTTTAAAAATATTTTAAATTAATATACAGGGTGGGTTCAAAAAGTAGTGTCACAAAGTTAGATTTGTTAATGGGACACCCTGTATTTGAAAAGATTTTTAAATTCTACAAATAATATTATAACTTTTTCACTATGATTTGCTTAATATACAAAAAAGTCATAGTTTTTAAGGTAATTCGACATGTAATGAAAATTTTTCATTTGCAAGCATCTCTTTGTTGTGAAAATACTACTTAAATTTTGACTCCAAGTGATTCATAATTTGTATCCTTAGTAAATTAATTCAAAAAAACATATCCACTATGAAACATTTGACATCTCACTTACAGGATGTTTTAGTTTTAGGTCTAAACTTCTATTTAAAAAATGCCACTTTTATCAAATGGAACACCCTATATATTTTTCTGCCATCTAATACCTCGTCAAAAACTCTTCACATTTTGTGAAGAATGTCTATTCCTATCTCTAATAGTTTTTAAATATTTGGGAAAAAATGCTAAAAATGAAAGTTTTGGAGATTTTTAGGGATCATTCATATATCTTATCAGCAAAGCATTTGAGCATCAAATAAAAAAATATAGTTTAAAACATCGATTTTCTTGCTTATTTTAAACTTTTGGATTCCAGGAGAAGTTCTAGGCATATTTTGTATAACATACCCTATGCGCGTTTTCAGTCGATTTTTGAAATATTATACATGCATCATACCATCCAATTTAAAATAAGTGAGATAATCGATGTTTGACACTATATTTTTTTTATCCGATATTCAATTGTCTTGCTGATAGATATATGAATGGTCCATAAAAATCTCAAAAATTTTTCGTTTTTATCATTTTTTCCATCTTTAAAAATAAAAAAGTGATAAGGTCTTTTCACTTTTATTTGAATATCCCTGTACATTAGATTATTTTAATATTGTTGGGGTTTTATGAATATATTGAACCATAGATTGCTTTGCCTTGATTTGGGCCAATAGTAATTGTTTCTATTATATTCTAATATTTATATAAAAAATTATTACACACCATCATGTTTCCCTTTACAAAATATTAACATCCCGATTCTTTAACGCCAGACCGGCCTAATTTGATATCTAAATGCTACAAACTGACAAATGTAAGAATACGACAGCTAAGTTTCATACTGTGAATACCATGGATTTATTAAGAGAGGATTCGATGTCCGTGTACTGTGAGCGTATCGAACGTGAAGCCTTATATTTGTTGTTTGTTTTTCTCTTGGGGGAACAGTTTACAAACTTTAAGGAAATACGTAATTGAATCAAGAATGGTAGTAGAAAGAGATAAAATAGCATTGGAGTGTTGGAGCTCAGAAGTGTTGCTGTCTGTGCTGGTTGCTCGTACATCTTTGTCTAATAAACTAGAAACGAAAAAGTGCGACTTATAGATTTATAAATGACTCGAAGCGACTTTAAATAAACACCTTTAGAAATAACATAACCTATAAATAATAAAACCTTTTTAACTTAAATTTATTATTATTTAGCAGAAAAATTAAATATTTTAGGGCTTTTATTACTTTTAGTAAATCTTGTGATGCTTCTAACGTATTTTTTGTACAAAAATAAAAGGTAAAATAAGATGTGGCCAATGTTTACAAATTGTGTTTACAGTGTCGTTTAGAATGGTTTGTTTTGGCTTCAAAGAATGTTAAATCATCCCGTATCCATTCTTAATAAATCCATGGTGAATACTGAGTTTTTTTTTGCTAATTTATAAAGAAGAAGGCAATTGTATTCTTCTACAATAGTAGAACTAAATTTATTCTAGCAGCTCGTTTCTAGATGAAAATAATTGAATACTACGCAAACAGCTGAAATATCACAAGCTCACAAGCTTATAATGATGACCTAATAACAATGACAGGACGAAAACTTGTCAATCCTAACTGATCAACCAGAAGATTTTAATTTAAACCAGTACTAAAGCTTAAACCTTTCTAGTGAATCTGAGCGCAAATATTGTTTTGCCAACATCCTGGCAATGAATGGTTTGGCAGATATGATATACATTTTTAATTTTCCACAAACTGATTTTCTGCAATTACAATATTTTGCATTTGTAGGCAAGAAATGTTCAAAGGGCACTATAAAAATTCAATCATCCATCACAGAGTTAAATTTCCTATAACACAAAATAATTTAAAAACTGTTCGAAATAAAACAGGTCTAGTGTGTTTTCCTACCACACTCATAACTTTTTATGCTTTACATGTTGAATACGTGAGAAAAATGCAAACTTTCATATTAACATGGAAAGAATGCTACAAACAAATGATATTAAATTCTAGTTTGTATAAATCATACCGGATCTCGTTAGGGGAAAACAGCTGCTTTTTACTTCTAGCTTTAGATGTGTAAATAGACAAATGTAATTGTTTTAGTATTTCGTTCAATTTAAATCGACCGACACACTTCGTTCGGTACACTTTAAAGAGTCGTTTAGAGCTGTTCGTTTAAACAATACGATTACACTTTAGCTTTATTATTTGTTTATTATAGAGCGGCTTTATTTTCGAAGGTAACTCAATAAAATACGTCCTAACTTTTCTAATATTTTTTATTCTTAGCAGTATATTTGAAAGTAAAATTTTATTATTATCAGTAAATTTTGGTTATTCTTAATGAATTTCTTTTAAATTTTCAGGATAACTTTTGAAAAGAATTTTCTCCAAAACTATCATTTCAAATATTGGTAGGTAGGTATTATTTTTCTTTTTTCTCTTTATTAAAAAATAATTCCCTTTTTGTATCTTTGTATAGACACGAAAGACGAAAGCAGTAAGCCCAAGTACAGAGTTATTGATTATATTTGGAACAATAGGTAACTTTTTTATTTCAAGAGATATTGTTGAAATAATAAAAATATAGATTTGTGTAAGAACCGTCATAAACTGAAAAAAAAATTCAACATGAAAGTAGTTTTGAACTAACCTTAAGTTTTTGCAGAGGGATCGCCCTATTATTTTTTGTTTTTTAAGTATACTCGCTAAGAGCTCTACTTTATGTTAAGTTACCTACACCGATGTTCGACTGTTTTCCTAAAATTCAAAAAAAAATCGAAACTAAGTAATTTTCCATACCCTTTGTAGGTATATAAGTTAATGCAAGTCATATATTATGGTTTCAATGGAAACATCGACCATCTTTAGTTAAGTGACAGGTGATCTAACCATGTGCTTTAGTAATTCAAAGAAAGACAGTTTCTTATATGTAAGTGTATTTATTATAATATGGTTAACAGCTGGCCAGAAGAGGTTGATATGATTTACAATATACAAAAATGCAACAAAAATAAAAGAAGACAGGACATTATATGCAAGACCGTACAAGAAACGGCAAGTTCCAAGCCTAAACACCATTGTAAAGACCTACAGGAAAATAATAAGTTCTCAAGATTTTAAAAAAAGGACAACACGCCTGATGAACCTGACAAACCTGACGAACACATTCAGCTAGATGTTCTGCTTCATTTTAATGAAAACCCGACTAACTCTACCAGCGGTGGTATGCGAAACAGTAAATAATAGCTTTTATATTCCGACGTGTCATAATGACATTATTATGAATTTAATTTTCAGTGTCAAAATGACATACTTTATAGGACTGAGTACTATAATGATTTCATTATAGTACTGAGTACTATAATGAAAAATAGACGCAGAAATGGAAAAAATATAGACTGAAAAACTAAAAAACAACAACTGCTTTATTGGCCAATTCTTCGATTTCTGATGGCAGATTATCCATATTATATTATATAAACGTTAAAATTAAAAACTCAATTCTGACAATGACAATACAAACAAATATTTCTATAGTTACCTGGTTTTATTAAAATCAAGCTACATTTACACTGGATTAGTTTGCTGACGAAAACTTAAAATTCATCAAAAAAAAAAACACAAATAATCGTCGGAATATAAAATATTGTATGAAATTCGGATCATAAACAATCATTATGGTACACGCCGTGTTATTAGACTCGGCTGACGCCTCGTCCAATAATACTCACGGCTAGTACCATAATGATCGTTATTATGATCCTTATAACATAAATATCTATTACAAAGTACTATACAAAAGTTGAAATATAAAGCTTATAAGTTCCGTAAAGTTCAACAGCTTTTGGAACTAAATAAACGCAAAAGGCTGGACTTTTCTAATGTTATGCTAGAACAACTACACAGGGATGACACTTTTTTGGGAGGATAATATGGACAGATGAGGCTTACCTTGCTACAAACAATGTCTATAATAGACATAATACCTTGGATGAATTAGAAAGGATTCGTTGTTCCGTATACTGTGAGCGTATCGAACGTGTAGCCTGTTTATTTGTTGTTTGTTATGAAAACATCTTATCCTAGAGGTCCAGTTTACGAACTTTAGGAAATACGTAATTGAATCAAGAATGGTAGTAGAAAGAGATAAAATAGCATTGGAGTGTTGGAAATCAGAAGTGTTGCAGTCTCTGTTGGTTGCTTAGGAAATACGTCTGAACACTCAGTTACACGTATGTCTTCGTCTAATGAACTAGAAAAGAAAAAGTGCGACTTATAGATTTATAAATGACTCGGAGCGACTTTAAATAAGCCTTTAGAAATAATGTATCTAAGAGCTTTCTAACCTAAATTTATTATTATTTAGCAGAAAATGAAATATTTTAAGGCTTTTATTACTTTTAGTCAATCTTGTGATGCTTCTAACGTATTTTTTGTACAAAAATATAAGGTAAAATAAGATGTGGCCAATGTTTACAAATTGTGTTTACAGTGTCGCTTAGAATGGTTTGTTTTGGCTTCAAAGAATGTTACATCATCCCGTATCCATTCTTAATTCATCCAAGCATAATACCCTTTATTGGGGTCCAGAAAACCGCCGTGTTGCAAAGGCCGTCAAAACTTCAGGATGATAAGCTTTCAGTGTTTGGTGTGGCGTTATTGGTAGTAGGGCCTTTTTTACGAAGGTGGTCTAACTGGTATTAAATATCATCACTTTCTCACTGGAGAAACAGAGAACTTTTTAGATGAGTTACCGCTTAATATCCTCAGCCGAGCTATTTGACAACAAGATAGTGCCCGCCCCTGCACACAACACGCCAAATGACTTATTTTTTAAATCAAATGTATTAGACTTGAATTGGTATCCCAATAGCCCTGATCTCACATTGATTGACAAGTGTTTCTGGGGATGACTTAAAGATCGAGTGTCTAACCAGAACACATTTTAGAAGAATTGTGAATCGCGCGAGACAATTGTGGAAGAAATAAATTTTATTAAAATACCAGAAGGGGTCGCTGAGGGATGCCGTCAACCATTTAAACACATGTTATCGCACTTGCATTGAACAAAACTATAGCAATTTCAATATGTGTTAAAGTAACTATTAATCCTACTCTTTTATTAAACCATGTATTTAAATTTAATATAAAGAATATTGTAAAATATATTAATTTTTCGTTACTGACTGTGACCCATAATAAATAAACTAATAATAAACTGTATATCTTTGAATAATTGAAGCACCTGGTTAGAGCACCAAAGCCAGCTTATGCACACAGAGCTGAAAACATCCGTAAGGGTTTCACCAGCCCTTTAAACGAGTTTGTAGGGTAAAACCTCCTTTGATAGAGGCAGAATTCCTCCGGTATCTTCTTTCACACAGCTGGCACCACCAATTTATATTAATAATAGCAAACACTTAGACCTGTACTTTTTTATTTTTTATTAGTATAGCACCGGAACCGAACCATGTGCAGCAACGGCGCAGCAGTCGAATGCAAGGCCATACATTATTCCGCACAAGCAACAATATTACCTTATTTTTAGAACAAAATAATTCCAAATCCTATTTTTGTGGGATCATATCCAGAACAATATTTTTACGTGGTTACCATGTTAAAGAAATAATACAACTGGAAGTTACAAATATAGTTTTCAAAGAAATTTTTAAAATTATATAAATTGGTTGTTAACACATGATTTTAAATCCCAAACATATAATATTATGTGTACATTATACGTAAAAGGTGTATTTTTAGAGCACATTTAAAACTGCTTGAAACATGCAATTATATAATGTCAGAATAAAGTTAAAATGTAAAATAACATTTTACTATTGTGAAAATACAAATAATTTTTTTTATTAAATATTAATTCACAAATAAATTGCAGATATATTTATATAAAATCAGTAATAAATGGATACAAGGTATGTTTCCAAATAGAATGTAATTTTAGACAAAAATTGTAAAAATAATACTTACTTAATAAATTCGCATTACACAATGGTTGTCAGATTTACATAATTTGTTCTAGAAACCCATCACCAGTGATTTTAACTGTAATTTTGCACAAAATTGTTTTCAGTATACGTTTCTTAGATTCACCTTAAAATTTTAAATTTCACCCACGAAAATTTTGATCCGATTCGATATTCCAATTTGCTTTGAATTATTTTAGAAAATTTGACAGCATTAGAAATTGATACGATATTTTATGATGCAAGATGTTTTTTCTTTAAAAATTTTGTAGGAACTTGCAGGTGTACCATAAAGCGATGGAGAAATTATGACGGTTATTTTCTAAATTACATAATGTCGACTCCCTTTCCAAGTTTAACTCAATTAAGTGATATATACCCATTATTATACACACATACATGAACATTCGTGTTTCGGCAGTAAACAACCTGAACTTTTAAAAGTAAAAAAAAAAAAACAAAACGTTTTGATTGCAACGAAATTATTGTGAGTATGCAAAGCTAGCTGCACGTAAATTTTAGCAAAGTTTTCTTATTAGTCTTCAGCAAACGCATTCTATAATTTAGTTGCAACACAAGCTGCCGGTTGCAACTTTGTTTAAATATGTTTTGTGTCGCAACTAATAAGTCATCTTTTTGCAAGTTACTAGCTTAATATTAGCTGCAGTTCTGTATACTGTAACAGAATATTTTAAAGTAAGTAATTTTGAAACAAGTTGAAGGTAGCAAACAATGCTAGATACGTTAGGCACTTGCGAAGTTGCTTCTTTTGTGATTAAACTTATTTATTCAAAATATTGATTTTCTATTTTTGCAATGCATGTTTGTTTCTTGGTGCTTTCGTAAAGCCATCGTTTATTATAGAAATTCGAAATTTTGCACGGTTATACTATGGGGCATGGTACAGAACCTATTCAAGCTTTATATTGATGAAATAGGCCTAAAGAATGTAAAGTTTATTGACAGACCTCTTAGAACTGGAACACGATCAAAGTGGAATAAAAATTTTCATCTAGCTAGGAATCGAAACGATATTAAAAGAATTAAGTAATTAAGTTAATAGGTCGGGAGCCGGTGACACTGAAAGTACCGTCATCGCGGAATCAAAAATTTTTTATGTAAATTGATAGTTAATAGTCATACGAACAAAATGAGCTCGGTACGCCGGGATTCATTAAGCCGAAAGTATTTTTAAAACAATTAATTATTATAAAAAAGCAAAAATGTTTTTTTACCCAGGGTGTTTTCTAATTGAATGTCAATATTTAAGCGGCGATTTTTGGGTCCATTCTAAAAAGAAAACTTCATATGAACGTATGTCTTAAACGTCTTAACTTTTGAGATACAGGGTGGTAAAGTTTTCAAAAATAAATAGTTTTTTATTAAAATCTGTAATACCACTTTAGATATTTTAATTAAATTTGGCATACATGTACTATGTATCAAGAGGTATTATTTAGTGTACCACAATTTTTTTTTCTTTAAACCAGTGGCGTTCATACGGAATTTCACCTGCTTATTTTGGCAGATATTGATGGTACGCCACTAATTTCTCGTAAAATTAAAATCATTCCTGAAATTCCCAATCATTTCTAAGCAAATTTGATCTCTTGCATTTTTTCAAACCGATGCACGGTTTTCGCTTAAAAAAATAAAAACCTTTTCTCTGCATGATCATAACAATATCGTTCATATAGCAGAGAAAAGGCTTTTATGTTTTTAAGCGAAAACAGTGCATCGGATTGAAAAAATGCAAGAGATCAAATTTGCTTAGAAATGATTGGGAATTTCAGGAATATATTTAATTTTACGAGAAATCAGTGGCGTACCATCAATATCTGCCAAAATAGGGAGGTGAAATTCCGTACGAACGCCACTGGTTTAAAGAAAAAAAAATTGTGGTACACTAAATAATGCCTCTTGATACATAGTACATGTATGCCAAATTTATTTAAAATATCTAAAGTGGTATTACAGATTTTAATAAAAAAAATTATTTTTGAAAACTTTACCACCCTGTATCTCAAAAGCTAAGACGTTTAGGACATACGTTCATATGAAGTTTTCTTTTTAGAATGGACCCAAAAATCGCCCCTTAAATATTGACATTCAATTAGAAAACACCCTGGGTAAAAAAGCATTTTTGCTTTTTTATAATAATTAATTGCTTTAAAAATACTTTCGGCTTAATGAATCCCGGCGTACCGAGCTCATTTTGTTCGTATGACTATTAACTATCAATTTACATAAGAAAATTTTGATTCCGCGATGACGGTACTTTCAGTATCACCGGCTCCCGACCTATAAGTACATTCAGTTTTACAGGTTGAACGACATTTGAAGCGCAAAAATAAGCACATAAGAAATACATTTAGATCCCTCATGGCAATTTAGTGGATTTGTTCTATATTGTGCTTGAGATTTGTCCTGCACTGATTGGGCTGATGACCCTAATGATATACTAATAGACTTATTTTTAATACAGCCAGACTATCGTTAAGAATATTCTATTTAATGGGAAACTAATATTATTTGCTTTAAAATATTAATAAAAAGAATTGGCCTTATGGCCTAATATATATTTTGAAAAAATCTCGAGAAGTGTCGCAAGAAATTAAACTTTTAAAAAAAATTCTGCTTACTAGCAACAACAAAAAAATTACATAAAACGGTTTATTGATTTTTGTTTAAAAGGAATTTACTTCAAATCAAATGTTATTGAGGGTGGATATTTTTGAAATGTAGTACTGTGTATTAAATATATTTTTATTTTAAAATTTAAACATTTTCGACGTTGTTGCCAATTTGAGACAAATGCTTCATGACATTCAAATTGTCATTTGTCAATATTTATAGTCTTGCTGAATGGCCTCCAAATTAAATGGAGCGTTCCTAAAATATTACCAATTAATATCAAGTGAATTCATCTGTATAATTTTCATATTAATTTGTGGAAAATAGACCCTCCGCGAACAAATATTTATCATTATGCAATAATGCCGATAAAATATTAAAATACATTTCAGTTATTATTACTAATATTTAGTGTGTAAACGATTATTGGAATTATATATTATAATTTGCATAGTTTAATATTCATACAACGATTCTGTTGATTCTTTATTGTAACTTGTTTTATTAGAGCTAGTCTAGAAATTATATGAAATATGTCAATTTTATAAGCAATTTTAATTAACTGGTTTTTAATTCAATGCATTTAAATGTGCTCAATGCTCATGTTGTCATATATTTCAAAGAGAAATAGAAAGTCGTCAGTTTCGGGTGGACACAACCATGGCAGAAAGAGGGGAGGGAAATGTCATCCGGTATCTTGTTGGTATACAAAAGAATTGCATTTGAAAATCTGCAGCCAGATTCTCCAACGCTAGTCCGGTGTAATTTGACAACCAAAAGTTTTAAACTGACAAGTTTTATATTATAAATTTATTTCAGAACTTTTTCACAAATTTATAAAGAAAAAGCAATTTTAGTATGTACTTTTGACAATAATAGAACTAAATTCACTACAGCAACTCGTTCCAAGATGAAAATCATTTGGAAACCAAGCAAATCGCTGAAATCTCAGAATAATTCATTAGTCTTTAATGACGACTTACTAACAATGACAGAACAAAATTCTGTCAAAACATAACTGATAAACTATAAGATCTTAATTTAAACCAGTACTAAATCTTAAACCTGCTAGTGAATCTGAACGTAGATGTCTAAGATATGATCATTAACGCATTGTAAATAAAACACAAATATTTATTTACCTCCGGTGTGTTATGGGAAAATGCAAAATACGAAAAGCCTTCTGTTAAAGTAATAGAAAAATATTTTACTCCTCCAATGTATGGATATCACAATATACCCTTAGACCAAATGCGCGTAATCTAGTTTTAAGCCTATGTACACGCCAGCATCATTTAAAGACCTTCAACAGCAGACTCTTGTAAGCTTGTACGCTTTGAAGTAAAGATTGTAGGTACTGTATCTTGAAAATGAACGTCTACTACTAATGTTTGCGTATCTAAACCACTACAAGATATTGCCACAATTGTCCGCACTTACGCACTGCCTAATATAACGTAGTTGCGCGAAATCCGGATTTTTGTGTAACAAAGACTTAAACTTGCTCGCAGCTTCAACACCAGGGCCATCTTTTAAAGTTTATAGAGCTGTATTTACAGTATCAACTATGTGAAACGAGTCACGAAGTGATAGATAACTATGTTGAAGCGTGTCAATAGCACAGATTTACCCACACCAGATACGTAAGTTTGGCGAATTGGCAGTATAAGTTCCTGTGACCTTGTGGGAGTGTACGGCAGCTAGTTGCACCAACGAAGGCAAATAAGGTTGTCAGTCATTTGCTCTAAACAACGTTTTATTCTAATAATAATAAATTATAATTTATTTATAAGCGCACCTGTGTCCAGTCGTTTTAAAACACCTACACAACACACCTAATACAAAATTATAAGTCTATAAAAACAAATATATCACTAATTTTATATAGTATTTTAAGTTCATTCACTGCCGAAATAACACAAAGCCACGCACTAAACAGTAACGAGGTGCTCGTGCAGCCACTACTTGATGTCGCGGAGCTCACTGACTATAACAGCTGCCGATTTAACAGTTGAAATAGGGTGTGGCCACAGCAAAGGTGCGTTCGCCGTTTATCGCTTGCTTTCGTATCTGGTGTGGATAAATCTGTGTCAATAGCATCTTCAAATACACGATAAAATGCGTTTATAGTACGCAGATCTGTTTCGATTGTAGGGTTATTAAAGTGCTGCTGACTTTCTTTAATGCCGATGGCACTTTTTGGATTGAACTGCGAAACTACAGATTTAACAGCTTGGAAATGTTGACTGTAATAAAATGCAGCATTCAGCCACGTTTCCCATCTTGTTAATACGGGCTGTGGGAGTTCGGTAGTTCCGGAGCACAACTGGTGAAATTTTTTAATCCGTTGTGGACGTTGTGGAGATTTTGTAAAAACCTTTTTGGTGCTGGCGATTAGCTTGTCAATATCTGAATACTTGCTTCGAATGATACTTGCTTCAAAGAATGTTAACATTCTTTGAAGCCAAAACAAACCATTCTAAACGACACTGTAAACACAATTTGTAAACATTGACCACATCTTATTTTACCTTGTATTTTTGTACAAAAAATACGTTAGAAGCATCACAAGATTTACTAAAAGTAATAAAAGCCCTAAAGTATTTTATTTTTCTGCTAAATAATAATAAATTTAAGTTAAAAAGGTTCTGTTATTTATAGGTTATGTTATTTCTAAAGGTGTTTATTTAAAGTCGCTCCGAGTCATTTATAGATATATAAATCGCACTTTTTCTTTCCTAGTTCATTAGACAAAGACGTACGTGTAACCGAGTGTTCAGACCGAGGTTCAGCCGTTTTCCTAAGCAACCAGCACAGACAGCAACACTTCTGAGCTCCAACACTCCAATGCTGTTTTATCTCTTTCTACTACCATTCTTGATTCAATTACGTAGTTCGTAAACTAATCTCCTGGGGGAAATGTTTTCATAACAAATAACAAATATAAAGCTTCACGTTCGATACGCTCACAGTATACGGACATCGAATCATTTCTTAATAAATCCATGGTGTCGAGGATGCACGCCCATGTCTATCGAATTTATATTTCAGTGGAAAATTGTAACTGCCGAGCTCTAGTGATCACTTTATAATATTTGCTTATATCCAAATTATGTTTTAATTTTAACATTGAGTACCTTGACCATAACGTGGATGGTTTGCAAGTTTTTGAAATGTTCAAAAAGTATACTAGAATTATTTCTTCTTTCTTGAAATTGTTTATTTTCTTTTTTGCACACCATTTACTAAATGTTTCCAATTTTTGGACTAACGGTGTTTGGATTTGTCTGGTAACAGTTCGACGTTCACATTCTTGGCTTCTTCGAGAATGTCTTCCGGTACTCCATCAATCATATTCTCTTCAATTTCTTCCTCGATCTCCATTTTCTACTCAAAAGTTGGATAAAAGTTGAATAATAATATTCTCAACAAAAAAAAAACACATTTTTGAAGGCTTAGCACTATTCCTATGTTTTTCCTACGAGGTGCACATACTATTTTTTCTGCGATCGAAAATGAAATAGAATAAAATGAATAAGAATAAAATTAAAAACTTTAAGTAAAAATTTATTAACATGATCGCTTCTGCTTAGCTTTGCGGTTGCTTGACAACCGCTGTTTAATTATTGTTGTTTCTTTATGACAAGCGGTACAGGAACAGAATATTCTAGTACTGTTATACTCATTGTTTAGCAAGGGTTAACTTAACAATGCTGGAATAATGACTTTTGGGGCGTCAAAACACGCCAGAAAGATGTCAGTTTGTGCACGATCACCGAAAAACCTTTTTTGAAGCTAAGTAACTAAATATCGTTAAATAAATCAAAATAGGTTCAATGTTTTTAAATAAAATAAACAGTGTACCACCTAATAATTAAGATAATAATATGAAAACATATGCACTAAACATAGAAATACTAAAGTTAGTAATCGGCCTCTTCATCTGAAGGATCCAACGGAATTTCGTAAGTAGATTTTAAGGTTTTATAAAACTGGTGGTATGTTTTAGGAAGGCACCTAGAATCGCACAATTTTAATAAGCCATCAAGTTTTCTTTTGTATATTGGCAAATGGCCTGTGTAAAGTGCTATAATATTATACGTAATGAGATCTTCGTTCTAGTAGCAACCTTTTAAACTAAAATAGATTTAAAATCGGGATGGGAAACTTTGTCTTTATAAAAAATTCTAGTGGGATCCTCTATTCTATACAGCAGCCACTTAATTTGTAGCCCGCGTACTGTTTCACTTGTTTTATTTTTATTGCGATTTTTATAACTAAGGGAGAAAATCGTTAAAATACGATAACATTTATATTTATTGGAGACAATGCCCAAATATCTGACTAAAACTTATAAATATTACTAATGTATAATGACAGAACTGTGGCATATATAATGTAATAGTAATAAATATTTACTATCGAGTTCCTCTAATAAATAAAATTTATCCCACTAAAAATAATTTTCACCAACAATAATTGTTATACATTTTAAATTTACCGAAATAGAATTTAATTAACTGATTTGTATGGCTCCGTTATCGACCGATGCGCTAATTGGATACTACAAAATACAAATTTGTACATAGTTAGAATTAATGAAAATTTAAAAGCTATTAATCAGTAACTTTAAAAACAAAAACTTAACTACGCATATTAATTTATTGCAAAATCAAAACTTTCAAACAAGTTTTACGGCTCAAAGTTTTATCTTTATGGTAGAGTCAAAATCAATCGTGTAAAGTACAATGACGTTGGTGCCGGCGGAAAGATTGTTGCGGCGGCCGTCTCTCTCGAACCTTGTGTGGCTTCATTAAAAACCAGTGGTTAACTAAAAGTTTTCCCTCCGTCGGCACCAACGTCTACAGGGTGTTATGGAAATGGTTGTATACAGGGTGAGTTTTTTAAAGTGTTAAAAGGCGATGTCTTGAAAACGGTTCAAACTATTTTCATGAAATTTTGGTTAGTTAATAGGGAGATGGGGGACATATACACTTTTGACATTTACCCCCTATCTCTAATTTGGGGGTGGGGGGTAACTTTCAAATTTTAAATGGGATGCTGCACTTTTATTTATAAAATTCGAATCTTCCTAAAAAACTACGCATGTCTACAAAAAAAATCCATTGCTCTTTCGGTTACAAAATTGTAATTTATTAGCTTATAAAATAAAAAAATATTTACCATTTAATTTCAACTTATTTATCGTCTGTCATGCTTAAGAAGTTATTCAAAATGTCCCCCTTCAACTCCCAAGCACTTTCTCACTCTTTTCATAAATGAATTTCGTACCCGCTGTAACCTTTCAGGTCTCACTAATAAGCAGGCAAAGTGGATTCAGTCTTTCGTATCATCTAAAGTTGAAGGTGCAGTCGCCACCACTTTGTCCGGTATAAAATCCCACAAGAAAAAGTCAAGGGGGGTCAAATCCGAAGACCTAGCATGCCAGTTGAGTAGAACCAGCTCGTCCAATCCACCTGTTTTCAAATATTTCATTCAAATGATTACAGGCTCGTATTGCATAATGGGGTGGAGCTCCATCCTGTTGAAACCACATGTCAGGATTTATGTTTTGATTTAATAATTGGGGTAATAATTGGTTTCATAAAACTCTGTGTACATTTCTCCATTTAAATGTCCTTCAAAGAAATGCGGACCAATAACTCTATACCCGATTATACCACACCAGACATTAATTGACCAGCGATTTTGATTTGGTAGAGTTCCCATCCAGTAGTGGGGATTTTGTCTCTATGTATCTAAAGAAAACAAAATAAACCCCAAACAAAAAAAAAAGAAATTAAATTTCCACTGATAGGGGATAACTTAAAATCCTACATGCCCACAATTGTGGAAAGTCGCTTCGTCATAAAAAAAACATTCATTAGAAACCTGTTATTTCCTTGCATTTGTCTTGTTACCCAATTGCATAGTCGTCTTTAAATTTCCTGTGAACTGCACCCAAGGTCCACTTTTTTTTCAGTCACTTTAAAGTTGATAATATATCGTCTAAGGACTGCTTTATCACAACCGTCCAATTCGGTTTTAACGCTCGATTTTCTTAATTTCTTGTTAGGACTTCAAAATAAAGAGCACTCGCTATTTTCCACTTTTCTCATCTCACTCACTATTGTTCGAATTGTGCGAATACCCACGCCGGTAGTAGCTGATACACGTCCTCGAACTTTCTTTAAAGCCTTGATGGGTTTATTCGTTTCAGCTCCTCGGAGCATAAAATTAATAATTTTATTTGTCACAGTTTTGCTGCTCATATGACCACATATACACGAACTCCATACTGAAATGCACGTCATGGCCATGACAGTTACAACATAAATTAATTTAAAAAATCATGCACTTTTTCTACGGTCTACTGCGGCTACCTTAGAGGCAAAACTATATTTGATAATATGTACTTAATAATTTGAAATGTTACTAATGAACTCTTAAATAAACCAGTTCTTTTTTATTTGCTTTAAAACCGCCTTGAAAAATACTATACCACAAAGTAAAAGGAACATTACCTTTGGTGTACCTATTCAAAAAAGTAATTTACTTAAGTTAGTCTATTATTACTTTATTACATAGATTAAAAAAAATCCAGGAACAGTGGGTCAACGCCCATATGTATTAACTAATTCAAACAAATATCTTCTCTATTCAGATGACAAACACAATTTTCCAGATAATTATTTTATTTACTTTCGTCTATCCCAACGGCCGAATCTATTTATTTTATTTATTTTGGTAGTTAGACGGTAATAATTTGTCCTAATAAACACAAACGTGGGTTTGCAATTTACCCAGCTCAAAGTTCTGCAAATTTTACCTACATTATGTTGGTTTATCTATCTTGATTATATACGATTTCCGGAATAGTAAATAAACGGAAAATGAGCTTTAAACATATCTAACCCTACCTACGAATATATCTTTATAAATTATTTTGGAATATGGTAGTGTTGGTCCAAAATAAGAACGGTGCAGCTTTTGCTGGATGGTAAATTTTTAATTAGCTAAAACAATTTATTGTTTACACACTGATCGACTATATATAATGGATCTTGGCGTTAACAGAACATTCATAAAAAAAACAAGAAAATCTAGACTCTAAAAGCTATAAAGTCTGACAGTAAAATGTTTAAAACACACACTAGGTATACAAAAAGCACCAACATCATAAACACAAAACACCAAAATGTCGTGTCAGCTTGACATGCCCCCTACCAACCCACTACTGATCTAGGGACTTTTAGAAGAAACCAATATCCAGCGTTGATCTGATCTGTGATTGTCAAAGGTCGAAAAGCTGAGTTTTATCATCAATTGAACTCTAACAAAATGATCACGTTGCTTGGTTTGTGTCTCGTGGTCTCCCTGATTTTGGACGGCGTGTGCACTCACCAGTCTGATGAAAGAGAGATTTGGTATAATTTTTCTATGTAATTAATAATATTTGCTCTAGTTTTAACCTATTGTTTCTTTGAACCGTTTTTAAGAAAATGATTAATCTGACTATCCATTAATACTATACTACAAATATTTTAAGCTTCATTTATGTAAAACTGAAAACGGTGTCATTAGTACCAGTTAGAAAAAGGGAAATGTATGGATACTTTTTTGACTGACTGTATTATGTAAGGTTTTTAATTCTTGTTAAGATTGTAAACATAGTACCCTTTCAGGACTTGTGTTTCCTTTTAGAATAAAGATATTGAAATTAATCAAAAGAAAATGTTAGAAAAAGATGAAGCTTAAAAACCGAATATAAGGAAACAATATTGCGCCGCCTAATTTCTACACAAAGAGTTTAGAAATTTAGGGCAAAAAACGCAACTTTTGGTTCTACCTTGTATAACACCAAATTCGTTAGAATTCTTGTAAAGTGAAAAGCATATAATATTCAAGATAAAAGCATCTGCAATATACCAAAAAATTTATTTAAATCGATGGAAGATTTAAAATGTTATTTAAAATTAATCTTGAACAAAATTTTATTTATCCAGTTTTTTTTTATCCTGGAGTGTTTGTATATTGCCTATTACAGCATTGTTTAGTGTAGTGGTTTACACATTTCGTAGGTAAGTTGTAAGATTCTTATTATTTTTTTGATTTAAACTACCATTGCTCATATTTTTGTTTAATATTGAAGACTAAATAAAGACAAATTTCTCTAAGCGAGTTAAGTTTTAATTAAGTCACCTTGTTCATTGAAGGCCAGTATAGCTTTTGACTATATATTTAGTATTAATTTGCTTTTAGAATCTTATATATCGTAAATAATTTCTATGAATTTCGTGTTATGCAGTTATTAGTGAAAAACCAGAATAGCATTTTCGCGTTAAATGTCACAAAAACATTTGAATTTACAAGCAAGTAGATTTGTCGCCAATTTGTTAGTGTATTTTTAATTGAAAAAAAATTAATAAAGGACCCCTTATATTGGTCAACGCTATATATGGAATATGTAAATAATATTTGTCATTATTTGATATACAAATTAAAATTAAACCGCCAATTCGTAAAAGGCCAAATTTTATAACTATTTAACAAACTTGTCAAGTTTCGAATTTTGCGGAAAAATGTGTAATAAAAATATTTTTATTTCTTAATAAAAACCAAAATATATAGATATACAACCGCAATTAATATTTAATATCCCTGTGTGTAGAATACAAAAAATTCATTTAAATTTTATTTTTATTATAATATAATGTATATTATTACCTATTACTTTGGTTTGGACATCAGTTTCTATTATTTTCCTTGTATTCCACATTATACAGGTAAGGTGTAAGATTTATATTTTTGTTTAATACTAAAGAATAAATAAAGTAAAATCTATATAGTATACCTATGTAAGTTAAGTAAGTAAGTTAAGGTTAAATGTGGCTTTTGAGTAAAAAAGACAGGTTCAAAAATTTGAATTTTGTCTGGAGATATTATGCCTAGGAATAAGCTGCTAGGCATATTTTATTTTTTGTTTTATTATATCATAATTTAAATAAAAAAATATCTAATTTCTTACTTTATTGTCATTAGAAAATTGTTTATTAACAGAAATAAAAGTGTTCTTCCTACATTGTTGTATGGTAGTAAAAGAAACTTATTATAGCCCAAGTTACAAAATAATCAACTGAAATAAATGTTTACTATTACAAATAAAAACATTTTTTGTTAGATTAATGAATACTGCGGATTCAAAGTGTGTTAGCGGACTTGGGTCCTTTTCTCCAGGGGTTCGTTAAAATCTATATACACTATGCACATGTCTTGTCGTTGGCACTTCTTATAGCGAATGAAGTAATTCAAATACTCCAGGAGCTATACTCTACGAAAACATGCCTCTCTAGAGAACATTATTGAGCTGAAGCATATTATGACTAGTGATGGAACATTCTCGAGAATTTATTTTTGGGAAATATTCTCCGAGAACAATGAGAATTTATCGGAAATTTTGGAGAATTTATTTTATGTGTTGGAGAATTTTATGTTTTGACTGCATAAACTGAAAGAACATATTTTTTTACCAAAATTAGTTTTTACAATAATTTTATCTGAAAAATAATGAGATGTAGAGATAGAACATTCTCGAGAATTTATTATTGGGAAATATTCTCTGAGAAAAATGAGAATTTATCGGAAATTTTGGAGAATTTATTTTACATGTTGGAGAATTTTATGTTTTATTTGACTGCATAAATTGGAAGAACATATTTTTTTACCCAAAGTAGTTTTTACAATAATTTGATCTGAAAAAATAAAGAGATAGCACTCACTGCACAATACCTAAGTTGGAAAATATTTAAATTGTAAATTACCGTGATTACGCATCTTAGTCAAAATAAAGACACATTAAATTTTTAATTCCATTATTTTCGAGTAACTTTATTTATAAATAAAACACAACTTAGAAACGCATTGTATAAAATAACATGTCTAAACAATTTTCTTAAAACAACACAGAAAAGAAATAAAGATAAAGATTCTCCAAGCTATGATACAATAGCGGCATTAAAATAAATTACCTTAAATTTCCGTAAATTCTCCGAGAATATGAATTTTCCCGAGAATATTCTCGTTCTCGGAAATATTCTCGGTAATTCTCCAGTAATTTATATTTTTTTCTAAAATCATAAATTCTGGAGAATTAATGCTGGGAAATATTCTCGGTAATTTACCGTTCTCCGGAAATATTTCCAAGGAAATATTTCCGTTGTTCTCAAGAGAACATTCTCATGGCATATCTCTAATTATGACTGTATAACCTTGACAAATTTTTCTCGGGGAGCAGTTTCTTAAGACGTAGAATACAGTCCCGCAGTTCTTATTGAATAGAATTGGCCATTTTCTTGTTGACGACCCATGATATGAAATTCTGAACATCGTACGGCAATTTGAATCATACAAAGCTTGTAAAAAACTACAACATATGTAGCCACTATAATTAAAATAACGAAAATGCGATTTAGGTACCATACAAATTTGACCCTACTATATTACTAAAAAGATCTATTATTTGGATACTACGCTACTGCTACTTTAGGGAAGAAATTAATAATTGGAAATAACAAGTCACTGCGCTTGAAAGCACCAAAATAACACAAATCCTGAATAAGAAATTTTCGTCGTAATTTCCCAGTGACCTTTAATTATAAAAAGGTTGTCTGACCCTAATCCATTTTAACTGTAGTATTTATCCTGTATAAGACCTAATTTGATCACGAAATAAATAGCTTTTCTGACGCTTTGGGATCTAATTTCTGGTCTTCTGGTCAAAGAATCCTAAAAAATTGGAAGTAACTAACTCATTAATAAAAATAAGATAAAAACAAAAGCTGTCGGTGAGGGAAAAGCAAAGCTTCTTAAAAAAACTAAAGATTTTCTAAATATTTTACTACAGTTCATGGCGCTAGAACCACTACATACATACACATACATACATAGATAGGCCAAGCAACAGAGCAAAATATTAGCGATTTTTTGACATTAATCCTATCAGGAAACCGCCTGTGCCATCATCTCAAAGACGATCCGTAGATGATCCCTGTTATATTTCCAACTCTGAAATTTTTTCCTTTAATTTGTTATAAACATTTTTAAGCAAAAAAACGCGATTTTTGTCGTTTTTTGCTTATAAAATGAAAAGTAATGAAGCAATCTTAATGGTGTAAATCGACGATTTGTAGAGAATAAAAACACGAACAAAATGAGAGGTCGAATGTCCCGACAGGATAAGTAGCAACGGAAAAAATCCGGAAAAACCGGAAAATTAAGGGTTTTTTAAAAAATTCATAAATGGGTCACTTTTAAACGTAGAGGGCTCAAACTTTGGGAAAAGGAAGTAATTTATAGCTACTTTATGCGTGCAAAACCCCGACGCTGTCCGATGATTAGTTTTGCCACAATCGTCATTTTAATTTTTCAATATACTATTTTGCAACAGGTCTGGATGCTCTATGGATCGTCCGATTTCAATTATTGAAACGGATTTGAAAAGTACAAGTTTAATTGAACAAAATGTATGTTTTAATTTTTCCATAAAATGCTACGGAACCGGTTGAAAATGCACGTAAAAATGCGCGAAAATGGCGGAGCGCGCGAATATTGGCTCCCCTTCGCTCCGCTGCCCTCCCGCTACTCGACCGCTTTCGCGCTCTCGGCCATTTTCACTCATACTTACCTACATTTTCAACCGGTTTCGTAGCATTTTATGGAAAAATTAAAATACATATTTTGTTCAATTAAACTTGTACTTTTCAAATACGTTTCAATAATTAAAATCGGACGATCCATAGAGCAGACCTGTTGCAAAATAATGTATTGAAAAATTAAAATGACGATTGTGGCAAAACTAATCGTCGGTCAGCGTCGGGATTTTGCCCACATAAAGTAGCTGTAAATTACTACTTTTTCCCAAAGCTTGAGCCCTCTACGTTTAAAAATGACCGATTTATGAATTAAAAAAAAACTCTTAATTTTCCGGTTTTTCCTGATTTTCTCCGTTGCTACTTAACCTATCGGGACGTTCTACCTCTCATTTTGTTCGTATTATTATTCTCTACAAATCGTCCAGTTACACCACTAAGATTGCTTCATTACTTTCCATTTTATAAGCAAAAAACTAAAAAAATCGCGATTTTTTGCTTAAAAATGTTTATAACAAATTAAAGGAAAAAACTTCAAAGTTGAAAATATAACAGCAATCATCTACGGATCATCTTTTAGATGATGGCACAGACGATTTTCTGATAGTATTAATATCACGACAAATCGCTCTATTGCTTGGCTTAAGACGTTTTCCAATCAACCTTCATAGCCCAGTCCCGCGGTCTAAAAACATGACAAATTTTCAGAACCATTTTGACTATTCTACGCGGTCGGAGGGGCATGTCTCAGAATATCTGCTATCGCCTAACAGCTGAAAGTGCTACTATGATTTGTAATTATTTTTTGAATATGCTAAATCTAGTTTTTCGTCCTTGGCTATTTTCCTTTACACTGTAGGTAAAAGTGGTCAACAGGAAAGTTGTAGGTATTTAAAAAAACCTTACACTTGAGTTTTTGATTGTCTAAATCCGTTTAATAGTTAACGAGATAATTGCAAATGCTATTAAAAATGGCCATGTTTTTTTTAAATAACTTTTGCAAAAAAAGTTTTGGACTTCTCAAAGTACATCAGGAGATGACTTTTTATAGGCTTCATGTGCTCTATTCATTTCAGCCCAATCGCATTTTTAGTTCAAAAGTTATTCTACTTGTTTATTCGGTTTAGGCTAATATTTAAAATTCTTTCCGACTTTTTGGGTAAGGCAACATACCCCAGCTTCGGCGCAAACAATTCTTTGAGACTTATATTATCCTATGTTGTAATGGCAAATCCGGTATTATGTTATTTTGCATTGTTACTGTGGCAAAAATAAAACTTCAAAAATTGGCCTGGTTTTTTTCTTATAAACATTTATTAATATCTCGGGAACGCCCAATCGGATCTTCGTCGGACTTGATGCTTTGGCTAACTGGTATTATCGTGTAGCTTCTAAGATAAAGTCCATCACTCTAAGTCCTTTAGAAGCAAAATTTTTTTTAACTATTACGACGTTAATTATTAATATTAGGATTTGAAATTTATACCGAAGGAAGAAGAAGAGTTATAGTTTATGAAAATGTATTCATTGTACTAAAAAAGGGATCCAGTCTTATTGATAATAGTGGTCAACATGAATGGTGTGCTGCTGACGCCCGCTTCAGCCTAAGGATGCGCACGATATATGGATTTTAGGAAAATATCGATTTTTTCCTTTCGATAATCAATATTAAAATCGATTTTTATTTTCCGATAATATTGATTGATATCGATTTATTTATTTGATAATATCGTTTAATTAAATATCCGTTTTTCTTAAATTTTATTTCTATTTTTGTAGCAATTTACAGGAAATTATATGTCGGAAGAATTGAGTTCGTCTTGCCTACATTAGATGGCAGCACAATAAGATATATTCGGTCCGAGGCCGAGGTTAGTAAGAGGCCATCCATTAACTACGTCACAAGCAAAGGGATAGGGAAGGGATCCACAAAGTGTGACAAGACGTGACAAGGTGGGAGGAGTTATAAGCTTCATGACGTCACATCTAACCTAAAATATTAAAACAGCTAAATAACTGTCACGAAGGTTCATCCACAAAGAGTTGCAGCTAGACGTGCCAGGTGATAACTCTGTTTGATAAATAATGACGACGATGCTCTATGGTCTATTTTCCTATCGCCATCCAAAAAGATAGCGAAGTGGCTGCTATGCCAGTAATAAATAATATAAAGGAATGGTTTGAAAGTCCATGGACACAGGATGATTAATTTATTTTTTTCGCCAAAAACAATGTAAGAATATTTTTTTTCTATTGATTTTGAGTTGTTTGAGAACGTACAAATTGCTACTTTATTTGAAAATATTAAAAAATAATAATAATATTGGAAGGGTTGTTTTAATCAAGTTCTAAATTTCAAATTGCAAAATAAGTGACGTCACAACAATGACATCGCAACGTTGCCAGAAGACAGGAAATAAAAATCGTAATAATTTATCACCAAAATTCGTAAGAAATTGTAAGACCGTAATGGTTGCATCGGAAGTAAAAATAAAAACAAAATGAAACAATTTGATTACACTATCATTTATTTTAATAAAAATCAAAAAATATATTATAATAATATTAATAACAAATTTACAAACTTAAAACAAATATCTATTACTTTGTACTTTAAAAATGCCATATCAAAAAAAAGTGTAAAACTACACAAAACAAAAAAAGAAAATAGCTTTCGGGGAATTTCCAATGTCCGTTAGATCGGTCGAGGGTCGAAAATTAACACAAAGGCAGAGTAGATGAAAATTGACTTTGCTAGCACTGCACATATATACTTATGTTTTTATTGTAATTAGTTTCAAACCTCAATTTCAAATTGAAATTTTTCAATGAACATCAAAATCGTGAGATCCGCTGATTGATATTTCTATAAAGCGAAAATCGTGTGATTGTGAACTTGACTCGTGAGAAATTAACCGAAATGGTAAGATATCACTAAAAATCGTGAGTCGTGGCAACACTGTACGGGCCGTCGCCAGAGCGTGGAGCATCGACCCTCACTCCCACGCTCACAGCGGCGTCAGCAGCACAGCATTCACTTTGAACACTATTATCAATAGAGCTCGGCGAAATTTTGTCCATGCAGTGGCGGGACACTGTGTTGCCAAGATTGCTCTTGCACTGTGATTACAAATAGCGTAAAATTCATAAAAACCCTGAAAATAGCTGTCAATCAGTTTAACAAGTATAAAGCGTTCCGTCAATTATACGGCTTTGTAATTTGCATTTAAAATTGTAAAATAATTTGGCACTTTAATATCAGCGGTTGGGCGGTTTCCTCTGACTTAATAGGAAAAATTGAGCAAGCGGCAACACAGCGCCCAGCCTTGCGGCAGAAAGCTGGTTGCTATGGTGCTTTCCGTTCCGGTTTCAGAGAAGCAAGAGTAATTCTCTTCTCGTTGAGTATGTGTCAAAAGAAGAAGAGGGATAGATCCTCGACCTTCCACTGAATTGAACCGGAGGTTGTTTACTACTACGCCAATTACGATGTAATTTGGTAGGGGAACTCTAGGTACTGTAGCGGCGTTTGGTAATTTAACTTTTTCCATCGGTTTGCTAGGGATTTTTGACAGGCACTTGGTCAGGCGTACTGATTACAACAATGAGGCATGTGCCTGTCAAAAATTCCGATCAAAAAGATGAAAAATATTGAATTGCCGAACGCCGCTTGTATCTCGCGCAGAGTATTACCCTTTTTTACAACAGCATTGACATAAAAATTTGTGAAAGGTTCTCAAACATTTTAGACAAAAATACCGATTTAGCTATATTACAGGGCATTTGCGTACGATATCAGATAAATGAAGCCTTAAACAAATGGCAGAAAAGTTTCCTGTTTGCTAACCTTACACCAAATACTACAAGTGTTTTCGCGGAATAATCCTAAATATCTGTAGGGTAAGTATAATGTTGTGTACTATTGACTTATTATCGCCTATCTCACGAACTGTCGTATCGCATGTTTTTGTAATTTAAGACAGGCCT
This sequence comes from Philopedon plagiatum, assembly GCA_963971165.1. NCBI lineage: Eukaryota > Metazoa > Arthropoda > Insecta > Coleoptera > Curculionidae > Philopedon > Philopedon plagiatum. Next base: position 39,196,912 of record OZ020191.1, on the reverse strand, counting down.
AGAATTTAATTTTTTTTTTTTTTTTTTTTTCATGCACTTTAATCTCATAAAGTGTCTGGCTCATCGCGCCTTCAGTAAAATTGACAAACCTGAGGTCCATCAAGTCCGGAGATAGGGGACGCTTTACTGACATTCCAAACGTAGATCCCGCGCTTTCGGTAAAATTGTTAAACATGAGTTACAACAGTTTGTGAGACAGGCGACAAAGTGCCCATACTGAACGCTACACAACCCACTCTTTAAACTCACGAAGTGGCATATCTCAATATCTGGGAATGTAGCATGTAGCAGATATAGAATTTCACAAAGGTACAACGAAGTTGGAAATACTTAATACAGGGGGCGAGGCAATATCAAAATTTACACTTTTATAAGCTTGTCCATGCATGTATGCATGTCCCACCTATCTGATGTACCGGTCACACTGTCATTTATTCTACCAGCGCCATAACCAGATGGAAAGATAAAGTCGGTTACACACTCACAATCATAACATCGCTTTCCTAGCAAATTAAGCCGGAAGGTGTTAATTTGAATATCATATGATGACGTGTAAGTCGCCATACGGCTCATTTCACATTCATAGTAGACGACTTTTTTTTACCTAGGCGTGGAAACTTCAAACGTGCCTACTTTGACAAGCCTTATCCGCTCTGTTTAGAGCGCTTGACTATAGTTAACCATAAGAATAGCTAGCATTATCGCCAGTGCTATTTTTTATTTTATTTGCACATTTGTATGTGGTTCGTACCATACTTCCCCTACTTTCCCTAACTTTTCCATTTGCTCCGCAGCTGGATTTTGAACTGCTTTAATTATCAATAACGTTGGATCACTCTTTTAATACAACTAACATAGTATTTTCATATACCATAACTCTTCTTCTTCCTTCGGCGTAAATTTTAAATCTTAATATTAACAACTATAGTCGCAGGGATTTTTGGGATAAAAATCTCCATCTTGGTTTCTAAAGGACTTAGAGCGATGAACTTTGTCTTAAAAACTGCATGACGAAGATCCGATGAGTCGTTCCCTAGATATTGTTAAATGTTTATAAAAAAAACAATTTTTGAGGATTTGTTTTCGCCACAGTAACAATGCTAAATAACATAAAACCGGTTACCCATTACACCACAGGATAATATAAGTCTCAAAGAATTATTTGCGCCCAAGCTGGGGTTTGTGGCTTTGCCCAAAAAGTCGGAAAAGAATTTTAAATATTGCTGCTCTGGAGCTTAAACCGAAAAAACAAATAGAAGAACTTTTGAACTAAAAATGCTATCGGGCTAAAATGAATAGGGCACAATAAACATATAAAAAGTCATCTCCTGGTATACTTTGAGAAGCCCAAAACTCTTTGTTGCAAAAGTTATTAATTGTTAAAAAGATTGCCATTTTTAATGTTTTTTTGCAATTATCTCGCTAACTGTTAAATGGATTTGGACGAACAAAAACTGAAATGAAAGGTTTTTTGAATACCTACACCTTTCCTGTTGACCACTTATACTTACAATGCAAAGGAAAAGAGCTACGGAGGAAAAAGTAGTTTTAGCATATTCAAAAAATAATTAAAAATCATAGTATCAATTTCAACTATTAATAGGATAGCAGATATCCTCAGCCATGCTCCTCCTAAAACCTAGAATAGTCAAAACGCTCAAAAATATTTTTCTCGAGGTCGACCTGGGCTATCACTGCTTGTTGTAATCGAGAGAAGGGGAGGACTTGCTTATCTCTAAAACTATGTGATGTTACTGTTCTTCCATGTTCAAGCACTCTGTAGGTTTATACATTTAGACTGTAATTTAGCGTATAATTTAGTAAACTAAGCTTTAAAGTGCTATTCTAGACATAAGAAAATTATTAACATATTTAACCCATTTGTTTACTTTTTCAGTACGAGCGTAGGTAAAAGGTTTAGTATACGCGAAACAAAACTATTTAATTTGCAGTTTAAAATACAGGAGTATTCTCGTAGTGTAATAAATTTATAATATTAGCTTAAAAACTTTTAGCGGAGCGGCGCACAGTGGTTCCCAGAGCCATTCTGGGAGATCGAAATGTGAAAAACCTAAGTAATCTATTCGTTTTTAAGATAGATACATTAAAAGCGACCTTATTAATCATGTAATACATAACAATAAAGGTTCAGTCGAAGTTCGCATAGCCGACCGATCGAGGGCAGGTAAAACTCACTGTTATTCGAATGTCCTGCCCTAAGGCACCAGTCGTTACCTAGTAATTGTTATTAGTTGTGTTTGTGCAATTAAATCTAAAAGTTTTTCCAATGGATACACCTAACAGCTAAGTATCTTTGAGAAAACTAACTTAAGCTAAGTATTGTGGGCTATATATTTACTTAAGATACATATTTATGACATACTAAAATTACGAGAGTTTGAATGAAGTTTGTTGATCACGATTTATCCGTTAAAGTTTCTAAACGAACATGACTGTTGTCATTTTGGCTTGTCACTGATATCCATATTGCGTGCTACTTAGCGCTACTACTTATAAAAAAATGGTTTCAGTTTTTTATGATAGCATCCTACGCCAGGACCTATATAGAGTGTGGAAGGACCAAACCAGTTCCGTTAGAAAAATTTAAGATGTTCATCACAGACAACAGTGATTTTAAAGACTATGCAGACTTTCACTGTCCTTTTTGAATTAATTTTTTTTATAAATTTTATAACCCTCAATTTTGTGTTTGATTAATTTTACTTGTCTTATAGACCATAAAAGGTGGTTTTTCTATGCTAAATTTATATATTTTAAGTCTACATAATTTCGATCTCTCAGATTGGGTCAGAGAACCACTGTGCGGCGTGGCGTATGATCCGAGAGAGAAATGTAAAGTTAACAAAAACATAACTTCATAATTTTTATTTTTGTAGCCGCAGACTAACTGGTTGGTGGTGGGTAGAATTTCATTATTTTAAAAATCTGATTTATTAAGTAGCAATTTAACGGTATGGTGACGTTTTAAAATAAGTTGCCAACCAAACTTTAGTTGCGTTGCCGACCTTGTCATACCGCTGTCAAAACTCTGTTTTGCACCAATTTGGTCAATTATTTTTGGGTTTTTACAACGTTGCACTTTTTACTGTAGGTAGCAACTGGTCTTTGTTTTAACGTTTCTGAGTTTACTCAGAAACAAGTACGCCAGCGCCCTCTCGACGGTGAGACAATTTCTTGGTGTCTAAAAGTAATAAAATTAATAACCAAATATTTACTGTTGGGCAAAATGAGTACTTCGAGAAAATTTTTTCTCACCACTATATTAATAACAATATTCTATTCCTATACACAATATCATATAACAAATACCTTTTTGGACCAAAAATTAGCAACACCTTTCAGTTTACTGTCAAATATATTATTACTTAGTGCTAAAAACACAGGCGCCTTTAATTCGTTGGGAATTTGTCATAACTAGTAAATTGTCCACAAAAAAATAATACAAATTTTAGACAAATGACATTTAAAGTTGATATTCACTTCAATACGAACTAAGCAGGCTATGTAGTTGTTTTTAAAAACCAATTTTCAACCCTTACGCGTCCAGAGACGGTTATAAATTTACTTCAAATTTATAACCGGACCGCAACTGGAGTTGCTTAGACGACAAAAAATGAACTGAGAATCTCGAAATAATGCTACTATTTGTAGAGGAAACTAAATAATCAATGTTTGTCACATTGTCTAATACAGGCCAAAACTAATTTTTTGAACTATTGACAAATAACAATATATATTAAAGCTTGGCTTGAGAATATATAAATCACTTTCTCCAATATACTTTTCAATGCCTGATAAACAATTTCTAAATCCATGGTAACACAAATAACCGTATCCCATTTTTTCAATATTTACTCTTTTAGGGGTTCCAATTAATGTTCTACTATCTTTTGGTAATCCTGAAATCCAGCAAGATGTCCAACCTTTCAACAATGTATTAACCGCAATGTGAGGTATCTGCAGATCCAGCACCCAATTATATAAAACGCCCGTATTTTAGAAGGTTTCTTCAGAGGTAACCAGATCTGACCCCTATTTTTTCTCTTAATCGGTCTCTCCCTCCTGAATGTCATCTTCCTCTTAATCGGTATCTCTTTCTTGATTGAGTTCTTCCTCATGTTTGCGTACTTCATCCTGTATAAACTGTTCTTCATCTGAGAATTCTTCCTCGTGACTAAGTTCTTTATCCTGTGCAAACTGTTCCTCCTCTGAGAAATGAGTCAGCCCTCTAAACTTCTCTGAAATCAAGTTGTCACTGGGACCGCCAGAATTGGAACTTAAATTAGAGCCTTGCAAACTATGTTTCTCACAGGCTTGCGAAGTGCAGAGTGGCGAAGTTCCTTCCACAAAGTCTTTATTTTTTTCGCCTGTAATTGGAAGCAGTATATTTAAAAGTTAGTATCAATTAAACAAAAGTTTGAAATCAAAAATTATTTCCCTAGAAACTTTCCATATTGTCAGAGGGATCAAAGTCATATTGTTTCAATAACTATATTTATTTAACCAATGTGCCTATACTAATGACACAGTATTGCTGGGATAATGATATATATTATGGTAATAAAACATTTTTTTCAGTGTGTATTTTCTGTTAACGTACTCAACATAGTCATAAACTAAGGAGATACAAAACATGATTGAACAAAAAAAATTAATTTTTGTAATATTTCGAAGCCTGATTGTATACATTTCTGTTTGTAATTACAGGAACAACACGAACAATTATAACCAAATTCACGCCAAAATTTAAGTAAATTAACCTCTTATTTCGAGCAAGAAGAAAATTGCTGAGGGCAACACAAAATGTTATTTTCAGGAACACAGCTGTGCTGAATATAAAGAGCGGCGTTAATATGGGATAAATTAATTTATACTTAAGAAACTTGATTATTTCCTTTAAGCTAAATTTTCAGTATTTAATAATAAATTTAATTAAACTTTTCGTGTTAATTATTAGAATCAATTAAACGTATAACATAGTAGTTACTGGTAATATTAGTTTATTATTAGTGTTAATTATTACACGAGTACGGTAGCAATCACATAATACGCATAATAACGCATACTCATTTTATTTCATGCTGTGGTTTGTGTATATTGGAATTACATACAGGGTTTTATGAAAGTCCCTACATATATCGGAATGGGTGACTCCTGGGGTAGTCTACAGTCTCACATCGCAAATTTTTTATTTTAAAAATTCCCTAAACCACCCCCATATCCGACGCTGACGTCATGGGTAAAAGGGGAAATAAAAGATTCAGCCGCGGCGTAGCCAAACTTAAATATTTCCTTGTTATCTCATTTTTGAAGCAGTTTTAGTGAAAACCGAAAATAATCCAAAGTGTTTTTAATTCCAAAAACGCATTTTACTATGTATGTGTTTGTTTAATTTAATAGCAATGTCTTTACTTAATATGACAGAATATGGACCGTGCACTCATGAAATTACCTTGACATTGTAAGCAGAACGAAACCGAAAAAGACTATGTTAAACCGTTAACAAAACTCAACCTTTACGTCATTAATATTATTCCTACTAGCTTAAACTTGCCGCCTTTTTTAAAAAAGGTGAAAAACCAAAACGCAAAAATCCATCTCGGTGGTCGCATCAATGTCAAATAATTTACTATCACACTAATTGAGCACAACTACACAGTATTACAAAAATATAACCAATATTATTTTATTACGATAGGAAATTTTGTCAAAAAAAAACGTTATTCTGTTAAATACAACATGAGTGCAAGGACGCCAAAACCGACACCTGAAGCTTTTTGCTGAACTTTGACGAAGACGAACGACTAGCAATCGTGGTCAGACGTGTTCTAATTAGTTAGGTTTTATGGCGACGTTTTTGAAAGTAGTGAAATAATTTAGCGTTCTATTTAATTTTATTATAAACAAATAACTGAAAGCCTTGTTATTACTAAATATCGATTTAACTAGATATGATACACGTGTTTTTATTTCGTTGGTTGAGAAATACATTTCGTTTCTTGACAAAATGGCAAATGATAACTAAAATGAAAAGTTCTTGAAGTTTTAAATTTGCCTCCACTGCCATGCCTCCACCTGATCGGTCGCCAGAGGTCCGCACAGTTGCTGCTTTCCAAGCAGCTGTCTGCCCAGGCGAAGTGAAGTTTGAAGTAACAGTAACTTAACTAGTAAAGGAAAATAATTTCCAGCCCTTTGTTAGTGGTATTACTATTAACCAAATACCGTGCGCGCTTAGTGTTTTGCATTACACATTAGTAAAACACAAAATTTCGGGGTGTCTATGGTTTGGTGCTAGTTCTGGTTTGAACAGCTGTTCTCTGGATTGTTGTATTTGTGTTACGGAATTTTAAGTTTTCGAAATTGAGAATTTTGGATGAGTTAGGAGGGTTTCTTTTTTTAAAGGTAACAAAAATATTATTTCTTCAAACTTGTTGCATAGAATTTTTGTAGAGACTTGGCAACACAACAACCTAGCTCACTCTTTTATATGACCATGTGTTTATTACTGGTGGTGCGCAACATTTTTTTTTATAGGTGCGATATCTAGCTTATTATCGCAAAGCGCCATTTATGGCTAATTTTTCGCCATCTGAGTTCATACCAGGATTTACCGGTTTTAAATATTAAAACCGGTAAACTGCATATATATGCGGTGAATTCCATAACACCCTGTATATTTTTCTATTTTACTGTATTTTCTTGACTTATTCATTTTGCAATTTTGTCAAAATAAATTCGGCTCGTTTCTGAGCAATTTGTTACCAGCTCCAATGGTACAATAATATGGACTATATTTCGTGTTGTTTCTGCTGTTCTGGGATATCGAGGAGTAAATAAATGCATATGCAACTTCAAAAGTTGCAGCACAAATGATATTTTAACAAAACTTCACTGACAGTCTCACACTTTCACAAAAGCGTACTCTAATATTACTATCACACTAGTATACTTCTCGTATTGCATATGTACACTTTTTACTGCGTCACTTTCTGGGATAACAAATTGGAAACATATTGGTAATATGAATATCGTATGTTTAAAAGTAAGGAAGAAATAAGAAAAAATGCAAGTCATATTATCATTGATGCAGGTAGCATTAAATTTACATTGTAGAACGAAGGTATAACTCAAAAGCCACAAGATACGCAAATTATTATTTTTTGCAAATTATATTATATTAATATTGTCTTACCACATCTTGGGACTTCTAATTTCGTTAGTAAATCGTAAAGTATTAAAAAAAATAATGTATCGTGACTAAAAGATTCTTTGCGACATTTTTTTAAAGTGAAAATGATAGATATAACCGTTTTGGAATAAACTTTATGAGACGAAATTTTTCCAAATAAAAAAATTCTAAAGAACGTTAAAGGGCCCTTAGGTATTTGTAATTGATAGAGGTGTAACAAACTTTTAAATCAAAGAATTATTGTTTTTAAAAAGTATCTTCATACTAACAAAGGGATTTACTTTTTTTCTGTTCTGCAATTCATTGTCATCATTCTTCTAACAGGCAGAGCGTTTAAATTAAAAAGTCAGATGTAACAAACTTTTAACAATAACGGAATTGTTATTAAAAATTCGAACTCATGAACAAAGGCTTTTTTACTTCTCTGACAATTTACTTTGTTCTTTCTTTAAAATGTATAAGGTAACTTGTAGGAAACTTTTAATTTAACAAACAGATGTCCTCCAAAAAAATTACGTGAAAAAAAAACAAACCTGAATAAACGTAAACAAAACTTTACCTAAAACCAACAAATATACTATTTACTTAAAAAAAAGTTTACCGTTCGTAATAAATGTAAGAAAATTAAAATTTTTATGGCATAACAGACAAAAAAGACAGAGGGTTCTGTTCTTGTATTAAAGTACGGGGCGTCCAAGAACTAATGGAAAGCCTCTGGCCGTTTAGACAAGCTTTCACTCTTTTTGGCAATCATTAGACTGACGTAATAATCAATCAGCTCTGTCAGTGGCAATCTCGAATGATCATTACTTTTTCTAAAATATAAACGCTACAGAATATGCGTGAACGCCATCTATAGGAACTTCTGTAATATGAGATCAGATCTCACTAAAATAAAGCTGCTAAGCCACTGACACATAAGCAGAACATAAAACAAAAACATTAGCGGAAGTAAGACTCTCAGAATCGGAACAGAATTTTTGCGCTTCACGCTAGATCTCCATAATTTTTGTTAACTCACCGGAGCTCGCACGACATGATCTCACCAGAAGGGGCGCTAATCCATCTAAGAGCCAAAATATAGATAAAAAAAAGGAAGAGTTTAGTGTTCTTTATGTCACAAATATTTTAATTTTCTTACATTTATTACGGATACTCTTCCTTTTATACACCGATATTCTGGCTTTTAAGCGGATTCACAGCTTCCGGCGGGATCTCACTAGATCCACAAGAATAAGGAATATGCACATTTTTTTTTTATTGCATAAATCGTTTAAGGAGGTCATTACAACCCCAAAACTGCTATTTTGAGGAAAATTACTGCTTTAATTTAGCTAAAAAAAATTTTTACTTTTCGGTATAATTTATTACAATTTCAAAAGGAGCCATTTGCCGGCTCAAAAAAGTTACGTCACGAGGATAAGTGGCAATCTACATGTTAACGTAAAACTGAACCGAGGGGTGCCTACCTACAAACGTCGAGAAAATCAAGAATTTCTGTGATAGTCCGAAAGCAAGTCAGTATTTTCTCGTATGATTGTACCTATATCAATTGATTTACCAAACTGATTGTTAATATTGTAATGTTAGATGCTTAGGAATAGAAAAATGTCAGTCGACAAGACCTAAAGTCAAAAAGGTGATTTTTTTTACAATAATTATAGTACATTTTTTCTGGGAGAGGAAACACAAGATGATTACCGACTCTCGGACTAAGACAAGAAAATCGGTAGACGTAAAGCAAATATTATCCGATACAGCTCTGTGCTGTGACAGCTGACTGACAGCTACAGTACAGAGTTATGGCCGGTTATGGTCGCCGTACTTCAAAGATGTATATCAGTTAAAATACTTTGTTCATTTAAGTACGTACCTAAATAGTACTCTGCGTTGCAATAATCCTTGTGTATTAAACAACAAAAATTATGTATAGTTTTCTGAAAATAATTGTGATTGTAAGAAATCTTCAAAAATATTCGGAACCGTCATAAAGGTTAGGTATATTATGAAAGTTTGGAAAAAGTGCTGTGCATCTATTTTGGTGGAGATTACTTAAAGAAATATCCGGTGCTTCGTTATCAGATTGCAATTCTGTTATGCTTAATAAAAGAAATAGGAAGATTGAAGAGGTAAACATAAAATATTGGGTAGGTACCTACATATAAATCCTATAATATTCAAGTAGTTGTAGAGATAATTTTGGGTCATAGATAGATAGGTACAGTTATTTGGCTAAATGTTTCTAAGCCCAAAAATACTCGAATTTTAAATGTGCAGTTAAGTAAGATAAAAAAATTGGCTTAAATGATTCTCAAAAAGTTATTAGCTGTCAAAATAGTTTAATATTTTAAAATTTCTCGGCCAAGTGACTTAGTTTCCTTCTTTTTTATTTAAATCTGGCATGCAGGAGTGGAGTATAGAAAGATGACTAGGTACTAAGTAAAGTGTTAACAACACGTTTTCTTTTCATAGTTGCTATTTTTTTCCATCATGCATTTTTATTGCTTTAAAAATGTTTTTCATAGACTGTGTAATACAGGATGGTCACTGAAAAGATCAATAAACTTTAAGGCACGATTTCACCATTCCTTGGTTAGAAAACAAAGTTCATCTAAAGATATAAGTAGAATAGGAACATAAATTGTCCTACATATTTTGACCCAAGACAGCTAATGCTAAAATACATAATATATCCAATATTTCTATAGCCAATTTTTTTGACTGACATTATATTTTTGGGATATTTTATATTAAGTACAGTTTTTAATATAAATTCGTTTTTTTAGAATCACCTAAAATAAAATACTTAAAATTTAGTCCATGTTTAGTACGAGGATGTAAACTTTATGTATGTGGTACCTAGTTATGAACCTAATAGATACCTATCTGAAGAAAAAAATCTGGTGACGGGTAAGTAGCATTAAACAATTTTTGTACTAATAATTTTTTGTATCTAGGATATTAAGCTAAAAATGAAAACATAATACATTTGGCTGTTATATTAATTTTCTGTCTCAAAAGCAAACTGAACATAACATCCAAATATTACAACCAAAAAAATATTTGTCTGTTTAGCTTTCAGTAATTTAACTATAACCTCTGTGTGGCATTTCTTGGTATTTTCGTCGGTGTTTTCAAAACTAGAAAGTCATTTTATTATTTTTTATTTCATTAAGTATTAGTATTAATAATCTCACGATATCAGTTTTGAATCATCTGACAACCCTGTGCATAATCTCACTCCTTTATAATTACTACACTTTCCGCTTGTACGAGAGATGCTCGTGGGGGTACTTCTGCCACCAGAATAATCTAAAAGTAAAATTATGGCGCCCCGAAATCAAAATTATTAATTTTAATTTTTTTCCAGCGCATTCGCCATTCCCAAATTTTTTTAAAAATAAAATTAGAAATATTGACACTACTATATAATCATATAAATTCTTATCCCTGTTCTGAAGTAACGAACAGTGGAAAGATATTAATTACTTTTTGATGTGTTGTAGTGTTGGACTACTACTCAGTAACTCAGTATACCTACTTGGAGGTAGAAAAAGATCAAACTAAAGCTTAAACTAAACAGGGATAGTTTTTCTCTTATACAAGTATTATGTAAATCATTATTTTAAACATGCTTGTATTATAACCTAAGCAAGTTAAGTAGTAAGTAAGTTCATAGACTAGTTTAAATATTAGGAATTTTTAATATGATATATGTGTTAAGACAAATGTATTTTCTAATTTTAATTTTATTAGTACCTAAAGCATTTAAAATTAGTTTATATATTCATAAGTATTGATACGCACTCTATGTTCCATGTACCTGGACACAATCGCACAATGGCAGTGGAGATTGGGGACAGGGCCGTCGAGAGCCGGCACGGGCTCCAGGGGAAAATTTTCTGGCCCGAGGCTCCCTGGCTGATAATAATCGACAGCCGAACGGGCCCCGGGGCAGTAGTCTTTCTGGCCCGGGGCCCCCGGCTAATAAGTAAATTTTGAGTTGCGGGCCCCTCAAAGCAGTGCGGGCCCGGGGAAATGACACCCCTGCCCCCCCCCCCCCCCCTAACGGACCAGATTAGGGATGAGCCAAATAACATGCACCACTTCCTATACCAAAGGGGAGCCAGAATATATCCATTATACCTAAACCTGAGGAAACAGAAGCCTTTACTCAACGTCGCCACATGGCACGCAAGCAAAGAAAAGGCAGTTACATTATACTACCAACATCACGTTAGGTAACCTAACACCTAATAGTATCTGGTATCTCGAAAATGCTCTAGGGCCCAGGGCTCAGTAGAGATAACTTTATCAAAGCAAACCGCTTCCAGCTGCATCCATCATGTATAATCTTGTAGATTTGCGGCGAGGAAGACTGGGGGATAAGCAAAATTCATTCAAAAAGTGGGGAATCTTTAATATAACAACTTCTGGCTAATAGTTGTCCATAATTTATCAATGACCAGCAGCGTTATTAAAATTAAGCCAATCTTCAGTAAAGTCTTGTCATATGTTGCCATAAACGTCAATGTGTCACGAGGTCATTTTTCAAGGAGTGCTACTTTTTGAGGTTTTGTTATGTAGATATTTAAGAGAAATGTTATCAGCACCAAGTTTAATTTTATTTTAGATTATTTGACCTTTGTAGTTGCGTTTTCACTAGAAAAAATAATACTTTATAAGTTGATAAGGTTGAACCTTCTGTATGACATTAGATGTGGGTATCGGTGCAATATTTTAGTAAAGTTAAAGAGTTAGAAAGTTATTTAACTGAGTAAATAAGGCAAAATAAAAACGGCGGCTTGACCAACATAATGAATTGTATAATAAAATGGAAATTTTGTAAAGCTGTGGGTGCAGCTTTCGCGAACGAGGGGCATATGTCAGTCATGTTAATATTACAGATCCTTCTATTAATTATTTTTAAAATCAAAAGATTATTTTGGCTTCGATGAATAGGCACTTTGTTGTTCGGTGGACTTGGTGATGGCATTGAAGGTCAGCTGAGTTTTGTTTAACTTTACGGAGTAAGCTAAGTTATGCTGACCTAGCAATGCACCGATCATCGATCACTGGATGATAAAGTGATGGGCAGTCGTTACCAGACGCGGCCCGTGAAATTTTAAAGTTGTATATCTCTGTTGCTACTTATGGGACCCATGCCAAGTTCAGGTTTGTTAGTAGTGATCCTACTAAGAATGTTTGGGTAAAGAAAAAAGATATTTTGTAATTTGCGAGAAAAGTTGAATTTTTAAATGGACCCACCTGGAAAAAAAATTAACAAACAGGCTTAGGTATTTTCTTTATTATTTTTTTCAAACAAATTTTACATCATTTTGTCGACAATTCCTAAATTTTAAGAGAAAAAATGTGTTAGTAGAAAGTTGTAGTCATTTGATTTTTTTGTTAATTATATTTTAGGTTTAAAAAAATTCAAATGACTATAACTTTCTACTATCACATTCTTTTCTCTTAAAACTTAAGAATTGTCGACAAAATGATGTAAAATTTGTTTGAAAAAAATAATAAAGAAAATACCTAAGCCTGTTTGTTAATTTTTTTTCCAGGTGGGTCCATTTAAAAATTCAACTTTTTCTCGCAAATTACACAATATCTTTTTTCTTTACCCAAACATTCTTAGTAGGATCACTACTAACAAACCTGAACTTGGCATGGGTCCCATAAGTAGCAACAGAGATATACAACTTTAAAATTTCACGGGCCGCGCCTGGTCGTTACAGAGAAGATGTCGAGATAAGACATGAAGATGTAAGAGAAGTAAGAACGTAAGTACATATCGCCCCTGTAGCAACCAAGCAACAAGGGGTCAAGCGCCAAATAAAAGATTGTTGAGGAAAGCAGAAAATCCGCAATTTTTGCTCTCATTCTTATTTAAGTTTCGCGCTTGCCTCCTCGGCTGTCTCCTTAATCCTCTTGTCACCTTTTTACACAACGTTAGTTAGGGTTCTAGGATATTGCTATAAGAGATCTCAAAACTTACAAATTTGTCGCTTGGCCTCTTGTTTCTCTACAGAGGCGATATTTTATTTTATTTGTTCGAAGCCAAACCTTAGTTTATTATAGGTTAATTAATAAATCCTATTTTTTATATGCTGTTTTAACTTCATTCCCTCCATACGATCCTAGAGACTATTGCTTAGTCTCAGTCGCAACAACAATATAATATGTATTTGAATCACAATTTAACTTGTTTTTATACCTGTTTTATTTCTACTTAATATCACACTTCATTTAGTCTTGGTTTCTCAAGGCCAAATTAAGTAGTAGTCACTAAAATTTAATTTGGCCTTCAAAGATCAAATTAACAACGAAGTCAAACTTAATTGGGTCTTGATCTCCCAATACCAAATTAAGTAACTCAAACTTAATTTGGCCGTCCTTACGAAATAAAAAAGGAAATCAAACTTTTCTGAAAAACATTTATTTAGCTTATATATACATTATATATATATATATATATATATATATATATATATATATATATATATATATATATATATATATATATAATATATATATATGTATATATATATATATATATATATATATATATATATATATATATATATATATATATAATATAATATATAGAAATTACTAAATGTTTTTTTTCTTTACCAAAACATTCCCAGTGGGCTCACTATTAAAACCCCTAAATTTGGTGCGGTTCCTGTAAGTAGGAACAGAGATATACGACTTTGAAATTTCTAAGGTTAACTTATATATATATATATATATATATATATATATATATATATATATATATATATATATATATATATATATATATATATACAGTGTGACAGTAAAGTCCGCATCATATGTGATTTTTTTCATTAACAGCTTTATTCAAAATTTGACTTTGGCATCAATTTCTGCTTCGATCTTCGACTTATAATTAAGCCAAACAAATACACAGTGTCATCAGTAACGTCTGCATTAAGTGGAAAATAAATTTTCGTTTAACTTTACGTAAAGTTTATCTACTTCCAATGATTCAATTTAAAACCCCTTTATTAAAATTTGTTATGAAGCTATTTTATAAAACAAGTAAAAATAGTCTTTTATTATTGAAGTGCAGTTTCGAAAAAATTAATTAGTATTGTAAATTTATTTTCCAATTAATGCAGACGTTGCTGATGGCACTGTGTGCTTGTTTGTCTTAATTATAATGTGTATTACTTTTAGACATAAACTACTTTTTCAAAAATAGTTATTTTATGAAGTTACCTTATACGGGGTCAAAAACAAATAAACTTTGCATCACTTGTGACCAAATTTTAATAGCCTCCTTTTGGATTTTGTAGAAAAACACACATTTAATATGGCTCTACTTTAAAGAAAATGTGTCTGGAATAAAGCATTGTCAAAACTAAGAAGTTTTATGTAGGTTGCGTTGAGTCTTATTTGGCAACAGTGGTGCAATTTACAAAAAATGGGCAAAAAATCAAAATTATCTTTATGCAGCTGAAATTTTGCATATGAGCTAAAAATTGCATTTAGAAGAACTGTTTCTAATAACTGTTTTCGATATTTTGAGAAATAACCCCACTTTTGAATTTTTTTTGGAAAAAATTAAATTTTGGCAGATAATACGAATCACGTGACTACTATTTCTTTGGTTAATTTTCATTTCGATCGAAACAGAAATTGCTGCCAAAGTCAAATTTGGAATAAAGCTATTAATAAAAAAAATTCCATATGATGCGGACTTTACTGGTCACACTGTATGTACAAGTTTACACAATCTAAATATAATTAAAATATAAAAAAATAACTTCTGCTAAAGTCAGCTGTAAGAATCACCCTTTATTAAACAAAAATAATAAGTTAACTTTAGAAATTTTGAAGTTGTATATCTCAGTTGCTACTTAATGCCAAGTTCCGGATATTTGATAGTGAATCTACTAGGAATGTTTTGGTGAAGGAAAAAAAAATTGTAATTTGCGAAAAAAAGTTGATTCTTTGCTTCGACCCCCTGGAAAAAAAATGCACACGTTTAGGTATTTAATTTATTATTTTTCTAAACAAATTTTACATCACTTTGTCGAAAATTTTTAAATTGTAAGAAAAAATGTGTTAGTAGAAAGTTAGTCATCTGAATTTTTTTAAACTTTTGCAAAGCAAATATTCAACTTTTTTGCAAATTACAAAATATTTTTTTTTCTTTACCAAAACATTCCTAGTAAACTCACTATCAAAAACCCGGAACTTGGCATGGGCCCCGTAAGTAGCAACAGAGATATACAACTTTAAAATTTCTAAGGGTGCCCATGCATGTTGACACTAACCAGTACCTATGTCAATAATGTACATAATATAAATTGCGTCCAAGAAGCACTAATGTCAACATTTGAGATTATTGCACGAAAACTTATAAAATTATTATTATAACTCAAAACAGTTACATTATATCCCAAATTTGAAACAATCAAAACTTTTGTGGTAGATTTTAATCAATCGAATATTTTTAACAATTTCTTTTTTAACCTTAATTAACTCGACCTGAAAACTGACTTCTTGCACCAAGCCACAGAAATGTTTTTTAACATATTCACATTTATGATAAACAGTAATACCCTAAAATAAGTCTTTTAGCAGTTAGCACTCAATTTAAACTACTCGTAAAATATAAAAAAAAATAATAGATCATAACGTAGAATAATATACATTCTATTAATTGGACTGTACATAAAATATCTTAATTATTTATTTACTTACTCACAGTACTTAGAGTAAAAACTGAAAATTATAAATTTTCTGTTCTTTATCCCAGTCTTAAGTCTTGAAACTATATTAAAATATGTTGATACCTGAGACATATTCGGTATATTTTATTATCAAGTGTATCTTATAAAAAAAAATTAAAAAACACTATACTTGGTTTCTTGTCAAAAAATTTTGCATATTTATAATGCCACAAGATGTTATTAACACATAATCCATTAAGGGCATAAAATGGTTGTCTATACATGCATGTGGTAACAACATGTTAAATTCCCTGAGTCGGCCAATAACACGTTCAACATGAATTCTTAACGCAGCAATTTGTTTTGCCTGCCTGACCTCTTCTTTTGAACTTGTAACTGTTCTTGAAACAGAAGGGGGCCGTATGAGAACACAGTTCACACTTTGCAACATGTGAGAAATATTCTTGAATCCTCTATCAGCCATAACGCCTACATTGGGGGGTAACTTTTCTAAATAGCCACAATCTTCAACTATGGCAACATCTGATGCTCTTCCTCCATATCCCTCAGATATGAAATTTACTAAACCATCTGGTGTACAGGATATAAGATACTTTAAGGTATTGCAACCTTTATATTGAGACCATGTTAAAGACTGATGTACTGCATTCGTAGGCCTCTCAATTTCTATTTCAAGGCAGTCGATTATGGAAACAACATTGGAATATCTCGCTCTAAATGGTATTGGTAAATGCAGTGCCACTCTTAAAGAGTCTGGCCACAGAATTAAATTTTTTAAACAGTTGGCAAGTAATACAATAGTTTTTCTAAAAACACGACTGACAGTACTTTGTGAGTATCCAAAATGCAAAGCCAGTACACTAAAGGAATCATTTAATTTGACTTTCTTTAAAGTAATTAATATATCTATTGTATGTGCTGGGATTTTTTCACTCAATAACTTTATTAAATAATAACTTTTTTCTGGCAATCCAAGTAACAATTTTGGTTCTTTTTCAATAGCTATCAGCATTCCACCACGCATCGTGTTCTTAAACTCTCTATCTGATACCTCTTCTTCAAGCCAACTCTCTTCAGAAGTTGAGCTCCGGGGCTCGTATTCTGTCGTGGTCTCTGATGACTCTGAAGTCATGGATTGTAGAGATATGGTGTCACTGCTTTTTTTCTCCTCATCCCTTGTGATACCCAAAATTCTTTCTATTTTAAATGGAGATGTGGATGCATTCATTGAGGGTTTCTGAAATGGTGATAAGGCAACACTGATGCCCTTGGCTTTGGTATTAATGCCTTTACTGCGATATTCAGGTCTTTTATTAACTTGAATAGCTTTATCGTGACATGAAGGTCCCTCCTCTTTGTGTACAGTATCATCGAATGTATTTGGTTCTGCTTTACACTCTATTACTGTGGTAGTATGTGGTAGTCGGTTGTCAAGTGTTAATACTTCTTGCAATATTTCCAATTTTCTCCTCTTCACAGCACCCTTTCCCTCTGGTTTAGAGTCAGTTTTTTTTTGACATTGAAAAACATGTGGCAAAATACCCTTCTTTAAACGTAAAGTGACTTGTTGTCCTTGTTGTTTACACATTATTTGATATTCCATATAATTTTCAGTATCCTCCTTCAACTGTAAATAAAAAAGTGGAAAGTTTTATTACCTACGTATACATTACTATTAGTATTAATTAATTACAAAATATTATTGAGGTTATGTGGAACAATCATACATATACCTAAGTATAAGTATATGCAATCATATTGTAACTTAACTTTAAAAATTACTTACAATAAAGTGATCTTCACAACAAAATAAAGATGTTTTTTCAGGCAATTGAGCATTATTCTCCTGGTCTCGCGTAATAATTTTCCACCACTTTCTTCTGGCTTCCGCTGGTTTGGGCACGCTAAAAAAATGTTTGTTTGGGGTTGTAGAACTGGTATTTGTGCACATTGGCACAATACACTTCTTTTGGTATGTTAATTGTTTAGCGCGCTCCATTTTGATATCAAATTGTACGAAAAAAGTTATTAATTTTATATATGCTACACCATCGTTGACATGAGGGATTTATTCAATAGATTAGCTTTGTTATGCAACACAAAAAACATCCGCATTGTAAAGCCTGTTTACATTACTTGCAATTTATAGCATGGAAGTTATAACGAGGCATTTAGTTGCATCACATGACCGTTTACACATGAAGCAAATTTTGTATGCAAGTATTCTGACAAGAAATGTTGCCAACTTTAAAAATATATCTAACTCAGCTGATTAAAAAATAGGTTTTTATTGTACATATTTATCTGCCACATGCTGCTTTGGGACATATCGGCCCAATTTTTTTATAAAGATAAACAATAAAAAATATATTAAATACACTCGAACGCCATTCAAAACAAAATTGATATTTTTTGGGGTTATGTTTACTTTTTATATGGTTGGTGCTTCGAAATATTACTATAAAAGTTACTAAAAATGCATGCTACTTGCAATTAAATTAGAACAAGTCCTAATTTCATGCAATGCAAGTAAAATTGCATAGCTGATCGAAAACCCACCAACGTGCATGCTTGGACGCAATTTTTTCTTGCGGCACCAACATGCATGTAATGTAAACAGGCCTTTAGGATCATACTCTATCCGATTTATTTTTTCTTCCAACACATCAACTATGCAGCTTTCTCTCTCTATGCCAAGCAGCTGCTGATGCGTCTCCTCTCTTTCCTCGCCTAGTAAGACATCAACCAATCACAGAAGAAGAAATGCAAGTGTGGACTGTGTAGATCGGCTTTATTTTCCCAGATGATTTTGTTATTTATTATGCCATATTATGCTAGCGGTTGTGTTTTTATTACAGTGCTATTTGTGTATAATTCTTTTTATTAAACGTTAAAATCTATTAAAAATATAAACTATAAATATTGTATTGTACCAAAGTGCAAAAGTAGGTAGGCAAGTACTCTGTAAACCTCCTTTTTCATGTGCCCAAAAAACCGATGTCGAAGAAAGTACCTACTGCAAAATTATTCAAAAATTTTACATGAAGAGGTATCTGTAAAGGTTAGTATCGCTAAATTCAAGTAACCATATGTTGCTGTACATTTATTTTTATAGTATAATAAACAATAAGTGTTTTTAACTAAATTGTAAAGGCAAATCCACCAGCACTAACTTCCAGCCAATTTTCCGATTTTCTTTGCACAAATGCCGTTTTGGTCATTTATAACCAGTCTGTTTAATAAAATAAAAGGTTTTCTATCGACTAAATATTCTAGTCTTTGGGAAAAACTCAAGAAAATGGATTTACACTGAAATTTACATTACACTAGCCCTGACTAGCCATTATAAAACGTTGACGTAATAAAAAAAGTGACGTCACAAACAAAAGAAGTCCGTTTTACGAGATGTTGGATTTTGCAGGAAAATTTGCAAAATAAAACCTTGTTTTTTGTTAATAAAACCCAAAATAAATGGAAAACAGCAACTGGCATAAACATTTAATTTATGTAGAGAATACAAAAAAAAAATATTTCAGGATTTTTTGGATTACATGCATATTCCCTATTGTGGAGATCTAAAGCGAAATGCAAAAATTCGGTTCCGGTACCAGGTGTTTTGCTTCTGCTCGTGTTTTTGCTTTATTTGCTTTTCTTGCTGTCTCGTTTCTGTTCTAGAAAAAGTATTTGCTCTGCGAGATTGTTATTGAAAGCATGGTTACGTCAGTCTGATGTTCCCAAACAAGGGGGAAGGCTTACTGTCTACCCAGCTCAGGATTTTTAATCAGTTTTTGGATACCCAGTACTTTAATTGAAGAGCAGAACATACTGTCCTTTTTGTTCGTTATGTCATAAATATTTCATTTTCATACTATTTATTATACAGGGTGTTTGAAAAGTCTTAGTATTGGCAAATGTCTTTGCTATTACTAAAGATAGAGATACCAAATTTTAGGTAAATCTTATTGGTTAATCTACTTTTTTATGTAATTTAACTTTTTCAACCTCTTACTATTTCTTATTACTTTAAAAGTTGTTCAAAATGACCACCTTGAACTTCTTGGAAGCAATGAAGTCAATTTTGGAACTAACTTCTCACATTTTCGAGAATGGCAGGTGGTACTTCTTGTCAGAGTTCTAAAATAGACTTTATTACTGCCAATAAGTTCATTGTGGTTATTTTGAACAACATTTAAAATAACAAGAAAAATAAGGGTACCTACTTAATTTTTTTTACGATTTTTAATTTTTATAGGCTTTCCATTAAAAAACGAATTAAGATACATGTTTCTTTTTTGACAACCTTTAAAATGAGGTACCGCACGACATACGGTTGCATTTAAAATTGTTGACCTCAACTTCCTAGCATCACCCCTCAAAAGGGTTGAGAAAGTTAAATTACATACAAAAGTAGATTTATTAATCAATAAGATACACCTAAATCTTGGTGTCTCTATGTTTACTAATAGTAGAGATGTTTGCCCATACTAAGACTTTTCGGACACCCTGTGTATTTAAATTTAAAGCTTCCTATATACAGACTAACATGGCTAGCCAACACGATTCGTACCCATTGGTTCATGCACTAAATTATCGTATAAATCGAAAATAAAATTTTTAAATACCTGAAGGCACGGTAGTATTCCCGTCAAGTTGAAACGTCACTGACAGGCACCCTTGTCTGGAACGAACTCTATGTATTTTTAAGCCCGCATATTCTTTGCACCGGAGACGATTACGTAGCTCAAATTTGTTTTCTAGGGAAAGATTGGCAGTCTAAATAAACCTTTGGATTTTGTTTTTATCTCTTTTACTTTTCAAGTTAATCAAATCAAAAGATTACCACCTTGACACTTATCCACTCACACCGTTGCTCTAAAATTTGGCATACAAACAAAGGAAACAAATTGAATAATCAAGACTATTTCTTTTAAATCAACTTAAACCTAACTTAACATCTACATCAGATCTCATTACTTCTTACGGCCAAACAGTCACGAGAACTAGGTTCCTTTTTAAAGTAATGTTTTTTCTTGGGATTTAGTCAACCGTATGTAAAAACTTCTTCTCTTTTTATTTGAGTCTTTGAGCGCTTTGTAAAAAAAAGAAAAAATAATTGTCACAACAAAATGGCATTGTCGAACATTTCCTGTTGAGCTTTGGTATTTGTGATAATTGTTTAAACTTCGTTTTAAATTTGCTCCTAAACTTTCACGGGCTAACGATTCTGCTATTGTGTCTTTATATTGCAGCTCTAAAAAGGAAGCTTAACAAACATTGAAAGTTTAATTTAGCGTATATTTCAGTAAATTAAACTCTAAAGTGGGATGTAACTTTGAAGCATACATTAACATAATATGTTTTGACCTTTCTGCTTTAGTTTTTTTTTGGTACAATTCCGTACTTTCTAAAAGCAAAGAATTATACCATTTCATACAATTTAAAAATATAAATTTCCAGACAGGCTTAACGCAAAATGGTAATAATTTGCCGCAACTTAAATTTTTGATTGATTTCTGAACCTATAGTCCGATTTTGATTACTTTTATTTTAAATTTTAGGTTGGTTTCTTCGCAATAATAATTTGATATTTGCAAAAATTCCTTTTTTTACCAAACGAAATTAAATTTAAATTAAATTCAAAAGTAGAAACATAAATAGTTGCTTTTTTTGCTTATTTTAATGTAGAAAGGGTGATCGATATTAAGGTTTTACTTTTCTTAACTTGTTAGGAATAGTATGTATTGTTATTATAACTTGTAGGAAAAGCCTGACATTCTCGGACGACTGTGAAGATTGGGGTTCGGCGCACCAGCCGAGACCAGCAACGCAGAGCTCGGGAGTGTGGTTTTTCCTACCAGATCGATCGATCAAATATATACAGGGTGGCTGCTAATTAATAGTACAGAGCAAAACCATAGATTCCTTATTTAAAGATATTAGGATTTATCCAAACTTACCTACGTTAAAAAGTTGATAATAATCAAGATACAAGGTGTCAAAGTTTAAAGTTCATTCTCGATTTTTTAAAATCAATAAAATATTAATTTGGTATTTGTGGGTTTTATAGGGTGGAAAATTTAATTTATTTAAAATTTTGATGTAAATTTTACTGGGCGCACAACTTTATTGCGTCTTAGTGTATTCACGTTCTGAATGAAAATTATACTTTTTACATTTTTATTGGGTAAAAAAGTATACCTCGTAAATGTCACTCCGTTTAAATTCTTCAGTGCACCCTGTTAAATTGGGATTTGTAAAATTAACATTTGTCTTAAAGTTGACTATAAATAAAAAACTACAAAAAGACACTATACAAATTAGTTACTGTCAAACTTCCGCGTTGTTTGTCAACATTTTAGGTGATTTTTAATAATTTCTGAAAGATACTTATTTAAGTTAAGTACAAAATGCGGAGACACAATTTGTTTTCCAATGCCCATTCCGACTACCACCTAGTTTAAATGTGGAACTGTGTCTTAATTGTCTACAAACTCAGTTACGCGATTATTTAGATGACCTTATTCTAGACAAAACATGTTGTTCATGCAGGATGCATGCATTTTTCTAGCCCTGTAAGAGACTATCTAAATAACCATTTTCCTGTTGGCCGACTCGAAGCCCCGATTTCAATCCTCTTGAATTCTGTGTATAGGGATATATGGCGGATGTATGAAAAAGCAGTGAATACCCGAGAAGAACAGTTATTTTTTAAAATTAGGCGGTCGTTTTTTAAATGTTTCTGTGATGTTTCTGTTAAAATATTTGTGATAGTAAAATTGCTGTCTCTCTTCGTAAAAACCGGTTTTTTTTCTGGTTTTAAAAGCATTTAGTAAAAGAAATGAATCATAGAGCAACTTAATTTTTTCATTTTTCCTAATTATCTGGTAACAAAACAGTATGGAATTTTCAATGCTTTTTGTTTATAGTGAGTGTACTGAAGAATTTAAACGAAAATATCTCGAAACAGGATACTAAAATTGGATCACCTATGTTGGCTACCAACGCAAGACAAAATTATTCTTCAAGATATATAACTACCCAAACTATGCTTTTACCTTGTATCACAAAGCTATAAACTAACCAACTGTGTTATTAAGTTAAACCAATACCCTTTAACTTGTTCTTTCTAATTTTCCAATATTCGGATCAATCCTCGGTTATCTGATTGTGTTTCTATTTGTGATTTCCAGGATAAAACAAGCAATTCCGACCAAATTCACGCCGAAATTTAAGTAAATTAGGCGCTTATTCAGGGAGAAAATTTCCAGGGGCTACAGAAATTATTATATTTAGGTGTACAGCTGTGTCGGATGGAAAAACGGTGTTGGTGTAGGATAAATTAATTTACTCTTGGGCCTTTTGATATTTTCTTGTGAAGTTTCGTGGGGAGCGTTTGATCGAAAATTAAATTCAGAACAAAAGTTCCATTTTGAGACACGTGGTTTTACAACTAACTGCTGGGATTTTTTCAGTTTGGAACATTTATTATATATATATATATATATATATATATATATATATATATATATATATATATATATATATATTCAGGAATGCCCATATTCAATTAAACGTTTTTGAAAAGATTTCTTTAGATTCTTATGGACTAAGAGATAGCCTTACAGAATTTTTTATAAAAATTTCGAGGCCTATTATGTTGAAAAAGTAGTCACTAGTATTACAGTCTGGCTGACAATCTCATGCAGTTTTGCGCAGGGTGGTCAAAGAAGTTTGCACTAAATGAAAAATTATTTTATTGAGTTTGATTGGTAAAGTTGTTCGTAAAGTAAGTATTGCTGCGTTTTTAAAAACAACATTAACCATTATCAGATTAGCAAAATGTTAAATGGTATCCAGGAGAAAAACTTAAAAATAGCTTGAAAGTTAAGTCCCCCTAAAGTTTTTAAGATAGAAGGCCATGAATTCATATTTAAGCATAAGTTCGTAATTCCAAACAATTTGTCCTAATAACATCTTGCCGTATTTTAAAAAAAAACTAGACCTTTTTCTTAAGCGATTTTACAAATTTTTGTTTCTCCCCATGCTATTATTTGACATATCAACGATTCTGATATCGGTTAATTATCTTTTTAGGTACACACTTACTTTTCATAGTAGTTACATTTAGATAAACTCACTATAGACGCGCAACGGACCTGGCCAACCAGCCTCTGATAGTTGCTGAGACCGGTTATACAACCGGAACCGAAAGAGACTCGAAAGTTTTATTAGAAAATTCTATAGGTTTTGAAAAACCTATTTCTTAGCTTTCATTTGCCATAAATATAATAACTATGAGAAAATTTTTATTTTGTTTACACGATGTACCGTGAGTTCAATTTAGCTTGATAACATTTTGATTCGCTGTAATTTTTTTTGTTTTTAAAGATATCAAGGTAAACAAAAAAAAAACAAAATGTAGGGTTAATAGCCAAGTTTTTTTTTGAGTTACACATAAAACAAAACACTAACAATTTTCTGAGATAATAGTCTACCTTGCATTTTTTTAAATGGAACACCCTGTATATTATATATGTATTCAATAGAATACGCTATTCTGATTACAATGATATAACACACTTTAAATTTGAATCCATTCGTTTTTGACATATCGGCAAAAATGCGAGATCGACGGCGATCATTTTCCGAATACTCTGGTATGCTGAAAACAAATCTAGCCACGGCACTCTTCGAGATTAAGTAGGATAAAAATTTCATATTTTTGCCGATATGTCAAAAACGAGTGTATTAAAATATAAAGTGTGTTATATCATTATAATCAGAATGGCATATTCTATTGAATACATGTATAATATACAGGGTGTTCCATTTAAAAAAATATAAGCTAGGCTATTATTTCAGAAAATTGTTGGCTATTAATTTGGCTATTAACCCTACATTTTGTTTTTTTGTTTACCTCGATATTTTTAAAAACAAAAAGTTTACAGCGAATCAAAATGTTATCAAGCTAAATTGAACGTACGGTATATGAATAAAGGTTTTTGTTATTTTGTATCTATTTTAGTTTAACGCAAAATATTAAACTAAATGATTGTTTTACATATTCCAGTTCTTTTAAAATTCAAAATTGCAATTTAAATTTAGCTAATTATAAATTAACATCATAAAATAGATGGAGACAGACCCGCGATTTACAATACGGAGAATTTTAATTAATTGTAAAATTTAAAAGAACTTTTATTTAATTTATTTTATAATTTCCGTATACTCTCAATCACAGTTCTAGAAATTCCGAAACAAACAATACACTTTTTTAAATATCTTTAAAAACTACACAGTTGTACCATCAAAAGTTATACCATACCGCAACTTCCCTGAATGAAATGAAGACATGCGACACAATTTAAGCCGCGGTTACCGAGATGGCAAAATAATAAAGAGGTGTACATGTGGTCGTGACGCGTAACGTCACAGCGGTCAATCCAGCGACGCGAAGAATCCTTTGCGATCCCACTCACAAAAAATTGACTAAGTTCGTCAAATTTATAGATAGCGAAACAGTTTTTTAAAATTTTTCCAACTTATTTTTTAACATTGTGTGATACTAACATTATTATATCCAGTTGCTTAAAACTTTTAATCAAGTAACAAATTTAATTTATGTTTAGTCGCCTTTCGAAATGATATTAACATGAGTGCTGTAAATATACTCGTACAAGCGTCCAATTACCTGAATTTTTGGTTAAATTTTTTGGGCAACTTTAACTTGCTTGTTGAACATGTAATCAAATGGAAACTAGCGAATTTCTTGTTTTTGTAGATTTTGAGCCCCATGGGACACCCATGTACAATAAATTAAAATGTTTTCGCCGTGAATCTTATTTCTTGGTAAGCAAGAACTTTTATTAAAAATCACTTTATTCGTTTTTATTTTATTTTATTTATTTGTCCTCTTGTCAATGTCATCCGTGGACATACGAACTGTTAATGTCAAAAGTACCCTCCTTGAATAATGATGATGTTGATCTCGTACCATCCAATAGTTCTTTTAAGGTCATTGCCGAAGACATAACGTTTCAACCCCTTCATTTAAGTTCATTGCAGAAGACATAAGATGTAGATGGCATTTTTGAGAAGTGAATGAACTGTCACAAGACCACCTCGGATACACTACTTACATATTCCATAAATTGTTTCACTTCGGATGTGTGTATAAAAGTTTAAGTAATTAATGTTAATAAATCGATAGAAATTTGATACCATTATAAGCCGAAAGAATACACCGTGTGTGTTAGACTTGTAAAAGTTTTTGGAAAACTCTTTGTTCGTTAGAAAATAATTTGTAAACATGAGCAATTTTAGGAAAAATGGATTATTTCTGCAATTTTAACTTTCTTATCGGTAGGTCAAAAGATGAACAAAATTGTGAAAGCTTAAGTTGCAGATGTAAATCTTAAAGCCTGAACCAACATTTAAACTCAGTTTACCGAAAAAACTACGGTAAATTAACCTTCAGCTGTTTGCTTTCCCTTTCAGACCTACAACATGGATGCACAAATAGGCGAATCGTCAGCGTGTGCGACGGCCCTCATGTGTGGAGTGAAAACAAACTTCGAAACAGTCGGTTTGGATGCCAGAGGCAGATTTGAAAACTGTTTTTCGAGTTTCTCTTCCCGAGTTTCTTCGCTGATAGACTGGGCACAAGAGTCAGGTAAAGTCAAAATTTCTAAGTATATTCGATTATTTACATAACGTGACTAAAACTAACAAAATTGAATACTCGATATTATTTTCATTTTTAATTTCTTTTCCTTAAACTACTAACACACTTGCTAGTTTAAAATTTTTCTGCGTTTCTTCTTTACACAAAATATTTATTAAAAAAGTCTAGAAGTTTAAATTTAATAAAAAATCAGAATTGGAACCTAATTAAACAATATTTTCAATCATCATTAAGTCGCACCATCTAGGTCACATACCATAGACGTCGATTTTATAAACAGGCAACTCTGTTGTTAGAATAATTTATAACTTACATGATATAGGAATTTTCGTATGATAAGCGGTATCAAAATTTCTATAACCTGTTCATTTTTGTGTACCAATGAACGGTTATAGGGGAAAATGTAGGAGAAGGTGTTATGACGTCAGCGATGACGACATTGTTTTATGAAACAATAACGCTTTTATAACCCTAGTCAAAACGTAGGTTACTGGCGGTTAACCGCTGAGGTTGACAGATAACAAATTAATTTATGTGTCAAATCGTTGCGAAGTAGATGCGAGGTGGTATAGTTTTGCAGAGTTTTTAATTCAACTCCTTTAACATTAACCTGTATTTGTTTCGGTGCCTTTCACCTCAAAACTATGATTTAACCACAACATACCGGTTAGCCGCTGCATTTTACCGACCACTTGTATTTTAGTAACATTTGGAGAGAAGGAAATTTTCAGAAGTGGGGGCAGTAGCCTCACCGATTATAAGCGGTAATAAACGATATTGTATTTATTTATTTCATATATATATATATATATATATATATATATATATATATATATATATATATATATATATATATATATATATATATATATATATATATGTATTTTTGGCAGGTTCTTGGACTGTTGAGATATATATTGTTTTTAATTTTGTTTTCTTGGGGATTTAGTCCGTTGTGAGGCAAATAAAATGTGGTGTTTTTGGTTACATTTTATATTACTAACGTTTCGGTAATAGATATACCTTCATCAGAGTGCAGTAGCTGAAAACATTTTTTTATTTTAACAGTTTTTAGGTAATATTCTAGGAACTAGTTACTAAGTTTATATATAAGTATAAAGGTGTTACCTTTTATTAAAAATCCAAGGATTGGCACATTGTACTGCGAGGCACTTTATAAAAAATTGCACTTTCTGTTACTTTGAAGTTTTTAAACAGATAAGTCGGTATATACATATTTAGTCTAGCTTTATTAAATAGTAACTGAAAAACGCACATCTATTTTTGGCGAAGGGTCGTCTGACAATTTGGGAGTGTTTGCTAGATGTATCTATTTGGCTTAAGGGGTCCAATTATTGTTTTGAGGTCTATGTGTTTTTATTTATTATTTTTTAATTAATTAGTTATTAGTATTATGTAGCTTGTGAGAAGGGTGAGTTTATTTTATAATATTATGGTAAATTTTGTGAAGGTTTTTTGTGTCGGATTTAGCGTTTATAGCGTTTTTGTTTCTTTGGATTTCGATCATTTCAAGTATTTCTCGTTTTTTAGAATGATTTTCTGTATTTAGGATTTTTGTGTTTTTATAGTTGAAAGTATGTTGATTTTCGTCGCTGTGATGTGATAAGGCAGTCTTGTTTTTTTTGTCGAATTTGTGTCCATTTATTCTGTTTTTTAAGTGTTGGCTGGTCTGTCCAATATAAACGGCGTGGCAGTTATTGCATGGAATTTCATACACAACGTGAGTTTTTTATCTTTGGGGATTGTTGATTTTAGCTTGCTGAAATTTTTTCTTAAAAGATTGTGGCCTTTGTGGCTGACAGTTATGTCGTGGTTTTTAAAAACGTTTTGAATTTTTTCTGATAGGTTAGGAATATATGGTAATGATAAGTAATTTTTATTATTTTTTGTTGTATGTTTGTTGTTTGGGTGTGTGTTGTAAAATTTGTGTATTCTTTCTTTAAAAATTTTGTTTATAAGCTGCTGCGGATAGTTATTTATTTTTAAAGTTTCTTTTGCTTTGTTGATTGCCCTTTCTCTAAATTCGGGATCAGATAGTTTTATGCTGCGGTCTGCGAGCCCAATAATAACGGTTTTTTTTTGAGATAGGGGGTGCTGTGAGTCAAAATGTAGGTATCTTGCAGACCAAGTTTTTTTAGTGTACCATTCTGTTCTTATTTTGTTGTTTTTATTGTATAGAGTTAGGTCAAGAAAGTTGATTTTGTTTTCGTTTTGTTTTTCTATTGTAAATTGTAGTTTGTGGTGGTAACTGTTAAATTTTTCTAGAATCAAGTTGCATTTATTTTTGGGTACAGCTGTTATACAGTCGTCGACATATCTGTAGAAAAAAGGTACAGGGAAATCTAAGGGCGGGATTGTGTTTTCTTCGAGGTCTTCCAGGACGAGTTGGGCAATTACACTGGAAATTGAGGCACCCATAGCACATCCATCTATTTGTTTATAGAATTTTTTTTCATATTGGAAATATGTGGAGTTTAAGGTGATTTCAACCGCATTTAGAAATTCGTTTAGTGGTATGTCGGTGAAGGATTTTATTTTATCCCATTTTTTTGTTATTATTTCTTTTGTAAGATTGATAGGTATGTTTGTGTATAGTGATATAACGTCTAGAGATATCAGTAAGTGATCTTCGGGGATAATTATATTTTTAATTTTATTTTTGAAATCCATCGAATCTTTAATATAATAATTGTTTTTGTTTACAACGTTCTCTAAAAACTGTTAAAATAAAAAAATGTTTTCAGCTACTGCACTCTGATGAAGGTATATCTATTACCGAAACGTTAGTAATATAAAATGTAACCAAAAACACCACATTTTATTTGCCTCACAACGGACTAAATCCCCAAGAAAACAAAATTAAAAACTATATATATATATATATATATATATATATATATATATATATATATATATATATATATATATATACACTACGGAATGTAAATTTCAAATGGTACAGGGAATATAAAAAACAAAGTATACAAACAAAACACAGAAAACACCCATAAGATAAGAAAGAAAAGAAAAGCATGAACATGATGAGTAAACTAACAGAATGGAAAGAGTATAAAGCAATTACAATTATTTGAACAATATTAATCTTCTGAGTTTTGACAAAGTACTGTTAAAAATATCGCAGTCTGAGTATACAGAATTGTAGTTCCACGCTATTCTGTTGACAAACGCGGTTTGATGCGGAATATGTACCTATCTTCGTCACGTACATGTAAATGAATGGCCATTTATATATTCATCTCTCATCAATTCAGCGATTGTCTGTGTCCGCGAGGTGTTTTCTGAAGTAGGGAACTTTTAAATTATAAATTGGCAAATATGCTTGTCATGTGTCAACGGCCGCCATTAAAATCTTACCTGATATTGAGTATTGAATATATGAAACAATTACCTTGTAAATAGTAGAATTCCAATTGAGTTGGAGTAAACATCTGCAGCATGCCATATGTCCACAGTTGTTTCTTTGAGCGATATCCGCAGCGATACAAAAATATTTCTATGTAAAGAGAATGAACGCTCGATATCCAAAGATGTAACCTGTTCGTAAAATTATCTTTGAAACTGCTTAATGGATCTATTGGAACGCTATCAGTAAAAGTCCATCTCAGTTTAGCGAAGTCAATATTTATTCTTAATTCAATATTTCATTTTTCTGTAACTAACCATTTTTTTTGTCGCTATTTAACGACTGTAGAACTATTCGCGCATTATTTAAAATTTGCAAAGACTTCGCTACAGACGACGAAGGATTCAGTGATTTTTTTCGGTATCGCTTAACAATGGGTACTTCGCTTTGCGCTGGCCTATTTTTGTTCGCTCTATTTGCCAAGATACCCGATATCCCGACATCATGATTATGGAAGTAAACCAAAATTGGTGCACCTGGGTCATAATTGACAAAGCGTGAAATTTTCTTACAATTTTGAGTTTTGATTAACTAAAACTTAAATGAAATTTTTCATTAAAATTTTGCGTTAAGATGATACATAACAAATGTTCATCTTTAATATAATTTCATATTTTTTTTTTGCATCCCATGTCAACAATCAAAATTTTCTCATCGTAAATCTTCTTTTATTTTGCAAGCAAAATCATTATAAGAGTGGTTCTTTCGTATTTAAAATTGGGTCCATTTATCCTTTTGTCAACCCCGTCCGTGGACATATTGTGTATGCCACAAGATCAACTCATTTTATAACGCATTGTGTATGTAGCCCTATATTCAACGCGATAGGGCATTAAAGACAAAAAATTAAGTACACAGACAAAATAGATTCGCTTAGACGGTAGCTATATTTTCTCTTTTTTTGAAAACCAGAAATGTATTAGGAAAGGATTTTCCTCTAATTTCAGTCAAAAATTTCTTTATATGTAAAGCTGAGGAACATTTATATTATATGTTGGACTATATTTACTACTTTATATAAGAAAATCTCTGATTTCCGTTTAATTTTTTATTTTTTTTAAAAAGTATATGATCATGTGTATTCAGAAATTAAGAGACTTGGCGATAACTGAAAACAATATTTTTATAACTTACCACTATTTCGCTATTTTAAAAATTTTGGACAATACGTCCATGAGTCGATCTATAACCCTAAATTACAAAAAGATTTACCGAATGAGCTGGAATAAAAATTGCACAATATGGCTACATCGGTGCTTAGGCGGATGGGGGTATAAGCTGAGTTGGACGTTAAAAATACTGTTATGACAATAGTCAGTAATTGGGATATTAAAAAAAACTTTTATGTTACATCTACTTGTTATAGCCACCATATAATGTAGTTTAGCATTTACTTAGTTTCTAATATTTTACAAATAAGAATCAAACACCGAAAGATAAAGTTATTTAAACCGGCAAGATTTCTTTTTGTTCGTCACAAATATTTGAGCAATTTTAAGATTTAGCATAGATCTTTGACAAGCATTTTGGCGCGAATACAGCAAGTAATGTCCCAGTTGAGCTAAAGTTGCTCTTGCTCTAGATTTTCACAATAAATTTAATAACCTAACTCCTAAAACACTACAATAAAAACAATGTACAATCATTAACCGCCAAACTGTTTGTAATGCCTGGTTGTTCAAAGAAGCGTCAAGGGCTATTAGCGGGACACCTCCAAAAAGTCGCTTAGAAACACCAATATGTGACCACTTCGTACTAATGAGATCGCTGAGTGCTGAATACGAATATGAAGTTATTTTTTACCTAGAAATGGAGGAACATTGCACAAAATGGCGTCGAAGTGAAAAATGCGAAAAAAAAATTTCGCAATTTTCATTCATTTGATTTTTCAATACTTTTTCAGGCTCAACTTACAATATCTCTGGCAGTTATTAATATTTCCTTTTGAAATTTTCACTATATAATCTTATATAGGTATAACTATTACCTATCAAAAAACAAGGCAAAATTTTTAAATTTCACCCCTTTGCCGATCTAAATGAAAATCCGGAATGTGTAAGGCGAACATGGCTGATAACGGTTTCATATTCCGTACCAAAAGAATGAAGAAACAAGCATTCAAATTTTGGCTATTTTAGTGTCAAATCAAACTTATAACTCCTACCTTCCTACCTGATTCTGATCCTGAATCCTCTTGCATGGTTATAATGTGGTCAAAAACAGTTTCATATTTTAGATTATACTTTGGTGTTTGCTCTTAGCACAGCAAGTTCTATTCTGTTCAACGATATAGCAACTTTTTTGATAACGAATTGTTATAACTAAATGCTTAAAAATCCGAGAAAAGTAAAAGTCACCCATCTCTTATGATATTCGTCATTTGTACAATAAAAATCATGCTACAGGTAAACAAAAGAATTAGCGGTACATTTCAAATGACACCTGTAATTGACGAGAAATATTGTTGACGTTCGTCACACAGCCAACATCTCTCCATTGCGTCCATTTGCTCTTCCACTGCGTAATGTATCTTTATTTAATAGGAGCCAGTACAAGAAGAAGGCAATATGACTCGACGGCGATACTGTCTTGCGCGACTGTTATATTGAATAAAACACATATTTTATTGAGTTATCGAATTTCTGGGATAGTGGATTGTAAAAATATAAACCGAAAATCGCTACCCGCCCTGATGGAGGGTGGTCAAACTAAATTGCTAATAGCTCTGTAATGCCAAAATAAACAGCTGGTAATCTGACATTGAAATGATCTACACAATAGGTGTTCTTTCTGATCGAGAAAACTAAACGATTGGGTTCACTTCATAAGCTTTTCAACTTTTAAAGAAAAAATTCTAACAAAATGATGTTTGACTTTCCAAGATTTAGAAAGCTACCTATATTACAGGGCAAAGTACAAATATTTTACCCCCTAATTACTTCTCGTAAATTCTATGACGCCCAACGTGAATGTTTACCCCCTTGCTAAAAGGGCTGCTTCTATCAAATTTACAAATAAATAGAACTTTGTGATGTAATATATATTTACCACCAAATGTTCACATGATCTTTCTGTTTTTATTGAGAAAATACCGAATAAAGTTGGTAGTGTTTTTAGCTTTAAAATATCTTGCCCTTAATAAACTAGTTTCGGCGTAAAACGAAAATAAACTGGAAGTATTGCCAGCAACTATTGGTATCTCGCACCCCCCCCCCCTCCCCTGAAAGAAGGGACGTAGACCTATTTTAAGGAAAAAAAACTAAGAAATTTGCTGGTAACATCCCAATGCTGGCGCCCCCCATGGTTCAGTCCTGGCACAATCCCTATTTCTTCTTCACATTATTGACCTGCTCTCTTCAACTACTAATCTCATCCACAGTCATGCTGACGATAGTACTCTTCACTCCAATATTTATTTGTCCAAGAAGTCTCGAATCACGAGCTGGATAATTGATGTAGATCTATGCATCTATCCCTTTCCCAACACCTTCAATTAATCTTAGACTGGGGTACCAAGAACCTTGTTCAGTTCAACGCCTCCAAAACCCAGTCTTGCTACCTGTCACGCAAAAAATCTGACAACGCTTACCACATACACGTGAATGGCCAAGCCCTACAGAACAATGAAACGTTCGATATTGTCGGCATCGCTTTCGAACATGATCTCAGCTGACACAGACACATTACTTCAGTAGCCACATCGGCAGCTAAAAAGCTTGGTTTTCTCTTTCGAACTAGTAAATACTTCTCTCCTTCTACTTATACACTTTCTATGTTTCCTAAATAATACATAACCTAGAGCACTGCTTCCACACCTGGGGAGCGGCATTACCTTCGACACTTAACCCAACCCAACCTTCTCTCGTTCATCGCCGGGCTATTGGGGATGTATCCCTTTTCTACGGATTTTGCTTTGAAGAACTAGCCGGTATTATTCTCCCCTTGACTGTCCCTAGCAGAACAACAAGAGGCGCGCTACGAATGCATCCCCTTACTGTCCAGCTAGAAAAGCCTAGAACAGACTACTTCTCTCGCTCATTCATACCTAGGGTCTCCAGATTATGGAACAAATTGCCTGCAGATGTTTTTCCTTCCCGTCCCAACCTCCAATCCTTTAAGTCCCGTATCAGTAGACCACATTTCCCTTCTCTTTAGATGCCCACGGTACGTTAGTACTTAGGCTTGAAGTCTGTGGGACGCCTTAGATAAAAACAGGAAACTCTACATTCAATAGTATTCTTTCCAGAATTTTTTCTATAATTCGTGTCTAACCAACTTCACGCCTAGCGAATAAAACCTGAAGATATGGAGAAGAAAAATAGAGTTCTTTTACTTTTTCCCTATTTAAAAAATTGTAATTTACTGTGCAGTTGTGTGTAGCAATATTTCGGATTATTTTTTTCAATTTTAAGAAAAAATGTTTAATATTATTCTAATGTTAACGATTTAAAATATGAACTCACCAAAAGGAGGTTTTTTAATAAATAAAGAGACTTCAGCAGGAACGTGCAAAAAATAATTTTCGTTGTTTCAAATTTATTTGAAGGAAATCTGAATGAAACACGCAAAATTAAAAGGACAGCGAATTCTGAAAGAATTATTCTATTTAGAGGCATATTATTTTTGTTATTCAAAATGAAATTTTGGCAAGATGCCCTCTAAAATTCTAGCAAAAAATATTTCTGAATCTCAAAAGAAAAATCTTAAATAAAAACTTTTAAATTTAAGCGAACATAAAAATCCAATTTATGTTATTCAACTAGGACTATTGCAAAATCCAACGCGCTTATAGGTTGTCTCATTAAGCTAATGTTTCCACTTGGTTAGGCGTTTTTCCGGGGACAACTTTCAGCGTAATATTCGCAAAAGCACTCACTTCCATTTTCAGAATGTTTTAGTATATTGGATGGCACAGAACCGGAACCAGAATTTAGCATGAGCGCAAGCTGGTATGCAAATAAAAGGGATTACATGGGATCAATGGAAAAATATTGTAAAATAAGAACAACTATGTAGATACTTACATAAAAATATGCTCACCTCTTTCGCTTTTCACCTTTGGGAAGGTGTGTACTGTTGTTACTGGATTAAAATGGCTCGACGCAGAACGACTATAATGTTAAAGAGGGCAAAGTTATGTGATTTAAATTCATATCTTAATAAGTTATGTAACTTTTTTCCTTTTACTGATAATACGTTATCATCAGAAACTTCAGAGTTATTATACATTACAGTGTGTCCATGGATGGAGTTGGATCGAGGGAAAAACTTTATTATCGATTTTACGAAAAGAACTCATTCTTTATATAAAGTTCTGCTTGTCCAAAGAATGAGTTTACCATATAAACATTTTAGACCAAATAGACAGGGTGTTAATAAATTAATAAAACATGAAAGTGCTTCAAGAGAGAGGTATCATTATTTATTGCTTTATAAATTTTTTTATAAAAGAATGTTCTTTATAACCTAAAATAAATATTAAATCCAAAATTTGAAATAAAAATTCCAAGATTTAAATTTATTCAACATAGCGTCTTTGGTGAACATTTTTGAAAATATCGTCACGAAATCAGAATACTGGCAGACTAAATAAGATGCTGACGTAACATTGACGTTAACTAAATCGACTATCTTGATTTTTTTGTCAAATGCAATTTAATTACATAAAACCGGTATTATTGGACGATGAACGCAGATCTATGTACCTATCCATTTCCCAAGATCTTCAATTAATCTTAGACTGGGGTGCCAAGAACCTTGTTCAGTTCAACACCTCCAAAACCCAGTCTTGCTCCCTCTCACGCAAAAAATCTGGCAACGCTTACCCCATCCACATGAATGGCCAAGCCCTACAAAACAACGAAACATTCGATCTCGTTGGCGTCGCTTTCGAACATGATCTCAGCTGGCACAAACACATCAGTTCAGTAGCCGCATCGGCAGCTAAAAAGCTTGGTTTTCTCTTTCGAGCCAGAAAATACTTCTCCCCTTCCAACGTATACACTCTCTATGTTTCCCAAATAAGACCTAATCTAGAGTACTGCTCCCACATCTGGGGGGCGGCATCCGCTTCGAAACTTAAGATCCTTTATTCTATCCAAAAGAGAGCCATTTGACTTATCAATGACCCAGCCCTCACGAGAAAACTCCATTCTCTCGCTCATCGCCGCGCTGTAGGGGATTTATCCCTTTTCTACCGCTACTTCCACGGATTTTGCTTTGAAGAACTAGCCGGTATTATTCCCCCTTGAATGTCCCTAGCAGAATAACAAGAGGCGCGTTACGTATGCATCCCTTTACTGTCCCGCTACAAAAGCCTAGAACAGACCACTTCTCTCGCTCATTAATACCTAGGGTCTCCAGATTATGGAACAAATTGCCTGCAGATGTTTTCCCTTCCCGTCCCAACCTCCAATCCTTCAAATCCCGTGTCAATAGACTACATTTTCCTTCTCGTCAGACACCCACGGTACGTTAGTACTTAGGCTTGAAGTCAACGTGGGATGTCTTAGATAAAAAAAAATATTATTTCAAATTTATGTCTTAAAATTTTTATTTCAAATTTTGTGTTTAGTCTTTGTTTTAGTTTATTAACAACTTTGTTTTATAGAAATTTTGTCTAAAATAATAAATAATGGTACTTCCCTCTTAAAGCATTTTCATGTTTTCCTAATTTATTAACACCCTTTATATTGAATTTAAAATTTTTATATGGTAAACTTATTTTTTGAATAAACAGAACTTTTTATAAAGACTGACTTTTTTCGTAAAATGTTTAATAAAGTTTTTTCTTTTTCCAATACCATCCATGGACACACTGTATTTTAACGATTTGCTTGGTTTTCAAATGTTTTTTATCGTGGAACTTGTTTAAAGGTAACCACTTGGGTTCCAACCCAGAGGCGTACATGCTGAGAATAGATAAACGCGTACCTATAAGTTATAACTGAAAAATATTGATAATTCGTAGTTTTGTGAAATGCTTACTCGATAAATTTTAGAAATTTGGATGTGGGCGACTAAACATCTGCAGCATTGAAAATGTGTCCACAGTAGTTTCCGAAAGTGATGTACGGCGGGGAGAAAAAATATGTTTATATAAAGAAAAAGACTGATCCACCTCTAATTACGTAATAGGGCTGTAGTTAAAATTATCTCTGAAATTACGTAATGGATCTGTAGGGGCACGATGACTATAAATCTGCCGTTATCTGGATTTTCGTTAACACGCTGTTAAGCTTGTGTTTAACACGAATA
This sequence comes from Philopedon plagiatum, assembly GCA_963971165.1. Lineage (NCBI taxonomy): Eukaryota > Metazoa > Arthropoda > Insecta > Coleoptera > Curculionidae > Philopedon > Philopedon plagiatum. The sequence continues at coordinate 39,159,581 of OZ020191.1, read as the reverse complement.
ATTTTTTCGTCGACTAAAGGCTGTAACAGTGTTTGCACGCCATCTATGATCTGAAATGATTCATCTAAAGATATTGCAGTGTAAGTTTTTTGTGGCATCCGCCAGTGCCCCAAAATTATTATAAATCGTTTGTTTCAACGTGAACGTCTTGAAATTTTATTTGACTCTTCCAAATAGCAGCGGATTCTGTAGCATCGAAGTTTAAAATTGCTGGTTTTATTTTCTGAAAATGTTTAAAATAATAAAAAGCTGCTCCTAACCATGTTCCCCAGCGTGTAATAATCGGCTGTGGAGGTTCGAGAATGCCAGGACACGGAGATTGTTGTTTATTCATGCGTTTTGTTTTAGTAAAATAATAAGGAAAATTTTTCTTTAAATTTGATTTTACCCCATTGCCTATTGGCAGGTTTGAGTGGTACTTATTTTGAAAAGGGACGAGAAAACTTTAGAAATGAACAGAGAATTAAAGATCTTTAAAATAAGGTATCTCTTGGTTCTGTTTTTGTTGCAAATGTGATGCACTCGCCAGCAGGGTGCCATTCTTACACAGAAAAAATACTATCGTATATTGAATTTGATACCCATTCACTCAATGACACACTCTATTCCGTATTGCACAATACAAATTTGGTTTATTTCAATGATTAGTTTATCATTGTTAACCAATAAGATTGCTTGAAATATAAGGTTTCATTGGTTTTAATGGATCGTTCAAATATATCAATTATTTGATGCCAGTAATACTCAGTTCTAAATCCAATGCAAATTATAAATGGTTTCACTAGACGTTTATTTGTAAGAATATGCACCTCATTTGATGCAAAATAGCTATTATTGTTTCAATTGCAACAGTAATTAATTTAATGTAACTTCCAATAGAAAGAAAACATTTTTGTTTTAATTCAATCATATTAGTGTTTTGAAGAACAATTATTACTCTTATTTAATATAATGAAGAATTTCTATTACGTCAATTATACTTATATTTCAAACAAATGAAACACGCTGTATTATTTTAAAATAATTCTAATTTAGTATTATTAAACATTCATTGTTTAGACATTCTGTAAACATTTAAATATAAAAGAACACATTTTATTAACACCACACTGACGCGAACACCGTAAACTTTTTATATTTATTTCACTCCCAATATAGGACCTGCTTCTTTGCAAAACGCCTGTTTTTGGCGTGTATGGATACAGGATGCAAGATGGAACAAATTTGACGTATAACACTGCATTCGAATCTCCTAAATTTACAGCTAGATTTGGTAGAAAGCGTGTCTAAAAATACAAATTCAACAACAAACTTGTGATCATATTTAATGTTAATAGTTTTTTAACAATACGTATCGCCTGAGTAAAAAGTCTTATAATAGACTTGCCAATTGAAATTTACAAATAAAAATAACAAACTTATTCTTGCAAATCGTTTAGATTTGTTGTACTTACCATAGACCACTGAAACGAGTTGCCCAGTCTCAAAAATCTATTATTTTTGGCGTATGACGCAATAAACAAACAGGCTGCAAGCTTAAACGGCGATTGAACGAACAAATACCAACAGCACAATTTTAACTCCTCCCTCGGCGAGCAATAGAACTAATATTTCAGCCAAAAATAGAATCCATTGAATTAATATTTTTTATTATTTCTCTAATACCTTATAATATACTTTATGACAGTGTTTATTTTAATTGAAATGATATAAGGATAATGCACTTAATTTTTAATGTTATTATTTAAACTGTAGTTCTTGCTCGTTTAATAAAATATATTTTAATTTGAATCACACCGCCCACAAATAGTTATTTTTCACCCAATTATATTTGAGCATTTTCGTCAAATAATTTAATGTTTTAGCGTAAACAATTCTATACTCTAAGGAATAATAGTAATGTATTGATTTCCAATTGTGTTTTTGTAATTGAAAATATGGTAATATATTTTTCAAAGAAGTAAGACTATATTTGAACCCTAATAATAAGTCCATATTTAAAGGAATGCCTTTTTTGGGTAATTTCAATGATGTTTTGTTGAAACAGTATTAACTTTAATATATCCAAAGTGAGAGAGGTCAAGAATTATTATTATTATTATTATTATTATTATTATTATTATTATTATTATTATTGAAAATAGGATAGCACTTTTCCTGTGTACCTTTCCTTAATTTTTGTTGACAACGTAGCGACAGAACAGGGTTTTCAAGCGGACTAGTTACACGCGATTCTCTATCACATCTCTTAGATCATCTAACGAACAAAAAAGTTCTCGAAAAAAGTAAAATCGTACATCTTTTACTAAAAATTTATGGCCAGATTGTCCAACGCTAGTCCAGTCTAATTTGATAACCAAAAGTTTTTAGCGGGCAAGTGTAAAAATAAGACAACTAAATTTTATACTATAATTTGTTTCTGAGCTTTTTCGCAAATTATAAAGAAAATGGCAATTTAAGTACGTACATTTTTATCTTCTGACAGCCCACGAGTACTATGTACCGTGGGTGTACTGGGCAAATCCGACTCATCCATCCAGAGCTGGAAACATCCGTGCACCAGCCCTTTAAGAGGATGTGTGGGGTGGTACCACCTCGGCCGAGGAAGAATTTCTCTACCACCCTCCAGAACTTCCAGAACCTTGCGATAATAATAGAACTAAATTCATTCTAGCAACCCATTCCAAGATGAAAATTATTTGAAAACCAAGCAAATCGATAAAATATCAGAATAATTCATAAATTTTTAATGACAACTTATTAACAATGAGAAGACAAAAACTTGTCAAAACATAACTGATCAACTAGAAGATCTTAATTTAAACCAGTACTAAATCTTAAACCTTCTTATTGAATCTGAACGTTATATTTTACGTAAAAGTGGCGTTTTAAAATGTTTTCTTCTACCATTTTTTTTAAAACGGCTCGCATTAGATGTAGTTCTACATTAGTTCATTTCTTGTTACTTTTATCAAAGCAACAGAAGCTGTTTTCTCTCAAGTGAAGTATAGTATAAGTAAGATATTTTTAATAAATATAAGTTTGGTTTAATTAAATAACAATTGGCGAACATTTTCTTACCATGGACGAAATTTTATTGAGTCCATAAAACTTTCTTAATATACCTTTGTTGGGATATTTGTTTATTGAAGCCTTATCAATTAAATAAAATATTAGCATCTTCAAATAATGTATGCAAATATCTTAACCACTAGTACTTTGCAATTTCCCGAACTGTAACCTATATTTGTTGTCAAAACTTGTTATGAATTTTCGAACATGATTTTGGTTACGTGACTCTTCTGGTAGCCAAGACCATCTCGGCTGGTCGCGAAAACGGCGTGAGGTATGTAAGACGTCATTATGTATATTTCACTCTTCCAATCGAATACAGTTGGATATTTTATTACATGCTCCATAAAAAAAGTATAACTTTGTGGTAGATCTTTTTTAATCACCCTGCATATTCCAAAACAACTGTTTATTATCCTTATAGACAATAAAATAATAATCTGTTTTACCTCAATAAAAGGAAATTTATAAAGCTTAATCGTTTTCCATAGATCTCTGGAACCCCTAATTAAATAGGATCCTTGGCAAATTTGACCGAAATAATTATATATTGTAGAGGAGCTACCGAAGTATTTTTGTCCCAATTAGGCGTTAATTTCGGTAATAAAATAAAATGCATGATGAGATGGTGTATTCACCCAATAAAACCTAAACTGACCTTCTCAACACAATATTTTAAACGTATTCATACGTTTGAAAATTTTACCTTACGGTAAACTCTACTCTGAATGCTCGAAACTGCTAATGGATGGCGCTGCCTGTGTCTCACTGCTTATGCAGTACGACAGTTGTAGCTTTAAGGGATTACTTTTTCGGAAGGTTGGTATGTTCGTCTATCCTGTACTGATGAGAACCAACTAGTTCGAAACCGGTCTGCAGGTGACGACATTCTAACTAAAGAAAAAGCTTCCTTCTTCCTGGTAGTTTCTTGCATTCGAAACATTAGTATTTTCTTATCTAACTGTGTTTGAAGAAAATACGGCAAATTTTGGTATGTAATTCAGCGCTCGGAGGGGCATATAGCCCGGAGAATAGCTGTTTTACCATTATTTGTTGAAATCCTTATTGTATAAGGAATTTTCAGGTGGTTAGAGAATTTATTCTCAATTTTTGCATAACAATATTTTAATTCCACGAAAAAATATTTTGTTGCTCGTTATCAATTAAATATTTCTATACTGGTAGAAATCGTTTTTGGTTAATTGAATAAAACGTTTTTCCCAGTGTAAAGTGTGCTTTTCCTTTAAAAAGGAAAAGATAATATTCAAGGAGATTCCTTTTATATTTTTTATTTATATGTTTTCGTGTTTTCTTACTGACATATTGAGATAAATATCAGCATGAAATTATAATACCTTAATACCTTTATTAAATTTGTAGCTCCCAAACATGAATAAAATAACATAATTTAATATGAACACTGACTTTAGCTCGTGGGGGTTCCGTTTTCATACGATGACTAAGCTTCTGCTAATATTATGTCATTTTTAAAAATATATATTTTATAAACAATTTCTATATCTCTTTAGAGCCCGGAAATTGGAAAAATCCAATCTGATTCGCAATAACGTTAGAGATACACAAAAAGAAATAAAAACGATTCAAAAACAGAGCGGAAAGAAAATTGGAGATTTCAAGAAGGCCAAACGATCAGCGGTTTAATGCAAAAACAGGGAAATGAATAAACATAAAAAGAAATAAGGACAAGTTTATGTGACTTTCTTTGCAACGGTTCCCTTGTATGCCATCAAATAGATTTTATTAACATTGTATATATAGCCTTGAAATTTTTCAAGTTCAACGTTTTAATTAATACTTTACAGTAATTTAAAAAAAGGTTCAAATTTAAAACCGGTGTAATTTCAGAATGGGGAGAGACCATGAATATTTTTATAATTTATTTAGTCCAATGGGTGGATTTAAACAAAATAGTGAAACGAGTTTTAATTTTTTTTTAATTCGTAGTCATTTTTTAAAAAATTAACCCAGATATGCCTGAAACTAAAAAATCTTTAAAAGCCAAAATGTTTGGTGCTCTTTTTATTTAGTTATATTAAAGAAACATAAACATATCACTTGGTAAAACGATTTTAACATCTAAGGGCCTTTAGGGCTGTACCTATATTTAGGACGCTAGGAAAATAACATACTATTATGTGACAAATAAATAGAAAAACTAGCTTATTTTAGGCAGGTAAATGTAACAATATACAGCGTATGGTACGCAAAAAGGCATTTTACGTGCATTCCAACATCACACTTAAGATATCGTGCTAGTCGTCTTCCTATGACAGTAGCGACATTTCGTTTCCTTGTCCTGTGGTATGACAGAGTAATCCATTCTGTTAAATTTCGTAGCAAGATTTTCATTTTTGCTAGCTCGTCCTGTAGAAAAACTTTCCTATTCTGTTTTAGAAGGCCTACAGCAATTTGTCTCCTAATAGCTAAATGATTCATACTTCCTTTATCGTTTTCATGGATTTGCCAAGCATTGTGTGCCGCCATATCCAGACAATGTAAAATAAGTGGAAAGTACCACTTTTTGCCTCTAATGGCGGTACGATAGAGGCTAATATTTTCATCACTGTGGTCTACAGCTAGAAGCAGTACTCCCAAAAACGCCTTTATTTCTTTCGCGGTAATATTATTGGGTCTATTTTTTTGACTTGACTTGACAATAAATTCGTTACCATACCTGCTCAATTCCTCCAATAACAACCTAATGAGATTTTTATCAAAAATTCTTTCAAACAGTTGAATCGGATTCATTTTGGCTCACTACCCGGAGCTGTCTGTAGTCCATTCGCTATCCGAATCTGTGTCTTTAAAAAAAAATTTTTACCTACATATAAGTACTTTTTCTTCTTTTAGCCGATAAATATTTTTCACCAGATATTTTTTTACCCTGCTGCACAAGGGGCATATTCGATATCGTTAGAATTTGACTCTTCTGGAATATGTGGCCTAATCTCAGTGGGAGCTCTCAATTGACTAGGAGATAAATTGTCTGGTCCAACAAAATTTTCATCCCCCGAATCTTCATCGCATATGTCATTACATGCATTTTCCGGTAGTAACATTACTATATCTGCTCCTTGGGGAAAATTATCATTATAAACAACAAATACAGCTTTATTAGGCGTATGTCCCCTAAAATATATGAATAGGTAATATTTTTAGAAAAATAAATACATTTTATATGTTTCGAATAAGTAGCAATGCTTTTTCCTAGCGACCTACATCTAGGACGGCTACACATTCGTTACTATTACTTTGAAAATACTGTTGTTGAGGAGCAACTAATGTTACTAAACCTTAATAGGGACTTTATAGAAAATAAATAAAACAAAAACATAAAAGCAAAATACAACTGATGTAAGAAATACTTACCCTATAAATTTTATGTCACATTCCGCCATTTTTACTTACCAAAATAAACGTGTTTCTTCTAAAAAAACCTTTTCGCGCTTATTCTCTGCCAAACAGGTGTTAACACTGAATATGTGTCCGCTGCCTAGATGCGCGAGCGGCACATTTTTGCTTTAGGTAAATCATGGTGGGGGTTTTTAATCACCGCCCTTTAGGTAGGCCTACAGGCATATCTGGGTTAATTAAAAAACGTAATGGTCATTAGATACACTTCGGCACTGAAATAAGTTAAAGAAGGTTATAAATACAGAGCAGACCCAGCACACTATTAGGCCCCCTTGATCAATCGCTTGGTAAAGTAAGGCGTCTGTTAAGTTTGTCTTAGTTCAAAAATTACTCATATGAAAAGGTCTATTTCCAATTTTTAATTATCTGAAATTTTAAAATAGCGTTGTCTTCGAAATCACTAAGCAACGGGGCAATTGAGGAGATTTTGAGAATAATCTACAAAAATGGGGGATATTTTGTATCAAGATCTTTTTTCTTAATACAGGACCGAAGGAAGTTAAAATGTGCCCTGTTGTAATGTAATGAATCTAAAACATAATGAACTTGACTCCAAATTATGCGAAAAACTTATAATAATGGACCACAAAAGCTGTTTTACCTACCTTAATTATACAGGGTGTCCGGGAAAATGTGGGAAGTCTCCCGGATATGAAAAAAAAACACGTGAAAAGAGTACTACAAGTTCATATAAACTTTTTTCGTATCGGCCTCCTCTTCGGAGATATGGGCTCCCAAAGAGCTCCAATGAAATCAAGTTTTTTACACATAATTATTGAACCACCAGGTATATTCCAATTTTCTTTTAATATGATGTATACCAGGTTAGACCCTTCAAATTATTATCCAAGAAAGTATTGTGAAGTACTCACCGCTGCAGGGACGGACTAGCTCTGACACTCATGACCCCATTTTTTTTACGCCCTGTATGATAAGAACTTTGGACCACGTTTTTTACATACCTTTAACCATTTACTAAAAATTAAGTACTCTTCATTCATGTCGTTAATCCTAACCGTTTTCGAAAAAAACGTCATTTTATTTACACTGTTAGTCCCCTAACTTCTGTCGGGTTGAATATGAAAAAGAGGAATTTTTCCCTGTCGCCAACATAGTTTCAATAAAACGTTAAAATTTAACTGCTTAGTTAAAAACTTCGTAAGAGGGTTCAACATGGGCCCCGTGAAGTCTTATACACTCGCGGGCACGACGAACTGAGGACTGCTGTACCCGCCACAATAACCCAGCATTGTTCCTTATTTGATCACAATGAAACGTGATTCTCCGTAGAAGTTCCTACTATCGACGGGAGTAGAATACACCAAGGTTTTGAGGTGTCCCCACAGGTAAAAATCCAACGGCGTTAGGTCGGGAGATCGAGGAGGCCTGGCAATAGGTCCTCACCTACCTATCCAACGGTTTGGATAGACGTTACTCAGGTGCTCCTGCACAGCAACGCTGAAATGAGGTGGTGTTCCTTCGTGCATGTAGTACACGTTTCGGCGGATTTCAAGTAGTAAGTGCTCTACTAAATCATGAGAAGCGTTCTGGAGGAATTCCAAATAAAGTTGTCCTTTCAGTCGTACCGGCAATACGAATGGTCCAATCAAAAAATTGCCAATGATTCCTGCCCAGACATTAATTGATTGGAACCGATGTTGACGATGCGAAACAATAGTTGCATGAGGATTTTCATCAGCCCATACATGTGAGTTGTGTAAATTCATGCTTCGTCCGTGAAGAGAATCTTCTGGCTTCCAAAGCATTGCAAGATGCAAGACCATACATCAGATGCATATCTGCATACTCAATAAACGTGTTATTTCGAATTATTTCACAATTAATTTCACCACGAAATCAGCGATGTGAAAGTTGATAAGTTCTAAAATGCAGAATATTTATTTCTTTCGTACCTAGTAACGTTTGCAACAACAATACTTTGTTTTTGGGGCCGATAAAATAAAACGCACATTTTTTGCGAACCTAGGTCGAATGGCAATTCACAGAATTAGAAGTATCTGTTATCGAAATACGCCAAATACATGATGTAACTAATATGACGGTTTTTCGAAAACGGTTAGGATCAACGACATGAATGAAGAGTACTTAATTTTTAGTCAATAGTTAAAGGTATGTAAAAAACGTGGTCCAAAGTTCTTATCATACAGGGCGTAAAAAAAATGGGGTCATGAGTGTCAGAGCTAGTCCGTCCCTGCAGCTGTGAGTACTTCACAATACTTTCTTGGATAGTAATTTGAAGGGTCTAACCTGGTATACATCATATTAAAAAAAAAGTGGAATATACCTGGTGGTTCAATAATTATGTGTAAAAAACTTGATTTCATTGGAGCTCTTTGGGAGCCCATATCTCCGAAGAGGAGGCCTATACGAAAAAAGTTTATATGAACTTGTAGTACTCTTTTCACGTGTTTTTTTCATATCCGGGAGATTTTCCACATTTTCCCGGACACCCCGTATACATTTTCTAGCAGTAATCACTCATAGTGATGGTAATGTTAGGATACTTTAATAATAATATTAGAACCATGGAACATAGCAACATTTTTCGTGTCAAACTGTAAATGGTGTGGTTTTTCGGTTTTGTATTTATAGACTTCGTTAGCTAAGTTCAGCGCCGAAGTAAATCTAATGATGGCTTATCACTCCCAACATTACAATACTTTTTTTAAATTGTATGAATCAACAAAAAAATGCTCACTATTTTTTTTTAATAATCTCCCAATTGGACTAAAAATATATATATTTTCATATAAATATTTTGTATATTTCCTGGTATTGCGGTCATGTGATGATTAATTGAAAAAAGTAAACTTTTTTATATTTTAACGTTTCGGTTTATTTTTTGCTAAACCATCTTCAGAAATTGTCTACAAAAAATTTTTGAACTTTAAAAACATTGGATAAATTTTAAATATAAATGAACAATAACATACCTTAATTTAGCTTGTACACATTATACTTAAACTATTACATTTTTGAAATTTTGAAATGTAATAGTTTAAGTATAATGTGTACAAGCTAAATTAAGGTAGGATGTTATTGTTCATTTATATTTAAAATTTATCCAATGTTTTTAAAGTTCAAAAAATTTTTGTAGACAATTCCTGAAGATGGTTTATCAAAAAATAAACCGAAACGTAAAAATATAAAAAAGTTAACTTTTTTCAATTAATCATCACATGACCGCAATATCAGGAAATATACAAAATATTTATATCTAATAACGGCCAGGAAAAACCAAACAAAAAAATATATATTTTCATGTTGGTACCGTCTCCATTGTGAGTTCAAAGTATACCGTGTACAAAACAGAACTGTTTTTCTTTTTTTAATATAACGTAAGATCAAAAAAAAGTCCTCAAAGTATGCGGTGGAATCAGTCACGCATGCCTTGAATTATTACTCTTGAAAGGTAACAGAGGTAAAAGGTATAGTTGAAGGAAAAATAGAACTATCAAGTTCTGAAGTTTTTATTTTTAAGAAAGTTAAATGTGGTAATAACGGCAGAACAAAAAGCTGTGAAGCTATTGAAGAAGGTGATCGATAAAGGGCAACATTCGCTGTGGTTCCTCATTATTTCTAACTTTGATGATATTAAAGGGTAAATTTACTCTAGATAGCGTCTGTTTCTTTTTAATATATTTTTTCTAATTTCATAAAATATGTTGTACGTTGATATAAATGCATGAAACGAAAATAGTATTGTACATGCAATATTACTCAAATTTTGTGTTCAAAACAATGAAAGAAGAATTTTTTTTTCTCTTAACTTTCCCCTTTTTTCCAAATTTTGGATACTCTTTAACAGCAAAAATAAACTCATTTCTGCAACACCTGCTCAAAAACAAAAAATATGACTCATATCATAATTTTAACTTCTAAGAGAAACGTTAGCAATCCTTACATAAACTAATTTTTTGGTTCTTACTAATTTTCTAGGTTGTTGCGACCACCAAACTAGTTTAATCACATCCATTTGATTCATCTAATCCTGTATTTGACCCAGAATTACTATTTAGATTCGTCCGTAGAAATCGTCCGTTAAACGTTCTCTTCTTGCATTTTTATAATAATAATTAGTTCATATCGCTACAAGATAACTCAAGTTTTCTAGTTGTATTTATTTTATTTCTGTTTGTTGTATTTATTTCGGTTGGATCATTTTGGCTTGGCTCTAAGAAGTTGAGTTGTTTAAAAGTTACCCTAGTAGCACCAAATATTGATCAAATACTGAGACAACATTGTAACAATATTAAATGTTGTGACAATATTATCATTATATTCGCAACATTTATAAAATATTGAGGTTCTGTTGAATCACAATATATAAAAGATATATTTGATAAATATTTATATAATATTTCACTGCATGTTCATCTGAATATTGAAAAACTATTCATTGTACCAATATTTTAGTAATGTATGTAGTAATGATTATACTAGGTGTTGCAATAGGTACACCTAATATCAGAATTTCTATTACAATGCTATTGCCTACGTTTTTATACTAGGAAGATAAAATTAGACATAGTGTGTGCATTTAGTGAGGCCTCATTTAATGTTGTGAACACACAAATTTTCAATATGTGTACAACATATATTTACGATTATTCTAAAATATTGTCTGAATATATTCAAATCACAGTGTGACAATAACATCAACACACTGTAAGTTCCTTGCTGTCAGTTCTGGCTTAGGCGATTATAGTTTGTATTATTTTCTCATCACAATTTCGTATAGCACGTAAAATTTTTAAAACCAATACCATTTTGACAAGCATATACCTATATGTTTTTATTAAAATGTTGATATAATATATTTATGTTATATTTTAACAATATTTTAAAATTTGTATTTCGGCAACAAACAAAGCCGACATTCATAAAATATCAAAGTGAACCGCGTGGACATCAGTTTGATTTTTATCTTTGATCCTCTCAAGCGATGGACCGTCACGCCACGATTGACAATAAAGCAATAATTAATGTTCTACTGTCAACCGTTGACTTCATGGTCGATTGGGGAGTCCATTTTTCGTTCTCCACGAGTCAGGCATCAAAAATGACGGCGTAACGTATTTACATCAAATGATTGGCCTCAAATTGCCGTTAAATTGACCTCACATAAGTTTTCAACATATTTACATGGCCTCAAATGGCCGTTAAATTGACCTCACATAAGTTTTCAACATATTTACAACCAGAGAAAAGATAGGTTAGTTCAGGTGTTTACAACAGTCGGATTTCTTCCAACCAAGCGTCAATAACGGTTTTTTGTTACATCTACTTTTTTTACGCGCCCATCCATATGTCGCTGGCCCATCCCTGATTGAAAATAAGGAGCAGGTTACCACTGATATTTTATCTCTTTGATTAGTGATAAAGCTGAAAAAAATACGACTAACTGCCGATGCGTGTTAGTTTGTTCAAGACAATAGCAAATATATCTAAATTATTACCTTTATTGCAATTAAGCCAATTATATATTGAAAAAATCTTTGGTTATTGAAGAAAATAGAGTTCAGAGCGAACAGATCGAGTAGCTCCTCTGTGATATACCCTCTACGTTTAAAAACGGAACACATCTCGTATATTGACAACTGACATGACATATCGATTAGGACGTGATTAGGACCCTCCCGCCAAGGAAATCTACGTCCTGCCATTTTCGACGCCAATTTGGTCGAGAAAAGGAACGGCCAAAGAAAAACAAACTTGTTTTGCGGAAGAAAATGAGAGAAATTTTCTGTATTACGGTAGGACAGTGTTTAAATTTTCAGTTCAGAGTCTCGTGCTTAAGATACACTGGTAAGTACAATTACATTTCTTGTATTATTTATATTATATTCTATCGGAACAAAAAATCCTGCTCGGTTATTCACAGTCTAAAGGGCAGGCACGTAAAGACCTAATTAGGTACCTTGTTAGACTGTGAGCTACTAGGCTGTATAATGGCTTTGCCTATATTTTTTTTATAGAGTTTCATATATTTTGTTTAAAATGGCTACTAACAAGAGATACTGTGATAAATACAGATTTATAAAAGAAAACCTAGCCAAAAGAAATGATGTTGCTAATGTACAAACAGGGTTACAGAGTCCTCTACATCCTTTACTGCCTGCTGCTGATGAAATTTGCTTAACGTCCGTCACTAGCAATGGAACTAATGAAGATAGAAATTATGACAAAAGTGTTTTAATAGATTACTTTGAATGCACCTCGGCATGCTCTGATGTAATCACAACACAACCTGCTTCAGAGAGCAAAGAGGAAAAATTACGAGCATTTCTAATTATGTGGGCTACTGCTTATAATATAACCTTGCAACAGTTAACTGCTTTATTAAAAGGTGTAAATAAAATTTTTCCCAATATTTCCCTTCCTGAAGATGCACGTACCCTTCTAAAAACACAAAGATATATTACAATTAAAGAACTAAAAACTTCTAAATTTAACACTGGGGAATATGTGTATTTTGGAATAAAACCCACAATAAGTACATACCTAAGTGATGAGTACCTAGAAACTGAAATTATAAAATGTGGTTTCATAAAGCTTTCATTTAATAGTGATGGTATTCCTCTTTTCAATAGTTCCAATAAACAGTTTTGGCCCTTATTATGTTACCTTCATTTACCAGCTATTAGACTAAGTCCATTTCTTGTCGCTTTATATTTTGGTGATTCAAAACCTTTTTCACTTAATGATTATCTAAAAGATATTATTGGTGAGCTTTATGATTTAACTGGCAATGGTTTTTTACACAAAGGCAAAACCATTTCTGTGCAGATTTTTTGTATATCTGCAGATGCACCAGCTCGTGCCTTTTTAAAAGGTACAAAAAACCACAATGGTTATTTTGGATGTGATCGTTGTAGTCAGAAAGGAGAGTACATAAATAAAAAGTTAGTATTTACTGAAAATTCTAGTGCTTTAAGATCTAATGAAAATTTTAGGGTCAGGGAATTTCCAGAGCACCATGTTTCTGATACACCTCTTTTAGAGCTAGATATTGATTTAATAAAAATATTCTCTTTAGATTACATGCACCTTTGTTGTCTTGGTGTAATGCGAAAATTATTAACAGTGTGGATAAGGGGAGGCAGTATTCCTGGTACTCGTTTACCTATTAACTTAAGAGTTCAGTTATCTAAAAGAATGTTATATTATGCAAAGTTTGTTCCATTTGATTTTAATCGTAAGCCCAGAAGTTTCAATGAGCTAGATCGTTTCAAAGCCACAGAATTTCGACTAATTTTGATTTATTTGGGGCCACTGCTTTTAAAAAATATTTTACCAAGAGATTTGTTTTATCACTTTCTTTTGTTTCACTGTGCTATGAGAATTCTTTTGTCACCTAATTTTGTTAATACTGACTGGATCCTTACAGCCAAAAGTATTTTATTACATTTTGTGGACAATTTTTCTAAATTATACGGCAATGACTCTTGTGTATACAATGTACATTGTGTTTTGCACCTGGCTGATGATGTTATAAATTTTAAAACTACTCTTGATGAGATAAGTTGTTTTAGGTTTGAAAATTACCTTGGCAAATTAAAATCTATGATTAGAAGGCCTAACAGGCCTTGTGCACAGGTTTGTAAAAGATTATCTGAAAAAAACAAAATTAAATACGAAATGCCTGTGGACAGATACACAGTACATGAAAATTTTAAAAATATTTCTTTTCCTCAATATAAAATATCTCTTAATGTGTACAGGGATTGTTTTGTTTATTTAAATAGTGACCATATATTTAGAATCACAGAAATTGCCAATACAAAACAAGTTTTTGGTAATATGTCAGCGCCTTTGGAAAACTTATATGATGAACCAGTTCCTTCTAAACTACTTGGTGTTTTTAAATTTAGAAATTTTCATTTGGATGTCATTAAAATTGACATAAAAAAATTTTTAGGAAAGGTATTTGTTATAAACTGTAATACATATTTTGTGGCTTTTAAGCTTTTACATTTAGAAATTTCTTAATGGTTTTTATTTACAGTGTTCAGTACAAGCAAGGCCCAGGGTTTGCCAAAAAAAATCCACCTTTTTTTTGCCATTTGCAAAATCACACTAAGATTTTGCTGGTTTTAGCTTAAAAAAAATATGGGTTATAAGCATTAAGCCAACATGTATATAAAGCCAGATTTGTTTATTCTACATCTTTATATTTGTAATAAAATAAACTTATTAAAAAACTAAAAGTTACCATTCTTAGCACATAGTTCAGTATAAAATGTTTTGTATATATGGAATGTAGATATCAACTTTGGCCAAGGTATCATTATTATGCTGCCATTCTATCTCTGCTAACTCTTTGATCGCCTATGGAATTGGATTGGGAGTTCTGCGCCGCACAGATGTTATAGATGCAAATCAGTGAGTTAGCATAGGTGGAGTTACAGTAAATATTACTGCTTTGGCCAAAGCTCACGTATAGTGTTTTTTCATTATACAGGGCGTTCATTTCAATTGACACTGCAAGTCAATTATTTTAATCTTAGGAAATAACCAGTTAAAGGTATCAGTAGTTGCTATGAATCTTAATCAAAAAAGGAAAGTAATAATCTGATGTCATGAAAAAACCCTCTGATTCTAGTTATTATAGAGGTTGATCCAACTATCGATGCCTTTCAACAGAGGTTAATACTTATTTTTATTTATTTCCTTGAGTTTGTTGTAGCTGGCATTACAAGTTTTTGGAAGAATACGAAATACTCTATATATAATTTGATACCTAAAGGAACAGTGCTTTTTCCTTGTCCATCAGATTTTAAAAATAATAAACAAAAAATTGTCAGTTTAAAATGAATACTTCAATGTTAGGAACCCAAATAACAGACAAGAATCACAAAACCTAGCAAGAACTCTGTATGTAATGCATAAAAAGAAAATTTCTGTCTTTAGAAATCAGTTTATATTCTGATATAGGAAGCACAGAAAATTCAACATGTTGACAGAGAGACCT
Organism: Philopedon plagiatum; assembly: GCA_963971165.1. Taxonomy (NCBI): domain Eukaryota; kingdom Metazoa; phylum Arthropoda; class Insecta; order Coleoptera; family Curculionidae; genus Philopedon; species Philopedon plagiatum. Next base: position 39,144,079 of record OZ020191.1, on the reverse strand, counting down.
TATGACAATATGCCATTTTACATGTTGGAAAGTCTGTATTCCCTATATTATTCTGTAAATTAGCCTTTAAAAAAAAAGAAGTGTTTGTTCTGTCTCTTAGGTAGCTCCCATGTTGGGCTTTTCCTATCCCTGGTGCACCTGGCTTTACATGTGTATATTATGAATTACCGTAAGCTGTAAATATATATATAAACAGGGTGAGTAAAGATGCAAAAAAATATTACTTAACTGGTAAAAAATGAACATTTTTAAATTTGAAACATGTAAGCTAAAAAATGAGATTAAAAACGGATTATTTAACATTTTTATACATTTTTTTTATGTACTGTATGATCTGGTGCATTTGAACTTTTTTTTTTAAATGACGTGAACCAGAAGAAAAGTAAAACAGTTGCTATTAAATATTCGAATTGTGAATGCAGATACACAACACTCAATTTCTTCCTAATCCTTGTATTCAGATATTTATTCCTATTTCCATAATAATTTTTCCATTTATGCAGTAAACATGTCTTGGGATATCATTGTTTGGTGTAAAGAAGACGCCATAGATTATGTACCATCAGTATGGGCCAATGAAGATAATACTTTTTATAAGTATCCTTTGGCCTTAAAAGAAAAAAAACTAAGAGAAATAATATATGAATCAAAAGATGTGACTGAAAATTTTACATGGTGTCAGGTGACACTAAAAAAGAAAAATGTTACATCTCTTGAAAGAGCAAAACGCCTATGTCAGACTGGACAGTATACATCAAATCTTGACAATACTGACAGTAGTAGTGATGAAATTGAAGGTAGTCAAATTATCAGGAAAAAGAGGAAACCAACTAAGCGTTTAATAGAGGAGGATGATGAGGAACCCGAACATAACAAAAGAAATACTTTAGACTTGGTTAATGTACAGGAGGTGCATTCTGAAGGAGGTACACCATTACGGAAACAATTTAGTTTTCCTGGTACCCCTACGGGCAATCGGTCATGTGACACTCCATCATCAGAAGGAAGCCAGTCCCTTTCAGCATTAAATACATCAAGTAAGTATGTTTATTTTTTTTTATCTTTATGCATTAACTTTTTTATTTTATTTTCACAAGGGTTTATCAGTGAATCTGGAATACTGACATGAAAAAAAGTTTGCCTGTGGTTGTAAGGATTTTTTTTAAATAAAAGACATTTAAATTATTAATGAATTTACATTATTTAGAACACTAAAATTTTCACAATCCTTTTTTGCACGATATTGTTAAGTTTTATAGTACATTTCTCTACCTTGCATTGATAATTATATACAGTGTGTCCCAAATTCAGTGTTCAATATTAGGATCTAAGTTATTTATTTTTGATGTTAGAGTTGGTGAAATTGGAAATTTTTGTACTGATTGATTTAAATTTTTTAGAGAGTTGCAATGTTTCTTCCTTTTCTCAGGAATTTTTTCTTTAAAATTCAAACATTTATTATAGTACATAAAAATTCCAAGGATATATTCAAATATTTTTTTGTTATTGTTTTTAAAGAAACAATATACATTATTTAATGCTCCAATGTTTGGACATTTTCATTGTCGATTGTCATTTCTTTAGGAACATTTAAATAATTAATGGTTAGTCTTTAATTTTTGTTATTTCTCTGAACTCACCTATAAATAGTTCTTAATTCTTGTGGTTTGAAAATTTTGTGTTTGAAGAAACATCTATTTGTAATGGTGTCAAACTTACATGAATATGCCTACTAGACCTGAAATGAGTTAGTAGTTTTACCCTAATTTTTTATAAAGTTTCTACCCTTTAATTTTTTATTGTATTTCTTTTTAGATACATTAAAACAGATATTAAAACTCCAGCTAGAAACGACATATGAGATAAAAGATATTCGAAAAAAAATTGAGAAATTGGAAACTTTTCAGATGAATGCAACCTCTGGAATGTTAGAGGATGAAAACTCTGCATTTTTAGTAGAAACTTTGCCATGTCAAACAGTTGAGGATCTTCAAAAACTAGAGGATAAACTCCAGGACGAAACTTTCTCCAAATCATTGGTAATATATATATATATATATATATATATATATATATATATATATATATATATATATATATATATATATATATATATATATATATATATATATATATATTCTAATTCTTTAATAAAAAAATGAATTTTATTTTAATGATGTTATTCATAGGTTTTCTATAGCTTTATGCATGTTCAAGAATCAACAGTTCTAACCAGTGTTTCTTTTTAGGTGAACCTATTCTGTCGAGTTGGAGGAGACACACTGCAACGTTCAGTGTACCTAATAATGCGAAAGCTAGCCTGTGACAAAGTGACTATTAATTATTCTGGGCAGGGTAAAAAACACAAGTTATCGTTTTGCCAATTAAAGATTTATCAGTCTATTTCTAGTAAGTATTGTGGTTTTAAAGCCATTCAAATATGGCATATAAAATTCAGAATCATATGTACAACAAATTATTGCTAATCATATGTTCAATTTTTAGTGGCTGCAATGAAACTTCATAAACATTCAACAGAAGAAGCTATAAGGAAAATAGTTTCATTGTATTTGGCACAAAGCAAAGCTAGAAGTAGGCACCGTGACACGTAAGTATAAGAGTCTGCTTACTTTCTAGTATGACTTGTCGGCACCAATTAGGTTCTAAGGTCCTCCTTAGAGATAACTGTAGGTCCATACTATCCCATATATTTTCCCCACCTGTGTCTTTGGGCTGTTAAAATTGTCTTTTTAAAGTTGTCTTACAGAAGCTGTTTTAATTTGTACATGCCTCTTTATCGCTATTTAATTATTATTCATAATACTTTTTCCTATCCTTGCCCCAATATTTTGCCATCAATTAAAGATACTGTTATTTTGAGTCACTTTTTTATGTTATCTCCCTCCGACAGGTACTAAGATTTTTACTTCTGTTTTTAGGAAGAGCACTTCAACAAATGAAACTTCAGTGGAGGATGAATAAAAAAATTTTTTGAATACATGTTACAGATGTCACTGTAAAAGTAAATTCAATAAAATTCTTTAGATATGAGTAAGTTGCTGAATTTTTGGTTTTATTACCTTTAACATCCTTAATAAGAGAAAAAATGCAGTATTTTGTGAAATATCGTTAAAACAGTAGTTATTAATAAAGATACAAATGACTAAAAAGTTTAGGCATAATAGAAACGTTTACTAATACACAAAATAATAATGCTAAGGATAATTCCTCCATACACTTCTCAACTCAGGAATGTTTAAAAAATATTCGAACTCTATGAAAAATTTAAATGTCTGAGAAAATGACGAAGTTAAGGATGTATATTTACTTTTCAAGGTCAGTATTAAACTTTTAGCTTCAAGGGTCGTTTTACATCATAAATTTTGTATAATTTTTTTAAAAAAATTCGTAACAAAATTTCAGACAATTAAGGCTGACCTTCAGATAAGTGCGTAATGATTATTTTTTATTTGTTTCCTTCCAGTTTCGAACGCTTGGGCCATTGAAATATTTGTCCTTGTTGACTAAAAATATTTTTTTTGTTCTAAAACTGCAAAGTTAGAAATATAAATATAAAAACGTGTAACGTTGTATAAAATTTGTGCTCGTGTAAAACAGTGATAAAATTTTTATCTAAATTTTGTTCAAACATTTGTTTCAAAGTTATTCTCCTGTAAAACTATCGTAACTTACACCCTATATATATATATATATATATATATATATATATATATATATATATATATATATATATATATATATATATATATATATGTGTATATATACACAATATTTTATACGAATATTTTTACAACAATTATTTAACAGATTTTTTAGTATTTCTACAATATAAAATTATATATTTTCTGTATGTAAAATTTTCATATTTTATATACATATTTTTTAAACAAAAATAAAATATTTAAATCAAATACTGTCAAAATATATAATTGAAATATAACCACAATAATGCATATATATATTTTAACAATATATTATTAAATATTTATAGTATAAAAAAAAATCTGTCAAAAATATGTTGAGAAAATATTCGTTGAAATATTTTTACAATGTTGGTGTGCTACTAGGGTAAGATTGAACCATTTTTCTGCAGCTCCATTGCCTTTATTTTTTATAGGCTTGCCAAATGTAGGTAAACACTACATCTTTTTATATTCGTTTGTTGCAATAAGTCTTTTTTTCACGTATACTGTAACTTCAAACTAAATTTTACATCTGCAAAAAAATCATATTAGTAGGGTAATATATGAAGAAAAAATATTAAATGTATATTACATAAACCTGACTTTTACTTAAGTGAATCTTCGGCCAATCACATTATCTCCAGACTACGAATTTAGAGATATCTAGCTGTAGTATTGAGGTAGCGATATGCTGTAACAGGGTTTGGCTCCCTTAAAAACTTTTGTCGTTAATAATTTTTTCTTTTCCTTTCCTTTTTTTTAATTTTCAATTTTATTCCGATACTTTTTGGTTACCCTTCCTCTTCTAGGGGGTTTATAAATTTTTCAATATACAATAATGTGTTTTTCCTCTTCACCGTTTTTTTTTGTTTTCCTTTTTTATGTCTTCCCTATTTTATTCTCTTTACATTCTTGATGTACTACACTAAAGAATACTGTCATCTTCTTTTTCTTCCTTCTTTTGTCTTGTTTGTTATGCCTGAAACACTGTCATTTCTTCGTTGGTCTGTAGCAAATCTCCAGGTATGTTTGTTGTACTGTGTTAAAAATAATTTTGTGAAAAGATGCATTATCACCAAATATGAACCAGTTCTTTTTTGTGTAGTTAAGATGTTTTTTTCACTGTACTGATGGTTACTCCCATCTTTAATCATATTAAGAAATCGGTACAACGATCTAATAAAACGTGAAGAATCACAGTGTCCAATGTTTTCAAATTAAATCTTTAGGATGACGCTTATTATGGCTAAAGAAATTCAAATGCAAAACCATAATAGTTATTATAAGGATCAAAATAACGAACATTATGGTGCTAGCCGTGAATATTGTATATATGGTATATAATATAACACGGCGTGTGCCATAATATAATTATTGTTTATGATCCGAATTTCATTCACAATTTTATCTTCTGGCATAAACTACTTAAGCAAATGTAAAATCTCTATTGTATTTAGAACCCCTGGGTTGTAATTACTTCAAACTGACATTCAAGTAGGCTACCATTTCTATAATCCGTACAAGTTACTGAGAAACTGTTTAAGTATAAGTTGTTTATATTAATTATTTAGGCACTTTAGTTATAGGACTATATTGAAATCATTGTAGTACTCAGTCCGAAAAATATGTCATTTTGATACTGCAAATGATTTCTATAATTCTGTCATTTTGAGACGCCACAAGACAATAGGTATTTATGTAAGAAGAATCATAATGATTGTTTATGATCCAAATTACATACAAAACTTTATCTGCTGGCATTAACTATATTCTAAAAAAATTTTAATATTAATTATTTGTAAAACGAGAGGTACCTTTTTCAATTTTTTATTGTAAAATAGTGAGCTCCTTTACCGCTTGCTTGGAGACTAGTGTTGTAAATATCCGTATTCATTAGATATCCGAATCATACGGAATCGGAATCAGCTAATATCCGTATCCATTATCCGAATACGAATCCATTTCTTGACCCGCGCGAAAGCGGTTACAGATCATGTATACGTATGCATGCAACAGACTAAAACATTTTCTATCCGGATACACGGCTAGGTAGGTCGATGCGGTATCGGTATCATACCAGTCGAAGTCGAAGTTTAGGGATAAGAAGGCACCGCGTCGTGCCGTTCTCGTTTGAATTCGGTTCGGGTGAGGCGGGACTAGTTTAACCAATGGGTCTCATCTCATATGATACCCGTTACCCCGATAGCTATGCCATCTTTTTTTAGGAAATGTCATTAGAAAGAGAAAGCACAATATCAAAGAGGCCAAATCGCAGACCGTGTTGTTCGCTTACACTCGATTCCGATTCCGTTTTCTCTTTGCACTTTGCATTAGTAACCGCCCGATGCGAATTTATTTTGATTCCGGATCCGTATTCAAGTTCTCGGCCGGTTCCGGATAATCCGGATTCTTTTAATATTCGGATCCAACGGATTTTTGGATACGTATCCTTACATCACTATTGGAGACACCTTTACAACGCAACAACGAATTGTTTAGATATTGTCATTGGTGCTAGTAATTTTTGAGCTTTATTATGGTACTACTACTATAATGAACATCCTTGTGTTACTAAAGCCCAGTCCTATAATAACGTTATTATCCGATGCCAGCAGATAAAAGATCTATAGAGTAAACGTTTTGTAGATAAAGACAGAATTCTCATTTAGCTGCTAATTTTAAAAAAGTAATTAAATGTGTTTTTGTTTCATTTCTATTATTTTACATTTTAAATTTTATTAGAAATTACTGGATAGTAGAATTATTTACACTTTTCCTTAGTTGCTTTTAGCTTTTAATAGCTATAAAATATTACCTTTAACGTTTATGTAATTTTTATTACATTCACTTTTTAATTGATTTAAGAATATTGCTTTTAAGACAATTTATATGACATTTTATGTAGGCATATTTTTAAGTAGATCCTTGTGTTAACCAGTCCCTGAAATCTCGAGAACAAAGACCAGAAAACCTTTCATAGAATTAAAAACTTCGACGTAATACTTTTATAATAAACATTCCAACAGCTAAAACACAAAAGATCGTTACTGTAAGTTGCTTCGTAGCTTTAGAGATAAAACTTTCTTTAAACACAAGCTTTAAAGATAATGACATGCTTCCGCCTTTCCATTGACGACAACTTTTTTTTTGTTTGCTTGAGGGGCTCCACAATAAACGTCTTAAATCTATTAAGAAAGAAAATTCTTTGAAGTTATTTACTTTCCCGTATTTATTTTCAGAAAACTTCATCGAGGATCGATTATACTATTTGCCTCAGGTTCATTTTATTTATACTTGCTTTACGTCATACCAGGATCAATAACTTATTTCATCGTCTTTTGATTTTTGCGATATTAAATAAAATTATTTTTTCTACAAACGTGTTAAAAATGCATTTTATAATACCCCGCAGTTACTTTATGGCACTAGTGTTAAAAGTACTTTATAGCACTAGTGTTAAAAGTTCTTTATGGCACTAGTGTTACAAGAGAAATGTAATATTTTAAAAGGAAACATCAAATTATATTTGTATTTTATTTATTAACGTGAATATTAATGGTTCAATTCAAACAACTTGAAAAGCAAATCCAATGTAGCACGATTGGCCGCTTCATATTTATTTCTTTAAGTGGATCGATTTCATCCATATTTTCTTGCATTTTAAGCAAAGCAAAAACTACACCAGTGCGGTTTAATTAACTGACAGGACGTTTCAGCTTTTCCGTAAACAACTACGACGCCAACAATGGTTGTTAGGTTTTTTGACAAATGTCAACTTAATAATTTTATATTATCTACGATGCTACTTAAAACTATGTGTTGCCAATATGTTAAAATTTCTAAAAATTGTAATTGTGTTATTGTTTTTTATTGACGTTTGTAGAAAAAATTTTGTATGATATTTGGGTTAAAAGTACTTTTAAGACACTCATTTGAATTGCAGAATTCGCTTCGCTCATTCTGCAAACTTTCAAATTCATGCCGTAAAATTGTACTTTTAACACTTATATCATAAATAACTATTAACTCACAATTAATTGACAAACTTGTCAAACAATAAATCAACTTGTTTTATAATCAAACTGTGACTGCTAAGCGAATGTAAAATTCATGAAAGTCGCGATTGTTGGAATTAAAATACATTAAAGACTTATTTTTTCGTCAGATTTATTGTATTTTTTAAATTGTAGAAAAATTAGTGTATGATAGATACATACATGTGTCGCTGCGCTCATGTCCCAAAGTTTTCCTCTCACAAAATGAAATGTCACTTTTAACACTTGTATCACAAATAACTATTTAGATAAAATATACAGCTGACTTAGCTCGGCTTATTGAACTACACTGGTTGAAACTTGTCTTGCGTTCGCGCTCCACTTTTTTACTTGCCGGTGCTTCTAGTGCGGTCTTTCTCCAGCTAGTGTAACATGTATACATGAACCAAAATGTGTACAATAACAAACGCACAAACTGTGATTGCCGGTGCGTGTAGTACGGTCTTTCTCTAGCTAGTGTGACATGTAAGCATGAACAAACATGTATACAATGACAAACGCACGAAGAGTGCTAAATTCTGCAGATTAATAGATATACGTGCAAACAGTGATATATTTAAATAGTGCACTTTTAGTTCCTTAACCAAGATGCAATATTTTTTTATTGATTTGATTTTTATAAACTTTAAATTCAACTTGTGGTATTACAAATATGATAAAGTCTCGCGCTAGCGAATGTGATTCGAACAATGTTTGTACCTTTGTAGTATTTTTACGACAAAAGAGAAGAATAAGATACGACAAGAAGAAGATAAGTCCCAGAATTGTGTTATTTCAATCCATAATAAACTTCAGCTACGTTGGCATGAGATAAGGATACTATTTCTAAAGATAATTTACTGACCTTGAAGAATCCATTCGGGATCAACGTATACCGAGTTACCTCGATATCAAGCTTTACAGCACTAAAATTTTACGGATATAGCATACATTTTTATCTTAAACTGGTCCCGTAAAGACTCTGGAAATATTCGTGATCCCCAACCGCAAGCAGAGTGTGTGATTGGCTGGATGCTCTCTGAAATGACCAATTAGATAGTCTAAATTTCCACCTATTTCTATTGTGGAGTTAATTGAGACATTAGTGCCAGGGCGGGCAATTTAAGGTGATTTACCCAGTGCAGTGGGTAAATGTTTTGGAACTGAGATTTATATATGTAAATTTACGTTTATAGTTTATACCTAATATTAATATGGCTTTTTGGTGACCTTTTTAGATAAATTAAAATGAGTCATTGCAGAAAAATTTTGAATTGCCGTTGGTATCGGCAACGGAAAGGAGTCCAGAGTTTAATTGTAAGAATTTACATATGCAAAGCCAGCGTATCATTTCAAATATTTACAGGTGTTTAAAAAAAGGAAACACGGAACACTCAGATACGTTTATTATAAAGAGAATTAATGAATTAACTCAAATTTCCACGTCTACAATTGGGTTATTAAGGTGAGAGAAGTGACAGATCATTCAGTAAAGTAGAAAAAAAAATTGACCATAAGTTTCGGAATGTTTTTGATGCAGGAGGATGTGTTATTCGGCGAATTGTTTACAATAATTTATACAAGGAAAACATAGGGCCAACTTTAGAAATGACCTGGTATAAATTACATGATTACCCTGATTATACAACTCCATGTATATTTTTCCTATATGGAAGGATGTGATTAATAAGTGATAATCATTTAAGTGATTATCGCTTGGTGGCCACATTGTAATTGTCATTTTTTGACAAATTATTTCAGAAGTCATTTCTGTCAGTTCTTGTTACACAATGGCAAAAGAAAGATTTGGTACAATTTTGTTGCCTTAAGTTGACGATGCTATTAAAAATGTGAAGCCAAAAAATACCGAGCTTTCAGACAAATATGTATGGAAGCAGTTTATTGAGTTTTGCCTTGCACGAAGTTTCAAAATTGAGAAAACGACAACAGACGAGGATTTGTGCAACATTTTAAGAGACTGGGCATATAATTTGCGAAAATCCGATGGAAGCGACTATAAAGAAGGTGTGGTCAAGCTTTTATGGAACAAAACGGCCAAAATGCCCCAGGAACTATATTTTGAAAAATATAATCGATGCATAGATCCATTCAATGACATTGTTTTTCAAAGCGCCCGTTTTGTCCGAAATGCAAAACCAAAAGAGTTGCAGGCGATACCTCGTGCACGAAAGGAGAGTTCCACAGCTTTAACGAGACAGGAAATAGAAAAAATGGCCTTTACTTTGGATGAAAATCCCCAGATGGGCTTCAACGGAAATTTTTCCACATAGCTTCATCCGAACTAGCATGGAGGGGAAATAAAGCGGTTTTTTTGCTATTAGAATATTTGAAGGAGGAAAAATATAATAACGGGTCTAGTACCGGTCGTCTGGAATACAACCCAATATTTGCTAAAACGGCGCAAGGAGGAGCAAGTCGAGCATGCGAAAGTAAGTGGCTTGTAAAAAATCTTGTGAATCCGGATTTATGTCCAATACGATTGTATTTTAAGCTAATGTCCAAAAGAGGCGGAAACATTAAAACTAATCGATTATTTTTGACGGTCAATCAGAAATGGAAACAAAATGATAATTCCCCGTGGTTTAAGAATTGTCCAGCAGGTATTAACATTATAAGAAACTGAAAAAAAATGGGAGCAATCAACATCGGCCTAGATACTAAAAATAAAAAAATCACGAATCACTCTAATAGAGCTTCAACAGTAAGTACTCTTAGCAGTTCAGGCGCTAATCTCCAGGAAGTCATCAAAATAACGGACCATAGTTCTATAAATTCTGTTTCTCCCTATCTCCAGCTGAGCGAGCAGCATCATATGAAGATTTTGTCGCAAATGAGAACCGAAAATACACCGTCACCTACTTCTAATGCTGAAGCCCAAATTCAAACACCTCCAACCAATGATAACACAAGTCAACATGAATTTTGACTTTGACAAGAGGGTATGAAATTTCGATAGATTTATCGACAGTTAGACGAACAAAATATAGATGGCCTGAAAAAGTTTGCTTTTGTATTCAGGAGAGCAGTTGAACAGGATTTTAGAAAATTTATAGTTTAAATTTTTGTTTATCGATAAATCGAAACAAATATATTGATATATTATGATTTTTATCAACTTTTACTATCATACCAAATTACAAAATAGTGGAAAAAAGTTTAAAAGTGAACCCTTTTACTTTTTCTTTCATGTTCGTAAGTACTTTCTCTAACTAAACCCCAAATGTAGTCCCCCACCATGTTTTCGTTGTATAGGCCCTGATAACGTTGTTCGAAGTTCATGATATCTTGATGAAAACGTTCTCTTTGTTCTTCTGAGTATGCCCCCATGTTGTTTTCAAATTTATCTAAATGAGCATGCAGCATATGTAGTTTTAGAGACATTCTGCAACCCATGGTTTTAAAGTTTTTTAACATGATTTCAACTAGCTCTTGGTAATTGCCAACTTTATTATTCCCTAAAAAACCAGAGACTACTGCTTTAAAACTATTCCAACTGTTTTTTTGAGCACTTATCGCCATGTCCGAGCTAGACCGATGTAAATATTAACCCTACACGTCATAGTTTGACGATCTCGTCGAGCCTCCACCAGCTTCCTATTCGTATTGGCCGGCCGGACATTAAATTGAAAGAGGCGTGCCAGACAGCTATCGGCGGTATTTCGCAGGATTGTAATTAGGCTGTCTAGTGAAAAAGGCTATGCGACTTTCTTTCGAGTTTTGACTTGTTTTGTAGTTTTAATTTTTTGCGTTGATTTTTAATCGCTGTTTTGTTTGTTCGGTTGTTAAGGCTGGCAATTATTTAAGTTTTTATTTAATTGTAAACAGTTTTGCAGTTTAAAGTTTTCCTTCTCATTCTCAATGCGGCCCTGTTCAATTTCACCGTTTGAACCGATCACTTGTAGGCAGCTTGCATCTGTTTATATTCGGTTTATCGTCGAAATAAATAGTCTTTAGTAAGTAATTCTGGAAATTCTTCACTGGCAAAATTTTTTTTAATTTGTGGACCAACAAAAATTCCAGCTTTTACCATTGCTTGTGACAACTTTGGAAAAAAGTTTTTTAAAAATATAAAAGCTTCAGATTTTTCATCTAGCTTTTTTACGAATTGTTTCATAAGCCCTAACTTGATGTGTAAAGGCGGCATTAATATATTTTCAGGTTCAGCAATAGGTTCACATTTAACGTTTTGTTTTACAACACAAAAGTCCGTTCTTAGTGGCCATGATCGTTGAACATAGTGTCGAGCATCTGCTCTACTATCCCATAAACAGAGATAACACGGATATTTTGTATATCCACCCTGTAGCCCCATTAAAAATCCTACCATATTAAAATCTCCAATGAACTACCAGTTATACTCTTGATACTTTAAAGCTTCAAGTAAAATTTTGACACTCTCATAGTTTTCTTTCAAATGTACAGAATGAGCGACTGGAAGAGATGGAAATTTATTTCCGTTATGTAATAAAACGCCTTTCAAGCTCTTCGTCGAGCTGTCAATAAATAAACGCCATTCACTGGGAACACAGGGCATCCCAAGTTCTTCAAACAAACCTCCTATATCGTTACAATAACAAAGTCAATCTTCTTTGGTGAAGAACGTAGCAAACGTCTCATGCCGACTTCGTTGATATGTTATTTTGACATCAGTAAGTAAATTCCATTGCTTCAAGCGAGAACCCAAAAGCTCTTCCTTACTTTTCGGCAAATTCAAATCTCTTATTAAATCATTAAAATCTTCTGAGGTAAGAAAATGGGGTTTCGGTGGTTCCTGTGACAGTACAAATTCTTCATCTTCAATATTTTTTTATTTGAACTCTGAGATGAGCTTGATTGGGACAATTTTTTAGGAGGTTCAGGTACTCGAAGTTGTGCGCTATGTGAGATTGGAGCAGAAGATGAAGCAAGGTCAGGATATTCGATGGGTTTCGCATTTTTGCCTTTACGTCTTTTAGCTGAATTTACTACGCAAAAATAACAGTCATTAGCGTGGTCTCTTGGCTCTCGCCAAATTCTTGGTACTGCGAATTTCATACTCCGTTTCTCACCTCGATACCAACCTGAAATCAATAAAGATAAAAATAAACATATTTATATTTTTGACGTGGACACGTCTAAAACTTACGGCTGTATCAAGAATACAACCAACCAGGGATTTTTTACTAAAAATTGTTTACCTTCTAAACATCTCTTGCAATTACTACAAGCAACATGTGGAGTCCAGGGCTTGTCTAGATTCCGAACAGGGCAGTTGAAATAGGCTTCGTAGGCTTCACAAAGCTTTGCACATGCGTTTAAATAAAATTTTATATCTCGTACTTTAATAAATATACCACATATATAACAAAATGCATCAGCATCATATTTACACTTTCTCGAGGACATTTTAACCTCTGAGTCTTTTACAAAACAGTCAATTGTTGTTTATCACTTAAGTGACATCTGTGGACACTGTGTGAAAGTTACGAAACCTCTTGCTCATTCATTATGCTAGCAACTGATAAAATCACGTTGAATGAACACCAGGGAAGAGATCGAGCCTACACCTTCCCATATTTATTTCTTAAAACCCGAGGAGTGGTACCGTAAATATTCTGGTCTCTAAAATTCCCATTTATATTTGATTCGCCCTTCTATAATAAAAAAAAATCTTGCCAGTGACGAGGCGGAAACATGTCATTATTTTTAAAGCTTTCCTTAACAGAGAATTTTATCTTTAAAGCTTCGAGGCGCCGCGCCGCGGCGTACCGTAATGATCTTTTGTGGTTTTGCTTTTGAATTGCTTTTACTATTAGGATGGTGGTAAAGTTTTTAATTCTAAATGATTTTGTGGTCGTTGCATTTCTGAGATTTTATCGGATCGGTTAACGAGTATTTTATTGTAAACTTAGAAAAGAAAAACTGAAAAACTGTTTAATAGCACATATAGCCGCGGCCCGTCCATAAGGTCATTTAGTCAATGGCCCACCTAAATTTATTTTTAATGACCCATTTTTATATTTAATAGTAATAATTTATGTTAATAATAATATATTTTTTAAAACCAAAAAATATTTTTTTTCTAAAAAGTGTAAGTTCCATGCGAAAACTCCCTAATAAAGAATCGGCGGAGCCACACACCAATTTCCTGTTGTTTGCTCTGGGCTCGGCCGTATTTTAAATTTACCTCATAGGCCATATGTCCACATGGACTATATAAATGCGATAAAACTAAGAGAGAAACAAACATACGCACTTTAGGTGGTTAAGAGACAAATCAGGAAATAGTTGACGGCCCACTAAACAATATAGGTCGCTGTCTGGTGTCGGCACGACAAGAGCTTGGCGGCAGCATGGATACAATTCTGAAATATTAATGCATCGAGTGCTGCGTTGCCAAGTTATTGTCAAAATCGGAATTACTGTAGGTTTTAATGTTTCATAGGTACAGCTGCAGTTATTACTATTATTAGTAATTAGTCTAGAGCTCAGAAACACGCTGCCCGACCATAGGCGTCGGAAACGTAAATACGCAACTGCATGTAAGTAAGTGATAATAAGATGCATTATATTAAGAAAAATACTTACCCAGTAACTAGGTTTATAGATCTGAATGTGCGCGGCTAAACATTTGCAGCATAGCGCATGTTTCCACAGTCGTTTCTTTGAGGCATGTTCTCCGCGGTGAAAAAATGAGTTTATATATGGAAAACGACCGTTCGACATCTAACGATATAATATTTGCATACTTAAAATTGCCCTTGAGACACTGACCTGTAAAACAGTAGAGTTAAAATCTGTCTTAGTCTAGCCAAATATGGATTTTTTGTGGCACACTATTAAAGTTTTCTCTAATAAGGATATGTTTTTCGTCACTTACGTCCAGATTCACTAAGAAGGTTTAAGATTTAGTACTGGTTTAAATTAAGATCTTCTAGTTGATCAGTTATGTTTTGACAAGTTTTTGTCCTGTCGTTGTTAATAAGACGTCATTAAAAACTTATGAATTATTCGAATATTTCAGCTATTTGCTTGGTTTCCAAATGATTTTCATCTTAGAATGGGTTGCAAGAGTGAATTTAGTTCTATTGTTGTCGAAAGTGCGTACTAAAATTGCCATTTTCTTTATAAATTTGCGAAAAAGCTCTGAAATAAATTCATAGTATAAAATTTAGTTGTCCTATTCTTACAGTTGTCAGTTTAAAACTTTTGGTTGTCAAATTAGACCGGACTAGCGTTGGAGAATCTGGCTGCAAAAGTTTGCGGTACTGCTTGTACATTATCTAATATTTGTAGTGATTCGCCTAACGACAACGACGACTTTTGTAATGCTGTGATGGCGTTGGTTATTTCTTGGTAGTTATTACAAATAGTTTGTAGATCAATTTCCACTTGAGGATCTCTCGCATTAAATTGTAAGACGAGTACTTGCTGAAAATGTTGGCGATAATAAAACGCAGCTTCCAACCATGTTCCCCATCTTGTACGAACAGCCTGTGGAGGTACTGGAATATTCGAACATATGTCATGAAACTTGCAAATCCGTTAGGGGGATTTTAGAAATATGGCTTTTGTATGCCGCATCTACACCTGGGTAACAGGAGCGAATAGTTTCTGCTACAAGATGTAATGCATGTAAGATACACGTAACATGCAGTACATGAGGGCAAACTTGTTTCAGTAAACGGCCCGCGTGGAGCATAGATGATACCCCATCAGTAACAAACATTAGCATTCGGTTTGCTAAAATATGAAATTTTTATAGGATGGCCAATACCAAATCTTTTATGGCTTCGAGGCGCCGCGGCGTACCGTAATGATCTTTTGTGGTTTTGCTTTTGAATTGCTTTTACTATTAGGATGGTGGTAAAGTTTTTAATTCTAAATGATTTTGTGGTCGTTGCATTTCTGAGATTTTATCGGATCGGTTAACGAGTATTTTATTGTAAACTTAGAAAAGTAAACTGAAAAACTGTTTAATAGCACATATAGCCGCGGCCCGTCCATAAGGTCATTTAGTCAATGGCCCACCTAAATTTATTTTTAATGACCCATTTTTATATTTAATAGTAATAATTTATGTCAATAATAATATATTTTTTAAAACCAAAAAATATTTTTTTTCTAAAAAGTGTAAGTTCCATGCGAAAACTCCCTAATAAAGAATCGGCGAAGCTACACACCAATTTCCTGTTGTTTGCTCTGGGCTCGGCCGTATTTTAAATTTACCTCATAGGCCAATACCAAATCTTTTATGGCTTCGCCAGTACAGTCTTTAACTGGCTAGTAAATAGGGAACCGAAGGTTTACGTGGATCTAATGTTCGAACTACAACCTCAGATATAACCAGACCAGATGCGTAAGACTGTCAAATATCGTGTTCAACTGTTCAAGCTCAATGACCTTGGGGCGCGGCACTTAGGCTGCCTGCACCATCGCTTTGAGATAGTGCAGGCGTCTGTACTATACGGCAGTTACGTTACATTTGAAGAAGACACGGCAGTGGCTGTGATTTCAATTTCTAACCACGGTCTCCGTACTAGATGCCAGACCGCCGGCGGATCGTCTCGTCAATCCTTGGCTCGCCGTCGCATGAAGTACAGGCGACATTGGAGCTTTCGCATCTGGTCTGGTTTTATCTGGGCTACAACATTGACTACAGGGTTTTTCTTTAAATCTGTTGATTCATCAGTAGCTAGCCACAATTTTTTACCCTTCACTTCACGCCGAATTTTATTCTCTATTCTTTCGGCAATGTGTGGTAAATAATTGCGTACCATCTGGTCAGACGGTAATGTCCAATCGGGATTATAGATTTTTAAAAACGTAAGAAACGGTCGTTTCGCGAGAATATAAAATGGTATATTATAAGCACACATCATATTCATAAATATTAAATCTGCTACAAACTCAATATAGGGTTTGCAGCCGCTTTTTTTAAATGTATGCATTGTACATGCCGTTCGCAGTAAAAACTTTTCCGACATAAAAACTCCTTATGACACAGTAAACACCACAGATGAGTTCCATCATATTTTAGGTCCAGAAATGAAAAAATGGACCTCCGAAAATTATGGCCTAGCAAATTGTTTTATGCACTTGTACTTTACTCATACTCGCGCCCCAACATCGTCCTCACAATAAATATCGCGGCGTACTGTATCTGCCAACGAATACTAATACAGAAAGAATACCAACTAGCCTCGGTATTTGTCGCAGGACGGACCGATTCGAATGACATATGAAATGTCAATCAAACGTTAAATTACAGCGACAATTGTTCTGGCCGTGGCTCATATTTTTGGTTATTTTACATATTTGAAAGTAGCAAATAAAACTTAAAACGTTATCTGGAATCAAAACCAAATAGGCTTAATGCCAAATAAATTCTTATGTTTTAAATCCACTTCAAAATATCACGTCTAGTATGAATATGAAAAGGAAAATCAAACTTGACGAAGTCGAGATCTGTAACTTTATTATCAAAAAGAAACACAAATATAAACATTTCATAAATAGCTTAAAACGATGCAACACTTTATAGACTCCCATACCTTAATTTTAAAACAACATAAAATTTATAGAAGTCAAAATTAAAATGTATTCTGGTCATTTTTTTACATATAATATAAACCAAGTACAATGTGAACTGAGTATACCTAAGAAAAAGTCGTTAATCACAATCCGGTCAAAAAATAGATATAACTTGTCCTGATAATGTCAAACCAAATAAGTTAGTCGTCGATTGGGTAGTCGGTGCTTTTGATGAACTCCTCGTATGACATGAAAAAGAAAAAAGGATTTCAGATTTTTATAATAGAATACATTACAATATTTTTTACGTTTGCTCAAACAGTCTGATATTCTTCTATGAAACTGTAATTGGGATGTTTGTCAAAAGAATATTTGGAATAATTTTTTATTTAGTTTTGAAAGCTGTAAAACCTACACGTGGTTTTAATGCACTAGAACTGAAACACAAACACTTAGACACTGTAAAATATACCACTGAGAAACTTATAATGATATGAAATAAAGCTACACTACCATGGTTCTTAGGTCGATTCTTTCTGTTTTGATAAAAACAATAAAATAAACTGGTCAACAAAAAAATCGGCAGAAGCGATTTTAACTCGACTTTTCAAACTGCTATAACTTTTTAAAAACTTAACTTTTTTGAGAGCGGTTTTCGGATATTGATAGCTCGTCTTGCCCAGATTATGCGTCAATAAGTGATTTTGCAATGGAAGTGACATTTTCATGCTATACAGGGTAATTAATAAGGTAATGTAAAACTACTAAAAGTTTAGGTGTGTGCCATATTGCCAATGATTTTTTTTGGTCGTTCCGACATAGCACGTTAGTAAGCTGGTATCAATATCTCCAGACGTATTCGCCGGAATTTCGATTAATGGTCTCTGGCGAAAAATACAGGAGAAAACAAAAAAAGCATACAAATTTTGGTAGTGTCATTTTTAAAATGCTGTAGCTGGAAAACGGATTGATAGACTTTGTGGGGCTTTTTAGTTATTGAAAGCCCTTTCGTGTGGTGTTTTATCTAAAAAACTGTTTTTCTTTCAAGGTCAAAATGTTTGCGTTGTATAGGGGCGAACTAAAAAGATGAAAACCATTGTTAAAAATGTTTTTTTTTTTTAATTTGTGAAAATTGAGCAGTATGTGTTTGTTTTCTTCCAAAATGAGGGCGTTTTGTCCACCTCTCGGTTAGTTATACAGCGTGTCCAGAAACCATCTTAACAAATCGGAAACATTTTATTTTTGACTTTCCAGAAAAAAAGTTATTCTTTATAAAAAGTTCTGCATCGTGAGAAAATCACATTGCAATTCAAAAATTTGATTTAAGACATACAGGGTGGCTCAAAAATGTAAAAGTCCTAATCCACGTGAAGCTAAAAAGACACAAATCGTTATTTAAAGGTAAACTGCCACTGTAAATATAGTAGAGGTAACTTTTATGTTAGTGAATTAGGTTTGGAACATACAAGAGGTCCCAAAAATAAAATAAATTTTTAATTATTGACTTTACAAAAAAAGTATCTTCATAAAAAGTCAACATTGTGAAAAAAGAGCATACTTATTCAAAAACATGATATAGGACAATACAGAGTGGCTTAAAAAGCTGAAAGTCTCAATTTACGTAAAGTTAAAGAGACACCAAATCTTTATTTAAAGATAAACTGTATAGGTACTTTTTTGTTAAATTGATAATAAAAAATTATTTTTATTTTTGGGACCTTCTGTATATTCCAAACCTAATTCACTAACATAAAAAGTTAAAACTAGTTCATTTGCAGAGGCAGTTTACCCTTAAATAATGATTTTGTGTCTTTTTAGCTTCACATGGTTTAGGACTTTTACATTTTTGAGTCACCCTGTATATCTTAGATCAAATTTTTGAATGGCTATGCTATTTTCTCACGATGCAGAACTTTTTATGAGGGATTACCTTTTTTGTAAAGTCAAAAATAAAAAAGTTTCGCATTTGTTTAGATGGTTTCTGGACACGCTGTATAACTAATCGAAATTTGAGCAAAACGCCGTAGTTCTGGAAGAAAAAAAACGCATACTGCTCAGTTTGCACAAATTAAAAGAAAACTTATTTTTAACAACACTTTTCATTTATTTTTTAGTTCACCCCTATACAACGCAAACATTTTGACATTGAACAAAAAACAGTTTATTAGGTAAAACTCTACACAAAAAGGGCTTCCAATTCCCAAAAGGCCCGACAAAGTCTATTAATCCATTCTCCAGCTACAGCGTTTTAAATATGACGCTACCAAAATTTGTATGCTTTTTTTGTTTTCTCCTGTATTTTTCGCTAGAGACCATTAATCGAAATTCCGGCGAATACGTCTGGAGATATTGATACCAGCTTACTGACGTGCTATGTCGGAGAGACCAAAAAAAATTATTGGCAATATAGCACACACCTAAACTTTTAGTAGTTTTACATTACCTTATTAATTACCCTGTATAGCATGAAAATGTCACTTCCATTGCAAAATCACTTCTTGATGCTTAATTTGGGAAAGACGAGCTATCAATATTCGAAAACCGCTCTCAAAAAAGTTAAGTTTTTAAAAAATTATAGCAGTTTGAAAAGTCGGATAAAAATCGCTTTTGCCGATTTTTTTGTTGACCAGTGTATATAATAGTCCCTCCTGCAATATACTTGTTTGCCTTGTCCTTCCCACAATTCAACAAGAAACCTGAAATTAATGAGAATATACCTATTAATACTTTAAGTACCTACATTATAACACGCAACTTATTTAGGAAAGACACTGGAAGGTTACTTTTACAACATAAGTTTATCTGTATAATAGAATAAAAATTCGCTAAATACATGTTGATGGCTACAATAATTGATCTATTATTACTATTACCAAGAAAAAAATTATGTTTATTGCACAGCTTTCGTACAAGGCTGATCCATTGTATATCAGCTTTTTGTCCATGTAATATGTAGATATAAAAGAAAATTGCTGCCGTAATTTATATGCCAACCAAACCTTTTAGCAGCTTACCTTATTTTTGCTTTAAAGAAAACAAGTTATATGCCATCATAATAATACAGGATAGGTATTTTATTCAAAAGATTGATTGATTGAGTATTTTATTTAAAAGATTTCACTGAAACGCTACATTAAAAATTCTACAGGCAGCCTTGTCGAGCACTCAATTGGCAACACACGAAATTATTGTAGCAAATGACTACGTCCCTTGTTTCTGAAGCTTAACAACAAAGACTAAATAAGGTGTCCTAACTACTGCTTGCTTATAAATGGAAAATTACATCACTTCCTTTCCTTCTAAAGTTAGTCATGTCATGAATGATGATACATTTCGGAGCATTTCTCTTGATAAACAATGGTATTGTAATAAAAATAACCCATACTACAAACAAAATATTTTAATTACTTACGTGGAAGAGAAAAAATAATCCATCTTCTTTTTAGAATGCTATAATTAAATAAAAAGCTACATCAAAGTCAAAAATGATCAGCAGCCATTTTTACTTCGTCTAAAAAGAAATCGTGGACGAGTCCACTTTAGCTTCCAGACCGGCCAGACTGGGAAGTAGGGTGGGAACATAATTAAATTCTTGGATTCGTCGCATAACGCACCCATCTCTTTCTGTAGTATCGTTGGCTGGATATTCAAAAAGATAAAGAGATGTCTGAGGTGGTAAGCCTATCAACAAGTATGTTCCTTTTACTTACAACGAAGACAAAGAAAAATTTGTATGTCCGAACTTTATTCGAAACAAGTCTGGCGGGTTACGTATGTCGTAACTAAGCGTGTTGCGATACTTGCCATAAGACGTTTCATGGGGCTGGTACCTGCTTTACATCAATCGACTCCCGGTCCCGTTTGATAACCGCTTGACGTTCATGGTTGGATACGAAGTTTTTGAAGCTCTAGTAATTCCCCAAATATCTTTAAAAAAAATTAGGTAAGCTTAGATTAAATGTATCTCTAATTGACTACTGAAAGCGATATTGTTATGAAATAAAAACACTTCTTAATATCAAAAAAAAAAAAAACATTACATGATAATGCTTACCCAGGGAAACCGCTAAAAGTAAATACATACAACAATTCTAGAATTCTAGTTATTTAAATCAATAGACATTTAATTCTTGTTTTATTTAGGTTATTCACTTACAATAATAGCCATTTAGTTTGGAATCAAATAAACATAGTCAGAATGATCAGTACTCTGCAAAATTAACAAAACGGAACACTTATGGAATTACTTCTGTGTTCGTTGTCACAGGAGACGATTTTCTCTAAAACTATTTGACGTAAAAATTTGAAATTTAGCACAGAGATAGTGTGGTGGCCCAATTATAGATGTGAGAGATAAAAAGCTAAATTTTGATTCTGGGTGTTAATTTCAGGGGGTAAATTTTGAGAAACGGGAAAAAATTAAAGGGCATCGTATAGGGTGACAAATGAAATCGTATTGAATCACGAATTCAACAATATATATGATATACATATTTTTGTATGCATTTTTTTCAACATTTTTCGAGAGAAACGCTTAAAAATTGCTACCCCCACCCTTAGCACCAAATGAATCGCTCATAAAAATCTGAAAAAAAAATCATGGACATTAAGAATTAAGTGTAGATTGAGACAAAATTATTAGAATTGAAAAATTTTAGCTCGACCAGTTGTTATAAATGATTTAATTGTTTATTTCCTTATAACTGCTGAACCATTGGTTTTAGAGAAAAAGTTTTTTGACACAAAATATATCTCACGATTTAAGGAGCAACTTTTGTCCATACGCGTTTTTCAAAATTTTTAATTTGGCTCAGTCAAAACGCTCCCAACTCAGCTACGTGCCTACTCGATTTGATACGGCGTTAATGAAGTCGGCGGCGGGTAGCTGGGCAGATGAGCGGCCGAGGTTTGCTCAGGTTAAGTGGGGGGCTGATCGCACGGAACACTAATTGTGCACGTATAGCTTGTACTTGACTGATTTTTGTAAAGAAATAAGCTAATAACGATGTTAGAGCCTCAAAGCTCCAGTGACATCATCGAGTAAAGCGACTAACCTTTACTCGAGAACACCAAGATGGGAATGATGATCACTGGGGTCGAGTTTTCTTTACGGATGAGGGCCGTTTCTGCGTATATTCGATTGATGGTTGGGAAAGACTATCGGTGAACAAAATGAATTATTTAATTTTATTCCTATACTGTCTCTTTCGATAGAGGCTCAATTATGGTGTGGGGTGGCATATTTTTAGGGGCACGCACAGGGTTGGTGGTAATTCATAATGGCCCTTTAACTGCAGATATGTACATGAGGGATGTTCTGCAGGATCATGTGGTTGCAATACATGTACCTTGTGCCCCACATATTATAGCAAATTTCCTCTTAATGCACGAGAATGCTCGCTCGCACGTTGCGCGTTGTGTAGCTGACTTTTTAAACCAAGTGGCAGATGTCTAGGGTCAAGAATTCCTGCTGTCCAAAATACAGATGAAGTAAGAGCTGCTGTACTTCCAATATGAGAAAATTTGCCTCAAGAACTGAAAGACAAATACACAAAAATAATCCTTCTACTATTGTTGTATCATTAAATGTTTAAAGCAAGTCAAAATGTTCAATTTATTTCTTACAAAAACGTTTTTTTGTCTTATGTTTTTAAACAGGCTTCAAAATGGCATGAAGATTTGCAAAACCAACTGCAATTAGCTAGCTTTTACTTACCTATTCATTTTAAGAGATTCCGTTCAAATTTGTTTGTGAAAAAAAAATTACGGAGAAAAAAATTTATGGAGAGAAAATCCCAATTTATCTCCGTTCCTTTAAATTTGCCGGTGTATAAAAGAAAAAACCAACTGACTAACTGACGTATAAACGCTCAGCTCACACCGCTGCGTATAGAAACTTGAAATTTGGCACAGATGTTTCTTATATAACGTAGGCATGCACTAAGGAAGGGTTTTTCAAAATTAAACCCCTAAGGGGGTGACACAGGGGTTCAAACTTTGTATTGAGAAAAAATATTACATGGTCCCATTAACTCGAAACTTCATAGAAGCATTCTACAAAATAAATGTTTAAACATGTGTTATACAGTTTTTAATAAAACAACCCAAGGGGTTGAAAGTTGATAATGAAGTAAAAGTGTTATACGGTTCAATTACCTTGACATTACGTAAAATTTAATAATTAAAAGTTATAAACACGTTTTATAACTTTTTAGACATCCCTAAGGGGGTGAAATAGGGGTTCGAAGTTTGTAATCTAGGGGCAGGATTCGAATAGTACATTCCAGGACGGACCCCGTTGGAATGACAATATACACAGAATATACTAAAATTATTTTTGACTTGGGGATTACTTAGGTCCGAAAATCTAATTTTGTCCAACAGATGGTAAAAAGGGAGCAATGTATTCCGAAAGTCCAAACTAATATGCCTGTCTCGTGGTTATTAAGGTCAAAAAATCTAATTTTGTGTAATAAATGTTAAGAAAATTAACGTGGCGGGGGGCAAGAAGCGGCTGGAAAATTTACCAAGATGTTAACAAATATGTCATTTTCGGGGTTATTAAGCTCCGGAAATCTGACATATACCGACATATATCTACTTATTGGTTTGTGTTAGCAGCCGAAAATTTTTGGAGCAACACTGGGTGAACTAAACTGCTGGCCACTCGAACTTACACATAGAGATTTTTAGGCAAAATTTAAAGTTCAATATTTTCAACAGGAATGCAAATTTTTGAACGCGTCCTGCAGATTTTAAGAGCTAGTTTTTTTCGGATTAAGCTGCATGACGTATATTTGTCGTAGGACCATAGGTTTCTTATATACGGGGTGATCAATGAAGTCATGCAAAAAATCAAAAAGTTTGCATGAGTGAAATTTCCGCAAACAAATTTTTTGGTTGTTGCAATATGGTTCATTACTAAGGTATCATCAATATCTCTAGACATTTTTGCCACTTTTTGGATTAAGGCCCTTAGTTCTTGTACACACGACTAAACATAAAATTTGAGTAGCAAAATTTTTAAAATGCTATAACTTGACATTGGATTGACGGTTCTTGATGATTTTTACGGATTTGGAATCCTTATTTCACGTAGATTTTCTATAATCTAAGCATTTTATTTGGGGGTTGAAATGTATAGGTTGAAATTTACACATTATACCGGGTCGATAATAGACAAAAACGTAGCGACAAAAACAAGTTTATTACATTATATTCTACAATATACAAGATTGGTTAACAACGGCCAAAAGTCAATTCTTACAAAATTTCTAATTGTAAACCTAATTTAAAGGTTCATATTATAAATTGTCTTTCGGCTGGCATTGTAAATGAGCGCAATTTGCTTTTTTAACATTCCTTCGTTGAGAAGTCGAACACAATTTTCCCTTTCTGCCGTAGTTAAACGCCTCATATTAATTAAAATTTACAAAATTATAACATTGAAATGTGTCAGATTATTTCTAAAATAATGTTAACAGTTTTTAATTCCATAGCAACAAATCCATAGCAATAAATATGGGCATGGGGGTAGACAAAGAACTCTATAAAACTGAATGACTCTTTGAGACAATAAACTGGGGTGAAAGTTTTGGACAGAACAGTGAGAAGGACATTAAACAAAAACGACTTGAGGTGAGAATTTATTTTTACAAAAACTTAAATAATGTCAAACCTTAGAGAGCGTCGTACCCTACGTTTTTGTCTATTATCGACCCGGTATAATGTGTGAATTTCAACCTGTATATTTCAACCCCCAAATAAAATGCTTAGATTATAGAAAATCAACGTGAAATAAGGATTCCAAATCCGTAAAAATCATCAAGAACCGTCAATCCAATGTCAAGTTATAGTATTTTCAAAATTTTGCTACCCCAATTTTATGTTTAGTGGTGTGTACAAGACCTAAGGGCCTTAATCCAAAAAGTGACAAAATCGTCTAGAGATATTGATGTTACCTTAGTAACGAACCATATTGCAACGACCAAAAAAATTTTTTGCGGAAATTTCACTCCTACAAACTTTTTGATTTTTTGCATGACTTCATTGATCACCCCGTATATAATAAACCTATGGTCCTACGACAAATATACGTCATGCAGCTTAATCCGAAAAAAACTAGCTCTTAAAATCTGCAAGACGCGTTCAAAACTTTGCATTCCTGTTGAAAATATTGAACTTTAAATTTTGCCTAAAAATCTCTATGTGTAAGTTCGAGTGGCCAGCAGTTTAGTTGGCGCGAGCCACTGTATCTTTCCCATCCTATTCGAACCGATGGACATAAGGTATCATTTTGATTCTGGTAAAAATTTGGTCTGTTCTTCAGACACCTTGGGTGTGAGCCTACCTGATGAAGGGTAAAGGTCCAGAAATCGCGATAGCAGGAGGGCGCCCGGACCAGAATAAAAAAATAGTCCTTACGTTATTTTTCAGTTTACGGTCTTTTCGTTCTGCACTAGCGAAGAAGTTAATCTTTGCATTTACATGTAATATATTACCTATAGACCGAAAACAATTTCCCATTTTTACTCTATATATATATATATATATATATATATATATATATATATATATATATATATATATATATATATATATATATATATATATATATATACATATATATATACATTTTCTTGGTAGTTTTTACACCCTTTAAATCAATAAAAGAAAAGTTTTCATCAAAGGCGGTACAGAAGTAAATCGTTATCTTTAAACGTTCTATTTATTGGAAGTTTTATCTTTAAAGCTCCGAAAACATTTACAATAATGATCGTTTGTGTTTTTGCTCTCGGAATGTTTAAAATCAAAGCATCGCATCGTGCTGAAATTTCTAGTTCGAGGGAACATTTCATGGTCTTTATAACTATAAAAGTTCTTTTAGGATTGTTTAAAAAGTATCTCAGCAAAATAGCTAACAATAGTTTGCTCTCTTATGAGAGTAAAAAGACCCCGAATGATAGGTGGCTGTGAGCAGAATTGTATTACTTTAAATAACGAATTATTAGGTTATAATAAGTTTCTATAATCGGATTATAATTTATATTACACTACCTACAGTACTGACACATTGGGAGGCGCTCTGCAGCATATTCTGATTAAGGAAATTGACTTTTCCTCGCCTTTCCTCTTTGTGTCGGTATATTATGTTATTTATAATATTATGATATTTATAATTTAGGTTTTTTAATTTTTTTTTTGATTTTTTTAAAGGAGTTACTGTAAGTTTTAAATGCGTTATACAGTTAATAAAAAGTAAACACTCCACTACACAAGTAATGATTTTTTCTTGTAATTTGAGGAGTATATAACAAATCTGAATGTGCTGAATACAGTAAAATATAATACAAAAAGACGCGCCATTTTTGAGCGCACCGGAGACCGGTGGTGCTTTAGATGGGAGAGACTGTCTACGAATATGACAATTTAAAAAAATATATAAGATTTTCCACTAAACTATTCGTTTAGATTCGTAGTTTACGCCGCCAAATATATAATTCTTAATATTAATTAATTTTGGGGTATCTAATGTTTGTCTTTTAAAACAAATAAAATAAGTTTACCTATTTACTTTCTAAGTCCAACTATATACTACCAAAATGTCTATTAATAACACAAAATAATCAAAATAATGGCAAAATGCTTTCTGAAAACACTGAAATCCCACAAGAATATTTCTAAAAACAAACTTTGATTTCACACGTCGTAAATCAAAATCGGACTGGACGGCTCTGTAATTGACGAACTAACGCGGAATAGACAAGACGAGTCGAAGACTGTCGGAAAGAGATATGCCGGTACAAAGGCATAAGAAAAAGATGCCCATCTATAAGGTATCCCAGGTGAGGTGCTGCACATTTTCCACCTGTTGACGCTTTTCCCGATGCAAGGATTAGATGCGGAACATGTATCTTCGTCGCGTACATGTAAATGTTGGCCATTTATATATTCATCTCTCATCAATTCAGCGACTGTCTATGTCCGCGAGGTGTTTTCTGAATAAGGGAGCTCTCACATTATAAATTGGCAATTATGTTTGCCATGTGTCAACGGCCGCCATTAAAATCTTACCTGATAATATAGAGTATATCAACGACCACTACACTAACTAGACTGACTTCATAGATCTTCATTTGGTCTAATCAAGTAGCGAATACGAAGAAGCTATACCTTCAAATTAACCACAGAATAGTAAATTAGTTAAGTAAGGAAAGCATTACCACAGAATCTCATAATGAGTTAATTATATTTATATTCTCAACAATTTTATTATAACATCTTAGTGTCTAAGCAAATCAATAAAGTCCAGAAAATGAGACAAACTTAGTTTTCATACTGTTGAGTAAGAAATGTCACACCACGAATGACGTTATATAAAAGGAAGTTAACTATTCAGTATAAATATTGTTTAAGCATTGTAGACTACTTCTTCTTGCCGATTAATTTTCTCTGTCTCTCTTTCTTTTCGAGTTATTCAAAATCGGAGTTTTAATCATAATCTGAACTTGAATTGTCACGATAGAATAAGGTAGATTATTTGAAACATCAAATTGTCGATTATTTTTAATTCAAATTATGTCATCGCTAACAACAAGAAGAAATAGAAAGACGAAGTAAGTAGCTAAACAAATATTTCAATGCGCCCTCCTACTATTTTAATAGACACAAAAAATTAACAGAAGAGAATTGTTGGTCCTGTTAGGCCCTGTGTATACAATATTGTTCGAGACGGTCGAAATACTGAACACACTTTCAGTTTTCCAACCTTCATTTATTGACAATATCACAATGACCTTTTACCGACCAGTTATCATGTTTTTTAAGAAAAAATATAGAAAATCAATAACAAGAGCTGGTCTGAACCCTTTATAATCCGGTTTTGCTGGTACTGGACTGTTCTGAACCATTCTAGAAGGATACAAGGCGCATTAAGAGAAGAAAATGGAAAACTGGTAAATCTGAGGCTTTCTGTCATAGGTGTTTCTGTGCAAAAAATAATAGAATCGAATATCCTGCAAAGATTCAGACCTCTTTTCATAGGCATAACATGAAAATTTACGAGTGTATCAAATTAAAAACTAATAGAAAATAAATCTAAAATCTTAAAATACACGAACATAAACTAAAGCTCGAATGTCTATACATTTATTTTTAGGATAAACTATTTTCTTCCAACTAAGCTAAAATTTGTATAAGTAGTAAGATTATGGCATTTAAAAATCCGGCAAATTCGTAATAAAAACGAGTTGAAATGTTTTTCCAACTATTAGTCCGATTTTAAAACAGGGAGCTATAGAAATGGTCATACTCGTATATACTGGAATGGGTGACTTCTGTGGTAGTCCACAGACAACTTTTTTTTTTCTCAGGTCGCACCTTTTTTAATTTAAAAAATATCCTATACCACCCCGACATAACCGACGCTTCTAAAAGGCATGACGTCGTGCGCGAAAGGGGAAACAAACGATCCAGCCGCGATGTAGCCAAATTCAAATATTACCTTTGCATCTCATTTTTTTTAGCAGTTTTGGTGAAAACCGAAAATAATTCAAGGTATTTTTAATTCCAAAAACGCATTTTAGAAAAACTGTCTTTTAATTTAATAGCAATTTCTTAAGTAAATATGGACCATTCACTAATGAAATTAGGTTTATATTGTAAGCACCTGATTAGCATTGATATTGATCACACCTGCACATAAATGTGTATGTGAATAGAAAAGAAAAAATTCATACTTAGGTATCACTTACAATTTCTGTCAAATAAAATTAATGCCTGTATGAACTTTTCGCGCGCGACGAGCTAAGACAATAAATTTAACATAATATATTATATACCTGTTTCAGTGATAACTTTGATTCTACCTTTATTAGGATCCACCCACGCGAACTACGCCCACTTGTAAATAGAATTTAGCATTGTCACAATGAAGAAACTATACTTATTTCTTTCGTTTTAGTAGGTACATCTAAAATATAAAAACTTGTTTTTAAAAAATATTTTTTAAAAGATTTTATAACTAATTTGGCCCCCTATAAATTCATACCAGGATTTAGCGATTTTAATATACGTTGGCAGTGAATTTCATAACACCCTATATGTAAAAATACCAACACCTGTAACAGTCATCAAAGACAAAATAAATAATGGAACATTTTATAAACGATTAAAAAAGTTTTTTTAAAAGTTGAAGAAAAAGATGTAGCAGAAACTAGCATAATCTCAAAAAAATATCAACGGCCAAAAGCAACCTATGAAATCTACCCACAGCAACCTTTTAAAATAAGCCAGCAAAGTTCAAATTAAAAGAATTTTCTCTCCTACTTAATACATTTTAAACGTTTATTGCGAGCGTGTGGAGAAAATGTAGAAACTTATTATCATTGACGGGGTGGAATCACATCATTATCATTAAAGCTTCAGTGTAACGAAAATTTTATCTGCAAAACTCCGAGGCGACTCAGCGTAACAATTTTTACTAATTTTGCTGTTGACATGTTTGTAACAAAACAACTTTGTTAAAAAAATTTATTCTACAGACAGTTTTGTTGTCTTGAAAATCTTTAAGCGTAGGATGGTTACAATAAGCACGTTTTTAAAAATGTAGATCAAAGAACATTAGATAAATATGAAATATAAATCTTTATATGATAGTCTATTGCGTCATGTCTCGTATTTCTAAAAATCCTCTAACGCCCTAGAACGCCGGCTATAGTCTTATAATTTTCTTTTTTTAAAAAATATGTCAAAGTCGAGATATTGGCAGTAGAGGGATATGATGCTCCCCGAGTCTCCGCATGCGCAGTAGGGTCGACCTTGAACGCCCAGGTGTGCTATTGTTATTTGGCCTTGATATGCGCAGGTGTTATTCCAAGGTCAAGGTCAAGAACTTGGCCTTGAACGCGAGAAGATGTTTCTTTGTTTGGTGATGACCAGGTGTACGATGCTTATTTCAAGGTTACATTTGCGGTGCATATTTTCAATGAATGCGAGCAGCTGTTTCTTTGTTTGGTGATGACCAGGTGTACGACGCTTATTTCAAGGTTACATTTGCTTGGCCTTGAACGCGAGCAGATGTTTCTTTGTTTGGTGATGACCAGGTGGACGACGCTTATTTCAAGGTTACATTTATGATGTTAGTTTACCTTGAGTTATTACTGGGGTGTAACATGTTTTGGTATGACGGTCGAGTGGGTTGGGTCTAAATGTGGATCGGTATATATGAGGGTAGGGGGGGTTAAATTTTAGTATAGAACATTGTGTTGAGTAAAACGGTTCAAGCAAGTTAATTTGAAAGTCATGGCGTACGTGTGTGAAAATTGTGGTAAATCATTTACTCGGAGTTATAATATGTTACGACATAAACGAGAATCGTGCGTAGCACGATTTGAAAATATGCATGGTGGAAAACAGCGAAAAGTTGACGATGGGGCATCAACATCCGAGGTGCGTACTTGCACTTGCTGCAATATAACCATACCAGCAAATCGAATGGCAGGTCATCAAAGAACAATACACCATAAAAGTAATGCATGTTCACCAATATCAGCTGGTGTTGAGCTAGTGTCCAGTGCTTTTAGAAATAGGATTGCCACATACCGTATATCAAGTGATAATGAACATACTGACTATTCACTATTTTTTGATGAAATTAAAGCAAGAGTGTTAGAGGTAGTAAGTGACCTAGTAAGAGTGCGTTGTGCTTTGAAAGTTAATATGGTGGTTGTTGGTCGGTATCTTTTACCAACACAAGATAATATGTACAGTGACAAGTCATTTAATACACGCAATGAAATTGTCACTTCAGGAAGCGATTTGGAAGAAATATATCAATCATTAGTGGAAGCCATGAAGACTCAATCGACTGAGTTTCAGGAAAAAGATTCAGGTATGTTATAAATTAACGACTAAAAATAAAATAAATACTTATGTCATTCTTTTTTGTTTTCGTAGGTTGGGCTCTGGAAAAAATTCTATACCTGGAAGTAAATGTCAACGAGTATAAACCTTTTGGTGGATCTTCATATATAAAGTTACCCCGATTCATCGAATTGAAAAAAGCCATCATCAATGTGTTTAATCAAGATGAGTGTTGTTTTGCGTGGTCAATCGTGTCTGCTTTGTGCCCCACCACTAGAATGGCATCACAGATTCAATCTTATCCACACTATTCAAGAGTGCTGAATTTTACAGGTATAGACTTTCCAGTAAA
Organism: Philopedon plagiatum; assembly: GCA_963971165.1. Classification (NCBI taxonomy): domain Eukaryota; kingdom Metazoa; phylum Arthropoda; class Insecta; order Coleoptera; family Curculionidae; genus Philopedon; species Philopedon plagiatum. Next base: position 39,112,592 of record OZ020191.1, on the reverse strand, counting down.
GTTGCGTGATATATCAAAATTTGAAGAAATGAATAATATTTCAGTTAACGTTTATGGTTTGCAAAAAAATTTCGAAAATAATATGTTAAAGTACGAAGTTGTCGGTCCATTAAGGTATTCGGGTAGAAAACTTAACAGACATGTCAACTTGTTGTTAATAACAAAGGATTGTAGTATTAAAGATGATGATGAACATATTTGTGATACGCGTTGTTCTAAAAGTCATTATTGTTGGATAAAAGACTTATCGAAATTATGTTCCAGTCAAATTACATCACGTAGAGATAAAATGTATTTTTGTGATGGTTGTTTGATATATTTTAGTTCACCATCATCTTTGATATCACACCAAAAAAATGACTGTAACCACAAATATTCATTAACACCATCACTAAATTTAAAAATAGATAAATTTGGAAGGAGTGTAAGTGAAAATATATTAAAATTTGACAACATAGAAAAGCAAATGCGTGTACCGTTTGTCGTTTACGCGGATTTTGAATCGGTGCTTAAACCACTGGATACAGTGGAACCGAATCCCACAAATTCTTACTTAGTCAAAAGCATCAAACATGAACCGTATTCTTTTGCGTATTTAATTAAGTGCTCCTTTGACGATTCGATTTCAAAATTTGAGCTCTACCGGGGAAACGACGCAGCCCAGGTTTTCGTTTCTCGACTTGAAAGTGATTTAAGATCTCTTTACAATACATACTTAAGAGATATAAAAGCAATGGAAACTTTAACGGCTGACCAAATAGCGGAGTTCAATAATGCCACAAAATGTGGTATATGTGAACGACCTTTTGAAAATAATAATTGTAAAGTAAAGGACCACTGTCACATAACTGGGAAAAAAAGACCTGGTGCTGCTCATTCGATTTGCAATTTAAATTATAAGTTACCCAATTTTATTCCAATTATATTTCATAACTTGAGCGGGTACGATTGCCACATGTTTATTAAAGAGTTGTGTCGTCACGGAGACAAGATCGATGTTTTAGCTCAAAGCAAGGAAAAGTATATTTCGTTTACGAAAAGTATTTACGTTCACGATTATGTCGATAATAAAAGTGGGACAATAAAGAAAAAATATTTGAAATTGCGGTTCATCGATAGTTTTAAATTTCTATCAACGTCACTGGAAAATTTGGGTAATGGATTAGCTGTGGGTAGTTTCAGGGAAACAGGAAAATATTTTTCTGATAATGAGCAGTTTAATTTAATGCGTAAAAAAGGTGTTTTTCCCTATAGTTTTGTCGATTCAATAGACAAAATGAACCATCCAACTTTACCCACAAAAAATCAGTTTTATGATAGTTTGTCAGAGGAGCACATTAGCGATGAAGATTATGATAGAGCTAAAAAGGTGTGGGACACATTTAATTGTAAGAATTTGGGGGACTATTCGGATTTATATTTGAAATCTGATGTTTTATTATTAACCGATGTTTTTGAACAGTTTCGCGATACTTGTTTAGAAACGTATAAACTGGATCCAGCACAGTACCATACCCTTCCAAGTTATTCGTTTGATTGTATGTTGCGTATTTCTAAGGTAGAGTTAGAGCTATTGACCGATATCGACACGGTTCATTTTTTCAAAAAAGGTATTCGAGGCGGTATAAGTCAGTGTTCAGAAAGGATGCACGCTGCCAACAACATATATGTACCAAACTACGATCCTAACGAGCCATCATCTTTCATTGTTTATCTTGATGCAACAAATCTGTACGGTCATAGTATGTCGCAAGCATTACCATTTGGCGGCTTTAGATGGTTATCAGAGCATGAAATTTTAAATTTAAATATTATGGATGTGGACGATAATGGTCCAGAAGGATACGTTTTGGAAGTTGACGTTCATTATCCGGATACGCTATATGATGATCATTCCGACTTACCCTTTTTAGTTGAAAATATTGTACCACCCACGGAATCGGCAAAATTTTCAAAGTTAATTCCGAATTTAAACGATAAAAAGAAATACATCATTCATTACCGAACATTAAAACAAGCAATCAATAACGGCCTAATGGTAATGCAAACACACAGAATTTTAAAATTTAATCAATCCCCCTGGTTAAAGACATATATCGACTTAAATACAGATTTGCGCAATAGGGCAACAACAAAGTTTGGTAAAGACACTTTTAAATTAATCATTAATGCTGTTTTCGGCAAGACCATGGAAAATGTGGAGAATCGTAATGATATAAAACTAGTCACCCGATGGGAAAATGACAGGAATAAAATTGGGACACGAGCATTAATTTCTCGTCCTTATTTTAAAAGTTCAACGGTTTTTAATAAAGAATTCGTTGCCATTCATATGGATCGATTAAAGGTAACTTATAATAAACCAATTTATATCGGATTTTCCATACTGGACATGTCGAAAACAGTAATTTATGATTTTTTCTACTCATTCATTAAAGCAAAATTTGGCAAAAATGCTTCTTTACTGTATACCGACACAGATTCGTTAATATTAAAAGTTTACACCGAAAATTTTTATCGTATAATTGCAGAAAATCCGGATAAATTCGATACATCCAATTATACCGAAGGAAATATTTTTAACATAAAAAAAAGTCAGTCAGTAGTAGGTAGAATGAAGGATGAATTTCCAGGTGATCCAATAATAAGTTTTTATGGTACCGGAGCCAAAGCTTATTACATAAACTCAATCAGTAGCGAAATTAAAAAAGCGAAAGGTATAAAAAAACGTGTAATTGAAAAACAGCTTCACCTGGAAGATTATCGGAATATCGTAGAACGTGGTGGTCAGATATTTCGAAAAATGAAAACCTTTCGAAGTTATAAACACGACGTTTATACCGAAATAATTAATAAAGTTGCTTTATGTCACCACGACGATAAACGTTATATTATACCATCAACAACAAAAACTCTACCTTGGGGGCACCCAGACATAAAGTTTTACGAAACAAACCCTGAAGATAACCTAAATATGTTAATACAAGCTATGCAAAGTTTTTTACCCGAAAATATTAGTTATAATTAGAAAAATGTTGGAAAGTCTATGTTTTAGAAAAATAAAAAAATATTAACTCCAATGTCACGTAGTTTTATTAACCACTATAGTAATAGCAATAGTTGAAATTTTATAACGCAGGATAGGAAAATACATAGATAATTGTTTCAATAATATGTTGTTTTATTTTACAATATAGTAATAAAGTTACAAAAATAAAAATTAATTAATGTCTGGCTTGTAAACTTCTCGTAGCATCCATTGTCTTCTCAACATATCAGATCTGCTAATCGGCCCTCGTCGACACATCAGCGTTCCACAGTAATGACACTTAACAATCCTTACTCTCAACAATTCAATGTAACTGTAAGATTGCATGTGGTCAGTCCAAATATATACTTCTCTTTTACAATTATAGCAAACAGCAGAAATTATTATTTGTGCTCCCGAAAAAGTCTCAGCTGGACGACTGTTATCTTGATCTGCGGGCAACATTATAGTTTCTGATAATAGGCATCGAAGGAAAGAGAGTGTCTATAAATATGGGTTGTCTGGGTCATATAACCTTGAGAGCACAAACAATAACAGAAGTAAGGACACACGATTACCTTGAAAATATGTCCTTGAATCGCTGTTTAGCCGTAGAACGCAACCTTGTAAGTTGAATTAACTTGTTTGGCCTCTAAAGCATCAACCGTCAGATAGGGTGGGGGAGTTTATGGTGGGGTGATAAGTATAAATTTGGTTTGCTAGGCAGAGCATTTCATAGTTCGCTAGAACAGTTCGCCAAGTAAATACATTCGTCAGTTAAGTGCAGTGAGTTAGTTAGAAAAATGAATTCCGGTAGTGAGTCGTTGTTAAATGCGTTTAACTTGGATGGAAGTATCCAAGCAGAGTTGATGGGGCAGGACGTTATTGACCTGCTGACCCCGGGTGTGTTTGACGAGTGGCACAATGACGACGTGCTAAACACTGCGTTTGTGGAAGAAGAGAATGTGGGTGATTACGTCAACAACTGGACGGAGAAGGACGGCGGGCGCATCAATATCATAAGTGATGTGGTGGTAAAGAAGGCGAGGCGGCAACCCACTACGAAGTTGGAAAAGCTGCTGAAATTGCCAAAGACAGCCGGCAACAATAAAAGTCAATTTTATGCAGCTATGGAGGGTGAACAGAAGAAGAAGAAGAAATTCGTGTTCAAGCGACCAACAGTGCCAGTTCAATACCCCGATTTTTTGGAGACGTCACAACCACCGAAGCCTCTGTCACCGGTCGTCATCATTAATGAAGGCCCAAACTCGACAACGCCCGAGCCGCCGAAGTCCATGCCTCCGATTGTGTTGGTGGCCGACGCTGACGAAAAATCGCCGATCGCGAGTGCGCCGATATCGCCAATAGTTGGGCGTGGAATGTGCCGCAAACCATTAAAGAAGCGGTGCAAGCGGCTATTCGAGGCGGTTAGTCAACCCCGTCAACCTGCTGCTGCTTCTTCTGCAGAAGTGCCGATACCGGACTGGATGGAAGAGTTTTCTCCAAGCCAGAAGTGTGCCTTCTCCGTGGCTTTTAGTGCGAGGCAAAAACTAGTTGATGAACTAAAAAAGAACGATAGTGATGTGGCGCAATACGAGAGACAGATTAAGGAACTGCAGGCGAAAATTGAACAGTGTAAAAGTGAAGGGGAAGTGTGTAGAAAAAGACTTAAGTTATTGGACAATTTTCCATATAATTAATTTTAGAATTTTATTGTAAATATAGAGTTAAGTTATTTTTGTAATAGTGTTGTATATATAAGTAAAATAAAATGTTTTTGTATATATGATAATAAAAAGTTAAATGAAACAATATTTTTTATTTCTAAAATAAGTATGCGAAAGTTACACAAAATAAAATAAAAATGCAAAATAGAAAAAAGAATAGACGAAAAAATGTAGGGCCATAACTTTAGGTGTGTAATCATTAGATGCACACAACTTAAGTATGCGATAAAGTGTTATGTCTGTGAAGAGAGGCTACCCGTTACAATGCCTGAGAACATGCATCTTATTTGTAATAAAATGTGAATTTTACTGCAAGTAAGATAATAGACCAAACTCTCGGCATTTTCGTAGAGAACTTACTAGAAATTTAGCTAGTTCTAATGTATGGTAAGAACGTACATGTCTTTATAGAGTAACACAATATTTTCCAAAAGAAATTAATTCTTGAGAAATATCATGTTACTTGGGATGTGACATGAATCAACTACAAACTACGATCAAATATTTTGTAGCCCTGAAAAGGGCTGATTTTGTCGGGGTAGGTCGGGGAGGGCATGGTTCCGGGATCAGTTGGTGGAATCAGCTGGACCATCATCATCCTGATGGTCCGTGATCCACCAAGTGGATGAATCGGCCGGACCGTCATGACCTTCCGGCGGCGGTGGTGGCACCCAATCAGTGCTGGAGTCTGGCTCCATGTCTTCAGCCGACAACTCCCCATTTTGCCAATCCATGTTTGGCAATTCCAGACCCACATCTGCTTCTTCGACCGCCCGCTCATCTTCCCAGGCATTAAACATATCTTCTGCCTCGATGTCTAGAAGTCGTTCGATGTCCAAGAGTAGGTCATCCATATCGACATCATTCATGTCAACGGTATCATCGCTAAAAACCGATGAACCGCGACTCAATGGTCTTTCGAAATCCATAGTTATATCTTCGTACTTTAAGATTTAAAAATGAAGTGATTCTGTGACCCGGTCGTAACCGTTTAAATAGAGATAATCTACCCCCTCCACCACTCCATCCCCACCTTTCCACCGCCAACAAACTAGAGTTTATTATACAAATGCCCTCCATCCAAAAATGATACTGGCGGACTTCACTGTCGAAAACTGCTTTTAGTTCTCAAAAATGGTGTAATTGTGTTGTGGAAATGTGACCGACAAAGAAACTTATGCTCGATCCGTCTGGACTTACATAATTTCTATCTAATGTCACAGATGCCGTGGCATTAGATAAATACAAGTAAGATCAAAATATCCTGTACAGATGCCGTGGCATTAGATAAATACAAGTAAGATCAAAATATCCTGTCATCCTGAAAAGGACGGATTTTGCAAGGAAAATTATAGTCGATCCGACTGGACTTATATAATTTTCTACCTAACACCACATGTACTATGGCATTAGGTAACTAAAACTACGATGAAACATTCTGTGGCCCTGAAAAGGACCGTTTTTCAAGGGATAAAATCTTATTTGTAATCAGGCTCGATTACAAATAAGGCACGCACTCTTATGTTGTAGAGTACCAAGAGCTACTCCACAACCTTTACAGTTCGGTATGTGCGCGCGACTACCGAAATCTTGGGTTACATGACCACTGAAGAATTGGTCACCAGCCGACTTGTTTTCCAAGTCGGCATAGCAGCCAATACACCAGCCGTCATCACCCACCTTCACCAGGTTTAAGATCTTGCACACCCGGCGGGATCGGACGGGGAAAACTTTCCTCTGTCTAAGTGCCCAATTATCCAAATTCCTAGGAGTATCATCGCTTAAGTATCCATCATCATCTGATGATGCCATGTTGAGATGAGCGAATGTAATGAAGTAAGCAGTCGACTCGAGCTGCTTTTAAAGACCTCAGCTTCCCCCACCCTTGCTAAAAATACAGGAGGGGATGATGGTGCGATTCTATGACGACTACCAAGATATGATAGAACCCTTAGGAGATGACAAACTTAAACGCTGAAGGGTGTTTTACGTGCAAAGATATAAGAAAAAGAAATATATAAAATTCAGTTTTGGAAGGTCTAAAATTGCACCAAAGACCCCCAAAGACCCCCAAAAACCTCGAAAAATCCCGGGGTGGCCACTTCGTGCCCCCCCGGGCCCCCCCCAGATCGGGGGCTCCGCCCCCAAACCCCCGCCAGGGGCTACCGCCCCTGGACCCCGTTTGGTTTTTGCGCAACGGAGGCGGGCCAGCGGGTGGGCGGTGGGGGCGGCCGGGGGGGCGGGGGCGGCGCTAGCTGCGTAGCAGCGTCGTTAGGTCGCGAAGCGACCTAACCTCCGCGCCGCGGGGTTTGGGGGCCTCGCCCCCGAACCCCGGAATAACAGTCAAGTTGTACAATTCACATTAGTTTGGACCTGACTATCTTTTCATAGTTCCCTGTTTTCCCTAAAATACATACCTACTCCCTAGGTCTTTTTTTGACCGACCTCTTATTACTTTTAATGACTCAAATCACTCGGGTCTTATTTAAAAACGATTATGCCACCCATCCCTCATGCCTTCGCCCTATTCCCCACAGCTTCCCTATACTACCCCTTTGAATTAATTAGAAATCTGAAAAATGTCTTTTTCAATTTTTCCAAATTAAATATTGAAAAGTCATTTCCAATCACAAAAAGTTTACTCTAAAATTGCACCAAAGACCCCCAAAGACCCCCAAAAACCTCGAAAAATCCCGGGGTGGCCACTTCGTGCCCCCCGGGCCCCCCCCAGATCGGGGGCTCCGCCCCCAAACCCCCGCCAGGGGCTACCGCCCCTGGACCCCGTTTGGTTTTTGCGCAACGGAGGCGGGCCAGCGGGTGGGCGGTGGGGGCGGCCGGGGGGGCGGGGGCGGCGCTAGCTGCGTAGCAGCGTCGTTAGGTCGCGAAGCGACCTAACCTCCGCGCCGCGGGGTTTGGGGGCCTCGCCCCCGAACCCCGGAATAACAGTCAAGTTGTACAATTCACATTAGTTTGGACCTGACTATCTTTTCATAGTTCCCTGTTTTCCCTAAAATACATACCTACTCCCTAGGTCTTTTTTTGACCGACCTCTTATTACTTTTAATGACTCAAATCACTCGGGTCTTATTTAAAAACGATTATGCCACCCATCCCTCATGCCTTCGCCCTATTCCCCACAGCTTCCCTATACTACCCCTTTGAATTAATTAGAAATCTGAAAAATGTCTTTTTCAATTTTTCCAAATTAAATATTGAAAAGTCATTTCCAATCACAAAAAGTTTACTCTAAAATATTTTCCTATAACTTTTTTCGATCTGAGCTACACTTCTCCCGTTATTCATGAGCAAACCCAATCAAACCCCATAATTCTTGAAATTTTGATTAGTCTGATCATTTTGATCATAAAAAGTTTTATGTCAAATGTTCTGAAATGTCCTTGAACTATCAAATAATAATAATAATATTAATAACAAAATTCTTATTATTTGTATTGGCTAAACAAACCCAAGCAAACCTGAGCAAACCCACAAGTTATGTGCTTGTTGTCATTGCTTTGATCCGAAATAAAAATATTTTTGTTATATAAGGGTTAATGTGGTTGCTTTTTTTGTTAAAAATATACAAAAATAAAAATCTTAGTGGGTCGACAAATATCGATTTTTAGTTTCAAAAATATACGTCTCGGAAATAACTAAATGGATACAATTTTTAAGTTAGAAAAATAACAATTTTAACGGATCTTGGACCTTTAACTTAAAATAAGTTTTAGACACTTCTAGGTAAATTATCGAAAAGAGTTATGCAAAAATGCCAACGTCTATTTTTAAACGTCCTGAAAATGTCATCCTTGGTCATCTTTGCATTTTTCACCGATTCAGTGTCAAACACAAAGTGACTAAGAATATCTAAACTACGATCAAATCTTTTGTGGCCCTGAAAAGGGCCGTTTTCACGGTGGGTTGGAGAGGGAAACCTAGAGTGGTTGTTCCCCTCTCGCGATCTGCACCGATCGCGGTGCAGCTCGCCGTCTTCGCACCTCCAGCCGAGTGCTGCGACGGCTCCGGCGACGCTCCGTGAGCTCTTCTAACAGAGCCGCCCTTTCTTCAGGACCCAGCAGCATCTGTGGTCCTTCCACCACTTCCACGGGCTCTGTTGGAGCCGGCTCCGGTGGTGGTTGCGGTCTTGGGATCGGCTGTACGATAGCCGTTGGCTTATTCGCGTTTTTTAAACGCCAAGCCTCCCAAAACTCGCTTATTTTGGACTCCCTTGTCGTCCTTAACATCAGCCTGTCCCACTTCATGGCTGGTTGAGAAATGAAAATTGTGATGGCTGCTCCCGCTTTTAAAAGCATTTAGGATGGTGGGGGGTGAGAGTGGGGGTGAGAGTGGGGGTGAGAGTGGGGCTAAACAGTTGTAACATATCCTTTCAGAGTAACAAAATATTTCCTATAGAATAGATTTCTTGTTCGAAATATTTTGTTACACTGAAAGGATACGTCTGTTTTTGTCATACTTAAGAGCAGGTTTGCCAACGTTCTATGTGAAACGACACAAATTCAGATGTATCTTTTTGAGCGTATCAACCCAGAGTGAATTTATTGTTTAAAATATGTTTCTTGATAGAAAGTTATGTCACTTTGAATAACTAGAGGCATATGCGTTCTTATCATACATAAAAACTACAAGCTAAATCTTGCAAATGCTCTTTCTCTCGCCATCTATGTATGATTTAAACACATAATGCATCTCTCACCCAAACTAACACAATTTTTCCTTCGAGAAATATCTTCCTTAGGAAACATAGTGTTTAACTACAAACTACGATCAAATATTCTGTAGTCCTGAAAAGGACTGATTTTGTCAGGGGACAGGCAGGGTTGTCGTATGAGGAGCTTTATTTGTAATAGAATTTACATTCTATTGCAAATAAGGCAAGACTGCTGATGAACGACGGTAAACAGTCTCTCCCTACACAAAGCACACCTCGAGTGGTTCCGCCTTTGATCACCTCGCGAACCCACTGTAAAATGGGTTGTGACGAAATGAACATCCATAATCGCAGCTCCAAATCCTCTCGTGTAGCAGTTCATACATAAATCTCTAGATCCCCATGAGACGTAGGATTGCATGATGCAATACCTAGGTCTAAGCCTACGCGGTCTGCGTACGAGCCTATGTTGCACATTTGGTGCGACTGCCTGCTCGTCGTCACTAGAATAACCATTATCCGAGCTTGACGACATTGTGGCTTCGAGTGAATTTAATTTTCTAAATCCCGTCTTATATACTTTCTTTTCCCCACCCCTCTCCTAAATTTCTCTCTATTTTTCGCCTCATAACCTTATTTACCAAAGCCCCACATTTGAAGTATTAAAATAAGGCAATAGTAAAAATAAAACGCAAATATGTCCTTTATAAGTTTATTTTAAATATGTAAAAATATATAATTTGGAGAATTACATAACTTCAAACTAATGTATTGATTTGTTAGTAACAGAACCATTAAGTATATTGTAGCTAAAAAATGCATCGTGAATAACTAACGCGTACACTTTAATGTCTTTAGGAAATTTACTTTTGCGTGTTTCAAACTCCAATTTCACGTCCACTGTGGACGTCCTCACGGCTTCTGGTTGGTGACTGCAATCGATTACGAATAACGGATTTTTCAGATAGTCGGCAAAACTCATCATAGGATCGCTCAGTTCTCGCTGGTAGTAGCTAGCTTGAAAATTCTCATAATTATAATAGGCTGCGGCATACAGTTTCTTTGAAAAATCTAAATTCCATCTTTCGTACGGAAATACGGCAGAGTTCAGATAGAGCCTAATATCACTTATATCGGCCGTTGTAAATTGTGTGCTATCTTTTGCTCTGTTGTCGGACGAGCTAGTTGGTTGAAAACCGATAATCAAATATCTCGGTTTTTCGAGACTCGTGCTAGTTCTTAAGGCCCAAACGTCTGACGATGTTTCTCTCAAAGAAGGTAGCTCGTAAAGATCCCATTTACGGTAAGCCATTGGAACGTTTGCGTTACTGCCACCTTTATTCATGCGTGATAATATCTTTAACTTCTGTCGATCGTCTGGAATAATGTGACGAATTTTCCATTCAATTTTTTCAATTGAAATGTCTGCATCTACTTCGCCGATATAGCAATTGTTGAAAGTGCGGGCGATAATTAAAATCAACTCTTGCTTGACGTTAAAAATACCCTTTGAATAATCCTCTGCGAAACCCATGAGATATTTTAGAGGAAGCTTGCCGGAGAACATGTTACTTGTGGAATCTAGTATCCCTTGATTTGCTTCGTCTAGACCCCATCCGCATGCCATGAGAGCTCTATTTTGTGCGGCACCCAATGACACCATAGTTTTCATCGTTGTGGTAATTCCGGGTTTCCGAACGACGGCAACTTGCTCCCCTCCCATTTCATAACGACATTCGTCGAATAGAAAGGCGATGGCATTATTTGATAGATAACATTTTTTACTAACATCTTTGGGTTTAAATGTTCCTTCGATGTAAATGTAACTATCCGATATATCCAAAATGATATCTTGAAAGTGTACAGGTATACGAATTTCATCGGAATTGCGGAATGTTGGAGAACCGTAAGGTTTATATGTGTGTTCTTGAAAACTAATAATGGAGTTATCAAAAATGGGTTCGGTAAAAACTTCGATTTTGTCACTGCTAGCGGCCATCATTTTCTAATTTTTCTCACTTTCAAACCGATCGATTGTAGAAATTTGCAATCTTTCGCGGAGAGCTGGCGATTGCTGTGCGGATGTGTTTTCGATCGTCCGTCTGACTTGCGAATGAACCTTGACTGTGTTGTCTGCTTACTTTTATGTCGTTTAACTGAATCTTGAATTGTTGACAGCTTATGCAGTTGACGGTTAAAGCAAAAACCCATTATACGATTTTTTTCAACTCTAGTTTAACTATTATTTTCTCACCTCGAAAATCGATCAAATCACCTCTATCGTCCAAGATGCGTAGAGTAATGTTGTCGATAAACTGACGACCATCCGGCATTATCGGCATATAAATATTATTTTGCGGTTCTTTAGAGATTTTGTAACCGGGTTCGACGTCAATATCAAATTCAAATAACGTATGACTTTCCAAAGAATTCAGGTATGCTCCGGAAATTATATTACAATCCACACGTACGATGCGCACTTTCATTATGTCCACGATGGTACTTGATTCGTGTCGTTGTCCACCTTGCAGCAGCACAGAGCCAAATCCGAGCACTTTGCCGATACTATTGCTACCTCGAAAATCAATGCTATATTTTGACTTTAGCTCACATTTTAACGTATTATTATTGGCTGTTAATGAAAATAAATCGGTACCAACTTCATTGCATGACTCTTTTAAAGCGGTGTACATGGCTTTTGCTATTTCATTAATTTCGTAAGCTCCTGGTGGAATCCTTACATACTTTGGTATCGCTGTTTTCAAATGGCTGAATGAATTATTGCTTTCGTCGATATTAAAAATCGAATTATATGTGTAAAATCCCAGCAGTGCAACTCCATATTTGTCTGTTGTATTTAACTCGATGGGTGGGTAAAAATCCGCACTTAAGACACTTGTATGTCCTGTTAGAGTGAATGTGTAAGACATGACTGACCACGAAACTATTTGTGTAGCTATTTTATTGCTGTTTGCAACAGTTAAATGGATTTAAGCTGAAGCGTTGCTTTATTCCTTTGGACGTTTTTAAACTGTTTTCTGCCTTTATATTCACATCGTTAATTTTGCAATAACAACAAAATATTTTTTTTGGTATCGGTCCATCGCCCTCGTCCGAATCTGAATTATTGCTATTATAATGTTCGAAACAGTATTGATATTTCAATATATCGACGTCACTTTTTAGGTGATTAGGTAACCTATCCCAAACTAGTGCTATTTCATTTGGAGCTAATGCGATCAACACTTCTTTGGGCGTATTTTCTAACTGTTCGGCAGTCATTTTTTGTAATCCTCCGACTTCACGATATGCTTTAAGTGATAGCAACATTTTGGTGTAGTTGTCACGTTCCATTTGGGGTGTCAAAGACATACTTTTTACGATTGTAAAAGAAACTTCAAACACAAATGTCCACACCAGACTGTTCCGAATTCTTGTTGACGGTCGTATGTATAGTAAATTTTCTTCGTCGCTTCGGAACCCATCTGCAGATATCGTACCAATTCCATAGGTGGGGGTAAATCACCGAAACTATCGTAGTATGTTACATCAGAATTGCTTTTTCTATATGCTACCCAATGAGTCCCTACACCCGACATACTATCCAAATTTATAATGGCGGCCTCATAACGTTTGGGACCGCGTACAGGTAATGAATCTCTCATATATACGCCTCGAAAGTGTGGTATTTTCATTTTTAAGGCGTACTTTTCTATATCAATATTGGATAGTGGTCTTTGAGGTAGGGATTCTATTAGTTTTTTGATTTCTTATTTTTGCCGTTGTTTATATATAATCCCAAACCTGTGCGATATGGTTTCAAGTATAATCCATTTCCTCTTGAACTTAGATGTAAGCCGGTACCTATTTTTTCTGCAGTCGACTTTTTTACTGCTTTTACGGCACGCACGATGCCTGCTGCACCACCTGCTAATGAACCTAAGGCCGATAGTCCTGCAAATATTGGTATTAACGGTAATATCCCCCCAGTCTTCGGAATTGGAATGATTCTAGGCGTGCGAATTTTTCGTTTGCCACCGGCTATTCTTAGGGATTTACGTGCAGCTACTGCAGCTATTTTCGATGCTTTCATGATATTTTTCTCGACAAGTTTTTTCCCACCAGCTTTTAACAATTCTGATCGAACGGGTCGTCTAATAGATGATCCAAAAGCTACTTTGTGTAGTCGCTTATGTTTACCAACGCCTTTACCTTTAGTGTGGCGGCGGCGGCGCTGGAAGCGACGTTTACCTCTAGTGGATGCTTTTCTCGATTTTGATGATGATGATACACCCATACCAAAACGTTGTTTCGCTTTCATAATGTTGGTTACCAACCAAGCTGCAGCTTTTTCACCAGCGCTAGAGTCTTTAGATTTTACTCTTTTCCACGCGCTTTGCTCGAGTTCCTGATCTGCTTGGTGGCGAGCACTTAAATTTTCACTATTACGCAAATAGGCTAAATCGTGTTTTTTGCATGCGACATCCAAAGAATTAATTCCTTGATCTCCTCTTGCCACACGTTTTACTACTTTCGTCCCGGGCCCGCAATACTGATAGCCGGGAATGTGTAACTCAAACGGTAGCCTATTAATTACTGAATTAACAATACCGCTTCCAGTCTTACTTGATAAACGAGACCGTCTACTTCGTCTGACGAGCGACATCTGAATGATAGTTTACGTGAAAGTTCAGTATAAAATATAGATTTTGTTAAGATGCGTGTCGTCAATCTTAAACAAAAACTTCCCGTCGATAATCTCGATGTAAAGGTCGGATCTGGACTAGAACAAAAATTATTTAAAAGACATGGTCCTTTGCTACCGTCATCTATTCGTGGATTATTAATAGGACCTTCAAACTGTGGAAAAACAAATGTTATGATTTCGCTGCTTACTCACCCCTCGGGACTGCGTTTCGAAAATGTTTATATCTACTCAAAGTCGCTCTATCAACCGAAATATGAATATTTAAAGAAAATTTTATCACCAATCAAAGGTCTTGGCTACTACGCTTTTAGCGACGCAAATAACATTGTGGAACCGTCAGATGCTAAACCTAATTCAATATTTATTTTTGATGACGTTATGTGTGAGAAACAGGACGTTATAAGATCGTATTTTAGCATGGGACGTCACAAAAATGTGGATGCCTTTTACTTGGCGCAAACGTATTCTCGTGTTCCTAAGCAGCTCGTCCGGGATAATGCCAACTTCATTATTATGTTTAAACAAGATGAGATGAATATGAAACATATATTTTCCGATCACGTTTCACCCGACCTGACGTTTACACAATTTCAAGAGATGTGTGCTAAATGTTGGGATAATAAATATGGTTTTTTAGTTATTGACAAGGACAGTGATGTAAATTCGGGCAGATACCGCAAGGGATTCGATAGTTATATATTCCTATAATAATAACTTGGATAATCATTTCATCGTTGAACGGTGCTTTGAAAGCATCATGAATGAAGAAATCGAATTAAAACGAAAGCTACTGGAAACTACAAATGCGGTTAGAAAAAAATTTAAACAAATTAAAGCAGCTAAAGTGCAGAATGAACATGATTTGGAAAAGTTTTATGAACCAGTTTCTAAACCACTAGAATCTATATCTAAAGCCGTAAAGCAGCAGCAGCAACAGTACGCAACTAAAAAATCAAGTACTACGACTAAACCACAAAGTCGGAGTAGCAGCAGCAGCTCGGTGGGAATGGCGAAAATGTTTGAAGAACATCCAACAGAAGCGGATTTTGAAACATCTACACCGATTTCGCAAAAAACACAAATTCCTACACCAAAACGTGGAAATCGTGAGTCACTGTTCGAAACCCCTTCCCCATCAACGATAACATCATCTTACACATCACCACACACATCAAGTGGTAGCAGTTCAGCCGCAAAAACTATTCAAGATTATTTAAATGGATTAAAATTCGAACCGTCCCGTTATGATACCGTGTATGGTGTACGCTTTGGTAAAAAAGACAATAAATCAACAAAATATATTGGCAACTTGGTGGTTCGTTTTCTAACAAACGGAAAGATGGTGTTATACAAGAACAAAACAAACATTGCTGAATTCGATGGAACGGCTGAGCTTTACGATTTGATTTTTCTAAAAAATCCAGCATGCTTAGATAATGAAGACGAAATTAGTCTAGATGTACTTCGAAAATACCAAACCATTTTGAAATTGACGGATGCGGCCTACGACGGTTATGACAAGAAACGTGGTTTAAGGGAAACCCGATGGAGAAAATATTTACGAATCATAAAACCGCTAATTATGGGAACCAAACTGGGTGGTGGTGGTGTAGGAAGAAAAAAAGGCGACAACAAAATCCAACTACCAGCAAAAAAGCGCCTATCGTCGAAATCATCTGAATATGTTTATTGGAATAAACCTAAGGAGTTAGTGGATAGATTACGATTATTGTGGGGGTCAAAAGTAGCTGGACATACCGGACATGATAATGAGATTATGTCAATTATGGAAGAGCTTCGAGAAGAAGGAATAATATATTAAGTTTTGCACGTAGTTGCCATCCTCAGTGTCTGATAAGACGTGGAACCTTATAATATGGATCCTAGCCGAGAAAAAATTAAAGTCGTAAATGAATTACATAGGACAGCAAGGAAAAATTTTGTTAGAAGACGTACAGTCATAAAAGGATATCGAGATTTGTGGCAAATTGATTTGGCGGAAATGCAGCAATATGCTACTGACAATGATGGTTACCGTTACATTGTTGTATGTATAAACTGTTACTCCAAATTCGTGTACACCAAAGCAGTTAAGAATAAGACCGGTGTTGAAGTTACGAATGCCATGAAAAGCATCATTGAAGAAGCATCATATGCACCAAACAATTTACAGAGTGATCAAGGAAAGGAATTTTATAATAGCACCTTTCAAGCCCTCATGAAAAAATATAATATAAACCATTATTCCACATATAGCACGAAAAAAGCGGCAATTGTTGAGCGTGTTATAAGAACTTTGAAAAATAAGTTATATAAACAATTCTCGGCTAGAGGTTCTTACAGATGGTTACAAATATTACCAGCTATAACGAAGACCTATAATAACACTAAACACCGCACCATTGGAATGAAGCCTAACAGTGTAAAAGAGGATACCCCTATTAAAGCATATGACTATTTGAAAATTGCTCCGAAGAAAAAAAAATTTCATTTGGGTGACGTTGTTCGCATTAGCAAGTACAAAGGTGTATTTGACAAAGGATATACGCCTTCCTGGTCCACGGAACTGTTTGAAATAGCAAAAGTTAATATTACAAATCCACCCACCTACTTGCTGCAATCATTGGAAGGTCAACCTATTAAAGGATGTTTTTACGAAGCAGAACTGCAAAAGACAGCTAGCCCTGGTGTTTATTTAGTTGAGAAAATTCTTAGAAAACGCAAGAACAATCAAAACGATCAATTGTTTGTAAAATGGTTAGGTTTTCCAAATCAATTTAATTCTTGGATAGACAAATCAGATATTGTATAAATATTATCAAATAGGTTTTACGTTACGTATGTATGCATTATAAATAATAAAAATAAATATTGCTTTTCATAATTATTCGTTTTATTTTCAATTTAACAGTATAATTATGTTTTTAAATAGAACTTTATCTAGGTTGGTTTCCATTTTGGTTTTTTTGGATCCTTTATCTTCGTTGTAGTATACCGTGCAGCATGTGAGTGAATTTGATACATTTTTTCCTTAAGGTACGTAATTTTGGTCTCATCATCTTCAAACATTTTTTGAAAAACCGGTACTAGCACATTACTAAGTATGGTATTTATCTGCGAACCAAGTTGATGAACTTCCGTAAGGACATATTCTTTGGTAGCAGCATCATTATCATTTATCGGTTGGGCAACATTCCTTAATAATTTTCCCTCTATATCAAAATGTCCATCTGAAGTAAGTTTAAATCCGATTCCGGGCAACCCTCGCGATAAGTTGTTACAAACAGGAGTTTTCTGTCGACCAAATTTATCAATTGTGTTGTTAACACGACCCATTTTAAAGTAAAACTAATTCACTCTCTTTATGTTCAGTCTATATATAAATGACATAACTAATAAAAATTCATTTTACAATACACCATGAAGCAAGTAAGATTTGACGAAGAAAGAAATATTATCCACCGTATGTCTGTTTGGTGTTTTGCATATAGACAAGCCAGACAAAGTAATTTTCAGCAACTAATACTTGATAGATATCGTTTTCAAAGGAGAATTGGAAAAATGGATGTAATGCTAGCGAGGATTTTAGAACGGAACCACAGAAATAATATATATCAAGAGCGATTTGTTAATTCAAATGTATGGTGAATAATAAACATATTTAGTACAAAAAGATTTTTATTAAGATTTAAATAATACATACACACTATCATTAGAAAAACGCACTTTTTCACATAAATTTAAAATTACATGACTATCATAAGAAACTTTTACACTATATCTAAATTGTCTCTATTTTTCGGAATTACCAGCGCTGCCCTTCTTGGTCGAATTCCATGGTCTCACTATTATTACGTTCTGATGAACCTCCTCCCCCTACTCCTCCTCCTCCTCCTTCTAAGAAAACAGGACTTTGCGGTGATTCGTTAATTATTTCGAGATCTTCAAAATTGCTTGAAGAAGTCCAGCGCTGCCCTTCTTGACTGAATTCCGGCGTATCGTGATTATTATGTTCTGATGAACCTCCCACTGAGACAGCGAGACTTTGCAGAGATTCACTAGAATTTTCACGAGATATTGGTTGCGGTGATTTCATCCCATGTTTCTTATGGTACTCATTTTGACACCATTCACAGAAACCCATTATTCCACTAATAAATTCCCAATTTTCGCAATTGGCACACATCTGACGACCGTTTACAGAGAATGGGCGAACAACTGCAATTTGACGTTCACTTTTTGGTGACTGCATTTTGAGAAAATAAATTACTATGTAGTATTCTGGAAGTACTGAAATGCAGACTGAAACAAGAAAGTTTTGTGCCTCTATTTGTATCTGTTAGGTGACCTTCAAACCCCTCCACTCTCATATCCCATGTAAAATCGAGGTCACCATACACAGAATAGACTTGTTTCTTTATCTACATGCGCGTAATACGTATACGCTGAATAGCTTTTTCTTGATTCAACAATTTTGAATCGATTTCCTTAAGTCTTTTTGTAACAGATTGCAAAAAATCTTCATTCGCCTCTTCAGCAAGCTTTTTATTCATTTCATTAAGTTCTTTTCTAACATATTCCAAAACATCATTATTCACTAATTCACTAAGTTTTTTAATAATTTCACGCCTTTGTTCAAGAACATATTCCTGATTAGCGGCATCCCCAGGATTCTTTGGTGGTGCTACATTAGTTAAAGATTTCCCTTGTATATCATATTGACCATCATCGGTCAATCTAAATCCAACTCCTGGTTGTCCAACAAGAACAATGTGATTTTGGTCATTAAATTTTTGGCGCCCAAATTTATCAATTGTGTTGTTAACACGACCCATTTTTAGCTTAAACTGATGTGATTTTTGTGAAGGTTGCCTATTTATAAAAAATTAAACAATAATTTAGGTACATAATCATTTATTTATCATCTCATGTTATTATATTATACAATGAATTAAAGATTTTCTTCATCTTCTTGAACACACTCCATTTCGTCATCGCTAACAGTAGCCAATGCTTTACTATCAACTTCATTGGTGACTGCTTTATTTCCAAGGTCATCAAGAATAGTGGTATCATCTGCGGGAGCCAAACCATATTTTGTAGCTAATTCATCGGGTAAATGGGGCACTTCGAATAGGTAGCTTCCCAATTCTTCATTTATCATTCCAGCGCAAAATTCGTCCAGATCAATGGTTCCATATAGGTATTTCTCGCAAGTATGTGCTCCAGCCGTGAAATTTACGGCGTCTTTCATATACTTCCTATACTGACTTTCACTAAAACCCACATCGGATTTACCATAATTTGCAAAGTGTACTATTTCTTCAGCCAGCTCTCTTAATTTACATGATAACCAATTAATGTACATATCTCGATTTTCAATGACAGTAGGGCAGTCACACATCTTAAATAGAAAATAATGGATATGTGATTGTGTGTGACTGTGTGTTTTTCGATATATACTTAACAAGAACTATTTTATTACATTTTAAATCAACATTAAAATAGCCTAATCAACAATATATTACAAACAACCAAAATTTAACAACGCTCTAGTATTACCTCCAGAGAATACATGTGAGCTTTGCCCCAAATAAGTTAAGGTGTACTGATCACCGGAGTTATTCATCATTTCAATAGTATCCTCTGTCAGAATTTCAGCTACGCGTGATGGTAAAAATGTTTCAAATGTTGCTTGATGTGTTGGATCAAACAATGTGACGATAATGGCTTTTCCAAAATGTGAAGTCAAAGAATTAATTTTTTTTATCATATAAATTTTGCCCACCGTTAATGTAGAGAATTTTCTATGTTCCAGAAATTGAATATCTTGGTTTATCATATTATTAATTTCGGCTATGGTCTGCTTTGAAATGCTCATGATTTAAAATACAATAAAAACAATTACTGTCAAGTACCTTGAATAAACACTTGTAGAACACACCACAAACACAATACTTTATATGCCAAAGCAACAGTTAACGCATACGATGTATGAGTGACAATGAAAGCTATTTTCGAAATGAGCCATATTTATTAGGAAGTAATCCAAGGTCAAGTATTTATTTATGGTGGGAGGAATACATCCGACGACCTCGAAAAATACAAAACAAATGTAACCTTGAAATAAGCGTCGTCCACCTGGTCATCACCAAACAAAGAAACATCTGCTCGCGTTCAAGGCCAAGCAAATGTAACCTTGAAATAAGCGTCGTACACCTGGTCATCACCAAACAAAGAAACAGCTGCTCGCATTCATTGAAAATATGCACCGCAAATGTAACCTTGAAATAAGCATCGTACACCTGGTCATCACCAAACAAAGAAACATCTGCTCGCGTTCAAGGCCAAGTTCTTGACCTTGACCTTGGAATAACACCTGCGCATATCAAGGCCAAATAACAATAGCACACCTGGGCGTTCAAGGTCGACCCTACTGCGCATGCGGAGACTCGGGGAGCATCATATCCCTCTACTATTGGCAATTAAGTTGGCAATATTACCTTTTCTTATAGTATTTTAATTATGTTGGCAACATTTTAATGGCAAATATTTCACAAGGAATATAGCGTTAGACAATACCGTCACTCTCTGTCACATCTGAAAGTTTCTCTGTCCTTATTTTGGCATAAAGAGGAAACATTATATTCTATCCCATTTTAATTTGAGAATGATGACAGAAAAAACAATTGGACAAGAATTTACCCTATTGCTCAGTTCCGTGAACAGTTTACACCAGACCATATTTTAGCGATCACAATATTCATCTTTTCTTTCCTGATAATCACGGAGTAATCAGATTTCTTTCTATCCGTGTTGGCGAATGTGCATTAGAAAAAGACAAATAAAAAAATAACGTGTTCAAACTTTTATCGTACCTTCTTTGCTTGTGAAAGTATTGTTGGTTATATACTTCGAAAGATTAGTCATCGCAAAATTCTTTTCTTTCCTGATAAAACTCCCAACGTAATCCGATTTATTTCTGTCCTTGTTAGCAAAAGGGGCATAAGTAAAAGACAAAAAACGATGTTTTTGCCAATAACAAAGAATAATCAAACATTTTATCACAACCGCCTTTGTTTGTGCAAGTATTTCTGGTTGTCTACTGTGAAAATTT
Organism: Philopedon plagiatum; assembly: GCA_963971165.1. Lineage (NCBI taxonomy): Eukaryota > Metazoa > Arthropoda > Insecta > Coleoptera > Curculionidae > Philopedon > Philopedon plagiatum. The sequence continues at coordinate 39,091,343 of OZ020191.1, read as the reverse complement.
AATCGGAATTGGCATACAAAATAAATTTCTAATCTGGCAAATTACTTATGTAAGTTCTATAATTTTATAACAAAATACCTTTGTTACTGAACACTAACAGTATTTGCAAAAATCTCGTTTTTATTAAGCAAAAACAGTATCAGCATAGCCACTTTAATCTCCTTATTTTATACTACTTAAAATTATTTTTTCCACCCCTCTAAGTAGCAATTCTCCCTCTAACAAATAATTTGCAATAAAAGGATCGTAGCAAAAGTTTTTAAATAAATAAGGAAAAAAGAGCAAAAATGAGTAAATATTTTTATTAAAGATAAACAGTTTATAATCATGTTAAAAAAATATTCCATATTTTCTGATATATAATGAAAATGGATCTATAATACAGCCTACCTGCGAACAGTGACGTTTGTGTGAGTTGAAGACGCGATAAAGATTGTTTAATCGAATATACCAAGTAGTTTCACAATTTTTAACTGTAAATGTTGAAAGTATTAGCTCCAGAAAGATAGATACACTTTGAAATGACACTGTGACTTCAGCTTTAAGCTGAAACCAAACGTTCCTAGGGCGCAATTGGGACTCTTTTTCAATAACTAAAGAAATTTTCTGTGATGCCCTCCGTTTTCAACTTTATATCGGGTCGGCGTTCCTGTTACTCATTCCCATAACGCCCGGTCCAAGTAATGTAAAGAAGAACAAATATGTACCTTCTCTAATATTTGAATAGTTGTAAGTCGGTCCCAGATTCATAGAACACAGGAATTTAAGCTGCTAATACTTTATAAAAACTTTTTAAGTATATATTTACACTTCAAAAGCAACTTACATTATATTATGGGACAGGATTCAAATAATATGTCTTGTTTATATTTCTCATAACCTAACTTTCTACCAGCTGTAAAAATTTTACGCGTATGAGAGAGAAAGAAGACGAGAGAGAAAGAAGACGAGAGAGAAAAACATGAGAGAGAAAGAACATAAGAGAGACATAATTGATTTCTCCATTGTAAAATGGGTTTCCGTCATCTGTTAGATCAGGTAATAAAATAAGTTTAACTGAATAGACCGAAAGTATTGTCAATGAGTAAAATTATAACACTGATACCAAACGAATGAAACTTTAGCATTTTTTTTTTAATATTACGTTGTTCAGATATATACACGTCTTATGAATTATTGAAAACAAAAATGAAGTAGAATAGCCACACCACAGCAAAAATGTGCAGAATAAACGGTTGTTCTTGTCCTTCGTTTTTTCTTTGTTTTGTTTTAAAAACTATGGAAATGTTAAATAATTGTAGTTCAATGTGTTTTTATCTTACTGATTTAGAGTTTTCTTTGTTTAATATCCATGAAGTTCTAAGTAACATATATAGCGTGTCCCATAAAGTTCTTCCCATATTTTAATCTTTTTTATTCTTAGACCTGGCAAAGAAAAATTCTGGGAAGTTTTCTGCATATTTCCAAACTAAAATATCACTAAAAGGATTTAAAAAAATCTTTACCATTTACGAGAGAAAGCACAAAATTTAAATAGGGCTTAAGAATAAACTACCTTTATTGTCCATTTTTTGTAAAATTTAAGCTCAACTTTTTTTTTAATAAAAGTTAAGGTTTGTAACAAGTTTTGAAACAATTTTATGTACGTGTTGTCTCAAAAAGTTGTTTTAAGCTCAACATAAAAAAGTATCTGCTAAAATTACTTAATGATGTCTAAAATGAACATAATTTGTTTGGAAAGTAGCTTCCTAAAAACTATTTTAAAAATGACCTAATCTATTAAAATTTCGGTTACAAAAGTTAGCATTCTTAGAAACAGAAACATCGAAATAAAAAAAAAGTGATAATTACATTAAATTTAAATTTCAACGATCCCCTTGTTTTTCGATACAAATTATGGTTCTTTTGGAAGAAGCTGACATAGCATTTTGTATTGAATTTTTGGAAATTTCTCTGTCACACTGACTTATTACGCGTTCTACATGATTGATGCCAACAAAAGGTCTATGTCTGTAAACTTTTTCTTTTAAATAGCCCCAAAGAAAATAGCCCAGTGTTTAACAATTTGAGGTAGAGTTGAGATGTTTTCTCTGAAAAAGAAAGGTCCAACAATTTGATCTTTATAAAGACCAAATCAAGCCATAGTTTTAGATGAGTTCTGATTTTTGCATTCAATGGTAAAATTTGGATTTTGGATTAAATTTGGAGTAAAACTATTGTTCTGTTAATTTTTTATAAGGTTTTGTTAAAGGCATTAAGCAACATGATGAGTCTTTTTGATATAATAACAGAAAACAACTTTTAGATATTGTACATAAAATTATTAATAACTTAATATTTACTAAAACAAAGATCTGCTTACGAACAAAAAATGTACAATAAAGGTAGTTTATTCTTAAGCCCTATTTAAATTTTATGCTTTCCCTAGCATATGGTAACGATTTTTTGAAATTTTTTTGGTGATATCCTAGTTTAGGAACACAGAAGATTTTTTTTACCAGGCTTAATAATAAAAACAATCCCATATGAAAAGAACTGCTTTCCCTAGCATATGGTAACGATTTTTTGAAATTTTTTTGGTGATATCCTAGTTTAGGAACACAGAAGATTTTTTTTACCAGGCTTAATAATAAAAACAATCCCATATGAAAAGAACTTTATGGGACACGCTGTATATAGCTCGGATCTCTTTGATTAGCAAGAATCTCCAACTATTATCAAGTGACGACAGCTTTCATTTAACCTAAGTTGGAGACAAAGGAATTTTAGTGGTCTCTAACTGTGATGCTAGTTTTACAGGTCCTAAAAAAATGAGTTATTGGCAGGATTAATGAAAACTTTTATTTTTACTCTTTGGTTATCTTTGAACGCGAAGTTTAAATGTTTCATGCAAATTGTATAATATACCAAGTCATTTTTCCGTAACGCTGAAGTTTTAAAATAAATTAGCTTCACTATGACAATAATATTTTCCATGTGACCTATTAAAAAGGTAAAATCAATGGTCCATTATTAGGATCAAAAACTCCTACGCAGTGCTTCTATTATAAACATTTCAACAACAGTAGCACAAAGAACATCACGATAAGTTGCCCTATAGCTCCGGATATTTCGTTAAACCTGTAAAGATAACGACGTACGTACTTCCCACTTGTCATTGATGACAAAGTTTTTTATGTGCTTGAGTGGTTCTCTATTAAAGTTAAACATCCATTATAGAGAACGAAAAATCATTTTAGGACATTTAAATTAGAAAATACCCTGCCTATGTACTATTACTTATAGTTTGCCCAGCAAGAACTGGCACTCGAAAAGAAAGAAAAAAAATCCCTATGATGCCGTACTTATAACTTTTAAAAATTCGGAATACTAAAAAACGATGTAGTACGTGTACGCCTATAGTTGTGTAGTATTCCGAATTTTAAAAGTTAACTACGGCATCATAGGGATTTGTTTTTCTTTCATTTCGAGTGTCAGTTCTCGCTGGGCAAGCTATACTTCATTGTAAATTTTGGATGTCAGGAACTAGTAAGTGATATATCCCACATCATTAAAAAAAATTGTGAACAATAACCAAGTAGTAATTTTATCTTTTAAATGTGAAAGATAAAATAGTTTTCCAAAATATGTTGAACGCGAAGCGGAGTTCGATCAGCAGTCGAGTGCAGAAAAGATACTTTCCGCACGTGTTGGGTACAATGATTTATTTACGAGCGTGAGGACAATTATCCAGGTTTGGTTTTTTTTTTAAATATTTTTTTTCAGTATAGACGGCAAGGTGAAAATATAATTCAAAATTTAAAGTTATAATATTTTCATTGGTTATTAACAATATTAATGGTAAAATAACAGATACTTGCATTTGTTCAATTTATGGCCAAGGCTAACTGGTTGCTTATATCCGAGCTTATATCCAAATTATGTTTTAATTTTAACATAGCATTGACTATCAGTAGTACCTTGACCATAACTTGGATGGTTTGCAAATTTTTGAAATGCCTGAAAAGTATAGTAGAATTACCTCTTCCTTCTTGAAATTGTTTATTTTCTATTTTGCACCCTGCTTACTAAAAGTTTCACACTTCGACGTTCACATTCTTGGCTTCTTCGAGAATGTCTTCCGGTACTCCACCAATCATATTGTCACAAGTGGAGAAACCAATAATATTTGATAGTTGGAATTTTAATGCATATTCAATAAATAAGCTACATCCTGCCGATGAAGAGAAGAACTTATGATTAAGTAAAATAGGATTATAGTTTACTTATTGAACTTCCAAATATTGATCTATGAAATATTATTGGATTTTCCACTTGTGACAATATTCTCTTCAATTTCTTAACTGAACTCCATTTTCTACTCACAAGTTGGATAAAAGTCGAATAATCTTTGTATTTTCACTTTGACGTCTATACTAGGGTCGAGCGACGGTATACGACAAAAAATTTATTTTTTGAAAATGATGTTGCCTCACCTTAAGAAAGTTGTGGTTGGGAAATAATTTTTTTTTCGAATTTCAATTTTTTTACGAGTGTCCCTTGACTGTCACAAGATAAAGAAAAATTGAAAAAAATATTTTTTTCTTTCTTTGAAAATGAAGTTGCCCGACTTTGAAAAAGTTTAAGTTACAAACTAAAAGTTTTTTAGCGTTTTCCGACTTTTTTACGAGCATCCTTTCCACCGCCACAAAATTTAAAAAGAGTGGAAACCTAAAAAAAAGTTATTTTTTTATTTGTGTTACTATTCACTACTATTCCACTCATTAGTAAATTAAAATAGCAAGCTACAGTAAAGTAAACATTTATTTAAAAAACTACTGAACTAGAAATTTAACATTTTGAAAGAAAATCTTCCTTGCTTTCGAATTTTGACAGTATGGACATAGAATCTAATTTGTTCGTAACTATTTAGTCCATCTCGCCTTTCATAACCACAAACTGCAATCAGGGGCGGGCTTATGGGAGGGGATGGGGGGGAGCGTCGTCCCTCCCGTGGATGCGCGAGTTGGCTTATTAGAGTACGAGTTGGCTATTAGAACCTCGTACAAAAAAACCGTCGACAGTTTGGTTTTGGGAAAATTTGCAAGGAGGTCGACAGACGTCGGCGGTTTTTCTCGGGGGGAATTTATAAAAAAAAGATCTACAATTTTGAATTTTTATCTTTTTATAACTGGATATTTTTCCTCTCCCCCTCACTAACATAGTGCTTTGGGTATGCCCCTGACTGCAACAGATGCTTCAGTCACATTTTCACTGCTCTTTCCACGACTTGCATGTGGCAAGGGTAATCTTGGAAATTTCTGACTGCTCTGGGTCGTCTATAATTCGTTTTAGCTGGGAATTACTCAGTCTAGCAGTTATTGGTGGTTCAGTCCAAATGACAGTTGACAATCTACTAGTTCATCGTAGCTTCTAGCTTTAAAATAACAACCTGGGACTGCAAATCTTCCAATTTTTGGTTTACTATCGGTTTCGGCCCTAGGCTTCAAAATTATGCAATAAGATAGCTGTCTTATACCTATGTCTGCCCTCGTCCCAGTACATGGAGAGTAATAAAAATTATAGTAACTTGCAGGCAGAAAAAAGAAAACTGCGCTTTTTTACATTGCTATTGCTCTTACTGTTTTTAATAAAATGTCCTTTCGATTGGATCTTAATTTTTTTTAATATTAAACATTTTTTTAAACTCGTAGTCTTACCTTATTTTGCTTTAACACGAACATGTAATATAATCCAGGCATTTACATACAGTAAAGTTAAATAGTCGTTGACTATCGTTCTGAAAAGCATCTAATTTTGATTTGTAGGAAGGAACGTCTTTTCTTTGCAAATATGGCTTCAGCAGATCTTTCCTTTTTTTTCTGGTATTCTTTAATTAATTTAGGGTATAATTTTGATGATTTACAATTGGAATAGAAGCAGATTTCCAAATACCATTATTCTTTTTAGCAAAACACTTTCTGAAGCCTCTGACATAAGAAGGTTTGGTTAACACGATTTTGTTCTAGGTTATGTCGAGTCCATAAAAAGTATTTTATAACGTTCGAGCCTTGGATAAAACGAAACAGGATAAGTCTTTTGGTGCTCCAAAATGTGTCATTTTTGCACTTCTGTTTTTTTTTTTGGAAATTTTTGTTTATACAAGTAGAACTAAGAAAAACAACACACCATAACGAGTTAAGTTAAGCACACCGCTATAACGACAAACGACTAGCGATGGGTCATTCGTTCACTTTCAAGAGAGCCCGCTCACTCGTTCAGCTCACTTGGAAGAGTCGTTCGCAAGGAGTCGTTCGATTAAACGAGGGCTGCTACCCGTATCTCCGAGCTGCGAATTGCGGCGCTCTTTACTTTAGCGTGACACCTGCATTTGTTCATGTTCATAAAATAGAGCAAAAAATGCTATGAATTACACATTTTCGACTGCCGACGGCACGCTGCTTAACCCATTAGCGCCGTGCGTTGCCATATGGCAACGCCAAACCCGTGCTCCTTTAAACGGTTTCTGATTGGACAGGACTCTCTCTGGGTTTGTGGAGGTACCTTATTTGCTTGTTGCGGTTAGAAACAGTGCATTTCTAGCGGCAAAATTAGTTTACGCTTAAAAGGCTTAGTTTGCACAGTGCTTAAATATTGGTTAATTGCGAACTTTGGAAAAATATGGACATTCAGTTCGAGTAAGTATTTTTTAATTTATTCTAAATACAATTTTTTACTCTGCCATTGGCAACAGTGATCTTAAGGTTTAAAACTATCTTTTCAGAAAATTTAAGAATATTTTAACTGTATATGCATGTGTTACGCATGTGTAAATATTGACGTTGCCATGTGGCAACGCTAGGCGCATATACTCTGCAAATTTCATTATTTCTTTTTTACATTCTAGAAGGGGGGTTTCACTTGCGGAAGCATTGGAAATGGCATGCAACGACAAAATAGACGCAAATATTTATATTGAGCCACCGGAACCAAATGTGGATACAGACAAGGATTCAGCGGAGGAGGATGATGGCGAGTAAGTTAAAGTTTTTACTTTTATTTCTTTCTTTCCAAGTAAATTTTACTTTGCAGGTTAGTTGACCACCTAACTTCTCGCCAACTGCGAGCTAATGCTGAAAGCAGGCTGGCAAATAATGAGAGAATAGATGTTGAATATGAGCCACAGATTCCTGTTGAGGAGTTAAGTGAGATGACACTTACTTCTCTATTTAGTTTGCTGGAAATACAAATAAACTGGCTAAAAGAAAGGAAAAATGAAAAGAAAAAATTGAAGCCGAAAGCCGAAGCCCAAAAACAGAAACGCATATCCCACAGCTAAAACTGATCGCAAAATACAATACATATATGGAAGGCACACTCAGTTCCTCGCATACGCGATGTGAAACGGTGTTGGTGCCATCCGGCGGCGAGTAACGCGGCAGATGGGCGGAGATCGGGCGGCCGAGGTTTGCTCAGATTAAGTGGGGGCCTATGACACGGAACATTAATTGTGCAAGTATAGCTTGCACTTGACCGATTTTTTTTTAATGAAAATCTAAATTAATGAATAAAAACCAGAACCATAAATATTTAATTTAAGTAGAAAATACAAAGAGAATGGTTTATTTGATTTATATTCATATTTGCTATTAGTGAGGCTGAGATTTATACATTATTTCCAAGTATAGGGGTTTCAATGGATGTAACTACTGCAGATTTCTATAAACAGTAACATCACGTCAGATGGTGTATTATTAACGAAATAAAGCTATAAAATAATCAAAAAAGAAGTGTCTAATCAAAATTATTAAAATTTTTGCTACACGTAATACCATCAAGGTGAACTTGAAAATTTAGCATAGGTAAAATTTAATATTTGAAAATATTTTTTAAATCGAGTTAAACGGCACTGTACAAAAATATATTCAGTACTATAAAGTCCCAAGAGCAAATATTTCAAAATAACTTTTTAAATATGATAAAATTTCTTGTCCCGACAATTACCTATGTAGATTTCCACAGAAAAGAATACTTTTTTTGTAAAATTAGGATCACTTGGCGGTATAGCTCTAAGGTCTATTTAAATTCAACAAGAACTTTTTTCCCTTCTCAGAAATTTGTTAAGCGAAACTTTTGTCGAGACAAATCGGGGAAAAACCTAATGATCATTTTTGTTGAATTAATCATGTCTTTTTTATCATTCGGGTTTTTATCAAATTAATATTTTAACATTACAAATAAATTACTGAGAAAACAAGGTTAATCCTTTCGATTTATATTCCAATCTTCTTAATGGTAAGTATAATGGAAAATATGAGAGTTCTTTGAGAAATTTGATGCTAATAGTCAAGAAGTTTTACACGTAATTCCTATATTTTCATAAAAGATCTTTGACATTGAATACAAGTAATATTTGACTTTACAGGCTCTAAATTAATTTTGTGGATTCCGTAGCTAAAAAGAGGCTATTTTAGTCCCTATGTTTAAGGATTAAGGTGTCGCTTTTAATCCCTGAAGGATTACAAATGCTTTAAATCCATTCAAAATGTATTTTTAACTCGATTTTTAATCTCTGTAATATCCTCGATTTTTTGTATGCTAGGAGTATGTTTTCTGTATGTTCAGTTATTTTCTTGGAATGGTACCAGGTTGCAAAATCTTCGTATTGTGTTTCATATATTTTTCTTGATTTTGGCGGCAATAAGCTAAACGTATTCTCTGCAGTGTCTCCCTCAATTTCACTAATAAAAAAATCGCTCATAGTTTCGAATATTGTTGTGCAAAAGGATTTTTAAAATTATACAAAAAAATATTTGTTAATTTGGTGTTCTACAATTTTTGCAAAAATAGCATTTATACCACTGGACTAAAAGGTTTTTTAATCCCTCGTGCCATTGGTGCCCTTGCCTGCGGCTCGGGCACCACATTTTGCCCTCAGGATGAAAATAACTACTTTAGTCCCTTGATATACAAGGTGTCCGGAAATGACGATGACAAACTTTGAGGTATGATTCTACATAAAAAAATATAAAAAAAAGTTCATATTAACATTGGTCCGCAAATGCTTCCCTAGGGAGCTACAGGCCCTTGAAGATGGTGTCAAAAAATGATTTTTATTTTTATTAGGATCTACTTACAATACAGAAATGAACTTTTAGGCATGAGGTAGCGTTATACGAGGTCACTTTTTAAAAATAGCAAATAACATACTGCAACCAGTGGCGTGGGAATAAATGGGTGGTGGATTATATTTAAGGTCGTATTTTTTTTCGCCCAACCACCCTTTTGCTTCCACGCCACTAGTTGCAATATGGGTCACCTGCTATTTTTAAAAAGTGACCTCTAATAATACTAACTTATACCGGAAAGTTCATTGCTGCATTGTAAGTAAATCGTAATAAATTCAATAAAAATCATTTTTACGACACCATCTTCAAGGGCCTGTAGCTCCCTGTAGAAGCATTTTCGGATCCATAGGCGTAGCTAGGTCTATCTATATGGAGGGGCTGACGCCCCAGCAAAAAATTATATAAAGATATTGAACTTCTTGAATTTTGACATGTGTCTTATATGTCTTGTATTTTTTCTATTTCGGGTGTATATATTTTTGGATCTTTACCTAGCTTTTTCTTCTTTTGCTTTCTATACTTTTCTTGTATATTTCCCTTCATTATTGTCACATGTCGCAATCGTTTTGATTTCCTCATTTGTTATTCTGTTACTCTTGCACACATCTTCTATCTTTCCAATGCCTTTCATTTCACATATTATATTAGTTGTGGTAGTGCTACATTTTTAACTTTTGATGTATTATTAATTATTTTTTAGCCATATAGGTATCTACAACAATTGATATTAAGCCTTCGTCAGACAGCCAATCTATTTCCATTGCGTCGATTTGCTCTTCCAGTGCGTAATGTATCTTTATTTAATAGGAGCAAGTAAAAGAAGAAGGCAATATGACTCGACGGCGATACTGTCTTTCGTGAATGTTATGTTGAATAAGGCACATATTTTATTGGGTCATCGGATTTCTGGGAGAATGGATTGTAAAATATAAACCGAAAATCGCTACCCGCCCTGATGGGGAGTAGTCAAACTAAATTGCTAATAGCTTTGTAATGCCAAAATAAGCTGGTAATCTGAGAGTGAAACAATCTACACAATAGGTGTTTTTTCTGATCGAGAAAAACTAAACAACTTGGTTCACTTCATAAGCTTTTCAACTTTTAAAGAAAAAAATCTAACAAAAGAAAATTACGTTTGACCTTCCAAGATTTAGAAAGCTATATTACAGGGCAAAGTACAAATATTTTACCCTCTAATTACTTGTCGTAAATTCTATGACGCGAAATCCAACGTGAATGTTTACACCCTTGCTAAAAGGGCTGTTGCTATCAAATTTAAAAATAAATAGAACTTTTCGCTGTAATAACTATTTATCTCTCTAGAGACACCAAATATTAATATGATCTTTCTGTTTTATTGAAAAATTTCTGAATGAAGCTGGTGGTGTTTTTAGCTTTAAAATATCGTGCCCCTAATCTGTTCAGCCGAACCGAACGACACAGCGCTGCATCTGTATGAGTGCGTGCTCTGCTCCGCTCCAATTCGAAAAATGAATTGATCGTAGCAGAAGAGTTTTTAGCTGACTGGCAAAGAATCACGAGTCTAGCGCTGTTGTTCCGTCATGTTGTCAATAATAACTTACAAATGAACAGATGACCAGGTGAACAGGTTTTCGGAACATGTTCTCGGGTGAAAACCGAATTGTTGGAACTTGTTCAGCAATTTTACCTGTTCTTTAACATCTCTGCTGAGATTAGCAAGAGTGTCGAACCTAAACAAGAGGGTCAACGGCGATTGGCGCTTCGTTTTCCCGACGGTATCCGAAGTATATCGAATGGGGTCGTAGTTGACCTCGCGTTATTAGCAGAGAAAAATAAGACAGAGGGAATAATATCGCTTCTTCCCGCCAGCTCGACAACGCGATGGCCTTCAAACGGCAACACCCCGAGATTAGCGCGTACGATTCTCACAATACACCCCGACATTAGCCAGTGCGATAGCAACACGGCAAGCAGAGAGAGTTTTCTACGGCGTGTCTCAATACTCACTCTCACTGTGCTTTATAATAGCCCAAAATCTGCATCGCACGCCCATGGCAGCTTATTTCGACGTCAGTCGATTTGGACGTCATCGAAAGCAAATCGTATTATTTGTGAATGAAATCCGTACGAGATATTATTCTCTCTGTCTTCTTTTTCTCTGTTATTAGTTAAGGGCTAAGCAAGAAAATACGTTAACTCACTTTTGAGAAAATTACCCATAACACTAGTTGTACAAAGGCATATATTATTGTAGGTATTTATTTGTATGATTGGCATCGTCTTTAAAATTTGCTTTACTAATACGCCAACTCTATTAATATTTAAAAAAGAGCTTGCGCCTGATTTCAGAATAATGTTAATGCATTTTATAGTCAAAAATCGATAACCAATTTAGTGCCGTTTCCTGCTTGAGTAGTTCCTCCTTTCCAAAACCATTAAAAGCACATTACACCTTAATAAGGGAAATTTTGTTCAGGTAAAATTACAAACTATTCAATAACATCCTCCAGAACTTTTTAAATGACTTAGGAGTCTTTAATCTATCTTTATAAATTTATCATCGGAACTTACTAAGCCAAGACAAATAAAAAATTTAATGATTTTCTTTGATAAAGTATTTCTATTGTCTTCCCAGTTTTCGATTAAGACTTAATAGAAGTACAAAAAGTTTGCAAGGCACACTAAATATTTAAGAAGGCTGTCAGCTAATTTTAGATATCACAATCCATACAGAATTATGTTGTAATGCGCTTTAGCGATATGGAGATAGAGTTACTCGTTCGCTTTTAACCGGTCATGTCTTTTATTCAAATCCAATTCTTGTCTTCTATACTTATTTCTATTTTCTAACAAATCTCCTCTATCTATTCATGTCCTCTTCAGGTACTCTTTACACACAAAAGATGTAGGTATCTGTTTTTCACGTCTTGGATATCCAAGGCGCTACTCTTTCTATATATTTTTAACGGGGTATGGCAGATATACAGGGTGTTAATTAAGTATGTACAATAAATTTAACGGACAATTATTTGAGTGATTTTAAGACTAAAACTTCATATAAACATGAGTCCGCAAATGCTTCGTTTTCAAGATACTGGTAAACTTTTTTAAAAAAATTGCTTTTTCGTAAATATCTTAAATATCCTTTACCCAATTTTGTTGTAATTTGGCAGTGATATTCGTAGTGTTAAGGGGCTAATGTAGCCCTAACTTGATTAAATGTATTAAGTCCAGTGGTGCCCCGAGCGACACCTTAACGAATATTTTTGACAAAAAAATGTGCGCCACACATTTTTTGTAATTTTCTATTTTTTTATTATTAAGCAACTAAAAGTACAGCTTTTTTGTCTCTTGAAGTTTTTTCGTATCTTGATTAGTTTTTGAAAAAAAAATAAGAAGGGAAATTTTTTTTGAAAATTATCATTTTTTTATTATTTTTTATTAATAATAACAACAACAACACATAAACACTAAATTAAAAACATTTTTTAACATCTAAACTAACGAATTTTACTAATCTTCGGCTTCAAGACAACCGTCTAGCCGCCTCATCATTGAATTACGCACTCTCCCGAAAATACCTGGCGTATTTTTTATTATGTCACATGAATTAATGATTATATTTCGTAGATCATCTCCACTTTTAATAGGAGTTTTGTATACCAACGCTTTAAGGTGTCCCCAAAGAAAATAATCTAGGGGATTAATATCGGGCGAGCGAGGAGGCCATGGTTGTGGGCCTGCTCTCCCAATCCAACGGTTATGGTAATTTTCATCCAAAACTTGCCGCGCCACTAGACTAAAGTGCGGTGGAGCCCCGTCGTGCATGTACCACATACGGAATCTTTCCATGACTGGAACTTCTTCTAAAGGTCCAGGTAAAGCAAATTCTAAAAACCTTCGGTATTCTTCCCCATTTCTTTCTTTTCTTCCCTATTTGGAAGAAAATGAGGCCCAATGAGGTGGTCACCGACAATTCCAACACAAATATTAAAAGAAAACCGTTCTTGGAAATTATTTTCCACTAAGGCGTGTGGATTGTTTTCGGCCCATATGTGATTGTTATGGAAATTAATAATTGAATTGCGAGAAAAACAAGCTTCATCTGTAAACAATATTCGACTTAGGAAACCTGGATTTCTTATTATTTTACCGCATAACCAATCACAAAAAGTTAGTCTTAAAGGCAAATCTCTGGGCAATAGAGCTTGGACACGTTGCATATGGTAGGGATATAGCTGCTGGTCTCTTAAAATCTGCCACACTGTGACATGGGTAATGTTCAAGTTCTTCAGCTACTTTCCGGGTACTGGTATGAGGATTTGCTTCAATTTTATTTAAAACAGCTTCTTCCATTTGAACTGTTCGTACCCTTACAGGCCTCTCGATGATAACTGTCGATCTTTTAAAACTGCCTGTTTCAGAAAGTCGTGCATGGAGACGTACAAAAGTTCTTCTGTTAGGTACTACACACATGATAAATGCGTCTTGCAGCATTAGAGTTTCCATGAGCCATTTCGTAACATAAATGCATATCTGCCATTTCACTGTTAGTAAACTGAACCATATTGGACAAAAAATAGCTCGAAAAATAATCACCAAATATGCTTTTTATAAAAATTACAAATTAATAGCTTAATAATTTGACAACAGCTGTCAAGTTGTTTACCAAATGCTGCAATCGTTTTCCAAGGCAACCCTTGCTTATTTCCTATTTTTCCCCATGTTTCTCGTGTGGTCCAGGGATATACAATTAAGTGGATTTTTTTTCAAAAACTAATCAAGATACGAAAAAACTTCAAGAGACAAAAAGCTGTACTTTAGTTGCTTAATAATAAAAAAATAAAAAAATTACACAAAAATGTGGCGTATATTTTTTTGTCAAAAATATTCGTTAAGGTGTCGCTCGGGGCACCACTGGACTTAATACATTTAATCAAGTTAGGGCTAAATTAGCCCCTTACCACTACGAATAACACTGCCAAATTACAACAAAATTGGGTAAAGGATATTTAAGATAAATCATTTTTTTTTAAAAAGTTTAACACCCTGTATCTTGAAAACGAAGCATTTGCGCTCATGTTTATATGAAGTTTTAGTCTTAAAATCACTCAAATAATTGTCTGTTAAATTTATTGTACATACTTAATTAACACCCTGTATTTAAAGACTACGTTGTAAACGTCATGTGGTCTTTAATGATGTCCATCCGCCATTAAAAGAACTTAACATCTTAAATGCTTAAAATTTCAAATTTTTGCCATTGTCGTTTAATGTGATTTTTTTATTATTTTGTGATTAAGAACGTTAAAGGCAAGTCGGCAACTCTAGAGTGAAGCTTTAATGTTCTGGAAAAGTAGGTTTGCTCAGGTTTGTTGGAGATAGTTAAAGCTCTACGTGACGGCGATGGGCTCCCGCATGAAGAACTGCTTAACTACATATATATCGAAATGACAGCATTGTATGTTACGTATAATATCGAAAACTAATAACTTAAAATAACTTAACAAATAAACAAGCTTAATTTACCAAAACATATTGGCAACAATTTCTAACAAAAACAGATTGGCTGATTTTGATGATGACCTCTCAAATGCTGAAGAGCAGTGCGACAAAAGTACAGCAAGATTTTTTTTTGGGAGAAATAATTGCTATTCCCTTCTACCGACATAATCATTATCGTTCAGATTTAATAAAAATGTTTAAGATTTAGTACTGGTTCAAGTAAAGATCCTCAGTTGATCAGTCGGATTTTGACAAGTTCGTGTCCTGTCATTGTTAATAGGGCCTTATTTAAAACTGATGCTTAAGAATGCATCAGTTGTAAATAAGGCCTTCAGCGATTGTTTGGTTTGCCAATGATTTTGATCTTGGAACAATGGATTTTGATCTTGCTAGAATGAATTTAGTTTTATTATTGTGAAAAGCACGTACTAAAATTTGCAGAAAAACTTGGAAACAAATTCATAGTACATTAGTTGTCTTATTCTTACACTTGTCAGTTTAAAACTTTTGGTTGTCGAATTGCACCGGACTAGCGTTGAATAATCTGGCCGTATGTGTTTTTATCAGACTCCCATAAGACCAAAGACTCGTTATCTGTATTTTCTTTATATTTCTACAAGCTTGACCATTTTCCTTATTTTTTCATTTTATTTTTATTGGTCTCTTTATTGCTGCACACATCCATGTTAACATACTAATTTCATCTTATTTTCGATCATTTATTTTTATTGGCCCTGTTTCCGTTCCATAAGTCACTGCAGGTCAGACCACTATTTTACAGAATACTCCCCTTTTCCCCCCACTCATTTTGTGGTCACATCACCTCAAAGACATTTTTCCAATTATTTTATCTCGCTGACACTTTGTGTTAAACTATATATTGTAAAGTAGAGCGTAATAAGCAATTAGCCATTTAATGACAAAATGTTTCACCCAAATAGAGTTTCTCGAAATTAATTTCACGTTGTAAATACCGAAAGAGAACATGCAGTAACAGTACCTAAACTGCGACAATAAACATGGATATACACACGAATTAAAAAGTTTCTTATATAACTAAGGCAGGCACTGTTGGTCTGTTACCAGAGGCGTCGATACCGAAAATAAATACTTACGTATACGGTATTTGACAAAAATAATTTAGTTCATGGGCGTTGCCGTGATTGTGAGAAATAAAGAAACCGGTCAAGTGCGAGTTCGACTCGCGTATTGATGGTTCCGTACCACTTACAATATTGTGAATTTCTCACGGAACGCAAAATTTTCAATAACTATGGAAAGGCCCAGACGCCCACGGTACGTTAGTACTTAGGCTTGAAGAATACGTGGGATGTCATTAAGATAAAAAAAAGGCTAATCCTTGAATAAATAACAAGAGGCGGCGACTTGCGCATAAAGGCGCATAAAGGGTACCACCGTGAGATAGTGTTTATATTTTCTTATTAAATTTGTTTTATCTCATATTCTTGTTGCGCTGTGTTAAAATGTCACATAATTAAGAATGATGGAAAAAATAGGACATCACAAAAATCGTAGAAATATGTTAAATACGTAGTTGTAGTTTTACCATTGGAAATATATTCTTAAAAGTGGATGGGTTCGAATGTAGACACCAAAAGACCCCTGAAATTTCGTGTGCATGTCTAGCACGCTTCGTTTGCGCATGGTACGCATTTTGGTCTACTGCGCAGATGTTAAAAAATGAAAAATAATGAATGGATTGCGCAGGCTGGTAATGTATGGCACAAGAGGTCGACTACCGGTCGACTTATGCTCCGCCCGGACGGTAAAATTGTGTGGCATTTTGACCTTTTTCACATATGTATGTTGCAATACTAGTCCATAGAAAAAAATATTCAAAACTACGACACGCCACCCCGCCGTCTTCATTTTTGAACAATAATATTTATATTAAAAGATAGTATTGGCATCATAATTAATTAGTAGTTGCACCAAGTTTCGATCATCCATCACACTGGCTAACTAAAATAAAATATTTTAAAAGTAATGTTTATTACGTAAACGCGGCGTAAAATACGCTAACACAGCCGCACCGCGGTCTCGCGGTCACCTGAGTCGCCTCGCTTTTCGGCGCCACTAAGAGCAGACCAAAAGATGACAGCTTTACATAAAATTTCTTGGACATCTGCATCTAGAATCCAACTAAAATTCCAGCATATATGAATAATCCATAGGATGATTTAATAGCTATTTATGAAACCAGTCAGGAAATGATTTATTTTGTTTAACGAGTGTAATGTTTAAGATCCCTCAAAATTAGACTAGTTAAACAAAATTACATTTTCTAACGTGTTTCATATATAATTTTCCTAATTTTAAGAAAAATATGTAAATAAAATCATTAATTTAAATGATTGTATCAAAACATTTATGTGACTATCACACTAACGCAATATGCAACCAGAAATAGGCAACTAGCAACGTGCAATATTATCGCATAATGAGAAAGCACGGCATTAATGTAACCTCTAACACTATGGCAAAAGGGATATTGCTTTCGAAAATATTGCTAATTTCAGGCAATATGTTGCCTAGTAATATCGTAAAGTGAATTGTGTTGCGGGTTGTTTTGATTTAATGTTATGTGATGTTAAATGTCGTATCATCGGAGTCGCCAGCTGACATGGTAGCTAGATTGCTGCGAATACTGTTGCTTGAGTGTGAGACGCCGCCGCGCCGCCGTCAAAATAATATTGTGTATTAAGTAGGCATCAGACGAAGAAATTTTTATTTCATCTAGAAGGTACCTAGTACACCGTTGTCTAGGTTATCATGATGTAGTTTTGAAGGGTTATTTGTAAAGAAGTGTCGCTATACAAATCATTTATTTTTAAATATTGAAAATATCCGAGAACCCAAGTGATATTGAAGATGCAGCTCAAAACGCGTTATCTTCTGTTGTACCCGAAAAGTCAAGAGAGCAGTACGAACTATCTATATAATTGTGTTTCATTTTTTCTATAACTGGTTATAAAATTAATATTTCGTCACCCGTTAGGAAATATTTTACTTTTGTTAAATAGTTACGAAAAGTAAGATGTTTTAAAACTGCCATCGGTTTTGAAAAGTGTCAATTTATTTATGTCAAAATTATAAAATGAAATATTATATATCTAGCTCCAAGCTGCATACTTCGGGAAAAAATAGGCTTGCAAGATTTGGAATCACAGACGGTAGATGACTGAAAAATTCCCTATTTAGCGATAAAAGACTTTACATTATTGTGATAAAATAAAACGCGTGAAGTGACCAACCAATAAAGGATTTTAATTCCGAGTACGGTACACCTTCAAATTAAACATGGCCAACAAAGTATTTTCAACTGAGGCTGCTTTCCATGATTTTGCGTGAATATTTACACTTTATTATTCATACCATCGATGGATTTATCGTTAAGGATACTATGAAAAATTTAACAAAAACTACTTTATTAAAAGCGGAAAATCCTATTGCATTGAATTTTTTAACAGAATAACGATTCGAAACACTCCTATAATGAACAAAAATTACCTGTAGAAAATAATATTCGGATTTTGCTTTGATCAGCATAAACCCCGGACCTTAACTCCATTGAAAATCTATTAGACAAAGTATTTCCGGATGCTTTAATATTCTTGCAGCCTCACGTTGAAAATAGAGAATGTAGAGATAAAAAATCGCCGATCTAAAAAAAGCGCTTACGTGGGAACACAAATACGGAAAATAACATGTTTTATTCGAGGTGCTTTTTAACAAGCGCTTTATAACTTTGAAAAAGTGTCGGTGCGAAAAATGCCTTTAGTGTCAACGCAAGGTTGACGTATTAGGGATTGTTTCTTTACCGCTTTAAAGCGACAAAATAGAACATTCACTCGCTCAGATCAAATATACTGTGGCCTTAAGATGGACTTTAATCCAAGAGGCGATATTCAGGTTTTGGTAGTTTCTTAATAACTCACCAAAAACTTGTTGCCATACAACATAAATCCCGGGTTTTATTAAACATATTTCTGCTCGATGTTGTAAACATTTTTATTAATTTTCATACATCTTATTGCCTTCATTTGTTCACTTCTATTCCAAAAAGATTTGATATTGATTTACATTTAATACAAAAACCTAATTGCTATAAAAGCATACGAGTGAACACACTCCAAATTTTTAATTATTGATTTTTACTTTTTAGTTCTTATTTAAATCAAATCAAATCAAATCAAAAATCTTTATTGTACATTTTGCGTAATTTGACTTTGGACAGCCTTACAAGTAATATATTTACAGCCATTGAAGAGGAGACAACACAAAAAGAAACATAGTTACCTAATGATCAGAAATCATGAGTTGGTAAGAATTCGCATCTTCGTATTAGATAATATAACAATAATACGCACACACAAGTATACGGGGAAAAACAATAGTAACATTACAGATGGTTCAGATGGTTTGATGACAATTGGCACAAGTCAACAAACAAATAAGTAAAATAATAAAATCCAACATAAATCAGCTAAAAATAAAGTAAAAAAAAATCAACATAATTATGGTCATCCAGAGACAGCATCAATCATCTAAGACATTAAACGTCCAATACATTAAACATCAATGCAGTACAAAATATATGCGGCGAATCAGATAATCCGGTCAAAGCAACAACAAGCAAGTAGAGACACAGAGTGTATGCAACACCGCAGCATTACCAAGCGATCGGGGTTAGTTTATATAATTTTAAAACTCTTGAACGCTGAAGAACACGTCACCACGTAACATCTTTTTGATCGCTCTTTTAGAAACATATGTTATTTACTAAATTCCCTAAATGATACAGGCAACAGGTTATACAATGTTATGCCCCAATAAAAAGAGCTATTTTGGTACTTGGTAGTATTTGAAAGCGCAGGACGAAGGAGGTCATTTCGAAGGAGGTATGGAGTACTGGTAGAAGTAGTGGCATATCTTCTTCTTCGTTTATGAACAGAAAGTAGACATTTGTATATACGTATAACACGCCGGTAGTGTCATTATTCCATTTCTTTTTTAATATTCCCTACATGACGTTCTGGGATCTATATTATTTAAGTATTCTACACATCTTTTCTGGGCACGAAAGATACCCAGACTAGAGAAGAGGGCTCCCAGAACTCCAAGGCATACTGCATTCTCGACTGAAAGTAACCATTGTATATGTTACGGATAAACTTAGTTTAGAGGCGAAACCTGGGTTTACCCGGATAAACCCGGATATTACCCGCGAGACATGGATAAAGTCCAAAATATTTTTTAATTAATGCATATTTCGGACTTTACCCGGGTAAAGTGCGTTCTATCCGCCGCGCTTGGATAATTGTGATTATTGCATCATCTATTACCACGTGTAATATATGATGCAATGCATGAATATAAGAAAAAGTACAAGAATATAACTTTAAACGTTATTAAGTTATATTTTCGATGGTATGAACTATGCCAGAAAAAAAAATAAAATCCGCCAAAAAGGTCTTGTGCTGAAACCAGTAGTTTTCTCAGAAATAAACAATTGTTGTCAGGTAGACTAGTTGATATGCAAAAAGTGTCACGCAAAGCTGCTGGAAATCGAACTTAAAGTGCAATGGTAGCTTATCTTGTTCAAATAAATAGAAATGCTATTATAATATCCATGCTTAGTGTTAGCTTTAACTTTTCTTTCAGTTTTTTAAATCGCTTTCGAATAAAAAAAAATTCGACGAGTTTTTACGTTATTTTTCCTAAATTTACCAAAGCGGTAACGGGTAGAACGCGCTTTACCCGGGTAAAGTCCCAAACGTGCATTAATTAAAAAATATTTCGGACTTTATCCATGTCTCGCGGGTAATACAGTTTATCTGGGTAATCCTAGGTTTAGCCTCTAAACTAACTTTATCCGTAACATATGCATTCTTAAGCACCCCCGCTGACACTAATGACTCTCTAAGGGCCAGTTGTATAGGTTTGGTTTAAACTGCAAGCTACGGTTAAACTGTAGTTTCGTGTCAAATCTCCTTTGTATGGCCAACTGTGACAACCACTTGGAGTTTAACTATCAACTGACGGATTGAGTACCAGTTAAAAGCCAAGCTTCGTTTAAACACATGCGCACACGTGAAAAAACTTTCTGATATTGCTTTACAAGACTTATCAGCAGTTCTTCTTCTTGGCTGGAGAAATTAGTTGCCCTAGGAACCTTACCAGCAACATCTGTACTTAAAATCATAATTACTGAGAAAAATTTGGAAAACGGTTTCTCTTCAACGAAAATCGGAACTTCGAATTTCGAAGAAACCCACAAAATAAACAACGATAATTGACATATATGACAAGAGACTTTCCGAACGAAACCTATACAACTGGCCCCAAGAACCCTAAGTGAATAGCATATAGAGTTTAACTGAACTCTTTTAAGTGGATTTTGTATTTAAGTGATGTATCAATAGTTAATCCAAGTATTTTAATTTCACTAACAGTTTCAATCAGCTTACCCGACACTAAGGTGCTTTCACATAGAGCGTTTGAGTTCAATTTTTTAAACACCATGATATTTGTTTTGTCAGAATTAAAGTTTATCTTGCTGGCACCAACCGACCTCCGAGTCGTTGCCTCTAACTGAATTGAATTAATCACTGTCACTCATTAAACAGGTAGTGTCATCGGCACACATGACAACCTTAGATGTTACATGATTAGGAAGATCATTTGCATATATGCTTATGTATTCTGCATTATTAATTGCCCTCGATATTTCCATTTATAATGCCTTTACCCAAGCATGGCTGTTTAGACTTCTCCATACACTTTCTTTTCACGGTCTTCCTTCCAAACTGCGTACCTGCATTCGATAGCTTTCTTTCTAAAGGGCTGGTTACACGGTTCGTGGTTCGCCGAACCACGAACTGGTCCGTGGCTCGTTATGACTCGTCATTTCAAGAGCCAACGTGTCAAAACGGTCCGTGTGATTTGTGTTCTGTAGGCTCGTCAAGATTTTGGGAAACTTGATAACTTAGTTTGAATTTTGACATAATGGATGCAAGACAACAGGCTATAGCTGCTCGGTGTGTTCTGCATATTGACATATTTTTACAAAAAAAAAACAACTTAAAAAACGTAAAAAGAGATTGTAGGTAGCAACATATATAAACAATTGAGACAGGTAAGTTTACAAAATGGTCTGTAATATGGCGAGCCACAGCGAACACACGAGACGTTGGGCCTCCTACGTCACACTGATCCGTCGCTCAGCGGATCAGTTTTCGCGAACCACGGTCCGTGTAACCGGGCCTTAAGCGACACATATGTATCTGTCATGGTGGACGGTCACTTATCTTACTTACATCCTGTCAATGCTGACTTACCCCAGGGTTGTGTCCTGGTACCAACTTTATTTCTTCTTTACATTAATGACCTGCTCTATTACTACCAATATCATCCGCAGTACTCTTCACACCCTAACCAAGTCACAAATCTAAAGCTGAATAATAGACGCAGATTTATGCGAGAGCATCAATTTCAATTTTAGAGGGGGGTGCCAGAAACCTTGTTTAGTTCAACGTCTCGCTGCCTATCATGCAAAAAATCCAGTAGCACTTTCTTCATTCCTATAAATGGCAAAACCCTATAGAACAAGGAATCGTTCGATCTTATTGGCATCACAACTAAAACAAACACGGTGTTTTAATAGTCTAGTTTTAATAGCTATGAAAAGCTTGGTTTCGTCTTCAGAGCTAGAAAATATTTCTTCCCTTCCAACTAAAACACATCATAACCTTCGATGCTTAACATCCTTGATTGTATCCAAAAAGGAGCCATTTGTATCATCAATAACTCCCTTCTCTCGCGCATCGCTGCGCTGTTGGTGATCTGCCCCTTTTCTACAAATTTCGCTTAGAAAAACTAGCGGCAATCATTTTCCCCTTGACTACTCCTAACAGAACAACAGGCTCGTCGCATATGCATCCCTTTACTCTCAAACCACAAGAGCCTAGAACATTCCACTTCTCGTTCTCATTGTCTCCAGATTATGGAACAAATTGCCTGCAGAAGTTCTCTTTACAACCTCTAATGCTTTAAGTCCTGTATCAATAGATTGTATTTCCCTTTTTTCAGACACCCAGTAGCTCTAGTACTAACGGTTTTGAAGATATAACGACCGCGTGGGCTGTCCCACATAAAAAGGAGCTAAAAAGATAAAAGCATTTATGCAAACGTTTAAGTCTTATTTGAGCCCCTAAAGAATGACCTTTAACTTGTACAATTTGTAACTTTTTTTAGCATTAGGAATTTCTTTTAAAATAGCTGTGCCTTTGACTTTTGAGATTTACGAAAAACGAATTTATTTTTTCAAGTTTGTGTCTTTGTTTTTTTGTGCCGTTCAAATTATATGAAATAACTAATTTAAACAACAGAAAACTTTTGCCAGTTATAATAACCTTATCAGAATAGCTACTTTAAGAAAACATGAATTAGAATCTAAGAGATATTCTCAGGGCCCAGTTTACCTATGAATTGTTAAATAAGTAATAATTATTATTAACAATTAAGAACACATATTGCACATATATGTAGGTGTTTATAAAACAGCCTTTCAGGTAAAATTGCTATATTTATCATATAAATATAGACAATCAGTTTCCTATAGACATGCATACACGAAACGACCAATTTGAATTTGTTTGCTTCTGGATACCTGACCTGCTGATCATTTTATATTAATCACGAGATTTTGTACCTTTATCAAAATACTGTTTTTGTCAACCTTGTTTAAATTTAAGATCTTTAAAATATTTGTCGTGAGTAATAAAATGTGGTTAAGTTTTTCATTTATTACAGGCGCTAAATCCCGTAACTTGCGAGACATAAGCAATTCGGTAGGAGAAAACCCAAAATTATCTATAGGTGCATTGCGATAATTAAGCAAAACTAAGTAAAGATCTTTATCATCAGAAAAAGATTTATTTATGAATTTTTTCACTGCTTGTTTGGCACGTACAACTTGGACGTTTGATTGTGGATTACGAGGAATACGCCAAGAAATTGCAATTGAAAAAATTTGAAAAATTGAAATTCCATTCATTAGAAAACTGTTGAAAACATATAGAGTTAAACGGTGGACCCCTATCACTGACTAATATTCTAGGGATACCCAATTTCGAAAATATCTCTTTGAGACCACTAATTACAGTCAATAAATGAGCAATAAAACTTAATGGAACCAATTTTATCCACCTAAAATAATAATCAATTGCTAGTAAATATATTTTTCTGTCGATGTACAATATATCACAGCCAATTTTATTCCAACGTTTATCACAAATTTCATGATTAATTAAAGGTTCTCTACGATTATTATTTTGAAACGTTAGGCAAACTTTCCAATTGGATACAACATTTTCTATGAGTCGGCATACCAGGCCAATAAAAAGACTCAGCTGCTCTATCTTGACGTTTAACAATGTCTAAATGAGAGTAATGAATTTTGTTAATTATTTCCATTGTTGTGTTTTGGCACTCTGAGTTTATCACCTTTATATAGCAAACCGTTAAACTGCACAATTTCATGTCGAAATTTAAAATTATGTCTTACATCAGTAGACACTTTTTTTATACTTTTAGGCCAATCATTTTTTATGTAGTCTAGAGGTTTCTTCAAGGTTACATCGCAAGATGTAGCTACCTGACACTCTTTCAATTTTGTATTTTCAAAATCAATAGATAAGTTCATATCAAAACTGAAGTTATTACCTGCAGATGTTTTCTCTGTCATGCGTGGTAGCATGTCCGTAACAAACAGATCATTGTCAGGTTTATAAGTCAAATTAAAATTAAATTTTCGAAGAAGGTTTAGGATTTAGTACTGGTTTAAATTAAGATCTTAAAGTTGATCAGTTATGTTTTGACAGTTTTTTGTCTTGCCATTGGTAATAAGTCGTTAAAAATGTATGATTTATTCTGATATTTCGCGATTTGCCTGGTTTTCAAAAGATTTTCATCTTGAAATGAGTTGCTGTAGATTTGGTTCTAGCATTGTCGAAAGTACGTACTACAATTGCCCTTTTCTTTATAAATTTGCGACAGAGCTCCGAAATAAATTCATAGTATAAAACTTAGTTGTATTATTCTTACACTTGTCAGTTTACAACTTTTGGTTGTCAAATTAGACCGGACTAGCGTTGGAGAATCTGGCTGTTCAGGTTTATGATCAGTTTCAACATTAAATTTTAATCCACAGACATACTGATTGCGAAAATGTCCCGCAGCCAAACAAAACAGCAGCTAATTCCTTTTCAATTTGCACCCAGTTTGTCTGGCTACTAGACAGTGCTTTTAAGGCCTACGCACATGGTAAAATATTTTAGTGCAAAACTACTCCCAGTCCTTTTGATGAATCTGCAGATATCACAGTGGGTCTTCTTACGTCAAAGTATTCTAAAACAGATTTCGAGGTAAGCACTGTTTTCAACTGGTTAACACTCCGTCACTCGCGCAGCAATTTGCAACGACTTTGCTCGCTTGGGGTAATTTAGACCCCATGAAAATATTTACGTTCCATACATGACTTTAGAGAAGTAAGTTAAATGTTTTTAAATGAAAGAAGTTTAAGTATCTAAAGTACAATAATATATTAAAGAACTAAAACAAAAAAACGGTAATAAAAGCTTTAAACATGCGTATTATTTCAATAAGGTGTGTAAGCAAACTACAGAAATAAAAAACTTTAATCAGAATCAGTTTCAACTTGGTCCTTTTTGGTTGCCCATGTGTTGCAAATTATTCTAGAATGCTCTTTGCATACCAAACTTCTGCATGTGCTTTTTCTGGTTCTGGTTGCGGATCTGTTTCCATTGGTAAAGTGTCATCGATGTGTTTTTTGCATCTCTGTCGCGAAGAAAATTAGATTTTATTTTCTCAATATAAATATTAGTAAACGTAACAATCGTGACTATATTTCCAGTAATAAAAATTAAGAAGCAATCCAATGCAGTTTTTGCATTTTTTTGCTCTACCAATGGGGCCTGGTACTTTTATAACTAGGTTGTGTTTTCTAGTCCTACTAGAAGGAGGTGGCATTTTACTCCATTTGGATTCTTTATCTTTCCCAATAAAATACGGCATACCTTCCATAGAATTATCTTCTTTCCACTCTGTTCTGCAAAGTCCAGATTCTCAGCTTCACCCTCTTGTTCGGTATCTGTATCGTGTTCACTGTACTCCACCTTGTCGTCTTCACCTTCGCTGTCATCGTGGTCTGATACAACATGTGGCTCCCCCTCTATTTCCTCTAACCACTTAATCCATTGGTCCGGATTCCTGCTAGCCATGTTAAACTAAAATACAAACAAGATAAGAAGAAATGCGTACATTTTTTAATAGGTTTACTAACTTACCAATCAATATTCTCGTATACAAATTAGGTCGCGTGGGGTCTAAAATAACCCAGACAATCTTCTAAAACGCGGTACCAGCACAATTTGCGGCATATGAAACTGCAGTACGGCTTAAGTTATACAGCAGACTGTCGGTGAGGATTAGCGAAAGCGTTAAGAACCAACGCCCCCCACGAGCGGAAAAATCGGCTAGTAAATAAAACGTGGGGTCTCAAATACCCCACGCGAGTGTTGGAGTGTTAAAAGAACTGGTGTAATTCTCGTCCCAAATAAATCTCTTTTTAACAAATGTCTCAAAGGAGAATTTAAATTTGATAAGTTTGGAATAAAACGCTCTATATAGTTCACCACACCTAAGAATCTTTGAATTTCCGATTTATCCTTTGGAATACATATATTTTTTATAGCCGACATTTTGTTTTCCTCAGGAGAAATACCTTTTTCTGTTAGTTTATGCCCCATAAAAATTATTTCAGTTACGCCAAACTTACATTTCGTTTTATTAAAACTGATATTTTTATCAAGTGCTATTTTTAAGACTTCAAAGAGTGTTCTGTCGTGTTTCTCTTTAGTCTGACCATAGATTATTATTAAATGATCGATATACAGTTCAACTCCTTTTATATCAAAAATATTTTTAAAACGTTTAGGAAAAATTTCAGGTGCTGAACATAATCCATATGGAAGTCTTAGAAAACAATACCTGCCAAACGGTGAAGAAAAAGTACCGAACATCGTACTTTCTTTATCTATGGCAATCTGCCAAAAGCCGCTGTTAGCATCCAAGGTACTAAAAAATTTTACACCAGCTAATTTTGCCGTTATTTCTTCTAACGTAGGTAAAACAAAATGCTTCCTTTTAATAGCCAAATTTAAGTGAGTTGGATCTAAACATAATCGTAAACTATTATCAGCTTTTTTAACCATAACTAGTGAATTAACCCAATTAGCGGGTTCATCTACTTTTTTAATTATTTTGTTTTTTTTTCCGACTCTTGCAAGGTATGTTTTAATGTAGAAAGTAGTGGAAGAGGAACTTTTCTTGGAGGATTTATTACAGGTTTATAATCATCTATTAATTCAATATGATATTTTAGTGATTAACATCCAACACCATTAAACAACTTTTTAAAGGGTTTCAAAAATAAGTTGTACCTACCAAACTCCAAATTATATCTATTGGTTTGTCTATTGTGTCTATTCTTTGAATTAAATTTAACTTTTTACAAGCACTGAGCCCTGGTAATGACATAGAATTAGAATCTATAACGAAAAAATAGAGTTTAAATAAATTTTCGCTATCACTGGGAATATATTTTTAGTATAAGAAGTTAATTTTATGTGTTTTAATCAATTTTTTTGCTTATCTTATGTTTGCGTAAATCAATAATTGACAGGCAATTGGCCATTGCCCCTGTATCAAGTTTAAAATTTATTTTATACCGGAAATTTACATTTAAGTCTACATTCCAATAAGTGGTCTTATTTTGATTGTTAATTATTTCATCAAAAATTAGAAATTAGACTCATATTCATCTAATGATTTATGAGAAATGTTGTAGTCAACCTCATGAATTTTGTTATTTCTACACACGATCGAAAAATGATTGGTCATACCACACTGTGAACACATTTTTCCGAATATTGGACGATTGTTCTTTGGATGAAGACGCCCGCAATGAAAACAAGGAACAGCCTTACCTTTTTGCTCACTTATGCTCATTTGTATCTGTGATCTATTTTTGTACTGGGAATTTAGGGGAAGCTTTTCCTTACGACAACATCCAACGTCCCCAAAACTAGTACCTAGAATAGCGTTATTCCCTGGTCGAAGCACTTTCTTGAAACCTTCGTGCACCATATCCACATACATTGCACTTTCTTGGTATACATGACTTATTTGTGACGATTTTAAACGCGAATTTTCCACAGATTTACACAACTTTATAGCTTCGCCTAAAGACAGCATCAGCCTAAAATAGTTTTTCACGCAAAGACATATTTAGAAGGTCACATGTGAGCAAATTTTGTATTAATTCATACTTCAAGTCGCCATAATCACAACTAAGGGCTTCATTCTTTAAATCAGTATTAAACCATTCAGTTGTCTTTCTGCCATCTGTTTTCGCGTAAAAAAATTAAATCTTTCATAGGATAAATCCCTTTCAGGGAAAAAGTGGTCTTCAAACATTTTTAACATAATAAAATTGTCAATTGTTTATCTTCATCTTGAGCAAATGAAAATGTATTATAAATCAGGAAACCTTCATCGCCCACGTAATGCAGGAGCTGTGCAATTGGTTCGGTTTCATCTTTCTTCTATAATTCTGAGGCAACCAAATAATTTTCAAAACGTTTTCGCCTAGTTTTAAATTTTCAGCGAGATTTCCTGTCATGACTGTGTTTGTGACTAATACCCCTATAATTAGCCATTGTCTGTTTATTTAATACCCAACTGGTTTTATTTTAACACTTTGAATTATTTAAAAAAATTAATACTGGTAAAAACTATTTATACTTTTTCTTGCAATCCTTTTAACTGAGCCATGTTGTGACCTATCAAAAAATAGGTCGCAATTTCATAATAGGTCACAATCCACTTTCATACACACGTATTAGGTCACAATCGGGTCGATACGTGAGCATATAAACATACATAAGCAAACTAACAGGTGATGCTAAATAAAAGCTTGTAACTTGCAATAAATAGCTATTGCAAAACTCTGCTGCAATATCAATAAATTGAAAAATAAGCCAACTAGAGTTTTAAATAGGTAGGGATTTCTGGGCTTGAAAAAACTATTTTATTTATTACAAAATGGGGTTGAAACACGACTTATTGCTACAATAAATAAAACTTAATGATACTTCCATTCTTTATAGATATCCATGTAATTACATTTCTATAAAGAAAAGTTCCCTTGAGGTAACATTAAAAGCATCCAACTGCATAATCTTTAAAATCTTTTTTCTGGGCCTGAAAAGACTATTTTAGTTATTACAAAATGTGTTTTAAACACTACTTTTTTCTAAAATAAATAAAACTTAATGATACTTCCAGTCTTTATAGTTATCAATGTAATTACATTTCTATAAAGAAAATTTCCCTTGAGGTAACATTAAAAGCATCCAACTGCATAATCGTTAAGATCTTTTTAAGTTCGGGAAAAACTATTATCTCCGTTTAGAAATTTTCTAAGCGAAGCTTCTACTCAGAACGAGACATAAAATTAATGATTGCCATTTTAAGCTTCTATCTTTATCGTAGCTATTTTTGGTTACCTTACATCTTAAGTTACAAAAGGAATATTTTTATGTATAATAATCGTTTTCTAACATTATATAAATGCTTTTAGAAAATATTATAATTGAAAGAACTGAGAATTTAAATCTAATTTTACCCTCTTCAAAATAATAATAATTAAATTTTTAATCAAAATGAACAAAATTTCGATTAAAACCAGGTCCACGGTAGATTGATTAAACAAAATTAACACTGGTTATGGATTCTTCCTATTCAAAATAGATCAAATTAAAAGTAAAGTTAGTTAGTAATTACGTTCCTAATCAATTTGTGTTAAATAAATTAAAGTATTGCTCCCCACTTCTTATTAAATATGGCTATATTGGTAAAGCCCGGCCGCCATAAACTGGCCGATTTCGGATTAAGAAGGTACTGCAATAAATGGTCGACCTGTCAGTGGTTCTTAAACAATCAGTAAATATTCTTGAGTGATTTGGGTTTTACTAATGGAAATCCATCTTAAATTGCAGAATAATACAAACATTAGTATTGTTTTCCACTATTTAAATAACTTAGTTTTTAGATTTTACAATCTTAACATGTTTCGCTAAACATTGGCCTTATTAGAAGGTCGTATATTAAAACTAATTTTTACAAAACTTAATAATTTTTTTATATACACGGTGTCCCATATAAGAATGCACACTACAGGGATCTCGTAAACCAGAAGAGATACAAAGATGATTAAATTTGAGAAAAGTTGCGCTTTGCTGAACCCTTCAAAGTCACGATTCGAAATCTAAAAAAAATCCGATTACTTCCGAAGATATTCGGAAAAAACCGAATTTTCCCGATTTCGTTTTTATTTTTTTCTGACTCTATTTAAAAAGATATGACAAAATAAATTTCACATTCTCATTGCCACTTTTTCTGCTCTACAAGCCGGCGTTCTTAGATTTTCAATACGACGTTTCCTTTCTTCGCAACCATCATCAGCTTAATTTTTTTAAATAGTCGAAAAATTTTATTTTATTCCTAAAAAATTATAATTTTAATTCTAAATCCCACGACATATCGCTTCTTACATTTATCCGACGTTTCGGACGAAAAAATCATCATCAATATTATTTGATGATTATTACGAAGGAACGAAACGTCGGATCAAGAATCTAATTACGTTGTCATGTAGAGGAGAAAAAACTACATGGTAATGTAGATTTTATTTTGACCTGTCTTCTTTTGTGAAATCAGAAAAAAATTAATTGCCAAAATTTATGTTTAAAATTTCAAGAATTCGTAGAATTTTTTCTGATTCTACTGTAAGAGATAGATTAAAATAAATTTTACATTTTTATTGTCGTTTTACTCCTCTACAACATGACGTCATTCAATTTTTGATTCTACGTTTTGGCTTTCCTCGACCATTATCAACTTTTTTTTAAATAATCCGAAAATTTTATTTTAGCACAGTTAAATTGCCCTTGATATTCTGAATTCAAAGACGTATCACATACGTGCAAGTAAGCAAGATGTTATCAAAAAACAAAATATTTTATTTTTACGCTACAAAAAGTTCATTGAAACAATCTTATTTAATCATATTATGTTCAGAATAACAAGGGCAATTTAACTGAGCTAAAATAAAATTGTCGGATTATTTAAAAAAAAGTTGATAATGGTCGAGAAAAGCCAAAAGGTAGAATCAAAAATTGAATGACGTCATGTTGTAGAGGAGAAAAACGACAATAAAAATGTAAAATTTATTTTAATCTATCTCTTACAGTAGAATCAGAAAAAAATCTACGAATTCTTGAAATTTTAAACATAAATTTTGGCAATTAATTTTTTTCTGATTTCACAAAGAAGACAGGTCAAAATAAAATCCACATTCACATGTAATTTTTTCTCCTGTACATGATAACGTAATTAGATTTTTGATCCGACGTTTCGTTCCTTCGTAATAATCATCAAATAATATTGATGATGATTTTTTCGTCCGAAACGTCGGATAAATGTAAGAAGCGATATGTCGTGAGATTTAGAATTAAAATTAGAATTTTTTAAGAATAAAACCAAATTTTTCGACTATTTAAAAAAATGAAGTTGATGATGGTTGCGAAGAAACGAAACGTCGTATTGAAAATCGGTTTTTCCTAAATATCTTCGGAAGTAATCGGATTTTCTTAGATTTCGAATCGTGACTTTGAAGGGTTCAGCAAAGCGCAAGTTTTCTCTAATTTAATCATCTTTGTATCTCTTCTGGTTTACGAGATCCCTGTAGTGTGCATTCTTATATGGGACACCGTGTACCTAATTGTGTTTTACCTATGTGCAAAAGTTTAACAAATGGGAAAATATTGGGAAGTTACAGGTTATAAATATAAAAATTGCATTCGCTGCGACTTGTCGTTTGGTAACAATTGTTGGACCGAGCTTAGACGATAAGCGTGCATATGCAGGTCACATTTCAGGATTATATTGCATTTGCCGTAGGATACATTTACTTGCTGGCTTAAACGCCGAATAGGGATTTGTTGGTGTTCATTAACACTTTGTCCGAATTCTTCTACTTTTTGTGCATTGCGCACTTTATGTCTCCCACTGCCTTCCTTTCTATTCACACTTCCTGTTTCTCTAACAAAGCCACAGTTCTAGTCAAAACTTGGCAAAACTGGTCGAAATCCATGACTATGTGTGGAAATTCTGCTTGGAAATCCTGAATGGCGTCCCGTATTGAATAAACCCACTGGCCATCAACCTACCATTTCTAAAGTATCTTTCAATCATAAAAGCTTTTTGTTCTGCTTCAGTTATATTTTTCATTCACCTGTAGCTTTTACCTATATACCGTGCGGTCAATTTAGTTTGATAACATTTTGTTCCGCTGTAACTTTTTTGTTTTTAAAGATATCAAGGTAAACAAAAAAACAAAGTGTAGGGTTAGTAGCCAAGTTTTTTTTTGAGTTACACATAAAACAAAACACTAACAATTTTCTGAGATAATAGCTTACCTTATATATTTTTAAATGGAACACCCTGTATATTACATATATATGTATTCAGTAGAATACGCTATTCTGATTACAATGATATAACACACTTTATATTTTAATCCAATCGTTTTTGACATATCGGCAAAAATATGAAATTTTTATCCTACTTAATCTCTTACTCTGGTATGCTGAAAACAAATCTAGTCACGTCACTCTTCGAGATTAAGTAGGATGAAAATTTCATATTTTTGCCGATATGTCAAAAACGAGTGGATTACAATATAAAGTGTGTTATATCATTGTAATCAGAATAGAGTATTCCATTGAATATATATATAATATACAGGGTGTTCTATTTAAAAATATATAAGGTAGGCTATTATCTCAGAAAATTGTTAGTGTTTTGTTTTATGTGTAACTCAAAAAAAACTTGGCTACTAACCCTACATTTCGTTTTTTTGTTTACCTTGATATCTGCAAAAACAAAAAAGTTACAGCGAATCAAAATGTTATCAAGCTAAATTGAACGCACGGTACAAGAGTAATAATTCAAGACATGCGTGGTTGATTCCACAGCATACTTTGGGGACGTTTTTTTGTCTTACGTTATCTTTTTTTAAATCACATTTTATGATATGGCATAGTATCACATTTTATGGTGTGGTATGGTAAATCACATGTTATGCTTTGTTACCCTGTCCAAGTGTGAAACAAAACTCAGAAGCCGATTAGTCGGCTTTTCTTTCAACCGTCTAAGGCATACTATTTATAGAACTCTATTAACATTTAAATTAAGAAAAAATTCTTCTCGGGAAATTCCAAGTCATTTCCCTGCAAAGACTCTAGGGGCTTTTTAAATTCAACAGCAAAAAGTTTTACCCCTTTTCAGAAATTTTACGCGATGCTCATCAGACAAAGAACAGAGGATAGACTTAATGACTGTTTCTATTGAATTAATTCTTTCTCTTTAGCTGATGTCTTTTTTAAATATATTAACAACAAACTTTTAGAGAAAAGCTGCTGCTTTCTATACTGGGTATTTTTTTTGTTAACACTGCAGTAAAAATGTAATTAGAATTTTATTACTGACTGATTTTTAAATTTGTGGACGATTAGAATTTTAGTATTATCAGCATTGTTGCGAAAATGAATTAGGGCATTTCAAAAATAGAAAATAATATCTATTTTTGGGCATACACGAAATACACAAATATCGTATACTGGACTCTTATTAAACTTTAGAGCCCTTTCACACACGACCGATGGTCAGTCCTGATGATCGGTCAAAATCAAATAAGCGGATCATCAGTCAATTATTTTGTTTCCACATGGATGCTACTCGTCAGTTTTAAAAATGTATTTGCACAGCGCGGAGCAACGCGTTGTGCATAAAAAGATTATTACAGCGAAGAAACAAAAAGTTTCAGAAATATTTGGTTATATCCGTTATATCTAGAATAGCCCATAAAAGGTGCATTTGTCGCCCTATATTTAAAGTTAAGAGATGATCCAAGCAAATTTTTTAAGTATTTTCAAGTGTCCATTTATCTCATTTGGGAAACGGCATAGCAAACTTGAAAATAAATTAAAATTTTCAAGCTACATAAGAGTTTCTATTTCTTCTGTGGAGAGATTGTGCGAGGCTTTAAGGTAAGTTTATTTTAAAATTAGCTCTAAATAGTCTCTTTATTTCAGTAAATATAACAAAGCATACTGCCAGGTTTCTCAAATTAATTAATGATTTTACAATAGTAAAAAAACATGCCTCTGATCCCATATTACTCGTCTTTGTTCAATGGCACTAATTAAAACTTGTGTCAGGCCGTCCAAAAGGTGCACGATTTTCCATATTTAACGAATCCTAAAAACGGAAAAAATAACCTAACCTATAAAGCAATACAGCATCAAAAACGCAAGAGATAAAACGCATACATGTGAAAAGCAAGGTTTGACCAATGCAATGGCCCCAACCAATCCTGATGATACGAACACGCACTGGCTCGACCGATGCTCGACGTCTTCATCGGTGGACCGATGATACGCGTTGCATATGAAAGGGACAATTTAAAGTAATGGTCCAGTCTCATCAGGATTGATCATCAGGACTGACCGTCAGGCATGTGTGAAAGGGCTCTAAAAAACTTTTCTCTCAGAATTAAAAAAATATATTTTATTGAAATGTAAACAAATATCACGAAATAGCGGACTACTCAATCCAATATTTACATATATTTTAGCATCTTCGTCAATGCAGGGCGTCTCGTAGTATGGGCAAATATCTTTTCTATTAGTAAAGATACAGACACCAATATTTAGGTGTACCTTATTGGTTATAAAATCTACTTTTTTATGTAATTTAACTTTTTTAACCCCCTTGTGGGGTGACGCTAAGGAGTTGAGGTCAAAATTTTTAAATGGAACCCAACGCCATGTGACACCCCATTTTAAAAGTAGTTACAAAAGAAACATTCTATCGCAAATACGAGGTCCGTACCTTTATTCGTTTTGACATGGCAAGCCTATAAAATCCAACAAGGGTGAAAAAAAAATTAAAAATTTAAGGACCTTCATTTCACTTATGAGGTAGGTACTTTAAAAGTTATTCGAAATGACCACCATGCACTTCTTGGCAATAATAAAGTCGATTTTGGAATTCACTTCTCACATGTTTGAGAATGGCAGGTGTTCCTTTTTGGCAGAGTATCATAATCGACTTTACTATTGTCAAGAAATCATGGTGGTCATTTTGAACAACTTTTAAAGTAATAAGAGGAATAAAGGTACTTAAATTTAAAAAAAATCCCGATTTTTAATTTGTATAGGCATGCCATTTAAAAACGAATTAAGATACGGACGTTGGGTTTGCGGTGAAATGTTTCTTTTTTAAAGACCTGTGAAATGATGTACCGCACGGCATAGGGATGCATTTAAAATTTTTGAACTCAACTCCCTAGCGTCACCCCTCAAGTGGGTTTTTAAAGTGAAATTACATTAAAAAATAGGTTTATTAACGATTAGGATACACAATACAAATTTGGTGCCTCTATATTTACTAATAGTCCACACTAAGACTTTTCGAAAACCATGTAAAGTATTATTATTTTTCTTCTTCTTTGACTTCATTTTCTCCCAACTTCATATTAGGTTGATGTTTTTATTTAATCGTCTCCACAACGCCCGGTTTTATGCTTCTTTCGCTAAAAAACCTTTTTGTCTTAAATCATTCCTCATAGGGGCGGATTGGCCCACCGGGAGACCGGGACAAATCCCGGTGGACTGAGTTCCAGTGGACTGCTCCATGATTCATTGAAACATTATCTTGGCCTGCTTTACATGTATTCCCGGCCCGTTTTGACTATCCCAATCCGCCCCTGATTCCCCAGCTCCGTTTTGGTTTTTCCACCTTCTCTCCACACGCTTCTATTGGTATTACCTTTTAGACCATTACATTTCGTGCACTTTTTATATTTGTATTGGTTATGGTTCCGCCCTTGTAGGTGCGAACAGTGTTTTATAACTTCCTCCTGCTGCTCACCAAAAACTTTGCTTCTATTCTGTCATCTCGCTTACACTCTGCTTTTTATTTTCACATCCTTACCCTTGGTTGTATAGTAACTTAAGCTTTTTCTGGCGACTGCTGCTGATAGTTATATTCTTTCTAATACTGACGTATGTGACGTATCCTGTATTTAAATACAAATTAGCCCACAATTACTCCTAAAATTATGAGCTCCCTTTTTGAAAAACAAAATTAATCTATTTAATGATTGTACCTTCCCACAATATATAATATCCACACACATATGACTACTACACTAGAAGAGAGACAACGTTTCCTATTTCCTTGCAGTCAACAAACTTAGAAAAAACCTTTACGTCCTTGGCGCGAAAGTACCAAAAAAGTATTTCTCAAATCTCCCAAACGTAGTCGAGAATTTCACAGACATTCCAGAGCCACCACAGCCCATGGGAACACGTTTGGGGAATATGGTTAAAGGCAGCTTTCTATTATTTTGAATATTTTGAACGCATAAAACCTGTGATTTTAGCATTT
Source organism: Philopedon plagiatum (assembly GCA_963971165.1). Classification (NCBI taxonomy): domain Eukaryota; kingdom Metazoa; phylum Arthropoda; class Insecta; order Coleoptera; family Curculionidae; genus Philopedon; species Philopedon plagiatum. Next base: position 39,055,068 of record OZ020191.1, on the reverse strand, counting down.
AACCCCACGAAGCTGTTGCTATTGAAAGAAAGCCAAACAAAATTTCAATGTGTGATAGTGATATTTCCGTTGAAACAGATTTAAAAACCATTCATAAGAGTTATAAAGGATTACTTGAAGCAATAGAAAAATTACAAAATACTGTTGTCGTTAGTGACGAAAGAAAGATTCCGACTTTACTTCATTAAGAAAAATTTCTGATGGTACCCATACTCCGTTGACGGATTTCAAAGAGTATTTTAATCTTGGATGAACTAAAAATGGATACGGGATGATTTAACATTCTTTGAAGCCAAAACAAACCATTCTAAGCGACACTGTAAAGACAATTTGTAAACATTGGCCACATCTTATTGACCTTGTATTTTTGTACAAAAAATTCGATAGAAGCATCACAAGATTTACTAAAAGTAATAAAAGCCCTAAAATACTTTATTTTCGGCTTAATAATAATAAATTTAAGTTAAAGAACTTAAATATTTTATTTGTAAAGGTTTATTTAAAGTCGCTCCGAGTCATTTATAAATCTATTAGTCGCACTTTTTCTTTTCTAGTTCATTAGACAAAGACATGCGCAACTTCGTGATTTTGTAACATACTGTTTTTTGGCTGGTTGCCCCACCTGAAATTTGCTCTATGGGCGCCCATGCTGATGATGCAAATGTTTCACACACTTTATCCGGGTTGTGATAACACTTATACCGTTGCTTCTACTTCTTCTTATGATGAGTAATTTTAATATCCTCATGCCTCTCAGCAACCAGCCCATCTGTGTGATAACGCTGCTTAAGAGGGTAAGTGATTAACACATTTTTCAAAACTATCACTGATTTATTTCCTTAATTCTTTTTCTCTTATATTATACTTACAATGACGTGTACGCCTATGTCGCGCGGAACATTTTGGACCGCTCTACTCATCTATGTACAAAAGTTGATAATACAGGGTGCTAAAATTTTATTTTACATTTTAATCCATATGTTTTGAAAAGTACTAAATAAATTCACAAAATTTGGTAGGTGAGGGTTTCTTGGGATGGGAAAAGCAAATCCGTTCTCAAATTTCATGTATTTTGTATGTGACGCCAGATACGGTATTAAACGCCATTTTAGAACGTCCGAAATTCCAAATTGTGTTAATTCATTCACCTTTCAAAACATATTGATAAAAATGTAAAAAAAAAATATCTTTAATGCCCTGTATCTCTCTTTTTATCAACGTTTGTAAAGATAAGATAGGTTACATCAATCTAAATTGAGCTAGGGAAGCGACTGCTTAAGTATGACCCATTCGTTACCAAACACTCTATATTATATATGCGCGGCTGCACCATTTCCTCTTGAAATAAATATTATTTACCTACTAAACCTTATCTGCAGTTTATCTCTTTTAGTATATTTTCTAAATACCTGTTGCGCTTATAGGTTCAAATAAAAGAGTAATACAAATTTTGCTACGCTACTGAAATTAATTTATCAGAAGTCGGATGCCGACAAAAAAGGTAAGCGTTTGCAAAAACAGAATAGACCTTAATTTGCTCTAGCAGAGAGATAATTCTTTATCTAAAAAGAACAGTACATGATTTCGACAGGAATAAGTAAGATGTGAAGCAGATAAATCAATGTAACTTTTTATAGGGTATGTGACTTGGATTGATTAGCAGTGGTTTTATTGAGTAAAGTGCACTTTGGAACTAGATAATTTACATTTAAATGCAAGTGTAGATGGGAGTTTACTTTAAGCTCAAAGTATTTCAGTTGAAGAAAAACACATCGTGTGAAATCTAATCTACTACCAAATCCAAAAATAAACCGCAGTATTTCGTACGATAATCTTACTAATAATAATAAAAAATTATACAGAGTGTTAAAAAATTTGTGTCTATGTAGCGATTCCTCACCCAAACAGTAAGACAAATACACACACATAGTGATAAAGTTTTTCTTCAGCTTTTTCAAAATAGCAATTTGTATGAGATTTTAGTTGCGAAAAATACCTAAAATGGTACATAACTTGTATATACCCAGTAACTTTGTTATAAAACCTAATTTTATATAAAAAATATTTACCTACAATATAAACAAAAATAAAATGATTTAAACTTGATTTCAGTTAGTAGGTTCGTTTAGCACTTACTGCCGAACTACGCGATCATCACAAAGAAAAAGAAGTAGAAAAGAAAAAATAAAAGTAAAGAATAAGATAATTAAAGCAAAAAAAATAAGAAAAGCCTTGGTTGTTTTAAAAACCGATAAAGATACTGACATTTTGTAAAAAGAGATTGTCAGACGGTGTTCATACAATTATTTTAAGAAAATAGTAAATGTATGTTCTAGGGGATCTGGACATGGTGACGCCACAAACTAATTAAAGTGCAGGATATTTGTTCATAGTAGCCAGTAAGGTATCTTTAATGAACTATCTTCTAAATACCCGAGTTTGCAAAAAAAAATTGTACGGGCGTGCGGTAAGTAACTACTTTCCGCACCTATGTGCTTGATGAAATTTCCACTTTTCCGCACTAGTGCCACCGAACATATAACACATAGAAGGGTCACTCTCCAATTTTCCCTTCTCATCTCGTCCCCGCTTTGGAGCCCTGGCGCCCGAGTTGATTCATTCGAAGACGCGTGATGGTATAAAGTGTACCAAATAATTGTACGGAGAGTTCGGTGTTGTTATATAGGGTGATTTAATAAATTTAAATAATACTTTCGTTCGTTTTGCTTTGCTCCTATCATCAAAGTACTGCCATGACGATAAGGCATGTAGCGAAATAATCGATTATGATACAAATATAATTAGAAATGCACCTTCTTTTATAAATATAATATATAGCTCTATAGTGCTGAAAACACTACATCAACAATTACATACCTATATCGCCACTTATTCGTAATTAAAGTTCGTGTGCTAATTAACGTCAATGAACCCAGACCGCAGCAGCGCTAGAGGTCCAATTTAACAAATTTAGTAAAATGTTGATGGGAAACACCCATAAAATAACCATCCAAAAATTATGAATCCACCAAATAATTACAGGACTCTTCTACTTATATCGTTGCTATGAAGTTGCTATGAAGTTAAGTTTGTGTTATTTGCCTATTTGTTGATTATCAGTATAGAAGTCAAAGAGAAAATACAAAGGCTTAAAAGTAGTTACAAAAGAAACATTCTATCGCAAATACGAGGTCCGTACCTTTATTCGTTTTGACATGGCAAGCCTATAAAATCCAACAAGGGTGAAAAAAAAATTAAAAATTTAAGGACCTTCATTTCACTTATGAGGTAGGTACTTTAAAAGTTATTCGAAATGACCACCATGCACTTCTTGGCAATAATAAAGTCGATTTTGGAATTCACTTCTCACATGTTTGAGAATGGCAGGTGTTCCTTTTTGGCAGAGTATCATAATCGACTTTACTATTGTCAAGAAAGCATGGTGGTCATTTTGAACAACTTTTAAAGTAATAAGAGGAATAAAGGTACTTAAATTTAAAAAAAAAATCCCGATTTTTAATTTGTATAGGCATGCCATTTAAAAACGAATTAAGATACGGACGTTGGGTTTGCGGTGAAATGTTTCTTTTTTAAAGACCTGTGAAATGATGTACCGCACGGCATAGGGATGCATTTAAAATTTTTGAACTCAACTCCCTAGCGTCACCCCTCAAGTGGGTTTTTAAAGTGAAATTACATTAAAAAATAGGTTTATTAACGATTAGGATACACAATACAAATTTGGTGCCTCTATATTTACTAATAGTCCACACTAAGACTTTTCGAAAACCATGTAAAGTATTATTATTTTTCTTCTTCTTTGACTTCATTTTCTCCCAACTTCATATTAGGTTGATGTTTTTATTTAATCGTCTCCACAACGCCCGGTTTTATGCTTCTTTCGCTAAAAAACCTTTTTGTCTTAAATCATTCCTCATAGGGGCGGATTGGCCCACCGGGAGACCGGGACAAATCCCGGTGGACTGAGTTCCAGTGGACTGCTCCATGATTCATTGAAACATTATCTTGGCCTGCTTTACATGTATTCCCGGCCCGTTTTGACTATCCCAATCCGCCCCTGATTCCCCAGCTTCGTTTTGGTTTTTCCACCTTCTCTCCACACGCTTCTATTGGTATTACCTTTTAGACCATTACATTTCGTGCACTTTTTATATTTGTATTGGTTATGGTTCCGCCCTTGTAGGTGCGAACAGTGTTTTATAACTTCCTCCTGCTGCTCACCAAAAACTTTGCTTCTATTCTGTCATCTCGCTTACACTCTGCTTTTTATTTTCACATCCTTACCCTTGGTTGTATAGTAACTTAAGCTTTTTCTGGCGACTGCTGCTGATAGTTATATTCTTTCTAATACTGACGTATGTGACGTATCCTGTATTTAAATACAAATTAGCCCACAATTACTCCTAAAATTATGAGCTCCCTTTTTGAAAAACAAAATTAATCTATTTAATGATTGTACCTTCCCACAATATATAATATCCACACACATATGACTACTACACTAGAACAGAGACAACGTTTCCTATTTCCTTGCAGTCAACAAACTTAGAAAAAACCTTTACGTCCTTGGCGCGAAAGTACCAAAAAAGTATTTCTCAAATCTCCCAAACGTAGTCGAGAATTTCACAGACATTCCAGAGCCACCACAGCCCATGGGAACACGTTTGGGGAATATGGTTAAAGGCAGCTTTCTATTATTTTGAATATTTTGAACGCATAAAACCTGTGATTTTAGCATTTAACCCCACGAAGCTGTTGCTATTAAAGAAAGCCAAACAAAATTTCAATGTGTGATAGTGATATTTCCGTTGAAACAGATTTAAAAACCATTCATAAGAGTTATAAAGGATTACTTGAAGCAATAGAAAAATTACAAAATACTGTTGTCGTTAGTGACGAAAGAAAGATTCCGACTTTACTTCATTAAGAAAAATTTCTGATGGTACCCATACTCCGTTGACGGATTTCAAAGAGTATTTTAATCTTGGATGAACTAAAAATGGATACGGGATGATTTAACATTCTTTGAAGCCAAAACAAACCATTCTAAGCGACACTGTAAAGACAATTTGTAAACATTGGCCACATCTTATTGACCTTGTATTTTTGTACAAAAAATTCGATAGAAGCATCACAAGATTTACTAAAAGTAATAAAAGCCCTAAAATACTTTATTTTCGGCTTAATAATAATAAATTTAAGTTAAAGAACTTAAATATTTTATTTGTAAATTTTTATTTAAAGTCGCTCCGAGTCATTTATAAATCTATTAGTCGCACTTTTTCTTTTCTAGTTCATTAGACAAAGACATGCGCAACTTCGTGATTTTGTAACATACTGTTTTTTGGCTGGTTGCCCCACCTGAAATTTGCTCTATGGGCGCCCATGCTGATGATGCAAATGTTTCACACACTTTATCCGGGTTGTGATAACACTCATACCGTTGCTTCTACTTCTTCTTATGATGAGTAATTTTAATATCCTCATGCCTCTCAGCAACCAGCCCATCTGTGTGATAACGCTGCTTAAGAGGGTAAGTGATTAACACATTTTTCAAAACTATCACTGATTTATTTCCTTAATTCTTTTTCTCTTATATTATACTTACAATGACGTGTACGCCTATGTCGCGCGGAACATTTTGGACCGCTCTACTCATCTATGTACAAAAGTTGATAATACAGGGTGCTAAAATTTTATTTTACATTTTAATCCATATGTTTTGAAAAGTACTAAATAAATTCACAAAATTTGGTAGGTGAGGGTTTCTTGGGATGGGAAAAGCAAATCCGTTCTCAAATTTCATGTATTTTGTATGTGACGCCAGATACGGTATTAAACGCCATTTTAGAACGTCCGAAATTCCAAATTGTGTTAATTCATTCACCTTTCAAAACATATTGATAAAAATGTAAAAAAAAAATATCTTTAATGCCCTGTATCTCTCTTTTTATCAACGTTTGTAAAGATAAGATAGGTTACATCAATCTAAATTGAGCTAGGGAAGCGACTGCTTAAGTATGACCCATTCGTTACCAAACACTCTATATTATATATGCGCGGCTGCACCATTTCCTCTTGAAATAAATATTATTTACCTACTAAACCTTATCTGCAGTTTATCTCTTTTAGTATATTTTCTAAATACCTGTTGCGCTTATAGGTTCAAATAAAAGAGTAATACAAATTTTGCTACGCTACTGAAATTAATTTATCAGAAGTCGGATGCCGACAAAAAAGGTAAGCGTTTGCAAAAACAGAATAGACCTTAATTTGCTCTAGCAGAGAGATAATTCTTTATCTAAAAAGAACAGTACATGATTTCGACAGGAATAAGTAAGATGTGAAGCAGATAAATCAATGTAACTTTTTATAGGGTATGTGACTTGGATTGATTAGCAGTGGTTTTATTGAGTAAAGTGCACTTTGGAACTAGATAATTTACATTTAAATGCAAGTGTAGATGGGAGTTTACTTTAAGCTCAAAGTATTTCAGTTGAAGAAAAACACATCGTGTGAAATCTAATCTACTACCAAATCCAAAAATAAACCGCAGTATTTCGTACGATAATCTTACTAATAATAATAAAAAATTATACAGAGTGTTAAAAAATTTGTGTCTATGTAGCGATTCCTCACCCAAACAGTAAGACAAATACACACACATAGTGATAAAGTTTTTCTTCAGCTTTTTCAAAATAGCAATTTGTATGAGATTTTAGTTGCGAAAAATACCTAAAATGGTACATAACTTGTATATACCCAGTAACTTTGTTATAAAACCTAATTTTATATAAAAAATATTTACCTACAATATAAACAAAAATAAAATGATTTAAACTTGATTTCAGTTAGTAGGTTCGTTTAGCACTTACTGCCGAACTACGCGATCATCACAAAGAAAAAGAAGTAGAAAAGAAAAAATAAAAGTAAAGAATAAGATAATTAAAGCAAAAAAAATAAGAAAAGCCTTGGTTGTTTTAAAAACCGATAAAGATACTGACATTTTGTAAAAAGAGATTGTCAGACGGTGTTCATACAATTATTTTAAGAAAATAGTAAATGTATGTTCTAGGGGATCTGGACATGGTGACGCCACAAACTAATTAAAGTGCAGGATATTTGTTCATAGTAGCCAGTAAGGTATCTTTAATGAACTATCTTCTAAATACCCGAGTTTGCAAAAAAAAATTGTACGGGCGTGCGGTAAGTAACTACTTTCCGCACCTATGTGCTTGATGAAATTTCCACTTTTCCGCACTAGTGCCACCGAACATATAACACATAGAAGGGTCACTCTCCAATTTTCCCTTCTCATCTCGTCCCCGCTTTGGAGCCCTGGCGCCCGAGTTGATTCATTCGAAGACGCGTGATGGTATAAAGTGTACCAAATAATTGTACGGAGAGTTCGGTGTTGTTATATAGGGTGATTTAATAAATTTAAATAATACTTTCGTTCGTTTTGCTTTGCTCCTATCATCAAAGTACTGCCATGACGATAAGGCATGTAGCGAAATAATCGATTATGATACAAATATAATTAGAAATGCACCTTCTTTTATAAATATAATATATAGCTCTATAGTGCTGAAAACACTACATCAACAATTACATACCTATATCGCCACTTATTCGTAATTAAAGTTCGTGTGCTAATTAACGTCAATGAACCCAGACCGCAGCAGCGCTAGAGGTCCAATTTAACAAATTTAGTAAAATGTTGATGGGAAACACCCATAAAATAACCATCCAAAAATTATGAATCCACCAAATAATTACAGGACTCTTCTACTTATATCGTTGCTATGAAGTTGCTATGAAGTTAAGTTTGTGTTATTTGCCTATTTGTTGATTATCAGTATAGAAGTCAAAGAGAAAATACAAAGGCTTGCCTGCTAAGGAAAAACAGTATATGTGAAAAAGGGTAGTTTTGAGAAAATCAACTTTTTATGAACTTTTGTTGCCGTTTTGTGATTTTTTAAGATGTATTAATTATATTTGATACACCAAAGTAAGTAAACGTTGACAACAAGATTATGAAGAAAAAAAATTGATTCCTGCCTTAATTTATTTAAAAAATCGGTTATACTGTTTTACCTTAGTGTAACAAATAATTTAAATCTAGTATAAGAAAACAGTATACATGAAATATGCACTATTTAGCCACGGGAAATAAACATAAGTAGTTTATGGAAAAAAGTTTTATTTCAAGAATACAAACAAAAATCTAGTATGAATCAACTAAAATACAAAAGAAAAACAATTTATAAACCTTCTTCTGTCAAATCCTGTGAATTCTCATTTTCAGGCAAATCGATCCAAAATTGTTTTCTATTTGTAGGCATTTTTGGAAGCAGGTCTTTTATAAGTTTTGCTTTTTTAGCAATAGAAACTCCTCTGTTATAGGTCATCGTCACAGGCATTTCTAGTTTTGCTTTTCGTTTTAAAGTATTATGAGTGGTAATGCACACGCCATTAGGGGACGTTTGATAGGTAAAATCGTATGACCCACGAACAAATTTGGCAGAAGTAATGTCTTGAAAGTAGGGAAGAGACTCATTAGCATTATTTGATTTTCTTGTTCGAATTATATTTTCAAATTTGTAAAAATCTGCATGCTCTAAAACTGTGACTTCACTTCGATGCGATGATTTAAACCAAGCTGATTTAAAATCGTTAAAATCGTAAACGTTTTTGGCTTTTCTAACAGCCTCTTCGATGCGACCATGTAAGCGGTCTGCGGCCATAAATGTATGGCCTTTTCCCTAACAGAACAACAAGAGGCGCGTCACGTATGCATCCCTTTACTGTCCAGCTACAAAAGCCTATAGCAGACCATTTCTCTCGCTCCTTCATACCTAGGGTCTCCAGATTATGGAACAAATTGCCTGCAGATGTTTTCCCTTCCCGTCCCAACCTCCAATCCTTCAAATCCCGTGTCAATAGACTACATTTCCCTTCTCTTCAGACACCTACGGTACGTTAGTACTTAGGCTTGAAGTCTATGTGGGATGTCTTAAATAAAAAAATATTTTAAATGAATTTCTTCAGTGGAACAGTACGGGGAATTTATATAACATAGGATAGCAGAATAAAAAATAAAAATTTTGTTTTGCATCTCCCTTATTTTAGTAACCTACAAAAAACACTTTAGGATTATCAAATTATTTTACAAAATTTGTATAAAAAAATCACATTAACGTAAAAAAAATAAATTTGTGACGACAAAAGTTTGCATCTTTCATGCAAAAATTTGCAATTTTTTTTAAAAAGTTTGATTTAAATAGCATGGGATACCTATCGTTAAAAAAATGAAAATTAAACAAACTGGGTAATCCAGACCTAAATAGGAAAGAAATTTAATTACTGAAATGTATTTTTGAAAACCTAACCTCAAACAAATTTTAAAAGGGTAATTATTTAAAACTTACCGTGAGTTTTTGTTTGCTAGCATTTGCTAGTATCCTTAGAGTTCTAGAGGACATGTTTCACTAACAATTTTTACTTAAAATCATTCACTATCTCTAGAAAATCACTAAGCTGGCAAACAACATAGTTGGCGGTAAAAATTTTGTTATACTAATTTGCCGGTCGGTGGAGGGATTAATAATACGCCTCGATCGTACTAAGGTAAAAGAGTATATATAAATATACGCTGTTTTACCGTCGCTAAATTCAAATTTTAATTTAATTACAACAAGTTAAAAACGGTATATAGATACTATATCACATTTTACCATTGAAGCAAATATAATATCATAAAATAAGAACCAATGCAAAATAAGATATAAAATTATATATTTTTATTCCATGGTTTTATCGGAGATTTTTTATCAACATTGTACATAAAAGTAATTTATACTACTTTGCCTTGATTGACCTTGTCGGATATACTGTTTTACCATAACAGAAGCTATGAAATAGGCTCACATATACTGCTTTGCCAGGGCTTTATTCGCTTTTCCAAATAATATATCAAAAAAGTAAATATTGCATGTGAAAGAGCAGGACAAAAAACGTGGGTTGATAGAGAAAACAATAAATCGTTTTTTTGCACATATACTGTTTTACCTTAGTAGGCAAGAAGGTTTCTCGACCTTTATCCAACTTTGAGAAGAAAATGGAGGTCAAGGAAGAAATTGAAGAGACCATTCGAATATAATGTCGATGGAGTACTGGAACACATTCTCGAAGAAGCCAAGAATGTGATCATCGAATTGTTACCAGAAAAATCGAAATACCGTTATGCCAAAGAATTGGAAACGTTTGGTAAATGGTGAATAAAAAAGAAAATAAACAATTTCAAGAAAGAAGAGGTAATTCTAGTATACTTTTCTGACATTTTAAAAACTTGTAAACCATTTACGTTATAGTCTATATCAAAATCTATGTTAACATTAAAACATAATTTGGATACAAGCAAATACTATATATAAAGTGATCGCCTTTCTCAAGAAAAAAAATGTTGGATTTTCCTAACGCTCGTAGAAAAAAACATTATACCCAACACGTGCGGAAAATGTCTTGTCTGCACTGGACTGCTGACCGAACTCCGCTTCGCATCATTCGGTCAACTGCAGTCGCGTACAGAAAAGTATCACTTTCCGCACTTGAGAGGTAAATAGCTATTATGCATATAAAAAAAATCAAAATCAGCTAAAATTCCGAAATTGTATCCTTGTAAAGTTTCTGCGTTAGTTTTGTTTTTATGTAGCGTCGCCACGCGTAGATTAGTCAGTGGGTACGTTAAATTAATTTTCTTTAATAAATCAATAAAATTTTAGTTCCTTTGTTTGATTCCGTAAAGCTGGGCTAGAAGTTTTAGGTAAAATATCTGACATTCACTGGAATAAGAAGCTGTAGGTACACGATAGGAGAGTGGGCAATTGATTACATTTGACCCAAATGTACCAAGAAACATAGAAAGCGAGTTTAGTAAGAGCTTGCAAATAGATCTTTCCCAGCCCTTAGATCTGTCGATAAAAAGCTAAAAACCCTTTTAAGAGATAAATTAACCGTCTGATTTCTAAAATGTTTGTCGGATACTCGAAATTTACACAAGACTTTTACCGGTTTTCATAGCGAAAATTTTTCTATAAAGGATTAAAGCAAAAATCCTTTCTAGCTTTCCAAAGAGTTTTCGACAATCTATTAAATTGAGAACCATAAATTTGCTTAAAAGCAATGAAAGCGTGGAAAATGGTTTCGGACCATTGGCACTGGAAAAGGTCAGGTTAGAAGCGTTAACAGAGCGTAACAATTTAGGTTATGGCAAATATTTGTTTGCGATTTACTTACCAGGAATTTCAGGATATCTAAAGAGGTGGTTTACATACGTGTAAATATTTGTTATTAAACCAGTACATTTCCTGCTCTTAAGAGTTCTATTAGGCAAGATCGATTTTAGGTAGATATATAAAAAAGTTTGTTTAATTTAATACTAACCCAGGTTTGCAGTGATTGGGATGTTTAAAAAATTACAGCTGATTTTAAGTAATTTCACCCCTCTGATAACAAAAATAATATTTGTTTTGTTTCCTCGCGTCCAGACTTTTTCACAAAATATTGAAAGATTTTCAAATTTTGCGGTGGAATAAAAGTACATTTTCTTTTTTAAAATTGAACTATCTCCTGGAAAATCTTGATGTAGTTTACTGGAATAGAATACAGTAATATATTACCATTATGTATACATAGGTACATTGGGTCGTCAATTATTGATGAGATGAAAGATAAATACTTCCGCCAAGTTTTAAAGAAAATTGACCGACGTTATCGTTATCAAACACAGCAGACCACTACTGGATGTTACAATTTCCTCATTAAAGTGTGTCGATCAAAATATGTAACACAGCATCGTAATGCAATTTGCAACTCCGTCGCGCAACTCTGTCGCGCATTGTACATATGTACTGTCAAGGGCGTACCAAGCGAGGGGCAGCGGGGGGAGGTGCCCCAATGAAAGGAAAAATAATACATGATCTTCGCAAACCGAGTTTGCATCCCACCGCCTTCCTGGGCAGCTGCCCTCCCCCCCCCCCCCTAGAAGAACAAATAGTCTATGATCTTCGCAAACCGAATACGCATCCTCGACAATAATATGACTTGCCCCCCTCTAGTTCAGATCCTGGGTACGCCCTTGTGTACAAAGCTAACTGTACACTGCAACAGATTAAAATCATAACATCACAACATCGCCGCGTTCCATCGTTTGTCTGTCTTCTAGCGCCCAGGAATAAATTCCAGGGGTAGCCGGTGGAGTCCCCCGGAGCAAGAAAAGTCGCCCCGGGGGAATGTCTGCAAAATATAGAAATTAAGAAATTAATTTGCTTAAAGCATAGTTTACCTAGTGATAAATTTCATTCTCCCAATAAGAATGTTTTCCCCCGGAAAAAATGTCTGGATTCAACACTGCGGTAGCGCCGTACACTGTACAGGGATATCCAAATAAAAGTGGACAGCCTAATAACTTTTTTTTTGAAAGATGGGAAAAAATGTTAAATATGAAAAGGATTTTTATGGATCATGCATATAATGTCCTATCAGCAAAACAATTGAGCATCGAATATAAGAATGTAGCATAAAACATCGATTATCTCGTTTATTTTAAATTGGATGTTATGATTTTTATCATATTTTTGGATTCTAGGAGAAGTTCTAGACATTTTATATAGCATACCCTATACGGTTTTTAATCGTTTTTGAAATATTTCAAATGAAAAATTATTTCTCATAAATATACTTTAAACGTAACTATTCAGGTTGCGAACGAAATACCTGCTACCTTTTTAAATTTTCTTCGTAGGTAAGTCAAAGTTAATGTCAAGGTTGACAATGAGTTATTCTAGTAATTAGAGATACAAAATGTTAAAATTATATTTAAAAAATAACAACAATGTTAGAGAGGCTCAAAGACAATATGAAGAAACTTTTGAAGAGGAACAAAGAACCCCATGATTAAACACCATAGTAAAAACAAATAGAAGACTAGAAGAAAGGGGAATTCTCGGCTACGGAAAAAGAAATGGGGGGACCTAGCGATTTTATTATATTGGCAAGAGAATCCAAAAAAATCAATTCCCGATTGTGTGCGGTATCTCAGATATGAAAAAAGGGATACAATGTTGACTTATGAAAGAGTTCAAAGAACCTTAAAGCATTTTAAGTATAGACTATATGAAATTGTGCCAGTTAAAAAGCTTGGTGCCGATCAAAAAGAAAGGAGATATACTATTGTCACAAGTATTAACGAAATTTTGCGGCAAGATCCTAATTTATTTCAAACTATCGTTTGGACAGACGAAGCAACTTTCTCAATTGCGGGAATGTTTATTAGTGCAGCTTGAATGTGAAAATGTAGTTGACGTATGGAAATACTTTCGCTCTCATGTGTGTGTGTGAAAAAAATTAATTCTCTCTTTGTATATATCCGTGTATGCCACCACCGGCTTTGCTTCCTTCATTTCTTTCTTGGTAGAACATTGACACAGATTTATAAATCTGTGTCATTGATAACCATGTATGCTGCTACAGCAACTTCCATCGCGATTGCTTGAACAAAAATTGGAACTACAAAAAATGTTCACGGCATTGATACGTGGCGTTGTTGCACGATTCTTCATACTGCAACATCGTCGCTTCATACTGCAATATATTACGCCGCGGTGTTTCATTACCGGTGTTCTCTTGCATGTCTGGGCGCACTTTTAGGCGTAGGTATGGAAAATGAACTAAATTCATCCTAGCAACGACTCCTAATTACAAACTACATACATATTTTGAAATTAAAGCAAAGCGCTGAAATATTAGAATAACTGTTAAGTTTATTAACAGTGACAGGACAATATTATGTTCAACATTAAGTGATTTACTTAAGATCTTAATCTAAACCTGATGTAAATCTTTTTGGTAAATCCCAATATTGATGTTTATAATAAGGCTGTCTTTAAAATCATTTTTAAGAAGTCACCATTTAAAATATTTCATTCAGTCAGTGAACTCCCAAAAAATTTTGATATAAATATTTACATGTATTTTTACTTTATTGTTGTATCTACAGTTCATTTTTACCCAAACAATATTTGCTTTGCACATCTTGTTTACTTTTCTCGTGAAAAAATACCATCATGTATATTGATTGTGTTTGTTTATTCTTTATTCTATCTCTGAGGAACTGCGTTTTTAAGACCTAAACATGCTTTTAAATAAGTTTACACGTTCGCTAATAGTAAAAACTTTTTCTTACGGGACTGTGACTTCAATTTGAAATCCCGTCTTAGAATATTTCGAAAGAAATGTATTTCTATAAAAAAAATATCCGGGATTTACAAAGAAGGTTTAAAACTTAATATTGTTTTAAATTTAGATCTTCTGGTAGGTCAGTTAAATTCTGAAGAGTTCTTGTCCTGTCATTGTAAGACTTGTAAGATTTAATCTAAAATAAATTTATTTTTATTTTGGAAACTAAGTACTTAAGTACTTAAATTGCTCTTTGCCCCATAAGTTTGCGATAAAAATCAGAAATTCAAAACAGATTCGTACACTCGTCAATTTAAAACCTAAATTGTCTAATAAGACCAGTCTTAGTGATAGTGAATTTGGCCGAATATATTTTTTTAATTTGGAGAAAAAAATTAGTAAATTAAAATTTTTTAAAATTGTTGACGCTAGTCCGGTCTTACTATATTGACAACCAAAAGTTTTAATCTGACAAGTGTAAGAATAAGACAACTAAGTTTTATACTATGAATTTGTTTCCGAGTTTTTTTGCAAATTTATAAACATAAAATCAATTTTATTACGTACTTTCTACAATAATAGAATTAAATTCATTCTAGCAACCCGTTCCAAAATAATCATTTCGAAATCAAGCATATCTCTAAAATATCAGAAAAATTCATGTTTTAATGATGACTTATTAACAATGACAGGACGAAGGCTTGCCCAAAACATAATTGATCAACTGGAAGATCTCAATTTAAACCAGTACTAAATCTTAAATCTTCTTAGTGAATCTGAACGATGAATTGTACAAGTTTGACGAAAAAATTTTCCGCCTATTTTTTTCTTTTTTTTTTCTAATATAATTTGAAATAGGAAATAACTCTCGAAAATGATAGAAATAACATTAATGAAACCTGCACATCGTGCAAGGTACTCTATTTTAAATTTGTCACTTTTATTACCTCACATTTTGTTCTTTTAAAATCTAACATTGATAGCAGACCACGATTTTATTTAAAATAAGAAAATTGGTTTGTGCAAAGCTTATTAAACTTTTTCAACTCAAATTTTAGTACCCTACGTAATTTTAGCCTTTCCCTTGAGGCTTAGTTATCTAAAAATCAGTCAACTGTAAGTCAGATTTGGGAAGATGAACTTAATATTACAACCTAAATCAATGACGTAGTCTGAAGGCGTACTTATAATCTCCCTAGAGAGACTTTCTAGCTCAAGGGAAATTATAGAAAAAAGGTAAATATGTTTGTAAAGGAACAGATAAGGTCTATGAGGCTTACATGAGCTCGCACTCCAATAGCTGTGCTACCGAGTTGAATCTAATTTAGTTTAGTATTGATGAACTTAAAGAAAAATATGCCTATTAAATGTTGGTTGCTTATAATATATTTTATTTTTTGAAGCGAAACCAAAATTTTCAAAAATGATTTTTATAGTACATTGAAACAGGCTAAAGATCTCAACAATGACTTCTCGGGACGAGCAAAAGATATTTTGAAAATAAAGTCTAAAAGTGGAACTTTGGCTAAAATTGTCTATCATTATGTGAATAAAGTCTTATTTAAAAAATACTTCGCAAAAACAAGCTTTTAATATTTAGATGCACTAAAACTAAAAAAAATAAGTATAGCTTTTTTATTGGGACAATGCTGAATGCTATTCATAAGAGGACGTAGTTCACGTGGGTGCATCCTAAAAAGTAGTATCCAAGTTATCACTGAAACAGATATAATATATTGTGTAAAATTGAAGAGAAAGGTAATCCGCCATCTTATGGCTTCCGCCATACAGGGTTTAGAATGACGTCACATAGCTTATCGTATTCTACTTGTCCAAACCTCTTCATTTGATAGCCATATCAAGGGGATTGTGAAGAAAAAGATAATTAGCCATGTTGAAGCCTCCGCTATATTTGATTTCGAACAATATTAGATATAACTACTGCTCGTATATTGCATTGTCACCGTACTCGTGTGCAAAATTTCAGAGCTCTAGCTTAATTAGAACTAGTCGAAATTCTGATTGCAATATTTTACCGAAACATACTAACAAACATACAGACAAACTCACACGCAGTGCCGAACCTAGGTGTAGGCAGAGTAGGCCCTTGCCTAGGGCGCCCGCCGGTGGCAAGGGGTGGCGAAAGTGTCTATGAGCTAATTAGGTCTCATTATGGGGGCGCCAAAATCCTGGCTTGCCTCTAGTCAAATTTAACCTAGGTACGGCACAGCTTACAGGTGAAGTTAAATAAAAGCTTGTAAAATAAAGGAAAAAGGGAAAATTATTTTACCTATCTTTCGGTAAAATATCATAATATATTTAATAGTATCCACTACAACTTTGTTATAATCTTCCTTTTAACCTATCCTAAACATAGTTAGCATCGATGACAGATTGCATTTTCCCCAAACAATTGCTTCGTTATTCCAAAACTTCGAAAGTCAGTTCCAAAACGCTTTTTCAGAGCTTTTTCATTTAAACTCGTGGAGCTTCTAAGCATAAAATAGTAGACAAAAGCAATTGAAAAAGATTAATTAGATTATCCTAAACTTCATTGGAAATTTTGATAGCGCGTTTTAAATTACGAAATTGGGCAGATAATAATCGGTGTGTTATGTTAAACTGATATATTTCTTATTATTAAAAATGTCGTTAATTTTTACTAGAAAAATAATATTTATATTTTAAATATCATAGTTGAATTAAATCCGGTATAGTTTCAATAAGCTTTGATCATAGACTAACAAAGTATATAGACTAGAAACTGAATACAACATCTTTTTCTAATCTGTTGTTGAGCGCCATCCTTGGTCTGTACGCCCAAGCTTGCTTTAATGATCGATCGAATCAAACTTAAAAAACAAAGAAATTATTATTATTGGAAACACACTGTTGACAACCTGCTTTACCAACAGGGTAAACAGCGCTTTTTTTTGAAATATGCAGTGTGTCCACGGATGGAGTTGACAAAAGGAAGAAAATATTTATTATTAATTTTACGACCAAAAATCAATCTTCATGAACAATTCTGCTTGTCGAAAAAAAGTTTACCATATAAAGATCTGAGATCAGATGTAGAGGGTGCTAATAAATAAAGAAAAATGAAAATGCTTCAGAAGAGAAGTACCATTATTTATTATTTCAAATAAAATCTTCGTAAAACAAAGGTGTTTGTAATCCAAAATATAGCCTAAATGCAAATTTTGAAATCAGAATTCTAATTTTAAATTTATTCTACGTAGCTACCTCCCTCCCCACCATATTAAATAAATACGCTCTTCTTTTGTAAACATTTTTGAAAATACCGTCACGAAATCTAAATACTGACAGATGTAAAAACGATGCTAATGTAACATTAACGTTAACTTAATCGACAATTTTGATTTTTTGTCAAATGCTGCAGATAGTCGCAAAAACCACTATTATTATTCTAAATTTTATTATATTTAGGCTTTATTTTGGATTATAAACAACTTGGTTTATGAACATTTTGTTGAAAATGCTAAATAATGGTAGTTCTTTCGTAAAGCACTTTAATTTGTCTTAATTTATTAACACCCTGTACATTTGATCTGAGATTTTTATATTGTAAACTTATTTTTCGACAAGCAGATTTTTTTTACGACTTTTGGTAGTAAAATTAATAATAAAGATTTTTTCCTCTTGTCCACTCCATCCATGTGTTAATATGTAAACTTACGTACATAGAAATCGACCCATATCATACTTTTGAAATCGAATGCATTTTTTTAGTTTAGTTTAGGTTAATTACAGAAAGAATATTGTATTTAACTATTTAATTCCCATTATAGTGGGTCTAGATCGACCGAGATGTCTTTTTTTATTTAAAGAGATGACTGGTTTCTAAGAAAATGCATTTGATATCAAAATTGTGTGCTTGGTCAATTTCTATGTACGTAAGTGTATAATATTATGGTGGTTCCGATGGACGAACTATGGCTTTTTGCAATGTAAATCTTGCACATACAACCTATATGGTATACAGCAGAATGATGCCATATGATTGGTTAAAAGGTAAAAATTAAAAAAATTATCCATAAAATATTTAGTAACACATTTTAATGAATTACATATACATTAAACTGAATAAACTACAAGACCAATGTAGAAAGCTAAGACCAAATGAGTAGTAAAATAAATTTAATTAGACGAGAGTGGAAAATACATACCTAGGTACTTAAATTGCTCTTTTGTTCATAAACTTGCGAGAAAACTTAAAGAAAATCATAGTATAAAACTTAGTTTTCGTATTTCTACACTTACCAATTTAAATCCTTGATTGTCAAAAGTTAAATAATTTGCTATTTTAAATCTCCTTTCTAACACACTATATTAAATTTGATGGGAAACAACAACGCGCGTAGCTCAAATCAAACAGCAAACAAAATGGCGATTCTTCGTTTCTTCCTCTTCGCCAAAAAGTTAAAAACTACCACTACTGATACTTGCAGTGCCATCTTTTGATTAATATGGGAAGAAAAAGGAAATTTCGTGAAGGTAGTGAAAGTCGAGTTCCGCGGTTAGCGCCCTATGATTCCTGTACTCCTAAGCTCCTAACTCCTAACAGTTTTGCGCGGGAACGGCCAACTTTCTTTTCTACAGATTCCGTGTACTGTGGCTTTGATTAGTAATTAATAAGGTGTTAATGATCTTTTTTCATTTTATACACAATTTATCCGTTGTTTTACACATACACACACACACACATATATATATATATATATATATATATATATATATATATATATATATATATATATATATATATATATAAACTGCTGGACACTCGAAACGCACCGATCGATTTTTCTTGCATTTTTTGATAGAAGATTTCGCACAAACTACACAATATTTTGAAATGCGGTTTTCAGTACTTTGAAGTCTTATCCCTTTGTGTTTCTGTCGAAGTCGCGGGAAATTTTAACACTTCATAAACAACTTATACAGGGTGGATAATAACAGATTGAAAATTTTGCTAATTTTTATTCTAAGCGCGAATTTTATTCAGCTCATATTTTTTTCAAATTTACAGACCATACGAATCCTTATTTTAAACGTCAAAAACAACTTTGCCCGATTTTACTTTTCTTCTCTGTTTTTGAAGATACAGGGTGATTTCTAATTTATCGTCAATATTTTGAATATGTGAGTGTCAATTAACATCTGATGATAAATTTACAAGGTTTTTGATACTAAACGACTTAGTTTAGATCAAAAAACATAGGACGTTACGCACTTGATATTTAAGATATACAGGGTGTCTTCAATCGGCCATTTAGATTTAAATTTCCAAAGGTAATGTTATTTTTTTATTTTCCGCTTTCGAACTGGCTGTATTGGATGATAAAACATCTATCCGTAATTTATGTATACTGGTAGAATCATTAGGATTATATACTGAAAGGGTTTTTTTAATTTTCTGATTCCTGAAAGTTTGTAGACGCTACAGGGTGATACTTATTTTAGTATTGTTTATGAGTTCTAATGACCAATAATAAGTGATGCATTCTTTTAATTTTTGGATTTGTATAATTTATTTAGGAAAATTCAGGTTCGTACTACATTTTATACAGGGTAATTCAAATTTCAGCCTAATATCTAGTGGGACCTCCCCGTGCGTTGATAACGGCCTGACATCGCCGTGGCATACTTCTCACTAATCTTAGAATTAAATCCTGGGGGATATTTTCCCACTCATCCTGTATTACTACAGCGAGTTCCTCTAATGTCTCAGGAGCGTTTATTCTTGAGCACACTTGAAACTTTAATGCAGACCACACATGCTCAATAATATTCAAGTCAGGGGATTTTGTTGGCAATTTTAACTGGTTAACATTGTTTGCCACCAAAAAATCCAGGACAACACGGGCCCTGTGTGGTCTTGCATTATCGTCCACTACAATGAAGTCAGGCCCAAAATTTTCTGCAAACGGCAAAACAATGTTATTTAAAATGTCGTCCCTATAAACGGTTCCGTTGACTGTTCGATTAGAAATAAACAGTTCAGATCTTCCATTAAAAATCACTCCCGCCCATGCTGTTATACCTCCACCCCCAAATGGTTCCTGCGGAGCCCTATTCTTTTTAATAAATCGCTTCCTAGGCTGCCTCCAAACAAGAGGCCTCCCATCCGAATGGATCAGATTCAATCTTGTCCAGCGAGGGCATTTAGCTCTACGTCTTGCTCTAAAAGAAGAGTTGATGTGTTAAATTAAGTTTAATAAATTAAACAAACATTAACAGATTTACCGTAGGTTGTTTTTGTTGAGATATCGTCCGACAGTCCTATTAGAAACGACAAGCCATGTTTGACGTCGCATGTTTTTGTTTAATTTTCGGGAATTTTGGGTCCTGTTTACCCGTGCTTCTCGGAGGAGATTCCTCTCTGCAAGGGCTGGAATTTTTTTCCGATGCCCACCTCCATGCCGATAGGCAACGTCTCCCGTTGCAATAAACCTTTGCTTGAGACGAATTACGGTAGCTTTATAGACATTATACAGGTCGTCTACTGTCTGTGTCGCTAATTCATCGTTTAACAATCTTAAGCAATTTCTTTGCTCTGATTTACTTAATCGCGGCATTTTAATTAAATTATGATGACGTATTTAATACTCGCCAAACGTTTTATTTATTATATGACAATATTGAAAACCTTTGCTGAATTACCATAACTGACACGTTTAGGTAAAATAATGTAATAATTAAGTTACGCGTGTAATGACGACTCACATTGTACAGGACTGTACAACCTATGATAAATTTGTTAAGAATTTAATTTATTAAACTTATTTTAACACAACCCTTTTTTAGAGGAAGACGTAGGGCTAAATGCGCTCGCTTGTTACTTGAACATCTAAATAATTTAAATTTGCTGTTTTCCGAAAATTGTGGGCCTGGCTCCATTTTAGTGAATGCAAACCACCAAATTTGAATTACCCTGTATAAAATGTAGTACGAACTTGAATTTTCCTAAACAAATTATACAAATCCAAAAAGTAAAAGAATACATCACTTATTATTGGTCATTAGAACTCATAAACATTACTAAAATGTGTATCACCCTGTAGCGTCTACAAATTTTCAGGAATCAGAAAATTAAAAAAACCCTTTCAGTATATAATCCTAATGATTGCACCAGTATACATAAATGACGGATAGATGTTTTGTCATCCAATACAGACAGTTCGAAAGCGGAAAAAAAAAATTGACATTACCTTTGGAAATTTAAATCTAAATGGCCGATTGAAGACACCCTGTATATCTTAAATATCAAGTGCGTAACGTCCTATGATTATTGATCTAAACTAAGTCGTTTAGTATCAAAAAACTTGTAAATTAATCATCAGATGTTAATTGACACTCACATATTCAAAATATTGACGACAAATTAGAAATCACCCTGTATCTTCAAAAACAGAGAAGAAAAGTAAAAGCGGGCAAAGTTGTTTTTGACGTTTCAAATAAGGATTCGTATGGTCAGTAAATTGGAAAAAAATATCAGCTGAATAAAATTCGCGCTTAGAATGAAAATTAGCAAAATTTTCAATCTGTTATTATCCACCCTGTATAAGTTGTTTATGAAGTGTTAAAATTTCCCGCGACTTCGACAGAAATACAAAGGGTTAAGACTTCAGAGTACTGAAAACCGCATTTCAAAATATTGTGTAGTTTGTGCGAAATCTTCTATCAAAAAATGCATGAAAAATCGATCGGTGCGTTTCGAGTGTCCAGCAGTTTATATATATATATATATATATATATATATATATATATATATATATATATATATATATATATATATATATATATATATATATATATATATATATATATATATATATACATATATATATATATATCAAAAAAAAAAATCAATCAAAATCAAAATTTATTCCAAAATTTATCTTCTTTACAAAATAAAATTACAAAACCACTAACTACTAGTATATAGTGCGCCTGAGCACTACTTGGTGCTCGTGTTGCGCTGGAGAGGTTGAAAATAAGTTATGTAAGCAAAATAAATGATCTACTTTAGAGAATTTTTACATGTCATATTTAATAGATCTCAAAATAAAATAAAAATGAAAACGAAACTGAAGAAATGAGTTAGGAATTGGAAAACATAGCATTTTAAGGATTTGAAGGATACTCAAGTGAAGCAGTCTTTTACTGTAAGTGGCTTATCTGAAGCTGGTTACTAAGCAAACTATTTCTAAGTCTTTTCCTGAATAAATTGGGGTGGTTTAATCTTTTAAGAAGTAAGGGAATTTGGTTATAATAATATGGACCCGTATAGTCAATAAAATTCATTAAATGTGTTTTATTAAACTGTTCCTGGGCAATATTTAAATTGCTGACAAACCTCGTATTATAATTATGACCAGGAAAACTATAATAATGAAGACGTTGCTTAACAAAAATAACACTTTCCATAACATATAAATTTTTTAGACTCAATACACCCGCATCCTTATACAACATTAGGCTGGGATACAGTGGTCCTTTATTAAATGCAATCCTTAGAATTAGTTTTTGTGCCGTCTGAACTTGTTTCAATGTGTTTTCATATGCACCCCCCCAAATTGTAATTGCATATCTTAAAATTGATTCTACTAAAGATAAATAAACCGTTTTTATATATTTATGAGAGAGTATATCCCTTAATTTATAAAATTTATACAACATCTTTCTTATTTTATCGGCTAGATATAAAGTGTGTTCACGCCATTTTAAGTTTTGATCTACTGTAATTCCCAGGTATTTTATTTTATCTGTAGATAATAATTCATGATCAGTATCATGTATTTTAATTTTTGTTAATCCAGGTAGGTGAGAGTTATAAATAGAAAAAGATATAAATTTAGTTTTTTGAATATTTAATGATAAGGAAAAGAAATCCAGCCAATCTTTTACTTTTTTCATATTACATTCCACTATCTCCCTAACCTCTCCCCAGGAGTTGCCCGTAAAAATAATGGCTGTATCATCTGCGTACGATATTAAAGTACCACAGACTTTAAGGGAGCATAAACTGTTAATATATAAAATAAAAAGTAGGGGGGCGAGAACTGTGCCCTGTGGGACACCCATGGTTATTATTTTTTTATCGCTCAGACAGTTACCCACCTTTACAAACTGTTCTCTACCCCTCAGGTAGCTAACGAAGACGTTCAACGCCGTCCCTCTTATACCATAGTTTTCTAATTTTTTTATCATTTTATCGTGAGGAACAGTGTCAAACGCCTTCGCCAAGTCCAAGAACACTGTAATCGTTTTTTTGTCATCATGAAAATTCTTATTTATTGTACTAGTCAGTTTATATATAGCATCTGTAGTGGACATAGAGGGGCGGAAACCAAACTGATTTTCTGATATTATATTACATTTGTTTAAAAATGTTTCCAATCTTTTCTTTAGGGCTTTTTCGAAGATTTTAGCGAAATTATTTATTAAAGAAATCGGCCTGTAATTTGATTTTTCAGATTTTAAACCTCCTTTATAGATTGGAACAACCACAGATGTTTTAAACTGTTCCGGCACCAGTCCAAATTCAAAAATGCTGTTAACAATGTGTGCAAGTGCAGTCTGTATATATGGACATGCAGCTTTGATTATTTTTGTCGAAATTTGATCGTATCCAGTAGAGTAGCTGTTTTTTAAGGAATTGATATACTTACATAACTCCTCTTCGTTCACAGGAGTCAAAAAGATACTCTGTTGATTATTAATATTATCAGAATAGTTCTGAGAGGGTTTAGTAATTTTTGAGGCAAGCTCCTTACCAATACTACAAAAAAACTCGTTAAAATTATCTGCTTTAGTTTTGTTGTCAGTAATTGATATATTATTTGAGTCAGTTATATTATAGTTATCACAAATATTCCTTTTTTTGTTGTTTGAGGCCTCATTAATAATTTTCCAGGTTTCTTTGATATTATTTTTGTTACTTTCTAGCAAATGTTTGTAATAATTATTTTTAGTTTTTCTGATAAGATGTGTGAGCGAATTTCTGTATTTTTTATAATTATTTATAAGTATTTCATTATTTTTGTCTCTGAGAAGTTGTTTTTTGAGTTTGTCACGTTTTCTAATGGAGCAGACAATACCATCTGTTATCCAAGATTTAATTTTAACCTTATTTTTGTTTAAAAATTTTATTGTTGTCGATTTTTCTAGAGATTTTTTTATTAAAGCTATAAAATTATTGGTAGCTATGTTAGGATCTTGGGAGTTTAAAACACTGCTCCAGTTTTCAAGGCTTATAAGCTGGGTAAACTTATCTAGGTCAACCTTTTTTTCTGTGTATTGCTGTTTTTCTCTAACCCTGTTCAAGAATTGCAAATTGAAACCCACCGGATAGTGATCTGTAATGTTAGTTTCCAATACAAAAGACTTCAAGTCAGTTGAGTTTGTAATATTTTTTATAAAAACATGGTCTAGGCAAGAGCTACTTTCACGGGTGACGCGTGTTTGTTTATTAATAAAGTTCACATATCCATATTTAGCCCATATATCCAGATAATCCGCTGTATGGTTAATAGGCTCATCAAGAATATTTATATTTATGTCACCTATGAACGCCTCAACAGGACATACGTTGACATGATTATGGGTTTTTATATAATGATCTAAAATGGGTAGGAAGTCTTCCACTTTTTCTGAAGGAGACCTATACACGCATGTTAGGCCTATTTTTGTACTACACGTATTAATTACTATTTTCATAAAAGTTATATTATCTATTCTATATCTGTGAAAAGTAGATAATAAATTATTTCCTATATAAACCACAACTCCATCATTTTGATTATTTTTAGATTCGTTATATATACACATGTAGCCACCAATGGAAAAATTGTCAATAGACGTTATATTCCACGTCTCAGACAAAATTATTACATCGAGGTTTAGTATTTTATTTTTAACCAGAATTAAAAGCTCATCATAATTTTTTTGCAGACTTCTAATGTTTAGATGAATAATATTAAGATTTAGGTTTTTTGTTTCAAGTAAGACTGCAAGTTCTTGGATATTCTCTGCCACTAGGGCATCTTCACTTGAGTATCCCTCCAAAATATTGAGAAACTCGCGCTGATCCATAGCTACTATAGTAGTGAGATTCGGCAACCGGTGAGTCACTAAATTTTACTTAACATTTAACACAACACATATTACATACCCAAAAATATACAAAAGCGAGCAGGCAAGTTGAAATCTTAGATATTTTTACACTTAATAAACAGAGAGTTTTTCAATAATTAACACATCACAGAATAGGCCGCACTGCGGAATGCGAACTTAGTTTTGTTAAAGCTAATGAAGATGTAAGTACCTCGAGCTTATAATTTTATCAAGGAAATTAATCAATTTTCTTATTTGTCTATAGATACCGTTTGTATGCCTTTTAAATTTACTAACTAATCTTGATACAGAAATCAACATATATATTTTTTGTGCTTAATAATAAAATAAATAAAGTAAGCACCGCATACCATATTGACAAGGCCAGTCCGATATACAGGCTTGGTCTCGAAAACATTAATCTGTGTTCCCACTTGAAATTATCTAGATATAGCAAACTATATGTGAAAAATAAGAGGAGTCAGGGAGGAAAAAGCGAGAAAGACAGGAAAAATGAGAAAGGAAGAAAATACAAACCCAAAAAAAAAAAAAAACAAAAAAAAACAATAATAAATACCTAATGAGAAAAAAAAAAAAAAATAAAAATAAAGACCCTATGTTTGACTTAGCTTTTGGTATATAAAAAATTTCTGGCAGATATATAGGTGCCGAAGCTAATCAATCTTCCTCCTCAAGGTGGTCAATGGTTGTAGCTGAGCGTTTTCTCTCTTCATCCAGCCATCTAATTCTTCCATCCTGCGTCCAAACCCTCTCCTTTCCAAATCTCAGTATGGCCTCCCTCAAGACTGCCATTCTCGCTTTGGTTAAATCTTCTCTAATTGTAACTCTTGTTCCCTTCATCTTCCTCTTGACAGAATAAATATCGTTCTTCAGTTGTATATTAGCAAATCTTATAAATATTGGTCTGGGTTTATTGTCCTTCTGTTCTCCAGTTCTATAGGCCCTCTCTATATCTCTCTTTTCCATTGGTATATTAAGTTTCGTGGTAACAAGCTCCATGATCATCTCTGTCGTATCCTCATTTTTAGTTTCAGGAATTCCAAAGAATCTAAGATTCTTTCTACGGGAATACTGTTCAAGACTATCAGTCTTCTGATTCAGAGAGGATATGTCTTTTACATTCTGATTGCAAGCATTCCGAAGACTAGTGTAATCCTGCTTCATGTTATCAAATTTTTTGTTGAGTTCTTCTATTCCATTGTTTGTTTGTTCCAATTGTTCCAGGATTTTATTCAACTTATCATCATTATTTTGTTGGTCAGAGCCTTTACCTTTATTTGCCTTAGACATTTCAGAGTTTTCAATCTTTGCGACTGCTCGGGTTCTCACTACAGGAAACGACGCCAGTCTGCCAAAAATTAACTGCTATATATATATATATATATATATATATATATATATATATATATATATATATATATATATATATATATATATATATATATATATATACAGGGTGGTGCAACCAAGATGGGGTGGACGATTGTGAGTAAACGGTGAGGACGAAAATTTTTTTTTTGGATATTATAGATAGTCAAACCCGCTATGTTTTAAAATTATAGCCATAATACAGGGTGGTCCGAACAACTCGTGGCGAACCAAACTTTTGTTTTTTTAAATGGGACACCCTGTATATAATTGTTCCAATTGATTCTCCTGTTCGTTACGATCATTTTGATATAAGGTTTATTGGGTCTAAAACTTATAGTAAGGGAATGGGACGCGGTTAAAGTTGAAAAAATGCTCACAGCTCGGCCATTTTTAAAAAAAAATTGAAACAGGTATGGAAAAACCAAATATTCCATAAAACGTTACATATCCTTGAATACATTAATCGCTTGCAATTTGTTTAAAATTATTCACTGTTATACAGGGTGGTCAAGTTTTGCAAATACGCCCTGGACTCATTTTTTTTAAATGGAACACCCTGTATATTTTATTTTCATCTTAAAGATAACATTGCTAGCTTTCAAAAAATACCATACATGATGCCTTTCTGACCAACAGTTTTTTAGTAAACTAGCTGTGAAACCAAGGTTTCTTCATTCTAATACGATTAGACTGAATTTACGTTGTTTAATATTAAATATCTAATATTAGGAGGCCATGACACTATCATAAATGAAACAGGATTGACGAACTTGTCAAAGCTACTGCGGCACAATCCATTATTTACAAGTTAAGTGTAGGTGGCCCAATAATTATGAGGTAAGAAGACTGAGACCCGAAACTTTTACTTGTTTATTAGAGATATTTCAAAAAACAGAAAATATTGTTTTTAGGAAATGTAAAGTAATTAATAAACCAGTTATAAACAAAGATAATCAGTTATCAGTGTTATTAATAGTTTAAAAAAATTAATTAAGCAAAAACAGAACATCTTTAAAAATTACTTCGATATGTACTTACTTGTAAACCTAATTTAATATAAACAATTAACAAAACTCATATAAGGTGTTCAACTAAACCACCATTTTGCTGAAGGCACATTTCGAGTCTATCCATAAATGAAAGTTTCACTTTTCTCAAAGTCTGTTCTGAAACGTTGCGAAAACTGTTTCTTATTCTCGTCTTCATATCTTTCACTGTGGTTGGAACCTCTTTATAGACTTCTTCTTTAGCATGCCCCCATAGAAAAAATCTAGTGGTGTTAAGTCGGGTGGTCTGGCTGACCACTTACCTGGTCCACCTCGCCCAATCCAACGATCTGTCTTCCAATTTATCGACAAAATATCTTACATTCCTATGGTCATGCGGGGGCGCTCCATCATGTTCAAACCATAAGGATCCCCTTACCATTAAACGTAAATCTTCAAGCAATACTGGCAACTCGTTTCTCAAAAAATTTGTTTATAACTGGTTTATTAATTACTTTACATTTCCTAAAAACAATATTTTCTGTTTTTTAAAATATCTCTAATAAACATATAAAAGTTTCGGGTCTCAGTCTTCTTACCTCATAATTATTGGGCCACCTACACTTCACTTGCAAATAATGGATTGTGCGGCAATAGCTTTGACAAGTTCGTCAATCCTGTTTCATTTATGATAGTGTCATGGCCTCCTATAATTAGATATTTAATAATAAACAACATAAATTCAGTATAATCGTATTAGAATGAAGAAACCTTGGTTTCACGGCTAGTTTACTAAAAAACTGTTGGTCAGAAAGGCATCATGTATGGTATTTTTTGAAAGCTAGCAATGTTATCTTTAAGATGAAAATAAAATATACAGGGTGTTCCATTTAAAAAAAATGAGTCCAGGGCGTATTTGCAAAACTTGACCACCCTGTATAACAGTGAATAATTTTAAACAAATTGCAAGCGATTAATGTATTCAAGGATATGTAACGTTTTATGGAATATTAGGTTTCTCCGTACCTGTTTCAATTTTTTTTTTAAAATGGCCGAACTGTGAGCATTTTTTCAACTTTAACCGCGTCCCATTCCCTTACTATAAGATTTAGACCCAATAAACCCTATATCAAAATGATCGTAACGAACAGGAGAATCAATTGGAACAATTATATACAGGGTGTCTCATTTAAAAAAACACAAGTTTGGTTCGCCACGAGTTTTTCGGACCACCCTGTATTATGGCTATAATTTTAAAACATAGCGGGTTTGACTATCTATAATATACAAAAAAAAAATTTTCCAAATTCCTCACCGTTTACTCACAATCGTCCACCCCATCTTGGTTGCACCACCCTGTATATATATATATATATATATATATATATATATATATATATATATATATATATATATATATATATATATATATATAGGGTGTTTCCTAACCTCGTTCGTAAAATCAAAGGGGTGAATCCTGACCCAATTTTAAGACGAAAATGTAGTATAAATTTTTTTCGGATATCGCTTCATTTTCAAAATACAGGGTGTTGAAGTTTTTTTAAAAAATCGCTTTTTTATTATTATCTTAAACACCCCTTACCCGATTTTGTTTAAAATTGGCAGCGTTATTTCAAGTGGTAAGGGCATAATTTAGCGCTAACTAAAATGCAAAAAGAACTAGTACAATCCAATTTTTGCTGGAGAGTAAAATTTATTTATTGCCGATTAGAGATTTATTTTTTTTGTTGTTCGTGGACATGCATGAAAGTGGTTTTTATTTTTTCAGGATATCGAAAACCAAGCAAAATACGAAAATAACTCAAGAGGCAAAAAAGTTGTATTTTTAGTTGCCAAATTCGGAAAAAATATCAAAATTTGAAAAAAGTCAGTGGCTTACATTTTTTTGCCAATTTATTCTGTAATACTTTAATATCGTTGTTAGATGAAGTCGTGAATAATAAATGAAACCATCGTAGTCTTACTAACGTCTCCGTATATTATCTATATCACTGTCATCAAAAAGTGAGTGCATGTCCCAAAAAGGGTTCATGCCGAGTTACAATAATTTGTTATGCTTTGTTGTTAACCTACATAAACCCGTTGTGCTTAATTGCTATTTGATTTTCTTAACTATTACCAATGTTACCTACAGGGCGTTTCATCCTCATATTACACCTCCCCGGCAATTTAAAGAATTTATATTTCCTTCAGAAATAGAAATTCCCGAAGAGTATAATATGAACGTAAATATTACCCTGAGAGATTCATAGCTATAACCCCATACTAGGTATGTGCTATAACAACAGAAAATTTTTATGAATAAACACAAAATAGTATTTCTATATAGCTAAACCTCCTACTTTTGTAAAAGTAGTATGTCCTTACAGTACAATAAATAATAAATCCTTAAACTAGCATGGAAGGCATAGAGAAATAGTGAAAACAAGGAAAGGTGTATAAAAGTAGAGAATTAGAAGAATAGAGTTGTAGGGCCCTTCTATCCATAATTACTTGCTAACTTACTCGCTAACTTACTGATAAAATAACTTAGTTCTATTTTTATGGATTAATTCGTGCTTATTGTCTTTCAAAATTGTTACATTTGGTGGTACATCCTCTTCCACTAAATATGGGCCCAGAAAGCAAGGATTTGAAATTTTATCACCCTTTTCGTTCTTTATTAAGATCATATCGCCCTTTTTATACTGGACCGGGTTACTTTTATCATCAAAATGCTGCTTTCTTTTAGTTTTAGACATTAACAAGTTGGCCCTAGCATCTTCCTGAGCCTTTTGTAATCTATACTTTAACTCAAGAGGATAGTTCTCAAAATTGTAGATAGGCTCCACCTCACTAATTAAGTTACTTGGAATCCGACATTTTTTGCCAAAAACCAACTCAAAAGGAGAATATTTAGTCTCGGTGTGTACAGTAGTATTATATGAAAAACACCAATAAGGCAGCCAAGTGCTCCAAGCCGCCTCATGGTTTTGTGTTTGGATTCTAAGATATGCACCTAGAACCTTGTGCGAATTCTCTAGAGCACCGATACTCTCGTGGTGATAGGCCGTTGAGAGAATTTGTTTTATTTCTAGAAGTTTACACGTTTCGCTCATTGTGGAGGAAATAAATTCAGAACCCCTGTCTGTTGCTGTCTCCAGAGGAAAACCATATCGTAAGATAAAGTTATCTACAAAAGACCTCGCCACAGACACGGCATCTTTGTTTTTTAGCGGATAAGCCTCAACATATTTAGTTAACTCACACTGTAGCGTCAGTATATAAACAAATCCATTTATGTCAGCCGGAAGTGGTCCTACGATGTCCAAAGTAAATGGAAATCATTCAATATAACCCGTCTATCATCATTGTCCATTATTTTGCTAACACCTTGTACAATATTTATACGGGGGCCCCCCCAAATTGCTTTATTTTTTATTTGTTTACCTATCCATTTGATAAATTCTATATTATCTTTATTTTTTATTATATATAATTCAATTATGTTAGCTTTTCTACATATCTCAACCAAATCTCTCAACATTTCGTCTCGCGCCAATGTTGATCGAGTGTTTTGGTCTAGATATAAGGTAAGTTTTAACGGAACGTAATATAAATTTCCCACGCGTTCGGTAACATGTTCTGATAAAGAGTTTATTTGTGCCGATGACGTCAAACGTAGTTCGGTGCCGTTTTTGGGTTGCTTAAGGATTTCCGCAATATTTGGGTGATCAAGCCAAACATTGTTAGCATTATCCTTATCGTCCGCCTCCTTCTGCACCTCTCCACGCTTACATTGCCCCCTAGTCATAACTGCAATCATACTTTCGTTCATCTTTCTTAAGTCTTCTGAAGTTAAAACTATTCTAGATAATGCATCCGCCGTAACATTTTCATTCCCTTTTATATACTCAATATAAAAGTCGTACTCTTCCAAGCACAAACGGAATTTTGTTAACCTACTGCCGGGGTCGGTTTGACTAAAAAGATATATAAGCGGTTTATGATCAGTTAATATTTTAAAGCGCCGACCATACAAATATGGGCGAAAATATCTTACAGCCCAGAAGATAGCTAAAAGTTCTTTGTGTATGGTTGGATAGTTGATTTCGGCTTTATTCAAACTTCTACTGGCATATGCCACTGGTTTATTATTTTTATTTGATATTACCGCCCCGATAGCAAAGTTTGATGCGTCCGTTTGTACAATAAATTCATTTTGATTTGAAAAATCTGGGTAGTCCAGAACTGGATATTCAATAAGAGCATTTTTAAGAGATATAAAAGCTTTTTCACATTCACTCGTCCACTCAAATCTCGCATATTTCCGACACAATTTATTAAGGGGTACGGTAATTTCCGAAAAACTTGGGATAAATTTCCGGTAATAATTTGCAAAAGCCACGAAGCGCTTTACCTCATCAGCGGTTTTCGGGACTGGGTATTGTTTTAATGCTTTAATTTTGTCTGGATCGGGAGATACCCCTTCGGAACTTACAACATGACCCAAATAAAGTATTTCCTTTCTTAAAAATTCGCATTTAGAAGGGTTCAGTTTTAAATTAACTTTACGGAGCCTGGAAAAAACATCAAGGAGATTTTTGTTATGTTGGTTCAGACTTCTGCCAAAAACTATAAGGTCATCAAGGTACACCAAGCATTTTTCATAATTTAAACCTGCCATTGCCACGGTCATTAGCCTTGAGAAAGCACAAGGGCTAATTTTCAGCCCCATTGGAAGCCTCCTCATCTGCCATTGACCGCGATCGGTGGTAAAAGCCGTATACTTTCTGCTTTGTTCCTCTAGTTCTACTTGGTAATACCCTTGACTGAGATCTAGATGCGAAAAATAAAGAGCTCCTGCGAGAGAATCCAATATATCGACTACATTCGCGATAGGAAATTTGACGTCTACCAAATTTTGATTCAAAAATCTATAATCCAAAACTAATCTAGCACGTTTCTCCCCGGATGCGTCACTCTTTTTCGGTACCAGTAAAACTGGCGACGACCATTCACTCTGCGCTTCCTCAATTATACCATCTTCGCACATTTGAGAAATTTGCCTATTTATTTCTTCCTTATATACTTGCGGAAGTCTATACGGTTTTCTATAAATTGGCTGAGTATTTGGTTTAACTTGAATTGATTGTTTATACAGATTTGTAACAGTTAACTTATCCCCGGGCATATGAAAAACATCCGAAAATTTGGCACAAATTTGTTCTATGGAATCTTGTTCTTCCTTATTCAGATAACTGAG
Source organism: Philopedon plagiatum (assembly GCA_963971165.1). Lineage (NCBI taxonomy): Eukaryota > Metazoa > Arthropoda > Insecta > Coleoptera > Curculionidae > Philopedon > Philopedon plagiatum. The sequence continues at coordinate 39,022,023 of OZ020191.1, read as the reverse complement.
CTTCAGTAGCTTAAATAATTCTTTCACTCGTGAAGCATCATTTTTCTGAGGGTTAAATTGACAGCATTTATAGTTATTTATCGTTTCAGTTTTCGGTAGAAAATTTCTCAAACGTACTTCACTTTCACGCGTATTTAGAATTTTGACAGGTACTTTGCCTTGTTTAGGCTGCGCCATTATACCTGCCACAAACACACCCTGGCATAACTCATCTGGCATTATCACACATCCCTCATGTAAGCCCGTAGCTACATATTGAATCACTTCACACCTAGGAGGAATTACTAGGATGAAATCATTATATGTGTTTAAATCTAAAATTATTGTATCTTTGTTATTCAAAACAGTTAAGGTATGGTCTTCGTAATTTAAATTGGCCTTATATTTGTTCAAAAAATTTTCGCCGATTATACCGTCCATATTACACGCCAAAGTATCAAAAATGTAAACTTTTCTCTAAATACCGTATTTCCTATACTAAGATTTAAATATACGTATCCCACTGACACTATGTTACCCCCAATTCCCTTAATTTCGATAATTTCTTTATGCAATGGAATTTTTGGATCTAAACATTTTAATTTAAGCGCACACAATGATGCCCCTGTATCGACCAAAAAATCCACCTTTCTATTATTTACAAAAAAAGAAACGAAGTTTGAACATTTTTCGGAATAAGTAAAAATTTTATTACATTTATCATTTTTAGGCACGAAAAAAATTTGAGCTTTGCTGATCGCCTGAAGTACTTGTATTCGTAGTATTTTCGCGACGGTTATTTTCAGTTTGCTCAGCGAAATTCATTCTGTGACCTAGTGCCCGAGACCCTCTTATAATATTATTATTATTATTATTACCGTGAGTGAATGACCGACCTCTATGATACCTCGGAAGACGCTGATTACGCTGATTGAAATATACTGGAACATGATTGTTTTGTTGAATACTATTTCGTTGAAAATTAGCATTATTGTAAGACGCTCTGCGGTTATAATCGTTAATAAATCTTCCCTGCCTTCCTGCCCTAGTAAAATTCCTAGAAAACGGTCTGAAATATCCCCTTCCTCTGTGTGAAAAGGTAAAAATTTGGGTATTATTTTGGAAGGAAGTCTCTTCGTCTTGGGCTGCCCTAATGGCATCCTTCAAGGCTACAAAATTTCTTGAAGATATAATTGTGCTTAGCTTTTGATTTCTAAGGCCACTTGCAAACCTTTTTATTGCCATTTTTTCGTTTATTGGCCTTAGCGTATCAAAAGCGTCCGCCATGCCATCCGCTTGCGCAATGGTTAGGTTCACAAAAATATCTTCTAATTGCTTACCAAAATCCTCAATACTATTTTCCCCTTGCTTAGCAGAAAGCAATTTTACCTGGAGGGCAGTGTCCGACCTTTTAGTTAAAAGATGCGTTCTTATATCGCTCACCAATGTGGTAATAGAAGCATACGTTGATTTTAATCGTAGCTTAGCGCTATTTGAAAGACGAGTTTTTAAAATAAATTTAATTAACGTGGGTTTATCCTCGTCTTTAAGCATAGACTCATAAAATTCTATGGCCTCTATTAACCGAATGGTAGTGTCTTCCGAGTCATTCATCACTGGTAATAGATTCGTAGCAACTTTGATATCAAAAGAAGCCATTTCGGTTTCGGCACTTTGTTTGTCAAAACTCAGAATTTCGGTGTAAAGTTTTTTAATATTATTTACCGTCTCTTTAATGTACCTAATATCAGAATCCCCTAACTGAGCCTTACTTATTCTTTCGTTTACAACATTCATTACTTAGTTGGGCATAACATAGTTTTGCCTCTTTTATTTTGGTTTGAACTATAGGCGCTCTTCGTCTCTCGTGACTTAATTTTACCAGGTTAGTTCTAATATTTAATAAAGAGTTACAAATCTCGCGAATTTTATCTCCCATTAATATTTTATCCGAAATATCTACTCCAAAATTTGACAACTGGGCCCATATTTTAGAACACCCATAAATTCATTATATAAACCATAATTTTACATTTAAAACTTACATGCACAATCTTTAAATATTTTTATATACTACTATTTTTATTACTCATTCTCTACTAATCTGTCCATATTACACGTATACCTCCATTTCGTTTATTTGTTCTTCTTTGTCCTAAAAAAAAACCCTACAAAAGAACTTTAAAATTATAGTTTCTCCTCCTCTTCTAGCTCTGCCCTGGATTTGTGCAGGTCATTTTTATATATTTCCCGCCGGATGGTCCGTGTTAAACTTTTTCGTACTTGCTGTAGGGCCCAACCAACTAAAAGCATAAGTGCTGAGGCTACCAAACCTATCAGGAGCCACTCGGATAAACTTAGCCCACTGTTTTTGGAAATCTCGCTTCTTGCATCACCGTTTGAGGCCTGGTTAATTACTATCTCCTCTTTTGTCTTGGCATTGCCCATTTTTTCCTTTGTATAAATTTAGCACCATCCATCCATTAAAATAATTTTCCTATTCGTTTTTTTTTTCCATATAGTTAATATCCTGGCATGGATCGCCATGTAATACTTTAATATCGTTGTTAGATGAAGTCGTGAATAATAAATGAAACCATCGTAGTCTTACTAACGTCTCCGTATATTATCTATATCACTGTCATCAAAAAGTGAGTGCATGTCCCAAAAAGGGTTCATGCCGAGTTACAATAATTTGTTATGCTTTGTTGTTAACCTACATAAACCCGTTGTGCTTAATTGCTATTTGATTTTCTTAACTATTACCAATGTTACCTACAGGGCGTTTCATCCTCATATTACAATTCGTTAAGAACCCTCTTTGGACGCCACTGAATTTGATAACTTGAATCTAGTTAGCGCTAAATTATGCCCTTACCACTTGAAATAACGCTGCCAATTTTAAACAAAATCGGGTAAGGGGTGTTTAAGATAATAATAAAAAAGCGATTTTTTAAAGAAACTTCAACACCCTGTATATATATATATATATATATATATATATATATATATATATATATATATATATATATATATATATATATATATATATATATATATATATATTAGTGAAATTGATTCTTTTACTGTCCACAAGTCGCAGCCGCCAGAGATTGCGCAACCAGATGAAAATAAACCAGCAACCCATGGAAATACTTTACAGTAAGGTAGAGGTAAGGTTTTGGTAAGAGCCCCTTATCCATCCATACTTTGTATCTCATCCGTTAGAGATGATATTGAGAAAGTAAAAAATCGTTTTATTTTGTCTTTTTGAGAGTGGCAGGAGGGTGTCAGTTCGCTATGTAGAAATACAGGGTACTTTTTTGTTACATAAAATCTACTTTTTGATATGGTGACAAATTTTTACAAAATCTTATCGATTTTACTAAAAAAATGTTGAAAACCGCTAAAAACAGCCAATATTCGGTCCTTAATTTACTAGTGGATTTCTTCCATAGGTGTTGGTGTAAACAGAAATACCATTCAGCTTTTAACAGGCCCGTTTTATTATTTATATCATTTATATTCGTTTTGTTTGAGATAAGGACAATTTTCCTGCCAGCTCATTAAAGAAAAGTTCCAGAAACATATCGAGATATCGTATAAGGAAGGCTATTAAATTTTAATATTAAATAATGCAAAAAGCAATTATTAATAAAGTGCTTCTAAGTCAAACTCGGGGATTTGTAAATGCGGAGCTACTTTATTTAATATATTTGTAATTTGGGACTACCGGCATATCCGTTTAAAAGTTTAAATGTTTTTGCGATATTGGACAAAATGAAAATGTGTTAGCTTAGATGGGTGCATTTTATTTTTGTATAAAATCAGCAGATTTTTAAATCAATTTAATCAACTTATTTTATAGAGAATAAAACAAAAATCTGTTAAAAATTTCCGGAGACGTCGACTCAAGTTTCAAGCATTAAAATGTTTTACGAAAACAACTGGCACAAAAAATAATGTTAATGGAGTTTTCAGGTTCTTTACATTGCTTGCTTTCTCATCCTGTATAACATTAAAAAACGTACAATTGATCCACGCTGCATATTCTAGATGAAATAAGTATTAATTACTAAAATTCGAAAGTTATTTCAAAAGATATATGCCAACAACTATATATTTTTGTAGAGCTTGTGAAAAAAGTAATCGAATGAAAATAAAAGATACAGGGTGTTCCTTTTAAAAAAATGTAACTTTGGATTTTATCTTCAAATTCGTTCCTTCTAGAAAAAAATTGACGAAGCCACTGGATTCTACGCAAAAACTATATAATAATCAGTTTTTACCTTACCGATAAATTCAAAGGCAGCTGAGATACGAGGGGTGCTTGAAAATGACCCATTTTTAAAATCGCCCTGTATCTCCTAAACGTTGGGGGCTATGAAAATTCTGTTCGTAGCATCATACGTTTCACGCAAAAGTAGCATGGGATTGCGAAAACCCCAGCTCTCTATCTGTGAGACCAAGATACCCTGCAAAAATTTCGAAAATTGGACACCCTCTATACACATTCGTAGTTCCTAATACTTTAAGATAAAAACTTTCAGGGGCATTGTTTACTAATACAATTAAGAATAAGTAAACTGTGTAAATGTTGTCGTTTTAATAAACGGTTGCATATATGTAGGTAGTTTTACGAATTAGGAATAAAGAGTTAAAAATTAACAATTAATAAGTTTGATAAACCCTATATAATTATATATATTTCTTACATAAATTTGTGAAAAAACATACTTAGATAAATTAATAATGTAAAATTTAGTTGTCTTATTCTTACGCACTTCTCAATTTAATTTTCTGTCGAATTAGACTGACTTGGCACTAGTGAATCTAGTGAACCCAATCAAAGATTACATTAACCCTAATTTGTAACACAAAACCAATTGGTTGAAAAAAAAATTGAAACTTTAGGTATGTCATTCTATCCCTGTTTGCTCAGGTTTGTTTAGATTTCCCTACTCTAATTTAAGAACTTTTTTTAAATGTTGTTTTAACTCTTAATGAATTGACTATTTAGTTAAAACCAATGTTGTGTGAACCAATATCGGTGAATATATTAGTATTAGTAGTAGGTAGGTATATCACTTAAAATTTAGGACCTAATATAATGATTTTGTAATATGCGTTATTTTCCTAAAATCTTATCGATTTTACTAAAAAAATGTTGAAAACCGCTAAAAACAGCCAATATTCGGTCCTTAATTTACTAGTGGATTTCTTCCATAGGTGTTGGTGTAAACAGAAATACCATTCAGCTTTTAACAGGCCCGTTTTATTATTTATATCATTTATATTCGTTTTGTTTGAGATAAGGACAATTTTCCTGCCAGCTCATTAAAGAAAAGTTCCAGGAACATATCGAGATATCGTATAAGGAAGGCTATTAAATTTTAATATTAAATAATGCAAAAAGCAATTATTAATAAAGTGCTTCTAAGTCAAACTCGGGGATTTGTAAATGCGGAGCTACTTTATTTAATATATTTGTAATTTGGAACTACCGGCATATCCGTTTAAAAGTTTAAATGTTTTTGCGATATTGGACAAAATGAAAATGTGTTAGCTTAGATGGGTGCATTTTATTTTTGTATAAAATCAGCAGATTTTTAAATCAATTTAATCAACTTATTTTATAGAGAATAAAACAAAAATCTGTTAAAAATTTCCGGAGACGTCGACTCAAGTTTCAAGCATTAAAATGTTTTACGAAAACAACTGGCACAAAAAATAATGTTAATGGAGTTTTCAGGTTCTTTACATTGCTTGCTTTCTCATCCTGTATAACATTAAAAAACGTACAATTGATCCACGCTGCATATTCTAGATGAAATAAGTATTAATTACTAAAATTCGAAAGTTATTTCAAAAGATATATGCCAACAACTATATATTTTTGTAGAGCTTGTGAAAAAAGTAATCGAATGAAAATAAAAGATACAGGGTGTTCCTTTTAAAAAAATGTAACTTTGGATTTTATCTTCAAATTCGTTCCTTCTAGAAAAAAATTGACGAAGCCACTGGATTCTACGCAAAAAACTATATAATAATCAGTTTTTACCTTACCGATAAATTCAAAGGCAGCTGAGATACGAGGGGTGCTTGAAAATGACCCATTTTTAAAATCGCCCTGTATCTCCCAAACGTTGGGGGCTATGAAAATTCTGTTCGTAGCATCATACGTTTCACGCAAAAGTAGCATGGGATTGCGAAAACCCCAGCTCTCTATCTGTGAGACCAAGATACCCTGCAAAAATTTCGAAAATTGGACACCCTCTATACACATTCGTAGTTCCTAATACTTTAAGATAAAAACTTTCAGGGGCATTGTTTACTAATACAATTAAGAATAAGTAAACTGTGTAAATGTTGTCGTTTTAATAAACGGTTGCATATATGTAGGTAGTTTTACGAATTAGGAATAAAGAGTTAAAAATTAACAATTAATAAGTTTGATAAACCCTATATAATTATATATATTTCTTACATAAATTTGTGAAAAAACATACTTAGATAAATTAATAATGTAAAATTTAGTTGTCTTATTCTTACGCACTTCTCAATTTAATTTTCTGTCGAATTATACTGACTTGGCACTAGTGAATCTAGTGAACCCAATCAAAGATTACATTAACCCTAATTTGTAACACAAAACCAATTGGTTGAAAAAAAAATTAAAACTTTAGGTATGTCATTCTATCCCTGTTTGCTCAGGTTTGTTTAGATTTCCCTACTCTAATTTAAGAACTTTTTTTAAATGTTGTTTTAACTCTTAATGAATTGACTATTTAGTTAAAACCAATGTTGTGTGAACCAATATCGGTGAATATATTAGTATTAGTAGTAGGTAGGTATATCACTTAAAATTTAGGACCTAATATAATGATTTTGTAATATGCGTTATTTTCCTTACTAAACTATGTTCCATACTAAAACTAGTTAAAATCTATGACTGTAGTCATCAGTCGACAAAAACAAGTATGATTGCGCCATTCAGAATGGCACAAAATTAAGATAAACGCTTTTCTGTAAATCTAATTATAAATAATAATAACTATGTGTCTCCTTTCAGGAAAATCTACCGGAATAGTAACTAACACCAGGATAACACATGCAACGCCAGCAGCTCTATATGGCCATTCGCCCTCAAGGTACTGGGAAGATGATTCCAAAGTACCTCCGGCCTCTCGGAAATCTTGCAAAGATCTTGCGAGACAGTTGATAGAAAATGATCCTGGAAGAAACATAAATGTAAGTACAGACGATTTACAATTTTTGATCAGTATCTAAATTTTAATGAACATATAAAAAATATAATTAAAAAAGCATACTACACACTAAGAATTTTATATAAATTTAAGGACTACTTAAATACCGATACTAAACTTAGGCTGGTTGATTCAATTATTCTAAGTGGATTAGATTATTGTGATATAATTTATCACAAAAATATCAGTAACGAAGATAAACAGAAATTACAAATTCTTCAAAATAACTGTGTTCGTTTTTCAATAGGACTAAAAAAATATGATCACATATCATCTACTTTTAACAAACATAATATAATTAAATTAGAAAAAAAACGCGAAATCCACTTATCCTGTTTTATATATAAAATAATTTTAACTCAGAAACCTAGATATTTATTTGAAAAAATTGAATTCAGGAATAATATTCATAATGTTAATACTAGAAATCAGAACGCAATAGAAATACCTCAACATCATACTGAAAAATATAAGTCTTCGTTTAAATATACATCTTCTGTAATTTTTAATAATATTCCTTCTAGTCTAAGGGGCTTAAGCTATATAACTTTTAAAAATAATATAAAAAATTATTTACTTAGTAGGGGTAGGATTGGAAGAATGATTTCTTATCAATCAAAATCCTACCTATTTATGCCAACTAGTATACTACTGTCATTTTTTGGTTTTCTTTTTTACTTTTATCAATTTTATATTTATATTTCAATTATTTTTATTGGCATAAATAAACATCTTTATTATTATTATTATTATTATTATTATTATTATTATTATTATTATTATTATTATAAATATACCTGCCATCATAATAAACTTTTGTCATCAAACGGAATTCTCTGATTATGAAATTCATTCCCAGAAATTATTTTTTATCTCAGATTTACTCGAGTGTTTTCAAACATATTTATACAAATATTTTAATCTTTTTTTAAATTTTTTATTTAAAATAAATGAATAATCATCGTAACTATGTCCAATATATCTGTTTTATGTTTGAAATAATAACTATATTTTTAAAATAATAAAATTGATCTATCACCAAATAAATTATATGAGAACCTTATTACTATTTAATTTGTCCCTTATAAATTGTAAAAATTGCATTTTTACATTACTTTATAATATTTTTTTAACAAACCTATTTAGAATGTTTAAAAGAAATTTTCATAAAGAAAAAATACTTTGAATCGATAATCTTTCGGCAAGATAGCGTTTTATTCATTTCCTGTAAAATTTAGAATTTTGGACTTACGACAATTGCGAATTAAGGTAACGGTATGTTCTATTCTGTTGTGATCGGGTTTGCTCAGGTTTACTGATTATAGTTCTATAAGAACAGTGTGAGAATACATCTATTTCCAAACACAATAGTATTATAATTAATTACATTTTAGTGTGTGATCATCATAAATTTACAGGTAATCGATTTATAATATATTGGTACATAATAGATAAGCAACATAAAATTAGATTTGTGTTGTGTTTTTTGTGTAGTAGTGTAGTATTAGTACTTGAGTACTAGTTTTAGCAATGGTGTTAACACTGCAAGAAACTGTTTGCATGTAATTTTAAAAAAGTCACAGCAAACATGCAATTTTAGCATTTTATGTTTTTGCAGTGTTTATTTATAGATAAATAATTTCTTGGCAGAAATAGACACATTACTAAAAAACTCTCCTTAATATAATTAAAAAAGTAAATTTTCCTTGTTACATTGATATCACTAGTAGTCCACAAAATTTGCCCCACCTGCACCCTCTTGAAGATTAGTCAGTCAGGGAGACATGGACGGGTGATACCATAAATTTTTTCTCAAAGCCGATACCACCGAGGCGTCAGCTTTGAAAAATCGTATTGTTGTCGAGACATCGTGGTTTGACCACAATAACAATCACACATTTCGTTCCGTTCCATATTCTATACCAGACTAGATATTGGTTACGTTTATATTATAAGTTGATCATATTATGACATCCTGGAAGGAATTTGATGCAAACAAACATATGTACGTTGGTAGAACCACAGTTGAAAGAATGTTTTTCTTCTGTTCGCTGTGGTAGAACCAAAGTTTACCAAAATACTTATTCGGTAAACTTTGGTAGAAGTAAGGAGTTTCAACTTTTATTTTATGTGGGCAAGTGACAGCGAGTCTAAAGGCGTATGAAAAATATACCATCTGCATTAAGTATTTTAATTTTCCTTCTCTCAAGCCCATTACATGGCTATACACATAGTAACTCAGCCATGCTTGGGTCAGTCTCTGATAATAAGCCATAACAAACTTTAAACCAGAATAAATAGATACGAATAATACATTTTTTTTATCTTTGGACAGCCCACGAAGGTCTAAACCTAAGTACTCTATGTACCGTGGGTGTACTAGAAGTGTCCGGCTCACACATCCAGAGCTGGAAACATCCGTATGGATTTCACCACCTCTTTAAGCAGGTCTGTGGGGTGGTGCCTCCTCGGACGGGGACGAAATACTTCCTTCTTCCAAACATTTCGTGTTTAAAAAGAGGGGGAAGAAGGGGAGAGAACAGATTTTGTAGCGTATAAAGATATAAAATTTAAAACTTATTCTCTTTTATTTCATATACTTTATATAACAATATCACACAAAACATATTATTTTCTCTGCTAGGTCAAGCATCATCTGTTGAGTAGTGGAAAAATATTATAAAACTTCTCATAAGTGGGTTACCTACGTATCATTGAATTAAAAATAAATTCAGGAAATAATATAGCCACCGAGAACTAGTAAGACTAAATTTTAAGGACCTAACCTAAGCAAACCTAAGCATACTATGTAGAAAGATTTGCGGGAATTTGATTCCCTTCTTAAAAGGCCTAATATTTATTTGTTTAATAATTTTAATTCATATTTATTCATTAATCTATATTCAATAAATATTTCGTTAAAAACTTAATTTAAAGGACCAAAACGAATAAAGTTTTTTATGGCAGCTCGTTTCAGTGTTGATTTGCAGTTTGGAGCTGTTATTTCCAGCTTTTAATCATTCTATGGCTTTGTAATACCAGAGAGACTAAGAGCTCTGAAAGGTTTTTCAATACAAAGTTTATATTTTAGCAGAACAGGATGTTGATTTCAAGCAAACATGTTGCAAATGGGTACATTCGTTTTTCGCGTCTTATTTTTTACCAACTTTTACGAAACACTAATTCGTTTAATGAGAAAATGAGAAAAAAATTTAGATACATTAGCCATTTGAACAGTTTTGAAAATAAAAATAAACTAACAGTTAAAAATAATATGGAAATGATTAATTTGCACCTAAATGAGCACAGAAACTGCTTTCATTAGTTAGCCTTCAAACACAATTATTTCCAAATGTAAGGCCGGTCGCACACCAAGGATGCATAAGACATGAAACCTGAAACATGCAACATAAAATAAATATCTCATATCTCCTACTAGCGTACACCAATGCAGCAGCAGTTTCGTTAATTTGCAGTATTTAAATGTCTTCGAGTGAGGAAGATGGCATTGTAGCATGGAAATTTCTGCGAAGACGTAAACGAGATTCACCCGTTACTTGAACATAATATTTTACATAGTCCTGCAACTGTTGCATAGGAACAGTTGTCCCAGAATCCAGACGTCATTTCTTTCTCAGTTATACTACCTCGTTAAACGTGCAACATTTACCGCAAAAAGATACGCATTACGCATAGAATGTCGCATGCGGTTTAGGTAGCGAGGCATATACCGCTGCCGCATTGGTGTACGATTGTTGGGTGATTTACATTCATTTGAGCGGCGCACGTCTACTTGCAGTATTTACCGCGTAACGCATGTTTCATGTTTTATGCATCCTTGGTGTGCGAGCTGCCTAAGATACGGTTAGGTGCGAGCCATGGATTTGTACTACATGGATCCGCGAACAATAATCGCGAAAGTGGCAAACTTCTGGCCTTGCGCATGTAAACAAAGCTGATCGGCCATGGGCATGCGCACTGCAAATTTGTCATCTGTGATGGACAGGACGCGTCGATCCGACTCTGATTGTTTTCCAGCTGGTTATGCAACACGTGTAGCAGATGACCACAAGCGAGTTGTGCGCATGCCCCTCGCCGATCTGGCTCGAGAAATATGACCGGTGGCCGTGCGTACAAACACAATATTTCACCTTGCTAACTTAACTTTTGTTTGCGCACGCTGTCAGGTGTAGGGGTCTATATATATAAGCCAATGATGCGAGCATGCGAAAGGATGGTGTAAATACGCGCAAATACATTCAGCGTGTCAGTCTCAGAGTACTCACTTAAGCAGATTTGCGGCAATAAACTATTTTGGGCACACCATATATTCGCGCAAACATGCTTAAGTACAGTGCCCCATAAACTATAAATCATATTCGTAAAAAAACTGTTTTTGTTTAATTGGATATACCGACTGTCCAAGATGTCGTTAGTCCAGGCGAATAGATTTTTCTGAACCGTTTAAATATATAATAAAATAAATTCGTTATTTGTACAAAATTATTGTAAATAGTGTATTTAAATTAGCTTACACCTGCTTTCAGACATTTTAAGCTTGCAAGGAAAACTAGAACAATACAATAGTCGAAAAAGTATTTTAATATATGCGCTCGGACTTAAATTTTTATCTCGGCTGGCGATTTTTGCTCGGGAATGCGAGTTATTTTATAGAGCTTTTTATAAATGGTAACAATATGACGTATAATAATAGTTTATAGTTGACGAGGACTATAAGAATGCATTTTTTGAGATACTAATGCGTGTTTATGTTTACATGTATCTTTTAAAACATTTCGAGAAAAATGTAAAATAAGATTTTAACTTTAACACTCTGTATCTCTCCTATTATTAACTTTTGTACTAAAATAATCGTAAGTTTAGGTAAATTGACATAAATTGAGCCAGAAAAGCCGCCGCTAAGGTATGGCCCATTCTTGACCAAACCCCTATACATGATGTTATTTTTTTTTTTAATCTCCATGTGTTCCTATGGCTATTTCAAAATCAATATGCTAGAAAGTTAACCTTTGTGTTTTGGTCTTTTAATTTATCTTTTACATTTCACAAAGCTGAAAGCTTAAAATCAGCATTGAAAAGAGTGCCTTTGATTTTAATATCCCTTTGGGGTTATTTGCGAAACTTAAAAGGAATGATGTAATCGCTTTTCATTAATAACTTTTAATTGGTAGGTTGGTTTAATCAATTAAAAATAATAGGAAGTCCTAAGGCATACCTCCGCTTGTGTAACTTCAGAACATAACGATCGCAAATCATTTTCTAAAAGAAAAAGATCTCGTTGGCCTAAAATTTAAAATAACGATGCATTTTATTTTCAGTCAAATTGGCTGTGGAAAGAAAAAATAAATAAAAAAATAGAAATCTTCCAAAAATTCAATTGTGGAAGGGCACAAGCAGATTTTTTGGAATTTATTTTTCGATCATAATTACAGATTTTATTTTAAGCTGTAATTCCTATATTACATAAAGTGTTAAAAATTTTGCTCTGTACTTACACTCCTTACGGTTTGGGATACCAACAATCTGGCACCATTTCTTTTTAAAGTTTAACAAATTAAAAGGGACAAATTATTGGAAATTCAAAAATGTTTAATCAATCAATCAATCAATCAATCAATCAATCAATCAATAAAGCTTTATTGTCCAAAGAAAATCTTATTGACAAAGCATGCTTAAAATTATAAAAAAAACAAAAAAAAATCATTATATGGACACTCTACATAAGTATACACCAATAAGCGCACATTATAAAATTCACTTGTAGGAGCCTAAAACTATCTTTCGCTTTTACAACTAAACCACCAATTAATTTTAAAAAATATGTATAATAATTAATAGTAAATTAAAAGCCACGATAAAAATATTAAAAAGATTCATCAAAAAATTTTGAAATTGAGTAATAGGCTTTGTTAATAAGTATTTGCTTAACTTCTCTCTTAAATTTTCTTGTACAGGTAATTTTTCTAACCTCTTTAGGAAGGTGATTTTTCTTTACATCTTCCGGCTTTTCTAGAAAACTTTCAATTTTTTTTAGTATTTAAGGGTTTTAAGAACAATCTTATTTCCATTGTAAGAAAAAATATTAACAGCACAACAGATATTAATATGATTACGTAATATCATTATTATATTATTCGAAACAGGTAGTCTGAACCGCCTGTAATACTGTTCAGATTCTTCTTTTTAATGCCTTACACCTAAAATCATTGTTAGAATATAGCTATTATTGATATGAAGAATATCATATACTATAACTAATAATACTACCTATTACTTTTTAGGCGCCAATATAGAGGATGAACTCTTTGATATTTTTCAAAAATTTTCTCTTGATATCCGGTTTTGCTGTTCTGTCACCAAGCAAAATTGCATACATCCTTTTTCAGTTATTTTTGTACTCATTTATTTCATTTCTAACTTATTTGTAATTTGTTAGATCATTTAATAACGAGACTAGAGATTAGGTTATTCGTAATTCAAAAAAAAAAAACATAAGGCGGAGTGAGCTGAATAAAGTGACGTAACACACTTGACCCTGTATATATATATATATATATATATATATATATATATATATATATATATATATATATATATATATATATATATATATATTTCCTTAACCTATTAGAATTCAATGATTATGTTTACCATAAAAAAAAAAGGAAATTCGTCGGGTTTCAACCTCTCCTCGAAAAGTTGTCCCCTCCGGGGAAATTTTGGTCTCCGCCCAAGCAGGTTCTTTGGGAAAATTCGTCCCTTTCCGGAAAAAACCTTCCTGGGAGGGTTTTAGATGTTGATCTGGTTTATACAAAAAAAAAAGGGGATTGCCTTAAACACCCTGGGTCTCAGGCTTGATCCAAAAAGTGCCCTAAAACGGCATTAGCCTGAAAACGATGACCTCTTTGATGGCTCAATGGAAGCCGTTCCTTAAAGAACAGAAAAGAAAATACCAGGGACAACGCCCAAAGCCACTAGGGAAATCTAAAATCTTAGTGCCCCGGTTAACAACACAGAATCGACCGCAAATTCGCGACGCCAACTCGCGTAGTGGCAGCAACGTTCATATATCCGAGGCGTCAAAAACGCGCTCCGAAACCACTCGTACACTCCAGCTGCTGGCTCCTTACTCCAATCGCCAAAGCGCTACAGAGAATTCACAGACGCTGTCAAAACTGACACAGTCCCGACTGCCAGATCCAACGACAAAATAGAAAAGTAAACAATAATAAATATGTTCTGGAAAGTAAACAGGTAAGTAGAACTATTCAAATAGCAACAACTAAACTAAGTACCACCTTCTACCAGTAGTGAAAACCTGGGGTAACGCACAACATGATAAAATTGAAGGGTCAAGGAAAAATAGGTTATCTCAAATTAGCAAGTAGAAAGCTACTAAAATACAATACAAGGAGACAGACGAGATTATGGGCGTCCAATGAAATTAAAACTCCTCCGACCTAAATGGAAAACACGACAAGAACCAACCCATACAGCGTGATCATGGCACTGAGGCACAGTAGTTCAACTTAATTAAATAGGCACTTTTTAAAAAGAGTACTTAATAATAATAAGTAAAAATAGGCAAAACACTGTGACAAAATTGAACTGTCACGACCGTCAGAAAAATTGTTTTAGTTAGATTAGATTTCATACATACTACCTTAAGGGGCCCATACACTTGCGAGCAAATTGCGCAACGGAAGCTGTTGCGCAACGAGTTTGCTAGTGTATGCCGCTGTTTGACGCGTTGCGCAACTGCTTGAACAAAATCGGGAACGTCCGAAACGCGTTGTGCAACGAGGAGCATTGCACAACGTGTTGCAAAATATATGGGCTTGCTCGCGAACAAATTTTAGTTGTGAAGCATCATGGCGGCGTCAACATCAAGTAACGGAATTGCAAAAACGTCACAAAAAGAATTCTGGAAAGTCTGGGCAGATGCAAGATATCTTAATGTTGCAAATAACCTCTGCTTTGGACAAATGGCATTTCTTAATTTCGTATCTGGTTTTTTATGTATGGTGTGACCATCTCCAACAACTCGAGAAAAGTATCGAAATCCATACGTTTATAGTTCTTATATTCAAGAGGAGATGTAACTGAAGTTCCATCAAAAGATTTTTATGACTGAAAGAATCTCGTTTTTTGAGCCATTCTTTCATCCAAATTCTTTGCTTTCTCTTCCTTTTGTTCTTAACATGCTCAATGTTTAAAGCACAAGCAATTACAATTGCTAAACAAGCTGTTTCTGTTGATGTCATACTAAGGTATCACCACGACGCGACATATATCAACAGCACCGAATAACTAATGTTTCCGTAAAATTATGCCTAGTGTATGGAGAACGCGTTGCACAACTATATAGTTGTGCAATTCCAGTTTGCACAACCCGTTGCATAGTGTATTTGCCCCTTTAGTGACAGATTAGGGCCCAGCATCTTTTTTTTTTATAATTCAAAGTCGCTGACAATGCACAGATAATTTTCTATCCTTTCAACTTTGTATCAATTTTGTTGCTTTTAAATGCAGTGACTTTTATTATTTTCTTAAAAAATAAATTTTCCTTAACAGTAAAGTGGCGTAGCACCCAAGCAATAGACCTTTTCAAAGTCTCCGATGCACTGTATGACATTAAGATCAGTGCGAGGAAAAGGGAAGTGGTTGATAAAACAGTGGTCAGACCTTCAGTGATGTCGGCAGTGAAATGAACCATGGCCAAAAATGTAGTGCATGAAAGGTTTAAATGTGACACAAATGATAGTATTAAGAATGAAGAAATTACAATAGTATGGACATCTGATAAGAGATAATAAGTATGCCGACAGAAGGGTAATAGCAATAAAAGTGTAAAAGAAGCAGAGAAAGATCAATGCAACAATGAATGAAATGAAACTGGCTCAGGAATTTTATAATAAAGCGTTGCAGAAGGAGTGGGCTCTTTGCTAGCTTGTTGTGCTAGCTAATGACAAGGTCGTTCTGCAGAGTCTTAGACAGCAAGTCATTTTCCAAATTTCATATTCCACATTTTGTTTCCACAAAAATCCATTTAAGTATATTTAATTCATGTAATATTTTATCTTCCTATATTAAAAGTAATTATCTTCTAATATTTTGTTGTCTTCTAGGAAAGAAAAATACCTTACTTTCGGTATTTTTAAAAATGTCCTCTAATTTAGGCATTAGAAGTTATTTACAAGCTAAATTTCAAATTTATTACAAATTTTACCCAGTATCAGCCATGAAAACTTTTTCATTGTATTTTATAACTTTCGCAGTTCTAGCCCTATAGTTTTGAAAAATATTGTATGACCAATCCTATCAAACCCAGTTTGAAATTGTGCCCGCATTACTCATTAAAAGCATTTTAAATTAAAAGTTCTATAGCCTGAGGTTTCGCCTTTTACAGTATAAAACCTAAAACTGCAAAAGCGTAAAAATGGCATTACAAAGTTTGTGAGCCACCTTTGAATTTCATTGCACTTTTAGGTCACTCGACTACGAGCGATTTAAAACAAATCTTCATAATTAAAACTCATTTTAATTACTTGCTGTTTGGATGCAAAAAGTATAAATTAAGGGATGCCTTTTTATTAAACCGCAGTAAAAATATTTTCATTTTATTGTCTTTTAACAGCAGAAAGTACCTGCTTATAAATATTTTTTAATAATAAATTTTTGCTATAAAGATTACATAATGCCGATGACTTGGAGTTTAACAGATAACAAAATCGTATATTTATTTTATGGAAAACAACGGGTTGATATTTTTATGAAAAAGTCTAGCTAATCTTTACGAAAAAGAAATATTACATTTTACTAGGGCAGGATTTTATCTTGGGTGGGATATAGCAAATATATGTTTTCTCGGACATCAGTACTGATTATTTATGTTATAAGGATCATAATGACGACCATTATGGTACCAGCCGTGAATATTATTAGGCGAGGCGTTAGCCAAGCCTGACAATGCGGCGTGTGCCATAATGATTGTTTATGATCCTAATTTCATCAAGAATCTTCTATCGTAAATTAAAATTTAAAAATGGAAAAATGTGCCACTGTTGTTCTCAGGACTACTAGGTAGTAATTCCTTTCAATTGACATTCAAGTGGGCTACCGTTTCTATGATGCGTCCAAGATTTTTTTCCTTTCCTCTCCAGACTGTCATTCTTTGTCTTCTCTCTTCTTTCTCTGTCATTTCTAATCCTACTCTCTTCTAGCAATTCAATTCTTGAAAAAAAAATTGAAAATGATGATGACGCTCCCAGGAAAATATTTCCAGAAGTAAACCATCCCTTCATTCTGAGTTCCGGACGAGGGGTGCTTGAGGCACCATCGAAGAATTCCAAAAACATCAACCTTTGCCAGCATCTGCGGGCTTAATTCCAATTTGGACTCTGTCCACCACTACCTCCAATCATTCAAACCATACATTATTTTTCTGACCGAGACCCAAATCAGTCCCAAATCAACCAATCATCTCCTGTTTCGGGGCTATGAACTTCTGTCATCATTTCGTCTTCATGGCGGGGTATACGCCTACGTTCGCAGCAGTCTTTCTTGCACCAGATTCTCAAACCTGGAATCGGGCAAGCCCGATATTCCCTTGCTAAAACTTACCCATAAATCCCCACCTGTCCAGATGCCATTTTGGTTAATTTTAGCTTTATAAAACACTAAGATTTCATAACTTTAAGAAATATATTTTGCGTTCATGGTTCTATTATACTAGTTTCATTTTTTTAAAATTATTTTATGTAACATAAAATAGTTATTTTAATTTTTTTTAAAAGAAACATTACAGGACATGTGAGGTTTTCCAGACATGTGATTCAATTGTAGTGAATGCTAAAATTTATAGTATTAGCATTTATTTCATTTTTACTCATAGTGTGTTCAAAGATATTCCGTCTGACTCTTAACCGCAATGTCAGTCATAAATCGTGTCCTTTCTGCCTGATGGCGCAGGGTCGCATCCTCCTTGAATAAGTATTCCAAAAAAAATTAAGTAAAAGGAATGTACATTTCTTCATGGACTGCGATGGAATAAGTGCAGTGAAAAAAACAAGTCATACGACAAAAATTCCAGTATCCACAGTGCGTAATATAATCCGAAATCTACGTTTGGAGAGAAAGGTTCGATGTGATGTTGACAAAACTAAGTGCTTGGACGAAAGTGAAAAAGACCTTATTCGAAGAAGAAAAGTGTACGAAATGTTCAAAGAAAACATTGTTTCCACACTGCATTCCTTAAAGTCACGTTTAATCGCCGACAAAACCAATATATTGTGTAGGTAGCAAACTAGCCTCTAAACATAGGTATTGATTGATGGGTTTGAAAATACGGGATAAAAAATAAAAGATCAAAAAAACAAGAACAAAAGATCTGAGCGACTGACAAGTTCTCCAAAAATGTTAACTAATGGGTCATTTTCGGGGTTATTGAAATTAGAAAATCTAAGTTCATGTAACGTATGTAAAAAAAAATTACGGCGGGATAGGGGGCTAAAGGAGTAGGTGGAAAATCCTTTAAAAATGTTAACTATGCCATTGTCGGGGTTACTGAGGTATGAAAATCCAATATCTCAAGGTCATTTTAAAGAGGGGGCGATTAGATGAAGGGACAGGGAGAATAGGTGAACTAAAAAGAAATAAATAATTTTTTTTTCAAAAATATTAACCTTGACTTTACAAAAGAAAAAGCACTAAAAAGTAAGAAATAATATTTTAACTTAATTTTGTTCAAAGTTAGGTAACTTGTACATCGAACTTCGGAACTTCGAAGTCGGCGCAATTTCACAGTATAAGGATCCGTAATAAAAATTCATAAAAAATTAATAATAAGTTGCGCGGACTTGAAACTTTTAACACAGTTAAGTTTACCATTAACAACAGTTATAAATACGTAAAAATATTATTTCAAACTTTTTAGTGCTTGTTCTTTTATAAAGTCTGTTCATTTTTTGGAAAAAATAGCTATTTGTGTATTAAGAGCGCAAAGTGATATATTGCCGCTCTGAGCGAGAAGTTAGACGCGCGACGCGTAGCGGAGCGCGGCTATCTCGCGAGAGCGGCAATGTCGCTTTGCGCTCGAATTACACACATGATTTTTTCTACAACCGGTATTTTTATAAAAATATTTTGTAATGTAATTAATAATTATTGATATCAAATTTGACAGTTTATATTTTGTGTCAAAAGTCGCAGATACGCTGGACGTTTCTTTATTATTATTAAGGTGTCCATGGTAACTAAGCGAGCGACAAAGTAACTTTGTCGCTCGGCGAGCGACAAAGTAAAACAAACGCTTGTTCCTCGAAAATGTCCAACTTTGCGCTTTCTTTTGAAAGCGCAAATTTGTACTTTTCGCTCGGTTGTAGAAAAAAAATATTGTTCATATATTTAAAAAAAGATTTTAATAAATACTACTAAAACTAAATATTAAAACGATTTATTTTATTGCCTCATAAAAATCATTTAAATAATCACATTAAGTTTAACCCTGTGTTGCTGTTATCTCAGAGAAAAGTACCCGAAGCAGAAATGCTAACAGAGAAGATCGGCAGAGGCAAAGTATCTGGAAAGCATAGTTATATATTAATAAAACGTTATACTTTCATTGCAGTCAATTTGTCAAACGGCATATCTTTGGACAGACTTTACCTAGATTGTAAGTAAATTAAAACCAGTACTAAGTTTAAAATCTTTTTGGTAAATCAGGAAGATATTTTAGGAACCGAAATAAAAAATGATGGCAATAAAACACAAATAAAATGAAAACGTTTGCGGCACATTAAAGTAGTTTTTCAAGTCTGCTTTTAAAAGAAGCGCTGGAGTCATTTTTTGGTAGTAAATCAGCATCCAGTTTTTAATGAACTTCTCGTTGCTCATTAAAACACGATTTAAATTTCCCATCATGCAGCGCCTAGACTTTCTTTGTTCGTCGTAAAGCTAAAAATACTTTAGCAGCATTAAAAAAATATAAATTGCTGCTTAGATGCAGTTGCGCTTCTAGGTCACTGGACTAAAAATAGCTTCAATAAAAGAATGAAAGTGCATTTTATGTGCTAATAATTGGTAAAGGCTATAGTTACTTTGTAACGAGCTAATTGCCCCGGTACATAGATGTATAAAGAATTTAGTGAATTTCACATTTTAGATATCTTACAGAACGAGCTTGCTTTTGAACGCGCCTGAATAGCGAATAATCTGAAAATTTTTTTTTATTTTATCGACATGAATTAAGTGTTTATGGCGGTTGCTGTTATCCTTTTTTGGTTTCTATTAACAAAAAAAAATTTCCACTCTAAATTTTCTCGCGAATTTCGAAACTTGTAAAACGTGATCCCATTGGATGTCGTCAAAAGTGTTTTTATGACTTATATTGAATACTTGGCGAATTCCAGTGTTGTAGGGTCATCGAAAATTCAATAAAAAAATCAATAAAAATGGCATTTAATGTGTAACCCATCCAGTGTAATATCCCTGCACTTAAAGTAGAAGGATCCTGTAATCTTAGTCATGTATATTTCCAGCAGAAATCGGTCCAGGAACCTTTAACATTTGCAACTAAAACTGCCATTTGTGCGAAATTTTGACACATCATATCTTAATATATTTTTTTGGTAAATATACTGCCATTCTTTGTTTTCATGGCAATCTTCAAAAATTCCAAAATTCTCAAATTTTGCATGTCCCCTATGCAAATAAACCTATTTATATATAACTTTAACGAAATCATAAGCGATTTAAATTAGTGATATATTACAATTAATAGATAATGAAGAGATAAAATAAACCCAAAAAGAATCACAAAATAAGGAAAATAGTGTGGAATAATGTCGGATAAAAATTAGATTTGTCGGCAACATAAATCTCCCTTATTTACAAACCCAAAAAAACTATTTTAAAGAAAATTACTAGGATTATTTAGCTAGAGAACATTTTTACATTTCGGTATAATTTAAAAAAACAGCCAAAAACAGGCGAATAGCAAAAATAAACGTAAAGCTTAACCTAAAGTCGAACAGGTTGGTTTTCCTCGGAAACAGTCAGAGGGGGAGCAATGAAATTTTCTGGGTTAATAGGGGAATAGTGCAACTAGCTTCGGTAAAAGATTCAGTTATACAGGATATATCGTTTTGGAGTTATAAATCGTCAAATTCGAATAACACTTTTGACGGCACATCCAATAGGATTACGTTTTACAAGTTTGGAAATTCGCGCGAAAATTTGCAGTAGAAAATCCTTCTTTTTTGTCAATAAAGACCAAATAAACTGATAAAAACAATAACCACAGATATTTAATTTATGTAGGGAATATAAAAAAAATATTTTAGATTTATTTTGGTTATATGCATATTCCCTATTGTCAAGTAACTACTCGCTGTTCAAACTGGTAATAATCTGTGTATTTCAAAATTATAAAAGCAGAAGATGTCAATAATAGTTAATATACAATTTTAAATGAAAATATTTTTTCTCAAGAAGCACACAAAACATAACGCAATAAAGTATATATTTAATGTTAACTTTTCAAAAAAGGAATCAGAAATACATATTTTGAGATATGTCGAGTATTTTTATGTGAAACATAAATATGAATGTCCAACTGTAGCTTACAAATAAAATTTTTATAAAAGATATTTTGCTACTTTTATAAGTTAAAATTCTCTAGACTCTCGTAGGATTCTAAGGTTTTTAGAAACATGTTTATATATAAGATCCTTTCCTGGGAAGTTATTTCAGAAATTCCATAGCGGCAAACTAAATTAAAATCTAGAGGTAGTTGGGTATACTCAACGGAGAAGAACTATGTTACTCTGACGTGAACGAGGTAAGTTGCTAAACAAGGGACTTCCTTGTAATTCCTGCAAATTAGTTATGTCACCCTGCGTCTTTACAATAATGCAAAAGTATGACTTATTTTTAATACTTGTACACTGAGAAAATATTTTATTCGATGAACCATAAACATTTTCTTATCTTTAATATATCTAGTTTAAACTGAGAAACAAAATGTGTTTCCAAACAAATAAAATATTTTCATGACGTCAGTGACGCATCTTATTTTTATTGGAAAAAATACTTTTTAAAGCATTTTTATTTGATTCTGCCAAATTCACAAATGATTCTAATTATTTCGCCGAGAACGATACAATTTTATAAATTTCTAGTTATTTAGGTAAAGCAGACTGTGGTTTCTAATATACAGTGAGGACATAAAGTATGGAATAAATTCATTATATAAAAATTGACAAATTTTATGGAAAATCGCTTGGATACGTGAATTTAATTTTTATTTTTCACATATTTTAAAAATATTTGTCATTACACCGGGTGGCTCAAAAAAGTTGGATGAACGTTAACTTTATTTTTTAAATAGAATACCCTATATATTTTTAGGCTTTTGGATTCTACGCAAAATTCTAAACATTTTTATGTACCACATGCTATCCATATATCGGATAGTTTTGGAATTATGCAAGTTTAAATTTAAAATTTTTTCCGTTTAAGTTGACGTTTTTTGATTATATCTTTGCACTTGGTTAATAAAAAAATCCTGAGCTTTCATGCTGCAGTTGTTTCATTTGGGTTCTTGTTACCTCGATCATTTTGGCAGGTTCCAATAGTTGTTTAAGCGTTGGCGCTTCAGTCAAGCCATATCTTCTCAATGTCATATGGTTGTTTGCAGAATTATCTGAGATTTAATTTCATTATTTGTACCTGGAAAATTACATGTTTTTGAAAGATTGAGTAAACGAACATAAAACTAATTAGTACTTTCGGCTTCATTCTGTTTTGTTTGACGAAGCGGAAAAGTTTCGAAATCTGTGTTGACTTTTGACTGAAAACAAATATATGCGGAAATACGAGAGTTAGTGGACGAATTGGAATCATCAGGTAATGAATTGTAAAGGTAATAAACTTCCTCATCTGCGATGTGTAATAACAATGCCTTTTTCTGTCTTCATTTGTTATATCTGTTACCGAATAGTATATTCTCCACAACCATTAAAGAATGTAGAAATTCTGAAATCATTATTAATATAATAGAATATAAGTATACATTCTTACTCTTGAGTTAGAATATTTATTCTGAAACACTTACTTCTTATGTGTTTCGCATGTATTTTCATTGCATAACAAGGTACGGTATGAATATTCTGTAATCGAACCAAAAGACATAGATTGCCGTGGATTTCAAAATTGTCAGTGACAGATGCAAATGGTGGCGGCGTCATAATTTTTGTCAGAAAAGCTTCAATTTAAATGAATAATGAGTGAAAAATCGAATGAATCAGATATAAATTTAATTGTTTTTGATTCATACCTTCTGGTCGTGGAGAAAATATAGTCTGTTACTCAGTTAGAATGAAAAAACTCAATACTCGTGGTTCCTCACGCTCGCTAGCGCTCGCGTTCGGAATTTTCCACTCGTATCGAGTTTTTTCATTCTAACCTTGTTACAGAATATACCATTCTGTAACAAGATTAGAATGAAAAAACTCGATTCGAGTGGAAAATTCCGAACGCGAGCGTTAGCGAGCGTGAGGAACCACGAGTATCGAGTTTTTTCATTCTAACCGAGTAACAGACTATATTTTCTCCACGACCAGAAAGTATGAGTACTGTCAAATTCTATATCTGATTCATTCGATTTTTCACTCATTATTTCATTTAAATTGAAGCTTTTCTGACAAAAATTATGACGCCGCCACAATTTGCATCTGTCACTGACAATTTTGAAATCCACGGCAATCTATGTCGTTTGGTTCGATTACAGAATATTCATACCGTACCTTGTTATGGAATGAAAATACATGCGAAACACATAAGAAGTAAGTGTTTCAGAATAAATATTCTAACTCAAGAGTAAGAATGTATATGTTCTATTATTAAAAATGATTTCGGAATTTCTACATTCTTTAATGGTTGTGGAGAAAAATAATTATCAAACCTATTAATCCACTTCGTCCATCTGCTGCCTAATCCATTTGGATCTGATTTCATATCAAATTGGGAAAAGGGGCTGATTGTAGACATGACATCTTTCAAAACCTAATTCCTTCACAGAATGTAGTGTTTGTATTAGTACTGTAGAAAAGAACTGCTAAATTAAAGAAATAATTTATTTAATTCTGCCAGAATCTTATTTTTTATTGACCTCTCCTGTTCTAACAAAAACTTGTTACTCGTACTTATATACAATGCAACAAGAATGTTGGTTGACCGGTAAACTTTTCTTTTTTTATTATTCGTGTATACTTTTGCAGCTATTAGTTCGCCTACTAATAGATCGCGCCACTAACGCTGTTGGGGTTTTGGCAGTATCTAGTCTAGGGTTCCGATATCGAGAGTAAAGTTTTGACCGGTATATTGTATAAACAGAATTTCATTATTTGTTGAAAAAAATTGAACTTACCCAAACATCGAAATATCTACATCGATGTCAAAAAAACATCGCATTAATAACATCGATGTCAAAACATCGATGTTACATGCGCATGCCTACCTTATTCAGAAGTTTTGACCACGTAGAGACAACAAAATTTTTACGTTAAGATTCGCTAAAAAAAGTTTGACAAAGTTTTGACATCTTTTTTGTCCTGCCAATGTTAATAAGTCATCATTAAAAACTTATGAGTTACTCTAATATATCAGCGATTTGCCTGGTTTCTTAATGATTTTCGTCTTGGAGCGGGAAGCTACATCGCATTTGGTGCTATTATTATTGTGAAAAGTACAAACTGAATTTCTCCTTCTCTTTATTTGCGAAAAATTTCACAAACAAATTTAGAGTATAAAACTTAGTTGTCTTATTCTTACACTTGTAAGTTTAAAACTTTTGATTGTCAAATTAGATAGGTCAAGCGTTGGATAATTTGGCGTTAATATTATTAACCCTTATGGGTCAAATTATCGAAATTCTTGCAAAGTTACCAGCAAGGTAAATTGACAATTATATCTATATAAACAGAATTAGGAAGAACAAGAACAATTTACTTTTGTGGTTACCTTTGGCAAAACCTTAATAATTTGATCTTTAGGGCCAATCAGTAAAATGTAAACTTGACTGAAGTAATAAATATGCTGCAGTGCTCTTACAAAGTAAATTGACTTAACTGACAGTCGGATGCGAGAACAAAAAATACATATTTGCCCATGTTATTATTATTCAAAATATACAATAAGGGAAATTTATACTAACCTTCCATTTCTTAGTGCGAAAATGTTTTGTATAAATTCATGGCAATAGTTTATGGTCTTGGAATATTTGTTAATGTTAGTTTACAAAAGTAGTTAATTAGCAACTAGGAAAGGAAATATTGTTACTAGTAATTTTATTATTAGCAACTCTCTCCAATTTTCACTTTTTCGATGCGTACTTAGGTTTAAATTTAAGAAATTAAATATCTTTCGTATTGTGTCTAACTTCGCATAAATAAATGTAAAATAACAGGAAAGTTATGTTTAGTTGCAGATAGGCTCTAAAAATAATTATTATCGCCTGGATCCATCATTTTTTCACTTTGCGTTGTACAGATGTTTTGATCACGATGTTTGCCCTAATTTATAGGTTCTCAAGGACAACTTTAAACTTATAGTATGCAACTTCAATGCTGCTCTGATGCATATACCAACTTTATTGACACTGGTCAAACAAAGGTAATTCCACTGCGGAATAGCATTCATTTCTGCTTAAAACATTACTGCATACTATCCGAAAAAATACAACTCCTTGATAGCAGTTCCCTTACCAAAAACTCCCCCTGCACCAGCATTCTTATTCTGTTTTAATTCATTATTTGTAAATCATCTGAATATTAATACTCTAGTAAATATATTTGCTAAATCACATTATTCGGTTTTTCAGAGAAGCTCAATACATAAGAATATCCCAATATTGATATGCTAAATTTCGGTGTGAGAATACAAAGCATTTCGAAAATATCCGAACCATGTGAAAATTGTAAAATTATTCGAACAAAAGGAAAAAGAAAGAAAATACTAAGCATTAGTGGCTTTTATATATGATTTGTAAGACCATCAGGGTCATAACTGTTAATATTTGGGTCACAAGAATGGTATATTAATACATTTTTATTGCTATCTTGTAGTTACAAAAAACATAAAATTCTTCTTGGCTTTCTGCCAAGATGTAAATTTGTTATTTATGAATCAGGAGCATATTATTTTGGTAAATTTTAGAGACGACAATGATACTATGTATTGCCAAAAATTTATACGTACGAAAAAAGTACATGGAAGGTAAAATTCCCGCATTTATGATCGGTTTCTGACAGCATTTAATAAAGTAAGAAATTTAAGTAGCCTTTAGGGTGACCTTTTCTAATGACATTAGCATGTGTGATATCATATACAAGTGTCGAACAGGCAAATTATTGGCTAAATTGATAGGATTTGCTAAAGTCATAGTGTCAGTGCATGAGTCGTCATAGCGTCAGTTTATGTAACAGTTCCTGTACCCAAACCTATTAGTTCCACAGATATTGCAATGTTAATATAAAATTATTAACGTATATTTAAAACGCAAAGAACATATTTGATCTCCTTTATTTTGGAGCTTCTACAAAACATAGCTTGATCATTTTTTTCTGAAAGAAAAGGCTCTTCTTCCCATCTCTAAGAATTTGGTGTCTAAATAAGGCATAAAGTACGAAAAAAGTTCAGTTAATTTTAACGTAATATACATGAGTAGTTGATATTATGGCGAATGTTGTTTTTAAGAAGATCCTGTAACTTACATATTCTTTACAATATCTGTATGATTTAAACCGACCAGTACTGTCATTGACTTCGTTTTCGGATTAAAAATTCTTTTTTTACCCATTTTTAAGGTTTTTTTTTAATAATGTTATGAATTTCCGCATTTTGTCAAATTAGTAAATTTTGTAATACGATCTCATGTAATCACCTCTATGATTAGGTAAAAAAAGGAAATTCAATCATTTGAGATTTTATGTTTTTAATTTGTTAACAATAGGTATATCATTCTAATTATTCTATATAAAAATCCTACGGGGTGCAAATTTACGAGGCAGATTCAAATGAAAACCTTAAAAACGTTGTTAAATAAATTAATTTAAGTAATGGCAAAAAGAAGTATGCCGTTTTTTGCAGAGTACCCATTAAGGTGCGTACTCACTTGAGCACGAATGCGAATGAGGCAAGCCGAGGCCGCACTGAATGCCTCGTGTTGGGAAAAAATGTCTCCCACGTGAGGCTTGCCGCGGCAGTAATCCATGTTCCATGTCGCATGAATAGTTAATACCCGTGGCTTGTGTAATTTTATATTTATTTTTAAGTTATTAGAAGACAAAACTATCGAACTTTTTTCTGTTCTTTTTTCTTGATTTCATCAATGCCTTTTCTGACACTCGCCGGTAGCTCTGCCCAAGTATATTTTGTTTCTAATTTGTTGTAATAACTGGAATCACGAGGGGTCCATAATACCTCCTTCTTCATTAATAAGTCGTAAACATAACCCTTGAGCCTACTTCATTTTGTTTAATAAGAACGAGGAAAATTGGTATTTATTCAAAATGTCCTAAAAACGCGTCCACACGTTCCTTTGATGGACCAACAGCAGGTGGATCACTCCGAGGCATGCGGCGAAGAGCTGAAACTCGTTTTCCGCGCCTCGGAACTACGTCCACACTGACTGCCTCGTGCTGCCTCAGCTTTCCTCATTTGAACTCGTGCTCAAGTGAGTACGCGGCTTTACGTTACATGCACGTCCTCCACCATTTTAAAGTACTTAGATACTTGAAGAAAAAAATTCTTTTTGTTGCGTGCACAGTCACTCATGCACTGCCTGAATCACTTTATCATTGCTTTGAAATTTCTTCCCACCTAATGCCTGTTTAAGTGCACCAAAGACAAGGAAATCTCGTTGGGCGAGATCAGAGGAATAGGGAGGATGCGGTAGATACTGAAACTTTAAATCTTGGATGGTTGCCATCGTTGAAAGTGTAGTATGGCCGCATTCACATTTACCGACACGACAGGAGCACGACACCGACAACGATGTTGGTGGACATAAAATCTTATGTAAATAAGTGGAAATATTGCACACTTATCGACATGTCGGAGCCGTGTCGTGCACAGACACGTCAGCGAGTAGCAGTCGCCCCATTGATGTCGTCTGTTGTCTAACTTTTATAATCGGATGTAACCCAAACTGCCTTTGCTTATTTCCTCTCTTACCTTCTGCCATTTTTTGTGTGTCACACCTTAAACTCTCCCGGCAATCACGTCGGTTTAGTGCTGGTCGAGAAATGTGAACACAACTGATCGCTGTCGTGTCGGTGTCTGTGTCTTGCTGTGATCGTGCCAGTGCTGGTGTCGGTAAATGTGAAAAAGACCTATGTAGCTGCGTCTTGTCGTGGTGCAAAAGAACGCCGGTAGTCAGAAATTCGCGCCTTTTGGTTCTGATATCGGGCTCGAGACGATTCTTTAGGAGTTCTGAGAATGTGATACTAGTAACCGTAACCCCATTAGGCATGAAGTCCTCCAAAAATAGGTCAGCATAACTTTGTCGGCGAGAGCAAGGTGTGTAATTTTTTGGGTTCTGTAGTAGAGGTGTGTGTGTGCCATTTTTTGCCTACTCTCTTGGTCACAATGCTAGCTAGAATGACATCTCCTTCTGCTTCATATCGTCTATATTCTTCGCAAGCATCAAAATGTCGATGTTTCAATTCTGTGGTCAATTGCTTTAGCACCCACCTTGCTGACACTTTATGGAACTGGGGGATGTCATGCATAATGTAATGTAGGTACAGAACCATGGCTAATATTTAAAAATGTAGCAATATAAAGTTTACTCGACGATATTATATCACCGTGGCTTTAACTGCCGCAATGCCGTTTTTGACCTTGCTATTTCTGTTTCATTCACACACTTGTTGGAATGACAAACATGAATATCATAGCTGCATTCTGCGATGGATGTTAATGAATTTTACCCCTTCGCTGTGTAAGAAACGCATAACAGAACGGTGCTAGTCCCTGGCGCACTGCTCCAGTTGCCATTTTTAAACTGTCACTGTGTAAGCATTTTCAATAGCTGCAGTGATGTGTCACTAGCAAGGCTTACTAAATCTCAAAAATAATATTTCTGCTAACTTGTAAGGGGAAGGGTTCCGTTTGGCAATTTTTTTACGGTCGTATAAAGTTTTCATTTAACTCTGCCTCACATTTGACATTTGACTAGTTCAAAATCAAAGAAATTTTTGTATCTGTCGTTGGTAATATTTTGGAACAAGAAGACTCTCCGGGTTCTTCCTTTGCAGACGAGTTGACTTCCAGAAATAATTTACAGTCAAAGAAAAAAGATTGTGACTTTTAGATTATATTTAAGAAAAATAATTTATTAAAAGTACATCAGATTGGCGAGAAAGAAACTTGGGATAGTTTCCTTGTTAAAAATATTAGATATAATTGGAATTTTGAAGAATGTACAGAGTGTTTCATTTAAGCTTAAAAGGTTGACAATACTATATGTTTAAACCATTACCAATTATGCAGCTGCTTTAAATTTAAAATCAATTCTACTGATAATCACATGAAAATACTATTAGACTTGAACCCAATACATTTTATTAAAAACTGTAGCCTTTTAGTAATTATTGGTTGTTCTTGTACGAAATTTGCTTAAATTAAATAATATACCCACGTTCATTCTTGAAATTATGAGGTAATCCCCAACCACGTATTAAAATCACGTTACCGGGACTGGATCCAACACTTTATATTTATTTCCTCCATTGGCGATTAAAACTTGATTATATATATTTTATATTTTAGACATGGTTTAAATTAAATTCTAGTAATAAGCTTACAGTGTCAATAGCTTTATATTACAGCTTATAATATAAACAAGCCTGCAAAATTAAGTTTTATAGACTTATTCGATTTTGATCGAAAATAACATTTACAAGATACCAAGAAAATTCCAAATTTGTTTGTCCGTTCACCCGTCAGTAGTACATATATTTTAAAGTATACTGAAACTGTTCTTTTAAGATAAATTTTCTAATTTAATCTTAAAATTTCGAAAATGAGATAGCAGAAAAGTAGGGTATTATTAGTTATCGCATGAAAACCTTTGACACCTTCCTAGTGGAAGGAAGACTAACGAAATCCTTTTTGGGTGAATCGTGAATTAAATCTCGCTAAATTAATTAACTATCAATAAAATTCGGAGTATTTTCGTATACAGTTCGTCGCTGGAAAGACAAAGAGGCGTAACTCCGAAACCCCGAATTTCGAGTTATGGCCACCATACGTACCCCCAAGGTCATATTTATAAAAATACAAACTGGCGGTTCTGTCTCTCTCTCTCTCTCTCTCTCTCTCTCTCTCTCTCTCTCTTATGGTTATCGTGATATTATAAATTATATAGGCGTAAGTCAGCCACGTATGAAAATTTTCAAAAAAGTTAATAGACGAAAAGGCGGCTCTCTTTTAAAATTCGATTACTCCGTAAATACATCTTTCTTTGCAAAAATATAACATTTAGCATAATCTACTTAGTCTACTAAATAACTTACATAAATGTACTGTAAATTATAATAGAAGAAGGAGAAGGTTCAGTAAGCAATGCAATACTGGCTTAATTTTCAATTGCTTCTCCTGAAAAATATGTTAAATGGAGTTACGCCGCTTTATCTTTTCAGCGACAAGTTAAGACGTTAATAAGATTTGATATTGAAGTTTTATTTTTTAAACACAGATTCAGTGCTTCTTTTAGGTAAAGTCATGTGAGATAAGAGTGCGCATATTTTAGAGTAGTAGTTTAAAGTACAAATAATTAAAATACTACTATAAATTAAAATAGTTTTTACTGACAATTTCTCATAAAAACTGAAGACATAAGTGCCATCCCAGAATGCGTACACTTTATCGAGCGGAGACCTCTTAACAGCTATTATACTTAAACAAAAGAACTAGAAATACTTTTTTTCCTTTGGGGATACCTCGCCTGCACACAAATACCTTAAGGGTACACTTGCCCTATATGGCTCTGCAGGAAATTGCTTTGTCATTCGCTGAAAATTTGCATTTTAATGTAAAGTATTGGTGTTTTGGCTTTTACCTTCCCATCCATTTTTACTAAGAAATATAGGTCATTGCAAACTATACACTTGTCATCTTTATAATGGTTAGTCGTGCGGCATTATTCATGGTCGAAGCTGTGGTAAGCTATAATCAGCATGAAATATTGCTTAATATGCATTTGAGGAGTTTGTTAACTTTAGCAGTATATTCCCTCTCTTTGGGAATTCTGTTTGACGTTTACTTGGAAATATTTAGAAGTAGTACTTACAATTAAGGAACACATTTTGCTGATAGGATTTTGAAACAAAGTAATAAAATTGTTTTTTTAATGTATCGATATTAAAACAGATATTTAATAAACCGTTCGAGAAGGACTATTATGCAAACTTCTAATAAGTACGAGTTTGGTATGTTAATTTCATGTCATTAAAAAGGCCAAAAGACCTATAGCTCTGTAACAACAACACACAGTCTGATGATTGAGAAACGCTTTAGAAGGAATCGGTCGAATCGGAAAAATCTCTTTTAGTAGAAAAAGTCACCACATGACAATAAATTTACTTCTTTTTTCGCGTCAAGAATCACTTATTTAATTAAATATAATTTAATTTAATTAAATTCAATTTAATTAAATTAAAATAAATAAAAAGATCCAATGATTTTGTTGTGATGTCCAGTACAATATGAATTTATTACAATTACGTCACAGCTAATAATATGACTTACATTACCTCTTTTTTCGTAACTTCGAAGATTACCATACTAGCATTACTGAAGTTCTCTCTACCCTCGAAAACATGACTCACATTTTCTTACTTGCTCCTTACTTGTGATACTACGATATCAATATTACCAAATTATTCACAGTTTGGGACAAGACGATTTCTGTTTTCTTTCTGGCGAGTAACAGAAAATAAGATAATTATATTGTTTTATACTAATTATTATTTACACCACTAAAATATATAACTTTTATTTATAAGATCAGTTAGAATTATTAACCCTAATTAATTATATAAAACAACAAAATATTTGTCTTTTCTTCTTCATTGGAGCACAATACAAAGGAAATATCGATTTCTGGAGTTCACGCTTCTTGGATGAGTTAAGACTGTCTCCTTCAGCTAAATACTTCTTTTAGAAACAAATGTGGAATATAAAGCTCCGCCCTTGGGAACACAATAAACCTCTTTCCCTCCTCGCCAACCAATACCACACTGAAATTAGCTTATACAATGAAATTAGGAATTAGTAATCTCTAGATATTTTAGAAAAAAAATTAAATTACGGAAAAAATAAATCTAAACCTATTTGTGTGAAAAATGTAGACATTATTTTTTTATATTGAATACCTGGGAACAACCCTTTGATACACGAAGCTTTCTTATGACATTTAATAAAAGAGAAAAATAGATATACAATTAACTTTATGAAAAATGTGAGTCCAGTATTTATGTTTTATTTTCGAATCAGGGTTAACCCAGAAAATTTTACGCCTAATTATCCATCTTCCGAAATGACTCCAAGGGATCAAAGGCAGGTAGAAACTCACACGTGCCCCTCGGAACATTCATTTAGAATTGGAGACAGCTGAGGAATACAAGGAAATCACATCAGCTTTCGCGATCATTTGGGAGCAGTAAAACGTAAAAGCTAATGAGGTAGTTTGGAAAGAAACTTTTTAATTTTTATTTTTATTCACAATATTTGCGTTTCTAAATACTTCTATGTGAGTTTGCTTACATAATTACTATATTTGTTAGAGCTCCAAAGTAAAAATAAAAATATTGTAAATAATTCAGTTGCTATTCACATTATAAGTGAAATAAAGGCATAACTATTATAGTCATGAGCCAGAAGTATGCTCCAACTCACGTGTAATGTCTAACATTTCTATGACCGATCGAATAATAATAAAAAAAAAAAAATAATTATTAATGTTTTACTAAAAAAAGTTAGATTTGGTATTTAAATAATTATGACACACAGTAAGAAATATCAGCCAATGTTGAATACTTAGGCATTTTTAGATTTTTTTTCTCATTATTCGATGAAAAGGACGTTGTAAGACACAGTCGTTTGTATCTTTGGTCCTTATTTCCCACACTATCCAAATTGCGCTATAGTTCCTGAACTATGTGATAAACTTGAATAACCACAATATTATTGCAAAGCTAATTAACGCCTTTTTGATTTGGAGAAGGGTCAAGCCGAAATGTGGTCCCTATATAACGGTGGTCCAGCAACTAAAAGAAACTATCGTCGAAAGCGTACAGCAACGTTTCTTTTCCCATACAAAGCTTTCCTTTTAGGAAACAATATACATCATAAATTACTCTAAAATCTCAAACTTTCAAAAACAGCACCAAAGAAAGCATCTCTAAAGTAGGTCTGGTTTATCCGTCTTCTACAGATCCGAAACGAAAAAATACCTTTTTTACCTCGTTTGAGCCGTATTTATAATCTTCTCAAAAAACTTATTTTTTATCTAAGACGTCAAAAATCTTCGTATGACAACCTCACGTGACTACTGGCTAAAATACCATTAAACGGATATCGGAGAAACGCGAAGTCTGAATAGTAGGGTTCATTCATCTAAAAAGTTTGTCAGCGGAATGGCGAATTGACAAAATAGCGGAATAGCGAATTCTCAAAACTAGCTACTGATAATAAAACCAGAGATCGTGATGTACCATGGTGCAATTTTTTGGAAAGTAGAAAGTTATTTAATTTGTTATAAAGACAGAATAAGAAAGTTGTAAAAGACTTAAATGAATAAGTATACGTAAATAATAACAGTGATAGCATTTTTCCTTATGGGGAAATATACGTAGAATAAAAATGCTACAAGTTTTCGAGAGTTGCTTCACGGGGATAAAATAGGTATATTTGAGGGAACTTAACGCATAGGCTACCTCTCTGAGAAAGCGAATATGCTGCTTGCTAATATACTTAAATGTAAATTTTCAGTTTTTATTAGGAGTGGTTTCAGGCACCAAGAGAATTCCTAAGTTAGCAAAATTGCCGCCATACGAACTTACTACTTAACTTTTGGGTAAAGATACCCACAGAAAGAGTAAACTTTTTCTGTAGAAGCATAATCAAGCACAATTTTTATAAGTTTTGCAGCAAAAATGATTGGGAAGGGACACAAAATAATCTACAATGCTTCAAAAATTACTCGAACATCATAGAATATCTTAAAAGATAATTTTACGAAAAACGAGAAACAAGGTTCTAAACTTGGAATGTCGGGTTTGAGTTATAAATTAAGAAATTTTTTGTTTTACCTAAGTTTATTTTTGTTGATCCGTCGTTTTAAAATTGTTCAATTTTCGTGTGTTTTGTTATTTAGTCACTAACCTTTTGTGCAAACAAGGAACAGAGAGATTTATTTACAAGAAAATAATATATTTCAATACAGTTTAAATTTCACTGCTTTTAAATATATGTTGGTAAATTTATAGTCCATATTTTTTTATGATGAAAAACATTCCTATCACGAAATTACCTATGCAATATTACGAAATTAAATTATCTATCAAATAATTATCATATGTTTGTTTTCCTTATTGCTGCTTTTTATCAAAAAAAGTAGCTTAAAATCTAACATAAATTTCCTGAAAATGTGTTTAAAAAATGTGATTCCTTTGGGCTATTAACGAGAACGCTTTCCATAAATAAAAAGCTCCCTGGAATATCACAAATTATTGAAATAATTTGAAATCAGTGGCGACTCATGGGAAAATATAGGTGTTCTGCAATAGAATTAGCTAATTCGAATGCACTGCAAGATTTAATGCAATTCATAGTTTTGGAGAACACATATCTATTTTTGTCTCGTTATCATTGTGGGGTTGAATGTTTCTCCAATATGCAGTGTATAGCTAAGCACTAATCTTAAGTGTCCCCTATTAAATCGTATTTAGTAGCATTATGAAGATGACTCATTGAAATCTCATATTTCTTTATTTTTTCCACCAAATGTACTAGGTCTCTTACATCTATCTGTAACTATGTGTGATCCTTCGTTGTTTGTTGCCTTTGAAAAGTACACACATCCAATCATTTCGCGAATAATTATCTCTCCCATTATCGTCTTACACGCAAGCAACAGTATTCGCAGCAATCTCTAACTATCATGTCATCCGGCGACTCCGGTTATACGGACATCTTGCTAAATCAAAAAAACTGCCAACACAATACACTTTACGATATCACTGGGCAACATATATTGCCTGAAATTAGTTATATTTTCAAAGGCGATATCGCTGTTGCCATATACATTATATACCATCTTTTTCATTATGCGACACAAATTGCAGGCTGATAGTTGCCTATTGCTGGTTGCCTGTTGCTTCGGTGTGAGAGCCGCCTTAATGTGATGCGTGTAAGGTTTTTCTCTGCTAACACCGGCTGCCTCAATATTAATATTTGGTAATGACCTACCTCTATTTTCTAGTTCAAATTTTTCCTCATAAGTGTATTTAAAAAATCCTTTATCATTCACAAAATTATATACAACATACATTGCTTCAAAATCTGCAGTCTATAAAACTAACAACCTACAGCTAACAATAATAACAACGATAATTGCAAATAATTGTCTTTCGATGATACAAACCGCGCGCGAATTTACTAGTAAGGACTGCCACGAATGCAGCTAAATGAGTAGTAGAATTTCCCGTATTATATTTTATAAACCGCCTTCAGTAGTGCCAATTTCTGCACTATATTCATTAGGTTGAAAGAGTGTGCTCGGATAAAAGCAGTTCAGCTCGGCACTCGAGTAACGTCGCGAGAAAGTTATATTAACTTTACTTGGTCAACTGTATACCGATGCCGGGGTCGTGGCGTGTGTTGACTAGCGCTGACCTATAATACTACCAGCATTCTCGGCCGAAAATTCGGTGTTTT
Source organism: Philopedon plagiatum (assembly GCA_963971165.1). Lineage (NCBI taxonomy): Eukaryota > Metazoa > Arthropoda > Insecta > Coleoptera > Curculionidae > Philopedon > Philopedon plagiatum. The sequence continues at coordinate 38,985,751 of OZ020191.1, read as the reverse complement.
ATTAGAACTTACTTTTATTTTAAGGAATTTTTAAGTATTTATTGCAAAGTATAAAGAAATTAGTAATGTAGCTTAAAAATTTAGGTGGTTCTGTAGCTCTGCAGCCCCTATGTACCAGCCGCCCCTGTTTCAAATATACCTTAGTTTTTCCTACAAAATCGACAAAAAATTTACAGAATACCAATTTGTTGCTTACTTTGTTAAGTGTAAAGCACATTTATAAATTTTAGGGCATAGTATTTTTTTCCACAGCTGTCAAAAAATGTTGACTTCTTGACATTGATTTTGATGTGTGAAGTAGGCTGTTTTATCAAAATTATTTCAGGCACTGAAAACTAAAATCACATTCGCAATACTTTGCTAAATGGACAGAAACAAAAAATAATAATAAACACGTACGAGTGGTCTCACTAGTAACAATGTAAGCAGCGACTACTAAATTTCAAAAACAAAATTTTTTAAGAAGCGGCTTTTTAAAAGTTAATATATTTTATTTTTGTATTGTTAATTGTTTTGTATTTTTTGACGGTTGTAAAAAACACATTGTATGAAACTCGTGCATGAAGCAGATTTAAAAACTCGATCGTATATTGATCTCGGCTATCGCCTCACTCAATAGACTGCGCTCTCGTTCTTTAAAGATGGGTTTCACGCACTAGTTGCATAAATAACTATTTTATTAATCAACACATTTTATTAACTTACTTCGAATTTGTACTAACTAGTGTAAAAACACAAAAACCAATTTGTTAATCAAATCCTGAATAAGCTTTTGGGTGGTTGAATATTATTTCTGTTGCTCTTAATCATTTTATATTTTATTAACAATAATGCACGTTTAAACTGTTCTTCTTTAGATTTACGTTGTGGTTAGTAACTTGTCAGTAGAACTTACTAATATTAAAATTTTGCAGAATTACTTTGTTTATAAAAATAATTTCAGTATTTTTTGAAGAAACGTCTCGACGCCGACGATCAAAAATCTTATATCTTTTATTATCATTTAGAGCTTAAACAGTGGCAATATTTTTTCCAAAATATATGCAAAACTTTTAGTACTTTGTATAATAAAAAATACCACTTTATCCTTGTTCACCAAAGTTTTAATTTATCCTGATATATTGAAGCTGAGTCACAAATGCAAGTGGAAACGCTCGAACGTGATGTTCCATAATGTAATATTAATTTGTAATTAAGGATCACTTAGATATTCAGAGAATTTAGGTAATCTGGAGAAACTGATCCAGTTGATCGCAGATGCTGACAAAAGCGTCAAAACCGAATTTGATATTACAAATTTTAGATAAAGTGCTTTACGATTATATTTATTACGTACACGTCTCAGGAAAAAGTATTAACTAAAGTGCTGCATATCAGTAACCTTCTTATGGAAAAAGCTATAGGTCGGACATACAATATCTTCTTAGTTCGAGTGTTCGGAGGCCTCTTTCAGGTACTTTTCATATTCCTTTTTAAAAATTATTTCCATCACTTTTCAAAATTTCTATTTTGTCGAATTTATGTAAATGAGTTACAGCTTGTCAAATATAGCTTAGCCTCTGAAAAATTTCATACTTGAATGGACGAGAAAGTGAGATAGCATTCGGGTAACAGAAATGACAATATTAAGCGGCTTCTGCTGCTGATACAGTCAGCGACAAAAATAAAATTACATAATTGCTTTATAATATTCGGTTTCTTTGAAACAAGATTATTTTTCCCAGTCGTTAATTTATCATAAATTGGTTTAAGTTAGGTAGCAGTCAACAGCTATTTAGTTCCTGGATTCTGCTTGCTTGATTCTGATAAAGAATAAAGACAAATTATTTTGTGTTAAAGGTGTTGAATTGTGATTATGAGTGATACAAATAATTTCCCGAAATTTTAATAACTATTAATATTTATTAATATTTATGGTAGATACTAATATGGAGTACCTACTTTTTGGAACGATAAGTAAAATAACAAACAGTGTGTGTTACAAAGATTGATTCTAATAACGATTTCAGTCTTGTACATTTTTGTAAAAGCTGATAGGGAGGCGTAATTATAGAAGAGCTGTGTGTGTCCGCCAATGAAACTTTAAAATTCTGTTCCATTTTGATAGCAATTTTTGAAGTTTTATGGACATAACCATATCTACAATGGCGCCATAAAAAGTTAAGCAATGCGAAAGATGTGCAGATGTGATAACACTATAACAACTATTAGATGATATTCAAGAATCCTCACATGTAAACAGTTTGATGTATTTGTCAGAAATTTTGCAAACCCTGTAAAAGTAGATTTAGGTTTCCGGACGATTACGACTGGAAAAGGTGTGACCAGCCGGCCATTTTTCACTTTAGACATGTAGTTACATGACAGGCTAGAGTTAATAACTAAAGTAGCAAAAATATTTTGACCTGTCACTGAACTGCACGGCCAGAGTTAAAAGTGGCTGGTCCACTAGGCCCTTTTCCGCCATGATCATGCGTTAAACTGAATGTGAATATTTACCTTAGGTATGTGACAAATACCTAAACAGGCACAAAAGCAATAATTTGTTTTCACCTATTTTATTTTAACTGATGCTATAAAGTCAAATTTATTGACTGTGTTTCCCTACGACTTTAGTAGGGGAACAGAGAACTGGCGCAACATCAAAACAGAATAAACTGAAAGCAATTTTAGAAGAAATCACATCAATTTTAACACGTTCATGATGAAGTAATATTAAAGTTCTTATGGTCGTTTTATGAGACATTCCCTAAACCGAAGAGAATTTATGTTTTTCACGACGACTGATGCGACGTATAACTTTATTTACGACATTATTTTGGTAATATAATGACTGCAATGAAATTCTCGCCCTAAATTTCTAGTAGTTTCGAGGTTTTAGAGATAATAAAACTTTAAAGCATATGAAAATCGCTGTTTCGTTTAAGGTAACTTCGCGACCCAAGTAGAAAAAAAAAGATGTTTTGCTTACATTATCACAAACGCTAATTTACGTCTACGAATAACCCAATATCTAGAAGGTTGTGAAATATTTGACACTCTTTCATAGAATATGCTTTGACATCTTTAAACCAGAGTAGTAAAAAGTACTAGTGGGGGTATTAAAAATCCTAAAAAGCCAAAAAAAAGACTGTTATATTATGCACGATTGAACATTCTGAAATAGCCAAAGCTATTTGAGGGGATTTTAATTTAATTTATTTATAATAATCTTCCAGATACAATTAAAAATATAAAAAGTAATCATGCCTATAAGAGAACTGAAGAAGTCTTTGAAAGTCTTTGAAAATATCAGTTTTTTTTTTATATTTTATGATTAATCTTAAAAACATTTGAGTTAATTTCATTATATTTTTTTTATATTTAATATTATATTTATTTTGTCATAGTCCATATAATCAGCTATGTATAGTTGGTTTGGAATAAAGATAATTTAAAGCTAAACCAACGTAAACACTGCTTTATCTAAGCGAGCTTTGCTCGTAACTGTCGCTAATAACCCACGTCCGCAGCAGATTGACACATTATAACGTTCGTTACCGTTGTATTTTCAAATAGTTCAGTTGATGCTCTAGTTTTGGGTATTTCCGCGCATGAGCGAAAGAAACGCGTGAATTCGCGAGAGCATTAACTCAAAGTAGAAGTGTCAGTCATCCCGTCCAGTTTGACCCGACATTACATCCTGAAATCTGGGTTGAGAAAAAAGCCCATATTTTAGAAGAAATTGAAATCTAGTTTCATCCCTCTGAAAGGGGAAAACCCAGCCCAATTATCTAATTAATATTTATATGATTAAATAATTCAATACATCTTTGTACGATATTCCTTTGAAAGCAAGTTACGGTGCATTGTAAACTGCACCTTTGATATTTTTTTGACCGTTCCTGGGTTTTTGATAGTTTGGAGAGATCTTGGACGTGTGTCGCTGTTTAAGCCTCTTAAGCTACATTAGTAGAGGGGTGCGCTCCACAAAGAATAGTTGTCAGTTTAGGAATTGACACTTGATGTTCCAAGGTTACTTTACCATCAAGAAAAGTAGGTACTTAGTTTTATAATCGCCGAGAAGGCCAAATGTTTTAAATAATCACCTTTCAAAAGAAAACTGATTTAATATAGTGCTCTAGCGTTGCAAAGGTACTGCAACTCCCGAGAGCTAGTTAAAGGATTACTATGTTCATTTTTAGTGTTCCGTGAGACGGAATACAAATGGAATCACTTCGGTGTCCTTTCACTGATAAAAAAGCTAATTATTCCTTATAAGAATTATTAAACGCCTTATGCAACGGCTTAATACTATATGGGACAGCAACGCGTTATGCCACTTCAATACAACCAAAGTTGTTAGACTGTCTTACTGTGGTAGCAACATGATGACTTAGCCAGTAAAAAATTGAAATCATAACTACAATACAGCTTTCTGATAGGCATTAATCCGCTAGACTTTTATGGTAAGCAACAGGTAATATTGGGGCTATTATGTAGTCTTATAACTGTAATAATATAACTTACAGTTTGTTTGGGCTAATGAAACTGTGTCGTAAGCTATATGTATCTATCTTAGTGTCTGTAAAATTTGATACTGTTACACTTAACATTCAATTGTATTAGGACCGCTTGTCTTATTGCTGGGGATATTTAATATTTCGAATTGTAGTTATAAAACTGTTTCATTAGAATAGCAACATTTTCTCATAGAATACCTTACCAGGGTGTTATTAGTGGATTTCTGTAACGTGCCAATGAATGGAAAAAGCTTTTTATGCAAAAAATTCTTATAATTCTTAATATAGCATATTTCAGAAATACCCTTAACTATATAGGTAGGATCAATCAAAAAAACGTGACAATTCACAACTTTTTTTAATGAAAAATTCCTTGTATTATTAAATGTTTGGTTTCCGCTTAAAATTTCAACACTATTCACAAAATTAATTTGGATTATGGGGATCCCAACCGGATCAAACTCGAAAATGAATAAAGGACTTTTCATTTCAAAAGGGTAAGTTGTGGATTGTCACGCTTTTTCATAGACCTGGTATAATTGAGAGTATTTTTATAATATAGAACGCTGATAATTAAGACTTTCATATAAAAAGATTTCTCTTGTCCAATGATTTGCACCAACAACTAAGACAACAACAACAAAAAACACACACCCGCTAAGAAAACACACTCTATAAAAAAGTTTTATTGTATACACAGTGGCATATCTAATAACTTTAGCCTTAAACAATTCCATAAGGGCAAAAAGCTCACGCCTGGTCTTCTCCTAGAACGATACTAAAACGATAAATCACCGCCAGAAAATGATATTGTGCGAAAATGGTAATCCCGCCCTTTTTTGAAATTTTTAATGACAGGTACAAAAAGATTTGTTACAGTTGCATGACAATTTTGCGAAGGTCATAAAGCGTTGCTATTAACGTGTAGTAGTACGACATGAAATTTTTACCCTTATAATATGAAAGTTGTATTAGGACTGGACGGTATAGACAGAATTGTATTGGTAATGTTACTAATGCATACTGTTTATAAATGACGTTCTAGCAGTTCAGGGATTGCTGTAGTTGTTAATCTGTGTTACTACCCCAATAGTTTAAATAATACTGGTTAGTAAAAAATTGTTATCCGTATAAAATAATTCTTAGCAGTTCTGTTGTATTAGATCATGTTCCTCAGTGTTCATGTGTCTGTCACAGGCGATTTTTTTCTGAAACTATTCGACGTAAAACATTGAAATTTAGCACAGTGATAGAGTATGGTTGCTCAATTATAGACGTGGAGCATAAAAAGTTAAATTTTGATTCTGGGGGTTAATTTCAGAGGGTAAATTGGGAAATGGAAAAAAATTCAAGGGCATCGTGTAGGGTGTCTAATAAAAGCTTATTGAAGCAAGAATTTAACAATATATATATATATATATCTATATATATATATATATATATATATATATATATATATATATATATATATATATATATATATATATATATGTATATATATATATGTATATATATATATATATATATATATATATATATATATATATATATATATATATATATATATATATAGAACTAAGGGATGTGTATTCGTGACTGAATAGTTAGAAAAAAGGATTTTTTTTCTTGGGTAGCAGTCAAAATGCAGGTGGCCAATTAATTAATTCTTTATTGCTTAGTCGAGCTTTCGAGTTTCAATTTAACCCTTCTTCAGGACACACTACAAAAGTTACAAAACACATTGTCAGGAAACACAGTTCCCATACAATCAAAAAATTATTTTAAACACTTACCAATGTGAATAATTTAAAAAAAGGAATACAAAAATACGCAGAAATGTTACTAAACATATTTATGAAATTTTACAATTCAAAAACATTAAAACATTGGTTTAAGATTGGCGATGATTGCCGAATAATTAATTACTACATTTTGGTAGCTGGATGATGAATGAGCAAACAGCAGGTCATTTAAAAATTGATTTGACGTTTGACAGAAACAAGAATGTTAGGTTGTGTTCAAATTCGAAATAAAGCGCGGCGAATTTAAAAAATTTTTATACTGAAAAATGATGTCCTGCGCAGTCACCAACAGTGGAAAACGGAAAAGGTATGCAAGAACAATGTGGAAATACAAAAAAAAAATTTCTAAAATATAATGTTCACACAAAAGAGAAAAGACAAGAAAACTAGATAGATGTGTCTTCCTGTAAGGAACTGAATTTTTCTTTATGTAATTTGAGTAAGAAAGAATAAATAGTGCTGAGGTTTTGGATATCTGTTTTCTTATTCATGCAGTGGTCGGCGCCATGAATGTGCACCATTTCTAAGAACAGTCGTTTGTAATAGTTATTGGATTTTGCCAGAACTTTAGGTTCAGCAAATCTCATTTGGTGGCCTTCTTTTATTACATGTTCAGTCAATACACATGAAGGTACCGACCTCCTGCAGTCACTCTTGTGTGATATAACACGGTTATATAAGTTTCTGGATGTTTGACCGATATATACATCCTCACAATTATTACAAGAAATCTGATACACAACATTCCAATTTTCTTTTGTGGTGAGGGGTGTTTTTGTTCTAGTATACAATTGTGAAACAGTCTTCACTTGTTTCTTTGCAAACCTAACATCGGTGCACTCAAATAATTTTATTAATTTTGGAGTGAGATTCTCTATATACGGTAAAGTACAATAAAAAGTCGGAACAGTGGTGCTTTGATTAGCATTATTGTCATTATGCCGTGATGGCGTAGGTTGTGTGTTAAGGGATGGTGGTTGACTGGGTCTCTCAACAACATTCTCCGGTAATTGATAAGCTGTACTGTATAAGAATTTATTAATTAATTTAAGTGGATACGAGTTTTCCAACAGCATTGTTTGTAATAATTTTAATGAGGCTTGCCTATCTTGTGAATGTGTTAGCATGACAGCTCTACGTTTCATGCCTAAAATTAAATTGATTTTCATCTTCATAGGATGGTATGACTTAAAGCTTATAAATCTATTGGAAGCCATATGTTTTCTGTACCAAACAGTGCTGAGAACATTGTCATCAGACCGTTTTATTTTCATGTCTTGGAAAGGAATACTTTGATCACTTTCCTCTTGCACAGTGAATTGTATGTGACGATTATAAGTGTTGAACATTTCCAGAGTTTCATGAATTATATTTTGAGGTACAGATAAAATGAGGTCATCAACATACCTTTTCACAAAAGGAATATAGTAAGGTAAATACTGTAAGCAATCTCGTATCAGGTCATCAAGAACATAATTTACTAAAATAGGAGATATGGTTGAGCCCATAGGTGTACCGAAAATTTGTTTGTAATATTCACCATTAAACACACAGAAATTGGAATCAAAAATGAAAGTTAATAATTTTTCCAATGTTCGACAATCTAGTGTACAATAAGGAGAAATTTTATCCCAGTTATTTTTTAATGCTGTCTAAGACAGCTTCCAATGGTAGGTTTGTGAACAAGGATACAACATCAAAACTCACCAATACATAACCATCAGGTAGTTGGAAATTATTAATGTAAGTACTAAAGGAAAAGGAATCTCTAACATAAAACTCATTTTGAACATCATCTAAATTTAATACAAGATCCACAATATTATAAAAAGCTTAATAATAATCCCACAAGCACATGACAAACAAAAGCTAATAATTTAATAAAAAGCCTTAAAGATGATAATCATATTGATGCTGACACTGCAAGGGCCATGACCTCTTATAACTCGGTAGCACCTAGGCTATACACTTTGCCTAAGATACACAAGCCTAATTTATCTATGAGGCCCATTGTTTCCTCAAATAACTGCCCTAATAACTCGTTGGCGACATATCGCGGGCGACCGAGCAATACCTCCTAAGTCAAACTTGGACAATTTTACAGGAGCCACATAAAAGAGTTTTCGTAAATAATGTTAAGAAACCAGTAAAATTTTTTTAGGGTCAATATTTAATTAATTCACTATTTTTTTGAAAAAGGCAACACTATTTATCCTTTTCTCTTGTTTAGATAAAAAAATGTGATAGGACAATTTGCTTTGGTGAATTTTTGAGATAGGAGTAATAGCTACATCATTTTTTTATGTTTCTGGTAGGAACACTTACGAGTACTAGCCAGTGGTATGACCTTTAAAAAGTAAACTGATGATTACTAAAACAAATTCTGTATCAAAACTCACTATGTATTGAACATTTTAAACATATTAGTGTTTTACACATACATAAGTATAATTATTAAACAAATAAACAATAACTTAGTTACATAAAAGTTGCGACTTTCCAAACTGGTCAACTTCTAAATAGTTTTAATAGTTATTTAACAATGTGACAAGTTGTCATAAAATGAATGGGTGTCTTTAGGCAAAACACTTTTTAATTCCTGCAGATGTTGCCACTTTTCTTTTTTAATTTGACAAGGTGCATTAAATAACTGAGGGTACTCTAAAATTGGATCTAGCAACTTCGGTCGCACTGGGAGATCAATAAAATCTTGAGCATAGTCAATTTTTACCTTAATGCCTACTGGTGAATATTCAATAACCTTAATGTCATTGATGACATAATCTGAAGCCATTCTCCCAGGTCGGATAGAGGAGTACCTTAAATGCTGTGATTGCGAGTAGTCTTTAAAAAATGAAAACTCAAGGATCTTTACGTTGTAGGTAGTGGGTTTTAATCTTGCTTCTTTGGTAAGAGTCGCATAGTCACTAGGTAAATGTATTTCTTTGTTTTTTAATTTTCGTTCAATTAAACTGTGAACCGAGTCACACTCCATCTGAGTGTGACCCGGCTCCAAATACTTTTGAGATATTATTAAGTTATGTTTAATAGCCAAGTTAAGTAATGCATTGGATAGGACATTATTCCGATTTTGGTACCCACACCCGTCAGAATAAATTATTATTGGAATATTTTTATGTAGACAATTTTCTGTGATATAATCTATTATGCAACTAGTGAATGTGGAAGCCTTTAATTGGTTGTTTTGATCTTCGCTAAACCAATAGCATGTGACATTTCTTGAGGCTAAATCGTAAACAGTAAAGTTGTGGCAGCATAACTTTGTTTTAAAATAAACTTTGGCAGCCGGAAGAACAGGACAAAGCTTCACTGCCTGAAGATCCATTGTTAGCACTATACATTCACTATTTTCAGCTTTTTCTTTATCTTCGGCTTTACTTTTTCTTGCCTTTTCTTTTCTTTCTATATGTGTATTATATTCTTCATCCGTAATATTTCCATACTTAAAGGAGAAGCAGGTATTGCACTGATCTTTTTTTTGCTGGTAGAGACTTAGATTTTTTTCATGGAATATGGTGTTAAAAATGTTTTTACCAAGAGGGTTACTGTTTTGTTCGCTGCACGCTGTTTGGTAAACTTTGTATAGATCCATTAAAGAATGAAAAGTATTTTCCAAATAAAGTTTCATTGTGTCCCGTCGACAATAATGGGCAGGGAGCTTGGGTAAACCATCTAGGAAATCGTTCAAAAATTTATGTTCTGTACCACGTCGTGATAGAACGCTCATGCTCTTATTTGTTGTACTTTCCAAAGCAATCCCATACGAGCTGTTATTAACCCAATCTTGGACGCTTTTGTAGCCTATGGCTAAAGTATTTATGAACATTGTGCGACATACCTGCAAATTATCATTACCATCATTTAAAAAATATTCAAATGTCCCCTTTCTCCTAGAATCTTCGGTAGAACGAACTTTTGTCGGAATTTTTTTAACGTGCGAAGCCACAAAGACCTTTCGTTGATTCCAACTCATATGTTTCCAAAACGCGTTAAAGATTCCTTGTCTACATTCTTCAGTAAATTTCCAGCAATTCCTTTTTTTCCTATATCGTTTACATACAGCTGATTGACATGATGGCTTTAAGAGCCTTGCACTCCTTGGCTTGTTATGCTTCATTTTTTCATTTTTATTTTTAGTAAAACCTAAATATTCTAAGCCTTGCATACGTAGTTTCTTATTTTTTTCCCTTTGCCAGTTTTCCTTATTACTTTTAAATCTTCTCTTTCTAGATTCTTGCATGTTTATTAGATCTGGTTGTTCATCCAGAATGTTTTTATTTGCGTCTGTAATGCTTACACTCGCACTATCGTCATCCTCGCTATCAGTCGTGTCATCTTCTGGTTCATAGGTTTGATCATTTTGAGTTGAGTCATTGTCACTATTTGAGTAATCATGCGCTGGATGCATAATCGTAAAAATTGTAGTCTTTGGATTTTGAGGAACGTTCGTTTTATTACTGTTACTTGTAATATCATCTAAGCAGTCCGTTCTTTCTTTACTATTTGGTAGGTTGGGAACTAAACAGTCTTGGTTCCCAGGGATCTCTTCAATAATTATATTCGAAGGTGTATTTGTACAGTTTACTTCGATTTTTGGTAAAATGGTCACTAAACAGTCTTGATTTTTTGGAATTTCTTCTATTATCTTTGACATTTTGTGTGAATTGTTTGCGTTTGTGTGGTTGCCATTATAAATTTCTTCGTCTACGCTATTTTCTAACACATTTTCATGTAGAGCCAACGGTAATGTGAAACTCTGGATTGTATTTTGAAAACTTTCTGTAACCGGCAATAATCTGTCTTTATCGCTTACGACGATGCTATCCTCAGAGACGATGGGAATGTTACTTAGGTCACATATCGGTAGATCATTTTCTGCCATTTCCTGATGACATTCAGTCTCATTATTATGTGACTTCAACATTAAAAGGATTTTCTTTCCTCTAGAAGACATAATGCAATATATCCTATGTAGAGACAAAAATATATGGCAATCTCTCCTATGCTCATAAATTTGATTGCAATATCTCCTATCTGAAACCAATTTAAAAATGTTCGACTTAAAAGAAATAGTTAGTTGTTTTTGCAAAAAATATAAGATATAACGGACACATAACGTTTAATAAGCGTAATAAACAAAAAATATATCAAAATACTTACGGATTTTATAGTATTTTTATACAACGATTGTCGGATCGACAACACACGTGCTATTGCTTATAACAACTGACGATATAGGAGATGTTGCCGCTGCACATCAAAACCTGTTTCTGGTGGGAGATATTTCAATAGTGTTTTACAACTATTTGAAATACTTTCTGGCTTAGGAGCGTTTGCCCCACGGCGCGTGGTTGCGCGGGTATTTCAAAACAGTAATAATCCTCTTTTCGCCAAAATTGCGAGATAGGAGATATTGCTCGGTCGCCCGCGATATGTCACTAACATTTTAACCAAAGCCTATGATGTTCAAAATGAGTTTTATGTTAGAGATTCCTTTTCCTTTAGTACTTACATTAATAATTTCCAAACTACCTGATGGTTATGTATTGGTGAGTTTTGATGTTGTATCCTTGTTCACAAACCTACCATTGGAAGCTGTCTTAGATAGCATAAAAAATAACTGGGATAAAATTTCTCCTTATTGTACACTAGATTGTCGAACATTGGAAAAATTATTAACTTTCATTTTTGATTCCAATTTCTGTGTGTTTAATGGTGAATATTACAAACAAATTTTCGGTACACCTATGGGCTCAACCATATCTCCTATTTTAGTAAATTATGTTCTTGATGACCTGATACGAGATTGATTACAGTATTTACCTTACTATATTCCTTTTGTGAAAAGGTATGCTGATGACCTCATTTTATCTGTACCTCAAAATAGAATTCATGAAACTCTGGAAATGTTCAACACTTATAATCGTCACAAACAATTCACTGTCGAAGAGGAAAATGATCAAAGTATTCCTTTCCTAGACATGAAAATAAAACGGTCTGATGACAATGTTCTCAGCACTGTTTGGTACAGAAAACCTATGGCTTCCAATATATTTATAAGCTTTAAGTCATATCATCCTATGAAGATGAAAATCAATTTAATTTTAGGCATGAAACGTAGAGCTGTCATGCTAACACATCCACAAGATAGGCAAGCCTCATTAAAATTATTACAAACAATGCTGTTGGAAAACTCGTATCCACTTAAATAAATTAATAAATTCTTATACAGTACAGCTTATCAATTACCGGAGAATGTTGTTGAGAGACCCAGTCAACCACCATCCCTTAACACACAACCTACGCTATCACGGCATAATGACAATAATGCTAATCAAAGCACCACTGTTCCGACTTTTTATTGTACTTTACCGTATATAGAGAATCTCACTCCAAAATTAATAAAATTATTTGAGTGCACCGATGTTAGGTTTGCAAAGAAACAAGTGAAGACTGTTTCACAATTGTATACTAGAACAAAAACGCCCCTCACCACAAAAGAAAATTGGAATGTTGTGTATCAGATTTCTTGTAATAATTGTGAGGATGTATATATCGGTCAAACATCCAGAAACTTATATAACCGTGTTATATCACACAAGAGTGACTGCAGGAGGTCGGTACCTTCATGTGCATTGGCTGAACATGTAATAAAAGAAGGCCACCAAATGAGATTTGCTGAACCTAAAGTTCTGGCAAAATCCAATAACTATTACAAAAGACTGTTCTTAGAAATGGTGCACATTCATGGCGCCGACCACTGCATGAATAAGAAAACAGATATCCAAAACCTCAGCACTATTTATTCTTTCTTACTCAAATTACATAAAGAAAAATTCAGTTCCTTACAGGAAGACACATCTATCTAGTTTTCTTGTCTTTTCTCTTTTGTGTGAACATTATATTTTAGAATTTTTTTTTTGTATTTCCACATTGTTCTTGCATACCTTTTGCGTTTTCCACTGTTGGTGAATCCGCAGGACATCATTTTTCAGTATAAAAATTTTTTAAATTCGCCGCGCTTTATTTCGAATTTGAACACAACCTAACATTCTTGTTTCTGTCAAACGTCAAATCAATTTTTAAATGACCAGCTGTTTGCTCATTCATCATCCAGCAACCAAAATGTAGTAATTAATTATTCGGCAATCATCGCCAATCTTAAACCAATGTTTTAATGTTTTTTAATTGTAAAATTTCATAAATATGTTTAGTAACATTTCTGCGAAGTATTTTTGTATTCCTTTTTTTAAATAATTCACATTGGTAAGCGTTTAAAATAATTTTTTGATTGTATGGGAACTGTGTTTCCTGACAATGTGTTTTGTAACTTTTGTAGTGTGTCCTGAAGAAGGGTTAAATTGAAACTCGAAAGCTCGACTACGCAATAAAAAATTAATTAATTGATATATATATATATATATATATATATATATATATATATATATATATATATATATATATATATATATATATATATATATATACAGGGTGTTTCAAAAAACATCGCCATCGCTTAAAGGGAGATTCTTTGAAAGAAATTAAGGCAAAAAGTTTATATGAACATGGGTCCGCAGATGCTTTGTTTCAAAGATACAGGACGTTAAATTTTTAAATGGTCTTTACATGTTAAAACCGATGGTTGGGAAAACTAAACCAGTAAGACGGTTAATAAAATTACATTTATCTCCTAAACGAGATGAAAACTGAACAAATATGAAGAGATAAGTTTTGTTAAGAATTTAACATACTATTTGACCGATATAAGAAAATGTGAAAAAATCAGTGGCGTAGATGTTTTTATTGGAAAAATATTGTACCGTCTTCTCATATGTACGCCCCTGGAGGACCTGTCAAAGTCTTTTCATGGTCAGAATTATGCTTAGTTTAAGTACTTTACTCAACGTAAATTTCATCAAAATTGATGAAGCCATTTTGAAAATATTTTGGAAAAACTGAAAAAAATTAAGAAATTTAACACCCTGTATCTTTGAAACGAAGCATCTGCGGACCCATGTTTATATAGACTTTTTGCCTTAGTTTATTACAAGGAATCTCCTCTTAAGCGATGGCACATGTTTTTTGAAACACCCTGTATATATATATATATATATATATATATATATATATATATATATATATATATATATATATATATATATATATATATATATATATATATATATATATTTGATGTATTTTTTTGTTCATTTTTTTAGGAAAAACGCTTAAAAATTGCTGTCCCCCACCTTTATCACCAAAAGGATCGTTGAGAAAAATCTGAAAAAACCATGAATATTGGGCATAAGGTGTGGATTGAGGAAAAATTATCAAAAATTGAATTTTGATTCTGGTGATTAATTTCAGGGAGTAAATTGGAAAACTAAAAAAAAGTTTTTTCATGGACATCGTGTAGGGTGTCAAATGAAAGTTTGTTGGGACACGAATTCAACAATATAACTGACTATTTTATATGCATTTTTTAACACTTTGTTTAGAAAACCGCTTAAAAATTGCTGTCCCCCACCCTTATCACCAAAAGGATCGCTCAGAAAAATCTGAAAAAATCATGAACATTGAGAAGAAGGTCTAGAATTAGCCAAAATTACCAGAATTGAAAATTTTTAGCGCAATCAATTGTTATAAACAATTTAACTGTTAAAAATTTTAATAAACTTGTAAAAGTTGTTCCTTACATCGTAAGAAGTTAAATAAAACCAATGGTTAAGCAGTTATACTTAACCATTGGTTTTATTTAATTTCTTATGTAAGGAACAACTTTTACAAGTTTCTTAAAATTTTTAATTTGGCTCAGTCGAAACGCGAGTGCATTACTAGTATTGCTGTCCCCCACCCTTTTCACCGAAAGAGTTGCTCATATTGAGAATTAGGTCTAGATTAAGCCAAAATTATTAGGACTAAAAAATTCTAGCGCGATCAATTGTTATAAACAATTTAATTGCTTATTTCCTTATAACTGCTAAACCATTGGTTTTAGAGAAAAAGCATTTCGGCAAAAAATATTTCTCACGATCTAAGAGAGAGAACTTTTGTCCTTAAAAGATTTTCAAATTTTTTAATTAGGCTCAGTTGAAACGCGAGTGCATTACTATTAATAATTTAAGTAACGGGCTGATGGCACGGAACACTTATTGTGCTAGTTTGCACTTTACCGATTTTTTTATTGCAAGCTTTTATTTAACTTCACCTGTTAGTTTGTTTGTATGGTTGTATGTTTAGGTCAAATATTGCAATTTCGACTAGTTCTAATTAAGCTAGAATGTTGAAATTTTGCTCACGTGTATAAGTCCGGTGGCAATGCAACATAGTATATCTAATATTGTTCCAAATCTAATACCTTTTTTACAACCCCCCTGATATGGGTATTAAATGAAAGGGTTTGACAAGCACAATGCGGTAAACCAGTGACGTCATTCTAAACCGAATATGGCGGACGCCACAAGATGGCGGATTACGTTTTCCTTACAACCTCCTTGACATGGGTACCAAATAAAAGGATTTCATGAGTAGAATATGATATATAAGCTATATGGCGCCATTCTAAACACAATATGACGGACGCCACAAGATGGCGGATTGCCTTTTTCTTCACAATCCCCTTTATATGGGTATCAAATGAAAGGGTTGACGAGTAGTATACGATAACAGGTAAAATGTCTTGTAATATTGATGTATTATCAAAAATGCATAGGTTAAAACGCAACTAAAAATTTGAAAATAAAATCTGATTTAAAATATCCTTTTTGAAAACAAGGTTTTATTATTTAAATGTACTAAAACAATAAAAAAGGATAGTTTTTTCATTGGGGCAATGCTAAATGCTATTTATAAGTGGACGTAGTTCGTGTGGGTGAATCCTAATAGAAATAGTCGTCTGATGTCTGATTATTTCTAAGAGCTTTTTAAAAGTTTTTTATCTACTTTTAAGAAGTTTATATATTTTTCATGATCTGTAGCAATGAATTCCTCAGTTAAACGAATATTTACTCTGTTTAGTCTTACCCACTACCTACGAACCGTTTTCTCTTTAGAATGCATTTCCAACAAAGAAGCAACAGCAATGACGATTACGCAAACCGTAGCTGCAATTGCTTTTTTTATCTTCAGTTTATTCATTTAAAAGGTTTTAAAAAATAAATAAATAACAAATTAAAAGTATGCTTGACAATTTTAACAGTATAATGTCTTTGTTCGCAGCCCTTTAAAAGCGCAAATGCAATTGAATTGTTAGCTGCAAAACACATTGTTTAAGAAATATTGCTTGCAACTCTCTTGCCAAAAACTGACTTGCAGCAAAAGTGTTGCAAAAGACTTGCCGACTGTAAAAATACTATCTTATTGCCCATGCCTGCTTAATCATACATACGATTGCACTGAAAATTTACATATTCAATATCGTAAATTTTAAAAATATGAAATTGAGAATTATTAGGTTCCGAATAAGCATGCAGCTATGAAATGTATTTCGTCGTGCATAGTCAAAACCGTCGGCGCGGACACAGAGTTTCCGATGATCCTATCTTTGGTTTTATTTCAGATAAAAGATAATTTTTTTATTGTTTTACTTATAATAGAGTCAACTTTTTGAAAATGATGAACAGTTTTAGCCATAAATTATAATTATTGAGATATATCACAACATTCTGATTCCATAATTTTTTTGTTAGAATTTTTCAACCTTCTATTAGCCATATCTTCTGAACAGATGTAGATAGAGAGGCAACTTTTTTATTTTGATTTGTAGATAATTGCATTATCTGTAAAATGAATTCATAAACCATATAAGAGATACATATGTACCAAAAACCGACGAAATCCCATTTTTTTAAATCCTTTTTCAGAATTATCAAAGCTATCTAAAAATAATAAATATCTCCACTAAAAAGATATCGTTTCCAAGACTTATAAGAAGCTTAGACGCCTTAAAAAATTTGATACTACTCTTTTCCACAAAATTAAGCCGCTTAACCTAAAAAATAGTAAAATCATTTTGATATTGATCTAGGATTCTCAATTTAGGTTTAAATTACTTAGGCCACACCACTTTAAACAAAAACTGAAAGAAAAATGTAAGTGGAAAGACCTTTGGGTTAAACTTAGTCGAGGCACACGTGAGGTCATAAAAATCCTGATATAACAAGGTTTAGAAAAAATGAATTCAGTCAATTTGCTCACGGAATAGAGCATAAAATAATTTATATGGTAGGGGTGCCATTTGAAATTTTAAGGTAGGAGTAGGTGGTGAAACGAAAAATTCCATATGTTATGGATTTTAAACTTCCCCTTCGATGTCTAAATTGAAGTGTTTTTTCTACACCGAATTCACTCCTAATCAAGTAATATTGGGGCTATAATTTTGCGTATATAGTACACATTAATAATTTTCGCCGAATTATTTCAGGTTTGTGGAAGTATCGGTCTCCTTACCTAAATTTTTATTTTTTTTTCTTAATTTCGCTTTGCTGATTCATAAATCAATAAAAAGCTCGTACTTTTCACTGTACCTTAAACTGCACAAAAAACTGAATGAAACTGTGGGTCAATTTTTAAAATAAAATAGCCTACACTTTGACATAATAATACGAGTAATTCTCTCTTGGATCCATAGCAAGACATTTTTATTTTGTCCATCAAACCCAAGTAACTGTATTACACTCACCCGACAGTTTCACCCAAATTAATATAAATGAATTTTAAACTATGTGTTGGCTAGCGTACAAAGTTAAATAAACCAGAGCAGTATTATCATACTAATAAGATACTTATACACTTTAGAGAAATTATACAGGGTATCCGAAATGTCTTAGTATGCGCAAATATCTTTGCCAGGAAGTAGCACCTACCATTCTCATAAATATGAGAAGTTTATGATGGTCATTTTGAACAACTTTTATAGTAATTAGAGAAATAAAGGTACTTATTAATTTTTGTTTCTCGATTTTTAATTTTTAAAGGCTGGCCATTTAAAAACAAACTAAGATACGGACCTCGGGTTTGAAAAAGTTACATTACATAGAAAATAGATTTATTAATTATTTATCAATACATTAATAATTATTAATTAAATACACCTCTCTACCTATATCTACTAATAGCAAAGATATTGGCCCATACTAAGACTTTTCGGACACCCTGTATATCTAAAGGGTTTTCCAATAAGAGGTGTTATTTTGATATTCAAAGGAAAATGCCATTTTTTGAGATAAATGATCGGATGTTTATTTCATTATAAAGAGGAAGGTATGCCGTTAATAATGGAAAATATCATCTGCCAAATGACCACCACGACCACGCCTACAGGACCATATCCTTTTCATGAAATTTTCCATAACCAAATCGCAAAGTGGCTGCCCTATGTCCTCGATAGCCTCACGAATTCCATCTTTGAGGTCGTGAATCGACGCTGGGCTGTTGGCGTAGACCTTCTCTTTCACGTGGCCCCAAAGGAAGAAGTCGCAAGGTGTTAAGTCACAAGATCTCGGTGGCCAATTGTGATCACCTCTTCGAGAGATAACACGGTCCGGAAACTTTTCCCGTAAAAGATCAATGGTTTCGTTGCTTGTGTGGCACGTAGCGCCGTCTTGTTGAAAGTAAACGTTGTCCAGATCAATACCATCCAATTCCGGCCATAAAAAATCATTAATCATCTGTCGATAGCGCAATCCATTCACCGTAACTGGTGCTCCAGCCTCATTTTCAAAAAAGTAAGGTCCAATGACCCCGCCGGACCATAAACCGCACCAAACAGTCACACGTTGAGGATAGAGAGGCTTTTCAACAATAACTCTTGGGTTTTCCGAGCCCCAGATGCGACAATTTTGTTTGTTGACGAAGCCACCGAGGTGGAAATGGGCCTCATCAGTCAAGATGATTTTTCGATGGAATTCCGGATCATTTTCATGCATTTCAAGGACCCAATCGGCAAAGACACGCCGTTGTTGATGATCGGCCGGCTTGAGTTCTTGTGTTAACTGAACTTTATAAGCCTTAAGACCCAAATCTTTATGCAAAATACGGTGTAATGACGTTCGTGGAATGTTTAATTCCAAAGAACGACGAGGAATGGACAAACCTGGGTTTTCTTCAACATGTTCGGATACAGCAGCAATATTCTCAGCTGTTCTTGAGCGACGTGCACGGGTTTTATTCTTCACATCACTAACTTGTCCCAACAGCTCGAATTTTCCCACCAACTTCTGTATTGCGGTCCGACAAGGTGCTTCACGACGACCCAAAAATGTTCGAGTTTTACGAACCGTCTCTGCCAAATTTTCACCATTTTTATAGTGAATTTTAATAATTTCAATGCGTTGTTGAAGCGTGTATCGTTCCATTTTTATTAATGGCGTAGTTTCTACTTGTCAAATGTCAAAAAATTACAGCTCCAAAAGTGACATCTACCGAAATAGCGGGCTATTCAAAATAACACCTCTTATTGGAAAATCCTTTATGTTAACAATATTGTTTTATCGGAGGCTAAATGACGCTAGTTTGTAAAAACATGGAAAAATGCTCGTTAAGACTGGAAATTTGCTGTTCATTAGACTAAAAATATTTATAAACTACTGAACTAAGCCAAATAAAATAGTGATAATATACAAAAATCGGTCAAGTGCAAGCTATACTTGCACAATTAATGTTCCGTGTCATCATCACCCCACTTAACCTGGGCATACCTCGGCCGCCCAATCTCCGTTCATATGCTGCGCCAGTCGCCGCCGACGGCACCAACGTCGTATCACATGGCGTATGTGGGGAACTGAGGAGACCAAATTTAAAATTTTGAAGAACGTGTAAGAACAAAAGTTTTTTTTTACATCGTGAGAAATATTTTTAAACTTTTTCTCTAAAATCAATGGTTTAGCAGTTATAAGGATATAAACAATTAAATTGCTTATAACAATTGATCGCACTACAATTTTTCAATCCTGATAATTTTGACTCAATCTACTCTTCTCAATTCTCAATTTTCATGACTTATTTTTCAGATTTTTCTGAGCGATTCTTCTGGTGATAACCATGGGGGACAGCAATTTTTAAGAGTATTTTCCGAAAAACGTTTAAAAAAATCATAAAAAACACATCGTTTAATTCCTGCTTTAATAAGTTTTCATTTGACACCCTACACAATGCCAGAATTTTTTTACATTGCCCAATTGACTCCCCCAAATTAACCCGCAGAGTTAAAATTTAACTTTCTATACTTCACGTCACGCCACCACACTTTATCTCTGTGCTAAATTTTAAATTTTAACGCCAAATAGTTATAGAGAAAATTGCCTATGACAGACGGACGGACGGACGGATGGACGGACGGACAGACACCAAAGTGATTCCATAATTGTTCCGTTTCACGGGACAGTAAAAATGGTAAAAAAAACGGTCCACCCAAAACAATACAATGCAAAGTAACAAATAAGAAACACCCAAAACCTCAACTAAAATAAAAAAGAAACATTAAAAACTCTATAGATAATAAATTTTAAGGACCTAACCCATTTTTTTATCCTTTTAAGCACATTGAATGCTGCCAGCAGAAAAATAATAAACTTACATTTTGCAAAAACATTGAAAAGATACCTTTCATAAATAGGGCTTTGCACTAATGCTGCGCAGAATTAATCTACATTATTAAGTCATTGGATTGGTGACAACAAGATAATATGTTTTTATTATTACTTTTAGTTACATTTTTAAAACCTCTATTATAGGCCTCGACTTTTTAAATTAAAATAAAAAATTATTCGTTGAACTAAATCGAACTAACTAATTTGAAATGAATGAAAATTATTCTTTTTTTTTTAAATTCAGACCTAGAACTTAATGAATAATCTTTCTTTGTAACTTTACTTAACTTTACTATAGTAAACAAAAATTAAACCTGTTCCACAAAAATATTGACATGAACGTAGTTCTAAAAT
Organism: Philopedon plagiatum; assembly: GCA_963971165.1. Classification (NCBI taxonomy): domain Eukaryota; kingdom Metazoa; phylum Arthropoda; class Insecta; order Coleoptera; family Curculionidae; genus Philopedon; species Philopedon plagiatum. Next base: position 38,964,484 of record OZ020191.1, on the reverse strand, counting down.
TAAACAAATAGACTAGGCTTTGTAGAAAATAAATCGTTCCCTAAAGGGAATTACAAATAAATTACTGTGGGGAAATAGTGGTAATGTTTGGTTTCAATTTTCCTCCGGGGACCACTTCAGTTAACACGCAAACATAGGTGGTTTGTGGAAGAAAAGTCTAATATAGAGAAAAAGAATCTAAAGTACTTTCCAACTAAATTCTTTTTTATAAATCATTTATGAATTTAACACGGGGATACACAAAGAAGGTTTAAAATTTAGTACTAGTTTAAATTAATATAGCTGATAAGTTAGGTTTTCACAAATTTTGTCTCGCAGTATTAATAAATCGCCAATAAAACGTTGAGCTAAGTTATTGTAATGTTTCAGCGATATGCTTGGTGTTAAAATAATGTTTGTCTTGAAACTTGTTGCTAAAGGAGTTTAGTCCTGAAAAGATTTATTATTTGGTTGTTACGCCACTCTACGGTTAAGAAAAATTAATATTTTCTGAGAAATAATAAAAGTCGCTACGTTTTAAAATATGAAAAACGGATCCTGAAAATAAATGTTCTGTACACTGTCAGTGACTTTTAATTATAAAAAGTATGCCTGACCCTAATCTATGTCTAGTGTAGTGTAATATATTCTGCCTAAATCTGATCAAAATAGTTTTTCTGACATTTCGAGATTTAATCTCTAGTCTCGTTATCAAAGAATCTAATAAATTCGAACTAACTAATTTCAAAATGAACTAAGTACCTAATTATAAAAAGATAATTAAAAAGTAGATGTGCACAGAAAAAAACACTGTCGTATATTGAATTGGATACCCATTGACTCAACGACACACTCTATTCCGTATTGCATAATACAAATTCCGTTTATTTCAATGATTAGTTTATCATTGTTAACCAATAGGTTATAAGATTGCTTGCAATATAAGGTTTCATTGGTTTTTAATAGGTCGTTTAAATAAAACAATTATTTGACGCAGTAGTAATACCCTATTCTAAATTCAACACAAAATATATCATTGGTTTCAGTAAACATTTATTTGTAAGAATATACAACTTCTTTAATCGAAATACTTATTGTTATTGCATAGCTTTTTAGGTGTATTTTACTTACATACTATAAAACACTAAAGTCTACTCCAGTTCACACAAACACTGAAACACTCCAGTCCCCAGAATTGCAAAAGATCTATTATTTTTGGCGTCACTTTAATGCAATAAACAAACAAGCTGCAAGCTTAACCGACTATTAAACGAACCAACAGCATAATCTTAATCTCTCCAAAGGGTGTCCGCGAGCAATAGAAGTAAAACTTCAGCCAACAATAGAACTCATTGAATTAGTACTTTTTATTATTTCTCTAATACCTTATATGTTTTATTGGAGTGTTTATTTTAATTAATATGATACATATACGGATTATTAACTTAGTTTTTAGATTTTTTATTTAAACTGTAGTTCTTGTTCGTTTAATAAAATATATTTTAATTTGAATCACAACGCCCACAAATAACTATTTTTCACCCAATTATATTGGAGCATTCTCGTTAAATAATTTACAGCCAGATTCTCTAACGCTAGTCCGGTCTAATTTTACAACCAAAAGTTTTAAACTGACAAGTGTAAGAATAAGACAACTACGTTTTATACTATGAATTTATTTCTAAAGTTTTTCACAAATTTGTAAAGAAGAGGGCAATTTTAGTGTGCATTTTCGACAATAATTGAACTAAATTCATTACAGCAACTCATTCCAAGATGAAAATCATTTGGAAACCACGCAAATCGCTAAAGTATCAGAATAATAAATAAGTATTTAATGACGACTTGTTAACAATGAAGGACAAGAACCTGTCAAAACATAACTGATCAACTATAAGATCTTAAATCAATACTAAGTCTTAAACCTTCTTAGTGAAGAACGTTGTTTTAGCTTAAACAATTATATATTCTCTCTACTAATAGTAATTTATTGGTTTCCAATAGTATTTTTGCAACTGAAAAAATGGTAAGATAGTTTTCAAAGAAGTAAGATTACTTTTGAACTCCAATAATAAGTCTATATTTAAAGCAATGTATTTTTTTGCTATTTCAATGATGTTTTGTTGAAACAGTATTAACTTTAATATAACCAGAGTGAGAGTGGTCAAGAATACTATTATCAGAGTAGAGAAATGGGGGAGTAGCGATACTCAGCAAAAATCGTTTGAAGTTTCTGCATCACAGCAAAACGCCGATGCACACTGCGTTCTCCGGGCAGCGTATTACAGGGACGTTCGATAAGTCTTAGTCGAAAAAATATTTGGTCGGTTATTTGATACATACAAATTTAAAAGGCGGTACGTAACTCTTTAGTATTTCGATTCATTAGTATTAATGGCTTTATTAGACACTTATTCCGAGGGCATGAAACGAGGACTAAACCACTGCGAGATATCCATGGATATTATTTAGTAGGAATAATTCTTAACTTGCCATGTGCATTATCCATGAACAGTTTCACTATTTTTATGATCTTTCACTAATTTTTTTCATTATTATTAAATTACTTACATCCCCGAGTAAAGAAAAACTCTGATGAGGGCGCGACAATTTAAGACTACTATTATAATCCTAACCTCAAAAAATAGCCGTTAGAAAACCCGAAACGCTTAATTTATACCAGTAATTCGACAGAACGGAGGTTGCTGCCATTAACTTAAACAGTTTTAAGTTTCTGGTTTAACATAGCTAAAGAACCACCCTACTAGCAATATTAAGGATTAGTAAAAGAAAAGAAACGCGTGATTCATCATTTCAAACTAATAATCCCTACATCAAAACGAGCAGAAAATCAAACTCACCCCAAATTTTAGCACTTGTTTAGGTGGAATATTAAAAAACGCCGGAACGGAAAATGTACACACATAAAAACGATCTTTTGTTTTGAAGCCCGCGGCGGTTTCGAAATATATGAAACTCACCGCGGTCTTAAAATGATAACCAAGTTCTCATTTTCAGAACAAAACTTTAAATCAAGATCTAGGTTTTCAAAATACTCTGATATATAAATTTGAAACCTCGGTAACATATATTTCGAAACCGTCGCGGGTGTCAAAGAAAACATTTTTATCTGTATATATATATATATATATATATATATATATATATATATATATATATATATATATATATACAGGGTGGTGCAACCAAGATGGGGTGGACGATTGTGAGTAAACGGTGAGGAATTTCGAAAATTTTTTTTTTGGATATTATGGATAGTCAAACCCGCTATGTTTTAAAATTATAGCCATAATACAGGGTGGTCCGAAAAACTCGTGACGAACCAAACTTGTGTTTTTTTAAATGGGACACCCTGTATATAATTGTTCCCATTGATTCTCCTGTTCATTACGATCATTTTGATATAAGGTTTATTGGGTCTAAAACTTATAGTAAGGGAATGGGACGCGGTTAAAGTTTAAAAAATGCTCAGAGTTCGGCCATTTTAAAAAAAATTTGAAACAGGTATGGAAAAACCAAATATTCCATAAAACGTTACATATCCTTGAATACATTAATCGCTTGCAATTTCTTTAAAATTATTCACTGTTATACAGGGTGGTCAAGTTTTGCAAATACGCCCTGGACTCATTTTTTTTAAATGGAACACCCTGTATATTTTATTTTCATCTTAAAGATAACATTGCTAGCTTTCAAAAAATACCATACATGATGCCTTTCTGACCAACAGTTTTTTAGTAAACTAGCCGTGAAACCAAGGTTTCTTCATTCTAATACGATTATACTGAATTTATGTTGTTTATTATTAAATATCCAATATTAGGAGGCCATGACACTATCATAAATGAAACAGGATTGACGAACTTGTCAAAGCTACTGCCGTACAATCCATTATTTACAAGTTAAGTGTAGGTGGCCCAATAATTATGAGGTAAGAAGACTGAGACCCGAAACTTTTACATGTTTATTAGAGATATTTCAAAAAAGAGAAAATATTGTTTTTAGGAAATGTAAAGTAATTAATAAACCAGTTATAAACAAATTTTTTGAGAAACGAGTTGCCAGTATTGCTTGAAGATTTACGTTTAATGGTAAGGGGATCCTTATGGTTTGAACATAATGGAGCGCCCCCGCATTGCCATAGGAATGTAAGATATTTTGTCGATAAATTGGAAGACAGATCGTTGGATTGGGCGAGGTGGACCAGGTAAGTGGTCAGCCAGACCACCCGACTTAACACCACTAGATTTTTTCTATGGGGGCATGTTAAAGAAGAAGTCTATAAAGAGGTTCCAACCACAGTGGAAGATATGAAGACGAGAATAAGAAACAGTTTTCGCAACGTTTCAGAACAGACTTTGAGAAAAGTGAAACTTTCATTTATGGATAGACTCGAAATGTGCCTTCAGCAAGATGGTGGTTTAGTTGAACCCCTTATACGAGCATTGTTAATTGTTTATATTAAATTAGGTTTACAAGTAAGTACATACCGAAGTAATTTTAAAAGATGTTCTGTTTTTGCTCAATTAATTTTTTTAAACTATTAATAATACTGATAACTGATTATCTTTGTTTATAACTGGTTTATTAATTACTTTACATTTCCTAAAATCAATATTTTCTGTTTTTTGAAATATCTCTAATAAACATGTAAAAGTTTCGGGTCTCAGTCTTCTTACCTCATAATTATTGGGCCACCTACACTTAACTTGTAAATAATGGATTGTGCGGCAGTAGCTTTGACAAGTTCGTCAATCCTGTTTCATTTATGATAGTGTCATGGTGCCCTAATATTAGATATTTAATAATAAACAACGTAAATTCAGTATAATCGTATTAGAATGAAGAAACCTTGGTTTCACGGCTGGTTTACTAAAAAACTGTTGGTCAGAAAGGCATCATGTATGGTATTTTTTGAAAGCTAGCAATGTTATCTTTAAGATGAAAATAAAATATACAGGGTGTTCCATTTAAAAAAAATGAGTCCAGGGCGTATTTGCAAAAGTTGACCACCCTGTATAACAGTGAATAATTTTAAACAAATTGCAAGCGATTAATGTATTCAAGGATATGTAACGTTTTATGGAATATTTGGTTTTTCCATACCTGTTTCAAATTTTTTTTAAAAATGGCCGAACTTTGAGCATTTTTTCAACTTTAACCGCGTCCCATTCCCTTACTATAAGTTTTAGACCCAATAAACCCTATATCAAAATGATCGTAACGAACAGGAGAGTCAATTGGAACAATTATATACAGGGTGTCCCATTTAAAAAAACACAAGTTTGGTTCGCCACGAGTTTTTTGGACCACCCTGTATTATGGCTATAATTTTAAAACATAGCGGGTTTGACTATCTATAATATCCAAAAAAAAAAATTTTCGATATTCCTCACCGTTTACTCACAATCGTCCACCCCATCTTGGTTGCACCACCCTGTATATATATATATATATATATATATATATATATATATATATATATATATATATATATATATATATATATATATATATATATATATATGTATATATATATACATATATATATATATATATATATATATATATATATATATATATATATATATATATATATATATATATATATATATATATATATATATATATATATATATATATATATTAGATTACAAGTCCGTACACCAAATTTTATGTTTTGAACTAAAATATCTGTTGAATTATGGAAGCTGCACTAAAAACCACCCATGCCTCTTTTCGACACGGACATATCTACAATATCAAATAAATACGACTTACAACATAATCGAGTAAATTTACCCCCTTTTTAACCCCCCTGCCCCTAGCAACATGAAATAAAAATAATATTTAAAATGGTTGAATATAAAAGCTAGGTACACCTATCAACTTAAAGAGTACAAAGACTGAATAAGTGTAGCCCCCTTTACCACAATCCTTTATTTATTATTATTTATTTATTGAGGGAAAATACACAGGGACATACAAGGATATCAAAATAAAATCTTGCCAGATTTTGGTTAAACCAAAATGAAAATATAAATATATACACACACTGACGCTTATTTTAAGGTGTTGTAGAAATAAAATAGCAAATATCTGTATCCAGTTATTTTAATACCTCCGTTTCCGCCTTGTTGTAAGCAGAATATGTATATCAAATACGTATTCTTATACATTATTTCTATAAATCCCATTCTCTAAATTTCGTTTCTTTAGCACAAATAGTTTTAAGATACTGTCATTATGCTCATATATACTAAAAATCGACGAGACACGACTGAAATACCTACTTTAAATTTTAATTCTATGTATCAATCTGTATATATTTCCAAAATTTATTTAATCCCGAGGTATGGGCAATCAGCTAAGAAAAAAAAATACATTTACAGTTGACAAGTCGCCTTCTTAGCTTAAGTAATATAAAATATAATAAGTAAATGAAAATGAAAACTCTTATGTAATATACAGAACACTGAACAAATATAAAATCAATCTTACCTGACAGGGTCTTTGGGACATCTAAAAAAGGACACTCCCTCGCCTTCTTTATTCATACAATTTTCTACGTGGCAATAACACACCATCGCGATCTCGACTGTATTCAATCAGACTAATTTTCTGACTGTCTCCGTAAAGACGCCACGAGTTGCCAGCAACCGGATAAAACTAGTTTAGCGAAGAGTCGGCAAAAACAGGAATAAGTGGCGAGTGTCGCTACCGTCTAATAATTCTACCGTGCTATTATTATTCAAAATAGCACAGCACTTTTTTCTGTGTGAATTTTCTGATTGAATCTTTGGTATTTTCTAAAATGCTTCTCTGGATGATAGTTGCTTGCTTTCCTGTCGGCATGAGGTTTAACATTAGTCAAAATGGCAAGTCTTCAGGTAATGCAGGAACATGACTATATACCGTAAGACAAAAAATACATCATATCCAATCAAACTACCTATTTATTCAATAATAAAATTATTTTTACTACCTTCGTGTCTAAGTATTGGTAGCCAAATTATGTTGATATCTACAGAAAATCAGAAAAAACATTTATCGTTATTAAGAATAACAGCAGCGCTTTCAATTAATTTACGCCTATCAGAGAAAGTTTCTTTAGATAAAATTGTAGAATTATTCCAGTCTATCCTATGGCCTATTTCCCAAACGTGTTTACCTAATTTATTTTTTAAAAATTCGCGACGCCTTATTAAATCCTGAAGTTCTTTATACCTAACACTGACTGGCCTAGATGTTTCACCCATGGATCTATTATAATAAGGATTCGATGCTACGTATACTGTGACCGTATCGGACGTGAAGCCTTATATTTGTTGTTTGTTTTCTCTTGGGGGAACAGTTTACAAACTTTAAGGAAATACCACAGGAAATACGTAATTGAATCAAGACTGGTAGTAGAAAGAGATAAAATAGCATTGGAGTGTTGGAGCTCAGAAGTGTTGCTGTCTGTGCTGGTTGCTTAGGAAAACGGCTGAACCTCGGTCTGAACACTTGGTTGCACGTACGTCTTTGTCTAATGAACTAGAAAAGAAAAAGTGCGACTTATAGATTTATAAATGACTCGGAGCGACTTTAAATAAACACCTTTAGAAATAACATAACCTATAAATAATAAAACCTTTTTAACTTAACTTTATTATTATTTCGCAGGAAATAAAGTATTTTAGGGCTTTTATTTCTTTTAGTAAATATTGTGATGCTTCTAACGTATTTTTTGTACAAAAATATAAGGTCAAATAAGATGTGGCCAATGTTTACAAATTCTGTTTACAGTGTCGCTTAGAATGGTTTGTTTTGGCTTCAAAGAATGTTAAATCATCCCGTATCCATTCTTAGTAAATCCATGGTTTCACCATTATAAAATTTAGCACTTTGAATATTTTATAAATATCATTTTTAGAAGCTTGATCTGCATTAAAAGGCTTAATGTATGTTACAAGAGATCCAATAGTATAACATGTTTTAAAAATTGTCCTGACTTTTAAATTTTTACCCTTTCTTTTAATTTCTTCTAAAATACCTGGACTATATCGAATTTGTGAGTTTATTATATCTAAATTATCATTAGAGTTATTTTGAATATTATTATTATTAAACTTTCAGCAGGAGGGAGTATTTCTTTTCTGGGCGTGCTGCTGGATCAAAAAATAGACTGTAAAACAAACATAGAATTAGTAGCATCTGGTATCAGCAGATACACATGTGCATTCAGAATAATCAGATATACTGTCGGACGGCAGGCAGCACTTACAGCATATCATGCCTATATTCAGTCGAGGGTAAACTACGGTATTATTTTTTGGTAGAATCTGACCGTATACTCCTACTTCAAAAGAAATGTCTTAGAATCTTGTTTAATATGGTATACAGGGATTATTGTAGAAATTTGTTCATTGAAAATAGTATTTAACTTTCTATGGCTTATATATTTTTGAATGTGTTAAGCTTATAGTGAAAAACTTTTCACTCTTCGGAGATCTACCGACTAATAGGGTGTTGTCTAAGCGCAAAAGGTTTATAATAAAAAAAAGCTTATTATAACCTAAACTGTATATAGGTTAAATATCTAGGCGAGTTAGTGTTAGGTATAAAAAACATGAGAATTAAATAAGGCGTCGCGAATTTTTTAAAAATAGATTAGGTGAACCCTTTTGGGAAACACGTCATAGAATGGAGTGGAATAATTCTAAATTTATATTTAGAGAAACTTTCTGAAATAGGCAGAAAATAATTGATAGCGCAACCATTGTTCTTAATGACGTTAAATGTTTTTATAATTTTTCTGAAGATATCAACCGAATTTGTGTACCAATACTTAGACAGGAAGTTAGTAAAAATAATTTTATTACTGAATAAATAGGTAGCTATATATTTTTTTGTCCTACGGTATATAGTCATATTCCTGCATTAACTGAAGACTTGTCATTTTGACTAATGTCAATACTAACCAATACTGTTAAAGAAAGACAAGATGATGCCAAGAGGAAATTTATAATTTAAAGGTTTTAGAAATTAACACAACGTATATCTTTGTGACAAGGATAACTTTGACTTTTTACTTTACTATTTCATAATAATATGTCCCCTGGAGATTGTTTTTTAAAAATCAACGTAATACAGTATAGATAACAATAACAGATGATAAACCCTTACGCTGCGGCATATCTTAAAATGCGCCATGTCACCAAAGACGATGCGGAGTTTCTGCTTATCGCGGGATAACTCACGTTGAGTATGTTACAACTTTTTATTATGATGTAATTCTGTCAGTAAGGATTTTTGCCCTATAAAAGGTGAGGTAGAAACGATTTTGATATATGTTGCTTAGGTCAGGACCCTAACGAAAAATCTAAATTCTCAACCTTAGGGGAGTGCTATTTGTTCAGCCCTATAAAAGACTATTTTAAATTTAGTTAAATAAATCAACTCTGCCTTAAGGAAGAGAGCGCGCCGAAGAGCAAGAGAGAAAAAAGACCAGTTTTGTTTTTAAGTTTGTTGTTGATAGTTACGAGAGAACATGTCGTTCTTGTCAGTTTTTATAATTATTTTAAAATAAATCACATTTCAAGCAATAAGTTAGTGTTATTGCAAATCTTCATACAGTCCACAAGTTAGTGCGTATCCATATTCATGGTCCAATCGAGCCGATGTGATTTATTTACGAAAATTTTCAAATAAATTTGAAAAACTTCAAAACCATTTTGCCAACGTCAAGCCACGACGTTTCCAAGTCAGTGACGATGATCACCTGTTAGAAAGGACCTTCGCTGGTGACATCCAGGCCGGATCCATCTGTGAGTTCATTCCAATTTGATTTGCTAGACTTAACTAAGACCTGACACGGTTCGCTTACCCATTTTTTCTTGATTATTACTAGGCGTAGTAAAATGTCGGAAGATTTAAATAAACTTAAGTTTAAAAGGGGCCAGTTAAAAGGCATTTTAACTAGATTCAAAACGTTTCTTGACACTCTTGACACTGAAAACCTTGATCAGGTCAAAGTTACGCAAGTTAGTGCTAGGTTAGAAAAAGTTCAACCAATATTTGACGAGTTTTTACAATGTCAGAATGAAATTGAATTGCTTAGTCAGTCTGGCGAAGACACTCGTACAGATAGTACTGATTTGGTTACTTTTGAGAATGATTATTTTGATTTAATTTCAAAAGCCTCTGTTGTAGTTTCAAATTTTGAGGCAAAGCAAAATCCCTCTGACAATGTTTCGATCGCTGAAAGTACTGCTTCTTCAAGAAATGTTCAAGGGTGTACCTTTTCGATAAAGCTTCCCGAGATGAAACTACCCAAATTTTCAGGTTCTTATGATAAGTGGTTGGAGTTTAGAGATGCATTTGTTTCCATGATTGATAAAAATGAATCTTTAGATTCTATACAAAAATTTTATTATTTGCGGGCTCATCTTGAGGGAGAAGCTGCGCAAATGATAGAATCGATAACAGTTACTGCACAAAATTATGACGTGGCTTTTTCGCTACTCAAGCAAAGATATGAGAATAATCGTTTGGTCATATTTAATTATGTTAAGGCTTTATTTGAAGCTCCAGCAGTGACTAAAGAATCATATACGGATTTACGTAACCTTTTCGATACTTTCAACAAAAACTTGCGTAGTTTACAGGTTCTAGGTCAAGCCACTGACGAATGGTCGATTATGTTGATCTATCTAATTACTAGTAAATTCGATAATCGTACCAGACGTGATTGGGAAGCACATAAGTTCAATGGTGACTTGCCCACTTTACACGATATTAATGAATTTTTAAAAGGAAAATGCGAATTACTAGAAAAGCTAGAAATCGCTAAAATTAACAGTAGTACCACTAAGCCTCCGTGGTCTCATTATAAGAATAGACCTGTTAATGCATTGATTTCATCTCAAAGCAACAAATTTTCTTGTTTTTACTGTAAGAATTATCATTCGATTTTTAAATGTATTTCGTTCGCAAAATTAGACATCAATAAAAGAAATAATGAAGCAAAAAGATTAAAGTTGTGCTTAAACTGTCTTAATCCTAATCACTCAGTTAAGGAATGTCCAAAGGCTCCATGCCAAAAATGCTCAAGACACATTAACTCACTTTTACATATTGACGGACATTCAAACACGGATAATAATCAGTCTAGTATACTTAGGCCACCATCTCAGCAGCAAGGGGCAAAAGCTGGCGACGCTGCATCTGACGTTGCAAACAGGCACGCGGCCATCATCACACCTACGTGTGAGCGAAAGAGTACACCAAATCGCTTAAGCAATGAATTAGACAAAGATGCGTCGATAATAGCATCGTCTTCGCAATCCGCGTTGTTAGGTCAGGCAAATAAATATGCTTTATTGTCCACCGCCCAAGTTTTAGTTAGAAACAAACAAAATGATGTTTTTAAAGCAAGAATTTTATTAGATCCTGGGTCGCAATCTAATTTTATAACGGAGAACTTTGCTAATAAAATTGGTGCATCCAAGCAAAGAGTGAATATTTCTATAACTGGTGTAGGAAATGAAACTATTTTGACTAATTATAAAACAAATGTACAAATAAAATCACGCAATGGCGGTTTTTCGAGGGAAATTACTTGTGTAATTTTACCAAAAATCACTCAGCCTATGCCAATGCATAGTTTTGATCCTAGTTTGATTAATATACCGGGTGATATTAAACTCGCCGACCCAGAATTTAATATTAAAGGAGAAATAGATATGTTAGTCGGAGTCAACATATTCTATGACGTTCTTTTGATGAACCAAATTAAGTTAAATACAAATTTAGTGTTACAGTCAACCAAATTGGGTTGGATTGTGGCAGGTGAAATAAGTAACTTTTCTTCAAGTAATAATAATTTATATTCGTATCATTGTTCTCAGCAAATTAACGAAGAAATTAATAAAAATCTTTTGCGTTTTTGGGAGGTCGAAGAATGCGACAGTGTTGTCAAATACGACGATATTTGTGAGACACATTTTAAGGAAAATTATATACGAAATACAGACGGACGTTTTGTCGTGAAAATTCCCTTTAAGGAAAATAAAAATTTGTTAGGAGATTCGAAACAAAATGCTTTAAAGTGTTTTGATTATTTAGAGCGACGCCTCTCAAAAAATAGTGAATTAAAACAACAATATACCGAGTTTATGAAGGAGTACAAAGAGTTAGGACACATGTCCTTATTAACTGACCATATTGAGCAACTTTCGGATGGTAATGCCGACGCTTATTATTTAAGTCATCACGCGGTTATTAAGACTAATAGCGTCACTACTCGTTGTCGCGTTGTTTTTAATGGATCTGCCTCCACAGATAGTGGCTTATCGTTGAATGATATTCAATATGCGGGACCTACGATACAAACCGACTTATTATCTATTATTTTAAATTTTCGAAAACACGCATATGTTTTAAATGCGGACATTTCAAAAATGTACCGACAGGTAATCATTGATAAACCAGATCGAAAATATCAGCGCATATTTTGGAGAAACGATCCGTCAGAAAAGTTACGGTGTTATGAACTTAACGTAGTAACTTACGGCTTAGCATCATCCCCTTACCTAGCAACACGATGTTTGATGCAACTTTCCTTAGACAATGAAGAGTTGTATCCGTTGGCTAGCAATGTCATTAAAAATTGTTTTTATGTAGACGACCTACTTACGGGATCGGATTCTGAGACTGAATTGTTACAAATACAAAAAGAGGTTAGTAAAATTCTGAAAGGCGCAGGTTTCGAGTTGCGTAAATACTTGTCAAATAAACCGGAACTATTTGAGCAGTTTGATGTCAATACTTCATTAGAAGCGAATATTTTGCATCTTGGGGAAAATGAGAGTAATAAAACATTAGGAGTTTATTGGAACGCGCATAATGACACTATTGAATACCATGTTCAAAATTTCTCCAATTTTTCCAAGATAACTAAAAGATCCATACTGTCTATTACTGGCAAAATATTTGACATTTTAGGTTTATTGGGGCCAATTATAATCCGAGCAAAAATTATATTGCAAATGTTGTGGAAAAATAAACTTTCTTGGGACGAAGACATATCGGACGATCTTCGTAATAACTGGATTTTATTTTGCAAGGATTTATTACACATTAACAAAATAAAAATACCGAGACACGTGCTGTGCAGCAACCCTAGTTACGTTGAAATGCATACTTTTTCAGATGCGTCCGAGATTGCGTATGGCGCATGCGTATATATACGGTGCAAAATTGAAGAATTTGAATTTTCCTGTAGGCTATTAACAGCTAAAAGTAAAGTAACTCCTGTGCGTCCTGTAACATTGCCCAGGTTAGAATTATTAGGCGCAGTTTTAGCCTGTAAACTGGCAGAAAAAGTAAAAAGCTCGTTAACGATAAATTTTAACAGGTGTTATTATTGGAGCGACTCGACTATCACTCTCTGTTGGATTAAAGGTCTTCCTGAGCGTTGGAAAAAATTTGTATCTAACAGGGTGGGTGTAATACAAAATAAACCAAATGTTAATGATTGGTTTCATGTTAGGTCACATGACAATCCAGCTGATTTGATTTCCCGTGGAATGTCAGCGGAATCTTTAATAAACAGTTCGTTGTGGTTTGAAGGCCCAAACTGGTTAAAACTTGATAAAACCTGCTGGCTCCCAAGTGAAACGATCGTAGATCATGACTTACCCGAACAACGAATTCAAGTTAATTTAGTAGTCGCAAAAAACGATTGGGATATTTTTTATCAATTTTCCAGTTTAACAAAACTACAACGAGTAATTGCATATTGCAAGAGGTTTTTGTTCAATATTAGACATAAAAAGTTGGAACGTGTAACAGGAGAATTAGAGCCAAAAGAGATGAACGATGCTCTTATCACATTAGTAAAAATTTCTCAAGTACAGTCTTTTAGATCAGAACTAAGTGATTTAAAATTTAAAGGTTCGATTAGTAACTCCAGTAACGTTTTGGCGCTCCATCCTTTTTTAGACAGCGATATCATTAGGGTTGGGGGAAGAATTCAAAATGCCGACGTTCCATACTCTAAAAAACATCCGATACTTTTACACAATAAACATAAATTAACTGAATTAATTCTGACTAATGAACACGTACGTTTATTGCATTGCGGACCTCAGCAGGTACTTTACTCTGTTCGTGAGCATTTTTGGCCAATTTCGGGCAGAAGTTTGGCAAGACAGATAATTCATAAATGTATAGTTTGTTTTAAGACGAAACCAAAACCGTGCAATTATATAATGGGAAACTTGCCGGCTGAAAGACTTAATCAATGCTCACCATTTTTAAATACAGGCTGTGATTACGCAGGTTATTTTATGTTGAAGGATCGAAAAACTCGTGGATATAAATTGATCAAGGTCTACGTCTGTATCTTTGTTTGCATGGCGACAAAGGCTATCCACTTAGAACTAGTCACTAGTTTAACCAGTGATGCTTTTTTGGCTACTCTACGACGGTTTATAGCTAGAAGAGGTAAACCTCTGAATATTTTTTCCGATAATGGAACAAATTTCGTCGGTGCAAATTCTGAAATACAAAATTTCTTGAAATCAAACAGCAGTGCCATAAAGCACAATTTAGCTAATGAAGGTATAAAATGGCACTTTATACCACCGCGCGCAGCGCATTTCGGTGGGCTCTGGGAAGCCGGGGTCAAGAGTTTTAAGCAACATTTGAAACGCTTAGCCGGAAACAGTAACTTAGACTTCGAAGACTTTACGACCGTACTACAGCAAATCGAAGCCATACTCAACTCAAGGCCATTAAGTCCTCTATCTTCTAGTCCAGATGACGTCTCTCCATTAACGCCAGGTCATTTCTTGATTGGGAGACCCTTAGTTTCTCTTCCCGATCCTGATATAACTGAAGTGAAGGAAAATCGTTTAAGTAAATATCAACGTCTTCAACAAATGACTCAACACTTCTGGAAGCGTTGGAAAAAAGAGTATGTGTCAGAATTACAAAATCGTCAAAAATGGAAGAAAAATGGACCTAATACTATCCAGATCGGAGATTTAGTTGTCATTAAAGACGACAATTTACCACCCCTTCGATGGAAATTAGCCAGGGTTGTCGAACTTTTTCCTGGAAAAGACAAAGTAACGCGAGTTATCAATGTGCGTTTTAGCGACGGAAGCTGCGCGAAACGTGCGTTGAATAAAGTATGTTCGTTGCCGTTGGACAACAAATTAACTAATACACCTAACCATGTTAATTTTAGATCGGACTCACTTCCTAAATTCTAAATAAGGTAGTTAGTTAACAAATGGAAAAACATTTATGTTTAACCATTTTGATATGTTGAAATTGTATATTTCAAGGCGGGCGGTATGTTCAGCCCTATAAAAGACTATTTTAAATTTAGTTAAATAAATCAACTCTGCCTTAAGGAAGAGAGCGCGCCGAAGAGCAAGAGAGAAAAAAGACCAGTTTTGTTTTTAAGTTTGTTGTTGATAGTTACGAGAGAACATGTCGTTCTTGTCAGTTTTTATAATTATTTTAAAATAAATCACATTTCAAGCAATAAGTTAGTGTTATTGCAAATCTTCATACAGTCCACAAGTTAGTGCGTATCCACTATTTTTTTTTAAATATATCCCTAACGGTTGATCCTACATAGTAACGTTGATATACAAACTTAAAGAAAACAAAATTCCTTCCCTTTGTATAAACATTTTTTTGTTAGTCTACTACGTATTGAGTTACAGGCAGCGGCGAAAATCAGAACATTTTTTTTTTAAATCGGCAATCGCCATTTTTCTTGTAAAATTGCGTAGGTATGAACAAATTACACTGTATTTTTGACTGTTTCCAGTACATCACAGTAGTATTATATAGTAAAATACAGTAGTTTTTCTTGTTACTGTTGGGTAAATGCTGAACATGCTGATGTGTTGATTATTAGCACAGCCATTTCCTTGAGCTCAAAATTTGATGCTGTTTTTGTCGTTGATAAAGACGTCGATCTTATAGTTCTGCTGACAGTACTAGCAATACCTCAAAGCAACGTCTGCGTTCGCAAACCTGGGAGAAGCTAAACTGCTGAAAGACTACATTCCGGAAATAGTTTGAGACGTAAAGACGCAGCTGAGCACATTCTGTTTATCCATGCATTTAGTGGCCATGACACGACATCTTCTCTCTTCAATCAAGAAAAACCCACAATTTGTTCGCTTGTTCAAAAAAAAAAAATATCAAAAGACAATGCAACAATGCAGTTATAGACATCTTCAAACATCAGAATGCCAAACCAGAAAATATCGCAAAAACTATAGCACATTTTCTCGTTGCATTGTATGGTGGCAACATGGAAGAAGAAACCTTGGAAGAAGTCCGCTACGAACCTTTTGCAAAAACGACAATAAAAAGCAAATTCAATCTTGTTTCTTTGCCACCAACAAAGGAAGCTGCACTGTATATGGTTTTCCGCCACGCATTTTGAGGGATGTTTCCTTGATGGATGTCTCCATTTGAGACTTCGACGACGTCGTAGTGTTTGAGGGGGTACCGACTTCAGGTGGTCCAGCCGCATCACCTAGATCCAACTTTGGGATCACGCTGATCCACGTCTAGCCAAGCTGTAGGTGCAGTCCAGCAAGGCTGCTTTTATGAGCTTGCCTCCCCTGTCAGGATCGTCGTCCTGTGACTTAAGCATTCAGTTTCGTGTGCTACGATGGTACTTACTCCTTTCTGTCTCTTGGTAAGTCCAGTATGCAGTTTTCTTGGTTACTGATGTATATATCCATATGTATATATATATATATATATATATATATATATATATATATATATATATATATATATATATATATATATATATATATATATATATATATATATATATATATAGCGTCTGCCCTGATTTGGTTACCAAATGGGAAACTTTTTTATTTTCGATTTTACGAGAGAAAGTTATTCTTGATAAAAAGTTTTGCTTGTTGTGAAAGTAAGACTTGCATTGAAAAAAAAGATATTTTATACAGGGCATAATAAAAATTTTAAAGAAATGTTTAGGAAACTATTTATTTTACCTAACAAATCTTCAAAACACATTTTAGGCCCGTTATTTTGAACGCACTTGATAAGATAAAATTTCTCTTAAAGCGGCAAACAGCATGTCTTACATGATCGGCTGGGATTTCTTCACATGCTTCTCGTGTCCTGTTTTTTAATTGAATAAGATTTTCAGGTCTGTATTTGTAAACAATTTCCTTAATTCGTCCCCAACAGAAAAAATCAAGAGATGTGAGGTCGGGGGATCTCGGCGGCCAATCCACAAAATTATCATCTTGATTCGAAGTCCGCTCAATTTTAAAATTGAATTTAAGCCACGCTCTTACATCTGCCGAGAAATGACAAGGGCACCATCTAACTGAAATATTAAATCTTGCCTTGCATTCAGGGGCAGTTCATCAATAATATCAGAAAAGTCATTTTGCAAAAAAGTTGGAAATATTTGTCCGGTAATGTTATTATCGAAAAAAATTGGTCCTAAAATTATTTCTTTTAAAACACCACACCAAACGTTAACTTTCTGAGACACTTGACTGCGACATTGTACTACCCAGTAAGGATTAGTTAGTATTCCAAAACCTCGAATTTTGTGATGAAAAATTCCGTTGGTGGTAAACGTCGCTTCGACAGAAAACAAAATCTGAAACCCAAAATTTGGATGATCTTCATAATACCCCATTATCCAGTGACAATAATCAATCGTATATCCATGTCTCCAGGAACCGCGTAAATAAATTTTGGTTTAAAATATTTCTGTATGTTTTTCTTCAAAAAAGTTCGAATAAATTTAAATAAGTAACACAATTCATGGGATCATTGTTCAAGACTTTTTTTGGGTTTCTGTGTATCATGAAGCAATACATCGAGCTCATCATCGTCACCGTATACAGTTGTCTGTATACGGTGTCATCGTCAATGTCACCCTTACCTCTCACCTATTATGAAACCAGCACCACATACAGGTATGATAATAAAAATAAGTTATTAGCTTTTTCACAAAAAAAAAACGGTTGTCAGTCGTACAAGAAGTATTAAGACAGAAGTTTAATGAAATCTTTCATTAAAAAAGTATTTATTTGCATTTGCAAATGACATTAATAACGAAAATTCCTTGCTATTTACCTTAACTACTGGATTTTCTTTATTTTCTTTACGCCCTGTATAACATGTCTTTTTTTTTCAATGCCAGTCTTACTTTACTATTACAACAAGCAAAACTTTTTATCGAGAATAGCTTTTTCTCGTAAAATCAAAAATAAAAAAGTTTCTCATTTGGTAACCAAATCTGGGCAGACGCTGTATACAGGGTGTTTTCTAATTGAATGTCAATATTTAAGGGAGCGATTTTTGGGTTCATTTTAAAAAGAAAACTTCATATGAACGTATGTCCTAAACGTCTTAACTTTTGAGATACAGGGTGGTAAAATTTTCAAAAATAAATAGTTTTTTTATTAATATCTGTAAAACCACTTTAGATATTTTAATTAACTTTGGCATACATGTACTATGTATCAAGAGGCATTATTTAGTGTATTACAATTTTTTTTATTTCCACCAGTGGCGTTCGTACGGAATTTCACCTGCCTATTTTGGCAGACATTGATGGTACGCCACTGATTTCTCGTAAAATTAAAATAATTCCTGAAATTCCCAATTATGTCTAAGCAAATTTG
This sequence comes from Philopedon plagiatum, assembly GCA_963971165.1. NCBI lineage: Eukaryota > Metazoa > Arthropoda > Insecta > Coleoptera > Curculionidae > Philopedon > Philopedon plagiatum. The sequence continues at coordinate 38,945,780 of OZ020191.1, read as the reverse complement.
ATCTCTTGAAGTTTTCCAATCCGCTGCACGGTTTTCGCTTAAAAAAATAAAAACCTTATCTCTGCATGATCATAACAATATCGTTAATATGACAATATCACCATGTAGAGAAATAGATTTTACTTTTTAGATTAAATTTGCTTAGAAATGAATAAGGATCTTAAAAATTAACTTCCTTATTCATTTCTAAGCAAATTTGATCTAAAAAATAAAATCTATTTCTCTACATGGTGACATTGTCATATTAACGATATTGTTATGACCATGCAGAGAAAAGGTTTTTATTTTTTTAAGCGAAAACCGTGCATCGGATTGAAAAACCTCAAGAGATCAAATTTGCTTAGACATAATTGGGAATTTCAGGAATTATTTTAATTTTACGAGAAATCAGTGGCGTACCATCAATGTCTGCCAAAATAGGCAGGTGAAATTCCGTACGAACGCCACTGGTGGAAATAAAAAAAATTGTGGTACACTAAATATTGCCCCTTGATACATAGTACATGTATGCCAAATTTAATGAAAATATCTAAAGTGGTATTACAGATATTAATAAAAAACTATTTATTTTTGAAAACTTTACCACCCTGTATCTCAAAAGTTAAGTCGTTTAGGACATACATACATAGGAAGTTTTCTTTTTAAAATGAACCCATAAATCGCCCCCTTAAATATTGACATTCAATTAGAAAACACCCTGTATATATTACATTTAGTATCAAAATTTTATTATTACATTTCATAATTCCCCTTGTCTTAAATTTATCGGGGTAAACAGTTCTTTTGTCCCCTGATGTACATATAAATAAAACTAAGTATAAAAATTGATAATATTACATTACATAATTTTCCCCTATTTCAAATTTATATGAATATTGGGTTAACGAAGTATTTGTAAAGCTGATTTGCTAAGCTATTTTTTACAGCGCGTACGCAAAAATCACGATTTTTTTTGCGTTACCTGATATGTTGCTTTACCTTATTTGATTTTTTTATGGCCGTTTATATTTTTTTAAGCTAACGTTCTGTAAAAAGCTGTACATTCAACAGCTACTATTTTACCTATCAAAATGGTATTATAAGTTTACTATTTTCCATATTAATTTAAGTGTCTATATAAGTATATTCACGTAGGTGTCATAGTTTTTATTACAAACCGTATGTCAGTTTGACCGTCGACAGTTCATTTAAATATACATAATAAATGTTTTGTTGGGTAATAGTTTGTTTTATCGACTGCTAAATCACATGCAAAGGGTGTTGTAATATTTTATCGAAATCTTATCTCAGCTTAGGTTCTGAGTTTACTAAGCTGTAAGTGTACTTCTTTATTAAAAACTCAGTGGCGCCCTATTGCCTTGGAAAACCTAACCAAAGAAAAGGAAAAGGGAAAATTAAAGACCTACGGCCCATAAATGCTCCTGACGAAAAACTGCCGCGCACTTGTAGCGCTTATGAGTAGTTAAATTTATTAATTTAATCCCAGAACGCTGAAATTGATTCTTTATTAATAAGTAATACATATTTGTTTTATATTAAAACTCTTACAGCTAGATTCTCCAACGCTAGTACGGTTTAATTTGACAACCAAAAGTTTTAAAGTGACAAGTGTAACAATATGACAACTAAGTTTTATACTGTGAATTTGTTTCTGAGCTTTTTGGCTAAATTGTAAAGAAAAGGATAATTTTAATAGGTACTTTCGACAATAATCGAACTAAATTCATTACGGCAACTCGTTCCAAAATAAAAATCATTTGGAAACCAAGCAAATCGCTGAAATATCAGAATAATTCATAAGTTTTTAATGACGACTTATTAACAATGACAGGACAAAAACCTGTCAAAACATAACTGATCAACTATAAGACCTTAATTTAAACCAGTAGTAAACCTTAAAACTTCTTAGTGAATCTGAACGTTCATTTTTTCGTAGGTGGCTGTGATTTCGTATTTAGAGAGAAAAAATTCCACACAATTCTATAAAATAACTTTTCTTTGTATCTTGTTAATAAGTGTACTTTATTTTTGGGTATATGCTACGTTTTTATCGCTATCCAGTATATTATGGGTCTTTTTAGATTTTTTCCATAGGTATTCTCAATTTATTAATAGGCAGAACTTTTCTACACCACAGTGATATATTTTCAGCTTTCAGTAAAAGTTTTTCCATATGGCCAGAGTTCCGTGGGACACGCTCTATTCACAATAATACTTACAGCAGTGAGTACGAGCCCGCCACCCTCCTTAGAATTCCAAAAGTCAGCATCTATGCTAACTTATAATCAATGCACCTGATTACGCAAATATTCACGTATGCCAAAAGGCATTAACAGGCAGTTAACGTATTACCAAGATTTGTGCCAAATGATCTGAATTAACTTCTGAATCAATTGTCGGCATTTAGAATTCCACTGATGTATTAAATTTGCTCAAGTATCAAGCAACATTTAATGGTAGTAGTTAATGAGTCAGATTTATGCTGTGGCTTTCTGGTCACATATCAGTATGTAACTAACGTATTAGTTTAGTCTGTTTAATTTATTGTCAGTCTCTATGCGAGTTAGGGAACTTAGCAGGCTTGAAATTTATTTTTTTAAACGAGTAATTTAATTGCCTTATTTTTCGATTAATCAAACTTCCTAAGCAAAATTTTGTGAAGAACATTTTACAGAATGCAACGTTTTTAGTGTTCCGTACTAAAATTGGCAAAACGAAACACTTAGGGAATCCGTCCGTCTGCCCGTCTGTCTATCACAAGCGTTTTTGTCTGAAACTATTCGACGTGAAAATTTGAAATTTAGCACAGAGATAGTGTGGTTTCCCTATTATAGACGTGAAATATAAAAAAATTGAATTTTGATTCTGGGGGTTAATTTCAGGGGGTAAATTGGGAAACGTAAAAAAAATTGAAGCATGAATTCAACAATATATATGATGTAGGTACTTTGTTATGCATTTTTTAAACATTTTTCGGGAAAAACGCTTAAAAATCTGAGCCCCATCCTTATTACCAGAAGGATTGCTCAGAAAAACCTGAAAAAAATCATTGAGAATTATAGGTATACATTGAACCCAAATTATCAGGATTGAAAAATTCTATCGCGATCATTGTTATAAAAAAGTTAATTGTTTATTTCCTTGTAACTGCTTAACTATTGGTTTTAGAGAGAAAGTTTTTACAACAAAAAATATTTCCCACGATGTAAGGAACAACTTTTGTTCTTACACGTTTTTCAAAATTTTTAATTTGGCTCAGTGGAAACACTCCCACTCAACTCCGCGCCTACGCGATGTGATACGGCGTTGACGCCGTCGGCGTCGGCGTCGGCGTCGGCGGCAGGCAGCGCGATAGACGGACTGAGATCGGGCGGCCGAGGTTTGCTCAGGTTAAGTGGGGGGCTGATGGCAGGCAACACTAATTGTGCAAGTATAGGTTGCACTTGTCCGAATTTTTTTAAATAGGGATTATAATTTGGAAGGTGTTGAAGTAACAAGCACTATTTAATCGGAATAGTTAATGATCTAGATTTATGTTGCCACTTTCCGGTCCCATACGAGTATATAAGTACTGTATGAGAACAGTTTACTTAGTTTAATGACTAACTATTAAAGTCAAAAAACTCAGCAGACATGGTAATATTAGGTAGGTGTAGGAAATATGTTTACGGCGAGAGAGAATAAACTACCTTTTAGTTTGTATATTTTATGAAAAGTATGTCAATATTTAATTTCAGTTTGGGGTTCTGCTTCGTCATCTGTTTTGAAACCTTTGAAAAAATTACAAAATAAAGCCATTAAATGTATTTATCGATTACCATTATTAGAGCCAACAATAAGTTTATATGCACCAAAAGGACTTTTGGATATTAGTAATTTGTATAAATTAAAAGTCATTATTTTAATACATTCTATTAATAATAAATTGAAATACTCAAATATTAAATTAACAAAAACAAAAAATGAATATAATACAAGACAGTTTAATAGTCTTCAAGTTGCTCAAGTTAAAAGTGATTTTGGTAAAAAGTCAGTCCTACATAATGGTATTTCAGTGTATAATACTCACAGGTGTCTGGAAGGCAATTAAAGGTTTCATACGATGACGACGCACAGTCATGACCGAAAAACGTCACTCAAGTCCCAAAGAAACAGAAAATTCTTACCTCCAAATCATAGCGGTTCCTGAAAATTATTTTTTTGTATATTCGTAAATTTCAATTATTGTACGTTTTTATAATCAAGCTGTAAATTTTTAATGAGTAGTCGAATGATGAAATCTTTTCAACCAGGCGCGCAAATTGTACATTTTTAATTGATACAGACAAATTTTTCTTCTATTTGGGTGTATATCCTGATGTACTGTGCATAGATATATACAGGGGATATAAAATAATGATCTCAGTAAAACACAATACAAAACTCAAAATATACTGGTATTTTTATTGAAAATATACAAATCAATAAGCGAGATACAAGAGATAACAATTACTCTCAAAATATTGTACATTTGTTTCTATTTTCCATGTGAATACAAATCAAATCAAATATGTTTTGACGAAAAATCGACGACGGCTGCTTTCAACCTGATTAGGTAATTTGGATCATCCAGATTATTGATTTTACGCCTATTCCAAAATTTCAGGTATTCTCTGTGTATCGATTCACCAGCTTGCTCAGACCACAATCCAAAACCCTCATCGTCGTTCAAAAATTCAAGACTTTCTTCAATATGGCTTAAAGCAATATGAATTTTCAGAGTTTCAGACACGTCAATGGCGAGGAGAGCTGTCCTCAAATCCTCAATATGTCGATTTAAATCGGATTGGACTCTCGTCACTGCAAAGCATGAATGTACAATTTGATCCATAGCCTTGAATGCTGCAATAAACGGTAGAAGAGGTAGAGATCCGCCCAAATGTTCGCTGATTTCCGGGTCCAATAACACATCTGATTGCTTAAGTAGTTTTCTGCAGGCATTCCCTTCAAAAGCATCTCCATGATAATTTTTAGATATCAATTTTAACTTCCGGGGCCACAGGAGAGCTTTTTCTTTCCCGAGAAGAGGTACAAGAGCTTTCCAAAACAGATGATTTACAAACCCCTGGAGAATGTGCAATTCGGGAATTACACACTTTTGCAGTACCGGAACATTATCATCCTCGACAAATAGAGGTGCATGTATAGTGCTCCTAGCCTTCCCTGCAAGCTTTTTATTGTTACCCAAAGATACAAATTCTTGATAATCTTTGCGCAGATGACCATAAGTTTTTCTTGACAGAAGTTCATCAGAAATATCTTCATCATTTTCCTCATTCACGGGAGAATGAACACTATTTATGTCCATACGGCTTGTCAAATTTCGTAGCTTAACGAAGCAATAAGGGCAAGGAAACGAAGAGGTTGCTGTTTGTTGGCCATTGACGATAAGTTGCAGTTTCAGGTCAGAAACAAATTTAAATGGAATGTCGTTTATTTTCATCAAATCAAATAATGTTTTCACATTGTCATAACTTTCCTTAATCGCAGGTACAATCGCCAACATAATTAATTTATGAACACTTGTTACTTTGTCTACTTTTCTTTTTTTTGCTGACGAATGATCTTCATTTGAATCTGCGATGGATTGGGATATATAGTATTCTGGGATGATGGTCATACATACTTTAAAGAAACCCTGTCCGCCATCAGCCATTATTTTAATGAGGTAATTGCCAATAAGATTGCGTCTACCAATTACTGTGTCCAGGATTTCTTCAGCATTAGCCCAAACAACAGGTCTTTTTTGCTTGACAGGGTTTTTTTCTATCTCGAATTCTAAAGTATCTAAATAATACACATTTTCCAAGAGCTTTGCTCTTTTCGAGACCTCTTTGGTATAATGAGCTGGTATGGATTTTCGCCCTGCAGTACCTCGAATAAAAGTTATTAAATCTTTCATTTGTTTACCCGAAGCTCCGGACTCAACTTGATAATTATTTAATTCTTCCGCCGAAAATACAACTGGTTTGTTCGGTTTTTTTAGCCAAATGGTTTTAGGGCGACCTGTTGTACTCATATTTATTACTGGACCCTGTGTATTGCCGTTATCGATCTCCATCGCTTTTACTTTTTCTGAGATCAGAGATGAAAAAATCTGCTCTTGCTGTTTTACCGGCAGAGAAGTTGCAAGTTTTACAATATTTTCTCGTGCTCTTGCTTTAGAAGATGTATTCTTTACACACGAATGACGTATGCCTCTTCCCACTTCTTGAAAGCAGAATTTACACAGCTTCTTAATGGTGTTTTCTCTCATTTCCTCGATTTGTTCTTTGTTTTGCACTTCAGTCACATTTGAATGTTGAGATGCATATACTCCATTTTTACGATCAATAACTATGGACGGATCGAGTATTTTACCGATAGCCAATTTTTTCTTCATCTTCGTTTGGCCTTTGTGCCTGCCTGTTAAACAAATGTAACAATTACAGGATGTTTCACTTTGCGCAGAGGTACTTCTTGTGTTTTTCTGCAGAACAATGTCTTCATAATTTGGCATACTTTTAAATGGGCGACTAGTATTACTTTTTGCGTGTTCCTGAAGAATGAGCCGACAAGTAACGCATATCCCTGTAGGAAAACGAGGATTCTCTAGATCAAAATTCTTATTAATATATGCTTTTATCAGCGATTCATGGTCCACAGTGATATGAAAAAATTCCAAACTTTTAGAACCCAGATTAATTTTTCTACCGCACGGTGCACAGATTTTTTTTCTATTCTCATCGTGATCGCATCGATGATCGATGTGAGGTGGCATTATCTGAAATAAATTCACAAAGTTCACAATTATTTATACAGATCACTAACAATGGACTACTAGGTGATAGTATATGATGCATCGGCAGTGGTTACTGACATCTTTTCTGCTGGATTTTATAGAAATACATACCCGAGATATACATATAGAAGTATCAACCATACATATTAAACAACTATATAAACACTACATATGTGTTAGGTGAGAAAAATACATATACACATATTTAATATTCGTTTGTTTACAAATACAGGTCAACGATAGAGTTGATGGAGTAGGATTTGGAAGCGCGCCTCGCTAGAGCGCGCACCAGCAGTTCTCGCTGGACCGTGCTCCAACAGCTGACGACATGTTTCTTTGTTTTTGACTGTATACTGCGTATAATGTACAATTGGCACGCCTGATTCAAGAGATTTCATCATTCGGCTACTCATTAAAAATTTACAGCTTGATTATAAAAACGAGAAATTGAAATTTACGAATATACGAAAAAATAATTTTCAGGAACCGCTCTGAATTGTAGGTAAGAGTTTTCTGTTTTTTTGGGACTTGAGTGGCGATTTTTCTCCATGATTGTGAGTCGTCATCGTATGAAAACTTTAATTGCCTTCCAGACACCTGTGTACTATCCCTAGTAACATAAAAAACATTAAAAACTTAACAAAATTTAAATATTTTTTAAAAAAGTACCTATTAAAAAAGGTATGAAATCAAATTTTGAGAATGGAATAAGAAGTTCTATGCTGTATAATTTATGACGAATTACTATAAAAAAACCAAAAAAAAAAGTACAATTAAAAAAAGGTAAAAAAAGTTTTTTATGAAAAATAAACAATAATAAATTCTCTAATAATATAGAGAAACTATTCTTTTTATTACATATAAAGGTTACAAGTAGTTACTTGTTATTATTATTATAAGTTTGCTATGTATTTTTTTTTTTTTTTTTTTTAAATTATATATTCCCTGTAATGGATCATATATTCGTAGGGAATAAATAAAAAATAAATAAAAAAAAATAAAAAAAAAATAAAAAAAAAACAATCATTTTTTTTTGGCAGAGTCATACATAAGTTCTTCGTTTATTTTATTTCATTCATATTTTTTTTTAAATCAGCTCTACTCTGCTAATATGGACACATTGGCAACTTAGTGGCTAAAATGCCCCTGATATGTTAATTATATAAAAAGCTTCTTTTTTACTACTAGCGCTATGCTATTTCTAATTTTCTTCTTTCCTATCTTTTCAGTGGTATCCTTGTTGTTAGTCTTTAACATTTTAGTAAAACTCGTTAACTTCAATTGATGTAGCATTTACTTGATGAAGATACATTATAAAAATATATAGTAATAACACCAAACGTGTATAAATTTTTACTAAATTTTGTTGGTAAACATGACAATTGTTTCGACACACAGGGTCTTCGTCGGATGGTTGTTACAAACTAAAAACTGTTCTTACTTAATGTAACAACTACTGAACAAATTTTACCAAACTTTTTAGAACCTAGTAAATATGTTTACAATACTATTAGGTATAGACTTGTGTATTTTTAATTTTGGGGCATAAAAAAGACACTAACGCCGTTTTATTGCTGGTGGAACAAATTATGAATTTAATAATGCTGAAATATTTAAGACCAGCGGGTCGCTTAACAACAGGTTTAATTTTCTACATTTTTATTTATTTTCATACTAACTAAAAAATTAAATTTTAAAGATTTATTTTCTAACTGTAAAATTTTAAAATCATCAACAAAACTGCGTTGTTCATTATTTAAATGTAGAACGTGGGAATTATTATATTTTTGTTATTACTAGTTTTGTGTTCTTTAAGTCCTTTTTCAAAACTAGTGCCTGTTTGTCCTATGGAAATTTGTGGACAACTGTCGCATTTAAATTTACATAATATGCCACATTTTATTCTTTTTAGTGTTCCATAAAACGGAATACTTATGGAATCACTTCGGTGTCCGTCCGTCCATCCGTCTGTCACAGGCGACTTTCTTCGAAACTATTTCTCGTAAAAAGTTAAAATTTGGCACAAAGATAGAGTGTGGTGGCCCAATTATAGACGTGAAGTATAAAAAGTTAAATAATATTGATTCTGGGGGTTAATTTCGAGGGGTAAATTGGGCACGGAAAAAATATCATGGGCATCGTGTAGGGTGTCAAATGAAAATGTATTTTTTTAATCATTTCTTTTTAACATTTTTCGAAAAAAATGCTTAAATATTGCTGTCCTCCATTATTATCACTAGAAGGATCCCTCAGAAAAACCTGAAAAAGAAAACTTGAACATTGAGAATTAGGTGTAGATTGAGCCTAAATTATCAGGATTGAAAAATTCTAGCGCAATCAATTGATATAAACAATGTAATTGTTTATTTCCTTATAACTGCTGAACCATTGGTTTTAGAGAAAAATTGTTGAACCAAAAATATACTTTACACTAACAATAATATTAACTTTGCGTTGGAAATACAACAAAATAAGTCAATCAATTTTTTAGACTTAACAATAACAAGGAGAAATAATAAGCATGATTTTTCAATATAACACACACCTTCACATACTGATATCCCCCATTCACAATAAATCCAGTCATCCATATACTCAAAAAACTCTGCTTACAACTTCTTCGTCCAAAGACTTATGGACATACCGCTGTTAGAAGAAAATGTTAGTGAAGAATTAAATATTATTATATACCTAACTAGCACTTATTTAATTTTTTATAATGCTAATTTGCCAAATTGACCAAATTATTAATAAAAATCAATATAAAACAGCTATCAGCTTAGCATATCCTCCATCAAAATCAAAAGTTAAACTTACTTACAAAACACTCACATATACCAGTAAACTTCCGCAAAAAATTAAAACACACAAACTAACTAGATGCTATTGCTTTCAAAACGAATAATAAATTAGGTAAATAATTAAAAAACAATAGTAAAATTAAAATAGAAGAAAAGTGTGGGGTAAATAAGCTTAAATGTGGCAGTTGCCCAAAAATTTACTTAATACAAACAGGGAGAAGTTTTAGAAAAAGACTTAGAGAACATAAAACTTATTAAAACAAAAAATATAATACTTTTTAATTTTATTCGTTCTTTATAATTTGTTGGAAGTTTCACCAGCAATAGTCATTATTTGGTTCTAAAAATTTGTTGAGTAGTTGTTACATTATTTACTAAAGACAGTTTTTCGTTTATACCAACCATCTGACGAAGACACTGCGTATCGAAACAATTTTCATGTTTAACAATAAAATTTAGTGAAGTCTTATACACGTTTGGTGATATTATTACATAGTTTCCTTTTAATGTTACATAATTATTTGGAATTCTTTGTTTTTTTTTATTATTTACTTATCTATATTTAGTACAGTGTGTTTGGTTAAAAAGAATGTATTATATTCTCCTAACAATAAAACTTCTATTTATTCTATTCTAAATTATCATAGTCATAACACTAGACTAACTTAATACTAAAACTAGTTGGAGTTATGTTTCGATTCTGTTAATTATTTCTTGTAAAATAATCTAGTACAAAATTTGAAAATCAAAATTTCCAAAGCCGCATAATGTAAATCTTGCTTGCCTAAGCCATAAGCAACCTGACTAATGTTGTAAATACAATTCAACAAGTTAATAAATACAGATTTTAATCTGACGGGCACGCCAGTCATTTTGCCGGTATTTATGTTCTACCTCTTTATCACATAAACTCTTTATCACATAAACTGACGGGTAAAAAATAAAAAGCATCAAGTGTTTATTCATGAATCAAGGGGTTAAAGAACCCCTAACACATTTATATAACCTATGACAATCTGAATTATATCTTGTTTTAGAGTTATTGTGTGATGTTAGGTCCCTTGCATCAAAACACAACTAGATATTTACGGCAAGATTCGCCAACGCTAGTCGGTCTTATTTGACAACCAAAAGTTTTAAACTGACAGGTTTAAAAAAATAAGACAATTACATCCTGATTCACTATGAAAGTTTGAGATTTAGTACTGGTTTAAATTAAGATCTTATAGTTGATCAGTTATGTTTTGACAGGTTTTTGTCCTGTCCTTGTCATTAAAAACTTATGAATTATTGTGATATTTCAGCGATTGACTTGGTTTCCAAATGATTTTCGTCTTGGAACGAGTTGCTGTAATGAATTTAGTTTTATTATTGTTGAAAGTACGTACTAAAATTGTAATTTTCCTGATAAATTTGCGAAAAAGCCCAGAAATAAGTTCATAGAATAAAACTTAGTTGTCTTATTCTTACACTTGTCAGTTTAAAACTTTTGATTGTCAACTTAGACCGGACTAGCATTGGAGAATTGGTCTGTTAAGTTTTATACCATAAATTTATGGTTTTTCGCAAAATTTATTAAAAGAATGGTAATTCTAATATGTACTTGCCACAACAATAAAACTAAATTTATTCTATCAACACGTTTCGAGATGATTTGAAAACCAAGCAAAGCGCTGATATGCTAAAATAACTCGTAGGTTTTTAGTGACATTTCATTAACAATGCCAGGACAAAAACCTGTCAAATACACCAGAAGATCTTAATTTAAACCAACTAAACCTAACTTTTTTAGCGAATCTGTTAAATTTTTGAAAAACAATTACAACTCATGAAATATTAGAACATTATAAACTATTCTTACATCTTGCTTCCGCTTATTTACTACTATGAAAACATTAGGACAAAATAATTAGTAACCGGGTTTGGTTGCCTATTATTAAAAAAATTCCGAATAAATTCATTTTAATGGCAGATGAAATAGCCACTAAAATTCCGTTGTATAGTCGTTATAATACTTACTAGCAGCTTGTATACCCAATTTTTTTGGACTAACGAAACTGTGTCGTATGCTGTATGCACCTATCTTATTGGCTGTAAAATTTGAGACTGTTACCCTTAACATTCAGTTGTATTAGGACCGCTTGTCTTATTGCTGGGGTTATTTAATATTTCGAATTGCAGTTATAGAACTGTTTCATTAGAGTAGCAACATTTTCGCATAGGTATACAGGGTGTTATTAGTGGGTTTCTGTTAGGTGAAAATTATTGGATACAACTTTTTATGCAAGAAGTTCTTATAATTGTAAATATAGCATATTTTAGAAATACTCTTAACTATATAGGATCTATTAAAAAAGCGTGATAATAAAAAATCATTTATATTATTATATTTTTGGTTTCCTCATAACATTTCAAAATAATTTGGTGAAGTGTCCAATACTTATGTAAGTTCACTTGGTTTCAAAATGTAGTCAGTTGAAAATTAATCTGTTTCAGCTTTGAAGTTTCGAAAAGTGTTTGATATATCAATCAATTACTTCCCTCTCAGTTTCAATACTGTAATTTAGTACTGTATTGTCTTAGTACTGACACTACATAGTACCAGTAGTATCACAAATAGAAAATAACTTGATACTAGTGGTGTGAAACTTCAATTCGTTTCCCGATAACTGAGTCCGAGTTCAGATCTCGAGCTGTAGCATATCAAAGTTAAGTTAAATTTAAGACATTATTCACAAAATTAATTCGGATTTTTTCATAGACCTCCTATAATTGAGAGTATTTTTAAAATATGGAACACTGATAAATAAATTAATACTTTGGTATAAAAAGATTTCTCTTGTTCCAATGATTTGCACAAACAACTAAGACGACAACAACAACAACAAAAAACACAAACCCACTAAGAACATCACATCACGACATCCCCAATCTGTCGAAATTTTAATTTTGAAAAGATCAAATAGAGACACACCGAAACGCAAAAAGCTCATACTTGGTCTTCTCCTAGAACCATACTAAAACGATAAACCGCCGATGGGCAATGATATTGTGCGGAAATGGTAATCCCGCCCTCTTTTGGGATTTTAAATAATACCAGATACAAAAAGATTTTTTAAAGTTGCATGACAATTTTGCGGTAATAAAGCGTTGTATTATACGTATTAACGTGTAGTAGTAAGAAATGAAATTTTTACCCTTTTATGAAAGTTGTATTAGGACTGGACGGCATAAGACAGAACTGTATTGGTAAGTTATTAATGCATACTATTTATAAATGCCGTCCTAGCAATTTAGGGATTGCTGTAGTTGCTAACCTGTGTTACTACACCAATAGTTTAAATAACACTGGTTAATAAAAAAATTGTTATCCGTACAAAATAATTCCTGGCAGTACTGTTTTATTAGATCATTTTCTTCAGTGTAGAGAAATTAATTTCGTAAAACTTATAAGTGAAAAAAATCACATGAAATAAAATTTCTTGTTTAAAGCATACTTGTGACACTTATTACGTATACATTAAATTTGATATTCTGCATTTGAGATATTTCTGCACTCAATGTTTAGCAAAATGTCTTCCGATGAAGATGATGTGATTTTGTTGTTGTGGGCAAACCGCCGCCGATACCGAAAAAATCATATTAAGATAAAAAGACGATTTTGGGTGCATCCTAGTAATCAACTTAAAACATACTGCAACTGTCATTGGAAATGAACCGAAACAACATCCTGAAAGGTTTAGAGAGTTCTGCAGATAAATTTTGTTATTAATTCTTTCACTTTATAGACAAACAGATCACGTTGTGTTTCACACTATATGAAAAAATTTGCTGGTCTCCTGTTTTAGAAACGCTAGTCTGCATCGTATTATATATATATATATATATATATATATATATATATATATATATATATATATATATATATATATATATATATATATATATATATATACATACATGGGTTATTCGATAATAAAACAAGTTTCATGCGACGAGATACACGAAATTAATTTGTATAGTGTGTCAACCGCCTTGAAGAAACAGAAGAGAGGAATTTGGATTCATGTTAGGTAGGCGTACTGACAAATGCAATTAAAACATGATATGGAAAAGCACCAAAAGAAGCCACATGTGATTTTTATCAACCTAAACAAGGCCTACGACAGAGTTCGAAGGCAGGAAGTACAAAGATGTGGGGGAAAAGGAGGAATTCGATCTTGAGCCCGTACTTGTTCAACCTGAATGTCATAATCCAGGAAATAAGAAGTAAAAAATAAGATGTTTGCCTACGATGTTGTAATATGCAGCAACAGTAGCAAATACTTTGAAAAGTTGATCCCAAGAAGATAGCGACTTAAAAGTCAGCAGGAAAAAACTCCTTCCGAGGAGTTGTATAAAGAAAAAAGATCAGCAATGAGAATGTCAAAAGATCGAACAAAAATGGAATTTTAAATATCTAGGTTCCGCCATTACCAAAGATGTTACGTTGAATTAGAAAGAATCACGCAGAAGAAGAAGAAAATGCTTTTGAAGATTACAACTTTTGTAGATATCAAAAATTAACAACTTCTCGTCCAATCACGTTATTTTTTAATTTTTAATTGTTAAAAACTGCTGCCTGCAGTCTCATTTTTGATGGATATTTTGTTTTGTTTAATTTTTATTGGAGAAAAGGTCAATAAATCGAAAACCCTTGTGTTTCAATAGAATAACAAGCATTTTACGATCCCATTTAAATCAGGATCATTTTAAAAACAAACGTTGACATAAAAAGATACACTAGATGTTGTAATGAATATTTAATTTATGCGGAATATCATAAAACTGGGAGCAATAAAATTTTGATGTCGGATTTAGGTCCTGTTTTCATTTTTCACATTTATTCCTTATTAAATTACTTATGATTCAACATTTTCTTTCTTGTTTTATGTTCTTTTTAAATTTCTGAATATTTAGGCGCAATATTTTAAAAAACAACGTTGCTAACTTTACGGCAATTTATACGTTTAGAATTAGGGAGACACTCCAGTCCCCGCTCAGTGATTGAAGTTGGATCGCAGCCAGAATTTATAGATATTTAGAGTAAATGATCTTTGAAACTGATGATCTTAAAAATGCATAAGAAAAATTAGAAGAAAATAAGACTTACTAAAAATATTTAAGACAGTGCTGGTTTAAATTTAGATATTGTAGTCAGTCAGTTAGGTTGTAAGGTTCGTAACGGTTATATTTTCAGGCAGTTCAAATTAATCGCGTGGATTCGCGAGAGCATAAACTCAACTTATAGGCCAAGCAATAGAGCGATTTGTCGTGACATTAATACTATCAGAAAATCGTCTGTGCCATCATCTAAAAGACGATCCGTAGATGATTGCTGTTATATTTCCAACTGAAGTTTTTTCCTTTAATTTGTTATAAACATTTTTAAGCAAAAAAAACGCGATTTTTTTAGTTTTTTGCTTATAAAATGAAAAGTAATTAAGCAATTTTAATAATGTAAATGGACGTTTTGTAGAGAATAAAAATACGAACAAAATGAGAGGTAGAACGTCCCGATGGGATAAGTAGCAACGGAGAAAATCAGGAAAAACCGGAAAATTAAGTGTTTTTGTTTAAATTCATAAATCGGCCATTTGTAAACGTAGAGGGCTCAAACTTTGGGAAAAAGTAGTAATTTATAGCTATATTTTATGTGTGCAAAACCCCGACGCTGTCCGACGATTAGTTTTGCCACAATCGTCATTTTAATTTTTCAATACACTATTTTGTAACAGGTCTGGATGCTCTATGGATCGTCCGATTTTAATTATTGAAACGCATTTGAAAAGTACAAGTTTAATTGAACAAAATGTATGTTTTAATTTTTCCATAAAATGCTACGAAATCGGTTGAAAATGCAGGTAAAGATGCGTGAAAATTGGCGAGTGCGCGAAAGCGGTCGAGTAGCGGTACGACAGCTTTACGTAGCATTTTATGGAAAAATTAAATTATACATTTTGTTCAATTAAACTTGTACTTTTGAAATCTGTTTCAATAATTAAAATCGGACGATCCATAGAGCATCCAGACCTGTTGCAAAATAGTGTATTGAAAAAGTAAAATGACGATTGTGGCAAAACTAATCATCGGACAGCGTCGGGGTTTTGTACACATAAAGTAGCTATAAATTACGTCTTTTTCCCCCCAACCAAAGTTTGAGCCCTCTACGTTCAAAAATGACCCATTTATGAATTTTTTTAAAAAACTCATAATTTTCCGGTTTTTCCGGATTTTCTCCGTTGCTACTTATCCTATCGGGACATTCGACCTCTCATTTTGTTCGCATCTTTATTCTCTACAAATCGCTCTACACCATTAAGATTGCATCATTACTTTTCATTTTATAAGCAAAAAACTAAAAAAATCGCGTTTTTTTGCTTAAAAATGTTTATAACAAATTAAAGAAAAAAATTCCAGAGTTGGAAATATAACAGGGATCATCTACGGATCGTCTTTCAGATGATGGCACAGGCGGTTTTCTGATAGGATTAATGTCAAAAAATCGCTAATATTTTGCTCTGTTGCTTGACCTATTAGTGGTTTCGATTGTAACGTACGTTGCTGTGATACCATCGGGTGGTTCGAGGTTAGTTGCTGGATTCGTGAGAGCATTCTCCAGGAAGTAATATCGAACACACCGTCTTGTCTGACTTTTGTGATTTTGGATTAGGTCACCTATCCGTTAGCCTTCTGTGACTGTGGCCACGTAAAGCCCCTTTAACGTAAAATTAAATAAAATTTGGCTCATACCTATCTGTTTACATACCTAGATGAGTCTTTGTTAGGGACCCTACAGCGTAAGTTGGGAAGATTTTTTTATTGTTACTAATATTATGTGTGGGCGTAGATTCTAACTAATTATATTGTTTTTTTAGGGTCTAAACCCAATCTAATTATTACTTGACCAGCCATAGACCTAATGGTTTGATCGTTTGACCGGCTGAATTGTTTAGTCAGCCTAATTTCCTAATTAATTATTTTTATAATGAATTATTTCAATGCATCCTTGCGCGATGTTCCTTTGAAAGCAAATTACGTTTCCTAGCCTGCTCCTTTAATGGCCGTGCTTCGATTTTTCAGAGTTTGGAGAAATCTTAGACGTGTGTTCCTGTTTGAGCCCTTTGAGTTACAAGAGTCTAGGGGATGGGTACCATTTTTATCCCGGGCTCGCGCATGCGCAGAGGAAGGAACAATAGTGGATTTTTTCGCACCGATCCCTCTTCGCCTGCGAGGAAAGAGACTGGTCAGGGCCCCTAACCAGGTGCTAACCCTGTTCCGACCTTAGGGTGCCCTCCGATCCACCGTTCGCTATATTTTCTGGACAACAAACAAAACATAATTTTTAGGTTAAGGTACCTAGACACGATAAATTTTTTGCTCGGGACCTTTAAAAAAAGACAGAGCAAAATTTTTATCGAGGAGGGAGTGCTAAACCGTTTCCAATACACCTCTTAGAGCCGATTTCCTAATTTTTTATAATATTTTAAGTGACAAAAATTAAAAAAAAGATGCAGCCGAGCACGGATTCGAACCAACACATCAATAAGCGGATTCTTTACCACTGCACTACGTGACTGATGCTAGGAAATCGGTAAAACAAGTGCATCATTTATTATATTTTTGAGGTTAGTACGCATGCGGAAGCCCGGGATAAAATTTGTTGTTGTTACCTTTGAGTTAGATTAGTGATGGAGTGCGCTCCACAAAAAGCAACGTCAAGAGCCATGAATAGCCAAATGTTTGAATGAGTATGTTTTATGGGGAAAATTGATTAAAACTACTACTAGAAATTTTGTAATATGAATTGTAGTCTCCTAGCATGTCAAGGCGTTGCAAATACCTAGAGCTAGTTAAAAATTATCATGTGCCTTTTTTTTTCATTCGATTCATACTTTACGATGTCTTTCTTTTATTTTTTTTTTAATTAAACGTTTCACTTATTTTTAATCATTGTCACAGATTAGGACCAGATGCGAATCTTACGCTTTCGACGGTGGCTCAATTTCGAGAAATTATAAGGCGGCGATGCTCCTTATTATTTAGTCTGTCGCCGATGGTCGCCGAACGGTGAATTCCTCGCTGTTAGCGTGTGCGAGCGTCTCGGTGGAATAGAGAGCAGGCTAATGTTATTACATCAGTTTTGTTGCGTTGATTTTATGGTTTAAATTGTTGTTGTACTAGGTTGTAGTGTAATTTTAATAAACGAGATACGTTTTTGTATTTGTTAATGATATCATTTTATATAAAATGCCACACAATATCATGTTTTAATATTTTAAAATATAATCCATAATGTCTCTGAATTAAAACCTACCAAACACGTGGAAAATTCCATTCACGGCTTCGACGCTCGAAGCGACCGGGCCGCTCTGTCCGTAGCGCCAAGACCGCGGAATCCTGGTATAGGAAAGTTATTAAGAGATTCGCATCTGGTAGGAGTAATCTGTGTCATTGTTTCATTACGACGAATGCTTTTTGAGTTTACTTACAGAAGCTCTAATTATAATTATTGGTAGCGTGCCGTTTGACACATTTACTACACTCGAAGTGGCGCCAAATTAGATCTGTTTATTGGCACGTAAGAAGTTGTTAGAGGCATGTTAAGAGGTGTACGATTATTTTTGGTACATGGATTAATCAATTATTATATATTTTGTGACGTAAATTAAGTAGTTTAGCTGACAAGCTTATAATTTTTAAAATTTTCTTTTTAAATTACAATATTTTTTAGAGGTTACCTATGTTAATCACGAAGGAACATAATCGTAGACAGTTTCGCGCATGTAGCCGAGTACAGACTTGACGAGACACGCCCGCGACGTGCTCGCGACACGCACGAACACGCCAAAATTTCAAGTGTGGACGTGGCTCGCGGTAGGGTCGCAGAAGGCACGCTCGAGGCTCGTCGCAATCCATCTGCTGTCGGTTTTTCGACGGCAGATCAAAGGGGAGCGTGTCGCAGTGTGGACGGGTTTATGTTTTTGGTGCGCGACAACTACATATACACTTTGACAAATTTCGGAATTTTCAGTAGTGAAAATATGGAATGGGACGAGGAAAGTCAATTAGAATTAATTAAATTCTATGAATCGAAACCAAACCTTTGGAACCCGAAGGACACAAATTCTTATAAAAAAAATAAAAAATACGACTCGTGGGTTGAAATTGCTCAGTTAATGGGTAATGGTAGGACATGGGAGGAGTACAAGAAAAAGATGGTGTACCTTCTCACGGCGTACCGAAAAGTCACTGACTGAAAAACGATTCGTGGATAATCAGTGGGAACGCATTTCGCGCGAGAGTCTCGCGAGGGTCGCGCGCGCCTCTCGTACGTGCCGCGGGCTCGTCGCGGTCTCGTCGCGGTCTCGTCGCGGGCCTGTCTCGTCTGGTCTGTACGCACCTTAAAGCACATCCGCCGCGCTCAAAAATGGTGCGTCTTGTTCTGTTATTTTTAACTGCATTCAGCACATTCAGTTTTGTATATACGCCTCAAATTACATAATTCCAGAAAAAATCATTATTTGTGGAGTGATGTGTTTACACTTCATTAACATTTTTAGATTTTATTAATTTATTATGGATCACGATTATCGCATTCCTAGTACATCCAAGCCAAATAGTGAGGATTTAATTGGTAACTTTAAATTTGTTTTTACTGAATATTTGATATTAACATGACAACTTACTTGTTAGTTACTTTCATATATGTATGTAATACAATGACTGGCAGAAACATAAAAAACATTTGTGTGATTGATTTCTCTAGAAAAATCATTTGTGATAAATTTTGGCGCATTAAGAAGTGATTAGTAACTTAAAAAAGAATCAGAAAACTTTTACATTTGAAGTGGAGATCTTTCTAATTTAAAATGTTTAAAACTGGAGGCTTGGAGAGCTTTAAATACAAGTCAAGGGTATAAATAGCATTTTTTAGGGAAGGGGGTTGAAGTTGTTAAAATGCTACATGGGGGAAGGAGGTGATCTGTATAATACATACATAATATTATATTAACGGTGGCGGTGATTAAAAATTTAGGGATCTAGAAGGTTTCTGCATGCAAATAAGCTGGCTCAAAAATTTGTCCACAACGTTTATAATTACTTTGCCACTTTCCTCATGAACATCAGAGAACATTAAATAAATGCTCCTGGCGAAAAGCTGCCGCGCACTTGTAGGGCTTTTGGTAGTTAAACTTATTAATTAAACCCCAGAACGCGGCAATGTTCATTTAAATTCATAGCTGTCGTACAATAAGGAATATGTACATTTTTTTTTATTGCATAAATCATTTAAGGAAGTCATTACAACCCCAAAAATGCTATTTTGAAGAAAATTACTGGGATAATTTAGCTAAAAAAAATTTTTACTTTTCGGAATAATTTATTACAGTTTCAAAAGCAGCCATTTGCTCACTCAAAAAAGTTACGTCACGCAGTGTTATGGGCAATCTACACTGAACGTGTTGGCGACTCAAATTAAGGTGACTTAAAAGGGGATACGGCAACACCGCCATAGTCGATACCTTCTACGCAACTGTAGTTGACGTTTTGTCTTTATTTATTTAAAAAAATTTTAGACAGTTGAATTAAATAATAATTGTATTATTAGTTTAGACAATAATATTGTAGCTAAATAATTGTCTTTGGCAATAGTTTGGTATGAATCTGGACTATTACAACATTTTTAAAGTGAAGTTTTATAACCTGATTACCAGGATTACCTCAAGGACTGTCTTTATTAATCCAAGGTTATGTTATGGTTATGAGAAAGGTTATGAGTATGAGCATAAAAAGATTGTCATTTGGATATACTTAATAACTATAATAAGATTTAAATAAAACCTAAGAAAGTGCAAAATAAAGCGTTTAAATAAATTTTAAGAGTTTTGCCTGATGTATTTTATGTAGCAAGTGTACCTAAAAACATCATCATGTATTTCATCAAAAAATCTATACGGTTGTAAAAAATGCTTAAGCATTCATTGAAACATTTATGTGAATTTGCTGGTTTATGGTTTAGGAATTTGTTTGTTCACCATCATATATCTATATAGTACATATAAACGCATGGATATATAATTGTGGACAAACAAATTTCTAAGCCATAAACCAGTAAACCCTCCAAATGTCTCAATGGATGCCCGCTTTTTGGTCATTTTTGTTACACGCCAGTGTTCGTCTATGTATTATTTAGTCTATGATACTATTGTGTTGTGTAAAGTGTGCATATAATTAAAATATATGTTTATAGAATAATTAGTAATTACTTACCAATTTCTTCTATTTACATAGTGATACATTGCATGTCTGCGTTACATTTTTAAAAACTAATACCACTTTCCACAAACGATTCCACAAAAATAAACAAGGTTAGGGGTTAGGTAGGCAACTAGGCAAACGATAATGACTAAAGCTTTCCAAACGGGGGTAAATCCAGAGACGGCTCTAACCTATTGCGAAATAAAATCAGGATTCGATGTGCAAATAAAATACAAATATTTATATTTGCCCACATTGTGTTATTTAAAAGTGCGAGATAAGAAAATACCATACAGGGTGTCTGAAAAGTCTTAGCATGGGCAAATATCTTTACTATGAATAAAGATAGAGACACCAAATTTTAGTTGTATCTTATTGGTTAATAAATCTACTTTTTTATGTAATTTGACTTTTTCAACCCCCTTGGGGGGTTACGCTAGGGAGTTGAGGTCAAAAATTTTGAATGCAAACCTATGCCGGGTGGCCTCTTCTTTTAAAAGTCATTAAACCGCAACATTTTACCGCAACTCCCGTATTTTAATGCATTTTTACATGGCAAGCCTATAAAAATTATAAATCGTAAATCGTATAATCAGGAAATCAGGCGGAGCACAAGTCGACCATTAGTCGACCTCTTGTGCCATACAGCACCTACCAGTCTGCGCTGCTATTTTTTGTTTTATGGGGCAATTTTTTTCTACCTTTTTTCCAACTTTACTTCTTCATTTGTCGTTTTTATATTTTGTTTTTTGACATCTGCGCAGTAGACCCAAATGCGTACCACCCAATCAAACTAAGAGGGGTAGACATGCGCACGAAATTTCAGGAGATGTACTTTGGTGTCTACATTGAAACCTACCCACTTTCAAGAATATATCTCCAATAGTAAAGCTACAACTACGTATTTAACATATTTGTACGATTTTATGACGTCTTACTTTTTTGAACATAACTATGTGACATTGTGACCAACCGTGCCAGCCTTATATTACGCAGCCAGTTATATTACGCACTGACATATTTCCGGCATGGCCGCTTCTTCTTATTTATTCAAGCATTAGCCTTACCATAGTTATTGAGACTTTTGCGTCCTGTGAGAAATTCAAAATATTGTATGTCTCACGGAACCCTCTATGCGCGAGTCGAACTTGCACTCAACCGTTTTTTTTTATTTCACACAATCACGGCAACGCTCATCAATTAAATTATTTCTGTCAAATACCGTATGCACTTATTTTCGGCATCGACGCCTCTGGTAACAGACCAACAGTGACTGCCTTACTAATTACGTTAAAAGTTGTTTAGACTGGCCATCATGAACTTCTTGGCAGTAATAAAGTCCGTTTTGGAACTCTGCCAAGAAGTAACATCTGAGAAAAGACCTTTAAAATGAGGTACCACACGGCATAGGGTTGCATTTAAAATTTTTGACCTCAACTCCCTAGCGTAATCCCCCAAGGGGATTGTAAAAGTCAAATTACATAAAAAAGTAGATTTATTAACCAATAAGATAAAACTAAAATTTGGTGTCTCTATCTTAATTAATAGTAAAGATATTTGCCCATGCTAAGACTTTTCAGACACCCTGTATGGGATTTTCGTATTTCGCACTTTCAAATAACACAATGTGGGTAAATAAATATTTGTATTTTAATTTCACATCGAATCCTAATTTTATTTCCAACTAGGTTAGAGCCGTCTCTGGATTTATCCCCGTTGGCAAAGCTTTAATGATGACAGGGTCGGTTCGGTTTTTCACGTGTCATTTTTTTAGCCACTGGCGTGTTCGATTGACAAAATCGGATTGATCCGGATCAGTTGACGAACTTTAAGGGAATGGCAGTGCAAAGAGATAAAATAGCATTGAAGTGACGTAAAGTGATCCTGATTGATCCAATTATTGTCAATCGAACACGCAGGTGTTTGCAGCGGTGGCAACGTTGCTTCTTCAGTGTGACGGTCGCTTTATCTGGTGTGGTTGGGTTTGATAAGTTTGATTTTGTTGTTTGTCTTCGGTTATATCGTATTTTGTTAATAATCCTTTTTATTAAACAGTAGATAATGTTAAAAAACTAACCTACAGATATTATATTATGCCAGTGTAAAAGAATTCTCCAGCTAATGACTTGGAAAACTTCATTTTCTCGTGTCCAAAAGAGCCGGTGCTGGAAGAAAGTATACGTACTGCAAAATTAATCAAAAATTTTACATAAAGCGGTATCTATAAAGGTCAGTATCGCCAAATTCAAGTAAGCATATGTGACTGTAAGTTTATTTTCATAGTATAATAAATAATAAGTATTGGTAACGAAATTCTTAAGGCAAAAAAGGAACCCTCTCTAAAGGGCATCAACTTCCAGCAAAGTATCCGATTTTCTTTGCACGCACTCCGTTTTGGTCATTTCTAAACAATTTTTTTAATCAAATAAAAGGTTTTCTATCATCTAAATGTACTAATCTTCGGGAAACAATCAAGAAAATGAATTAATACTGAAATTTACATTACACTAGGCATTATAAAACGTTTACGTCATAAAAAAAGTGACGTCACAAACAAAAGAAGTGCGTTTTACAAGTTCCGAAATTCGCGCGAAAATTTGCAGTTTTAAATCTTTTTTTTTGCTAATAAAACCCAAAATAAATGGAAAACAACAACCGCCATAATCATTTAATTTATATAGAGAATACAATAAAAAAATTTTCGGGTTGATTTGAATTTCATGCATATTCCCTATTGTTTCTTCATATTTCTATACATAAGTTGTCAGTAAATTAATTTCAGCAAAATTCTGTTCCACTATTTAAACAGTCATAAATTTTGATAAAAAATGTGAAGTCCTGCTCTGACCAAAGTTTAAGTTGGTAAACAGAATGTTACTAGAAGTGACATATGTGACACATGCGTCAACGGCCGCCATTAAACTCTAAGCCGATATTGACTATAGTAAACTACTTCTTCAAACAAGCGTTTTTCTTTTAATATGAATATTCGAATTTTTTTGGAAATAATGAAATTTTTTTTATAATAATGAATAAAATTTTGTATATCAGTAAAAATGGACCAAATGTATATATTAAAAAACGCTAGGTGTAAGTTAAGATGACCAGCCGTTCGGTTTTCGCAAAAAACAGGTTCGAAATTGTGTTCATTGCTTAGAAACCCAAAACGATAAAACAATAAAACTGAAAAGTGTAAGAATACGACAACTATATTTTATACTATGAATAATAATTGGTTTGTAAGTTTTTTCGAAAAAATTATAAAGAAAATCGCAATTTTAGGACGTACTTTCCACACTAATACTGCTAAATTCATTCTAGCAACGTATTCTAAGATGATAACGGATAATTTGGAAACCAAGCAAATCGCAGAACTATTAGAATAACTTATAAGTTTTTAATGACGACTTATTAACAATGACAGGTTAGGGACCTGTCAAAACTTAGCTGACCAAATAGAAGAACTTAATTTCAACCAGTACTGAATCCTAAACATTTTTATTGAATCCAAACGTAAATGAACACATCTTGTCAATTGTTAAGATTAAGATCATTCCGAAACGAAATGATAAATTTGTTACAATTTATTTCTCCACAAGAACCGACCAACTTTTTTCCATTATTGTGGTAGATAGAAATAAAAAAGAATTGATATTATCATTAACTCACATCGGGTAAACTTATCTTCCAGATAAATTACCCCAAGCTTTAAGACCCTAATCGAAAATTTACTTGTTTAGATTAGTTAAAGGTAAAATCAGCAAGAAGAGAAATAACTTTGTTCCGCTTTGTAACTGGATTCTGGATGACAGTAATAAGCATTAGTGCCGATTCTGCTTTATCTCCGAAACCATTGACTAAAATTAAACCTTGAGTTAAATTACAAGGAATGGGACAGATTTAACCGTGGGATAATGACAAGTATTTGAAAATAATAAGTATTAGAAGAGCTTTGTCACCTTTTTATTGAATAATTACATGTACGAAAAAAAAAATTCTTTTCTGTTTTTTATTTCACCAAGCTCTTAAGGTTGTATTAACACGTTAACGACCATGTGCACCATATGGGTGCGCACCCTGCTTTCTGCACAGACCGCGTTACCCTATTTGTTAACGTTTCAAGTCATATGGATCTAACAGGGACGTAGCTACAGAGTATTTAAATACGGCGTTTAGTAGGTCCGGTCTCTGGAATATAAAAAACAGCCTTGGGTTGGGAAAATAAATTGATTTTTTTTATATTAGGCAGTGGCGGCTGGTGAACTTTCAAAGTTATATATCTCTGTTCCTACTTACAGTACCCATATCATTAGTACCCATATCATTAGGGGTTTTAATAGTGAGTCCACTGGGAGTGTTTTGGTAAAGAAAAAAACATTTGGTAATTTGCAAAAAAAAGTTAAATTTTTGCTGAGCGCTTTTAGGTGTTTTATTTATCATTTTTTCTAAACAAATTTTACATCATTTTTTCGAAGATTTTTAAATTTTAAGAGAAAAAAACGCGAACTACGTCCAGTTATAAAGCTCATTTAGCATTGCCACAATGAAAAAAATATATTAATTTTTTTTTTGTTTTAGTAGGTACATCAAAATAATAAAAACTTGCTTTTAAAAAGTATTTTTTACAATATTTTATTAAAATTATAATTTAGGATAAAAAAAAATATTTTAGGCTATATTGTTTTCTTCTGTACTGTCTGATTTTATGTAATTTATTAAGTGTTTTGGTTGTGTATATAAGAAAATAAACATTTTTGGCTGTGACACAATATGGTACACATGATGTGTGGTACTAAACTTACATAATTTTTAAAATCGGACCGCCTGTACCAATTTGGTGAACATGGTTTTTTGTTAAAAACTCCTTGCCAACAACCTATTTTTCAAAAAAATATATTAAACTTCCTTTTACTAAAATTCAACAAAAAACTACCCTGTTTCCCGGAGTAAATATTCAAAATGTAGCGATGATGGTTAACATGTTAATACATATTTGACAATGTTTTTGTCAAATTGCTATAGGTATCTGCTTTTCACTGACTTTTGTCAACTTTATATTACTTTCCATAAATTGGCAGTACCTAGAAAGAATACAGAAATAAAATTGTGGATATTTATGTATTGAGCCGTTCGGCTCACGTCAAACAAATTAGATCTTTTGTGAATATCTAACCTTGTGCATATGTGCATGCATCAATTCCTAAACTTTTGGCGAAATTTAGGATATTTTTGGAAGCGCACTGTAGTACACTAAGTGACATAGAAATCCGAGCACCAAGTAAAAATTATTTTATTTTGATAATATTTTGTATACATGTTTGATAAAAACACAATGTGTTTAAATTTTCAGCCGTATATATCAGTTTCGCGTTCCTTTTTTTATTCTGATTCTTTTTTACTATAATTTAACTTATAACTGTAATAACTTAATTTGTACTCCCAGTAAATATCTAATTTTTAAAGAATGTGTTTCTAAATGTTGTTTAACAAATACTTACCATGCCCAGAGTGCGAAGAAATGCAAACTTTTGCCAACTTAGTGAGTTTGATCGGGGACGGATAGTTGGACTACGGGAGGTCCAACATTCTTTTCGGGTCATTGTTCCTAAAGTGCACAAAAATCTAGATGCTGCGGTGAGATGTTGTCAGGCTTCAAGAAGGCCGAACACAAAGAGCCAGGGGCATAGGATGACGCCGCTCAACAACAGAGCGCCAAGACCGCCGCCCGTTGGTTTTAAGAGATCGCCGCCTGAGATTGTTAGTTTTAAGAGATCGCTCCTCCACTACCAGGACAATCAGTGGTTTGTAGAACATGGAGGGCCCATTGGAACGAGAAGTGTTTATCGTCGGTTACGCAGTTTTGGACTCTTCTCATATCGTCCGCATTGGGGGCTAAACTCGAGGTCATAGGCTAATCGACTCGAGTGGTGTAGAGAACGGTTTCTGTGGGACCAGAAATTGATTAAAATATTCTTTAATGACGAATCCCGATTTTGCTGAGCCATGCATGATGGCCGGACAAGTGTCAGAAGGCGACGTGGTTCATTTTCTGTTCTTTTTCCCACAGCCTGAGGTTTTGGATAAGGTGACTGCAGAAGGGCTCAGGTCCATAGAACGGAGCTCGTAATCTATCTTTAGCAAGTTGGTCAACAATTTCCTTGCCTGTCACACCTTCGTAACCCGGTACCCACATTAGTTATACTATTGTTTCTTACCAATTGATTGAGCTATCGTCGGCAATACTGGGAAAGTTTTGGCATTTTATGACGTTTACTAACTGTTTTAAGTCAAATACCAGAGGATATTCTTATGCTGGGTAAAACCGCATTGAAAATTTACACACTGAGCGATTCGTTAGTAGCTTTTAAGTAAATGATCGATATTCTTTTATGTAGCAGCGTACCCAAATAAGGTGAATTTTAATATTTAACTTTGCCAAAGTAAATGGTGAGTTAGGCTTTATGATGAGTCCTTTCCCCATCATGGCACGTATGCGTTACAGTGGTAAAAAGTTAGGACAGCATGCGGAGGTTGAAAATACATATTACCATGGATCAGTCAAAAACTAACGTCAATGCATCATAAAATGTTTCCGCATCTCACGCACATAGCCGCATCAGATCCGGTAACATCGGTTATCGTAATAGTAATATGTTGTCCAACAAGAGTTTCAGTTCTAAGATTCCGTAATTTAATTTTGACAGAAAACCTGCAGTGTTCAAACTATATTTTAGTGCATATCTGGTGTCCTGCAAAGCTTTCTGTGGTGTTCTTATTTAAATTACTTCTATAATTTGCTTATTATAATATCTGGAGGCTGTTGATGTTTCTCCCTCATTTACAAACACGCGATACTCTGTCTTCCTAAAATCACGACCTGCACCGTAACTTACCAAGTTGTATAGTTTTGAGCCAACTAAAACCCAATTGAAATACAGAACGTCCCATTTTTCCAGTTGTCGCACCAACATTAAGTGACCGACCAACTAATAAAAATGAAAATACATATAGGAATAATTAACTCATAACAGTATATTGTACAACGAGCATGGAATGACATGCATTTCCTACGAGTATGACGTTTGCAGCACGAGCCGCAGGCGAGTGCTGCAAATCATACGAATAGGAAATGGTCATTCCATGCGAGTTTTACACTATAGTTTTTCTACGAATGTTACTGTTACATAAAATGAGATTAGTAATATTTTTCTTTTTAAGATGTCAAAAAATGTCAATCTGGCATTCCACAAAAAAAAATTATAAAGATTTTGTATGAAATATTTATATGCTTTTATTAGTTATCACCACTTTAAAAATTATCACAATTAGATATACCTAAGGAAATTTACTACTGCTAAAATTGGAAAACGTACAGATTTTTTATTTATTATTAATATTTAATGTAATATTACACTGTAAAAAAAAATGATTCACTTTTAAATCAAATTCAACCCAATTTTGACTAAATCCAGGTCCACGCCAGATTGATTGAAAAAATTAACACTGCATATTGATTAAATCGAAGGATCTGTGATTAAATTTTCTTATTCAAAATTGATTAACCTAACAATTAATTCTGATTACATCTAAATCAATTTTTATTAAAATTTTCTTCCATAATGATTAAATTTCCATAATACTCTAATCATTTTTTATTAAATCCTAAATCCATTGTGATTGATATGCAATCATCAGTAGCACCGCCCTTCCCCTCTCCGCCCTATAAAGTACCTGATTAGGGCGTCGATTTTATTTATTAAATGACAATACTATAATACATAAGAAAAGGGAACACATTAAAGAACAGATGAAATTATATAAAAGATAGGTAATGCAAATTCCCAAAGCATGGGAATTGTTTGTCCCATATCATAAACAAAAATCCGGGGAGGTGAGGCGTGGATCTGGATTTAGTCAAAATTGGGTTGAATTTGATTTAAAATTTAATAATTTTTTTTACAGTGTAAAAGTTGAAAATAATTATATGAAGTAAAAACACGAAAATTATTTACTCATCTGTAAATAAATACATAAAACACTAATGAAGACCTGGCATGACAAATCTTTTCTTTGAAAATACATGGAAAATAACTTACATTGGTCCATGAGTTCCTCCAAGGGATTGGATTCAAGATCTGAGATTTTTGCGTATTTCTTTTCTTTTTGAAACATAATTTCACCAACATGATGTAACAACAAAGTTTTTAAAAGAATATTCGTAAAATTTTAGAACAGGTTGACCACTTCATTCGTTATAACCTCACATTGCACATTGCACTACCACAGAAACCGCCATACCTACTGCCGATTAAATGGAATTTTTGCAGATTGCAGCGGGGTGGATGGATATCGGTACTCCCTTGTGATTAAAAGGTTGCGTACTGCGCATGTGTTGGCGGCTTGGTTTAGAAGTTTGAGTATTTTTTAGTCAGTAGGTGATTGATACTGATTATTGTGATTATTTTAACAAGGAAATATGATTTAAAATGTTTGTCTTTTTTATGCATTTGATCAGTATCGATTTAAAGTAATCGAGAATGAGTAATTTGTTTGAATCATAACGAAGATTATGAAACTGATTTAGAAAATAATTACAAATTAAATCAAAAAATTTAATCCGGCCAATAAAATCAGACATCTCTTGTGGTTAATCAACTGGATTTTTTACTGTGTAGATCAGTTATTAAACACAATTTTTGGAGAATTTGAATCGGCATTTTTAAGAGATCGGTTGACATTATTTTCTAAATTATGTCATATCCATGTAGATGGAACATTGATTAATCGACCCATCATTTTCTTGGCTACGTTGTTCTTATTTGTCAAAGACTCCTCAATGTAGCCTTCAGCTACCGCTGTCGAACGCTAGCCACCATGTTTTAGTGTTGTTATATCTTCGACACTATCTGCCAAAATTGTTGCCGAAGATCGGCGAAAACAATGAGCCGTGTAAAGTTCAGGATTCTGTAGTTTTTGGAATGTAGCAATTTGCTTTCCCATATTTTCTACCTTATTAATGCCAACTTTTTGGGTAGTGCATTTTCCTTTTTGGTAATTAACAAAAAAAGAATTATCTATAACACCAACTGGTCGCATACTCCAATACTTTTTAACGATGTCGGAATATTCCCCCGTTACTGTGAATTTTCGGGAATTTCGGAATTTTAACTAAAATGGCGGCACCCAAATCTTCGAGATCATTAACTTTCATTCTATATAATTCATCTCTTCTGGAAGCACCCATTACTCCCATGATAAGCACAACCTGTAATAGAAAAAATCTTATAAATTTCTGCCACTTAGGTATCTATAGAAAGTAGGATTTTGACAAATTAGTACTTCTTATTCTACCTAAATATATCATCATCTTACCTTGGCTAGAAGGTAAATGCTCTCCGGGACCTCTTTAATGAACTTGTCGATCTCGTTTGTGGTAAATACCTTGGATTTTCTTGCTCTGATTTGCGTTTCAAAAATGCTCGTAATTTTGAGTAATTGCTTATATCCACTCGTTTGCTAATATTTAGCATAGTTTTTAGCATACTGTATTGTGACCATAAAGTAGAAGATTTAAATTTACTTGATATGTTCCCAAAGTAAGCCATCAAAACATTTTCTGACTATGAACTAGTTTTTTGTTCTCTGCACCACTCCATAATTAGATTATAAGAAAGTGTGTATTTTTGTTTGGATTTTTCTGGCACCAAATTTAATGACGCGACATTTGCTGCCTCTAAAATACTAGGTGGTGTTAAATTAAATTCGCTATCGCTACTTTCCATAATAAATAATCTTTTAGAATACTTAAAACAGTTTAAACTCAATATTATTTGAAAATAATAATTAATTAATTAATTTACTTTTTATTTGCATTGTCTGCGTTGCTATGCGATTACTATGGCGTGTTGACGCAGCGCCGGTCAACGCCACCTGTGTAAAAATATACCCGTGCACATTGGGAATTTTGTAGTTGAATCACCATGGTGATTGAAGCACAATGAAAATGTGTAAAAAACAATGCACTATGTTCCGAAATTACTATTGAACATACAATAAAGTTTCTATGGACATTCGTAGAAAATAGTATATTGTACAACGAGCATGGAATGACATGCATTTCCTACGAGTATGACGTTTGCAGCATGAGCCGCAGGCGAATGCTGCAAATCATACGAGTAGGAAATGGTCATTCCATGTGAGTTTTACACTATACTTGTTCTACGAATGTTACTGTTACATAAAATGGGATTAGTAATATTTCTCCTTTTAAGATGTCAAAAAATGTCAATCTGACATTCCACAAATAAAAATTATAAAGATTTTGGATGTCAACGCCACCTTTGTAAAAAATACCCGTGCACAATGGGAACTTTGTAGTTCAATCACCATGGTGATTGAAGCACAATGAAAATGTGTAAAACACAATGCACCATGTTCCGAAATTACTATTGAACATACAATAAAGGTTTTTATTGACATTCGTAGAAAAAGTACTTTATATCTTAGAATAGGCATTTCTAGAGAGAAAGGTAAACCAGCGGCTACAGATGTGGCACAATGATGTGACAATGTGTGACTCAACATGACGGTTGATATTTGGTATTATGTCCCTTTTCTAACACTTGCATCTTCCTCGATCCAATGATGGGGATTAAAAGCAAAATATACAATAATTTTTGGGACCTTGTCGCCTATCATTACTTAACGATTTCCCACTTTTTCTTGCTACTTTAAATGTAGTAAATACCACACAAGTAAGTGATAAATAGTTTTATATTATTCATTTATTTACTATTAGTTTAATATTTCTTTAGTATGGCACATAAAATATTGTAAAAGATAAAAAACTGAACGGACGTAGGAATACACAAGCATATTTGCATAGAGTACCCCAAATTTATCTACGATGTTCAATCTTGCGGAGGAGAACGTCAATAGTTTACACTTAATGGTTATTCTATATGATTTACTTAAAAGCCATGTGCCCAAAGCAGTCTCTAAATCGATTGCCAAGCTATAATATGTTAATGGAGACTCTATATGCACCCCAAAGCACGTGTAATGCAATCTGGCTCGATATAATATGTATAAATTGGGATAAGTGAACGGTAGATGCTTTGTTTATCGAATTTTGTGCTC
The DNA here is from genome assembly GCA_963971165.1 of Philopedon plagiatum. Lineage (NCBI taxonomy): Eukaryota > Metazoa > Arthropoda > Insecta > Coleoptera > Curculionidae > Philopedon > Philopedon plagiatum. The sequence goes on along the minus strand of OZ020191.1, from coordinate 38,913,719 downwards.
TTCCTGCTTGTTTATTATATGCGAAATGTAAATGTTTTTGTCAGTAACGATAACTAATGAAGGAAAACATTTTAGTAGTTGAAACGGTGGAGTATCGTTTATCCTTTTTTATAGTTAGGTAGCAAAGGTGCAAAATCAAAAGCAAACAAATTGTTTGATAAGCAATATGTATCAAAGTAAATCTAAAAGGGCGGCCCACGGTGGGATAAAAATTGAAAAAGATGGTCATAAGCATGTAATTCAGCTGAATATTGAAAAATCGTCACAAAAATCGTTACTCTTGGGTTTTTGGGGTCGCTGATTACGGATCTGACAAAATGTTTCACTTCTTGTAACAGATATCTATTTGACAGAGCTCATTTCTGAAAAAAATAATCAAAATTACATTACTCATTATAGAAATAATTCGAAAATTATCCATTTTGAAATAAATTCATTTTAAAAAAATGAATTAAATATTCTTGAAATTTTTTATTTAGCTTATACACTCAATTCACTTTTTTAATCGATAGTCTGATTCGTAAATAGCGACCCCGAAAACCCCCCAGTGACGATTTTCGTAAATATTTATTGACTTTTTAAACATCTCGGCAACTACAGTGGATCCGCCATTTTGTTTTTGAAAAAATATTCTCAGATTCAAATTCAGCGACCCCAAAAACCCCCGAGTAACAATTGTGGTAAATATTTACCGACATTTGAAAATTTGTGGCCGCCATATTATATCCGCCATTTTGTTTTTTTTTTAAATATTGTCAGATTCGAATTCAGCGACCCCGAAAACCTAAAAATCAGATATATCTTCTTGATTAACAACATACATAAAGAATTATCGACATTTCAAAAATTTTCCCGCCATATTAAATCCGCCATTTTGTTTAAAAAAAATATCATCAGATTCGTAATCAGCGAACCCAAAAACCCCCATGTAGCCATTTTCAGCAACATTCATTAAGATGGAATCAATTTTTTAGTCATGTACATTTTCTTATATTTTGTTTATATATCCATGTTTATATACAAATTAGTGTAAACAGCGGGGTAGCAGGTTGTAGCAGCTAATTCCCTCACGAATTCAAAGTTCAGGGGTTATTAAACAATTTCCTGTGTTAGCCATCGATCGAGTGAAGCCGAGTGGTAAACTTTTTTCTCAGTGTTTACAAAAATTCTCGCATTTAAATGACAAAAACATAGATTTACTTAATTCTTTATAAATATTTTATGGATAGTAATTAAGCAAATTGTAATGTTTTGTTGAATTCCACACACCTTGGTGACAAGAGTCCATAGCAAGACTTATCAATATGTTGTGCTATCCTGAAAAGCACACAGTTTCACTTTTGCATCAGAACTACATGTATTTACGTTCACGACGTGTTTCCTTCAACGGTCAACTTCCGAATGGCCCTGTGCAACGCTGCGCGGCATCCAGCGCTTGAAAACCGGTTTTCTTTGTACTTTGGGGTTCCTAGAAACGGTCGGGATAGATTTCAGCGTTAAACTAGAACCTTCGATTTTCGGCAAATGGCCAGGTTTTTCCGATTTTATACCACTGTGCGGCCGTACACAAGCCACATTTTGCAGTTGAGACAACCACAGTTGGTGGTCAAGTCGACTTGAAACTCGCTCCGACTACATCCTGACCACATTCTGGAGGTTGATTTGAGGTCCTATCGACTGCACTCGTAGTCGATGCAACCGCGTCCACACTGCACAATAGTTTTAAAATGAATTTCAACGAGAAAGCACTGCTGCTACTTCTTTAAAGAAAAAAAGAAAGCGTAGGAAAGTACAAATGCTCGGGATACATCCACTTCTAGTTTCTCGACGATAAGAAGGACATTTTTAAAATTTGTTTGAAAAACTCAAAGAAAACAAGTTATTCAATTATTAGAATGTCAATTTCTTCGTTTAAAAAACGAATGGAAATTTTAGATCGTAGAATTAAATGTTGTGACATAAATATGAGAAAAAGTATTCCGCCGGACTGTGATCCATCTACGGCTGTACCGGCGTGAACGTCGGTGTGACCGCTTAAAGGTATGGTTTCGCTGAATGCGTCTGGCGGCAGCGTCCGACGGTAACCTCCGGCGGTAACGACTGGCGGTCGCGTCTGTGTGTTTTTGCTAAAAGCGTTGGCATTTTGGCGCTTGTTTAGAAACGACAGTTAAGTGCAGTATCTCGTACAGTAGATGGATAAAAAAGAACTCGCTGCTGTACTCTTAATTAAAGATGACGAAGAAAAAGAGGAACTGGCTTTACGGAGAACAAAGCGTCAAAAAGTTGATCCCATTTTTAAAGCAAGACGAGCATCAAAAAGGGCGGGATACCTTCTAACTTCTTTAATTAGTAATTCGTCTTCATTTGCAGTAAATTGTGGAGCCATGATGTAAAAAAAAAGCAGTGAACACCGAAAAATGCGTTTACAGACTTAAAACAATTACCTAAACTCTACCGATTGCGCGACCGTCGGCGTCTGCGGCTAGACTGCTACTATGAGCAGTCGAGACAGGGACGCGCGCGTTCGGACGTCGGGCCGCGCAGCTCAGACGCATAAATGAAAATAGCGTCATATAAAATATAGTAAAGCAGTACGCTACCGCTAGCGGTTACCGCCGGACGCTACCGCCAGACGCACAAGTAAAAATATACCTTAAGGCCGATTCGCACTATAGGGACGTTCACGTTCAGGGCACGCTCAGCTCACGCTCTTGTGATATTGTAAAATATCCACACACCACGCTCAGTTTACGATCAGTATCCTACCTTAGTCGAGTGTATGCCAACATATGTTTAAAAATCCGTCAAATATTGATTTAGAAATGATAGCAATATCATTGGATAAGGACGAAAGAAGAAATTGAAATTAAATCGCAAACGAAAAATATGGGTGCATCCGAGTTTATTAAATCGAGAATCTGTTGGAGAACTTCACGCTTCTCCTATTTCGGTCCAGAGTTTGTTTTTAAAAGTGTTGTCACTGTACTTTCGTGAACTCATACCATATAGATGGAGGGTGGCTACAATACCATTTCAATCAAAATTTCAACCACATCTATCTTTTTCGTGATCGCTGTGGCATTCACATAGACGTGCAAGTTAAGAGTAGCACGACCGCGCTCAGCTCAAATATTGTTTTCAACAATAGCATCTGTGACCGTACCGTGCCTTGATCGTGAGCGCTTATGCGAATGGATCCATTGCAACCCACGTTGAAATATTTGCGTGGAGCGTGCCCTAAGCATGAGCATCCCTATAGTGCGAATCGGCCTTTAGAGGTATCGGCCGCAACCGGACTGCAGGGTGCAGATGCCCTTTTCACCTGACAAGAACTTGGCGGCAGCGCGGATACAATTTAGATGCGGTGTTGCCATTTTCCCCGTGTATGCGTTTTTGGCTTTTCGTCCGGGCGCGCTTTCTTTCTTAATTACGGTTGTTTTGTTTTGTTTTGTTGGTTAGGAAGAGCGTAGTGTTGGGAATTTTTGAAATTATTCTCAAAATTTGTGTTTTGAGTTTGTTGTCTGTACTTTTACTTTGTAGTGGACTAGTGTATAGTGGATACTACTGAGTAGTGAAAAGGTAATAGTTTATTTTTTGTTATGTTTACAGATATTTGCTAACTGTTTAAGACTTTTTTAGTTTACCTTTTATATTTTCAAAACATCGTGATATTTAGCTTGTCTTAACTAGTGAGTTCTAGCATCGTTATTAGCTTATTTCTTTAAAAAATTGGTCAAGTGTAAGCTAATTAGTGTTTCGTGCCATCAGCCCGCCACTTAACCTGAGCAAACCTCGGCCACCCGATCCCGCCCGTGTGCCGCGCTACCCGCCGCCGACGGCACCAACGCAGTATCATATTGCGTATGCGCGGAGCTGAGTAGGAAGCGCTTCGACTGAGCCAAATTAAAAATTTTGAGAAACGTGTAAAAACAAGAGTTGTTCGTTACATCGAAAGAAATGTTTTTTGTTGAGAAATTTTTTCCCTAAAGCCAATGGTTCAGAAGCTATAAGGAAATAAACAATTAAATTGTTTAGAACAATTGATCGCGTTAAAATTTTTCAATCCTGATAATTTTGTCTCAATCTACAACTAATTCTTAGGGTTCATGATTTTTATGGGCGATCCTTTTGGTGATAAGTGGGGGCAGCAATTTTTAAGCATCTTTTTCGAAAAATGTTTAAAAGAATGCATAAAAAAATACATGGTATTTATTCTTGAATTCGTGCTTCACTAAGTTTTCATTTGACAGTTTGGCACCCTACACGATGCTCTTAAATTTTTTCCATTTCCCAATTTATCCCCTGAAACTAACCCCCAGAATCTAAATTGAACTTTTTATACTTCACATCTATAATTGGGCTACCACACTCTATTTCTATGCCAAATTTTAAATTTTTACGTGGAATAGTTTCAGAGAAAATCGCCTTCAGTGACAGACGGACGGACGGACACCAAAGTGATTCCATAAGTGTTCTGTTTTGCTAATTTTGCAGAAAGTCTTAAATCAATCTGACTATATTTATTTGATTCTAAACTAAATAACTATTATTGTAAGTGAATAACCTAAATAAAACAAAAACTAACAATAAACAAAATTAAATGTCTATTGATTCAAATAACTAGAATTCTAGAATTGTTGTATGTACTTTTAGAGGTTTCCCTAGGTAAACATTATCATGGAATCTTTTTTGGGATATTAAAAATTATTTTTCTTTCATAATAATATCGCTTTCAGTAGTCAGTTGGAGAGACATTTAATATAAGCTTACCTAATTTTATTTTAAGATATTTAGGTAATTACTACTAATAATAATAATTGCAACGGTGCCTATAAGACATTAAAACCTACAGTAATTGCGACTTTGACAATAACTTGGCAACGCAGCACTCGACGTTTTAATATTTCAGAATTGTATCCGTGCTGCCGCCAAGCTGTTGTTTTCGCCTACAGCACGACTCCCGTGTATGGAATATCCAGCAGTGTTGCCAACGCATAGCGGAATTTACCCTAAAGAGCGGCGTAGCGGCGGCGACGCAAAATGAGGGCAAAACGTAGCGGATTTTAATTTTCTTAAATGAATTTTAATAAAACGTCTTAAACGGATTATTTATCATAAACAGCTTTCATTAGTTAAGTATTTAAGTAGTAGTTTCATTTCATCTTTAATTATTATTATTAGAAATAGACCAATTATTAACCCATATTAAACTGAAAACGGAAATCAGTAAAGCTAGTGACATCTTTAGAATAACAGTTTAAGCTGTACTTCTTGAGTTTGAAACAACAGTCCGAGAACTGTTTTCGATCAGAAATAGAGTGGCTCAGATGAATATTACATGGTGCACAGCGACAGTATGCGATTGTATGTAAATGACTGATTGTTTCGGATGGTCAGAAAATCGTACGGACTGCTTCTTGGAAAATACCTTTGATTAGCGGAGGCGGGCATTGTGGACAATGGCAAGCCTGACAAGTCGTGTGGGGTAGGGATAGGGCACTGCACTGCTGAACGGTATAGGTATTACCTACAGATCGAAATATCACATAGGATTTGCTGTTTCTGTTATAAAAAAAGTACTGAATATGTAGGGACAAAGATTACGATCTAGCCAGGGAATACTTATTAATTTTGGACTTTCTCTATTTTAATACGTAACACAACAGATTTTTAGTCTTAAAAGCCACAATCACCTTTTATTCTTGTTTAGTAGAGGCGGTAAACTTTTATCGCCTGTAAATTTTTTATAGTACTTTATAAAATGTAAGCCTTTGTGTTTTAAATTAGAAAAAAAATGTTTGTATCGAAAAATAACATAAAAACTTTTGACGACATAAAATAAGGTTATTTTAATACTTTTATATTACCTCGTGTTTCCAATACCTGGGAGAATTTTAACAAATTAGTGCCAGAGGTATTCTAAGTCATAAAAAGAAAATAATGCGACATAAAACAGTCATTCTTGCCGCATTAAGGAAAAACATAAAACAATTAGGGACCACCGCACCGTTAAAAACTTTTTCTAATTGTTTTTTGGCAAGCTTCCATTGTTATGAATTAGGGGAAAGTCTTTAGCTGGTTAGAAAGTTTGCAATGTGGTTAAATTTGTTATCTTAAATTTTTTATTATTTGTTTATTACTTGTATCTGCTTTCGCAATTTAAAGGATTTCTTAATACTCGTTTTTGTTGTACTATTTACGTTTCATAATAGCAGGATTGTTGAGAAATCACCGTTAAAATTTTTATATACCTACAGTGACCGGCAGAATTCTAATTTTCATTTAATTCAATTTAATTTTCATCTAATGCAATAATATAAAAAAATCTCTAAGAATGTAGGTTTAACTTGTAAGAGAATCAAATAATTTACTGCAGCTATCAGAAAGTCGTGGAGCTACACATGTCTCAATTACACAGCGTTTAGAGGTGGTGTGATGATGTATTTTTTAATGCTGAAAAATGTTATACAAAATTCAAAATTGTGCTTAATAAAGACAAGGGTGTTATTTTTATAAAACATGTCATTCTTGACGCAAACATAAATGAAAGTTAACGGCCAGTTTGTGCAACGCTATAGAATGGTCTAATTTGGCAACCATAAGTTTTAAACTGACAAGTGTGTGTTATATACTACGAATTTCTTTCTTAGTTTTTGCGCAAGTCTATAGAGAAGAGGACAATTTTAATATTTGCTTGCCCCTAATAATAGAACTAAATTCATTCTAGCAACACGTTTGAATATAAAAATGTTTTAGAAACCAAGCAAATCGCTTAAATATTATAACTCATCGGTTTTTAATGACGACTTATTAACAATGTCAAAACCTAACTGATCCACTAGAAGATCTTAATTTAAACCAGTACTAAATCTTAAACCTTTTTAGTGAATCTGAACGTAATTGGTTTCAGTTACTCACTCTGTATAGGTTCATCCGATAAATAAGAAATATTGTTCCGTTACTTAGTTTTTGAGTTTTCGAGTCAGCAGATAGACAAACTAACCGCGACAGAAATACTTTTCTGTAACCTTGGGATCCCAAATCGTAAAGATCTGAACAAATCTCAAGACGAATGTTTTAATCGATTACAATACCTACTTCTTGCTGGCAAGTAAAGAAACACATATACATATTATGTATCTTTTACTACTCAAAATTGTTTGAAATGAGCAAGTGTTCCAGAGATCGGTATAACCTACATAATTATTTAGCATATAATTAGTAACTATATGAATATATTTTCAGGTCTTTTCAAATTTTGCACAGTATTAATAGAACTGCCCATATAATAATATATACTGTAAATAATTTTAATGAAGTTTTAATAAACATTCATGTACTTTTTGTATTACCCTCGTAATACTGGGGGCTAACCATAGAGAAAATATATAGTAGAGAAATAATGTCAATTACGAATGCGGCAAATTTACCGAGCTGAATCCGTAAACAAAGACGGTCCTCTGCGGGCTTGCGCATTGTCGAACGTTTGCCTTGTGATAGACAGGACCGTACTTCAAAATTTATTTCACATGACGTGAATCTTTTATCGAATAATAAATGCTAAATATATTACTTGTAATTATTCTTTTTATTAATGATAAAAATGTATCAATTAGTGAGATTTTAACAAAAAGTGTATAGTTTGTTGACTTAAATCTTAGTTTTCTTGCTATACAAAACTGTCGATAATTCCTCGAAAATAGCTCAGTTTATATATATACAGTGCGTCTCTTTAATGTCCCCCCCCTCTTAATTTTTTAAACGTTACATTTACAAAATTGAAAGTTGAAATAAAATATAAACATAGTATTCTAAACAATAGAAATAAAATATGCAACTGTTTTAAGAAGTAAAATAGTAAATCAAAAAAATTACATGTGTATATTTTATTGGATTGGCTGGGGTAAGATGTAAATATTTTTACACCTATTTACAGTGTGTGCACTTGATACTTTGCTGAAAGCGCTACTACTTACGGCCCCATGCCAATCTAATCCACCGATATCTTAGCGATCCTTTGGCGAAAGCGCTTTTTTCTTTCGCCATCCCTTTTAAAATACTCCCCTCTACCCTAATCCACTAGTATTTTTAGTGCCCCTTTGACGAAAGCCCAAATATGCCTTTTGGACACACCCTTCTAATCCACTGATATCTTAGCGATCCTTTGGCGAAAGCGCTTTTTTCTTTCGCCATCCCTTTTAAAATACTCCCCTCTACCCCAATCCACTAGTATTTTTAGTGCCCCTTTGGCGAAAGCGCAAATATGCCTTTTGGTCACACTCACCCTTATGCAATATAGGGGAAGGAGGCATTGACACTATATATGTCCTTCTTACACCATCTTACCCCTTATACAATGCACCCAATACACACACACCCCATCAGTGCCTTTCTGACACCTTGACCACACACAATATACGTCACTGACAAATATTTCTACTTCTCCGTGTGTGTATTCACTTCAACACCGTAGTGCATTTAAGATAAATTATATTTGTTACCTCCTATTCATTCACATATTGATATAATTTAAATTTGGAATTAAACTATTTGTATTTATGCACTACCTGTAAGAAATAGACTACGAAATAACTCCTTATATTTAAAAGTTGGATACATAATTGGCGAAACATATGAAATGTCTGTAACACTTTGTAAAGTAAAGACTATTTTTGTATCGAAATAACAAGCTTCAGAGGTTCGCTATATTCGCCACCCCAACCAAAAATACTATAACATACAAATGACTGAGATTTTTTCGGCCCGGTTCTGATCGCCGCGTTGCGTCATTGAGTTCAACAACCACTTTTACGAGACGTCCCGAGTGCGCATGCCTCGGGAGGACCGTCGTTTAAAAATCTGACTGGCGCCCAATGCGTACAAACGCACTTTTTCGCCCATACATTGGACGGATTCAGCTGGTGTCGCGAATACGTTGTGATGGTCTAAATATATCTTGTCTATGGGGCTAACTAAGAAATCCGAAAGATTGAAATAATATAATTTCGGTTGGGTTGGGTTGGGTTGGTAAGTAGTTGGGATTTTAAAGTATGACTATATGACCGATGCCTCTACCTTGAGTTCATGCTCTCGCGTATCTAGGCGATTCATTTGAACTACATACTATAATAGCAACGAACGTTACAGCGTAGTCTGTGAAACTCTTCGCAGACTACGTAATGGAAAACATATTTTGTGCGGCTCCACATTGCTATAGTCTAACAAGTCACCTAGAGGAAACCAATCTCCTAAAGGGAGACATCTGCAGTGGCACTCTGTAAGAAAAATAGCGATAGCGATCGGGGTCTCTTCGAAACATACCGAACGGTGATACATAGTAATAATTTGCAAAGAGAGCCCGATCGCCTTCGCTATTTTTCATACAGAGTACCACTGCTGTACACATCTAATTTCTTAACCTGATAAGATAAGACTGACAGTGGCAAATATTAGGGTGGGCCGAAAAAAGTATTTTTGGAAATCGCAGTTGACAAAGCAAAAAAAAATCGCTAATGGGGGTAGACAACTAAGCTATTTTTTTTTTCAGAATTTTTCAGAATATTAAAAAATGTTTTACCGCGCCCCTGGAGGGTGGGTGAAGATATTTTTTCAGTGTGACATTTTGAATCTGGCATAGCAAAAACGTGATTGCAGTCCACTCTCTAATGACACAAAAAGGGTAAATTTTGAAATTTGACGGTTTTAACAGCATCATCATCATATCATACAAAAAATAGATTGTCTCTGATTCACTTATGGTCGAAAAAAAAAATGTTGAAAAATTATCTTAATGTTTAGCTGGGTCCTGGCACTGGCAAAATAAGAGGGTACTTCCATAAATATAAAAACGTCCCAGCATCATATTGCTGTCACGTGGCAGGTGCGCGGCGCGCCACTTAGATACGTGATAAAAAGGATTGCGACAGTTGATTGACTTTAATCGTTGTGAGAACGTGTTGTGTTACATCAGACCGAGAAAGCGTTCTAGAGAATTATACGTGTAGTAATAATATTCAAATACAATAAACGTTTATGTTGTAAGTGAAATTTGGAAACATAATCAGTCTTTGTGGTGTTTGCTTTTAGTGTTTGACCCTGTTTTACGTGTTGTTTAGTTATAACTATAGTAATATGCAAGTGCAAAAAACGTAAATGTTATAATAAGTGCAATTTGGACACAATCAAACTTTGTAGTGTTTTGTGTCTGTATTTGCCAATTTCGAAAACGAAATAGGTGAAGTTAAAATCAGTAAAGAGACATTCATCCCATATTTGGTACTGCCTGCGATCTGGATTCTACCAACTATTGAAAATATGTTTCGTTGTCATTATTTGTTCACAAGGCAGCAGATTAAATTAAATTCGAGCAAACAACCGCCTGAATTTGATGTTGCAAAAATGGTTGCAAATAAAATAAACAATATATGAAAACTTGCTTCACTACCAACCATTAGCTCTGCAAACGCGTAATAGCCATAACATTAGCAAATCATAAAACATACCGTAATATAACAAAATCCCTAAAAACCCAAAAACCTCTGTTTATTCTAAGGAAAGTGGATAATTTTAAGTTGGAATCACAACAACTTTTTGACGTTTCTTCGTGCAAGTGCAGTGATTTAACATAATATATTGTTGCAAGTGTGAAAAACTCTGCAAAATGCCTTTGTTAGAACAATATTTTTAAGGAACCAAAGGAATAAAAAAAATGCGAATAGCTGGAATTGATAAACTAAGTACTGAAAGAAATAAGAAATGAGAAGAAATATAAATACCTCAAAAATCAGCTTAGTTGTCTACCCTTTTTACAACTTTTTTACTATGTGAACTGAGATTTTCAAAAATACTTTTTTTTGCCTTTTTCGGCCCACCCTACTGTATACATTAAATATCTTTGAAGCCAACGCAAGTATTGTTTAATTATTTAGTAGGTCGTTTAGTCGTCTAGATACTAGAGTACCTAAGAAGGAAATCTAATTAGTATTAGATATACATGGCAAAACCTCTTTATCCCCGGCTTGACATTGTTAATTATTTATTAATAATACTCGCTATGGATCTATACGTAAAATTTTTACAGGGATTTTTAATATTCTATCCCCAAAGACAAAGTTCTTACTTTGTTTCTGTTCCCCTGCTTTAAATGTGTATAGTTAGCGACAGCTTTAAAACACATAATAGATTAAACAAAGCTTGCGTGTGTGAAAAAGAAAAGTAAATGTCCCTTTAGCTACATTTGTATTCTTATTTAGATTCTGAATTCTGATGAATACAATTTTTTAATATTTTGTCAAAACTAAGGGAATTAAAAAATATCCGAGTCCATAGAGGAGTTGACAGTGTACAAAGTAATAAGTAGGTCACGAAGCAGCTTTAGATTCCTACATGCATTCTAACCTCAAACTTATTTAATTTTGTACTATAAATGGATTCTCTTTACGAGACCTAACCTTTGAAATTTGCAACATCGTATAAAATGGATATAGGTTAAAACTGAAGCTAGAAATAGGAAACTACAAAGTTTTCGTGGCCTAGTTTATTGCAACGTTGTTAGTAAGGTATAAAGCTTCTTAGTTATTTCATGTATTTTAAAAAGAATTTCAGAGGGATGAACCTGCCGCCTAAAAAGCAGTTGACCCTTCGCTAAAGTTCGATATTTTTGTCAAATTAATGCAAAGAAAGCAAAACAGTAAAATTTGAAACTCTAAAACCTTTTTTTGGTTGATTTGTTTACAGGTTATTAGAAATAATGTGTGTATTTTTGCTTCAAAAATTATTTTTGTTAAGTCAAAATTTTGTATATTTTGAGTCACTTAACTCTGTGTGCGAAATGGTCGTAAATAGTACCAAAGTAAGCAATATACACTAAATTCTTAAATTTTCTGAAAAAAACGCAATTAACTTTTATACAGATCATTCCCTTTTGATTTAATTTTGTTTATCTGATACTAATCACGTAGACTTCAAGTCTAAAAAAGTGAGTCAAAATATGCTTTATTGTTAAAAAGTATAAACTATTTTGTTAACATTGCTAAATAAAATAAACTGGTTAAAATAAAATGGTTAAAGTATGCTAGTTTGTATAGGTATATAATATATAGATAAAAAAAATACTCAGAAAAAAATAAATCAATAATTAAGGTGATACAAGCAACACATATTTTAAACATTAAGGCGAATCATCAGCGAAAAGAAATTCCGGCGACATACCGATCTAACATAGGACAGCAACACGTCTGTCTCTGTCTAAGACCGCCCCCCGGTAAATTATATTTTTGCACCGGCATCACCGCAACTATCATGACGGGGCGACCCACACAGCTGGTCGACCGGAGATATTCACATATTATTTAATTTATTATTTAGCTTGGTTCTTTAAGCCTATCCAGTGACGTTACCGACGTCTGTCGCACCGCACGGATAAAATGAAGTACAAAGAAAACACATACCTAATCTTTATTGTATTTTACCTACCTGCGCGAAAGTAAAGGTAGACGTATGTTTTTCGCACATCTAATGTAAATGCAAAATTTATGTAATGCAAATATACGCGCGATGTATGTATATAGGGGTGTATGTACAATAATGTGTATATATTACGTGGAATGGAGGGACCAATTCCACAAAATGGCTCGTCGGTAAATTATCTTCATACGAAGAGTGACATAAGATAAGTGAAGTGTAAGAAAAACAGATATGGCGGACGAGAGCAGCCATTGTGTTGTACAGAAAAAGAAAAGTTTTTCCTCACATTGCAATATGGATACCTTCCAAAGGAAAGGTGGTGATGAAGGCATTGTAAATTTTAAAGATATATCTATACGTTTTCCAGAAAAAAAAATCAAATATGGCGGCGATGTCGCTAAGTTGTATCTAAACCCAACTTTCCAAACATTTCACTGGGGATGCCACATTAAAGGTCTTGGTGAAAGATCTGTACTCCGTAAACAATAGCAAATACGGCGGCCGCTAGCAGCCATTTTGTTCTAAATGCAACAATTTTCACAACCATTGCCATATGAACATTAAAGTCACGGACGTGATACCACGGTTTTAAAGATTAGATATACCTATTTCACAAAAAAAATCACATGTACCTACTTAGATGTACAAAATTATGTGCCAAATAAAAAGTCGTAATGAAGGGCTGCAGCACATGGGAAAAACTAAATACAAAAATAGGTACAGGTATGGTGTAGTTTGATTATTAGTGATAACTGGCTGATGCGTTGTTTCCGCGTACAACTGCATCATCAATAAACATTCCATGGTATCGGCAGATAACCTTCGTGTTTTTGCAGTAAACAATGAGGTGAATTTTGAAAAAGAACGTTCTGCATCTAAGGATGTTATATTGGCATAAGCGTATTGTTGCTCATAAGCACTTGCTCGTCCTTCGCGCAAACACTCACAACGGCACGTAACTGTGTATAATTCGGATTTTTCCGTAAAACTTCGTTTGACTTCTGTGTAGTACATATCGTCGCTGGAAAGACAAAGGAGCGTAACTCCATTTAACATATTTTTCAGGAGAAGCGATTGAAAATTAAGCCAGTATTGAATTTGTTACTGAACCTTCTTCTTCTGTTATAATTTACAGTACACTTATGTAAGTTGTTTAGTGTAGTTTATGCTTCTTGCAAAAAAAGATGTATTTACGGAGTTACCGAATTTTAAAAGAGAGACACTTTTTGTCTATTAACTTTTTGAAAATTTTCATACATGGCTGACTTACGCCTATATAATTTATAATATCACGATAACCATAAGAGAGAGAGAGAGAGAGAGAGAGAGAGATACGCCAGTTTGTATTTTTATAAATATGACCTTGGGAGGTGGCCATAACACGAAATTCGGGTTTTCGGAGACGCCTTTTTGTCTCGACGATATGCCTGGGGTATCTGTTAATGTCTGTAAATGTAAATTTAAATAGTCCACAATATCAAAATATTCCCCTAGCCGTAAGGCAGGATTTTGAAAATTTCCGATGGCGTTAAATATAATGTATAACTGTCACGTATAGTTACCAAATCTTATATTATCTCTTCTTGCATTTTGGCTTTTTTTTTGCTCTTGCGGTCTTCACTTATGTTTAATTTTTCATTGACTTGTTTGCCGTTCTGGTCGGTCGTAGTCGATGTTGTTGGTAAATTAGTCATGGTATTTTTGAAAAAAGTAAGGGCTACTAATGAAACAACCTAATTTAATACATCGTTTTTTTAAGCTTTTTGCTGCTATATTGGCTTTTTAAATGAGGAAATTACCAGCTACCCACACTTTTCCTTTAAGGTAATCAAAGTGTAGGTTACTAACTAAATTATGTTTATGAACTTGAAATTTTGCACAGAGGTTTCTTATATAACGGAGGCATCCACCAAGGTAGGGTTTTTCAAAATTGAACCCCTAAGGAGGTAAAATAGGAAATAGGGGTTTAAACCTTGTATGGAAAAAGAATATTAGATTGTCCTATTAAGTCGAAACTTCATTGAAGTACTCTAAAAAACAAATGTTTAAACACGTGTTTTGCAGTTTTTACTAATTCAACCTCAAATATTTTCTGTGTACAGGGTGTCCGGATTTCGTTGTAATTGCAGGTTATCTCGGTTGTTAATAGTGATAGAGAGTTGCGATTTTCGCGAAGTGTTGTTACTTGCTGATGAAACGAAAGATGGCATAAAAATATTCATGGTCCCCTCCGTTTTTGAGATACAGGACGAAATTGATTTTTTTTTTCATTCTCGGACCTCCCTCGCATTTCTGTTATCTTGTAACTTATAAAAAAAGTAAAAATGGATCCTACTAGAATTTTCTACGTAGAATCGAGTGGCATGGTTAGATTTTCAGCAGATGTGATATTTTTCGAGATATTAACTAAACATATGTTTTTTTAAATGGAACACCCTGTATATTTCTTAACCATTAAGTTTCCCCTTTCGAGAGCTTTTCAAAAATATATAACACTTTATAGTTATTTTTTATTTTTAGGCCTTAAACGAACTATTTAATTTTAAACTTTAATTTTGCGTAGTTGGTCGTGTTTAACATGTGGTTTAACTTCAATTCAAGTATTTAGATTTAAAAAAGAAACTGGTTAAATCCTGTATTTTCATTAATTTATTAAAATTGGTATTATTTTTTAAACTACAACACTACTTGTTATCTAGAACTAAAACTGCTTAGTTTTTAATCACTTGAATATTTTTGAAAAGCTCTCGAAAGGGGGCACTTAATGATTAAGAAATATACAGGGTGTTCCATTTAACAAAACATATATTTGGTTAATATCTCGAAAAACATCACATCTGATGAAAATCTAACCACGCCACACGTAGAAAACTCTAATAGGATTCATGTTTACATTTTTAATACGTTACAAGATAACTGAAATGCGAGGGGGTCCTAAAATGGGAAAAAATCAATTTCGTCCTGTATGTCAAAACCGAAGGGGGCCATGAAAAATATTTTTATGCCATCTTTCGTTTAGCAACACTTCGCGAAAACCGCAACCTTCTATCTATAAGAACAACCGAGATACCCTGCAATTACAACGAAATCCGGACACCCTGTACACAGAAAATATTTGAGGTTGATTTAGTAAAAACTGCAAAACACGTGGTTGTACATTGTCTTTCCAACGGAGTCCGTTCCTTTTCACAATTATCACTGATTTACTTCCTTTATTTTCTTTTTCTGTTATATTTTATTTAGTATGACGCGCACGCCTATGTCGGGGGGAACATTTTGGACGGCGCTATTTATGATTCCTAGAACTAACCATTTTCTGTCTTACCCATGGCCGGCCGCACGTTGCCTCGTTGCCAGCGTTAGGCAAAAGTACAAATAGATGGTCTGGCGCCGAAAGAGGGCGTATTGCACCAGGGCCTTTTTTGCAAAATCGTTTTTCCTGGATTATGGACAAACTATTCAATTTTTACTTTTACTTTTTTTACCAGAATGTCTAAATTAATACCCACGAGGGCTGTATCACGTCTATATTTTAAAGTATCTCTTACTTCAAAAAATAAAACTTTAAAAAATTAATATTTGAGTTTTTGGCTTTATAGCGTAATAGATAAAGTAATTCTCTGTGACATTTATATCTAAACATTTTTTGATATGATGCATATTAACGACAAAAAATTGGAAATACAAAAATTTTCTGGTGATGAATCCCCTTAAATAAAAATAATATAAATAAAGGTAACATAATTGAATTACACGAATTAACACTTAAAGAACAACAGATTAAAAATAAATTTAAAAAGTTTAAACAAGATTTACAAAAGAACCCTGGAAGTACAGACTAGAACAATAAGAGGGAATATGCATACAACCCAAATAAATCTGAAGTATATCTTTTTTATATTCTCTACATAAATTAAATGTTTATGGCGGTTGCTGTTATCCATGTATTTTGGTTTTTATTAACAAAAAATAAAAAGGATTTTATACTGCAAATTATTGGCGCGAATTTCGAAACTTGTAAAACGTGATCCCATTGGCTGTGTGGTCAAAAGTGAACTTATGACTCATCATGAGTACATAACGAATTCCAGTGTTGTCGGGTCATTAAAAAATCAATAAAAATTGCATCTAATGCGTAACTGATCCAAAGAAATATCCCTGCACTTAAAGTAGAAGGTTCCAAATATCTTATTCATGTATATTTCAAGCCGAAATCGGTCCAGGAACCTTTCAATTTTGCAACAAGATCTCGCATTTCTGCGAAATTTTGACATATTTATCATACCTTAATAATTTCGAGTAAATAAACTGAAATTATTTGTTTTCATGGCAATCTTGAAAATTAAAAAATTTCAAGTTTTGCATATCCCCAATGCAAATAAACCTATTTATTTAACACTTTAACGATGAAATAAACGATTTAAATAAGTGGGAGGTATTGTTAGATAACTAACGGATAAGGTAAACCCAAAAAGAATTACTAAGTAAGGAAAATAGTGTGGAATACCTAATGTCGGTTAAAAATTGGATTTGTCGGAAAAAATCAAGAAAATCCTGTTCTACCCCTTAACTATGCTCCTGGATGACCCATTCGGTATTTATTTTAAAGCGTGATTACCCCTTTATTAGGCGGTGCCAACAATTGGGAAAAAATTAAATAGGAAAGAATACACAGTGATTCAAATGTACCGCTGTCGAGGGCACAATAAGTAAAAAGATCGAAATTTAATCGGTGATTGCTCCCTTTCTATAGAGAATGAACAAACTAAAAAATATTGATACCATGTATTTCGACGAGCTCTTTTCGATGACATGTATGGGTTTTTAATTTGAACCATTTTGACTCCACAAAAAATTCAAGCCCTGAAATATTTGGGTCAAAAATCTAAATTTCCAGTTTTTCCCAAATATTTCCATTTTCCAGTGATTTAGGTTTAGGTAAATACATTGAAAAAAAAAGTATTTGAGAATTTAAAGTTTGACTTGTGGATCCGTTTTTCGATCCGACGTTTTGTTTTCGAGCTCAAAGAGGAGTCTGCAAATGACATTTTTCGACTTAAAAAAATTCAATAGAATTACTTGCCATTTTCTGACCCTCACCAGTTTCAGTTGAATTCTGAAACTCCGGGTCCTCTACAACCTCCGAAAATTTACATCGATTTAATTCACTTTTGCGACCTGTACCCACTAACTTTGGTGTTTAATAGCTCCGAAACGGAACATCCTGTATATCTAAGTTTTTTACAGAAACTAGTTGAACTATTCCTCTATTCTCTCAAAAAATTCGTTGCTCCCCCTCTGACCGTTTCCGAGAAAAACAAAACTGTTTGACTTTAGGTTAAGCTTTACGTTAACATGTAGATTGACACTCTTTTTGCAAACCTCCTGACGTCATTTTTCATTATGGCTGCTTTTTAAATTATAATAAATTATACCGAAAAGTAAATATGTTTTGTAGCCAAATTATCGTAGTAATTTCCTTCAAAATATTTTTTTGGATTTGTAATGACTTCCTTAAACGATATATGCAATAAAACAAATATCTGCATATTCCTTATTGCAGATATATCAGGGGCGGACGGTCCATGGAAGCATTGCTTCCAATAAATATTTAAAAGGACTAAAAGTCAAATAAAATCGTCATAATTTCTTTAATTCTTTATTTCATAATAAATTCATCTCGTCCTAAATAAATATAGGTCAAGCAAGCCTCCAAGAAATAGTGGGCCTTAAGTGTTACCCACCAAGTTAAATATGCGGCAGAATAGTTGAGAAAAGACAATAACACATTACTCTGTCTTTGTCGTACTAACAACAGTGCAGCCAGTGAGCCAGTGTCTTCTTCATATGTCTCCCGTCTTTCTCCTCTCATCAGAGATGATCGCGCTATCGCGCACTGCATCGTGATCTCGCCGCCTTCCATCTGGCGTGCATTTGAATCTTAAATTGCAGTTGCTTATTGCCGTAGATAAACAAATTTCGGGGTCAAATGCAAAAGTGGAGAGTTCAAGTTGCCGGCGGTTTGCTACCGAATAAGCAGTTACTCGGATTGATTAAATACATTTTTTAGGTGTTGAGGCTGGCGATTCCGTCTATATCAGCTGATTTCCCGGAAAATCATGTTTCGGCAGTTGAAAGTGTTCAAACTGTACAGTTGTGTAGTTGTCTAGTGTGTTATTTATTGGACAATCAGATTCCTTCGCAGAGTTGTATTGAAAAATTAAATGCAATGTCTGCAATGAAAAACCTGACTACCAAAATTAACACTTGCACGCGACATTTCAATGAGGATAAATCTTTTGAGTAGTATGAGTGGCTAACAGGTTGTGAGATCAAAAATAAACCTTTTTGTTGACTTTGTTTACTTTTTGTGAATGAAGAAAACGATTTTTGAAATAAAAGTGGTTTTGGGGATTTAAATAATTTACATAAGCTAGTGAAAAGACATATTATGTCTGAAACCCACTTGCAGGCCGTTATCAAAGAAAATTTTCACACAAAATGATAGAAGAATCCAATTACACTATAAATAGGTAAGTTTTTGAAAATTGCTTCCATTCTCCCAAATTTCACTACACGCCCCTGAGAGATATATATAGAATATATTTAGAAGTAATTTAATTTACAGAACAATCAAAGGCAATAATAAAAGTATGTAGACATCAATACATAAAATAAAACAGCATGAAGTAAGGGCAGGAAACATACTAATCAAAAATTGTCAAACTGTCACAATAATAATCTCCCAACCCTTAATGATCTACCTCCACCAGAACTTTTTTACAGTGTTTTTAAATATCCTAAGAGTCGTACAATCCTTTACATGCTCATTAAGGTGATTATCTGTTCTGCGGCTTTCATTAATCGTTGCACTAGTCAAGGCAGAATAAGGTAGATGACAGAAGACGTCAGTAGAATGCAGAATAAGTAAGATGTAGATGATGTGATTGCCTAGTATCATAAACATGGTTAGGCAATGACAAATTATTTTTGTGCTTATATGTTATATGTTTCCAGATTAAATGAAGATATTAATGTTAAAATTTTCTTAGATCTCAACAACAGTCTGCATGACTCTCTACTATTTACGTTACAATTATACCTAATGGCTTGCTTGTGTAAGATGAACAATGAATTAAGCAAATACCAATATGTATTCCTCCAAAATACAATCCCATAACGCAGTTGGGACTTCACTAGATAGCGATAAACCCTTTTAGCCAGAGCAGCACCGACTTCCCTAGACACAAAACGCACATCATAGCACCCAGAAGTTCCCTCCTTTCAAGTCCCAAGATATCGGTGTCAAACTTCAAACAGTTATTAATGGAAATGCCAAAAAAATTTGACATTCGTTTTTGCGTTAGGCAGAGCTCCCTCAAAGTAAATGCCGTCGATGTTACAATGAAAACCAATAATGCCAGTCTTGTCAACATTTAGGGTCAGCAGATTGGCACCACACCATTGCTTGATCTTAGGAAGATCTGCTGAGGCTGTCTCTCAATGCAGCAGTATTAGAATCATATCACAGTATGGTGGTGTTATTTGCAAAGAGTGTTACTTGACCCGCAATACCGACAGATGTCATTGATATATATTAGAAAGAGAAGTACACCAAGCAGTGAGCCCTGAGGAACCTCATATTTTATTTCACCAGATGTTGATGCTTTAGAGCTAAGAATGATCCTTTGAGAACGTTCCCCAAGATAGGACCGGAACCACTCCAAAACTTTCCCTCTAACGCCAAAGGGACAAATCCCCAACAGCGCGGCGATTGATTAATCGAATGGCTCTCTTTTGGAGTTAATGAAAGATGTTACGTGTCGACGGTGAAGCCGCTCCCAAGGTATGGAAACAAGTCATGGAACTAGGTCAGGCTTTATTTAGAAAACATAGAGAGTGTGTAAGTTGGAAGGGGAGAAGTATTTTCTGGCTTAAGAGAGAGAACCAAGCTTTTCACCTGGATGTGGCTATTAAAGTAATGTGTTTGTAACAGCTACGACCATGTACGAAAGCGATGCCAACAAGATCGAACGTTTCATTTTTCTGTAGGGCTTGGTCATTCATGTGGATGGGGTGAGTGATGCCGGATTTTTTGAGTGATAGGAAGCAAAACTTGGTTTTGGAGGCGTTGGCGCTGAATAAGGTTTGTGGCGCCTCAGCCTAAGATTAATTAAATATCTTAAGAAAGGATCTGCGTTTACTATCCAGCTCTTTATTCAAGACTTGTCTGAAAAAATGTATGTTGGAATAAAGAGTACTATCGTCAGCGTAACTGTGGATGATGGAATTCGTAGTTGAGGACAGCAGCTCATTAATATAAAGAAGAAATAGGGTTGGTGTCAGGATTGAACCTTGGGGTACGCAAGAAATAATAGGATGGAAGTCAGATGAGTGACCGTCCACCACGACAGAGAACTACCGATCCAGGAATATAGCTTGGAAGGAAGACCGTAAGAAAGGAGTTTGTTGAGGAGTGCGGTATGCCATACTTGGTCAGAGGCCTTGGAATTATTAAGAGCAGCCATCAGGGATTCGCCATGAAATTCTAGATACTTGTTCCAGTTATGTGTGACAAAGGCATGGAGATCAACTGTGGATCTTTAGTGACGAAATCCGTACTGTCTGTCATAAATGATTTTGTATTTTTCTAGATATTTTAGAATTTGCAAGTTGATGTCTTTCTCCATAACTTTGCTTAAAATAGAGAGACGAGAGATAGGTCTATAATTGAATGAAAGGGACTTAAAATACTTATTATTTTTATTAGGTGTATATTTTGCATTATATCAATGGTAAATAATTTAGGATATTGTTACTATTTTTAAATATTAATTTTTAAGGATTATAATTTCCTACTCTGGTTTTGTAACCTGTCTAGGTAGTGCAATAATTAAATAAAAATAATAAAAATAAAAAGGCAGCAAATCCATTTCTTCAAAATTTTCGGATAAAAATATAAAGCTATTGCGGCTGGCTATTCCTATGATTTAGAACATCTCATTTGATCAAAGCACATAAATCTAATAGAAACAGTCGCATTAATATCACTCAGCTTAGCAAACTGACGTAAATCCAGCCGAGTTTAAGCAATCAATACTTCTCTTAAAATTATATCGGTTTATAAGTATTTTAAATGATTTATCCTTTGTTTTGGGACCATACTTGCCAAAGTGTTATGTCGGTGAAAAAGCGCAATAAATATAAACGTATAGTTTAACAAAAAGGCACTAAGATTAAATAAACTGAGCCTTAAGAAATAACTTCCCATCTCGGTTGGGAAAAATGCCATTAATCCATTAAAAAAAGTACCTATTTATTTTTGTGAATATTGTATATCAAAATTAAAACTTTTCTTTAAAAAGGTTTTAGATTATTTTCCCGGGGATAAAAATAGTATTTTCCCTTTTACTAAAAATTATATACTATTTTGCATTTATTGTGTTATGCTTGGTCGCTCCTCAATAATTATTCATTATATACAGTTCTTGCAAAAATTTTAATTGCTTTATATAAATACCCTTATATGTTTAGTTTTAATTTGTATTTACTAGATTTATAAATAGCTAAAAATAAGAAGAATGAAAACAAAATGTCGAATAGCTTAAAAAAATCGCCTGTTACAGACGGACGGACGGACGGACACCAAAGATATTCCATTCATGGAACACTAAAAAGGTATATAAATCGACAGAGAAAAATAAAGAAAGTGCAAAAGATTGAATTAGACAAGATCTAACAAGCATCTACAAGATTTAGGGATCTCGAAACAAAAATATATAGAAAATCAGTGAAATGAAATTTACTGAAAACCCCAATTACTGATAAAGAAACTGTTAAAATCTCTCTCAGTTTGGTTTCAGATCAAATAAATCAACACAATCTGCTATTAACGCTGTCTTGTCTAAAGTCGCTGAGGAGTTTGAGGAGGTTAATTTCGTGGGATCCCTTCTGTTCGATCTATCGAAGGCTTTCGACTGTGTTTCTCCGACGATTCTTTTGGACAAATTAAAATTTTACAACTTTTCCGCATCAAGTGTCAGTTTACTCCTCACATATCTTAGTAATAGGAAACAAATTTTATCGCATAAGAACCAAATTTCCATGGAGGCTCCTTCACGTGGCGTCCCCCAGGGATCGGTTTTTGACCTGGTGCTCTTCCTGATATAAGTCAATGATATCCCGGAGGGACTCCCGGGTGCGGAGCTGATACTCTATGCGGACGACGTCACTGTACTTACACTGAGGCCACATTTGGATGATGTTCATGATCATGTTGGAGAGATGCAGTCGATGGCCTTTGACTGGTTCCTCAGCACTCAATTAACTATGTACCACGACAAAACTGAAAAATTTGTTTTCTCACAGATAGAATGCAAAAATGATGAGAATCGTGTTAAATTCTTGGGGGTTTGGTTGAATAAAAAACTAACATGGGAGCCCCACATACGGGAGCTCTCTTGTCGGTTGTCCATAGCCTTGTTTGCTCTGAGGAGCTTGAGTGGCTGTGTTGATATGGGGTAGTCCTGACTGCCTACCATTATCTTTTTCACAGTAGGTTGTCCTATGCTATACTTTCCTGGGGCCATAGTCGGCAAGCATCGGCTGTCTTTTGGCTCCAACGTTGAATTTGGAGCTGGGAAGGGAAAGGTTTGGGCAGCTGAACATTCTCACATTTCCATCGCATTATATCTATTCGTGTCTTCTCTATGTAAAGCAGAACCTCCAAAGGTATGAACCCCATAACCAAATTCACAATTATGACACCAGGTTTAGCGAACATCTTTTAATCAGTCAAACAAGGTTACAGAGGAGTCTATTCTCATTGAACCATTATGCTCCAAAATTCTAGAATAAATTACCTAACGAAGTAAAAGAATATGATCCAAATAAATTTAAAAAGCATATAAAACAATATATAATGCTTAAGGCCTATTATTTATTCATTCGAAGAATTCCTGGGTGATATCGATGCTCATGCCTAGTGTTACTTCTGTGCAATATTTGTATTGTTTTTAACAATTATTACTTACTTGTTTCTTGTATTTCATTATTATTATTGCAATATTATTATGTATGTATGTTTTTTTAAAACTATTTTAACTATTGACTGACGAATGTAAGAATGTAATTTTTTATGACATGAATAAAAAAATCTAAATCTAAAATCTTAGCTATATCTGTTAACCCCTCAGTTAATTTAATGAAACCCCTGAATACATATTAATTAAGTTTACAGTTTACGTGACGCGCGATCGTTGCGCAACGATCAATCAAACTCATTCAACCTTCAACTCAAAATACTCATTTTAACTATTTTTAATATGACCGGTTGAAGACTAACTTTCTAAAACTTCGAAGAATACCTCCGTATCCTTAGATCTCTCTTTGAGCATCCCGCCTAACTAAGCCTGTTACAGAGCCGGATCGTTACAGAATTTTATAATAAAAGAAATTAAATTGTTCTCGGTTAAAAAGATTGTCTCTCGTATTATATAAAGGTTAAAAAATACTATACTAACTTATATTTAGGCCTGGTTGAACATATATATAAAAAACTCCTTTTAATTGTTATTGCTTAGGTTTGCAAAGGTAGGAAAACTATTAGTTCATTAGCCATGTACAAGATATTAAATTTTCGAATTTGCAATATTACGCAGATATCTGGATTTTTATTCCATTTTTTATCAATAAAGAAAAATACTCGTTTTATCGCGATAACTAGCAAATTACCAAAAGATTAAATATATACAGTCCTGAAATTTTATGCCTCTTCCTAACAAGTTGTAAAATAAGGCTTGAGACCTTATTTCGTTCGGGCCAAATATTTTAAGAAACAGAAAAAACAAATATTTCTTGTTCCCAAGTTTAGACAACCATCTCTTAATTTTATTACTTTTCTCTTAATGTAAACCATATGTCTAAAATTCATGAGAAAGAGCTTTTAATTAATCCATGTTAAGTAATCCCTAAAATAACACCGGCACACAAAAAAAAAGTGGTCTGTACATTTGACCAGACCCATCTATCTATATGTATTTTGATGCGCTGAATCCAAATCCGAAGTCCGTTTGGCCCGGTCACCCTCGAATTTTGAGTAAATTGCAAAAAACGCCGAAAATGGCTCAAAATGGCGAAAAAGTGCAGTTATGAAAAAGAAGAAAATTTTAGTGAACTAGATCAAGTACGTGTCTTATGAATTTTGACGCGCTAAATCCAAATCCGACGTCCGTTTGGCCCGTATACCCTCAAAAGTTTGAGTAAATTGCGAAAAAACGCTGAATATGGCTACAAATTGCGAAAAATTGCAGTTATGAAAATGAAGAAAATTTTATTGAACTCGATCAAGTATGTCTCGTATGTATTGTGATGCGCTGAATCCAAATCCGAAGTTCGTTTGGCCCGTACACCCTCAAAATTTTGAGTAAATTGCGAAAGAACGCTGAAAATGGCTAAAAATTGCAGTTATGAAAATGAAGAAAATTTTATTGAACTAGATCAAGTAATGTATTTTGATGCGCTGAATCCAAATCCGAAGTTCGTTTGGCCCGTACACCCTCAGAATTTTGAGTAAATTGCGAAAAAACGCTGAAAATGGCTAAAAATTGCAGTTATGAAAATGAAAAAAATTTTATGGAACTAGGTCAAGTATGTTTCGTATGTATTTTGATGCGCTGAATCCAAATCCGAAGTTCGTTTGGCCCGTACACCCTCAAACTTTTGAGTAAATTGCGAAAAAACGCTGAAAATGGCTAAAACTTGCAGTTATGAAAATTAAGAAAATTTTATTGAACTAGATCAAGTACGGTTGTTATGTATTTTGATGCGCTGAACCCAAATTCAGAATCTGTTAATCTCGATCGTTCATATATCAAACATCGTAAAAAATAACAATGAAGTAGCAGAAAATAGCAAAAAATATTATCGTTCTTACGTACCAATGCGGACTTTTATTACATATAGGGTAATTCGAGGATAGATGGCGCAGAAGGTGAGATGGCGCAATGGTTTTACAGCGCAACCGCTAGAGTTAAAGATGAGTGGAAACGCACTAATGTACCTCAGTTCATATTAAGCAAGCCGCCACACCGTCTGTGTTTACCGGTTAAAAGCCTATTTAAATATTATTTGTATTGTGATCTGGTTGGGACAAAAATATTTTTCCTAATTCTTTCTTTGTGCTAGTGAACTTTAAATTTAACAATAATTTTAGTCAAGTTATCGTCTCAAGTAAGTAAAAACATTCAAGTTTTGTTGTATAACCTTAAAATGGCGAATATTTAAAGATGTGTTCAGTTTGTGAGGTGCGCCATCTCTCCTCTCACGGCGAGGATAGATGGTTCACTTATTTTTGAGGTGAGATGGCTCATTAATATTTCTTTTCTTTTCAGTATGCCTACCAAATACAAGCGCACTGGAAGTTGTTCCAGGGCTAGTTGGACCGAACAACAGTTAACCAAAGCCATTCAAGCTGTTAATGAAAATAAAATGGGAGTTAATGAGGCTGCTCGAAATTTTGGGGTACCGGCAACCACTCTACGAAGAAGAAAATCGACAAAAAATGTAAAGAAAGGCCCTCTTGGACCCTCCTCCACATTAGGCGAAGCTGCTGAAGAAAAGTTGGTCCAACATATCCTTAAACTTCAGAAAAACGGATTTTCTCCTACTCGAACCGACGTGCGAAGTATGGGTTTTCAATTGGCCGAACAGTTGGGCATTAAACATCGTTTTAGTAAGGATTCGAGATTAGCTGGTTTTCCGTGGCTTCAGTTATTTCTGCAGAGAAACCCAAGGCTGTCAGTGAGAAAAGCAGAAGGGGTCTCCATTAATCGATCCTTGGGTATGAACAAAAAAGACATTGAAGTTTATTTTCAGCTGCTAGAAAATACTCTGACCGAAAACGGTCTTATGGGTAAACCTGGACATATTTTTAATATGGATGAGACTGGTCTACAGCTAAATAATAGGCCGGGACATGTCATCGTTAAGAAAGGATCTAAAAACATCGCAAGTATCAGCTCCGGTGAAAAGGGAGAAACCATCACGGTCATAGCTTGTTGTAACGCGGAAGGCGTTTTTATTCCCCCTACCTGCGTAATGAAGGGCAAAAATAAAAAACAAGAGTTTGAGGATGGGATGCCCCCGGGATCTTTGGTCTACATGTCAGAAAAGGCGGCCTATGTCAACAGTGACATATTTTTTCAATGGCTCAAAGATCAGTTTGTTCCCAGAAAGCCGACAGGGACAGTTTTGTTATTGCTTGATGGTCATGCTTCACATTGCAGTAACGTTGAGATGTTAGAATACTGTGTTGAACACGGCATCATATTATTTTGCTTGCCAAGTCATACAACCCAATTTTTGCAACCACTAGATAGATGTTTTTTCAGGTCGTTAAAATTAAACTACTACTCAGCTTGCAATTTATACATTAAAAATAACCCAGGACGAAAACTCACCAGATTACAGTTTGGAAAGTTACTTGCTGAAGGATGGAACAAATCTGCAACTGTAAATAATGGATCTTCAGCATTTAAGGCTACGGGAATTGTACCATTTAACCCTTCTGCTATCCCAGATGACGCCTACTTGACTGAAAATAGTAACATAGTTGATATCCTTGACGCAGTTGAAAATAAACAAAATCCTCATGGTAGTTCTCAAACCTTTTCCAAAGCTTTACCTGATGATAATCAACAACCTTGCTGCAGTTGGCAGACTGTAGGTGAAACTTCACCAGAAAAACAAAATGAACCGCCTGCAGAAGCTAATGCAAATATTCCTGTGAAATGCACCCCTGGAAAAATACTGGATATAATCTCGCCTGTTCCAGTTGTTTCTGCTGACGTTAATTCGGTTCGACGAAGGAGCAAGCAGCTGGCAGAAATTTTAACGACAGAGACAACAATTGGCGAGAAAAAGAAAAAAGCGGCTAAAACAACACAGAAAGAAAAAAGCACCAGTAAAATAAAACCAGTTTTTAAGAAATCAAAAGTGACCAAAAAGAAAACTAAGAAAGCTTCCAAAAATGACTCATCCTCCGACGAAGATCTAGAAGCACTGACATTGGATGACTCTTCAGATGATATGGACGACGCTGACGAGGCTTGCACTGGTTGTGGCGAAACGTATTCCCAAACCACAAAATCTGACGACTGGGTTAATTGCTTACGGTGCTTCAAATGGTTTCACGATTCCTGCTCCAAGTTTGTTAACTTTTGCCATGACTGTGGTATTGTTGTATGCAAAACAAAGTGACATTTTGGCCAAAATACCTTTTTTTTCAGTTGCGCCATCTCACCTCAGCACTGTGGGGGAGATGGTTTTTGTTAACTATTTTTATTTTTTTCATGAACTGTAAATTTTATTTTTTTACGAATTTTAGTTATTTAATACATGTTCCTAATTCAATAAAGATTCGTTTTAAAAATAAACGGCAATCCCAATTCAACTTATAAAAATGTTAACATGAAATATCAAAACCTGGGCCATCTATCCTCGAATTACCCTATGGGAGTGATTTCTTGTAGAATTATACTCTACAGAAGCCAAGTTACCCACTACTGCAGAACTGCAGTCGCTTGATGACGACGCCTGCGGGCCTGCTTTCTCACCCTGACCAGACGCCGATACTGGGGTTCCGAATCCCTGCATCGTAAACTTATCGCTTGTGTCTGCCATGACGGCATACACGCCGTTAACCCAGGGACTCTGCCAGATGGTTCTGTTGCCCACCGTCACCACGTGGAGGTGCCCTGGTGACAGGCACAAGCAATCAGTCCTCCGAAGTTGAATTGCAAGTTCTAGCTATTTTTCGAAGTTTTTCGCAATGTACTCAAAATTTTGAGGGTATACTGGTCAAACGGACTTCGGATTCAAAATACATACGAAACATACTTGATCTAGTTCAATAAAATTTTCTTCATTTTCATAACTGCAATTTTTAGCCATTTTCAGCGTTTTTTCGCCATTTACTCAAAATTTTGAGGGTGTACGGGCCAAACGGACGTCGGATGTGGATTCAGCGCATCAAAATATATAAGAAACATACTTGATCTAGTTCAATAAAATTTTCTTCTTTGTCATAACTGCACTCTTTCGCAATTTTTAGCCATTTTCAGCGTTTTTTACAAAATTAACCCAAAATTTGGGGTGACCGGGCCAAACGGACTTCGGATTTGGATTCAGCGCATCAAAATACATATAGATAGATGGGTCTGGTCAAATGTACAGACCACTTTTTTTTTTGTGTGCCGGTGTAATTTAAAACAAGCATCTGGTCTCGTAAGAATTGGAATGTCTATTAGGCCCAAAGTTATCAATAAAAACTATGCGCAAAAACCGGCTTTGGAGGTGTGTTCCAGGTGCACATAATACGCAAAAACCTAATGTACCTTTCAAAACAGGGGCAAGAAGCAGTACTACAACTCTTGAAAGAAATATGTATTTTTTGAGTTTCCAAGGATGGACCCGCACAAGGAGAACAATATGTAGCCTCCATAGTTTTGGAGTTTGTCCAATTTTGGATATTATTTTACAGAATAAATTGTTTATACTTTGATGAATGATATAATTTACAAACATTTTCAAAGCTTAAATACAGGAACATTTAATCTATATAAAGCTCAATACTCGAGAACTGTTATTATGGAGATTGTTCAAAACTTAATTACACAATTATTGTTTGGCAAAGCATTGAAATCTCGAACTAAATTTTTGGCAAATCACTGGCGCAGTATGGTAAATAGAGCTTTTATAGTACAAAATGAGTTTCGAATAATCTGTTAATAGGCATAAATAACTTGTGGTAAAACGAACGCCTGGCGTTACTTTATTTTAAATATATTAATTAAAGCAAATGGCTGTTTTTAATAGTTTTGGATTAGGTAAAAATAGTAAATAATTTTATTTAGATTATATTATTATAAAATGGTTATGGAAAAATATACCTTTTAATTGTATGTTACGCCTTTCTACTGTTAAGGTAAAATTATTATTTAATAAAATATTTAAAAATTAATTAAAGTCATTGCGTTTGAAAGCACAATGTAAAATAATTCCAAAAAAGAAAATATTCTGTGCTGGGGTTGTTTAATTTTTGTAATTTTGGACGCAGTGATTTTATTATTTTTTTAAATATTAATTTTCCTGATCATTAGAGTGGCACCCAATTAAGATATTTTCAGTATGAATCCGCCACAATCATACAGACATTACTTCTGCTAAAGGAAAATAAAGAAATCGGGTACCGGAAATTGTAAGTTCCCCACATACAGGGTGTTACAAAAAGATGTTAAGAAATTTTAAGGGCAGATTCTGCATCTAAAAATAACCTTATATAAACATGGCTTCTCAAACGCTTCTTTTTCGAGATACAGAGTGTTTAATATTTTCACTCCTCAAGTATTCCGAAGAGTTATATTATGTTATATGCGAATACGATTTAGAGCACGTATTGAAGCACGGAGAATCCGTTTCCGGCATGTACTATAAACTTAAATCAAAAAGCACTGGTTCCTGAACAATTTTTTGTTATTATTGTAAGACATAAATTAATTTTTATCTCGACAACGGTGCGTCAAAACGAAAAAGCTCAAAAGACACTTTTCACGCAGAATTAATTGGGCTTTGAGAGAACAATAGCAATTTTGCAAAAAATCAGTGGTGTGCCATTTTTTTCGCTAAAAATAAAGACTTACCAACATGCACGTCACTGATCCTTATAATAAAAATTTTTCCCATACAAATGTTCCGTAAATTGATGCAGACGTTCGTGTGTACACAAAGGACTTCGTTCAATTTTACTGTTATTAAATCGATATAAATTTAATATCATACATTGAAAAGGATACCATACTGTTGCACCACAATGTTGCATCACAATAAATTTTTGAGTACGATTGTCATTTTTAAGAAAATAATTAGAATTAGGACTTCCAATTAATATTTATCGGCTGATTTTGAAAGGAACCAGTTTTTTCCTAACGGCTGGCCTTAGTGTGTTGACCACCTAAGGGAAAAGTTAAATATAAACAAAATAAACGAGTAAGATAATGTTGTGTGTTTTCATATTCGCTGCTCGGGCCATTCTCCACCCGATCACTGAGATTAAATGACTCCCGTTGGTACTAGGATGGGTGACCGCTTGGGAACGCCGCACATTGGTGCCAAATAATTAATTACCACGACAAAAATATGCAAAAGGTACCGATCACGGCTCAATAACTTTATAATATCAGGTATTTACTACAATAATGATAGGTATTCGATTCGTATACTATTTGTGTTTAGGTCTTCGTGGGCTGTCAAAAAGATTAAAAAAATTGAAGTCAATAAAATTAACTGTTTTTAGAACAAATGGTTACAGCGGATCATCGAAATGCGTCTATTTTGGTGTGTGAAATGACCACTATACACGGAGCCACTTCTAACGCTAAAAAAATAATAAAACAATGTTTATAATAGCTGTCAAGACAAGTGAGGCAATAAGACAAACATACTTATGTATACAGAGTCCTGCAACAGTGCATCAGACTTCCATAGGTCTTATACGAATTGAGTTGGGAATTTCATTCATATGCTGACTTATACTGTATTACAGGTTGTATTTCAGAAAAATATTTTCGCATGTTCAGAGTGACCCAAGAAAGTGTGACAACATAAAGTTGATTTTTTTTTTAAATGGTACACTCCGTATTTTTTGCATATTTAGGTTTGTATTAGTGTCCTTCTAATTTCCTAAAATTTTATTTAATTTTCTTCGGTAATTTAAAAACAAAAACAAAAAGTTTTGCAGCCCTGGAAAAAATATATAAAAAATCAATCTAAAACAATTTTTTCTACCACGGCATTGTGAGATTTATAACAAGGGGGTTAGAAGTACCATGAATTTAATAGTTTTTACCCATTTGATACAGGGTATTCACAATAAGATTCCAAAGATGTCACATTTTAAACTAATTTTTCTCAAGTTTTTTAACTGGAGTATATTCTCTATTTGATTAAGAATTCCAAAACAAATAATTTTTGTTATTGCAATTTATTAAAATTCCAAACCGTTTTTAAAATATTTATCAAAACCCATAAATTCCGCTAATCATAATAAAGTATTATATACAAAATAGCTTCAAAAAAACTGCTATGCTATTTTCAATCATAGTATTATGTTTGACCACTGTCACATTGGTTATAAAAGTTAATATTGTCTGAGCAAAACATCATTGACCTAACCAAAAAAAAAAAAAATATATTGCTTTAAATATAGACATAATATTGGAGTTTAAAAGTACCTATTCCTACTTCTTTGAAAACTCTATTACCGTTATTTTAATGTCCAAAATACTATTGGAAACCAACAAATTTCTATTATAACTTTGAGCGTAGAATTGTTAGAATCAAAAATTGAAACTATTTGATTTGAATGCGTAAATATAATTGAGCGAAAAATAGGCGGTGTGATTCAAATTACAATATATTTTATTAAACGAACAAGAACTACAGTTTAAACTAAAAATGTAAAAGTTAAGTCAATAATTCTTATATTATTTCAATTAAAATAAACACTCCGATAAGACATATAAGGTATTAGAGGTAATACCAAATATTAATTCAATGGGTTCTATTGTTGGCTAAAATATTACTTCAGTTATCGCTCGCGGGCACCCTTTGTGGTGTTGCAGTTGGTTTTTGTACGTTGAATTATCGTTTAAGCTTGCAGCCTGTGTGGTTATGTTATCATTCTGTGTGTTGGCTTGTACAACTAAGTATACCCCCAAAAATGATAGATCTTTTACAGAATTGGGAACTGGAGCAACTCATTCCAATGTTTTATGGTGTAAAACAAATCTAAAAACCTTTGCAATAATAAGTGTGTTTATTTGTAAATCACTCTTGGCTAGTCTATTATAAGACTCTTTACTTAGCCGATACGCACTGTTAAAAAACTGTTAACATTAAATATCATCTCAAGTTTATTGCTGTATTTGTATTTTTTAGACATGGTTTCCACCAAATCTAGCTATAAATTTAGAAGAGTAGAATGCGGTGGTATGCGTCAAATTTCTTGCATCCTGTACCCCAAAGATATATTATATAATACTGTACCCATACTACCCATACAAGCCAAATGTTTTTCAAAGAAGCAGAATTCTATATTCTGAGTGAAATAAATATACAAAGTTTACCCTGTTTGCCTCAAAAACTGGTACCTATTAAAAAAGTTTCGTTCTTTTATATTTAAATTTTTACTGTCTCTTTTTATTGTCTAAACAATGTATGTATGTTTAATAATACTAGGTACCTAAATAAAAGTTATTTTAAAATAATAAAACGTGCTTTATTTGTTTTAAATATTAGGATAATTGATGTTATAGGAATTATTCATTATATTAAATAAGAGTGCTTCAGAACATATATACAGGGTGTCCCTGGATGGGGGTTACCTATACCACAAATGGGCCTATTTTTTTTACAAAATTTAATTTTTCGACAAAAAGTTCTTCTTAAAAAATAATTTTTCCTGTAAAAAAATACGATTTGTTGTGAGAAAATTTAGCGTTTGAATACAGGGATGTCAAAAACTTCAAAAATAATTTTACCATCGAGTAGTCTATCTTTATTTTTCGTTTCTAAGAAAAATACCACAATGAAATATTGTTTAGAATTACTTTTTGAGTCACAATCCAATTTTAAAAAAAGGCTGGTTTAAATCGATCTTTTTCCATGCCTCAGTTTTCTTCGAATTTAAGGAATACTATAACCAAAATATCTGTTTGGTACTACAAAAGTGTGTAGAGGTTGGCGGCTGTCAAAGTGAATAAAAACTGTGTAAATAACACGATTAGCTTAATTAACACCTAGAATTTTTTGTTTTGGAAAAATAAAAGGTTTTTCTGAAATTTTAGATTATCACTAAAAAAGTAACTCTACGTAACATTTTAAAGTGGTATTTTTCTTTAAAATGAAGAATACATCGCACCTCCGGTAGAACAACGACGCAAGTGCAAATTATGTTATTTTTAAGATAAGTACGCCATAAGTGTCAAAAATATGTATACTTTCGATGGACCAACGACATATTTGTAATACTGTTCAACTACCACCAGAATGCAGATGTGTCATTCTTCAATTTGTCAAATTTGAAATGCTTCAGTCAGAAGAATAACGGCGCAACGGTCAGTTGTTCCCCGACGTCTGAGGCGGGTATTTTTCGGATCTACAACGACGCAACTGCTACTTATTGCCTGTTCGAACTATTTTAATTATCGAGGTTCAGTAGAACAACGACGTAAATGTTGTTTGTGTCATTGTTGCTCTAAGATTTTAACTGCTTACAGTGAGGTAAGTGTTCTTTGTGTCATTATCACATGAAAATTGTATTAAGGTCCAGAGAAACAACGACGTAAATGTTCTTTGTGTCGTTGTCGTCTTAAGGTTGTAACTTTTTAGAGTGACATAAATGTTCTTTCCGTCAATATGACGTAAAAATATTAATTTTTATGTTAACTCTTTGTCAGTGTCGTCCTAAAATTTTACCTTTATTATAACGTAAGGTCATTATTACATCAAAAATATTGTTTTATGTTGACGTAAGTGTTCTTTATGTTATAATTTAATTAAATTATTGTATCTTTT
The DNA here is from genome assembly GCA_963971165.1 of Philopedon plagiatum. Lineage (NCBI taxonomy): Eukaryota > Metazoa > Arthropoda > Insecta > Coleoptera > Curculionidae > Philopedon > Philopedon plagiatum. The sequence goes on along the minus strand of OZ020191.1, from coordinate 38,879,621 downwards.
TTGTATTTATGACACGTTTGAAAGTAAACTACTTGGAGTTTCTCTAATAAAAATGTAATCGTAGTTGTAGTGGAGGTGAGAATGGCTAGCCGAAGTAAACTAATGCTTAAATTAGTACTTGAGAACTCTACAGTGAGTCGTGATAGTACAGAAAATGGAAATATGAATGGTCTAAATTATGAAGCTGTGCCAAATTCTTTACAATTGGTAATAATGCCGCCTCTCAATTTAGATAGCGGGTCTTCATTGAACTTGACAGGAATAATTAATCCGGAGTGCACATCAGGTAGGCAACTTCGTTATCCATATTTTATTTACTTCGATTAATACCTATATTATTTATTTCTTGTAAAATTTTAGCATAATAGAAAAATCGGTAAAAAAGGCGAAATAATTTGGACCTATATAGCCTGATGAATACCTTCCCATAAGGACTTCAAAGAAAAAAGGAAATTCATTAATTGTGAAAGAGTTAGCTACAGTGATTTGGTAGATTTAAAATTTCTAAACGATGAAATAAACTTTAACTCCACAAAAAATTTAGACGGAGATAAAATTAAAATTTCAGATATTAAAATGTTCGTTTCGTAAAAGCAAGTAATGTGTATTTTGACAAAGCAAGTTACCACTCTTACGAGCAGGAAGAATGGAAGCAAGCCGAGATCACAATAGTTGGAAGACGTTCATCTGAAGCAAGATTAATTAAAAATATTTGTATAAAACCGTCATATTTTTCAAAAATACCAATATCGGAAAATAAGAAAAAAGATTTGTCAAGTTCACTAGATGCTAACATTATTCCAAAGCTCTATGAACCATTTTACCTTAATCTATATTAGGTATATCTTATGAGAATGGTTTACCGTTTGTAATAAAAAATATTTCATAACCAGAAAAAGCTTGTCAATCATCATTATTAATAAAAATCCATTTGTCTAAAGCATTTTTATTAGTACTTTTTATCCCCAGAATTTTCAAAGTATGACGTATTTCAGAAGAACAATGACGTAACTGGAACAATATTCAATTCTAATATCAAAAAATGTCCTAATGTTGGGAATGAATACATTTATATTTTACTAGTTAAAGTTAAAGAAATTTTACATTATTAAAACTTTATTCGAAGATTTCAGTACTATTTATTCCCATGCTATTCCAAAAAATCTAAAATAATTTATTTCAATTGCGGTTTCTGCAAAATGTATAAATTTGCACTTGCGTCGTTGTTCTACCGGACGTGCGACATGTAGTTATCTCTTAGATTAAGTTTATATTTTTGAAATTTTTGACCCCCGTATATACAGAAAGGATTTTTTTTTACGTAAGTTGCATTTTTTACAAGCAAAATTTTTTGATAAAGGATAACTTTTTGTTGAAAAATTAAAAATTAAGTCCATTTGTGGTATAGGTCACCCCATCCAGAGACACCCTGTATGTTTCAATTCAAACAAAAATGTTTTTTTTCTATTAGAAGTTACATTAAACTAATTGCTGTTGTAATTGAAACAATAATAATCAGTATTTAAATTAAATAAAACGTATATTCTTACAAATAAACTTTTACTGAAACCAATGATATATTTTGTATTGAATTAAGAGTGGGGTATTACTGCATCAAATAAAAGGTTAAATTTAAATGACCTATTAAAAACCATGTATTATATTTCAAGCAATCTTATAACATACTGGTTAACAATGATAAACTAAGCATGAAGCATTAAGCCAACAGTTTGTATTGTTCGATACGGAATAGAATGTGCAATTGAGTGAATTGGTATCCAGTTCAATATACGATAGTGTTTTTTTATCATAGAAACACAAGCGTGTTTAGCAATTAAATACATTTCACATTATTTGTCAGAAATAAGTCAGTGTACTTAAACGGATATTTTGTTTAAAAAATTAATTTTTCAAAGGAAGAGCTCATTGATATGGTTTTTGAATTGGGCGAGAGTGAGAAAAACTGTTTTCTCGCAAGTAGAATTTATGCGACTCGGTTTCCGGAAAGCGTTAAGTTCTAGCAGACTTCTTGAGCGCTTTGTTGAAACAGGAAGCGTAGACTAAAAAAAAAAAGAAAGAACAAGAGACGGCACTAAATGAGGAAAACTAGTCAGCAGTTTTATTGACTTATTGAAAAGCCAAATAATAATCAAGCACGTATTGGACAAGAAGTTTGAAGAAGTGAGAGGTCAGTCCAAAGAATTTTGAAAAAACATCATTTTCATATAACATTCAATTGCATCAGGCTCTGGGTGAAAATGACTTTCAGCGGAGGGCACAGTCTTGTGCGTGGGCACAATTGTGCCTCCAAGAAAATCTTTTTTTCTTTACGGGCGTCCTTTTTTCCGACGAATCAACTTTCCATAACACTGGATGTGTCAAAGGACATAATTTTCATTATTAGTCTGTCAAGAATCCTAGAATGTTTCGGCAAATAGATCGCCAACAACGTTGGTCAATAAACGTTTGTGGGGGTATTATTGGAGAACATGTGGTGAGCTCACATGATTTTAATGGTTACCTTAATGACCAAATTTATTTGGAATTTTTAGAAAACGACTTACCAGGATTGCTTCAGAATTTACCTTCAAACATCCAGGTACAAAATATGTGGTTACAACAGGATGGAGCCCCAGCCCATTTTTAGAGCCCTGAGCCCTGTTAAATAACGAGTACGGAAATCCCTAGATTTAGAGAGGAGGAACAGTTTTATGGCCTGCGAGGTCACCCTAAATAACAAAACTTGAATCACCTCGTTTATGGGGAACCTCCAAGAACCGAGCAAAACATGCGACATAGAATTATTCACGCGTTTGCCACAATTACACCTGCAATGTTCAGAAATGTGGAAAGGGCCTTTCAAGCGAGAATTGGCAAGTGCCTTGAAAAAGCTAGAAGACATTTCGAACATCTTTCCAAAAAACGTGCTCGTTTTTACATGGCCGCCTAGCTGTTTTGTTTATAAAACTTTATTATGAATAGCGACCTTTGGTTTTTGATAAATATTTTGAAAACGGTTTGGAATTTAAAATAAATAAATATATAATAACAAAAATTATTTGTTTTAAAATTCTTCATGAAATAGCAAAACAATACAGAGGGTGTTTCATTTAAAAAACTGAAAAATTATTTTCAAATGTGTCATTTTTGAAACCTTGTTGTGAACACCCGTATATTGGTAAAAACTATTTAATTCATGGTATGTCTAGCCCCTTGTTATAAATCTCACACAAAGCCGTAGTAAAAAAATGCTTTTAATTTTTTTTTGTTTTTTTTTCTAGGACTATAAAACTTTTTTTTTAGTTTTACATTTATTGCTCTTAAATTACCTAAGCAAACTAAATAAAATTTTAGGCAATTATGAAGGACACTAATACAAACCTAAATGAGCAAAAAAATACGGGGTGTCTCATTTACGAAAATACATCTATATCACACTAATCACACTTTCTTAGGCCACCCTGCATATGCGACAACATTTTCCTAAAATACAGCCTATACTACGGTATACGTGAGCATATGAATGAAATTCCTAAGTTATTTCGCATAGGAGCTATGGAAGCCTGACGCACTATCGCACGACCCTGTATATGAAAAATTTTAAGCTTTAGTAAAAACAGTTGACAAAGTGTTTCTCTCTAAGAATAACAAAAAAAAAAGAATATGTCTTAATTTGGATACATTCACAAAGGTAAATAACCCATCTACGACAGAATTATTTTAATAACATACATCTTCGAAACGGAAACCTGATTTCCCTAGTGTTTTGTGCATGATAAATTGTCTATGTAAAAAAGCTGGAAGTGAATATTCACCACATTTATGTTTTCGTTTGTCTTTTTGTTATCTGAAATAAAATTTTAGAAGAGCAAAATACAGAAAACATTGTTAAAATAAATTAAGGTCGTACCATAAAATTGTAACAATTGCCAAGAACTTTCTGAAAGTATTTGTGATTTTAAAGATTTGGGCTTCAGTTGCTTTGTAAACTGTAATAAGTAGCTGTGTAATTTTTCTTAACCTTTGTGCGCAACCATGACCACTTGCAAAAAAAGTCGGGGGGTCAAGTTAAATCAATACACTTACTATTTTTGGTTGAATAAAACAATTTTACCAAGAATTAGCCAGCTAGACACTTGAAATCGATTTTATCTAAGATCACTCTATCTAAAGGTCAGTTAAATTTACTGCTTGATTAGGTGCTTTGGGCAAAAAAAGGTATAAGCTGTTAAATTCAGGGTTGGTCAACTGATCCCCCTGACCCCTCTGCATGGCCATGTGTCCAATTTTTTTAATGGGCACCCGTCATTAAAATTATCGAATGGCTAAAGGTTGCACGAAATCATAGGTTTATAACTAGGGGGAGGAGTGCAAAACAAATAGTGGATCAGTGCAGTTGGGCACCAGCTTGTGAAACTCTTACAGCTAAAGGGCGCTAAAAACGCAAGAGGAGACAGGGGAAGAGAGAGAAAATCAATTTTTTGAAAAACAGTGTTTTTTTATTACCGTTTATTGTAAATTCCAAAATTATTTAAGTAATTTAAAGTTTTGACATATAATTAAATGTATTTTTAATTTAATTTGTAAACAATGTTAATACGTAAACATAAAATTTAGTACTATAGTTTAAAAAATTAACCCCGGGATTCACCATCACTAAGACCGGTCCAATTTGGCAATTAAGGTTTTAAAGTTTTTTAATTTAGAAAGAAAGGGACAATTTAAGTATGCATTTTTTACAATAATAGGGCTAAATTCACTTAACCAATAAGCTCCAAGATCAAAAATTATTTGGAAACCAAGCAAATCGCTGAAATATTACAATATTTATAATATTTATTGTTACAGTTATAACGTATAAGTTTTTAATGCTGATTTATCAACGGTAACAGGACAAAAACTTGTCAAAACCTAACTTAACAACTAGAAGAAGATTAAACCGGTGCTAAATCTTAAACATTTTTAGTGCATTTCGGTGTAGATGTCACAATTTGAATATGAGTACTCGTATTGCTGTAGCATCACTAGGCAACACGACGTATGTTTATTATAATTTTTGTCTTAAAAACTAAGCACGAATAACTTAAATCATGTTCCAATTTATCATTTTGATAAAGTTTTTGGTCTAAAATGTCCTTGTGCGTGTTTGTAAACATAGTAATGACTTTTTTGTTTGTGGTTTATATCGCGCCTAAACAAGTAAAACACCCATTGCGATAAATTCAAGATTAGGCAAGCCGCAAATTGAGCCCAGCCCATGCACATCCCACGCTCAGCCCACTCGTGGGTTATTCTGTTGAACACGAGAATGATCGAAGTGACGAGTATTAGACCTATTCCACGCCCAGCACATTCCCGCCATTTTTCACGTGGATCGAGTTATGCGAGGAACACAGTTTCGTGTGGCGTGGGTACTTTGTTTTGAATTTTTTGCCCAGGCACGTGTTTTGACAAATGGAAAAATAAATTGAGGTGGTTAGAGCTATATTATATAATAAGTACAAGTCATGCAGATTAAATGAGAATGAAACTAAGGATGAGTTATGGGAAAAGATAGTACTAGAATTAAATTGCATTTCTTCGCTTCCAATAGATTTTTGCGCATTGCACTCTTTACCAGTAATGTCTTCTTTAATTAATTGTTGAACTTCATTAAACTCTCTTCTATTTAATCGAAATAATTCTTTAAATACGTTGTCTGGAACTTCATTAGATAACTTAAACTCTCCATGGCACTTTCTTCTTCGTAAATACGCATTTTTTTTACTTTTCCTCCTTTTTCTAGTGAGTACATAGTGTAGAATAAATTTTCTTCATTCTCCGATTTAGAGCTTGAATGGAGAAGTTCATCGTTCGCAGTTATCGTGAAACTAGTATGAACCTGGGCTATGTTGAATATGTGGTACCTACCTTAAAAGAACGCGTAAGTAGGCTGCGTCTCGGTCAAGCATGAGGTGTGCGTGGGATGTGCATAAGCTGGGTTCAATTTGCGGCGGACCTAACCGACGCGAACTAACTGTATTTTGGCACGCAAATACTTAACCAAGATGCCGTGTAAATACTGCTAATCATATAAACCCTCACATTTTATAAATCAGAATGACTTAAATGATCTTGGACGAGATTTGGAACTCACCAAAGAAAAAGCTGAGCTGGTTCTCATTTAAAAGAATGAAATTTGCTGGACAAGCGCTGTAGGAATACCATCACTAGAAAAGGACACCAAAATTTGTCAGAGTACTATTTAATGTACCATCGCATTGGTTATTGTACAGATATCAAAGGTCTTTTTAATAAAATAGGACTTTCACACAATCCAAATAAATGGCGTCTTTTTATAGATAGCTTGGTTACAGTGTCACATTCAGCTCACCTTAAGAAATACATTTCCGATTTAAATGAAATTTGGTGTACATATAAGACAGATCTTTTTTTGACTGTAGTTAAAAAACTAGAGATGATAGAATAAATCAAGAATCAAAAGGGTTTCTAGAATTTGTTGTTATTTTATTATCCAATTGTGAGACTGATATAACACGATGGAAGCTAGGGGAATCATTTTTTTGTATCTCTGGCCACATTATGGGCCTTGAAGAAACATATTTCTTTCTTATTCGTTCCGATGTCGCCTCTAGTTTTTTAACTATAGCCGTGATTCTTGTCAAATTTTGAGGCTCATTTCTATCTCCTTAATGAGAATATCAGCAAAACGTACACATCCATTATTTTTCTATATCCTACCCGGATACCAAGTTTTATAAAAATCGATAATAACCAGTTCCGTCGGTCTCTGAAGCAGGGAAAACGAGACACTGGTGATTTTTTTTATATTTCAAATAACATTGTACGAGAACGCGGTTAGTCTTAAATGGTACATTTGTAAATTAACATCAAGACAAGATTTTATTAACAAATGTATAAGATTCTTAAAAAATCCCTCCCTCGGTATTACGTCATAGCAGAGAAAATCCAAGTTCCAATCCAAGTTTCTTATATAGTTTGAGGACCACTTGACTAAAGTTGAATTTTGAAACGACGTGACTGCGGGTGAAAAAGTATGTTTCCACCCGCTCTCCCCATACTCCATTACGTGCTACCCCTCTAGGAGGCTCTAAGGTAATAAAATCACAATAATTTTAAGAAAAATTTTCCCTTTTGATTCATTCCGGTATCACCAAAGATCGTCAAAGAATTTGAAAAGAAGACTATTTGACATTTTGGTCCAGGTTCCTTTCCCTTATCGAAATTTCTGCGACCCTATCTTTCATTAGGCAGGCTAACACCCATAGTCGCTGAAGAAATGACCACGTTTTAACCACAATCAAAATTAGCCTTATTACCATCTGTGAATCGGTGATTTGTAGAGGTTCGCACCAACTAGTTTTCTGAGTATGTGTACTCCGAAATTGAATTCGCCTTCTAACACAACATACTGTAGAATGAGAATTTAGAGTTCTCTAAACCACCTGAAGATGCCTTATATAATAAGGACTAAACAAATAATGGTAAAACAAGCTATTCTCCGAACTATATGTCCCTCCGAGCGCTGAATTACATACCAAAATTTGCCGTATTTTCTTCTAACAGAGTTAGATTGTAAAATACGTTTTCAGAATGCAAGAAACTACCAGGTAGTTTCTTGCATTCTGAATATTTTACAATCTAACTCTGTTAGAAGAAAATACGGCAAATTTTGGTATGTAATTCAGCGCTCGGAGGGACATATAGTCCGGAGAATAGCTTGTTTTACCATTATTTGTTTAGTCCTTATTATATAAGGCATCTTCAGGTGGTTTAGAGAACATTAAATTCTCATTCTACATATTTACGTGTACACCTGACAAGTGACAAGTAGACTTCATTCATACAACATACTCAGCCAGATTCTCCAACGCTAGTCCGGTCTAATTTGACAACCAAAAGTTTTAAACTGACAAGTGTAAGAATAAGACAACTAAATTTTATACTTTGAACTTATTTCTGAGCTTTTTCGCAAATTTCTCAAGAAAATGACAATTTTAGTACGTACTTTCAACAATAATAGAACTAAATTCGTTACAGCAATTCGTTCGAAGATGAAAATCATTTGGAAACCAAGTAAATCGCTAAAATATCACGATAATTCATAAGTTTTTAATGACGACCTATTCACAATGACATGGCAAAAACCTGCCAAGACATAACTGATCAACTATAAGATCTTAATTTAAACCAGTACTAAATCTTAAACTTTCTTAGTGAATCTGAACGACTATGTCTAATTTCTTCGACTGTGCAAGTGCATGACTGTACGAAAGGTAGGGACCAGAATCAAAAATATTCCTTTTTGTCGACTTTTTGGACGGTCACATAATCATCATATCTCGAGTTATACAAGATTATCAAGGTCTTGTTTTGCACTAGCGAAGAAATTAATCATTGTATTTTTTCAATTCCCAATTATTGTTTATAAGTAAACTTCTGAAGATCCTTGCTCTATAATTCTGAGAATTACCTCGTATTATATCGAGGGCTTCATAACATAGGGGCGTATCTGCAATTTTTAGTAAAATAGGTTTTTTATGGCTTATGATAGATCTCGATGTGATGCATATTTTCACAAACAGGCGTACCTGCATATATAATACTATTCGAGAAAAATTGAAACACATTTAGGCGTACCAACATACTAACAGCTTTGAAGTTTAACAAAGAAGCGTATGGTCATCCGCCCGTTTGTTATAACGGAAATAAAGAGAAATTATTTGGCGTATGATCATACGCCTAACTATTATTACCTTAGGTAACAGGTAGAAAATTTCAAGAAAAGGGGCGTAATAACTAATTTAATCTTAAAATTACTATTTTAAGCATTTTAATATTAGTAATAAATTGTTAGTTGCCTGTCACAATTATGGATTCTCATAAAATCTAAAATACGCCGGTTTTCTGATGACCAACATTACTATTTAAAACAGCACCAAAACATAACCTCAGGAATATTCATATTCCCATTCCACTTCTTATGTTCGTTTGTTTAGAATCGTGGAACTTGTGACGTGTTTTCTTATGCAGAAATGTTGTTAAGAACTAGAAAAATGGTTGCTGCGGCTAAAGAACTAGGTAAATATTTTAATTATTCTGTAGTTAGTTTATATTACAGTAAAACCTGTGTACACCGGACGCTCTATAACACGGAAACCGGTGCATAATGGAGATTTTTAGGACAGTACATTGTTATAATTAACGTAAAAAAACTACCTATGGTAATGTATTGTAAATCTACACTGGGTATCAGGCATGACCTGTTTGAGCCGGAAAGTTTAGGACCGTGCGATTCCACTTTACATAGGTTTTACTCTATTACAATATCAAGTTCAAGTTACTTTATTTGTAATGAGATATTTTACATAACGTTTGTTTTTTTTTGCTTTAAGGACCCGTCGAAACTGATTTAGATAGTAATAATGCATTTGATTCCGACGATTCTGTTAGAGATCCAGATTATGTAGACAGTGGCGAAGAGGAAAGTTTTGGTGTGGCTAATTTTGAAAACAATTGCCTGAAATAGAAAACCAACGGGCCGCTGAAGAAGTGAATGCTGAACAGCAAAATACACATTTTTGAAATTTTTCACGCCCGCGACCTCTATGGAAAGATTTGTGAAAAATTTATTTTCACAAAATACAAATTTTTTGGCTTTTTTTTTAAATTTTGGTGAGGTAGTTATAAACGTTAACTTGATATTTTGCCAAAATTTGTAGATTTAAAAAAATTATATGCCGTGAATGAAAATCACAGAAATTTTTCCATGCAGGTAGCGGGGCGTAAAAAAATACAAAAATGTGTTTATTTTTTTGCTTATAGCTCGAAAACTAAGCAGAATAGACCAAAATGGCCAGCCAGAGAAAAGGCCAGCCGTACAAAGTACATTCTCTAAATTATACGGATTTAAAAATTTTAAAAATTATCGCGAAAAAGTTATGCCTAATTGTACAATTGCTGAACAGGGAGAAATTTTGAAATGGAAACGTAATGGATATAGTCAAGAGAAAGTCTGGCCGACCTTCCAAGATGCATTTTCATGACGAACATGTTCCGAATTTGTATACTAATCTTCTTCCAATTAATGAAAAGAAATATGCCGACTTACAGGAATTGTGCCTTTTAACTCTTAGAAACAGGATAAGATCAAAAAAGCGCAGTAGCAGCAAAAATTAGTTCTTTTACATTTTTAGGTTTAAGTATTTTTTTATGTTTTACTTTTGTGAGAATGAGTTGCCATTTTGTAAAAATAAATACTCTTCTTTTTTACTTTATTTTATTTAATAAAGGCGTATCGACAAATATTACAGGCGTATCGACCAAATTTTATATTACGCCCTTTGCTAAAGTGTAACAGAAGGGCGTATCAACTCTAAACCTTGGGTTTTAATACCAAATGGGAAGGTTTGTATTGCTTTAGAATATCAAATTTATACTACGTTTGCGCATAAAATTTAAAAAATGCCTTTAAACTACAGAATTTTTAAATCGTTTTTTTCGTTTCCTCAACATTATTGATTTCGTTGATACGCCCCTATGTTATGAAGCCCTCGATATGTAAAAATATTTGTATAAAATCAAAATTCGATCTAAGTTAGTTTACTTGACCAATATTCAACCAAACTCCTTTACGATATGTTAAAAGCAGTCACTTAAAATCAGTCCACCTAAATTTATTTTAACATCCTTCTTATTGTTTTTATAAGTTTCTATTAACTTTTTTTATTCATAAACTTTTCAATATCTGCTTAAGACATCCGTATACGTGAAATTTAATTCGAAGGCCCAAAAACGAGCACCGCCTTAAGTAAAAGTTTTCAAAAGTTTAAATACCATTTGACAGCATTCCTTTTGTTGCAGGTCCTATTGGGCGGAGGCCGCCGACACTGGCTCCCTAAAGTGGCCCACGATCCGGAACAAACAAAAGAAGAAGGTCGTCGCCTGGACGGCCGGAATTTGATCGACGACTGGGTCAGAGACAAAAAGAAAAGAGGCCTAAAGGGCGAATATGTTTGGAACAAGGGCCAGTTGGACAAAATTAACCCTAATCAAATTGATTATTTATTAGGTATGATTGGAAGTGGTTAATTTCGAAAAGCCTCAGTAGACTACAATACTGTTAAATTGAAAGGTCTTCAATATATGGGCGACAGACGTTGACAATAATTCAATATTTTTCTTTTGCTGAATAGGCTTTAGTCTCGGTTTTAATAATCTACAGTATGCCCATTGCCCATGGACGGGATTGACAAGAGAATAAATGGAGCAAATGTTAAAAGATACAAAAAAAGTCACTCTTAATAAAGCTTTGCTAACTTGAAAAATAGGATTACAGTGAGCATATTTTAACTTTTTTGTGCTCAGAAAATAAAAAATATGAAATTGTGTCAAGAAAAAAAGTGCGTTATTTATCATTTTACTGCAAAATGTTGAATACAAAAGTTGTTTTAAATTTTACAATTATTGAAAATTTAAAATTGTAATAGACAATTTGAACTTTGTGAATTATTAATTAAAGGACGTTATTTTTCTTATTTTATTCTGTTTATTCACAAGTCACAAAGTTTGAATTTTCTCGTGCAATTTTAAATTTTGATTAGTTGTAAAATTTAACAATTTAACAATTTTATTTCACGTTTTGCTCTAAGATCATAAATAACTAAGTTTTGTTTTTGACATAATTCCAATTTTCTTCGGAACCCGGGCAAAATATAAAAAAATTCTTCTCTTGGATCTTATTATTTTGCCAAGCAAAAACATTTATTAAGAAAAAGATTTTTTTGTATCTTTGGAAACTTGTTCCGTTTGTCCTCTTATCAACCCAATCTATGGATATACTATACCGGGTGACACACTTCAACCCCCTGATTTTTTCACTTGTTTTTGAAATAAAAAAAATAGGGTAGTACCAGTCTATTGTAATTTTTTAGTAAAAATCATACCTTAAAAACAACTTCCGGTTTAATCGAAATTCTGTACCCTAGAATTTTTATATCTTTATATTTTTATTTCAAAAATACAGAAAAAATAGGAGGTAACTACTTCCTGTGTCACCTGGTATATTAAATTATGGATGAGTTAGTTATTAAGCTCCCTTGCAACTGAATATTATTATAGCTCTAATACTAATACCTCGACTAGAGAAGAAAGTTCTGTTTAAATCATATTTAAATCTCAAAACTGCACCATGCGACGTCACTTAAATGTGGTCGTTGAGCGTGTATTTTGTTTAAAACTTGAAACTGGTATTTTATCAGTACTTTGCGGCGTTATTTGTTGAAATACGAGTATATTTATATTTATGTAAAAGTATCTTAGACAGAAATCATGAATTAAAGACAAAAATATCGTAAAATACAAAAACGAGCCAATCACCAATACGAATAGTAATCTACAAAACAATAAAATGTTAAATTACATTTTAAAGAGAAATATAAATAAAGTTTGGCACTTTCGGACAATTAAAAAAAAAGTTTTCTAAAAGCGAGTGAAGGAAGACTTGATCTAAAGGAGCTCATACATTACGTTCTGTTAACACCGATTTACCCAAAGAGACCGATAAACGTGAGTTGTTCACACATAACCTTCTAAAGATATTTTTCCTAGAAATACGATTAAAAGTAGGCACGATTAAAACTTGGCATTTTAATGTTAAAAGTGATATTTTTTTACTAGTGTTAAAAGTGAATTGCTTGTTAAGAGTAAATTGACAGTCGCTTGCCAATAATATTTTAAATAAACTGTCATTCGTTTCTGCAAATATATTTTTATTAACAAAAAACCATTTGGCGATACTTATATGAAGCCGCTGCAACACGATGTGTCATATGCCTTCTAACGTTGTACACATGGTAATTTGTCACATCGTGTGTCCGTCTGTCCGTGAAACAAGAATCGCAATTTATTGAATAACTATCTATGCAGTATATTTTTTAAATCAGTCATATCATTCAATCAACATTCGCCTCTACGTTGGTTCCAACGTTGGACGCATCGTATAGCACCGGCCTTACATGTTCTATGTGTACAGTAACAGGTTGCGATATTTATTCCTGTTGAAGACGAAACTTTACAAAACAATAACCTTGTAAAACCACTGGAGGAAATATCAGTCAGTTGTGAATTATATTAGTTTGATGAAGCAGGACGATTATTCAAACTTTGGTTGCTAAGCAAATGTGAAATTTTTGAAAGTCATGATTGCTGGAAATAATAGTATATTATTTAACGAGCGGTAATGTAGGTCATAACTCACGCAGATGAAGTTTGCAAGTGCTGTAATTCATCAAGTGAGTTATGACCATTACCGCAAGTTGAATACTATACTTTATCTACGACTATAACAATAAATACTAAGATACAATACAAATACAATACAAAACAATACAAAATTTACAATAATTAGGTATTAACTTAATTTGAAAACGTCAAAATTATTCGAGTGACATTACTTCCCTCAATATCAATAATGGACTGTTTCCTTTCGGCCAATCGGCTTGTACAGAGCCACCTTGATATTCGCTTCGTAAATCTTTTCCGATTTATTATAGTGAGTTATAGCAGTGAGTTATTATAACTCATGTTGTTTGTTTATAGATACTATTAATTGTTCAAAAGTAGTTGAATAATTAATATATAATTCAATAGGAGTAGATAATAGTATATTAAAGACTTATTTTTTCGTGAGTTTTATTACATTTTTTACACTAAATATTCAGTATTTGTTCAGGTTGGGTTAGGTTGGGTTGGGTACATATTATGTGAAAAGTGATTTTATTTTTTTCGAAGGAATGGAGCACTCGCCTTTCCTTCTCACAAAATAAAATCACACTTAACACTTGTGTCATAAATAACTATTGTCAGCAGTCTTGATCGAGACATGAAGAGAACGCGGTGATGGTTGCATTAGTCGTATACCTAAAAATAAGAAAAAGGCGTGCAAAGTGTGTGAGGTTTTGGCTTTTAAAAATAAACCAGTTTTCGCATACTTAGTAATGTATTAAAGTGACTACTCAAGCCTGGAGATTGGTTTAATTTACGAATGAACTATGAAACCTACGGTATCCTTTTGATTCACCAAGTAAATAGAAAATTTGTATTTGAATTTATAGAAATTTAATTTAGTTAATTTTTTTGGGGGAAGTAAAATCACATGAGTACAGTGATCGATTAAGAAAAGATCGGCCTTATGATCGCTCCGAGTGCTTGAGGTGGGATGATAAATAAAAACTTTAAATCTTCATAATTTCTGTCTGTTGAAATAAATCTTAATGTCGCTGCAAGTCTCTCATCAAATAGCTTTGCTGAACTGTGTGTCTTGTTTCTGAATTAATAGAGTCACCAAGTTCAAAAGGGTACTTTATAGTCCTTTATAGGCTTTATAGTCCAATCGTAAATAATGGAACCAATCTATAGGCTATAGCAGTAGTCCTTTTAATACATTGGTTGGTATGCGTCAACTGGCTTTTTTTTAAAGCTAAAACTTCACCCACTTTGTATGCATTTTTCTTATTTTTAAGTTTACGCCTAATGCTGCCGTCATTGCGTATAAATAAATATGTTCTCTTCATTGCACGTCATGTCTCGATGAAGCTGCTGACAAAATGTCTTTGTACAACTTACGTTCATCGCTCATATCCAAACAGTTTTATCCGTGCGGGTAAATCGGCGTTAAAAGAACGTAACGTGTGGGTCCCCTTTTACATTGAGCGGATCGCGACAAAACCGCTATAACAAATAAAGTTGAGGGTCTTTCTCGTCTGGCTTTTCTTTTCTTAAAATAGATTCTGAATCAACGTGCCAGTTAAAATTGGCGAAACAAGCAAAAATCCTTACTTCTTAGTAAATATTTAACTTTAGCTTTTTTTCACAGAAATGTAAATTACACCCACTCAGAAATGTATAGTTTCTCTTTTCTCTGTCGCACTACCTAAAAAACCTTCCGTAGTCTACTACTGCTCGTAATAAATTTAACAGCCATTTTTGTTTCGTGATCCTCTTTTGGGCGTATAGATTTACATTTTGATAGGATATTGTCTACTTAAAATCCAAAATTACCCTATTTTGCACGTACAATGTTGTCTTGAATTTACAGAATAAAATTATTTTATCTAACCCTGTTTTGCAATTACTGATGTCTCGAATAGTTTAAAATCTATTCAAAAGGTCCTTTATTAACAAAACACAGATACCAAGGTAACAGATTAAGAGGTAGCGATGTCACAACCTACATATTTTCATGAAAATGTTGAGTCGTTTTGTGCTATAAAGCCGGTCACTAATACCAAAGTCTGACTGGAAAGTTCCATTGCTCATATACAGGGAGGTCTAGTAAATTTTAAAAACCAATGTAAAACTATTTTATTAATGAGCACAGTGTAGCATTTCGCTACAACGTTATATAAATTTATTTATAATTTAGCATATTAATTTAAAATACTTAATTTTAAAGTGCTACCTGGGTACTACCTAGTTCATTCGGCAAAACTGTGGAAAATCAGTACTACAATTAGAACCATGCAGACATCGCGAAAAATCAATATAACGGAGTATGCCTACTTCTTCTGTGGCAGGAATTTAGTTGTATATAAAAATCTGCATATACAATGTAGTTTTAGAATTCTATCCTTTTTAATTTGAAACAAGTCAATATTGAAGTTACCAATTCCGAGTACCCTGAACAAGATTTTCTAAAATACTTTTTCCTGTTGCAGAGCGATTGAAGACACTTCCTGAGAACCCGTGTATCGAGTGTGGTGTTTTGCACACAAGAACCATCCCTTACGCCTTAGCCAAAATGGGCTTTTGTATATTAAGCTATTCGTCATAAAATGATTCTCACATGGTTTAAAGTTTTCTATTACCTTATTAACAACAATTTCTTGTACACTATATTGATACTGAATGGTGAAGAGTCTATATAACTCGTATTCCTCTATGCCTTCGGTATGTTATTTATAACCAAGCTTTCTGCTGATCATCTTTTGAAAATTTGTTTCTCATTTCAGTTCTTTCATTAGAATATGCCTTTATCTACCTTCAAGTTCCTATATTTTCATCAAAAAAATATGTCAGATTTAATTCAAAAGCTCTCAAAGATATTTTGAGGTAAGATACCTCCAACAATGCCATTATTTATTGCTTTTTTAATCAAATTTCGGAGTGATTTTTCTTGGGGCATACACGCTGGTGTCCCATGTTCATATACGATTTTCCTCCTATCTTATTTTGTTTCCTGCCTGAATCATACGTATTTCATGGCTAGTTCTTGTTCTATCTAGCGGACAACCAGTTGTGGATCTTTTCCTGCCAAAGCAATAGGGTTATAGCAAAGGTCATTAACCTGCTGCGAGTATTAATAATTAATACTCGCAATATGGTAAACCGCTATTCTAATCCAAAATTTTTACTCTTTGTGTTTTTTTTAGAAACACGAGATGTGTCAAAATTTGTCAAAAAATATATTTATTAAAGCTCAGTAAATTTACATAGAATTGGTTAGCAATTGAAACAGCAACAACAATAATAATAAGAAAAAAATACACTGGATTTGTTAGTTCTTTACCTAAATTTATTTTTTCATTAAGTGTTCAAACTGGTTTGATTGTTGTACCCGGCAACACTGAATACTTTTTTTGATCGACATTTAAGGGGTTGTGTTCTGAATTTCGCGTCGCATAGATAATTTTGGTTCGTCAGTTGAAGCAAACGCATTAATATAAACTTTATTTTTTAAATGTCCCCATAAAAAAAGTCTAGAGGAGTCTACCGGTCCTTTTCTTCCAATCCAACGCTCAGATAATAGCTCCTCAAGATATTTTCTTACTTGTATGGTAAAATGACGTGGTGTACAATTTTGTTGAAAATACACTTTTCTTCTGTCGATTATAGGAAGTTCATCAATAAAGTTTTCTAATTCATCTTCTAACAATTTCAAGTTCCTTGCACCATTTAAATTCCCTGCTATAAAAACAGGACCTATCACTCTGTGAAATTAAATATGCCTCACCGAAGATTAACTTTAGGATTAGTTTGTCTCCGTTCAGGGGTTTGTATCAGACCAGTATCTGTAATTTTGTCTGTTTACCAAACCGTTCAAATAAAAATTATCTTCATTGTTAAAAAATATGTAATTTTCAAAATCAGCTTGTTGCCGTTTTTCCCCAAAAACCAATCGCAAAATTTCAATCTTCTATCGGATCTATCGTAATCATGCATCATCTTGAAGTTGCTGTACACTGATCATTTTGTATGGATAAAATTTATTTGAATTTAAGGTGAAAATTGTGTCAAAAAATGCATTGTTCCCATTTAAGAAAATCTGTTTTTCTGAAATAACTTCCAAACTGGCAATACTGGGAAAAATTTGTTTCCGTATTTTTCTTAGTTTAACTATTCTCTAAAACTTCGCTTATGGAACTATAGGTTTATCTCTCATAAAAAAGTTAGCCTATGTCGAGTTTTAAAAAAATAACCCTGTATATCTTCAGCGTTAGCAACCACTTGTATTTCAGATCTCACGATAAAATAATCTTGTCTATAACTCTTAGCCAGAGTGTTGGTGACAGATCCACGTCTTGGGGAGTTCCGCTACATCGAATCTATAGGTTTGTTCTTTTGTGTTGCACGAAACTGCACTAATCTGTTCTAATTTTTTGCTTATGAAAATTTTGCACGAATAAAAAAAACTGCAGGTTAGTGTAGTTTGGTGCAACACAAAAGAACAAATCTTTTATGATTCGCTGCTGCAAAGATTGAAGCAGATTTGACCTTAGCGACCGTTAATGCACCCGCAAGTATAATCCTCGACCCCTTTTTCTTTTAGAGCATCTCGGACCGCTTGTTCAGTAGCGTTATTAAAGGCTCCTTTATATTTAGGAAGGTACTTAAAGTGTACCTACTCTGTATTTTTCAGTGAACATTTAATGACACATAGTACTTCGTGTAATGCCGTGTCTACTGATTTACCCTAAGTGGAGCGTGCTCGGATTTACTCGACGTCTCTGCTGAGAATCAATCTTTTATAGATAAATTTAGTAGCGCCTCCATCGTTTTTATCAAAAATGATGAAATGCTGATCGGTCTAAAATCTTTAGAAGATGCATGACTGCTTTTATCGGCTTTTTGGATAAATAAAAAAAATAATGAATGATAATTTTGCAACATATTATGTTGGCTGTAAAACTTGAGCTTTTAATATTTAAATACGTTTTTCCCGGAGTTCTATTGTTAATTTGTATTTCCCACAAAAGCTTTTGATGCAGCCTTTATTTTACAGCAATAACTTCCCTTGTTCAAAATTATTATGAATATAAAGCTTTATTATAGTTTTTGTAGTAGTTTACTTGTTGTTATGCTGTTCTTGTTATATTATTAAAATGTAGTACAAAGTATTTTATTAACATTGTGGGGTTAAAATTTCACAAATTCAATTAGTAAAATTAAAAAAAAGAACATTCTACAAGTAAGTTTAAATCGGAAGTTGCAACTTTATATTAAAGAAAAACACCAACAATCCGTTTTCTCGCCAAATTTATTGCCGTTAGTGTCAAGAAAATTATTGACTTTAATACTTTAACACAGATAAAGCCAGACTGGGACTGGGAAATTAATTTATGTAAAAGAAATTTAAACTCTGAAAATCGAAAACAATAACTGGAACACATCCAGTAGTATCAGAATAAACAAACCACTAATAGACATTTTCGGTCGATTTTGGTCACGGTAGTGGTTGACGGTGAAACTATGGATTAAACTTGATTTGTTAGCAAATTGGTGGACAAATAAAGTTTATTGTTCGAATGTCAACCACAACCGTAACTACAGGATTTTCGCTCTGAATACAAAATAATATCGACATTACAATATTTTACAACACATTATTGTAAAGGCCTATTTTCAAGATAAGCTGGGTATTGTAAGGATGCTTATTTTCAAAGTAGGAATGAACAGAGTACCCTATTAATTAATTTCTAATTGTGTATCAATTCTCTAGACAGACCAAGAACACCAGTGATATAACCTTTTGAGTCACATTGCAAGTTTTTTAGACTTTGACAGGCTATAACCAGGAACGCTGGCATAAAATTGATTAGTTTTATTAACTTTGTGCGGCAAATATTTTGTCCTTTGGCTTAGTTTTTGTAAGGAATTTGTATTAACCTTTTGAGACAAGTTGTAACAATAACCGTAAACGTTCACCACTGGACGCTGACAGACCATCGGTCTTTTTCGCGTTATCAAGGTCTTTCACAGATTATAAACAAAGAGAAGTAATCAAAATGTGCAAATTTTACCTTGTGTTATTATTTAGTGGTGGCAGAATCCTTGTTTTAAAAATCGGATTGTTGGATCATACATTTTTTTCATAATCGAATTAGAAACAGTAACATATTTAATATTCGTGTGATTTCTGGGTTGTTAGGCCGCCGACGGTTGTCTTTTAAGGGGCCCTTACATTACGTTCTTTCAACACCGATTTAAAAACTGTTCGGGTAAGCTTTACACAAAACTAAAGTGCGTGGCTAAAAACCGTTCTTCTTATAACGGTCAAAAATAATCAGACATGGCCAGATTATAACCGACACATTTACGACGTGCCCGTTCAAGTCGGCGGTGTGTGGGATAAATATATTTTAAGAAGGTCAGTTTTTCCAGTGGTGTTGTATTTAACAGGTTAGAACAACAAATCGAACAGATTTATATTTTAAAGAATTGTCAAAATGACGGATTTTCCCCAAGAAATAGAAAATTTTTACTTGAATGTATAGAAATTCATCGAAGTTACCCATGCCCGTGGAAAGTAAAGTCACATGAGTACAGTGGTCGATTAAAGAAAGATCACTTATGATATCTCTGAGTGCTTGAGGTGAGATGATAACTGAAAACTTTAAGTCTTCATAACTTCTGCCTGTTGCAATAGATTTTAATGTCGCTACAAGTCTCTCATGAGATAGCTTCTCTTGAGAGACTCTCTCTCTCTCTCTCTCTCTCTCGCTCTCTCTTGTTTCTAAATTGATAAAGTCACCAACTGTAAAAGGGTAAGTATAGTAGGTTTCATAGTCCATTCGTAAATAATTTAGCCAATCTCCATGCTCGAATAGGAGTTCATTTAATATATTAGCAGGGATGCCACAACTGGCTTCTTTTTAAAAGCCATCACCTCACCCACTTTGTAGCGCTTTTTGATATTTTTAGGTTCACGACTAATGCCGCCGTCACTGCGTATAAATATGTTCTCTTCATTTCACTTCATGTCTCGATCAAGACTGCTGACAAAATGTCCTTTGAAGGCAGTGTGTGCAACTCACGTTCATCGTTCTTACCCGAACAGTTTTACCCGTTAGGGTAAATGGATGTTAAAAGAACGTAATGTGTGGGCCCCTTACTCTTGTCGTTTCGTCAGCACGAGCGGTTGGCATCTTCAGAAAGTGACTGCTCGCGAGCAGTTTTCGAGCACGCAGACTGAGCGTACCTCCTAAAGATGCCAACCGCTCATGTTGGCGAAACGTCAAGGGTAAGAAAAAAACCGACGATGGTTTAACACAACAGAAAATACACGAATATTGGATGATGGCCGCGAAAGCCTTTCAAAATTCAGTGACAAATTTATTTGGGAATTTTTTTTTTGTCATGTAATACAGACCCTGTCATTCCCAAAGGAGAGAGGCCAGGCGTGGAAATTAAAGCAATATTGGAAAAGAGGAGTCTTTACTTACAATTTTGTTTGATGGAATATTTTTTATGTAAAGCTGTTTGAAGCAAAAAAAGCTTTTTAATGCAAATCTTATGGAAATATAATAATATTATTATTTCAGTATTCCACTTTTATTGCAAATGAGTTTTAGGAAACTTGTAACGTAAGTCTCTGCTAGCGAATTTTTAATTAGAATACAATATTAATTCTCTTGCAAATGCTAAGTTCTTTAGCACTTTTATTGATAGATAGTTTTTTCCTTTTTGACTAGATCTGTAAAAAAATTAATTTAGCTTAGTATGCAATTTTTATTCTAAAATAGATACACTTAATGAATCTGGGCTATTATCTGTGTATTATTCCTTAGCCTACAGTAATATTATTTCACATTAGGTAGTGCAGTTGCTCAGAAAAGAATTATAAAACTTAAGGTACGATCAAGAAAAAATCGTCCTCAAGTATGCCGTGGAATCAATCCCGCATATCTTGCATTATTACTCTTGAAAAGTAACATAGGTAAAAGGTATATGTGAATGAAAAATAGAACTGTCAAGTTCTGAAGTTTTTACTTTTAGGAAAATTACATGATTATCATTATCATTCCATAACACAGAAAAAAACATATTCAACAATATACCTAAAAATTTTAAATTTAAACTAAACAAGAGACGAGTCCATCTTCTGCTTCCAAACATGTTCTTATTCCTTTTTTACAGCACCAAAGTTTTTAATGTGTGACCATAAAAGTCGCACAGCATGAGATCGCAGGACCGTGATGGCCACCTAACTGGCATATTACAACTAATGATTTGGTCTTCGAAAAATTCTTCCAAAAAATTTAATTTATCAAGAGTTGCGTGAATTGGTGCGCCGACCTGCTGAAAGTAGCCTTGTCGCATCTCTTCATCATCTAATGCGTTTCATTACAGCATCGCGCCAAATTAAGAGTCCCGTAAAAAAAAATCGGTCCAATTAACCTTCTTTTCCATATGGCCGCCCACACGCCAACTTTCTGTAAATGCAGGCAATTCTCTATGAGGAAGTGTGGATTTTCAGAACTTAACATTCTCGTTTGTTGAGAATTTACATAATCAGAAAGGTAAAACCATGCCTCGTCAGTAAAAAGGGTTTTTCCCCAAAAACCAATCCGAAAATTGCATTCGCTGAGGCTTGTCGTGTGGTAACAATTCGAGAACTGAGCTTAAAAGATAAGCGTGCATATGTAGGTCAGATTTTAAGATTGTATTGCAGGTTCCGTAGGATACTTGCTTGCTGAATTGCCGAATAGGGGTTTATGGGTGTTCCTTAACAATTTGCCTCAATTCTTCTACTTTTTGTACAGTGCGAACTTTGCTTTTGCTCTGCTTTTCTTTCTATTCACAGTTCCTGTTTCTCTCAATAAAGCCCAGATCTAGTCACAACATGGCGAATCTGGTCGAAATCCATGACTATGTGTGAAAATTCTGTTTGAAAATCCTGAATGGCGTCCTGTATTGAATAAACCCACTGGCCATCAACCCTTCTACCATTTCTAAAGTAATTCGATCACAAAATTTTTTTGTTCTGCCGCGAATACCATATTTAGTTTTCTATAAAATAAAATCATCAGAACTTGACAGTTCTATGTTCACAGTTCACCTATACCTTTTACCTATGTTACCTTTCAAGAGTAATAATTCAAGACATGGGCGATTGATTCAATGACATACTGTGGGGACATTTTTTTATCTAAAATTGCAACGCACTTTGTTAAAGAAAAGTTATAAACTGTCAAAGAAACTATGATGAGTATCACTGATCAAGTAGTGACCGCTTGAAACTTGAAAGAAAAGATCATTAAAGTAATTCAGGAAGGTACACTAGAGAAAAACAGAAACAACAGTTAGTGTCCTGAGCGAAGCAAGTTGTAGTAGAGCGCGTGCAAATTAGCCCTTAGCTCAGTTAGCCGGATTGGTTCAATTAGACGACACCAGTTTTTATAGAGCGCCAACAGCGCTCTATATACCGACCCGTCACTCAGGAAAATGTATGTTGGTTGACAAATCGTGTTTTTCGGCAATCTCAAATTTTTTTCTCCGAGACGGTTACAGGTGGAACGTTCAAATTTTCTGGGTTAATAGAGGGATAGTGCGTCTAGCTTCGGTAAAAAATTCAGTTATAGAAGGCGTACCGTTTCGGAGTTATTAACCGTCAAAGTCGAAATTTCCGCGAATTCCTATGGGATCGATTACAGGTCGCAAAACTTAATTAAATCGATTTAAATTTTCAGAGGTTGTAGAGGACCGGGAGGTTCAGAACCCTATTGAAACTGGCGATATTCGGAAAATGGGAAGTAATTCTTTTGAATTATTTTATGTCGAAAAATGCCGTTTGCAGACCCCTCTTTGGCACCAAATAACTCGGTCGCCGGAACCTCTGACAGAAAAACGTATTTGAACTTAAAACTAAAGAATCTCAAATACTTTCTTTTTGCAATACATTTACCTATACCTGAAACGACTGGAAATTGGAAAAATTTGGGAAAAAGTGGAAATTACGATTTTTCATGCAAATTTTTGACGGTTGTCAATTTTTTTGGGGGTCAAAATGGATTCAAATCGAAATTCCATGTACCTCATCGGAAAGACCTCGCCGAACTACGTTATAAACGTATTTTTTTGTTCCTTCATTCTTAATAGGAAAGGAGCAATCGATAATTAAATTTAGATTTTTTACGATTTTTTTTCATGACATCTCTACATTTGAATCACTCTGTATCTTTTCCTATCTAATTTCTTCCAACTTTTTCAACGCTATCCCTTGGGGATATAATCAGGCTTTAACATGAATCCCGAATGGGTGATCCAGGGTCTGATTTAGGGGGTAAAAACTCATTTTTTCTGTTTTTTTCCATCAAAATTCATCTTTAAATGGCATTATTATGTATTATTTCTCGTATTTAACAGCTCTTTTTTGGTTTATTTTCTTCCTACATCATCTGAGAACACTCCACACTAATTAAAATTACATATTTTTTCGTTAAAGTTATAAATAAAAAGCTCTTTTAGCATCGGTGCAGGAAAAATTTTAAAGAATGCATATATTAATAGTCTGCCTTGGAAAATCAGTTGAAGCAGCCTATCTTTACGTCGAAATTAAAAAATATGACCTGTCAGAATTATGCAAAAATGTCAGTATTTTTTAGTGATTTTGGAGAGATCCTGGGGCCCATTTCGGCTTGGAATATACATGGAAAAGACAGAATGGACTTTATATTTTTAATTATGGTGCATTTCATTGGGCGATTTAAGCACTAAATACCAATTTTTTTTATCTTTCTGAGACCCTGCAAATGGATTTAAAAATCATTTTATACGGAGAAATGTATTATAATATGAAGGGTCGAAATGTCGCAAAAATGCCAGTTTGTCTTGTGAGATTTTAGGGCCTCTGAACCGTTTTGGGCTTGAAAAGTACCGGGAAACGCGTCTATAGACCTTCCCGTGTGGATTACGGAACATATAACTTGAAGAATTGGGCATTCAGAACCATTTTTCACTATTTTTCGATGACGGTGCAAAGCTGCATAGAATGGTTTTATCCCATTAGTCAGTGTACGGGGTAAATCACAATGAATGGTCTGATTTAAAATTTGCTTAGGTTTGTTATTATTTGAGAACGGCTTATCTGATTAAATCGAGTGAGGTGGCAATCGAAAGGGAAGGAATTAAGCAATTTTCTTATTTCAAAATAATTTCGACATTTCGTTGGCATGACGACGAACAACTAGCTATTTTCGTTAATTTTTGAGTTGGACAGTTGAAAGTTGATATATGGGCAGAATTCGGTCAATCATTCAAAAATATTTTTTATAAATTTTGATTCTGATGATTAGCATAGCAACGATTGAGTATAAAGTTGATCATTTTTAACTCGCGAACGGCTTATCTGATTGAAACGAGTGAGGTGGCAATCGAAAGGGAATGGACCTAAGCAAACCTAAGCTCCTTTTTTATGTGAAAATAATTTTAATATTTCGTTGCCGTGACGACGAATAATTTGCGATTTCCGATATTTATTGAGTTGGAGAGCTGAAATTTGATATCTGGAAAGAATTCGGTCAATCATTTAAAATTATATGTGTAAATTTTGATTCGCGTGGTTTCTATAGCAACAATTAATGATAAAGTTAACAATTTCGAACTCACGCACGGCTTATCTGATTGAAACGACTGAAGTGGCAATCGAAAGGGAAGGAAGTAAGCTACTTTTTTATGTGAAAATAATTTTGATTTTCCGTTGCCGTGACCACGAATAATTTGCGATTTCCGTAATGTATTGAGTTGGATAGTTGAAATTTGATATCTGCGAACAATTCGGGCACTCATTCAAAAACATATCTGAAAAAATCGATTCCCATGGTTGGCATAGCAACGATTAAGGATAAAGTTGACAAATTTTAACTCACGCACGGCTTATCTGATTGAAACGACTGAAGTGGCAATCGAAAGGGAAGGAAGTAAGCTACTTTTTTATGTGAAAATAATTTTGATTTTCCGTTGCCGTGACGATGAATAATTTGCGATTTCCGTAATGTATTGAGTTGGATAGTTGAAATTTGATATCTGATAATAATTCGGGCACTCATTCAAAAATATATCTGTAAAAATCGAATCCCATGGTTGGCATAGCAACGATTAAGGATAAAGTTGAGAATTTGTAACTCACGCACGGCTTATCTGATTGAAACGACTGAAGTGGCAATCGAAAGGGAAGGAAGTAAGCTACTTTTTTATGTGAAAATAATTTTAATTTTCCGTTGCCGTGACGACGAATAATTTGCGATTTCCGTAAAGTATTGAGTTGGATAGTTGAAATTTGTTATCTGGGAAGAATTCGGTCAATCATTCAAAAATATATGTGTAAAAATCGATTCCCATGGTTTCTATAGCAACGATTAAGGATAAAGTTGACAATTTCTAACTCACGCACGGCTTATCTGATTGAAACGACTGAAGTGGCAATCGAAAGGGACGGAAGTAAGCTACTTTTTTATGTGAAAATAATTTTGATTTTCCGTTGCTGTGACGACGAATAATTTGCTATTTCCGTAATGTATTGAGGTGGATAGTTGAAATTTGATATCTGGGAAGAATTCGGTCAATCATTCAAAAATATATGTGTAAAAATCGATTCCCATGGTTTCTATAGCAACGGTTAAGGATAAAGTTGACAATTTCTAACTCACGCACGGCTTATCTGATTGAAACGACTGAAGTGACAATCGTAATGTATTGAGTTGGATAGTTGAAATTTGATATCTGCGAATAATTCGGGCACTCATTCAAAAACATATCTGAAAAAATCGATTCCCATGGTTGGCATAGCAACGATTAAGGATAAAGTTGACAAATTTTAACTCACGCACGGCTTATCTGATTGAAACGACTGAAGTGGCAATCGAAAGGGAAGGAAGTAAGCTACTTTTTTATGTGAAAATAATTTTGATTTTCCGTTGCCGTGACGATGAATAATTTGCGATTTCCGTAATGTATTGAGTTGGATAGTTGAAATTTGATATCTGATAATAATTCGGGCACTCATTCAAAAATATATCTGTAAAAATCGAATCCCATGGTTGGCATAGCAACGATTAAGGATAAAGTTGAGAATTTTTAACTCACGCACGGCTTATCTGATTGAAACGACTGAAGTGGCAATCGAAAGGGAAGGAAGTAAGCAATTTTCTTATTTCAAAATAATTTCGACATTTCGTTGGCATGACGACGAACAACTAGCTATTTTCGTTAATTTTTGAGTTGGACAGTTGAAAGTTGATATATGGGCAGAATTCGGTCAATCATTCAAAAATATTTTTTATAAATTTTGATTCTGATGATTAGCATAGCAACGATTGAGTATAAAGTTGATCATTTTTAACTCGCGAACGGCTTATCTGATTGAAACGAGTGAGGTGGCAATCGAAAGGGAATGGACCTAAGCAAACCTAAGCTCCTTTTTTATGTGAAAATAATTTTAATATTTCGTTGCCGTGACGACGAATAATTTGCGATTTCCGATATTTATTGAGTTGGAGAGCTGAAATTTGATATCTGGAAAGAATTCGGTCAATCATTTAAAATTATATGTGTAAATTTTGATTCGCGTGGTTTCTATAGCAACAATTAATGATAAAGTTAACAATTTCTAACTCACGCACGGCTTATCTGATTGAAACGACTGAAGTGGCAATCGAAAGGGAAGGAAGTAAGCTACTTTTTTATGTGAAAATAATTTTGATTTTCCATTGCCGTGACGACGAATAATTTACGATTTCCGTAATGTATTGAGTTGGATAGTTGAAATTTGATGTCTGGGAATAATTCGGGCACTCATTCAAAAATATATCTGTAAAAATCGATTCCCATGGTTGGCATAGCAACGATTAAGGATAAAGTTGACGATTTCTAACTCACGCACGGCTTATCTGATTGAAACGACTGAAGTGGCAATCGAAAGGGAAGGAAGTAAGCTACTTTTTTATGTGAAAATAATTTTGATTTTCCGTTGCCGTGACCACGAATAATTTGCGATTTCCGTAATGTATTGAGTTGGATAGTTGAAATTTGATATCTGCGAATAATTCGGGCACTCATTCAAAAACATATCTGAAAAAATCGATTCCCATGGTTGGCATAGCAACGATTAAGGATAAAGTTGACAAATTTTAACTCACGCACGGCTTATCTGATTGAAACGACTGAAGTGGCAATCGAAAGGGAAGGAAGTAAGCTACTTTTTTATGTGAAAATAATTTTGATTTTCCGTTGCCGTGACGATGAATAATTTGCGATTTCCGTAATGTATTGAGTTGGATAGTTGAAATTTGATATCTGATAATAATTCGGGCACTCATTCAAAAATATATCTGTAAAAATCGAATCCCATGGTTGGCATAGCAACGATTAAGGATAAAGTTGAGAATTTGTAACTCACGCACGGCTTATCTGATTGAAACGTCTGAAGTGGCAATCGAAAGGGAAGGAAGTAAGCTACTTTTTTATGTGAAAATAATTTTGATTTTCCGTTGCCGTGACGACGAATAATTTGCGATTTCCGTAAAGTATTGAGTTGGATAGTTGAAATTTGTTATCTGGGAAGAATTCGGTCAATCATTCAAAAATATATGTGTAAAAATCGATTCCCATGGTTTCTATAGCAACGATTAAGGATAAAGTTGACAATTTCTAACTCACGCACGGCTTATCTGATTGAAACGACTGAAGTGACAATCGTAATGTATTGAGTTGGATAGTTGAAATTTGATATCTGCGAATAATTCGGGCACTCATTCAAAAACATATCTGAAAAAATCGATTCCCATGGTTGGCATAGCAACGATTAAGGATAAAGTTGACAAATTTTAACTCACGCACGGCTTATCTGATTGAAACGACTGAAGTGGCAATCGAAAGGGAAGGAAGTAAGCTACTTTTTTATGTGAAAATAATTTTGATTTTCCGTTGCCGTGACGATGAATAATTTGCGATTTCCGTAATGTATTGAGTTGGATAGTTGAAATTTGATATCTGATAATAATTCGGGCACTCATTCAAAAATATATCTGTAAAAATCGAATCCCATGGTTGGCATAGCAACGATTAAGGATAAAGTTGAGAATTTTTAACTCACGCACGGCTTATCTGATTGAAACGACTGAAGTGGCAATCGAAAGGGAAGGAAGTAAGCTACTTTTTTATGTGAAAATAATTTTGATTTTCCGTTGCCGTGACGACGAATAATTTGCGATTTCCGTAAAGTATTGAGTTGGATAGTTGAAATTTGTTATCTGGGAAGAATTCGGTCAATCATTCAAAAATATATGTGTAAAAATCGATTCCCATGGTTTCTATAGCAACGATTAAGGATAAAGTTGACAATTTCTAACTCACGCACGGCTTATCTGATTGAAACGACTGAAGTGGCAATCGAAAGGGACGGAAGTAAGCTACTTTTTTATGTGAAAATAATTTTGATTTTCCGTTGCTGTGACGACGAATAATTTGCTATTTCCGTAATGTATTGAGGTGGATAGTTGAAATTTGATATCTGGGAAGAATTCGGTCAATGATTCAAAAATATATCTGTAAAAATCGATTCCCATGGTTTCTATAGCAACGATTAAGGATAAAGTTGACAATTTCTAACTCACGCACGGCTTATCTGATTGAAACGACTAAAGTGACAATCGAAAGGGAAGGAAGTAAGCTAATTTTTAATTTGAAAATAATTTTGATTTTCCGCTGCCGTGACGACGAATAATTTGCTATTTCCGTAATGTATTGATTTGGATAGTTGTGTACTATGTGTCGTTTTTGTTGTGTTTGTATGTATGTATACTACAGGGTGTCCGAAAAGTCTTTGTATCGACAAATACCTTTGCTATTTGTACAAATATAAACTTAATTGTCGGATTTAAAGCAAATCGTATACATTAGCATTTCTATGTGTACGGAGGTATATGTCTGTATACAAGCTGTCCAAAAAGTCATTGTTGGAGCAAATACTCCTAGTAGTACCAGGATAAATGTAATTAAACCGGATTTCATGCAAAATCGATTATATTTGTTTTTATGTGTTGTATATACGTATACAGGGTGTTCGAAAAGTCTTGGTATGGGCAAATACTTCTACTAGCACCGAAATAAACCTAATTAATTCGGATTTTAAGTAAATCGATTATATTCCTATTTAAACGTGTGGGTGTTAGTTTTAATGTATACAGGGTGTCCGAAAAGTCTTGGTATGGGATTCCTATTATTACTTAGATAAAGTTTATTAAGTCGGATTTGACGCAAATCGAATACATTTGTATTAATATGTGTTTATGTTTGTATGTATGTATACAGGGTGCCCGAAAAGTTTTTCGTTGGCAAAAATAGTTTCTACGTGTAGGCGTTTTTGTGTTTGTAGCGATACGGTTACGAAGGGCGGTCTATTCTCCATCATCAGTCCGAAGGAGTGTGATATCTTCCTTAATACATGGCCTAGAAACACGAAACATTCATGGCATGACAATGATGATATTACCGACCTTATAGAGCCCCCTCGGGGGGCGATTAGGCGCTCTATGCACCCTAGTTCTACACCGACACAAACTGGAAGTCGCCTAGGTGGTCTAGGAACCTGCTTCACACACAACAAGCCTATTATTCATAACTCAGAATCAAGAAGTAAGGCGTAGTGAGCTAAATGAAACAACATCAATACATTTAACCCTATAAACATATATTCATACAAAATTTTCGACGTTACGAAATTACAAATCAAGAAAAAGTTTGGGCGATTGTGCCCCCGCAAAAGAAAATTTACAAAAAAAACGTGCCCTTGGGGACTGAAGTTCTTTGGGGAAGTTCGTTTCCCCCAAAAACAAAAGGATATGCTTATTAGCCCCCTCCGGAAGATAGATAGGAAAGCTCCTTAGCACTCACAGGAAAAAAAGATAGGATGGCTCTTAGCCCCTGCTGAAGAACATAGGCTCGTAAAACCCCCCTCCGGAAGAACATTTCCTAGGAAGGGCTCGACATGCTAAATTCAATGAGACAAATCCCAGCAAAAAAGGTAGCTACAGACATGCAGGCAGGCGATGACTTTCAGGGCTAATCAACAAAACGGGGATTCAAAATTCCACACTAAGCGGATGAATTTCATCGTAGAAATTAAAAAAAAATAATCAGTCAGGCCTTTAAATCCGGCTCAACCGTGTCATAAAAAGACAAACGACCTGAACCGAATCCCCAATGTCGACGGCTTCTAGATGGAAAATGATCTCGCTGAAACGAAAATGGTCTCGGAAGGACACCTCCACCGGCCGACCATAGGCCAACCATAACACGCTTCCTTCACGAAATTCAAGTTAGATTCGAATGTTTTTTCTTCTTTAAATTATAATAATAAATTATTATAACTTTTTAGAATAAAATCATTTTAATACAAATTAAAAGGAAAGAATTATAGATAGTTTTATTACTTTTTCTGTGTGAAAATTTGATTTTGCAATATTTCGACTATATGAATGAGTAGGATTTAAACTAAAGTGGATTTTAAAACTACCGATACTTATCTATTAAGCCTCGTAACCGGTTTTTGATGTTATTTCGTCTATACCTATAGCTGCTTCAAGCACACCGTTTGCATAGATCTGCATTTATTATCCAGCTCTTTATTCGAGACTTGGAAAAATGAGTGTTGTAGTGAATAATACAGCGGTTCCCAACCTTTTTAAGGCTATTACCCATAAAGCAGGTTAGATATTAGCAAATACCCCCAAAAAAGTTTAGTGTAAAAAAAAAACAAATTAGCTATTGTATTTTTTTCTTTAAATTACGAAAAGTAAGTAATATTTTTGATTAGTGTTAATCAGTTAAAGAAAACACTTTTAGCAATTTTGTTTTAAATTAAGAAGTAATGTAAGTCAATGAGACGAGCGAGCCGATAGACGCGCCATCCAGCGGCGCTGCGTCGCAGGCTTGTATTCGTATTTTAGATAATAAAATTTATTACCTAAAATTTTCAAATATCTGTAATCTCACTAACTAGTCACTAATAAAATTAGTGATTAGGTAGTTAGATTTAATGAAGATGATTTTGTTAATAATTTTGTTTTATGTCTGAATGATGATCCAATCATTGTCTTTACCCATCAGAAAATCCCAATTTACCCCTTAGGGGGTAATTACCCCCAGGTTGGGAACCACTGGAATAATACTATCGTCAGCATAACTGTAGATGGAACTGGTAGTTTAAGAGGGCAGACCATTAATATAAAAAAGAAATAGTGTTGGAGCCAGGACTGAATCTTGAGATACACCAGCATTAATATCATGGAAGTTAGATGTGAAGTTAGAAACTTACCGACCTAAGTACATAGTTTGGAAGGAGGCCGTAAGAAGGTGGTTTGTTGAGGAATGCAGCATGCCACACTTTATCAAAGGCCTTGGAAATGTCAAGGCCTACAATCTGGGATCCGATAACTAATTTAGATGGACACAAAAACACATCTATGTAGTATTCTGATTTTTCCGTGGCGTGCTTGATTATTTTCTTGTTGAAATTTAGTGTTCTCATAAGCCCAAACTTGTTAAGTAATGGATATATTACTACACACTCTGAAATAAAGACAAATTTTTATTTATCAAAAATGTATGAGTAATGAATGTGCTATTACATAAGACTTTCTTTTACAAGGAATTATTTAGTTTTTTTGATAAAATAAAAATATTTTGTTTTTTCATTTGACACATGCGGTATTCGCTTTAAATTTAATAGCTAGAATTATAAACAATTTTGCAGGTATTATAAGTTTTCCTCAAGATTAGCTTACACCAGATAAAACGAAATTTTAAAATCTGCTTAAATCGTATACTTTAAGTTACCTTCATCTACAAATAACAGGGTAAAATTGACAGTACTATATTACTGGATATAATGTATTTGCTCAACGTCCATTAATTTTCCGCAGAAATACTGCTTTATCTAGTCTTAATGCATGATTAATTAAAATTTGGTGAAATTCGAGTTGGTTTATGTTTATACAGGCCCATTATTAAATTTTGGTGGAAGTATAAACATAACAGCCAATTAAAATTGTAATTATGGGGAACATAAATTATGAGACAAACTGGTAGTTATTCGTAGGGTATTTACTCGTAGTTTAAATGATGTATTAGTTAAGGAATTTACAGGAAATCAGAGCAGTATTTACTAAACCGACTAAAATTGACAACCACACAGGGCCTTGGGAAAAGCCAAAGGACTTCATATTTTAACATTACTTAACTTAAAGCGGGGTTTTTCCAAAGTAAGATTAGTTCAATCATTTCGCCTTTTTAATAAATTTAATATTATTGCAAGGTCAATCGAAACCTGCACACAAGAAATTAGGTCGGTTGGATGGATAATAACAAAAATATTTAGATTTAACACGTTCAGTGCCGCAATGTAACCGAAAAAGCCGCTATTTTTTTATTTATGTCAGAATGTATGTATTTTTAAGGACTTGGTACCATTTTTGGGTAAAAGTTTTGGTTTTTTTAATAATTGCTTATTTTTAGTGTGAGATATTTATCTCACGCGGCCTAAGCTATCATAATGTATGCAGTTATGGCCATGTGAGACTTATCTGTCTCACGATATCTTTGTACGTGCAAACTGTTTGGCGGGTCTTGATTAGAGATCGCGTATTGTGGGCGGTCTTTTGTCCCCTATCGAAGAGGTAACAATTTGCACAAAATGAGTTACGAAAAAGGCAACAATATTTACGAAAGCTGGATTAGTATCTATTGGAAGATGATGTGGACTTTAGTGATGGTTCTTGTGATAACTACGTCACATCCGCAGAAATTTCATCTTATTCGGAAAGTAGTGACTCGGAACCATTAAGTAAACGGCGAAAGAGGGCCACTAATGAAAAGTTTATGAGGTTTGTTATTTATTTTAGGCGTGTATGTGATAGTTTGTATTGTATACAGGTTATTAGATATATTTTGGACCTAGACTCGATTACAAAATATTCATGAGTGCTTTTTTTATTGCAAAGTAACAACAAATACAGATATTAATCAAACTAGGCACTTCAAACATAAAACCTATAAAACTAGGTGCTTAATGAAGGCCAATTTCCAATTGGTTTGGATGAAACAATTGAGCAAGTAATTCAAGATTACATGGTTGATGAAAATAATAAAAAAGAAGCAATAAATGCAGGTAGAGATATCAACTGGCATCCAGTAACCTGTAACAATTTGAAAACCTTTGATTTTACTGTATAGGCTGTGGGAATCAAGCCAGCCATTTATGAGAATTATGCTGACAAATCGCCAATTGATGTTTTCTTGCTATTTGTTGCCGATGGAATAATTCAACTTATGGTCACTGCAACAAATAGATACACCGCTGAAAACCTTAAAAATCCTGAGTTAGAAGCAAAAGCCAGACTTAGGCAATGGAAAGAGGCAAATTTCGATGAAATAAGGCAATTTCTTGGAGTTTTAATTTGAATGGGTTTAGTTCGAATGCCAAATCTACATTGTTATTGGTTCAAAAAAAAATTACTCCAATTACTACAATTACGCGTGCCCCCTGCGCCCCTACCCCTCCCCCCAAAATCCACCACTGTTATAAATGCGAATGGCCGAAAATTAGGAATATGCAGATATTTTTTTATTGCATAAATCGTTTAAGGAAGTCGTTACAAATACAAAAGAATTATTTTGAAGGAAATTATTAGGATAATTTAGCTACAAAAAATGTTTACTTGTCGGTATAATTTATTACAATTTAAAAAGCAGCCATTTGTTCCTAGTGAATACTGATGTCAGGAGATCAACAAAAATAAGTGTCAATCTACATATTAATGTAAAGCTTAACCCAAAGCCGAACAGGTTTATTTTTCTCCGAAAGAGTCAGAGGGGAGCAGTCGCATTCTTTGGGTTGATAGAGGAATAGTGCAACTAGCTTCGGTAAAAAATTTAATTATACAGGATGTTTCGTTTCGGAGCTATTAAACGTAAAATTCGCGATTTTCGTTGAAATCAGGTACAGGTCGCAAAAGTGAATTAAATCGATGTAAATTTTCGGAGGTTGTGGAGAACCCGGAGCTTCAGAACTCTATTGAAACCGGTGAGGATCGAAAAATGGCAAGTAAAACTTTTGAATATTTTACGTCGAAAAATGCCATTTATAAACTTGCATGCCTCTTTGGCTTACCTAATAACTCGAAACTTTAAAATCTTAAATACTTTATTTTTGCAATACATTTACCTAAACCTAAAATTACTGTAAAATTGATAGATTTGGGAAAACTGGAAATTGCGATTTTTGACCCATATATTTGACGGTTTTTAATTTTTTGTGTCAAAATGGTCCAAATTAAAATCCAATATACGGCATCTTAAAGAGCTCGTCGAAATACATGAGTTCCGTGTTTTTAGTTGCTTTATTCTTTATAGGAAGGGAGCAATCGCCGATTAAATTTACATTTTTTGACATTTTTTGCCCTCGACATCGGTACATTTGAATCGCTCTGTATTTTTTCTATCTAATTTTTTTTCAATTTTTCAACAATATTTTATAAAGGGATAATACCAAATGGGTCGTCCAGGAGCGTATTTAAAGGGTAAACACAGAATTTTCTTTTTTGTTTTTTTGACAAATCCTATTTTTAACAGACATTATTCCACACTATTTTCCTTATTTAGAAATTCTTTTTGGGTTTATTTTATGCGTTAATTATCTAAGAATTCCTCTCACTAATTTAAATCGCTGTTTTTTCGTTAAAGTTATAACTAAATAAGTTTATTTGCATCAGGTTCATGCAAAATTTGAAAATTTTTGAATTTTCGAAGATTGCCATGAAAACAAAGAATTGCAGTTTATTTAATCGAATTTATTAAGATACGATGTGACAAAATTTGGCAAAAATGCCAGTTTTTGTTGCAAAATTGAAAGGCCTCTAGACCCAGCGGTGAGGGCTGTGCGTTAATACGTCAGGCAATCAGTCAGTTTCTTCTTTTATAGTACAGGGTTATCTCAAAGTTGAGGCATTTATTTTAACGAATTACAGAACTCGTAAAAATAAGCCATTTGACCAAAAATCGCCTATATAAAGGCTGAAAAATAACGGAGATAAGAAATACATCAATAAATTCATCCCATTACGGTCCTGATCATTTTTAAACCACACAGGTCGACCATGGCCAGACGGGCTTAGGCGAGAGGCGAGCAACGACAGAGGGGGGATTTACAACGCGATAAGCAATTAAGCGTACTTATTAGAATACTAACTGATTTCGGCTTGAAATATATATGGATAAGATTTTAGGAGCCTTCTATTTTAAGTGCAGGGCTATTTCATTGGATGAGTTACGCATTAAATGCCATTTTTATTGATTTTCGATAACCCTATAACACTGGATTTCGCCATGTACTCATTATGAGTAATAAAAACACTTTTGACGCCACAGCCAATAGGATTACGTTTTAAAAATTTCGAAATTCGCGCAAAAATTAATTAATTTATAACCTCCCAAGAGCTTGAATTATTGCCGGAAATTTTGAAAATAACCCCGAGTCGCGCTGCTACGAGGATAATTTTCTTTTAAAAATACATATACGAGAAAAAATTTCCTGCAGTTCATTCAAGCACCCGGGGGATTCCGCAAAAAAATTTCACAGGTCACAGTAGATACTTACATATACAGTTGCAGGATATCTACAATATACAATCTTTCCACCCATTTTAGTTGCAAAAAACTACTCATAAGGAGTTAATATATATCTACTGTAATGTTTTTTGTTATGTTTCCTTCACTAATACGGGTGGAATCCTGTTTTTCCTATATTTTCAAATGTTACAACAGTTTGGGTGAACCAGAATACCTATATACGTATAATAGATAAATTATAGACTTTTCACCCTTTTTACATTAAAAAAATTACAGAAAATTGTTTAAGACAACTCTCTTTGTGTGTTCTGAAATAATTATTTTTCATTAACAAGGTGGAAAGCTGTTTTTTTACATATTTCATGTTTTATACACATGGGATAGCCAAGTTTCAGCACATTATAGCTTAACAGAGATGGCTTTGAAACAAAATGTCATTAGTTATTTATCGTTATTTTATTGACACTTTAACCAGTTTAAGCTCAATATTTCTATTGTTGAAGTTGTTCTCGAGGTTTTTAAAGAATAAGATTATAGAAAATGGAAAAAGAACAGAAATATGCATTATGCGCATATTGCGAAGAACTTTCTGAAGTTAAAATAAGTCAGCCAAAACTGAAATACTTATCATACCTGATTGAGAAGTGTAATATGGAGGAAAACCAAAATAAGAAGATATTCAGCGTAATACAAAGAAAGCTACTGAAAGTTTTAACAAAGTTTTCATGAAATAGAGAAGATAAGTTAAATAAAATTGTTTCAAAATATTATATTTATGTAGTCAAGCATATACATCTAATTAATATTAATTCTTCACCGATGTATTTACCATTGAGACGCGAGGAGCCTTCAAAAGATTTTGAAACACATTTGAAACATTTAGTTAATGATTATAATTAAACTTAAAATAAAATGTTCTTTATAAGCCCAATGATTTTTTTTTATAATTATCTCGTTTAATATGGAACATAAAATTCCATTTTTATTTAAAGCAAAATGTCAAACATGATCATAAGATAATAATTTGAAAGAAAAATTTCCACTTACTAGTTTCGCTCATGGTACCCTAGAGGATTAAAATTTCCGGAAATTTTTTGGGTTGCCATGGTAACGAAACCAAAAACAAACTTCTGATTGGCTAAAAAAGTGACGTGTCAAATTTTCAGTAGAAAATCTTTATTTTTGTTAATAAAGACCAAAATAAATGGATAACAACAACCGCAATAAACATTTAATTTATGCAAAGGTTAAAAATAAATTTCAGATTTGTTTGGGTTATATGCATCATTATTCCCTATTGCCGAAGGCTATATTTAAACACGAAATAATGCCTCTGGCGGGCTTAATCAGTATAGTTAGCCAGCAAACAGAGATTTAATATAGGAATACAAATACACAAACACGGTTATCTCTGTTTGGGCGGGCAAATACCTACATCACCAAAGGAAATTCTGACCTTCAAGGAAAAATCTGAACCATAAAAAGAAATTAACGAAATTTTTTTTAAAAGAGTGTTGTGCGTGGTTTCCTGGGAAGACGAAAAACTGACAACTATGTATGATGAACAGGAGTATTATCACTTCCTGCAATATGTCACTTAAAATATACACTGAAACGACATTGTGGGACATTTCACAACAATTGTGCACCGTTTTCCAACAATTTGTTCTCAAAAACGTCCAAGACCAATTTGTAGCAAAATTTGCTACACGTGTATGAAAATGTATAAAAACTGTTGTTACTAATAATCCAATTAGAGTAAATTGCTCTACAAACACTTTGCAACAATTTTGTGTGAAAAAAAGTCCAAACGATTTTTTCAGTGTAGTTTCTTGATTTTCACCTGGACTTCTTGACAACCACGGTGTCATAATGGACATCTTGAGCAATTTCACTGCGATATTTTAGTAGCAGGTAAAATTCTTGTATGCTTGCTAATTACTTTTGAACCCTTAGAAGAGATTACGTGGAAATAAAATATACGTTATAAGTGAAAAGAAAACACCGGCTCCGAAATTTCTATTCGTTTCTATTTTTGCTTTACTCTGTAACTTAATACAGCCGTTTTAATTTATTAGTTTAGAAACTACTGCAAATAAGTATAATCTGAACTCATATTCCTTTTTCATTACCCTAAATTTCCCGTTTCTTCCAAAAATATCACCAGAGAAAAATACGACAGAGAGAATAATATCTCTTCTTCCCGCCAGCTCGACAACGCGATGGCCTTCAAACGGCAACATCCCGAGATTGGCGCGTAGCATTCTCACAATACATCCCGACATAGCCAGTGCGGTAGTAACACAGCAAGCAGAGAGAGTTTTCTGAGGCGCATCTCAATACTCATTCACACTGTGCTTTATAAACCCAAAATCTGCAGTGCACGCCCGTAGCAGCTTATTTGAACGTCGGTTTGGAGGTCATCGAAAACAAATCGTATTTATGAATGAAATGGGTACGAGATATTATTCTCTCTGTCTTATTTTTCTCTGATTACACTAGATTCTGAACGAATTTACTCTAAACTTTACAGTGTAGTAATTTGTCGGTCAATAGTCAAATTTGGAGTACCAAGGCTAAATTCATACCATTTTAAGAAGTCTTTCAGAAAAGGCTTACCAACAAAAAAAATTTTACGCTTGTAACCCAATGAAGCTTTTAAATAAACGAAAATAAATATACGAACAAACAACTTTTTCAATTTGAAAGTTTAGCAAATAAATTTGTACCCAAAAAGTTTTTGTTTGTTAAATTTAAAGGGCGTTTATTTTTTTGCAAACAACCGTAATCCTATAACTCAAAACTTTATTGCTTAACAGCGTTTAATCCATTCCAATAACTGAAGTGTTATAGAAGCTATATGAAATTCGTTGTATTACACAGGTGGAATTAATTTCGATACAAGAACTGTTGTTCAATAATTCAATGGAATTTGAAGGGATTTATCGTAAATCTATTGTATTTCAATATATTCTTATGTTATTAATTTTAGCAACAGTTTATATTGCAAATATCGAAACAAAGGATTGTTTCATAACCACAAAATAGGGTGGGAAGCATGCTATATTATATCGGTGTTTATAACGAGAAGATAGGATTTTAATACATGGTTAAACACGTAAACAAATTCACTTTGTAGATCAGAAGGGTTTTTTATTTTCGGATACTAAAGTGGCACTTGCAATCTCTAACAAATAGAAAATATTTTTTATGTTTTTTCCTTTAATCGTTCAATGAAAAATATAGAATTGTCACACTCACACTGACAACAAACTATTTTATGGTTTAAGAAACATTAACTCCGGGATTAATTAAAAATATTAATAAGGCTTAATACCTACTTCGTAAAATTTATATCGTCTGTGTTCGTTGGGTTTTGACAAGTTTTTGTCCTTGTACCCGTATTTGTAGTTATTTTGGGTATTCCGCCACTTGGCTTTTAAGAAAATTAATTTGAAATATTTTGAATAACAAAAACTTTATTTTGGTACTGTTTGATTATAGTTAAAAACTTGACGTTTCAGGACCTAGTCTCGTACCGTTGTCAAAAGTCAAAGAAAAATTTGAAAAGTTACCAAAAATTATATTAAAATAATAAAGCATTTTTAAACATACTAATGAACATTTTTATTGATGAACGATATTCATTAGTATTTTTTTAAATGTTACTTTAATGCAAATATTAATGTTTCTTTTTCATTTTAACAAAGCTGCTATTTTCAGTTTTCGCAGAAAGTGCGCCCCTTTCTCGAAACATTATTCTATATAAAATTTAGTTTTTGTCCTGTCATTGCTGATATCAACCCTAAGTACTAACGTACCGTGGGCATCTGAAGATAAGGGAAATGTAGTCAATTGACACGGGATTTAAAGAATTGGAGGCTGGGGGAAAGGGAAAACATTTGCAGGTAATTTGTTCCATAATCTGGAGATTGAGCGAGGGAAGTGGAATGTTCCAGGTTTTTGTAGATTGACAGTAAAGGGATGTATACGTACGCGCCTCTTATTATTCTGTTAATAACAGTCAAGGGGGGAATTACAGCGGCTAGTTCTTCAGAGCAAAATCCGTAGAAGTATGGATAGAAAAGGGGTAAATCCCCAATAGCGCGGCGATGACCGAGAGAAGGGAGTTTTCTTGTGAGGGCTGGGTCACTGATGAGTCGAATGGCTCTTTTTTGGATAGAATTAAGGATGTTAAGTGTCGAAAGTGATGCCGCTCTCCAGATGTGGGAGAGTACTCTAGGTTAGGTCTTATTTGTTAAACATAGAGAGTGTGTAATTTAGAAGGGCAGACGTATTTTCTGGCAAGCTTTATAGCTTCTGATGAGGCTATTGAAGTAATGCCATCTGAGATCACGTTCGAAAGCGATGCCAACAAGATCGAACGTTTCATTATTCTGTAGAGCCTGGCCATTCATGCTATTATTTTGCAACTCGCTTGATTTCTAAAAGATCCTTTTCTAGAATTTAGTGCTAAAATAAATTTAGTTCTGTTAGTTATTGTAATAAATAACAACCCTTAACAAACATATCAACTAATACATACATATTTAAATTGCCTGCACGCTGCCACACTATACACCTGCGACGCACCACTCACAACTAGAAGATTCTGCTCTTGAACCAGGAAAAATATTAACCTCTGTAAAAACGTTAATTGCAACCGGACGGTAGTGTTGCCAAATGTTGGAAACACTGCCGGGCGGTCTTCAGTACGTAGTCACACCACCACCACTATAGATAGGCGCAGCGCGATAGAACGACTTCAACGCGCGATGTCCTGGACGATGCCGATGGCACGACCCTTCAAACGTACCTGCTATTTGAAAAGACGTCACATACGGACACGTTTGCTACGCCGTGAATTGTAAGAGATCTTCCACTG
This sequence comes from Philopedon plagiatum, assembly GCA_963971165.1. NCBI lineage: Eukaryota > Metazoa > Arthropoda > Insecta > Coleoptera > Curculionidae > Philopedon > Philopedon plagiatum. The sequence goes on along the minus strand of OZ020191.1, from coordinate 38,838,814 downwards.
TCTTTTAGTTATTTAACTACAACGTTTCACCTGGTAAATATCTCCAGCCGTCCCCAGGAGCATATTATACAATTTTTATCTGAATATGAAGGGAAATATTTACCAGTTGAAACATTGTGATACAATACATAAAGACAATGAAAGTCCAAAGCACATCTATCGTTTAGGTTTTAATGGCTTTTGAACACTTTTATGACCCTCCTACACCAATACCCTAAAACTAGCACTTTTGGTGGTTTAGACCATAACGTAAAGAATTTTCCATACTCGATAAGCCAGATACGCCATTTATTATGGATATGTTTGATAGATATCCTACGCTCCCTGTAGCTTGAGGCTACTGAAAGTGAATTTGGAATTTCGTACTTTTCATTTATTTTTTAGAGTACTTCTATGAAATTTCAAGTTAATTGGACCAACTAATGTATTTTCTCCTTACAAACTTTCAACCCCCTTATGACCCCATTAGGGGTTGAATTTTGAAAAATCTTTTAGCGAATCTCTACATTATAAAATAAAACTACTGACCAAATTTCATTTTTATAGCTTAAGCGATTTCGGCTCGGCGATGATGAATCACTCAGTTAGCCAGGACATGCTATTTTATAAAGTATATACCTAGATTAAAGTACCCAAGTTTTAGGTGATATATGAAGCTAAGGTGATATTAGTAAGATCTTGCAATTAGAAATTGCCTATACGCTCACCCATAAACGATCAAATTAAAAGTGGAAATTCAGTTACATGGTTTATAAAAAACCTAAGTATTAAAAGGACTGCTTTCCTCATTTTTGGTAAGATTTTAAATTCATTTCGCAAATTCCGCAAAAACTCTGATAAAAGCACCACATAAAATTGTATTGTTTATCGGTAGCCTGTCGCAATGTCTATTGGCAAAATCTTCCTATTATAACTGAATCCTTAAACCCTATTTTAACTTACCGTTTGACAAGCCAAATCTCTTGCTTTGTTTAAAACAAGCCAAACATAAAACTACAAAAGCCAAATTTCTACATCCCGACAACTTTTCAGCATAATTTTATACCTTTGTTGAGCAAGAATTTATCGGGGTATTTTTATCTGAAATTTTAAACTTTACAGCTTTGCAAAGACTTTTTATTACAAAGCAAGACCAAATATATTTTACAAAATAGTTCTGTGGAAGGAATATTTTATAACTTGTTTGCTCAGGTTTGTTATGAAATAAAACACGGTGTGATTGATGAAATATAAACTAGGGGGCAAATATTTTATTTTAAACAGGTCATGTAGGCATGAGCAAATTATTTTACATTGTGCCCCTAAAGACCCCCTAGTCAACTAAATTAAATGGAAGTTCTGAAAACTGTGAACTATTGAGATAATACAGCAAGCTCAAGTTTACTACAATAACATTTGTATATAATTGTATTATATTGGATGGAACTAATGTTTTATTCAACTAATAAGGCCTTAATAAAAAAATATATCCGAACAAAAGTAAATTAAGAAAGTTTTATTGACTCAATAAAATTTCGTTTATAGTAGTAATGTATGTTGTATGTATTCGCCAATAAAATTGTATTAAACCAACATTCTTTATTCTTGAAAATATTTTGCCCATAGTATATCCCACTGAAGAGAAAATAGCTTGCACTGCTACAACTAATAAAAAATTCGGTCACGAGCAAGCTATACTTGAATAATTGTGTTCAGTGCTATCAGTTACACTCACTTAACCAGAGCAAACCTCGCCGCCCGATCTTCGATGATTTGCCGCGCTACCCGCCGCCGACAGCACCAACGCCGTATCACATCGCGTATGCGCAGAGCATTGAAAAACGTGTAAAGACAAAAAGTGTTCCTAACATTGAGAGAAATATTTTTTTTTCAAAAAACTGTTTCTCTAATTCCAATGGTTCAGCCGTTATAAGGCAATAAACAATTAAATCGTTTATAACAATTGATCGCGCTAGAATTTTTCAATCCTAATAATTTTGGTTCAATCTAGGTTCACCTAATTCTCAATGTTGTTGTATATATATTGTTGAATTCGTGCTTCAATAAACTTTCATTTGACACTGTTTGATGCTCTTAAGTTTTTTTTCCATTTCCCAATTTGCCCCCAAAACTTGACTCCCAGAATTAAAATTCAACTTTTTATACTTCACGTCTATAATTGAGCCACCACACTCTATCTCTGTGCGAATTGCATCAAAGCTACAAATCTTTATTTTAAAAGTAAAAAAATAGAAAAAATTCAACTAATTTCCATCACAGCAAATCGGTGAAAACAAAGTAATTTAGGAAGTAATGCACAAATCAAATAACAAATTGTATACTAAAATGTTACATAACAGTACTAGCAATTTACCTTCAATGTAGTATATTGTGATAAAATATTTTAAATCAAATAAAAAACAATGAAGTAAGTACGCAATATATTGCGGACAATGATTTATATAGTCCAGTACCGATATGAACTTCGCGCACCGAGAGTTTCTCTTAATAACTTAACTTTCAAAATTACTCTAATTTTTGGCAAAACAATAATACAAGCAATTGTTTTCTAGGACCTTTAGAAATATTTATCAGATGTCCAAAGAACGTACTTGAAATCTTACGCTGCAGCCCCAATTAAATGTTTTCCGGGTTTGCTCAGTTTTATCTACATTAGGCTTTCCTGGATTTATCTCTCCCATTATTTATCTAAATAAAATCTGTTCGAAGTATACGACTCCAAAATTCAGTTGTTTAAAGCTTCCGTTGTTGAATGGAAATTACAAGTGCACGAGAAAATTGTAGGAAAATATCACCTTCTTTTTCCCTGAAATAACGCAAATTTGAACGAAATTGGGAATTCTTAGTCGGTATGAGATGCCTATAATAAAATGTGTTAATAAACAATAACGACAGTTTTGTAGGCGGGTGAAATATGCTATGTAATGTTCAACGACCGTAAGTAAGTTTTTATTGAACGATGGACAAACAAATATAAATAAATTTTCCTGGAGACACCAAAATTATCCCTAGGTAGATGTACTCCAATAATTGTCCTCTTGTTGCCAAGCTGCACCTCTGGTAAAAATCTTAAATAATGAGGGGAAAACTAGAAACAGTAATAATATGTACATATATACATACGTACATTGTTAATCAAAGAAATGTAAAGTAAAAGACCGAAAGCATAACACTATTATTGCTGTAAGACCAATAATTTTTGACAATCCTGCATATTCCATTTTTGAATGTAATATTTTAGATGCTGGAGAAATCATAATTACGAGTGGGCTTTCTACACAACATTATGCTTTTACGTAAGTCCCAATAGAAAAGTAAAAAGTAAACTTAATTTCCTTCTAAAGGGGGGTAAAATCCCTTTCGGTTCATTTCGTGCAATAAAAACACCAACAGAAATAAAAACATAGCCTAAAATAGGTCATTAAAAGGGTATAAACTCGGAACCGCCTAAATTCTTTTTGTTGACCCTTTTATCTACGTTTTCCTCTTTTTCTGGCTATATACCTTGTTGTGGGAAATAAAAGCTTAAATAAGGTGACGATGTGCCATTTTCCGTAATAACAAAAATGTGATTTTTTTATTCTTAAACTATGCGACATTTAGGAAAAGGTATATTAAATTTTAAGAAGAGAATGAGGGACTATAATAGAAATGTACCAGTCGTATTTCTCTAAATTACAATCTTTAGAACGCTATAAGTAGTATGAATGACATTGTTAAAGGCTAGATAAGTTTAATAGAATATGGGAAATAATGTACTCTTTTACTAGACTTTCATTTTTGTGGCATTGTAAAAAAACAGAATTTTCGGTGTTCTTCCTTTTTAACATTTTTTAAGTTTTGCGAAAGAAAATTAACTAGAAAAAGAAAACCGAAATGCACTTTCTAACAAATTGTCGCAAACGATGTATTTACGGTACAACACCCACACCCACATATTGACACAACTTTGAAAATTTAAATGGATAGGAAAGTTGTTACATTCAGCGATTAACTCCGTCCCTTTTCAATATATTCATAATGACAAGGATGATATCTGATTATATTTATTTATAATAAAAAATTAAATTAAGAAGTAGCCCATTGTCAGCCGCAATAACCGAGTAATTCTCAGTCGTAGTAACTGAAAAAGTTTGTATTTGTCATAATTTACACAAATGTTATATTTAAAAATGTACTTAAAATATACTTAATTTACTGAATTTTTTATATGGGGCAACCCTATACAGGGTATCCGAAAAGTATTGGCAAATATCTTTGCTACTAGTAAAGAAGGATACACCAAATTTTAGGTGTATCTTATTGCTTAATAAATATACTTTTTCATGTAATTTAACTTTATCAACCCCCTTGAGGGGCGACGCTAGGGAGTTGAGGTCAAAATTTTAAATGCAACCCTATGCCGTGTGGCAACTGATTTTAAAGGTCTTCAAGAAAAAACATTTTAACGCAAACCCGCGGTCTGTAACTTAATTCTTTTTTAAATGGCAAGCCTTTCAAAACTGAAAATCGTGAAAAAAAGGTCAAAATTTAAATACTTTTATTTCTCTTATTACTTTAAAAGTGTTTCAAAATGACCACTACGAACTTCTTGGCAGTAATAAAGGAGATTTTGAAACTCAATTCTTACATTTTTAAAAATGGCAGGTGTTATTGTCCAAGATATCTGCAACCGGCAAAATAATTTAAAGAATGCAAGGGACGCCTTAACCAACGTTGCAACTTTGTTTGTATACCAGATGTGGTAAGAAAAGTTTAAATCTTATTAACGCAAAATTAAACAGTTTTTCAAAACTGGTTTACAAATAATTGGTAACGTTGTTTATACCTTCCATTGCATTCTTTAAATTCTTTTGCCGGTTTCAGACATCTTGGGCAGACTACACTCCTTGGCAGACGTTGACAATTCTTTGGCGTAAATCATCTAAATTTTCGAGCATTGTTAGGTACAGTGACGGAAATAAAATTTCGTACACTTATTTTTTCCCAATGTGATGTCGGTTTTTGTGCACATACCTAGATTACCTGGAAATACATTTCACTTTTTGACAAATATTTATTGGTGTCATCAGATTTGAAAATTATATTGAATTTCAAAAAATTTTGTGAATATGAATGAACTCGAGAAGGCGAGATTAATTACTTTATTCGAAGAAGGTGTTTCTCTAGGAAGAATAGCTGAGCAAGTTGGGAAACCAAGAAGTACTATACAAAGCCTTCCAACTAAATGGGAAAATACAGGATCATTGGATAGAAGGGCTGGAAGTGGCAGAAGAAAAATTTCAAACGAAAATCAAGACAATGATCTTATAGATTTTTTGCGAAACAATCAATTTCAGACAGCTGTTGAAGCACACAACCAAACTAATTTTCCTGGGACAGTAAGAACGGCAAGAAATCGTATAAGGAAAAATTCAGAATTGAGAAATAGGGTAGCTGCTAGAAAGCCATTTTTGACAAATATGAATAAAGAGCATAGAATGGGGTTTGCACTGGAATATTTACCGCAAGGTATGGATTTTTGGGATAATGTGGTATTTACTGATGAGAAGATTTTTCAATCTTATTATAGCGGGCAGATTAGAGTATATAGACCGCCAAATACACGGTACGAAGAAAGATATACCCAACATGTTAAAAAAGTGGAAGATTTTCTGTTAATGTATGGGGGTATATGTCTTCCAGAGGGCTAGGAATATGCCACCGTATTCGAGAAACATTTAATACTGAAGCTTATATACACATCCTCCATAATGTTATGTTGCCATCAGTAAACAATATATTTCAACAAAGAAATTTTATATACCATCATGACAACTGCCCCGTCCATACAGCAAGGAGAGTTTCTGACTGGCTATTGGAAAATAACATTACGTTGTTACCTTGGCCCTCAAGAAGCCCTGATATCAATCCAATGGAAAACGTTTGGGGATATATCGTGAAAGAAATTAACAAGAGCAATGATTTCCATCCTCAAAACAGTGACGATTTGTGGAATAAAATTGAGGAAATCTGGAATAACTACAATTTTCATCACGCCCAAATGCTGGTAGCATCAATGCCCAGACGTTTAAACTTATTAGTGGAAAAAAATGGTTCCGCTTTAAAATATTAAACCAGTGTTTTTTTTTTAAATATTTTAATAACCTGTATTATATTTCATTTTGAAGTATGTGCGCCTTCTTTGAATAAATATTTTTATATTATTAATATTGGTTTCTTGACCGTTTTTGATTAAATTGACAGAGCTATTAAACTATCTGATTATAAACACAGACCAAAAAACTTAAAAAAAGTACGAAATATCTTACAAAACAATAACTACCCTAAAAAGTTCTATGAACCAATCATAAAAGCAAAAATAAACAAAATATACAACCCACAGAAAAATATCCCCAAAAATATGAATGAAAACCATTACGTATCTACTCCATACATAAAAGAAATAAACCAGAAAATTAAAAAAATACTTCACCCACACAAAATCAAAATAGCAGAAAAACCAATTAATAATTCAAGAAATCTATTCACAAATCTAAAACCAAATATTCCAAAAACAAACCAGTCGCAACTCATTTACAAAATAAATTGCCTTGATTGCCCAAAAACCTATATTGGGCAAACAAAGCAATATCTTAAAAACAGAATTAAGGAACATCAAAACAGTATTAGAAATGTTAGTCACAGTTCAACAGCTCTATCAAATGACTCACTAGAATATTTACACAACTTTAATTTTAATAACGTAGAAATCTTAGATTATGAATCAAACTACAAAAAACGAAACATAAAGGAAATGATACATATTAAAAAAAACCCATAACACCCTAAACTATAGAACAGATACGGATAATTTAAGTACCATTTACAACAACCTTATCATAAAAAAGTAAAAGCAAAATTTTTGTGTCCCTACCCTTAAACATCTGGAATAATAAAACCAAAGCTCTTTACTGTAAACATCCACAAATCAGTCTAGTTTAAAACCCTGTTGCAATAAGTCATTTTGTTAAAATGTAGTGTTTAAGTGAAATCAATTTAAAAGGTATGTCCTATTCTACTATCTCTTGTTTATATAAATCTTACATAGAAAAATATATTACTATTACACCTTTGTTATTAGGATTCTGATGATGGTTTAGAGATGAAATAAACCGAAACGTCAAAACCATTTCAAGACTTTAATTTAAACTGACCGAAAGCCCAAGAAGTACAATAAAACTATTTTTATATTATAACGTAGTTTTTTCTTTTATTACTGAAATACCAAACCCAAGGTATAAAGGTGAGATAAAGGCAAAAAGCACAGTTTACCAAAATATTCAAAATTGACATAAAATCTTAACCCTAGTGTACGAAATTTTATTTCCATGACTGTATACTCGTTGGTCTAAGTGTCTCCAAGGGAAAAAATTAAGAGGAGCAAAGTCCAGAGAACGAGGAGGCCATTTAATAAATCCACTTCGCTCCATCCCCGCTCCGGAAATACATTATTTAGAAAATAAAAATGAGGAGGCCTTGTTGCAAAAATGGATCATAATTTTAATTTTCCTCTTCAATGGCTGTTACAATAATTGCAGGTAAACTAGCCTCTTCCAGAAGATTTAAATAAAGAGAGACCAGTTGTTCTACGTCATAGGATTCCGGCTCATACATTTAATTTCTGAGGATGTTGAGTGTGGGTTTCTTCAAACCAGTAAGGATTACTACCAGACCAGTATCTACAGTTGTGTCTATTCACAGTACCAGTTAGAAAAAAACTTGACTAGTCAGTAAGACATATCGGGTTAAGCAAGTTTGGTACTATTGCATAAGATTTAGCATCTGCTTACCAAACAGTAACCTACATTAAGGATCATCCTCGTTTGGGTCTTGCACAAGATGTACCTGAACCCAACCCAACATTGTAGGATAAAACTTGTGTTTAGAGGAGGCAAGTTAGATCTGGAAAGTCGAAATAAGCAAAAAAATTATGCAATGGATGAAACCAATTGGAATGGGCTCCCAAAGATGTCCAGATGATTGTATGAAACTCTTTATAAAAATATTTTGTTGCTATTTTTTTATTAGCAATTTATTGCAAAAAAGTCCTTTTATGTATTTTTTCGTCATATCTCAGTTACTACTAAAATAGCGGAATTAAAATTTCAAAGTTACCCCCCATCCCTCAAAATAGATAGAAAGGCTAAATGTCAATAATGTGTGTGTGTGTGTGTGTGTGTGTAAATAGGTCTCCCTATCTCCCTATTAACTCACGAAAATTTTATGAAAATATTTTAGTGTTTTCGAGATATCGCCTTGTAACACTTTCAGAAACTCACCCAGTATAGCAAAACTTGTAGGTTCTGGTGTAACCCTGAAATTTCCCCAGTTATGCATATCCCATTAATCTTCTAATTTTTATCCTTGACTCAATATTTAACACTGTTTCGTAATGATTCATAAAGATAACTAGGAAAATATTATTTTGAAAAATATTTTTTGCTAACATTCCTTAGACTCTAGCATTCAGATTCACTTAAAAAGATTTAAGTTTTAGGACTGGTTTAAATCAATATCTTTCAGTTGATCAGTAGCCTTTAAAAACTCATGAGTTATTCTAATATTTCATTGATAAGCTTGGTTTTCAAGTGATGTTCATCTTAAAACGTGTTGCTAGAACGAATTTAGTTTTATTATAAATTTGCGAAAAACCTCAGACATAAATTGATAGTACTAAACTTAGTTGTCTCATTCTTAACACTTTTTATACGTTTGGTTCTCCAATTAGACCAGTCTAGCGTTGAAGAATCTGCCCGAAAAATTAAACTTCATTCCTTAAAAAGGTTTTTTTATGAACATTTAAAAAACTATTGTTATGGCTACATAGAAAATTATTTATTAAACGAAGTGTAAGTCAATATTAGTTGATGTCAAATCACATCATTAAGCCATTAGAGTTAAACGCTATGTTGAATACTGACACTCATAATTTAGTAGCAGATCGCCGCAGGTTAGTTCTTATCTAATGCTGTACCGTCTATTTGCAGGTTTATTCTCATATTCCCACATGGATTTTGAAGCTGACCGAGATCCAGGTCCGTCAGGAGATCCCTCTCTAGCTGATATGACGCGGTCTGCGCTCTCTATCCTACTTAAAAATCCCAAGGGCTTTTTCCTTGTTGTAGAAGGTTAGTGTTTTAACAAATTAGTGTGGTTTTTCATAGTTAAGTTGATAATGTTAAAGCCAGTAACAAAGTATATTGTGTGACCGAAGAAAGTACCATGTTGATGAAAATAAGTTTTGCACTTTATGGTAGTTCAACAGTAAACAAAAAGAAAATGGTAATGTGATAGCGATAAAACGAATGGAATATTTAATTCTGCTTTAGGTTGTCAATAGGGAGGGATTTTTATTAATGTTGAAAGAACTAAAACGAATAAACCTTTAATCTTGAAAGAGATAAGTTCTGAAAAAGAAAACCACTTTTGTCAGAGACATTAATAAACTACCATATAAGCGACTAGTAATATGTAAGTACATCATTCAAATGCACTTGTAAAAGCACGTTACGTATTGCAAAAGTGTTTGGTAAACACTTTTCCAAATATAGGGAGAAATTAATTAGTATAGGTAATACCAAAAAATATCTTTAACCGCGCCAGTGCAGTGCCCTCATGGAAGAAAATTTTATATCACTTCCAGTACACGCTCCAGAAAGAATACCGCATATTTACAGGGCTTTCTGGATACTACAATGATAAAAAGACATATTTGTGTCTCAATCACTCCTGTACATAGATGGTATAAAGAATGTTGGAAATAGCTTCTTTTATTACGCGGTCAAATGATCCTTAGTTCTTCTTGCCAAAAATAATATTAACATCACAACTAAATATGTAGTTAAGGACTTTCGTGTAAATATATACATAAATGTACATAATATTATTTATAATAGATTGCTTGCTTTCCAAAGCACGATTTCTGTACCTAGTTTCTCAACGGTAAGCTATCTGTATTATCCGAAGTTATTTTCATAAATGGAGATTAATTCTATTATGAATATTCACGTTTACCAGTTTTACTGGTGTGGCCCAATTTGTTACGTTGGATATTTAAATTTTACTTTTTAATAGCTTGTACAAATGAGTCTATGAAAACCACAGTGGTCTAAGTCAAAAAAGTAGTTTTGAGATATTAATGCTCAAAGATAAATGAGGATCAACAAATGTCGAAAAACAAATAGCGAATGGGTTTAGGAGATTTTTCTTGGGAAAAGCTAAATTTAAATTTTGTGATATTTGGTATTTTTAAAAAAATTATTCTTGTCCCTATTTTTGTAAAACTTGTGACTTAGACCACTAAGGCTTTCAATGTTTGTGTGTTAACGTATTTCGTAGAAAATATCTTCTCACTTTAATTATTTATTGTTTTCTACTTAAATCATCAGACGCATAGATTATAACTTATATTAATTAAAATTCATCATTATTGAACAAATAGTCTTCTAGGGGACCAATATCTTCTGGAACATTGCTATTTTCTCCATCAACTTTCAATGATCGAAAATAGTCTTGGTAGACGGGTATAAACTGAAACATTTCTTTCGTTTTTTTTCTTGCTCGCACTAACCGGGAGGCTAGATTTATAAAGTAGGGGCAGGCCAATATTCTTGATATCCATCAATCTACTCTTTTTATTTTTTGGAGCCAAATCCATTACTTTGAACGAAATATCTTCATTGAGGGGTTCTTTATAAAAAAAAATTATATGGCTGCTTCTTGTCGTTAAATTTAAACAATTTTACATCCGAAACATGTATTTTAACTTTTGATTAATCCAAAATAAAAAATTAGGTTCTTATTTTAAAAAATTATTTTTTTACGTTTTAGTTACTTGAACTTGTAGCATCAGATTCAGCAGATGCTGATGGCTCGTATTCACTCTCACTTTCTTCATATGGTTCAGCGTCAAAATCACTAATATTTTTTTTTTGGATTTAAAGAAAGCAGCATTTAACAGTCGATACAAAATGTTTACAGACATAATGGTCTAAGTCAGACTTGGACCACTATGGCTTTCATCGGTATATGTGGATGCGTTTTACATCCATATTGGTAGCGATATCTGTTAGTGTTGTATTGAAGATAGAAATTTCATATTTTGTCCAGAGGTAAATTACTACGTTAAAAGTACGATAGTGTCAAGAAACGCACTTCCGAAAAAACTGACTTAGACCACTCTGGCTTTCATAGGCTCAAATAATATTTTAATAGATAATTGATTATTTAAATTCCTCACAATAAAAGAAAAACTATTTACCAATTACGATAGTGTTACAAATGTCACAAATGTAAATTTGAAGATTGTATACCGGGATTCACTAAACAGGGTTAGCATTAAGTACTGGTTTCAATAAAGATTTTCTAGTTGATTCGTCTGGTTTCGAAAAGTTTTTTGTCTTGTCACTATTAATGAGTCGTTATTAACTTATAAGATATTCTAATATTTCAGCGAACTGGCTTGGTTTTCAGATGATTCTTATCTTGGAACTTACAGCTACAACAAATTTAGTCCTACTATTGTTAAAAGTGCATACTTAAATTGCCATTTTCTTTATAAGTTTGGAAATGAAGTCGGAAATAAATTCATAGTGAAATTATTAGTTGTCTTGTTCTTACACCTGTCACTTAAGATATTGATTGTTAAATTAGACGATCATGTGCTATGAAGGAAATTTTGAGCAGACTGAAAACCATTTACAAATAGATTAACTAACATTTAAACACGGTTTATTCTGACAAAAATTTTGGACCTACGTTGACAATCAGGGGTACCAATTGACAAGTATAAGAAAATCACAGCTCCACAAAAAAAAATCGATAAATTACCCCTGGAATATGACTATATCTACCATATGTTTTTGGGGTCGCTGAATCCAAATTCGGGGTCCATTTAACCCCATCACGTCAGGATTTTTTATAATCCTCAAAAGAAAAACTCGAATCCTCAAAAAATCCTCTATTCCAATCCATTGATCACTTAATCCCAATAACCCCATAACCTCTTTATTCCTTCATCCTTTAAACTCTTAATTCCTAAAACCCATAACCCCCAAAACCCATAAACCCCATAACCCCAAAACCCATAATAAGTGGTACATGCAAGTAGCAATGATGTCCAAAGATTTAACTTATAAGATTTCTTGCATGGAGCTATCCTTTGCTGAGTTATTGAGTTGTGTGGTTATTACAGAATATGGGGTTAAAACTCAATAAGCATGAATGGCTTGAACATCCTGTGTTTCAGTGCTTTAACGCACCAAAGTCGTTTTCTTACGGAGTTATGGGGTTTTAGGGGTATAGCATTTGGAGTCTATGAGGTTAAGGGGTTATGGGTTAAAGAAATTAAGGGGTTATGGGCTTGTAAAGTTATTAAAGAATATGAGTTTAAGGCTCAACAAGCATGCATGGCTCGAACATACTGTGTTTCAACGCGGATAAGTTTCTATCTTGCTGGGCTATGGGGTTTCGGGGTTATAGAGTTTTGAGGTTTATGGGTTTTGGGGTTTATGGGTTTCGGGGGTTATGGGTTTCAGGAATTAAGAGTTTAAGGGATGAATTAATAAAGAGGTTATGGGGTTATTGGGATTAAGTGATCAATGGATAGAGGATTTTTTGAGGATTCGGGTTTTTCGTTTGAGGTTTATAAAAAATCCTGACGTGATGGGGTCAAATGGACCCCGAATTTGGATTCAGCGATCCCAAAAACATATGGTACATATATTCATATTCCAGGGGTAATTTATCGAATTTTTTTTGTGGAGCTGTGTAATCAGCCAGATTCTCCAACGCTAGTCCGGTCTAATTTGACAACCAAAAGTTTTAAACTGACAAGTGTAAGATTAAGACAACTAACTTTTATACTATGAACTTATGTCTGAGCTTTTTCGCAAATTTATAAAGAAAAGGGCAATTTTAACACGTATATACTTTCGACAATAATGGAACAAAACTCATTACAGTAACTCGTTCCAGGATGAAAATCATTTGGAAACCAAGCAAATCTCTAAAATATCGGAATAATTCATAAGTTTTTAACGACGACTTATTAACAATGACAGGACAAAAACCTGTCAAAACATAACTGATCGATTATAAGGTTTTAATTTAAACCAGTACTAACTCTTAAACCTTCTTAGTGAATTTGAATGAATATGTCTAAGCTTTGTACTAAATAAAGTCTTAAGACAAGCAAAGAAAACGGGAGAACAAAACTGAATTGGCAAATTAAAAAGTTGCTACCGCTGGGACAGTTAAAAAATGGTTTTAGTCTTGTAAATTAGGCAGTTTATTTTTAAAAAATCTTTTTTATTAATTGAGTAAAGAATTATTTTGTGGACGTTAACTCTATGAGACTAAATGATCCCACTGACTAACGCGAATTCGCTGTCGCAGCGGTTGCGATTTTTTTATCATTGACGCTGACAATGTTTCTCATAATCAATATTTTAATTTTTTATTAAAATACAACTTTTGTTCTTGATAAAGAAATGCTTTTATTTTATCCCATTGTACCCCTATTAACATAAAATGAACAAAGAAAATTAAGAACAATAGTTTAAAAAATATATCAGATACCCTATTAAAATATATTTAGATTTGGCGGTTGTCTGCATCTCTGATTTTTGACATATCATGAGCATGACCTGTTGCAGTAACAACAGTATTCATTCCTCCAGTATCTTTTAAAATTTTAAAAAGCCATGGAAGAAAAAAATTTTTAGTTTCAATAAATCGCAACTATTTTCATGATTTTATCACAACTACTACTAATACTAATTACTACTTACTACTGAGAGTTGGAATTTAAAAACCATTAATATTTTAAATTTTATAAGAAGTAGTAACCATTACTTTAATAATAAAATACTATCCTCAAGTTTGCCTTCGCAGATTTCTATACTCCCATATGAAAAACCATAAATATTTTTTTAGGAAACGAGCAAGGAGCAAGTAATAAATGCAATAAGTCTTTATTTACAAAATAAGGTCTTCTTTATTGTTATCCTTTTCGTTTACTTATGTACATGACCTAGATCAACAAAATGTGCATTATCCATCATTCAATCAATCATCTCGGGATATCTGATATCGCAGTAATTTCGCCAAAACTTTTTGATAATTTTGTGTTTTCGCGCTAAAAGACTTCTTCTGGGAGAGTTTGAAAGAAAATCGTTGAAAAAATGCTTTTTCCTTTTTAAATTTCATTCTCATATTATTTGTGTTCAGGCTATAGCCGTGACGTGTGCCATATTGATAGATTTTTCAAGAATATATGGGAACTACAGTTTACCACTAGATCGCAACGAGGCTATTTGAGAGGTGCTAGGTCGAATAAATATCAGTGAAGTGTAATTAACTGTGAATCCCAGATTACTGTTAGCTATTTAGGCCAAATAATGACTTCCGGGTTTCTCCTGCATCTAGCTTGAACATCGCTGAAGCTTCGTCGATAATTTCAGGTGACTTCTTCAGAGTTGATCGCTGCTGTCTTGAACTGGACAGTCCAGTTGGTGTGGTCGGCGAATCGTCACAAATATCAAAATTAGATGCAGCTGAAATTCGGAAGTCATTTTTTTTATCTAAGACATCCCACGTAGACTTCAAGCCTAAGTACTAACGTACCGTGGGCATCTGAAGAGAAGGGAAATGTAGTCTATTGACACGGGATTTAAATAATTGGAGACTGGGATAGAAAGGGAAAACATCTGCAGGCAATTTGTTCCATAATCTGTAAACCCTAGGTATGAATTAGCGAGGCAAGTGATCTTTATAGGCTTTTGTAGCTGGACAGTAAATGGATGCATACGTAACGCACCTCTTGTTATTCTGTTAGGAACAGTCAAGGGGGGGCCAATACTGGCTGGTTCTTCAGAGCACAATCCGTGGAAGTACCGGTAGAAAAGGCATAAATCCTCGACAGCGCGGCGATGAGCGAGAAAAGCGAGTTTTCTTGTGAGGGCTTGATCATGAATGAGTCGAATGGAAGGTGATGCCGCTCCCCAGATGTGGAAGCAGTACTCTAGGTTAGGTCTTATTTGAGAAACATAGAGAGTGTATAAGTTCGAAGGGGAGAAGTATTCTCTGGCTCGAAAGAGAAAATCAAGCTTTTTAGCAGCTGATGTGGCTACTGAAGCAATGTGTTTGTGCCAACTAAGATCATGTTCGAAAGCGATGCCAACAAGATCGACCGTTTCATTGTTCTGTAGGACTTGGCCATTCATGTGGATGGGATAAGCGTTGCCAGATTTTTTGCGTGACAGGGAGCAAGACTGGATTTTGGAGGCGTTATACCGAACAAGGTTTTTGATGTCCCAGTCTAAGATTAATTGAAGATCTTCTGAAAGGGATAGGTACATAGATCTTCGTGTATTATCCATCTCTTGATTCGAGACTTGTCTGGAAAAATGAATATTGGAATGAAGAGTACTATCGTCAGCATAACTATGGATGCGATTGGTACTTGAAGAGAGCAGCTCATTAATGTGAAGAAGAAATAGGATTGGTGTCAGGACGGAACCTTGGGGGACGCCAGCACTGATATGATGGAAGTTAGATGAGTGACTGTCAACCACGACAGATATTCACCGATTAGAGAGGAAGCTACCGATCTAAGTACATAGTTTGGTAGAAAGACCGTAAAATGATAGTTTGTAAAGGAGTGCAGCATACCATACTTGGTCAAAGACCTTGGAAATATCAAAAGCAACAATTTGAGATTCGCCATGAAATTCAAGAGACTTGTTCCAGTTATGAGTGACCAAGCTAAGGAGATCAGCTGTGGGTCTTAACGAAATCCGTACTGTCTGTCATGGATGATTTTGTGTTTTTCTAGATATTTTGGAAGTTGCAAGTTGCTCGCTTTCTCCATAACTTTGCTGACAACAAAGAGAAGAGAGATAGATCTATAATTGGATGGAAGGGACTTGGAACCTTTCTTCGGGACAGACCGCACACGAGCAGTCTTCCAGCTCTCCGGGAAGATACCTTTGTCATAAGAAATCTGTTAAGGCGAATTAGGGTGGGTGCGAGTTCTGGAGCGCATTTTTTTAGAACAATTGCTGGTATGCCATCCAGACCGGAGGACTTTTAGGTGTCAACGGATAGAAGAATTTTTTGAACTTGTTTGACTGTAAGTATTATGTCGGGAATTTTTCGGGGTACGGACGTAGCGTTGGAAGAGCGAAATTGGCGGGGAGGATTAGGGTGGAATTGGCAACGAATTATTTTTCAAATAGTTCAGCTTTCCTTTAAAGGTAGGGATAATTTCGTTGTCAGAGTTAAGGGGAGGAAAAGTGTTTCTTCAGAAGTTTTGACTAATGTTTTTGACAAGTGATCAGAAAGAGTTGCTGCCGTTGGGACCGGAAATCACTTTATCCTTTATGTGGTTGTTAAAACTATTTTTGGACTCTAAGATAGTTTGGTTGCATTGATTTCTTGCCTCGGTGAAAATCAGACGATTTTCGGGTGTATTATTTTCAACATACCTTTTGTGAGCTTGGAAGTTATTGAGCCTGGCTTTAACACAGGTCTTGAAAAACCGTGGCTTTTGGTGGTGGGGTATAGGTTTTTTGCGGGTATGAGGAATGAAATTTTCAATACCCGCTTGAATGATATCTGTGATATGAGAGCAAATTTCGGAGGGATCGGGAGTGGGAAAACAGACACGGTTCCAAGGGAAAGCAGAGAGGAAGTTTCGAAAACCATCCTGGTCAGCAGAATTGTAGTGCCAGAGCGTGCGTTCTGGCATGATTTTAGTGACCTCATGATGTATGGGACAAGAGACGGTAATGAGGCCATGATCTGAACGACCAAGGGGAGCGTATACAGATATTAAGATGTTAAGTATGGCTCAAGATGGTTGGTAAGAAAATTGGATTTGGATTATGGGTAGAAACGCAGGAAAGGATGTTGGCTATCTGATTAATTTGGTGAGCGAGTTGCTGATTGCAAAGTTTTCTGCCGCTCTTCCTTCTGGGTCGATTTTTGTGGATCCTAACCATTTCTTGCTATGGACGTTGAAGTCGCCTAGGACGATAACTTTAGCAGAGGCAAATTCAGAGATAAGATGGTCAATTTTAGCCGAGAGAAAATCAAAGAACTCATTGTAGGTGTTGTCTGGGGGAGAGCGATAGATGCAGCAGATAAATTTAGTAGTAGATGTAAGGGCAAGTTTTAGCCAGAGAATATCAGGTTTGACTGATTCTAGGTTCGGGAGTCTGGTGCAAAAAATACTGCTGCGAACATAGGCGCATTCCCCACCATGAAGACGAAAAGATGACAGAGGTTCATAGCCTGGAAACAAGAGATGATTGGTTGAGGATGTGTGACTGATTTGGGTTTCGGTCGAAGTGACAGATAAAGACGAGAGAAGAGAAAGAATGACAGTCTGAAAAGGAAAGGAAAAGAAAAAACCCACTCACGCACTCAGGGCTGGAAATATCCGCTAAGATTTCACCAGCTCTTTAAGTGGGTGCGTGGGATGGTACCTCCTCGGTCGAGGAAAAGCTAATGTACCACCTACATTACTTCTATTGAGAAAAGTCAGCGAAAACATACCTACAAATATTTAATCGAGAAAATAAAACTAGGGACTTTATTGATCCTAAAAATTATTTTTTAAAGTTTCTTACAGATATATGGAATCTAGAGTTTATCGCTGAATCTGAACGACATTATTTGAGAAATTGTACCAAAGAATAATATGGGCTACCTCAATAGAAGAATTATTATGTGTTACTTTTCGGAGCCCTCCATGGGTATATTTCGCGTGATGGGTTAAGCACCATTAACCTGCAGTATATGTATCGGATTATAACCATTTCCCTCTTGCACACACCTGAACAACTTAGAAATAAATACCTTTTCGAAGTTTGTTTTTCTGATGCGAATTATAAAACTGAAAAGAGATTTTATTTAAAAGATGATGTTGTTCCAAAAAAACTTGGTTACTCAGAATGTTTCGAAAATGACGACGTGAAAGTTCTTTACCATCTTGGACCTATAGAGGCAAGCAGTCCATCCCTTTGCGTCGTAGCCTATAATATCGTTGGTTGTACTAACACACACTACCTTGTGGCGGTCATTGTCTTCCACGAGATGCCGATCGAGTAAACAAAACTAGACGCATTAGAAATTCGAAATTCATCACTTTCATCTAGAACAGCCTGCGGAAGCATATGCGAAATTTAATTTTGACAGAAGAACTAGATACTTAATTGATCTTAAAATTAATTGTTGGTTATTGATCCATAACCAACAAAGACATATTCTAATTCGTGCGTTATTGTTAAGATTTCATAAAGCCGCCATATAAAATACGACCTTTATTCAACCAAATTCAAATAAAAGCGTCCAAACAATCTATTATACTGGTAAAAGCAACTCAGTTTTAAGGCGTTTGTTCTTTAACTGGGCCAACGTAATTTTCTTTATGACCTAGTAAACTACAACTTTGTTTGTGCTTACAATGTCGCTGAAATTCACCCATTTCCAGGGAATAAACAAATAATTTTTTAATTATAAGGTTTTATGAAATGTATGATATTTGTTTTTGTGTGGAAGTTATTAAGTCAAGACAAGGGCTGTTAATAAAAATTATCAAACATAAAATATCAAAAAAGGTCAGCGCCAAACTTCTCCACAGGTATTTATAGGTTTTAGCTGTCAGTGGATATATCTAACAATGTCATTTTGAATATGGGAAGCTACAAGTATTTTTTTCATTCTTACGTACTACAGGAGTTAAATACTCAATTGCTAGGGTTTGATCCCAGCTTTTAGTAAAATCGCGTTAATCAGCCTTGCAATCGTGGCAGACGACTGCAACCAAGGGGGGGGGGGGTGGGGGTTTGGCAGACAAAACCATTGTTTTTATATAAATTTGTATATATATATACTACCGTGCTGTATAATGTTTATAATAACTACTATAAAAGATCAATTGGGGGGGGGGGTGTTTAACACCCCCCCCCCCAGCGGTACGCCTCTGGCAACAGGAAAGCAAACAAGTGTGAAGTGCAACATTTTAAAGAAATATATAAAATAAAAAATATTAATAATAATAATTAATTAAAAGAAAATACTAGCAAAATAATGCACCAGATTCTTCATCGCTAGTCCGGTCTAATTGACAACTTAAAGTTGTAAACTGACAAGTGTTAGAATAAGATAACTAAGTTTGATTTTATGAATTTGTTTCTTAGTTTTTTAAAGAATTTATAAAGAAAATATCAATTTCAGCACCACCACAATAAATAGAACAAAATTTATTCTAGCAACACGTCCCGAGATGAAAATCATTGAAAAACCAAGCAAATCGCAGCAATATTAGAATAATTCACCCGATTTTATTGACCACTTATACCAATGACAGGACAAACCACTGTCAGAACATGACAGATCAACTAGAAGATCTTAATTTAGACCAGTACTAAATCTTAAACCTTCTTAGTGAATCTGAACGTATAAATTTAATTGGATGTGCAAAAACTCTTGATTAAAAAAAAAACGTTTTATAAAATACAGCAAAGAAAAAGCGAAAGTCTTTAAGTGATACCAAAAAATAAATAAATTCAGAAAGTGAATTAAAATAAGTAATTAAAACAAATGTTTTTGAAATTGAAATTCTACTTGAATTCTCTTAAACATGAAGAAGAAATTAAGAAGTCCAAAGCAAAAAAGAAGTTTTAAAGAAATATATTTCCAACACTGAAATAATTTAAGTACAGAATAATTAATTTTAATTGACATATTTAGCAAATAAGGCATATGTTATTATATTCTAAACAGAAATTTAAATATTACATTTAAAAATCAGTTGTGTTATCGAGATAAAACACATGAAAAAATAGATATGTTGTTTTCTTTGTCAGGTTGTTACAATTACAAATAATAATCAATCCTTGTTCATACATTTTCAGAGTTCATACAGTACAGAGATTTTTTACAATAAAATAGAGAATATTAAACTACAGTTTGTTCCAACCCATTTAAAAAGCCAGTATTTTCCAACGTTTTATACTCAAGCAACAATAATAGGTGTTAAAGAATTAGATCCATAAAAGGTGGCGTAAGTACAAGAATGATAATGACTATAACTTGTTTAAAACATTAAGAGCGCGATGTAAAGTTTTAACCGCGAGTGACTTTAATAGTATAGCAAATCAGTGGAGAGTGACTTAATTCAGAATCCAAGGAGATTTTGGGACTATTCCTCTATTAAGAACCAGTTAGTGAGTAGAATTCCCAGCGGGATGCACTGAGGTGACACTTATCATGCGAGGGGTGGCTCCGAGGTGAGCGATCTCTTCGGGGAGTACTTCGAGGATGTTTTTGTGCCGCAGCGATATCAGTTCAACCCGGACACCTTCCTCGGATCTTCAATAATATGGATCTTCGTTGGGTTGTTCTCGAAAGAAATCATGTTTGGAAATCTTTGCAAGGTGTTTATCCCCATAAAGATGCCGGGTCAGACCAATTACCCTCTGTAAAGGACTTGGGTGTAATCTTTGAATCTCAATTGATTTTTGGCCCGCATGTGGATTCTGTTGTCAGTTCTGCTCTTAAGATCTTGGGGTACGTTACTCGAAAATGCAAACCCTTCAAAAATGTCAGGCCAATCATCTGCTTGTTCAACTCCATTGTTTTAGGTAAACTAAGTTTTGTCAGTATCGTTTGTCCGAAACAGGCGTCCTACGTTGATCGAATAGAGAATGTTCAAAATAGATCTTTAAAATATATCTCCTTTAAAAGGAGCTTTGTCATCCCTAATAACAATATTGCTCTAGGTCGGGATCACTTCTACTTGATGTCTCTTATAGGGACTGAAGACTGGTGTGATTTGATCTTTCTGTACAAAATTGTCAATAGCATAATACAGGCTCAGATATTCCTGCTCAGATTTGCATAAATGTCTCCCACTATAATTATTTATAGTAATATGCATAATAACACTTTTCAATATCTCATCTTAAGGTAAAAGCTATAATAAAACAACTTAACTACATGGGGTTGATGTCTGGAGGTTGGACTTTACCTTGGTAATTATATTGTATATTGTTTAGTGATTTTTTGATTTTTATGTTACAATTTTTTATTTCAATTTTTAGTTTGTGGATACTGTAGTGGATATACATATATCTAATAGTATCTCTGTTGTTCACAATAGAGAAATAAATAAACAACAGTCCTACTTTTACTTCTGCTAGTGTACACGGTCCTTGTGTTATATATTTTTATTGAGATAATTTTTATGTATGCTCAAAAAGCAGTCTTATCGAAAGACTAGAAAGGCATAGTATCGGCATGCTTGTTAAAAATTTATTGATTTCATTACTGTTAACTTACGTATTATGTAAGTGATGTCATATTTACCACAAAAGGTCTCTCTTGGCAACATTGGTGACCTAACACGAAAACAATCTTATCTCACGTAATCACTTGAAAATAAAAATTGTCTGCATTGCCGCCGGCCATCAAGAAAAATAAGTAACGACTCCAGTTTTATTGCTGCAGTTTCGTAAAATTAAAGCCCATAAAGATGACTGATAGAATTTAATGCGAGGTGTTATAAAGTGAAGAGCTATGATTTATCAGTTGACCAAAGCTGTAAAAGCTTTCGTTTAATGTTTATAATCTTTACTACCTTAACCTTTACAACCAAACATTTTACTGTAGCGTTCTTTAGCAACTAGTCTGCTAAGATTTTATTAATTTAATAACTTAGTTACAAAGACTACCTTAGATTATGTAGCGAACAATGGATAAAAGTACTCATTCATAATTCATTTTATCGCCAGGCGCCAATATCTAACATAATTATGAGAATGGACAAAGGAAAAGTAGTGATATGTTAGATTAAAAGTGTCATCTATCATCGTTCGTATGGCGCACATTTCTTACAATTGTCAAATGTCATATACCTGTGTTGAAAAAGACGGATCTTTATGATGAGGCTTTATTAAATGAAAACATACTGATTAAATTTTGCCCATTTGGCAGTCCTGCTATTAAGTATCCATTTAATATACTTCACTCCTTGCAGAGACTGTAAGGTCTTGTTGGCGGCAAAATAGGTGTAAATAAATCATGTATCTGATTTTCGTTACATAATACACTCATCGGCAAAAAAATGGACAAGAAAATTTTGGATCAAGTCTGATGTTAAATATCTTTACTAATTTTAAAACCGTTTTTAATGAAATTTTCGGTAGATTATAGAGGCATTTATCAAGATTATCACCTGCTTTTCGATTTAAGACAAATTTTGACATAAAATATGTAATATTATACCGGGGGAAACAAATGATACCTTTTTCCCTTAAGTTCTAAACACCCTGTGGAGAAATTAAGCGATGCGATGATGTTCTAGTGTATTTCATATGGAGGTTGCATCTTAGCTCAACATTTTGTTTTTTAATTCATCCAGATATCTGTTCTCTTTATAAAGATAGAAATTTTTTAGACAATCCCTTTAAGATTTAGGTTTTCTATGTCTAAATTAAATTTAACAGGGATGTCACTATTTTTCTTACTAAAATAAAGTGTCTTGTATTAGTCTTTATGTGCTATGCATGGTAAATAAACAAAAATGTACATTTTTAGTTAATTAAACAAAAACCGAAACAGAAACAAAAGTAATAACATCTAAAAACATAAAAGAAAATTGTTAATACTGCAATTGGCTGATTTACAAATTAATTTAATGAATTAATACCTCGAAGCACATCTGTCAGGCGGCGTGGTAAACTTTCAACGCAGTTAGCGATTTGTTCTTGAGAAATATTGTCCCATTCTTCATTCTTCTAAAAGGGTAATTCGCAAGTTGAAGATTGGTTTCGGGAGCAGGTTGTCGTTGTCGAATTCGTCACCCTAACATGTCCCAAACTTGCTCAATAGGGTTAAGATCTGTGCTACTAGCTGGCCACTGTAACTGCTGAATGTTAACTTCGTCCAGATATTCGGTTGCCACCCGTGCGACATATAGTCTTGCATTGTCATGCATCAGGCAAAAGTTCTCTCCTGTGAAATGGGTAAATGGTACTACATGTTCCGCTAAACAATCATTAATATAGCGGTCAGCCGTCATAGCACCATTTTCAATTATAACGAGCTCAGTACGTTCGTTAGTGGACACTCCAGCTCGGACCATTATACTTGCTCCTCCAAATGATACTTGTGGAGATATGCAGCATTGCGCTAATCGTTTCCTTGATCTTCTCCATATACGCTCGCGTCCGTCTGGTGAACGCAAGCAGAAACGGGATTCATCTGTAAACAGGACCCAGCCCCATTGTTCGACTGTCCAATTATTATGTTCCCGAGCGAAATGCAAACGCTCAGGCTGGGAAAAGAGCTGGGCATGCAGCTGGTATTCTAGGCTTCAGTTCTTGTTCACGCAGTCTACGGCAGACGGTGTCTGAGGAAATCTAAGTGCCACGAATATTTTCCAATTGACGACTAATGCCTGAAGATGGTACACCGCGATCGCGTAGGGCCGTTAACACAATCAAACGGTCATTACGAATATTCGTCTTACGTCTTCCGCCTGATCCTTGACGCCTAGAATACTCCCCAGGTTGTCGAAAGCAGCTGGTTGCATCCTGTACGGTACTCCTGGCTTTACCCAAGACGTTAGCAATATACTGTATATTTCGGCCGTCGTACGGCACAGGCAACATACTCTGGATGCATGTCCAGGCAATATTTCAAGCTCGACACTGACTATTCATGAAATAAAACGCTTGTTGCTAGGCAACTTATTACATTATCTGGGCGCTGATGTCTTGATGCGAATTTTTTTCCGCTGATACGGTAAAATTACAAGAGTTTTCTTAAAAAATTGTATCTTCTTAAAAAGAACAAATGTTGGAATAAATAAAAGAACAAAATATTGAGCATGATGCAAGCAAAGATGCAACTTCCATACGAAATACACTGGAACATCATCGCATTGCCTACTTTATCCACAGGTGTTTAGGACTTAAGGAAAAAAAGTATCATTTGTTTCCCCCGGTACTCATATTATCACCCATGTCAAAATTTGTCGTATATCGATAAGCAGGTGATAATCTTGATAGATGCATTACGAAATACCGAAAATTTCATTAAAAAAGGTCTAAAATTAGCAAGATTATTTAACATCAAACTTGATCCAAATTTTTCTTGTCTGTTTTTTTTGCTGATGAGTGTATGTTACTACAATTGCGATATACAACGCACGGTACCTAGTACTTGGGCTTGCTGCCTTCGTGGGTTGTAGGAAGATAAAAAAATAACACATATAAGAAAAGAATACTCCCGTCGCCTACTATTGGGAACGAAGGAAACGAAGAAAGGATCACGATGCATGACAAAGTAGTACGTATTGCCACGTAGAACGGACGTAGCTTATTTATGTCAGGGAAATTTGCAAACACTGAAGCTGAGATGGTCAGAATGAATATCCATATATTGGAATTAAACAAAGTAAGACGGCCTGGTTCTAGAAAACAAATAAAGGATACATCTATTGTTCAGGAGGAACTGATCCAGAACACCGTCATGGAGCAGCCATACTCGTTTCGGACAGAATAGCACAGTCGATTATAGACTTCGTCGCTTTACATAATATAGTGGCGTTATTAAAACTACAAACAACTCATAGGAACTTAAATATAATTCAGAATTACCCCCCAATAAGTGACAAACTAGATCAAGAAATAGGAGAATTTTATAACAAAGAAGATGAAGTAATACAAGAGCTACAAAACATAATAGAATCTGTAGTTCATTACAGCAAAATGTTCGGTTGATATCTCAATGTCTCCAAAACAAAAGTATTACTATTTTCGACGCCGCCAATAAATGCACACCTACGTGTCAAAGGACAAACAATAGAATAAGTAGCCTCAATAAAATATCTAGGAGCTAATATCAACGGTCAATGTGATCCGAAGAAAGAAATACTTTCAAGGATTGAACAAGCGAGGAAAACATTTGTCACAAGATTAGACCTTAGTCTGCAGCTCAGAACTCGAATGATCAGATGGTACATCTTCTTCTCAATCTTACTCTATTGGTGTGAAAGCTGTAAATAGACCCACAAACAGAAAAGAGAATAGAAGCCTCCGAAATGTACGTATAGGTACAGACGGATGCGGCGAATTTGCGAAGGATTACTAACGATGGGGTACTCCAACGCATGAACAAAGAAAAAGAACTTCTAAACACTATCAAGGAAAGAAACATGCAATATCTGGGTCATGCGATGAGAGGCGAAAGATACGAGTTACTTCGACTCATAACAGAGGGTAAAGTACAAGGAAATGCATTAGTAGCAACACGCCAGAACTCATGGTTGAATGAATTAAGACATGATCGTTCATGTACAGAAGTATTTAGTGCTGCAGCTTCCCAAACTACAATTGTCATTTGGATCGCCACTCGCCACCCTTCTGAAGAAGAGGGCGTAATAAGAAGAAGAAAGAACAGCAAATTTGAAATTATCTTGAAGACTACATTAAATGCAAAGAGACGTGTATTTTCAGTCTAACAGTGTAGTAGTAAATAAAATTGTGGTAATTTCTTCACTAACGACGACCTATATATCATGATGTTACTATCAAAGGTTTCTTCCCTGACTGTATAGAAACTTGTAAGTTTCACTCGCCAGACAAGGCTTTTCACTTTATTTTCTATTCTTTTTTGTACTATAAAATGATATCGTTCTTTTAATGTTTTACCGACAGTCCGGTCAGAAGAGTTTTTTCGTCTATGGTATTATTAGGAGATATATGAGAAAGCCACATAATGCAAGGTACTCCTACTTGTAATTCTTTATAATCTGTCAAAACATTCGCATTTAAATTATAAGCATCTTAACCTGAAATCGTGTCTATTATGTTCACTTTAATAATATCTAAGCCACGTTATGCATCCCTACCTGCTTAAATTACACAATCTTAGTTCGACCTAGTTTAGCATACAAATGGTTTGGAACTGAATTGCTTCTAACTGAATAATAGAATATTATAGCTTTTTCAAGTGAATTGCTAAATGAAAACATTGTTCGGCTTACTCCCGGATTCTGATTGATCTTTATAAAAAATTAATTAAATTCTTAATAGTAGAAAAAGCTATTTTGTTTCTATTGGCGTCCCCGTCTTAGTAGATTTGGTAATTTAATATTTAATTAAAATTACTTTTTAAACAATGTTCCTGATAATGTTTTTCTGATAAGAAAATTATAAAAATTGAATAAGCGATTACTCAGGTTTGATTTGGTTTTTACTCAAAGACAAAATCGAAGAATATCAAATGTTTTTACCCCCTAAAATTGTCAAATTTTCACCGAGCGAGGCAAGAAATCAATAATATCAAACTGTCTTACGTCCAGTTGCAGAAACAATTTAATCACGAATTAAACTAATTACACACTTATAATGTGACAGCACTCATGGTAACGTCATTGCCAAAAACGGCTCTAAACGTCAATTAAATTTACTAATTGATTAAAAGTTTTGTGCAACCCGCTGTTAGAGTCCAAAAATGCTTGTAACAACCGCATAAAAGATAAAGTGATTGCCTGTTCCAACGGCAGCAAATCTTCTTGGTCACTCGCCAGAAACATTAGTTAAATCTTCTGTAAAGGCATTTTCTTCCCCTGTCCTCTGACAATAAAACTGTCACCACCTCTAAAGGAAAAGCTGAATTATTTGCCAAATAATTCGCTGCCAATTCCACCCGTAACCCTCCTACCAATTTCGCTTTTTCAGCCGCTATGTCTGTTCCCCTCAAAATGTTCGACATAATACTTAAGATCAAACAAGGTGAAACTATTCTTCTATCCCTCCACCAAAAAATTCCTCCGGTGTCAATGGCATACAGAAATTCTAAAAAGTGTGCTCTATAAGAACAGGTTGGGTTGGGTCTCTAGAACAGGCACCCATCTTAATTTGTCTTTATCAGATCTCCTATAACAAAGGTACCTTCCCAGATAGCTGAAAGAGTTTTCGTGTACAGCCTGTCCCAAAAGAAGGTTTCAAGTCCCTTTCATTCAATTATAGACATATCTCTCTTCTTTCTGTTGTCAGCAAAGTTATGGGGAAGGCCATCAACTTGCAAATTCTAAAATAGATAGAAAAACACAAAATCATCCATGACAGACAGTACGGATTTCGTCATTAAAGTACCCACAGATGATCTTGTCACACATAACTGAAAGAAGTCTCTCGAGTTTCATGGCTGATTCCAGATTGTTGCTTTTGATGTTACGAAGACCTTTTACCAATTATCTCATGCAGCACTCCCCAACAAAGCACCTTCTTACAGTCTTTCTCCCGACCTGTGTACGTGGATCGGTAGCTTGCTCTCTAATCGGCGCATGCCTGTCGGGGTGAACAGTCACTCATCTAATTTTCATCCTATCAATGCTGAGTAACTCAAGGTTCAATCCTGGCACCAACCATATTTCCTTTTCACATTAATGACCTGCTCTCTTCAACTTCTAATCTCATCCGCAGTTATGCCGACCATAGTACTCTCCACTCCAACATTCCAATGTTCATTTTCCAGAAAAGTTTCGAATTAAGAGCTGGATAATAGACGCAGATCTATACACCTCTCCATTTTCCGAGATCTTCAATTAATCTTAGACTGGGGTGCCAAGACCCTGTTCAGTTCAACGCCTCTAAAACCCAGTCTTACTCTCTGTCAAGCAAAAAATCCGGCAACGATAATCCCATTTACATGAATGGCCAAGCCCTACAGAACAATGAAACGTTGGATCTTGTTGGCATCGCTTTCAATCATGATCTCAGCTAGCATAAACACATTATTTCAAGAGACACATGAGGAGCTAAAGAGCTTGACTTTCTCTTTGGAGTCAGAAAATACTATATACACACTATAATATATTTATCAAATAAGTTCTAACCAGATATTACCACATCTGGGGAGCAGCATCACGTTTGACACTTAATATCCTTAATTATATCCAAACGAGGGTAACTTGACTCATCAATGACCTAGTTCTCACAACAAAAGTTCCTTCTCTTGCTCATCGCCGCGCTGTTGGGATTAATCCCCTTTCTACAGATACTTCCACGGATTTTGCTCCGAAGAACTAGCCGCTATCCCCTTGACTATTTCTAGCAGAACAACGAAAGGCACGTTACGTATGCATCCCTTTACTGTCCAGCTGCAAAAGCCTAGAAAATCCTACTTCTCTCACTCATTCATACCTAGGGCCTGGGTTATCCGTATTATGGAACAAATTGCCAGCAGATATATTCCCTCTCCCAACCTCCAGTCCTTTAGATTCCGTGTCAATCCTAAGAGATTACATTTTCCTTCTCTTCAGACGCCCACGGTACGTTAGTACTTAGGCTTTAAGTCTATGTGGGCTATCTCAGATAAAAAAAAATCCAAATGTCACCCGTATTCTTAAATACTTTTAGTTTGGTTGAAAAACATAACAAACTTCTCCGCGAAATAATAAATTCCAACCAAAAAGGACTAAACACTAAACAGAGTAGCCTTAACCTACTAACTTTAAAATTATTTGCTTTTTATTAGCCATATTTTTTTCATATTGTATATTACTACATTACAGAAGACAATTTGTTTGATTGGGTTGGGAAAGGTCATGCAATTTCATTTCACTGAATACTCACTGCCCGTAAGTTTTTTTACAGGTGGGTCAAATTTTGTGATCAACTAGTTATATCAACGTAACAAGCAAAATGCACTTTTTAATTAATGAAGGTTGTTTAATAATGTGCCTAGTTCTGCCAAGAAATTATTTACCTATAAATAACACCTCAAATAACATAAAATAATAAAATTTCATTTTTGCTCTGACTATTTTTAAATGACGTGCTAACCTTCTTAATATCCTTTTTTATGATTTGATCACCTTTTATGTAGCAAAATGTGTTTGTATATCAAACCGGTTCTTCTATCCTTCTGTTTGGAGAAATATTTAATAACTAGCTCACTAAAATTATCAATACTTCTAATAAAAGGTTTTCAATGCTTAACATAGCTAAAGCGCTTAACTTTGACGTCCCCATTGTATTTCTTAAGAAAGTCTTAATCCTTTTTAGTGTCGAAAAGCACCTCTCGCTTTCCACTGTCATCATTGGAATAGTACACAAAATCTCTAATAATTTTACGCTTTCCATTTGAAGTGAATGTAGCTTCATCGGTATACATTATTTTCTTGAGAAAATCTCTGTCATTGAGAAAATATCATTGCGCCCAATAAAAATACTCAAGTCTTCCCAAATAATCGCCTTCGAAAAAAGTATGTAGATACTTTGGTTTGAACACTTGTATTCTCTTTTTTAGGCATTTCCATACTTTAGTTTTGTCAGTGTTTAAAAGACGTGCCACATTTCTGATACTGGCAAGAGGATCTTGTCTAAACGTTGCAATTATTCGTTCGTCATCGGCACACCTGGCATTACGGTTTATAGAGGATTTTCTTGGCCTAGGCGTTTGAACGTTTCCAGTAGAATTGATCAAATTATTAATAAATGCTACTGTTTTAACGTCGATATTTGGTCGATGCCGTGCATTAAAATTTATTGTAGCCTCTGAGAATGATGTATTTTCACCTACTATACGAATTATCTCCACTTTTTCGCGGACTGTTAAACGTGCCATTATTAAAAAACAAACTTTACTTACGAGAATTTGTGCGAACACCCAAATAATGTGAAGTGTCACTCAAACTTCAAAGTAATTTTGAATTGTTATTAGGCATTTGTTTGTCATGGCCAACTTTTCTTATAACGTGAACACCCTGTAAACTATATTTTTGAAATTCGGTAGGGGGGTGTTTTTGGTAACGCGGAATAAGATTATGGAATTTATGCCTGATATCTTTTTTGGAAAATTAGATTCATGTTTCTTCATAACGACTCCATTAGTGGAATTTGACATATTCTACCGTTCAACAACCTCCTGATGGGTTTGATGACCTTCCACCCAAAGTTTACAAAGTCGCATTTCCTATTGCATCAAAATTTGATTTGCCAGTGTCGAATATATCTGATTTATGGATAAACTTCAGTTTGTAGGGCATTCTAGATAGCGTAATGGCAGTAATCGCTATTTACCCTGTACAAAATATTAAACTCATATCTCGTAGATGCACACTGACCAGCAAATTAAAGCGATATCCTTTGTAAATTATTCCGACCAAACGCTTGATAATGGCATTGCCGCTACCTTAAACTCCGGTTTTCATAAACTAATTACTGTTGCAAATGGCACAAAATACGTCTGGGTTTTAAGGAGGAAATATTGTGAGACTAAGCTGCTTTTAACAGAACAATAAGAGGCTAAATTGCTTTTATCTAAATTTGTTTGTATGAAAACGTGTATTGTCCTCGTATACCTTTCCGAACGGACAAATTAGTCTTAATATGACTTAAGGTAAAGGATGAAGAAAATGAGATTTTGGAAGGTTGAAGGATTGTTTTCTCACGCTTCTGCATAAAATAATGCCTTACAAAATAGCGCTCCATATAATAGCGTGCAAAGTAACAGCGCCGCAACAACATGTAAGTAACGTTTCCCTACCGTAACTGAATGTTAATTAGCAGTAGTACCATATACCGGCGACATTTTGTTAAGGCACTATGTGGTCACATACTATTTTAATTTAGTCCTATTTTAAAACAAGATATAATTGTGGTGCTATTTTGATTCAGAGGCTTCCCCCATTTGATCACTACTTCTTAAGTGAACTCGCTTTATAGACTGTTTTTTTTTAATTTTACTTTCTAAGTGAGTGTTGGTTTCAAGATAGTCTATTAAAGTATTTATTTACCTTACTTGAAGTTCAGGATTACCAAAGAGGAAATGTCTGAATATGATATTAAAAGCAACTTTTTTATCACCCTGTTTGTAATGAAATGTTATGATATTATATTTTTGTATTTTGTTTATTAACTGTCCTTTTTATAAGAAAGGAACCTTGGTCGATATAAAGTACGATTTCTATTATTAGCATCATTAATAATTGTATTCATCTGCTACTCAAAAAATTGCATCCTATCAAAATAATCATGCGGTAAGAGCTATTAAAAGTTTGGGACATTTCATTTGAGATTTGAACTTTTTTTACTTTCGTGCTATGGTAGCAACTGCTCCAAGATTCTGTGAAATTTTCAGTAAGCTGACTTAAACTAAGCCGCTGATTCTTCTTAACTGCTAGGCATAGGTCCTTTTTAAAGTTTTCGGTCACTACAGTGGAATTTCTTCTTTGTTTTACATGTGAACTGACGACACAACCCGTTGTCATGTATTTTTCGTGCAATTGTAGCGCTGTGATCTTATTAGGAATAGTATTTCTAAGGCAAATTGAATTTCCTTGAAAAATTCATTCGGGGCCAACGTATACAGAGTTAACTCGATATCAAACTTCACAGCGCTGAAATGTCATGCATATTTCATACTTTTTTAACTAATATTCGTGTTCTTCAACCGCAAGCTAAGTGTGTGATTGACTGGACAATCTCTAGTCATATTGAAATGACCCATTAGAGACAGTCTCCTCAGTCTCAGTCCACCACTTTCTATTGCGGAGTTCATTGAGACATTAATGTCAGGACAGGTGATTTATTATTCATCAGCCCGTGCAGTGGTAAGTGTTTTAACATCGAGATTTATGTAAGTAAATTTACATTTATAGTTTATATAACTAAAAACGTTTTAGAGACCTTGTGAGGAAAATGAAAATAAATTATTGTATTTTCTCCATTTTTGTAATAAAGTAAAGTGAAATAGTATAAGTCGTTTACTTGGCAAATTATCGAAAACATTACAACTGTATTTTCGAAAAAATGTATTTTTAAAGAATTATATTTAATAAAAAAATGTTTTACAATTCTTTTTTTTTTTCTAAAATTTATTTCCCATAAATATATTCTCAATAAATTATTTCTTGTGAAATTTTTTTAAAGTACTCATTTCAAATTTCAGTTGACAATATTTTAACTACTACAAAAGTCAACGAAGCTTCCATTTCGCAGTCCTTAATAGGAACAATCACATAATATAATTTTGGCCTAGTTAAAGAAACAAATGTCTTGAAAACGAACTGCCATTAACTGAATAATGAATTATTGGAACGCTTTCATTTGAAAATGATTGAATGAAAGCACCGTTTTATTTAGTGGCTTTATTTTTACATTTTTACCCAAGTAAACCTCATTTAAAGAGCGATATGTTCAATTAAGAACGAGGAAATGCTGTTAGTTTTATTTAAAAATACTTACAGTAAATAAAATATAATAATTTTTAATAGTTACTGAACACTATTTTGTTAAAAAATCGACTTAAGGAAGTATTCCGGTATATTCATCGAACTAAATCAAAATGAGAAATGCTTTTAATAGACTTTTTAAAATATAGGGTGTCCAGTAAGTATATGTCAAACTCTCGGCAGTGTACAGAAGACGTCAAAATAACCCTAGAGTGTCTTATAATTTTTTTCCTAAGGTGCTCCATAACGGAGATATGGGGCCCTAAATGGGTACCCAGTGATTTACCTTTTGGGCTTTAACTTTATCTAACTTATATGTTTTAATGATATTTTGGCGTATTGTATAACCGATAAAGACCTTACAAATCCAGACCATAAATAACCTTTGACATTACCAAGGAAGTCAGGAACAGAGTTGCCACCACACTCGTAGGCCCAAAATTTTGACAGGTGTAACTTTTCAGAGCTAAAGCCTATGTTATTAGGAACTTTTGACAATTATCTAAAAAAAGATACTCCACATTTATTTCGAGAAAGTCAACCATTTTAGAGAAAAATCAATTTGTTTACGCCCACCTTGCAGATACGATAAATTCAAATAATTTAGATTACTACATTAAAAACCACCAGGTATTGTTTATTTTATCATGGTAGGTAATCCTTAATATGACAAGATTTGTCAAAGCCATTAAGTAATGGAGCCGCAATTTACAGAATCTAAGAACATTTGAAAGGGTTGATCGCAGCTCAAGAGAATGAGGTAATCAGAAAATTAAAACAGAATTTTACTTAAATCCATCTTTCCAATTTCATTTTAGGAAATGTTTTACCGCATCGTGGTGGCGAAGGGCCTACAAAAAGAGCAAGAAATCCTGAGTTAGAAGAACACATTCTGAATGAGGTTGCTGACAATCCTTGTAACAGGGTAAGAAAGCTCGCGAAGCTAAGAACAATTGCTTCATCCTTTCCATGTCCAAAAGGTACACGCAATGTCTCCAGAGGATTATCCTGCGAGACTAAATTACTCAAACTGGTTTTAGAGAAAATCCACATTTTACTAGAACTGTTTTATCTACGGATAAAGCTGGTTTCACAAGGAATGGTATTATAAATTGTCATAATTTATATGTTTGTCATGAAGAAAAGCCCATGCAGCAATACAGACTAGGCACCAACAACGATTTATGGTTAACGTTTGGGCGGGGATCATTGGGAATTATTTGATTGGGCCTTTCGTTTTGGAAGAGAGATTAACCGGTGCACTCTATTTCCAATTTTTACAATAAAATTTAACTAACCTTTTAGAAAATGTACCCTTGCAAGTTAGAGCTCAGATGTGGTTTATGCACGATAGTGCTCCACCACATTTTAACATTTTAGTGCGTCGCTATTTAACAGATACTTTTGCTAATCATTGGATGGATCGAGGTGGACCTGTTCTATAGCCACCAAGATGTCCTGACCCAAAATCCGTTAGGTTTTTTTTTTGGGCGTCTCAAAGAACGTTTATTCAACGAGGGGAAGAGTTGCTTAAAAGGATATCCCATTACTGCAATCTTATTCGAAATGATCCT
Organism: Philopedon plagiatum; assembly: GCA_963971165.1. Classification (NCBI taxonomy): domain Eukaryota; kingdom Metazoa; phylum Arthropoda; class Insecta; order Coleoptera; family Curculionidae; genus Philopedon; species Philopedon plagiatum. The sequence goes on along the minus strand of OZ020191.1, from coordinate 38,804,941 downwards.
GGAATCTTGTTTCAAGTACAGCGAGAAAAAATCCGCAGGATAAGATAGTGTATTAAAGTATAAGGTGCCGATTTTGAATATCTGCTTATGTAAACAACAAAAAAGCTGTACTTAACTGTTTTGCACAACTTTACGACGATTTAGCGATTTCCAAAATTTTATCAAAACCAAATTTTTATTAGTCGTTAAAGTTTTAGTTGCGCTTCATCTCTTTCTGTTTCTCTTGGGTAACGATCAACCCTATCAAGTATTGTTCTTCGATCTGATAAATTTCGATTTGGAAATTTCTGGACATAAATTCTTCTTGACTGTAGAGAATTTCATTATGATTGTCCATAAATTAGCATTACGCTAAATTATTAATTACATTGTTTTCTAGTAATAACTAGTATTAACTCAGTGTGTAGTAGTAGCTTATTATTAGATTTCGTTTAGTAATCGTTAATTAGTTAATATTAGAGAGTTTAGTTAATTTTGCATTATGTGTAATAACTGCTATTACTAGGGTGTGCATCATCATCTTCTCCAAAATGGTTGATTTTTTCGAAAGAAATGAAGATTATCTTTCTTAGATAATTGTTAATAATACAGCCGCTAGCAGTAGTTCTGTATTAAGTAAAAGGTCCCCGAGATAACTTAAGTGCATTGTGTGTCTTGATGTTAATATTATTGTTTTTTCTTTGTTACCACACAAGAATATGGTCACTTTAGTTTTTATAAAATTACTAGACATAGAGTAGTAAAAAAATAACCAACACTGTACAAAAAAATTAATTTTCTGCTATACTTACCTATTTTACAACTTTTTTCATTTAACAAAGTTAACTACATTCATTAGTTGCTCCCTGACTATAACATAATAATTCTTTAACACACCGTGATCGTGGTGATCGCCTTATTTTGCCAGTTCGCGCCACGGTGCGCCGTGCCGGTAGCGAGAAATAATATCGATTTATTATTATTATTATTATTATTATTATTATTATTATTATTATTATTATTATTATTATTATTATTATTATTATTATTATTAAATTATATTCTTCAATATGGTGATTTGTTTTGGCCTGAAGTTGAACTTCTATGTAGTGCTACGAACGCAGGAGAATATCAGACTAACCTATCACAATCCCATATATGTATATTTAGTTCATCTTTATGTACCTACAATACCTACATGTACATATGTAGCATGTCGTATGCAGGGAAAATGACATGTGAAAATATTTTTATGCAATAAATGTTTTAAAAGAGAGTTAGATTGAGACATGTTATAAAACCATGATATAGAGGAAGCAGATACTCGAATGATGTTGCATACAATGCACGCATCAGATAAAGGACACGAGAAAATTTACATCCTGTCTTCAGACACTGACATAGTTGTTATGGCGTTATATCATCTACAAACCTCTAAAGCCAGTGGACTAAAGGTTTTTTTTTATCACACTAACTGTTGAATAATTTAGGAACTTTGGATAAGAGCAGGATCAAGAGCTATAAAAGGAGATGTTCCACTATATATTATTGCTGCCCGTCACGGTTCAGCATTGTACTCAGTTCTTAATGCACTTTATCGCCTATCTGAAGCTGACTATATGAGCAAAGTTGGAACCAAAAATATCTGCACGGACAATGTACAAAATATTGACTAATTTTATTATAAATATTCTATATTTTTTTGACGCAGGTGTATCTGAATTCGACGTCGAAAATTCAGTTCGATGCGCAGATGAGTATTTGATACAAGGATAATCCTTCCAAAACTTTCGACGACTTAAGGTATTGGAAGTTTCATCATGGGAAGATGACCTCCTTATTAGAGCTTACACCTACGACTGCATCTATTATTGGACTACATATTTTGAGAACACTGTATATTGTTTATACCCAAAATAACTGCTTAGCAAAAAAAATGGTACCCCTTGAGCCTCTTTTATTTGGGTACAAAGAAGACAGAGGATATCTGGCACCAACATTTTCTCCTCTACTGAAGAATTAGTACCAAGCTGCAACTGTGTCAAATGCTCTCGAAAAAATTCCTGTTGCTGTCGCGTCGCGGGCCTACCATGTAGCTCTTTTTGTAACTGTCATACTGCAGACCAGTGCCAAAATCCTTAGTCCAATAAAGTGTACGTAAAAAAATATAATTTTTAAAATATGTTTTACATGTATAGATTTATTCATTTATTACAAACCCTGATGTAAATATTGTTTTCGAAACTTGGATGACTTCAGACCTTTAGTGTCATACCATGGTAAATTAAACCGATAAAAATAGTTTACTTAACTTTAAAATACGAACATAATATACGGGTTATATGAGGAAGAAGAAGCAAAATTTACGAATATACAGTGTGTCTGCTTAAGTTCGCAGCATATGGGAAACTTTTTATTATTAATTTTACGAAAAAAAGTTATTCTTCATAAAAAGTCCAAAACCTAAAATTCAACCATCAGATATCGAAATTTCCCAGCCATATACGAGGGCGGTCAGAAAATATGAATTTTAACAGTAAAATACTTTTATTTTTGACAATATCGAAAACTTTTATGAAGAAAATTTATTTAGAATTGTAAACTAATTTCTAATAAATAGTTACCTCTTTATTTATTAAAAATTTGATAACATTTACGTTTCTTAACCTCTGTCTTGCAGTATTTTGATGATGCATTAAAATAATTGATACATAACAAAATAATTTATTTTTCCTACGACCACCTATGAAAGTGATAAAAAAAGCACGGTTAACTTGGCGAGAAAGTGCCTTATATCACACTCGTGTTGAAAAGTACTTTACAACACACGTGTTGAAAAGTACTTGTCAACATGACATTGAAATAGATGGTGCCAATTTCATTTTTTTTATTTTCAGCACACTTGATAGAAATGTTAGTGTTGAGTGTTGAAAGTGAGGGTTTTAAAATACAGAAATTGAGGTTTTTTGTAAATATTTTTGTGGTCGTAGGAAAAATATTGTACATTACTCGTGTGAAAGTAATTTTCGCACACTCGTGGGATACTCGGCTATCGCCTCGTGCGACAACATTCCCACTCGTGTGAAAAATGTCACTTTCAACACTTGTTACGTAATATACTATTACAATTATCAACTTGGAATACAGTACTAATATTGTAATAATTACGTAAGAAGTTAATAATATTTGACGTTTAATGGCAGGTATGTAAATATCATGGCAAGCAAATTAGAAATGCATTCATATCAATGTGTTCACTTTGTAGGGTAGAGAATGGGAAAATGTACACAATCATATCAATTTTTATTTTTATGAAATTTTTAATGAATAACTATTTATTAGAAATTACTTTACAATTCTAAATAAATTTTCTTCATAAAAGTTTTCGATATCGTCAAAAATAAAAGTATTTTACTCTAGGGTAAAATTCATATTTTCTGACAGACCTCGTATATGACTGGGTAATTTCGATATCTGATGGTTGCATTTTAGGTTTTGGACTATGCAGAACTTTTTATGAAGAATAACTTTTTTTTTGTAAAATAAAAAAGTTTCCGATATGCTGCATATGCAGACACACTGTATATGTTGAAAAGCCTTTAAAAACATAACTGACCATTTTCCAGCCTGGTAACAAAAAAAATATGTTTTCTTAAACTTATTAAAATGATTTGCAAAAGAAATATATCGGGGACCTAAAAAAAAATACAGGATCGTACCTAGCGTATGGACTATAAAAGTATCTAATGAAATGGGTTTTATCTGTGAAAAGTGATACCTGTGGGCCCACGAGAGTGGTGGCAGGTCCGTTCCTGACTTGCTTGGTAATGTCAAAAGTTGTTTATGGTCTGCATTTATAGGTCTTTATTGTTTATATAATATGCCAAAATATCATTAAAATATACAAGTCTGGTCAAAAGTTACAGCCCAAAAGGTAAATCACTGGGTACCCCTTTTGGGCCCCATATGTCCGTTATGAAGTACCCTAGGGAAAAAATTATATGACACACTAGGGTTATTTTGACGTCTCCTGGACACTGCCCATAGTTTGACATATGCTTATTGGACCCACACGTAAAAAAGCAAATTTCATTTCAACAAAATTTTAGTGTAAATGTATGGGCAGTGGTTAGCGGAAATTTCATTGGTGCATATTATTTTCCAGAGAATTGAACTGGAAACAACTATTTCGAAAATTTGCTGAATAATTTGGCAGATATTTTCGATTTTCGATGAAACTTACCTTCCATCCACGGGTGGAAAGCAGACTTTCCACCCGTGGGCCGAATGCAGAAGTCAAAAAAAGTCACACTTTAAAAAATCAGAAATATCAATATTATATATATATATATATATATATATATATATATATATATATATATATATATATATATATGCCTAACTATTACAAAGAAAGATATTCCTTACTTAATCCCTGGGTATAATGGTGTATAAAACATTTATTTCTAAGCAAATTAAATACATATTAAACTTCGTATCAGTGAAATACTGTATAATGAGATCTTCCACCCTAAACATCACCGAAAATCCGTTTGGTTTAGTTTGTTGAACAAAACATGTTTTAATTAAACAGGGAATTGAAAGTTTCAGATCTTCACTGAAATGAGTTTACCCACATTTAACCAGACACCGTACGAATTAGGTATCTGTTATTCTGCAAAGTGTTGAGGATTATATTACTTGACACAATACATAATTTAACCGAAAAGGTCTTAAAAATTGTAAGATGAATTTTTATTCAGATTTACTAATTTTAGCTCATTAATGCCACATGCTAATGACCAATCAATGTACTTACCAAAAATAAAAGTACACTCCTTTGCCAGAGACCACTAAAAATAGCATGCCAGATAGCCCACGACAAATAATTATAGCTCCAGTAAGTAGACCCAAATAGTGCAAATAATGAAACAACGTTAAAAGTCTGGGAAAAAAATAATGATAATTTTTAAGCTAATTCTAGGATGTTGCAACGCCTGTACAGTGTTAGGACATTATCTTAAATCCGTTTTCTTTATAAAAAATGGCTATTCAAAACATTTGGCTTTTCATGGCAATTTAAAACTCAGTACTTATCTTGATGTAACCTTGGAACATCAAGTGTCAATTCGTAAGCTGACACGTAATCTTTGCGGATCGCACTCATCCACTAATTTACCTCAAGAGGCTTAAACAGGGGACACACATCCAGGATCTCACCAAACTATCAAAAATACAAACATGACCAAAAAACATCAAAGGGGCAGTCTACAAAACACCGTAACTTGCTCTCAAAGGAACATTGTGCAGAGATGCATTAAAATAATTAATCATTTAAATAATTAATCAGGTAATTGCGCTGGGTTTTCCCTAACAATATTGATCAAATTCCAACACGTGACGTTAAAGGTTAGGACTCACGTCCACTCAAAATATATAATAAAAATCAAAAAAATCGTCCCTACTCACCCATTTAGAGTTCCTAATAAAGGATAATCTGTTTAAACAGGAGGGATGAAACTAGGTTTTAATTTACACTAAAAAGGCCCTTCTCTCAACTCCGCAGTCAGAATGACATCGGGAAAGCGACAGCTTAAAATGTCAAATGTCAAACGGCAACGTCAAACGGTATGACTGAAACTTCTACTTCTTGGAAGTTCGTGTTTACGTAAATTCACGCGTTTCATTTGCAAAGGCTCGAGAAAATAGCCGAAACTCAATCAATATCCGAACTACTTGAAAATACAACAGTAACGAACGTTACAATCCTTAACCTACCCATCCGATTTCTCAAAAAATATATATATTTTATTAAATTATCGGTGATGGAATTATGGATCACCAGAACAAATAAAATCTATTTAATAACGTCAATTTGGTGCATTTTGGTATTATTTTTAAAATTATTTTGTGAAACTTTATTTTGTATTTGTAAATAAACCTTGCATTTATTTATTTATTTAATTGGTAATTACACATAACTATTTTTTAAATTTATTTATGAATTAACTTTTTAATTTAACAATAACATGTATTTTGTATTTTTACAATAGTAAAATATAATTTAATATTTTATTTCTATTTTGATTTTCTATAATTGCATGCTTGAAGTAGTTTTAAATATACTCGTATGTAGTAAAAATAGTGTCGTGCAGTGACAATTATAAAGGAGGAAGCGATTCGATCAGAAATAATTAAGAAAACATTGTACACCTAAAAAAAAAAAGAGAAATGCATCCCGAAAAATTCGTAAGTACACATAAAATGTGGAAAACTTTCCAAGCGAACTCATCCGAACAAACTAAAACTCGCGAGCGGCGGCAGAAAGATCCTGTCCCTGGCTATTATAGAAAGGTTTCGCGCGTTACGTGTACCGTTGCCTGCAATCAGGGTTAATAATAACTCAAATGAAGGCGTATTAGGTAAACTGCGGTCATTCCAAAACGCGTTTTTAGGAACAGACCACGATGGTGACGCTTACGCAGTATCTAAAATTTTTTACGTTTACGTAAGATTTCAGATAAATTATAAGAAATTAAATCCATATTGTTATAAAATTATAATGTTAAAAATTATGCATTACTAATGTATACAAATTTATTCTTTTCTCGCAAAAAAGTTTAACGAAGCGAGAAAATACCAATGTTTCCCACAAATTATTCTGGTTGAGGTATTCATGGGCAAAATCTAACCTGATTTGATTGTTTCTGTCCGTTAAATATATTTTATTTGTAGCATATCGATTCCTTATATCAGCATTGCGAATTATCCTATGAGCCTTTTTAACTGACCCTGGGAAATTGGTCTCTTATAGGGCCGCTATGGCAGTTTCAAAGGGGTGATCTATTAAAAAATCAACTAATTATCTATCTTGATCTTGCATCGAAAGTTTGAGGCGACCAGAACCTGCTTTTCTGATAATAGCTCCATACTCTGCAACTTATTGCTTTGCCAACAGTACAGTATATGGTCGACTTCTACTTCATCTGCTATGTTTCTTATATTAACACCGTCTGGCAAACGACTGTGGATAATTGATTTTTGCTGGGGGGTTAACTGAGGCATACTTAGGAAGTACATGTAAAGTAAATTATTGGAACAAATCAAACTGACAACTGTCACATGAGACCTCTATGAGGTTCGACCGAAGGTAATTCGTAATAGTCTAGGAGATCACAGTAAATTTCAGCAAATTTTGTTGTCCTACTTTTTTTTGGGCGCAATGGTACATACATATTACTACACCTAATGGTATCAAGAAATCTGACTAGAACGCTTTGCTTTAAATATGTATTGTATTTTATAATTTATGATAGAAACATGTTTTAACGCCGCTGACACCCCGTCACAATAAAAACTATCTATAGCATGCCGTGAGGTTTTTAAGGTACCGCCGCAGACAGTGACGAGCAAGCCAACAAAGTTATCGACGGCTTAGAAAATCGAGCAGCGGCGAGTATTAAAGCATGGTGCCCAAACGTACCTATATATACATTTTTTTAATATTTTTTATAGCACCTGGTGGCGCGTGTAATTAAAGCTAGTCTGGTTGACTAACCATTAATTTTGTTCTAAAGCTAATTTGATCTTAAACTAAGTACTTATCTACTAAAGTGAACCCATCGATGACCTTTAGTTTTGTTCTAATTACTATAAACACTTGCTCACTGTGATTTGCTTTCAAACACAACACACCACACAAGATCAAATGATTTTGTCCTCTTCAATCGTCGGACATGGTGATGATTGTCTAGCAGCTGGAGAGTTTCTGCGTTGACATTAAGGTGAAGCCTGGCTTCATGCTTGCCAGAAAACCTCTTGACCTCTTCCTCCACTGTTGGTATTTCAAGGTGTCGATGAAGATTTGCGTTGCGTACGTACCAAGGTGTCTGCACTATGTAGCGCAATACTTTATTTTGAAACGTTTGAATAGACTTATTATTACTATCACTGTCACATCCCCATAGTTGGATGCCGTAAAGCCACACAGGTTTTAGGACCTGGCCGTAGATTAATACCTTATTATATACTGACAGTTTGGAGTTTTTATAAAGGTGCCAGTAGTGCTGTTTATATTTTAATCCTAATTCAGCTTTTTCTTTTTAACTTTCCATCGTAGCTTGGCAGCAAGTGTTTTTTAAAAAATGAAATTCAAAATACAATAAAAATAAATTGTAAACCCACTCCGAACCTGACTTATGACTCATACCTTTCGATCCGCCAGAGTATAATGATAAGTATCTTTGACTAGGTAGTTACCGATTAAGAATCAAAAGAAAGACTATTAAATTAACGAATAAAGTAAGCCAGAGAAAACAGGGTGTTCAAGGTGAAGCAAGCAGTTATAAAGCGCGTGCGAATTAGCCCTTAGCTCAGTTTGCCGGACGGGTTCAATTAGGCGCCACCAGTTTTTTGAAAACGACACAAACTGGAAGTCGCCTTGGTGGTCTAGGAACGTGTTTCACGCACAACAAACCTGTTATTCATAATCTAAATAAGTAAATTAGGCGAAGTGAGCTAAATAAAACAAAAGCATCATATTAACCTTGATATATATTTATAAAGAAAACCATTAACCGTGATCCCTTTGCCGCAAGTAACAATAATTCATATGATTAAAAAAAAAACTTGAACGATATCAAGTTAAAATCAAATTAATTAAACGCATAACAAGGTAAAGTAAACCAAGTTATCCAAAATAAATTGTCAAGTATAAACAGTCAGTGCTCGACTTTCACTTGTTGTCAATCTAACAAATATCTTTTGGGGTGATTCAACTTTGGTACCAGCCCGAAAAGGAATGGGAAGTTCAAGGCTCTTTAGCCCCCGGGAAAAATCCTAGGAACAAAACAATTCCTAGTATTTAATATAATTCATATTTAACTAATCAAGAAGGGAAAAAGAAATATGAAGTTACGTTAATAAAAATAAGTTTTAGTATTAAAAGAGAAAGTGATTGAAAACGAAATTGCAAAATTGAAGTAAGTTCCAAAATAAAAGAAAAAGCAAACGTAGACGAAGTCAGTAAAAATAATTGAAAATTTAAACCCCAGGAGCGGCTCGGCTCAAAAGTTAAGCGTTAACTATTAAGGGAGTAAACCGAAGCAATTTAAGATACAATAAAAAATACCAAATAATAATTGAATTTGGAAAATTTAGATAACTTAAATAAAGAGAAAATAACCCCTAAAGGGTGAAACCATTTAAATAGTAAGTTATTCAAAATTATAATATATGTACATACATCTATAAATAAAATTACTGCCAAGAGAGGCAATTGTACCAACTATTGTACGATCTAAAATGTACAGCTATAAGCAAAGCAATTACCAAAAATGGCAAATTTACTACAAAAAAAATCACAAGGGTAATGACATTAAAATTATAAATAAAATATTCACGAACTTAATAAGTTTCATAACCAAGGTACAAGTCAAAGCATGACAAATTTGAAATAAAAGAAAAGGTTAACCAACCTCTTCAAAACTTAAACACATGACATGACTGGTAGTGTGAAGTCGCTATCAGGTGTATAGGATAGGGTGTCAACTTCAACAATAAAAAATTATATTATTAGAAAATCTACAGCCACAAAACTATTTTACTTAACAGTAAATAACGGTTTGAAATTACATACAACAGCCCAGTATTACTTCAGAATTTAGAAAATAAGCTAGACTGAAACTAAAGACTTGCTCATCCGTAATGTGCCACGATAACATAGTCTAACTTGCAGGTCAAGAAACCTTGATTAAAACATTCTAAATCAAATATTGTTAGTATTTAATCCACTAAAAGTTAAACAAAATTTACGCGTAGTCGTTATACCTGGCTCATACGGTTGTATTAAGATGTTATAAATATAACGTAGGGATTACACTACCGACGAACAAATCTTAAAAACTATTCAAAATTTAGACGGAACGCAGTGTAAGCTATTAAAGAACATCTAGTGGAACCTTAATCATTGCTTATAATAGCAGCCAAAAATCAATCTAGAAAAACATCCTCTAAATAGTTTATTATATTAATAATGGATAGACTGAACTAAAAGAACAGTGCAAGAATTAACATTGCAAATAATAAAGCATCTAATGTGCAAAAGACCAATGACAAAGCCATTTTCTACTATTACGGTTATTAGGGCAAAATTTCGAAATACAGATGCAGTTTTACCTAGGGATACATAATACAGAATGGTAAAGAACGAGGGCAGAACCCACAATATAGGGCGACTAAAAAACATAAAAATTAGTGAACAATGTGTTCAAGATCAAATTGTTCCAGAAAGCAAGCAGCAGTTCACGGCGTTTAAGTAATAAAGGAATATTAAGAAAAAGGTAAAACACTGTGACAAAATTTAACTGTCACAACCCTTAAAAAAATACCTATATATGGCAATGTATAACACCCTTTATTCGACTAAATTTTGCTAAACCGGATTAGAACCAGCAGAGATTCTAAAAAATCGCGAAAGATAAAAAAATATCGTGCGAATAGCGCACCTAATTTATTTCCACTTACAAATTGTCCCGTGCAAATTGGACTGTCTGTAAATACTTTAGGGGAATAAGAACACAAAAAAGGTTTCCCTGAGAGACGAGAGAATTTTTTGGATTGTTGTAATATTTCTACTTTTCACAGCTAGAGATTCTTTTACAAGTTTATTATGAGTATATCGCAACCTTCTAGAAATCTCTTTTTTACTCAACATAATTTCTTGTCAGGATTATTTTTTTTTTCGTAAAATGAAAATCGCAGTTGAAATGTTTGTTAGCTTAGCCAAAATTAAACTTCTTTCAGTGATACGAGGGCTGAACAGTATTTATTGTCTCTAACATATTAGGCGTTAAAAAAAAGTTGCCATAACAACACATCGTATTTATTATTTATCTGTCAAACGAAATGTTACAACTGATTAATGCATCTTTATTTGTTAACAAGTTATATTAAGTAAAAATAGAAGTTAGCAAAAATTTCGAAAAATTAAGATAAATTAATGAACTTCATGCTGTTGTGCAGCAGGAAAGTCTAACGTCAAAACAAATTCATGAAGATAGAGTTAGCGTACTTGGGGACGATGCTCCTTCATATCAAGTAGAAAAGGATTGGTTGCGGGGGTTTCGCTGTGGTGGAACTACTTGCAAACATCCAAAAGGTGCTGGTCGTCCGTAAACTGTATGCTCTCAAGGAAATGTTGATCGTGTATGTGACTTGATTAAACAAGATCTTTGATTAACGACTAGGCGTTTAGCAGAGATAACAGGCATTTCAAATGATACAATTGTAACTATAATCAACGACTATTTGGGACTTTATAAGGTGTCTGCAAGATGGCTACAGAGAGTCACTACTTCAGAAGCGAATTTGGCGTTGTTTATTTAACAGTAATCCAAAAAGTTTTCTGGATCGGTTTGTTACAGTTACAGTCTATGTACATAATATGTTCATGAATTAAATTTGTCTAAAATTGATCTTTTTTGCATTTCACCGCAATTCTTATTTAATTCAGACTCTTAAGTAAAACTGAATAACGTCATGTCATTCGTTTGATTGGAAATGAAATGGAAATCCGATCTTCCACCAACTTATTTAATTCTTAATTCATATTATAATGTGAACACCCTGTACACTATACTTTTTAAATTCGGCATTTGGGTATTTTTGGTAACGCCAAATAAGATTATGAGATTATTTTACAGTTAAAATTATGCCTAATATCTTTTTTTGGAAAATTATGTCCATGTTTCATCATACACGAACGCCACTGGTGGAATTGAAAATATTCTACCTTGCCACAATCTCCTGATGGGTAAGTACCTTCCATTCAAATTTTACAACAATCGCATGGTTAATAAGGGATCTATAATATGCGAGTCGCGAAAAGTGAGACATCCTGTAGGATAAGGAACGAAGTATACATACAAAAGTTAAATGTGAATCAAATAAACGATATAATAAGTGTAAGACAGTTGAGATGGCTCGGCCATGTGTGTCGTATGCCATAAAGTAGAAGTAGAATTACTAAGAAAGTGTATAAAATGCATGTGTAAGGAAGAAACAAGAAAGACCGAGGAAAACTTGGAACGACGGCATAAGAGAAGAGGCAAAGAAAAGGGGGAAGGAATGAAAAGACATAAAAAAAACTTACACAGGATAGGAAAGGGTGGAGAGAGAAATACAGAACTGAATGATTTCTTTGAATTTCGTGTTGTGTACTGATTTTTCAAAACAGAAAAGGATAACGTCGTAAATGCCGCAGAAGCATTTAAACTACACGCATCGTTAATTTGTTAGCGTATTTTTAACTGGAAAAGAAAATAAAGGACCCTTTATATCATTGAACGCTGTACAGGAGGTAAGTAAATAAATAAGATTTGCTTTGACAACCACCAACTTTTCCCAGTTAACATAACACAATGTCGGCGGTCTACTGCTAACTGTTAAAATTTTCCGCAATTTTAAATTTATTTGGCTCTCTGGCGCCGGCTATTTTTGGTACAAAAACTTTTCGTCCATTGAGGGCTTCAAAATGTCCCACTAAACGCTTTTCATGATAAAACATTGTGCTAGGTTGTAAGTTAAAATTATACCTAAGGTTTTACGTTTCCTAAATAGAGGATATTCTCAAGAATTTGGGGTATGGATCGCATATTTTCAAAACAATTACTTACTAATTTGACATAATATACTTTTAAAATAATTAAAAAAAAAACGCTGTTACGTCACTGACTCTAATAAGCAAGGAATGTCGTACGGATTGGTTCACAAAAATTAAAATATCAATGTAACGGCCAACATCTATTGATTGAAGTTTACAAAATGTAAAAAATGATATTTAAAATATAAAGTCGCCTTCCATTAAACTAGGCGGGCTATGAATTTATCAGAGACATCTAGTGTTATTTTGCTCAAGTCAAGGTTAAAAGAGCATTATAAAGATATCCGTAGTATAAACGCGATAAGCTGACCAGTCATTCATAAACTGGAGAGAGCAGCACACATCATTTTCAGTGATTATAAAAATACCAACACTCCCGTAATGTGGTGAAAAAAGTTAACACATTTTTGACAATTGACAAACAGAAGTAGGCTACTGAAAGCGGCGAGGTATCAAATTCAAGGTCTATTAAAGATAAAGTCTCGGAGGCACTCAACTAAGTTTAAGATCAATAGAGAGGATTGTTCATGAAAGTAGTAGAAGTATACCAATGAAGAAAACGCAACGACGATCAACGAAAATAATCGATTGAGACTCAGGGTTTTAGGAAATATATGACTATTCTACTATAACTATCGTTATGCGCTTCGCAAACTTCCTGGAGTTCTCAGCTTCGCCTAGAAGATAGAGCATAACCTACTGAAGTCAACTAATTATTAGGTTTGATACTTAACCCACATAACAAGGAATCCAAATGAAGACTTAAAACAACAAAAAAAGACTAAAACCCATAAATTATTACCCTAGCTGTGGTCTATTTTTTTACTTTTCGGTAACTTCTACACCTCATAATATGAAAACATTTATATTATGAATATGAATGCATAATGATTCGAAACCTGAAACCAAACTGTAACTGCGTCCGGGTCTGTTTGGAAGTCATTTGAATCCTTAAAATAGGAACATACGAAACTTAGTTAGATTCCGAGTAATTCAAAAAGGAAAATAAAAATTTTAACTAGAAAGAAGTCTACAAATGCATGCGCGGCCTAAATTTATTTTCAATGATCCACCAAATAATTTATTTTTTAAAAGCAAACGTTTCTTTCAAAAAAGTGCAAGTTCTGTGTGGAAAACTTCCCAAGAAAGAATCAAGTCAAGCCATCGTCGAAAGATATCCAAGCTTGATCCGGGCTGGGTCGTTTTTTAAATTGCCCTCATAGGTTTATATGGACGAAATGAATTCATTAAAGCTAAGAGAGAAACAGACATACGCGCTTTAGGAAGTTAAAAAGAGACAAAATTTATATATTTTACTTTGGCTCAAAACCGAATGCTCTTTTGGTGAATCAGGCAGAATATAAGAATTATTCATTTTTTATATCTTTTAATTTTAATTCCAGAACACTCTATTGACCAAGGATATTTTACAAACATCCATAAGGTTATTATAAACATATTTTGTGTTTTAGACACAGGATAGACAGTCGGGCAGTATTTTTGCTTAAACCAAAGTAATTACTACTTGTCCCGAAAAAAAAACGCATTTCTCATACCATGCTATGCAAAACTCTAGCCACAAAATATTACAGGTGATTTTTTGACCAAAAAGGTTCCTATTAACATAGGCCCGTAATCACCTTGTTTGCGAGATAGAGGGTAAGTTTTTTCAAGTATTTCAAGGCGATATCTCAAAAACAGTTTAAACTATTTTTATGAAATTTTGGTGAGTTAATAGGAAAATGGGGGAACATGTTTATACAAATTTTTGACATTCAACTCCTCTATCTATTTTCAGGGTGGGAGTAACTTTGGAATTTTAAAAGGGGTCATGTACTTTTGCTTATAAAATTCGAAAAAAAAATTACATAATATGTGTACAATTTTCTTTATTTGCTCTGGAAAATCATTTACCATTTAATTTCAACTTATTTATCGCCTGTCATGCTTAAGAAGTTATTCGAAATATCCTCCTTCAACTTCCAAACACTTTCCTACTCTTTTTCTAAATGAATTTTGTAGCCGCTATAAAATTTCAGGTGTCACTAATTAGCAGGCAAAGCGGATTCGGCCTCAGCCAAAATTCAACTTTTTTCGCAAAGTACAAAATATTTTTTCTCTCTTTACCATAATATTCCTAGTATGCTCACTATTAAAAAAACTTAACTTGGCATAGGTCCCGTAAATAGCAACAGAGATATACAACTTTTTTAATTTCACCAGCCGCCACTGCCTTTGTTTAAATCAGCAACGCAGAAAAGTAAGCCTTTTTAGAAATCGTGTTTATACCATTTATTTGTCTTCTTCTAATTACGCTTTTAAAAGTTTTGAAGGCAATGTTATCCGATTGACATTTACTAAATTTGATAAAGTTAAGTTAAATACCTAAACTTAAAATCTCATTCTTCGTATTAGAATTGAAAAATTTTCCATTGGTGATTCATGTTCTAGACTATTTTATATTCGCTTCTCTTGTAGAAAAATTCCAAGTAGACACATTTAATTTGTATTAAGATGTAAACGGATAAAGGGAAAATATTTTATCTTCCAGGTCACCAAATTTTCCATTCTCATTTGATATTCATGAAACGTTCAAGAACTTTATTAAAATATTTTGTCTAAGTTAAAATCGCTGGCTTAAGTGAAATACCTTTGTTTTAAAAGAATATTTTTGCTTCTTAAGTAGATCTTAGCGTTAAACTGTTGTTTGCATAAAAAGATAATGAAGACTGCGCTTTCCATATTTAATAATTTAGTGCCATATAATCAACCATTATCTGTTTTTTACATATTTTTTACACAAACTTACTGCTCCTAAGCACATTCAAATCTTTTTAAAAAAATATTTCGTTGTTTTAGAAATTTTATATTTTGGCGTCTAACTGATTCAAAATTTTTTACCCTCGCTTCGGCAGTAGCATGATTTCCCAAAAAATTGCTAAGATACATACCTACGTAGACACACAGACTTGTCGCTAAATATGGAGGGTAATGAGGTTGGGTGGGGTTCAAAAAATATATTAATACAACATTCCACATTAGTTTTTCATGCTAAAATAAGGACCTGTTCAACTCACACTGAAATTACCCCCTCCACTAAAAAAGGAAAATAATATAGACGCCCTTGTATGAGGATGGTTCAAATATAGGTAACCCGGACTTTTACTTTCAGCTCTTGGATATTTATTTTACACAATAACAGAATGGTGTTATCCACCAATGCATTATACAATCTAGAAGGCCTACGATCTGTCATATTAGTGGCACTTGGTTTTGGTTATTGTTTACAAGATATTTAAACAACCCGTGCTTAGTTTTTGAGCATTGAATTATTATTGGGTCGACTTCAAAGCTTAGAATCTAACTTTTTTTGAATTCTTACTATATACCTTTTATTTTTTTCCTTATAGTGTTTCCTTATAGAGCTCGAACGTTTAAAGGGAGTGCTTCGACACCTGAGACCAGTTATAATTACGGAAAATAACGCTGGCAGTAATAATACAGTTTACACATTTAGTTTTTTTTATTTAACGTTTTAAACATTTAACAGCGAATCTCTAAAAACTGGATTTAATTAGTGATATAATAGAAACAAAGGAATAAATTGAATACAATTAATAGAATGATGTTTATCTAGATTCTAACCGGCGCACAGTGGTTCTCTGAGCCAATCTGAGAGATCGAAATTATGTAGACTTCAAATATGTAAATTTAGCACAGAAAACCCACCTTTTAGGGTCTATAAGACAAGTAAAATTAATCAAACACATAATTGAGGGTTATGAAATTAATACAAAATTTTTTTAAAGAGGACACTGAAAGTCTTCTTCATAGTCTTTAAAATCACTGTTTCCTGTGATACTTTAAAAATATATTCAATTTTTCTAACGGAACTGGTTTGGCCCTTCCACACTCTATATAGGTCCTGGCATAGGATGCTGTCATAAAAAACGGAAACAATTTTTTTTAAGTAGTAGCGCTAAGTAGCACGCAATATGGATATCAGTGACAAGCCAGACTGTCAACAGTCATGTTCGTTTAGCAACATTAACGGATAAGGCGTGATCAAGCTTTTTCGGGTCTAACAAACTTCTTTCAAACTTTCGTAATTTTAGTATGTCACAAATATGTATCTTAAGTAAATATATAGCCCACAATACTTAGGTTAAGTTAGTTTTCTCAAAGATACTTACCTGCTAGGTGTATCCATAGGAAAAACTTTTAGAGTTAATTGCACAAACACATCTAATAACCCTAGGTAACGACTGGCGCCTTAAGGTCGATTCACACATAGCAGTGACGTGACAGTGCCGTGACCGGCACGTGATTTCTCCGGCGAAATCAAAATTATTCTCGTAGGAATTTGATGGCAGCTATTCACATCTGTCCGACGCACGACCGTGACAGTGCAAACAGTGCTGTCGCCGGCACCGTAACGTGATCGTCATATTAGTTCCTGACGATATTTTTGGATTTTCACGGCCGCACAAATTGTGTATTTTGTATTCAACCATGAATGACGAGAAACTTATTGAGTTGGTCCGTGGTTATCCCGTCTTGTAGGTTGAAAGAATTTTCTGACATTCTAAAGTATTCAAAAAATTTTGCAGCATCGTCTACCAGTTCCTTGTATAACGTTATAAATTCCCCTTCAGTCCCTCTCTTTCCATGCTGGATGGACCCAGTGTCGTTTTTCAACCTGTTCTACTTGTTCTTCCATTTCTTCGTCCAAAACCAGTGCGATCTGCAAAAGTTCTTCATCTGAAAATATTTCCATTTGACTATAAACTACACTGACACTGCACTGATGAAACACTGACCAATATGAATAGAAATCACTGTGAGTTTACGGTCGGTGAAATCACGTGCCGGTCACGGCACTGTCACGTCACTGCTATGTGTGAATCGACCTTTTACGACATTGGTTAAAAGTGAGTTTTTACCTGCCCTCGGTCGGTCGGCTATGCGAACCTCGACTGAACCTTTATTGTTATGTATTACATGATTAATAAGGTCGCTTTTAATGTATCTTAAAAACGAATAGATTACTTAAGGTTTTTCACATTTCGATCTCCCAGAATGGCTCTGGGAACCACTGTGCGGCGCGGCGCTGTACATTGGGGTAGGAGATCCTAAGGTTGGCATTAATTCTGTTAAGCCAAAAACCGACTGCCATTGCATTTTCAAGTACATTGCAAGTTCTTGAGGTATTTTATTTTTGTTTCTGGAAAATTCGTTCTTTTGGTCATTTTTGAATGAAAATACTTAATCTGAGCATCCATATCTTTGTACCTTAACTCCCTCATAATTCTAAACAGTTCTAATCTAAGAAACTCTAAGGTCTCCTGTTGCAATCCAGCAACAAAAACGAAATCTATTCTATACGTGACGCCTAGTATTAAGATCACTACATATTCTTCTTTAAGATGTTCAGACTTTAAAAACTGCAAAAAGCTGCAGCTAAATTAGTATTTTTCAGTTGCTCAGTTGACCAGGAATACAGAAATATAAGAAACTCAACTTACCAAGGCCTTACAATGTACTTTATCCATACACTGATTTTTACCGGTAAAAATTTACTTTATTTTCAGATCCTTAGAATACCATAATACAGTAACAAAACACGTGAAGACTAGTTGATAATTATTTTAATAAATGAAAGTACATATCTGTAGGCAACTCATCCATTACTAAAATTATCTTAAAAAACATATGTTACAACAAAAAAGTTATGTTAATAATCTGTAAGTATTTTCATTGATTCAACACAAATACACTGTCTGAATGCAAATCTTAAACTTCGTGACACTGCGCCGCCAAAATGCCAAAAGTGCAAACCACAATAATTCTTCGTTAGCGATGTCAACAAAAATATACATTTTCTGATCATAGGTGAATTTTGGTATTTCGATTAAATTCCAACTGCCCCCTGTCCCTGTATGCGGCGCGGCGATCCTTGCATGCTGGCTACCCAGGCACTCCCATCTTTATACCTCCAGTAACACGGAAAACACGCAATGTATGTTAGAGATTTATTTTTTATTCCCATTGTCCCATTTCCTTTGTAAAATAAGTATGTGCGCCCTTTCAGTTGGTTGTTACTGTGTTTCTTGCTGTAATTTCTCTTGACACAATTGTTAAATAAAGGATAATTAAAAACTTTATAGGGAGGAAAATTAATTTCATTACTAAAGCTAACCTGATATAAAAGTCTTGACTTCAGTGCTGAAAATAATTTTTTCTACTACCTTACTAGAAAACTTAATTTTCAACCCCTGAGCGAGGGAGAAAAATGCCTCTTTTCCTCCCGGGAAGGAAAAAAATTCTTCCCAGGGAGGAAAAGATTTTTCCTCCCTCTAATTTTTTTAACATTTTTACATTAGCAAGAGTTTTTTGCCTCGTCTAGCCCTATTTGATTTTGTAGGAAAAAATTTATAAAAGTCTTCACATTATAATCATAAATATTTTTTAAATTAAACAACAGTAAGTATCTATAACAGATAAAAAAAAATATAGCGGCTTAAACTAATAATTGTACAATTCATCAAATTATTAAAAGTTATCCCTCCGGAAAGGCCTCTTTCCGCTGAAATATTAACTACTCCTTCTTGATGGTTACTTATTGACGTGTTATGGCTGCCTGTAAGGTTGCTTTCCAGTAAAGAAGTAGCTATCGGCACATAGATGTCAATGTGATCCTTGGAAGAACTTGGCGTTAAAGACAGTTGTCGACCAGTAGTGATTTGGCTTGGCACTTCCTTTTTTCTTGTTAATGATTCTGCGACATATCCCTCCGCAATCTTCCCAGACTCCCAACCTCCATGCTGCTTAAGTGTCACCAAATCACCACCTGCATTGACGAGCAGCGTCGCCGAAGTTCTTCGGAAACAATGGCCTGTATAACTTTGAGGGTTTTTTAATTTTAAAAATGTTGCAATTTTATATAGAATTTTGGCCATTGTATTTTTTCCAATCACATTCACAGATGATTTACCTTTACAGTAATTGACAGAAAATCTGGAGTGCGCTGTTCTGGGCTGTCTAGAATTATTATACTTTCTGTATAAATCCAAGGCGGACACTCCGTTTATTATATCATCGGAGACAATAAATGTGCGTTTTTTCTTAGTTTTTGTAACTGGAAGGATTACTATTACCATATCGCCGCGATCATCAAGGTCTTTAAGGTCCATTTTAACTAGTTCTTCGCATCTACTAGCCCCGCAAATGAGAAAAAGTAAAGCGATCTGAAAAAAAAACAAACAGAATCTATCAAAAAATGCATATTTTTGAATTTAAAAAGCTTACCTTCATATGCAAATAATCTCTATCTGGGGCCTCCACTAAAAATCTTGAGATCTCATCTCTTTCTAAAGTTAGAGATTTCTTTTCAAAGTAAAGTACGTAGTCTAGTGGGTAAGGCATTCGCCTATTGACCCAGATGTCCTGGTTCGAATCCGGGCTCGGCCGGATCTTTTTTTTAAATTTTTGTCCTTAAAATCGGATCGGAGGGCACCCTAAAGTCGGAACAGGGTTAGTACCGGTTAGGGGCCCTGCCGACTCTCTTTCCTCGCAAGCGAAGAGGGATGGGTGCGAAAAAATCTAACAATCGTTCGGCAAAATTCGGGATGCATATTCCTGGTATTAGCTAGACGTTAGTGAAAAGTTTTGGTTGCTGTCCCGCACTTGGCCGCAACCTCTTCGCAGCCAGGTGTAAACAGGTATTGCTTTGTTACATTTATACGTTTATTAGGTATATTCATCAATTATATATCAAATTAAAGTTAATTTTTTTCTGTGTGTGATGGCATACCTCTACCTATGTAAAAGTGGCCGCAAATAGGGGTTGCTAGCTGTTAAAAATAGATTAGAGTGAAAGGGAGTTAGCGCGCTACATCGTTCGTTAGACGAGGATAGTGATTGCCAGGTGTACGAGTTTTTAAAGCCAATGCGCATACGTCGATCGCTAGTGTTTTCAACTAAAGAGCGACTTTCTTATTCTAACCATTTTGTTTTGGAGCTCTTAATACACAACGTTGTTTTATTTAACTTTACATATTATTACGTTTGTTAAAATAAATCTTAAATTTAAAAAAATGAAGAATTGTTTTCTGTGTAATAAAAAGAATAATGTGCTTGACTTTAATAATGCATCATTTGAAAAGTGTTTATTAATGTTATTGTTTCGTCGTAAAAAAAAATATAAGTACCATGACATTTTATTAACAGTGGAATCTATGGACAATTAATTTCGGATATTATAGAGAATGTCTGAAAAAAATTACAGTTTTAAAACTAAAAGATAAGCAAGAATTTGAAAATTTTTGCAAAACGCAAACCATAAGTAAAATTTTTAATTTAACTTAAGAATGATTTAGTTTATAGTTACTATACATATAATATATCGGTACCTTAGGTATCTGTCTTAAAAATGATGTTTGTTTTTCTTATTTATATTAAAGAAAAGGCGATTCGATTTTTTATTTAAGAATGGATGTTTTGATATATTTGAGTCATTTTAAATACAACTAAACGAAAATTTATTAATTATAATTTTTTTTTGGAGTATTATAAAGTCATTCCCACTACTGTTTGCGCCGTTGGTTGAGAACACATTGGCTTTAAAAACTCGTACAGATGGCAATCACCATCCTCGTCTAACGAACTATGTAGCGCGCTAACTCTCTTTCACTCTAATCTATTTTTAACAGCTAGCAACCCCTATTTGCGGCCACTTTTACATAGGCAGAGGTATTCCATCACACACAGAAAAAAATTAACTTTAATTTGATATATAATTTATGAATATACCTAATAAACGTATAAATGAAACAAAGCAATACCTGTTTACACCTGGTTGCGAAGAGGTTGCGGCCAAGTGCGGTACAGCAACCATAACTTTTCAAGTTCTTTACATATATTGCTTTGAAGTGCATTATGATTTATTTTAAAACTAAGTGAATTAAATTTTCTCGAAAAAATCAATTAATATTATTTTAATTAAAAATACTAGCGGCCACATTTTGATAGGCACCCTGGCAAAAATATATTCCCCCATCCATTATTATATGTAAAAATTAGATTTTGATTAAAAACTCGATGAACGTAGTAATCCTGCAGCCGGATCTCGGACTAATAGCAACAAAGCGTAGTAAAGATAATAACGGCGACGCAACAACTATTTGATATTTTGTCATATAGCCCCATATCGGCTTAGTAAAAAGAGCCGAAACACGTAAAATGTCTCTTAAACCGTTAAAAGTTTAATTGTTCAATTTCGCATACACAAGAACTTCCAGATACACATTTTTGTAAGCACAACTTTAATAATTTTGAAGATATTTAAGCGTTCCAGTAATTTTTACTAAACGAGTATTATAGTCTGACAACTTTCTAGTAAGCTAGTAGAAAAAACCATATACATACCTCAGGGGGAAAATGCGTTTCCTCCCTTGGATATTTAACCCAATCAAACCCAATCAAACTATCCGCGGGAGGAAAAGCACTATTTTCCTCCCTTGGCATGTAAACAGCTATTTCCTGAAACAAAATATGGAATTTGGCACCATCTAACAGAGGCTTCTAGAGAAATTAAGACAAAAATCTAATGATCAAATTAAAATGTTACATATAGGTAATATGTAAAAGTTTTATAAATAAAATAAGTCTGCGTCTAACAATATTTGCATACACATACATACCTATACTCTGACACAATTATAAAACTCAAAAAATGAGAATCATTTTTTTTTAACCCGGGGTCCACTAAGGAAGATTTAGTGGTGGTTTAAATGTAGATCCCCTACTTAACCAGTTAGGTATTGACAATTTGTTATCATTAAATCGTCATTGAGAAGTATGAATTATGCCAGTATTTCTGCGATTTGCTTGAATTCCAAAGGATTTACATCTAGAAACTTATTGCCAAGATGAATGCAGTTCTAATATACATGGTGAATTTTTATCTGAAATAAATTCGGTTACCAAGAATCCATCCATTCCTTGAGAAAATCGAGAAACGCGGGTAACTTTTTTTGATTCAACCGTTTTTCTTTGCATTTTCGTGAATTTTACCCTTCGTCCATGGATGAAAACTAACCCAACTTTTTTCAAATGCAAATGCATGTATTGTAATAGCTCGCGGTAAAGGGCATAAAAAAGGAATATAACCCACTATTTACTTTTGAAATTCTGTTACCTGATAAGCGAGAAAAAATAAAAAATGTGACGATTTTAATTCATTTTTTTTATTGTAATATTGCTGGAAATGTTCACCTTTTTTTCCTGGCAGAACCCTAACCTAAAGTTCATTTGTAACATTATGTACCCTTTCTGGAGTTATTTGTCGGATTTCGTGTGTTATTCCTTGCCTAAGTTCCTCTACATTTTCTGGTTTTGTCACCTAAATTTTACTTTTAATGTGGCCCCAAAGAAAATAATCAAGGGGGTTAAGATCTGGCGATCTTGCCGGCCACTCTATCCACCGATTAGGAAGAAGTTCGTTCAAGTGGTGCACCATCCTGCTGAAACCATATT
Organism: Philopedon plagiatum; assembly: GCA_963971165.1. Taxonomy (NCBI): domain Eukaryota; kingdom Metazoa; phylum Arthropoda; class Insecta; order Coleoptera; family Curculionidae; genus Philopedon; species Philopedon plagiatum. Next base: position 38,781,765 of record OZ020191.1, on the reverse strand, counting down.
CGATTGTCATGAAGGTCTGCATCTGCATGATGAGGAAATAAAGTAGCTAAAGCTGGTATAAGGTTCTCTCGAAAAAAATTTATATATATCGGCCCATTTAGATTATCTTCAAAAAATATTGGCCCAATGACTTGGTCACCAATTATGTCTGCTCAAACATTAAGCTTTTGTGGACGTTAAGTGTGAGTTCACCCTGTATAATTAGATTATCATTGTGTTAATAATTGCGAAAAATCTATTTCATAGCACAAAACTTAATTCCTTACTTGTTAATTATGATTACAATTGGAAGAAAATTATTTTACCGGTCATATTGTATTCGCTAATCTTAGTATTAAAAAAATAGTTATATGTTATTATACAACTGATTAAATAAGGTTGAGCAACGCATTATTAATAAATTTCTTAGTAACGAAAACGTGGGATCAACTACAATTTTAGCTCGACACGTTAAAAGTTTGAAGAAAGCACCCTTTCAAGAACCCAAGTGCTTTACTACTGTAAAAGTTTCCCATAGTGACGAGAACGCATCCAAAATATGGCACACGCAAGACGTCCATGAACGTCAGTGACTCCTGAGAATATTCATCGAATCGATGATCGATGAAAAATATTTCAAATAAGCATTGGCAGTGCGGAGCACATTATTCACGAAGAGCTGAAATACAGGAAAATTTGCGCCATTTGGGTCCCAAGTCTGCTTAGTGTGGAACAAAAAGATCAAAGACTTCAAGTGTCAACATATCTTTTGAACCGAATTCAGCACAAAAGAGAAGCTTTCCTAAGAAAATTAGTTACCTGTGACGAGACCTGGATACATACTTGATTCCAGAGTCTAAGAAGGCAAGCATGGTGGTGAATGGTGACAGAAAACTTCATCTAGGTGTATGTGACGTAAACACATTGAACAGTGTCATTTACTCAGATTTTTTTTATCGGAACTCCGTTCAATTAATGCAGCTTACTACTTTCAGCGCCTGGCGGAATATGTTAAAATTGTTTTTTAATCAAAACGATGGAATTAATCCATCAAAAGTGTGATTTTCCTCCATGTTAACGCTCGGCTACATACTGCTCAATTGACTCAAGAAACTCTAACAACCTTCCCCAATCTCCATATGGCCCAGACTAGTCGCATTGCGATATTACGATATATTACTGTGAACCCTTTAAAGAAGCTCTAGGCGGCATCAGATTTGAAGACAATGATGAAATTGAAAATATTGTTCAAAACTGGCTAAGCACGCAACCAAAAACCTTTTATTATAAAGGCATTCTAAAGCTCCCAAAGAGGTGGTAACAGTGCATTGACTTAGAAGGTGAGTAGAGAATTTTGAAACAGCTTTTATCAGAACACCTTGAGAACTTTTCGAACACATTGGGTTATTACTCTTTCCAAGACGTTTTCCTTTAAATATTCTCAAAGGAAGTAATCGACTGGGTTCAGATACGGCGACCTCGCGGGTCAATGCATTTTTTAAAAATCTTCCTATTTGATGCCCCTGGAACATTGCGCATGGCGCACCATCATGGTGATACCATAAATTGTTTTTAATGTTAAGTGGAAGGCCATTAAGAAAGCCAAACAGCAGATTTCTCAAAAATTGAAGGTATAATTTAATATCCTCTGAAGAAAAATGGGCCTATCAGTTGCTTATCTAAAATACCGCACCACACATTTGTCTTAAAATAATACTGATCGCGATACTTGATAACAAATCCTGGATTAGCTGTAGTCCACCAACGACAATTTTGGGCGCTCCATTTGATATATATCATGCTTCATCAGAAAATATGATTTTTTTGGAAACAGACGGCATCTTCATGCGTAAAAATTTTTCCCATATGGCAAGAACTCAGTGGGACACGGTGTATATGTGTGGCATTAAAATAAGTCACTTTAGTTTTCAAAAAGTTTAATTTCACGATATAACATTATAGTCATTAATATTACCAGACAGTGTCGTTTTTCTAACACATTATATAAAAATACGTAATTATATTCAAAATCTGTTTATATATTGTTATGTGATTCTTAAACAAGGGAACCGTGAATCGCTCTTCGTAGAACACGAAGATTATTATAGAAACGCCATTACGTATATTAAAACACCTAGATTTTTAGATACAGGTTTCTGTTAGTTCAAACTTTTTTGGCCACGGAGGTACACAGAAGTTTGTGAAAATTTAAAAAAATTATTTTGCAAAACACCATAACCTATTTTTTCTAACACCCACCTATAAAGGTATAATAACCTTTAAAAGTTTTTGTTATAAAGATAAAATATCCCTTGGCCATCGCAACATAATTTACATTTTACACCGGACTTGCTATAAGACTAACACAATATAAACTACTATTTAAATGCAAATGAAAAGATGCTTATCTTGTAAACCTTGGTTAATGTAGCCGACATTTTTACAACCTTTTCTACAAATAAGGCGTAAAATTTAATGCGGCAAAATAAGCAGAATACTCTATTTCGTGTGCCTAAGGGGATTTCGTTAAGCCAACGATTTTATCTTGTTCCGAATATCTTCATAAAGTGTTCAGACTTTTAATGGAATACTAGAAGAGACCGGAAATTTCAGCCTAGAAAATTAAAGATTCCTTTATGTTCATTAACATAGGCTGGCTAAGAATTTTGTTAATATACAAAATATGTCCCTTATTAAAACAAAATGCCCGTAGGTTCTGAAATTAATGTATGAGCTTTTGTTCATTAAAACAGTTTTAAATAAAAGTAACAGTTATAAATAATACTAAATCGACTTCGAAAATTCTTCAGCAAACCGAGCTTAATATGCAGTGGAGGTAGAATGACTCTTTGTGGATCAATTAAAGGTACATTCTTCACGTTCATTGTCGCGGACAAATTCTGTGCTTTTTGGCCAATGTTTAATCAAGTAGTTTTTGTCAGTGGCTCTACTGTCCCACATACAGAAGAAACAGCAGTACTTAGTGAATCCACCCTGCAATCCAAGCAACACGGCTACTACTTTCAGGCCAGCACACACTTTTCACTAAAAATATTTGCATTTTATAACATTCAGTGTGGATTTCATAGTTTCATATGTTTCTTTTAACACAACCGAATAAGCAAGCGGTATTGACAGATATTGATTGCCGTTATAGAATAAAACTACCTTCGAACTTGTTTAGGAACCATCAACAAATCCGTTGATTCAACCAAAACCATCAACAAATCCATTGATTTATAATGAAATTCCAAAGCAATCTGGAACCAAGTAGTTCAGCTTACCTTACTGATATATTCAAGTCTTAAATCAAATCGTTTTTTTGGTCAGTCAAATTTGGATGGTACTCTGAAGGATAAAAAATCTGGATCTTTGTAATCTCTAAGATTTTCATCATCGTTATCTTTCTTCACTTAATACTAGCTTTCCAGTTTGACTTTTGCTCGGAGGCAAAATAGGAGGCATATTTTCCCTATGAGCTATTGGTTTTGACACAGAGTTTACAGTAGGATACTCTATGTTGTGCTAGATTTTCTTGGAAAATCCTCGTATATCTGTCGTGCAAAACTAAACAATCATTGTAGTGATTGTGAGGTTCACGCCAAAGTGTCGGAACTGCAAAATGGCATGGAGTTTTGTTTCAATTCAACCAAGACAAAATGGTAGCATAGCATGATTTGCAAAACAGCTGTGGGATCCAAGGCTTATCTTGATGCACGGGTCGACAAAAATAAAGAAAAATGCTTTTCTTAGGTTCTCAGGTGCGTGTTTTCCTTGCGACTTGAGAATGTAGTGTCCACACACATAACAATAATTGTCTTAGTACGAAGGTATTGTTACGGGGTTCGCTATTGCTCACTGACAACTATCCGACTTCCGCGACGATCTCCCTGATATTATACGAGTACCATCGCCAGGTCTTCTCGACACTTCCGAATTTATTCCAGAGGCTCCTTGACGCTTTTACATGTTCTGCACACTTCCATTATTTCATTTCTATAGAGAGTCTTGCAAAGTCGTCGCATGATCTCGGAACCATAGACGTCTCAGGAGGGGGGAATAGGTGATTCCTTTTCATGACTATTAGTGAGGGTGGTCCAGATAGGAGTGTCTCCGTTATTTGAAGGAATTGAGGGTTGAGACTTAGTTTTTGGGGGTCATCCCCAACACTCCCAAGTGTGATGTTGCCAAATCTCCTTAAAATCCCTTATCATATGAAAATTCCCTAGATAGATCGACAGATAACGCCAACTAAGGCACTTTTAAAACGTGTATCAAGTAAAAGTAGGTTGCAAATTTTGTCGATGTGTACCTCACAAACGTTACGTGATAGACACATTTGGTGTTCATTTCCTACCTTCTATTAGTGTTAGCAAACTGTTAAAGCTACCAGTTCTTTGGGTACAAAAATCATGTCACGCAGTGAGTACCCGTACCTAATTTTCAGACTTTTTGGTTGTACTTAGCGACATGTACGTTGATGTATAAGTACTCATAATTTATTAAAGGGTACATGCCAACGAATACATTTCTTTTATATTTAATTTTCAACTGCATTATGTGCAATGTCATCAAGAAAAGTCAGTGGCACCTTAAAGATAGTTTGTTGATCAAACGGTACATAACTGACCCGAAATATTAACCTTATTAGGTACGAACCTTTTTTAAAAAGAACTCTTTCACTTGTTCTTAGCCAAAAAATCACCAGCAAAAATTTTCTGGTCGAATATTTTAACACTCTGCAGATAATACTCATACCGGAACACCGCTAATTCTAAGGGTAAGACACTTTTACTATTATAGCTCTACCAACCATTCTTTTACGCCAAATTATTTCACAGTCATTACCTATCACATTTAGGATCGTAAACAGAATTGTAGACATTTCTAGAGCAATTTAACCTTTAACAGAACAATAATGGATAGAACAGCGTTATTATATTAAGGACTACTCTACCCTTATTTAGTATTCATTAAAAGGTAAAGCATTTCACGAGAATCTTAGGTCTATAAATTTACTATTTTCAATATGCTATATCTGACCAAAAATTCCCTTAATTTATATTATTTTATCATGCTAAATAAATTTGACTTGTGTCTAAACAACTTTTTCAAACATAGTAACTTACTATAATAAAACTTTTGAAGGCCAAAACACACTTATAAACATTCAAAAGTTTTTTGAAACAAAGTCAACTCTTTTTAACATCCCGATTTGTGATGCAAATGCATGAAATCAGGCATCAAGTTTTTGTTAGAATATTAGGTATTGGGCAATTAGCTAAGTGTATGAGAATCATAAAACATATTACAGTGAAACTTCTCAAAAGCTGACACTAAAGGAGCAGTTTAGAGGCGTCCGTTGTGTAGAGGCATTCGTTGTCAAACGGTCAGAAAAAACAAGAAAATGGGCTTATCCAGCATTTTTTTACCTCATAATACAAAAGTGCTCCATCCGAAAAGTTTATCCCCAAAAGATTAGAATCTTTTCTGATCGAATTCACCCTCAAAATAGCGGTCAAATATCGCTCATTATGAAACGGGACGATGGCGTCTGGTGAGGTAGTCCCACGATAAGCTATTAGCGCTGGCACCGCTGCAAAGATTTTGCAATAAACTTTGTCAAAATGACACTTGCCAAAAATATTATCCCCCTTAGGGGATCATGACGGTGTTGTATTGGATTCATAACATTGTCCGTTACATTCAGTTGTTTTTCGTGGGATGACGTCAAGCTGGAAAGAGAATGTTTTCAATTCAGTCGAATTTTAAACCTTAATATTTTAGTTATTATTCGTCCAATAGACGTATTTTTTGTGTGTAGATTGTTTCGATTGACTGATTGTGCAATAATATAAACATATTTATTGAAAACGCGAAAGACTGAACAAGCCCATTGCTAAATGTGTAGAAGTAAAAATTACCAGTGGCGGCTGGTGAAATTTCAAACTTGTATAGCTCTGTTCCTACATACAGAACCCGTACCAAATTTAGGGGTTTTAATATTGAGCCCACTGGGAATGTTTTAGTAAAGAAAACAAAACTTGCGTAATTTGCGAGAAAAAGTTGAATTTTTGCTGAGCCTTCCCTGGGAAAAAATGAAGGCGTTTAGGTATTTTATTTATTATTTTTTCTAAACAAATTTTACATCATTTTGTCTGGAATTTTTAAATGTTAAGAAAAAAAATGTGTTAGTAGAAAACTATAGTCTATAGTCTAGTATAGAATATTTTTTAATTATAGTTTGGGTTTAAAAAAATTCAAATGACTATAACTTTCTACTAATAATTTTTATCTCTTAAAATTTAAAAATTTTTGATAAAATGATGTAAAATTTGTTTGGAAAAAATAAGAAATAAAATACCCAATCGCGTTTATCTTTTTCCCAGGGAAGGCTCAACAAAAATTCAACTTTTTTCGAAAATTACAAAATGTTGATTTCTTTACCAAAACTCGCTCGCTCGCTATTAAAACCCCTAAATTTGATATGGGTCCTGTAAGTAGGAACAGCGATATACGACTTTGAACTTCACCAGCCGCCACTAAAAATACATAATTTTATTTTAATGATGGGTGTATGGTGCAAATTAATATATGTAATATATACGGAATCGGAATCAAGTAATATCCATATCCATCATCCGAATACTTATCCATTTCTTGAGCCGCGCAACAGCGTTTACGAAACATGTATATACGGAATTATATCGGATACGGGTAGACGGGTGGATGCGGTATCATTATGATTCGAAGTCGAAGGTTAGGGATAGTAGGGCACCGTCGTTCGTTCTCGTCTGAATTTGGTTCGGGTGAGACGGGCTGAGTTTAACCAATGGGTTTCATCCCATATGATACCCGTTACCCCGATAACTATGCTTTCTTTTTTTAGGAAATGTCATTAGAAAGAGAATCGAAAGAGATCGCAGATCGTGTTGTTCGCTTACACTCCATCTCGATTCCGTTTTCTCTTTGCACTTTGCATTAGTAACCACCCGAATGCGTAATTATTTTGATTCCGTTTCCGTATTCAAGTTCTCGACCGGTTACGTATAATACGGATTCTTTTCATATTCTTATCCAGCGGATTTTTGAATACGTATCCTTGCATCACTGACGCTCCAATTAAAAAAACTATCAATGACTATTTTATTGTCAAAAAACGCGCAATTAAAAATAAAAATTTATGCGGGACTTTATGCGTTCACCGTATAATATACATTTATATTAGAAGCATTATTACAGTCAAGAGTGGGGAATCTTTTTATAGTGAGATCGTAGATCGACTCGTGGTAACCACTCTAGCGCTAGAGACCCTGTAATACACAAGCAAACCCGAGAAAACCACTTGGATAAGAAACAAGAAATAATATTTAATTCTATTACTTGGAATACAGCCACTTTATAATTTTAATATTTTGATTTCTCCCCTTTGCTTATTACTTGTCAAAACCAAAATCTGTGTTCATTACACACTACTAGTGATGCAATGAGTTTATTGCGCCACCAGTGGTGGGATGAAATAAAAACGCACTTTTGATTGACGGTATATAAAAAATATTAAGCAGCATCTAAACCTTTATTTAATATTCATTTAAGGTAACAGCACTCTATTATAATTCATATTTAACTGAAGATTAAAATTTAGATTTAGTTAATAAAATGTGTATTTAGCCAGTTTAAATTTGTGTTTTATCTGCATAAAGGTCGTAAAAACGTCGTAGTGTTTGTAGAGATTTGGAAAATAGCGATCTTTGCTCATTTGCATTAGAATAATTACAAACTGTAGGTTTAATGCAAATACTTGAGTAAATATAAATATTAAATGTGGTGTGTTATTTAATGTCTTCGTGCTTATCGTTTTGCGCTTATTTTACAGATTTAAAGATAACTAATATCATTATTTTATTATGGTGTTGGTGATGTTCATTTATCTACATTTAATTGGGATTGATTTTTTGACGTTCTTATTTGGCTAACAATAATTTTCAATAATAATAATATGTCCAATGAAAATTATCGATAATTTTTGGAAAATTTCCCCGATACTGAAAATGCATAAGAGCAACAAGGTATGCCTCGACTAAGTTTAACCAAAAGGTTTTCCCACTTCCATTTTTTTCAGATTGTGTTAAAGTGGTGCAGTAAGTAATTTAAGCTCAAAATAAAACTCTAGATCAATAGTTTGAAAAGAAAACTTGATTTTACCAATTTTTTGTTTAGGTTAAGCGGCTTTATTTTATGAAAAAAAGTAGTTTAAAAAATTTTAAGGCTTCTTTCAAGTCCTGGAAACAATATCTTCTTAGTGAAAATCTTTAATATTTTTAAACGACTTTGATAATGCTAAAAAATTATGAAAAAATTCATTTTTTTTTCACATTTTGGTACCTTTCTCTTAAATGGTATGTTTTTTTTTATATCTAAGACATCACACGTAGACATCAAGCCTAAGTACTAACATACCGTGAGTATCTGAAGAGAAGGGAAATGTAGTCTATTGACACGGGATTTGAAGGATTGGAGGTCGGGACGGGGAGGGAAAACATCTGCTGGAAATTTGTTCCATAATCTGGAGACCCTAGGTATGAATGTGCGAGAGAAGTGGTCTGTTCTAGGCTTTTGTAGCTGGACAGTAAAGGGATGCATACATAACGCGCCTCTTGTTGTTCTGTTAGTGACATTTAAGGGGGGAATGATACCGGCTAATTCTTCAGAGCAAAATCCGTGGAAGTAGCGATAGAAAAGGGATAAATCCCATACAGCGCGGCGATGAGCGAGAGAAGGGAGTTTTCTCGTGAGGGCTGGGTCATTGATAAGTCGAATGGCTCGCTTTTGGATAGAATCAAGGATCTTAAGTGTCGAAGGTGATGCCGCTCCCCAGATGTGGGAGCAGTACCCTAGGTTTGGTCTTATTTGGGAAACATAGAGAGTGTATAAGTTGGAAGGGGAGTAGTATTTTCTGGCTCGAAAGAGAAAACCAAGCTTTTTAGCTGCCGATGTGGCTACTGAAGTAATGTGTTTGTGCCAGCTGAGATCATGTTCGAAAGCGACACCAACGAGATCGAATGTTTCGTTGTTTTGTAGGGCTTGGCCATTCATGTGGATGGGGTAAGCGTTGCCAGATTTTTTGCGCGAGAGGCAGCAAGACTGGGTTTTGGAGGCGTTGAACTGAACAAGGTTCTTGGCACCCCAGTCTAAGATTAATAATTGAAGATCTTGGGAAAGGGATATGTACATAGATCTGCGTCTATTATCTAACTCCTGGTTCGAAACCTGTCTGGAAAAATGAATATTGTAGTGAAGAGTACTATCGTCAGCATAACTGTGGATCGGATTGGTAGTTGAAGAGAGTAGGTCATTAATGTGAAGGAGAAATAGGGTTGGTGCCAGTGTATGTTCGAATACGATGGTTTATAATTCATTTTAAAGATAATGCAATTACCTACAAATAAAAAAAATTGCCTCTCTATCTACATCCGTTCAAAAGATATAGGTAATAGAAGGTTGAAAAATTCGAACAAAATTTATGGAATCAGATTGTTGTGATTTATCTCAATAATTATAAGTTCTGGTTAAAACTGCTCATCATTTTCAAGAAGTTGACTTAATTTCAAGCCAAATGAAAAGAAAATCCTCTTTTTTCTAGAATAAAACCAAAGATAGGATCGTCGGAATGTCAGTGCCGACGAGACGGTGTTGACAGTGCCTACCGCGTAGAGCGCTGACAAAATAGAATAGCCGTAATATTAAGTGTTTCTCGAGTTTTACTTACTTAGTGAAAATTTAAAATTAATTCCTTTTGATTTAATTTCCTCTAAATGAGTTATAATGTATCATTCTATAAAAAGGACAAAATAATTCATTCAAAGGAAATTAAATTAAACGGAACTAATTTTTCACTGAGTAAAACTCGAAAAACACTTAATATTACAGCTATTTAATGCATTTCGTCAGCGCTCTATGCGGTTGGCACTGTAAAGACCATCACGTCGCGTCGGCGCGGACGTACAGTTTCCGACGATCCTATCTTTGGTTTTATTCCAGATAAAAGATGAAAGAAGTTTTTTTTCATTTTGCTTGAAATTGAGTCAACTTTTTGAAAATGATGAACAGTTTTAACCAGAACTTGTAATTATTGAGATAAATGACAACCTTCTGATTCCATAATTTTTTATTCGAATTTTTTAACTTTCTATTACCTATATCTTTTGAACAGATGTACAAATATAGAGAGGCAATTTTTTGTATTTATAGATAATGCGTTATCTTTAAAATGAATAAACCATCGTATTTGAACGTGCCATTTAAGAGATAGGTACCAAAAAGTGACGAAAAACTTATTTTTTCATCGGTTTTTAGGATTATCAAAGCCATTTAAAAATACTAAATATTTTCACTAAGAAGCTATTGTTTCTAGGACTTCAAACAATATTAAAGGCGTTAAAAAATTGTGATACCACTATTTTTCATAAAATAAAGTCGCTTAACCAAAAATTGGTAAAATCAAGTTTTCTTTTCAAACTATTGACCTAGGCTTTTCATTTTGGGCTTAAATTACCTAGGCACTTTAACACCATCTAAAAAAAATTAAAATGGGAAGACCTTTGGGTTAAACTTAGTCGAGGCACACCGTGGCAAATTTGTCAAAAATTATAGATATATTTTCATTGCATAAATTGTATTTTATGAGAGAATTTCACGAAAATTTCAATTTTTGGTATACCCCCGTAAGTATATCTTCATTGTCACAAAAAGGCAAATTCTTGATTGTTATAGTCGTTCTCATAAAAAATAAATAAGGCAATAGAAACACTGACAATTTTGAACGCCCGCGTCTTTTTTGAAATTTTGTAGAAAATGTCGCGATTTGAAGTAGCAACGCTGGAAGAAATTAATTACAACGTTGACGCTTAGATTCAGCTAAAAGGATTAAGATTTAGTACTGGTTTAAATTGATATCTCATAGTTGATCAGTTAGGTTCTAACAGGTTTTTGTTCTGTCATTGTTAATAAGTGGTCAGTAAAAACTTATGAGCTATTCTAATATTTCAGCGGTTTGTTTTGTTTCTAATAAACGATTTTCATCTTGGAACGTGTTGCTAGGATGAATTTAGTTTTATTATTTTGGAAAGATGTACTAAAACTGACCTTTCCTTAATAAATTTGCGAAAAAACTTACAAACAAATTTATAGTATAAAACTTAGTTGTCTTATTCTTACACTTGTCAGTTTAAAACTTTTGGTTGTCAAATTAGACCGATCTAGCGTTGAAGAATCTGACCGTGAAATTCTTACTCCAAAGAACACCAATAGGTCCAATGCGTCTGTTTGGAGACAATTTCAATACTTCCTTGCTGAGAAACAGTACAGTCTGGACAAGAGTACATCAATAGATAAGCTCTATTTAATTTCACAAGATTGAAAAAATTAATAACACGCGAAAAAAAGATGAATCGTTTAACAAAGAACATGTGATCAAAACTATGTAGAACGTTAGAGATAAACTGGTTCAAGAAAAGTTCAATTGAGAGTTTGGTGTGACTATTGATCCCTTTCCTGATGTTAGATTCAAGAAGGCAAGAAATGCTTTACGACGTAGCTTACAAAGGGATTAGCGATAGCCATGCACTAGTGCCTGATTATCGCGTAATCTTATTCTGACTGGTTTAAATCAACAACTAAAACTTGTCATTTTAGTGTTAGAATGTCTATTTTGACAGATGAATGAAATTTTCGTAAGAGTTACGTTACCTGTCGGCGTTCTGGTCGCGTTATGCTTGAAAAATTGTTTCGCAAGAATAAAAAATTAAATCTTTTGCATTGGACAATTTATTTATAAAAAAAATAAAGTTCATTCCATTTATTAACAGTGTTAGTAACATTAAAGGTTCAGTTTATTGCCGTACTTTTACTACCAGCGACCACTCAGCCAAGATATTTTTGCTGACGCCGCGCCGCTAGCAGCAGCAAATTACGTTAACAATGGTGACATAGCAAAACCATAGAATAAGAAAAGTTGCCGATCGATTTGATTTTTATCTAGGTATATTATTGATAATTTTCGATTTTTCTGATTAACCAAAACACTAAATTAATCATGTTTTATAACTCAGCACTCACAAACTTATTTTTTGCAAAAACACAGCTATATATATATATATATATATATATATATATATATATATATATATATATATATATATATATATATATATATATATATATATACAGTGACCGGCAAAAAGTTCGCAACATATGGGAAAAATTTTTATTAGGAGAGTATCGGAAAAACTTTCCCAAGGGATCGGTTCTGCATGTCCGATAACCTAAAAATCGATTTTGACATACGTCACGTGACCACTGGTATAGCGTCAAATTAAAAAAAAAATTGTTAATTTACAAAAAGTGAGGTTAGTTGACGAGATATCAAAAACAGTTATTTGAAAAAATTGCTTAGAATTAAATTCTAGGTCCTTGTGCAAAATTTTAAGATTTTATTTAAAAAAATTGGAAAACTCAATTTTTTTTAAATATTTTTTTATCGATTTACAAATTTCCGGTTTTTTTCGTTTAGATAGCTTGGCTAATGTAAAGCCCATGTGTCTGGATGAAAATAAACGAATGTAGTAGTTTTTTCTACAATTGACAGGACAAAATTAAAAAAAACAGGGTTTCGCCGGACGCTAGCTGTTGCAATGATTTGTATCTAGCAGCAGTGTCAAAATTTTAGAGACATTTCAATGAGATTACATTGAGAAAACCTTAATCGTCTTAAATATATCTGAAGTTCGACTTTTTGTAAAGTTAAGGGGATTAAAATAGATAATAAACAAAAAATTACCTGTTTATTTAATCGAAATTTTATAAACGAAAACCAATGTAAGAAAAACTTAAAAGTAGTCAAATTCTGTACTAACAACACAATAAATCATTGTTTTTCCTTGGGTGTACAAAATTTAAAACTCAGTATGACCACCATTTCTCTCCATACATACTGTTGTTCTCGAGCGCAACTCTCGATTAACATTTCGGAGCATTTTACGATTTATTTGCAATACACAATTTATAATGACATTCTCTAAATTTTGTATATTCCTAAAGGGTCGATGTTTGTACACAGGGTTCTTTAGGTATCCCCACATAAAAAAATCTAACGGAGTCAGATCTACAATTCTACAATTGACAGGACAAAATCGAAAAAATAGGTGTTCGCCGGACGCTCGCTGTTGCAATGGTTTGAATCTAATGAAATGACTGTATCAAGATTTTATTAAGATTTTTCGCACATAAATTTAACAACCAGGTCTATTTAGTTGTACTTAAAACTACCAAAGCAGGCTCTGAAATTAAAACAACCAAATAATCTAGTAGGTTAAAAACAACAGAAAAATGTCAAACAAATTATAATTTGTTTGATTTCAACCTATGTCATTGGTTTATGTCTCGCATCTTACTAAGTTTGATATTTTACATAAGTTTATTAATATTTTATTTCTTAAAATGGCACCCACACTACTTCTTCAGGAAAAGATAGAAATTATTTTAATTTCTGGAGATAATTACAAAAGCCATAGAGAAACAGCAGCAATTTTTAATGAGAGGCACCCCGATAAATCCCTCCATTATTCCACAGTATCTCGTCTAGTCAATAAATTTAAAGAAACGGGATCGGTAGAAAATCAGTATAAAGTTTCCCATGAAAAACCGGTAACAGGTGACGAAGGTTCTCTGGATGTGTGTTTGTCGATCACAGAAACACCCCAATTAGCAGTTAGTCAAATATCGGAGATCACTAACATTCACGAAAGATCTGTGCGGAGGATATTAAAAAGAAACAAATTTCATCCGTACAAACCTAAATTTGTACAAGTATTAAAAGATAGGGATTATGACGCCCGCTTCGATTTTTGTGCCTGGTTCCAGGGTATGATTGAGGAAGATTTTAATTTCCCAAAGAACGTTCTTTTCTCGGATGAAGCTACATTTACCTCTAACGGAACCGTCAGTTCACAAAACTGTAGATGGTGGGCCACCGAAAACCCAGACTTTGTAATTCAGAGTAAAGACCAATATAGTTTTAAGGTTAATGTGTGGTGCGGAATTTTCAACCTCAGAATAGTGGGACCTTTTTTCTTTAGAGACAATTTAAATTCAGAACGATATTTAGAATTTCTACAAACTGAGATATCTGACTTTTTAGACAATTTGTCATTAGCCGAAAGAAGAAATTTATACTTTCAACAAGACGGAGCTAGCATTCATTCCACAAATGAGGTGAAGAGATGGCTGGATCAAGAATTTGGAAACCAGTGGATAGGACGGTTTTCTGAAAATCCGTGGCCTGCGAGATCACCAGATCTGACTCCGTTAGATTTCTTTATGTGGGGATACCTAAAGAACTCTGTGCACAAACATCGACCCTTTAGGAATATACAAAATTTAGAGAATGTCATTAGAAATTGTGTATTGCAAATAAATCGTAAGATGCTCCGAAATGTTAATCGAGAGTTGCGCTCGAGAACAATAGTATGTATGGAGAGAAATGGTGGTCATACTGAGTTTTAAATTTTGTGCACCCAAGGAAAAACAATGATTTTTTGTGTTGTTAGTACAGAATTTGACTACTTTTAAGTTTTTCTTACATTGGTTTTCGTTTATAAAATTTCGATTAAATAAACAGGTAATTTTTTGTTTATTATCTATTTTAATCCCCTTAACTTTACAAAAAGTCGAACTTCAGATATATTTAAGACGATTAAGGTTTTCTCAATGTAATCTCATTGAAATGTCTCTAAAATTTTGACACTGCTGCTAGATACAAATCATTGCAACAGCTAGCGTCCGGCGAAACCCTGTTTTTTTTAATTTTGTCCTGTCAATTGTAGAAAAAACTACTACATTCGTTTATTTTCATCCAGATACATGGGCTTTACATTAGCCAAGCTATCTAAACGAAAAAAACTGGAAATTTGTAAATCGATAAAAAAATATTTAAAAAAAATTGAGTTTTCCAATTTTTTTAAATAAAATCTTAAAATTTTGCACAAGGACCTAGAATTTAATTCTAAGCAATTTTTTCAAATAACTTTTTTTGATATCTCGTCAACTAACCTCACTTTTTGTAAATTAACAATTTTTTTTTTAATTTGACGCTATACCAGTGGTCACGTGACGTATGTCAAAATCGATTTTTAGGTTATCGGACATGCAGAACCGATCCCCCGGAAAAGTTTTTCCAATACTCACCTAATAAAAATTTTTCCCATATGTTGCGAACTTTTTGCCGGTCACTGTATATATATATATATATATATATATATATATATATATATATATATATATATATATATATATATATATATATATATATACAGCGTCTGCCCAGATTTGGTTACCAAATGGGAAACTTTTTTATTTTTGATTTTACGAGAAAAAGTTATTCTTGATTAAAAGTTTTGCTTGCTGTAAAAGTAAGACTGGCATTGAAAAAAAAAAGATATGTTATACAGGGTGTAAAGAAAATAAAGAAAATCGAATAGTTAAGGTAAATAGCATGGAATTTTCGCTAGTAATGTCATTTATAAATGCAAGTAAATACTTTTTTAATGAAACGTTTCATTAAACTTCTTTCTAAATACCTCTTTCATGACTTAAAAGCGTTTTTTTTTTGATAAATCGAATAACTTATTTTTATTATCATACCTGTATGTGGTGCTGGTTTCATAACAGGTAATAGGTAAGAGTGACATTGACGATGATGAGCTCGATATATTACTTCATATTACAGAGGAACCCAAAAAAAAAGCCTTGAACAAAGATCCCATGAATTGGGTTACTTAATTAAATTTATCCACGACTCGTCTATAATTTGATTATTATACATGAGTTTATGAAATAATAATAATATTCATTATTCACTAGTGAATAATGGTTTCATTATTCACCGCTTCCACGGATATCTCGATCCAAACTCCAAACAAGAGCTGTGCTCGATCCAAACCGGCTTGGAATGCGATTGTACGCACAAAATAAAAAACAAAGGTGGCTATGAAAACATTAGCTTCGTCACGTTGCGTTGTCGCGCTATTGTGGTTACTTTAATTCCGAGTTTAATTCAAAACGTCAACATTTAAAAATAAAAACATATATTAATATTATCTAAATTTTTTTGATAGTCCTGGATAAAGTATAGTATTCTACTCGCACATAATGGCTGTTATTCACTTGGATGATTTATGACACTCGCCTGCGGCTCGTGTCATAAACTTCATCCGCGTGAATAACAGCCACCATTATATGCTCATTGAATAATATACTATTATCCGAACTGTTAGGAACAAAAACAAATAGAAATATTTTAAACCAAAATTTATTCACGCATTTCCTGGAGACATGGATATACGATTTGATTATTGTCACTGGATAATGGGGTATTATGAAGATCATCCAAATTTCGGGTTCCAAATTTTGTTTTCCGTCGAAGCCGACGTTTACCACCAACGGACTGTTTTCATCACAAAATTCAGGGTTTTGGAGTATAACTAATAATCCTTACTGGGTAGTAGAATGTCGGAGTCAAGTGTCTCAGAAAGTTAAAGTTGGGTGTGGTGTTTTGAAAAACAAAATTTTAGGACCAATTGTTTTCGATAATAACATTGGCGGACAAATATTTCTAACTTTTTTGCAAAATGACTTTTTTGATATTATTGATGAGTTGCCCCTGCATGTAAGGCAAGATTTAATATTTAGTTAGATGTTGTCCCTTGTCATTTCTCAGCAGAAGTAAGAGCCTGGCTTAACTTCAATTTCAAAATTGGGCGAACTTCGAATCAAGATGATAATTTTGCGGAGGATTGGCCCCTAGGTCCCCCGACCTCACACCTCTTGATTTCTTCTTTTGGGGACGAATTAAGGAAATTGTTTACAAATACAAACCTGAAAATCTTATTCATTTAAAAAACAGGATACGAGAAGCATGTGAAGAAATCCCAGCCGATTATGTAAGACATGCTGTTTGCCGGTTTAAGAAAAATCTTATTAAGTGCATTAAAAATATCAGTGGTTCTGTTGGGGCCTAAAATTTGTTTTTAGGATCTGTTAGTTAAAATAAATAGTTTTCTAAATATTCCTTCTTCATTTTCATTACGCCCTGTATAACATATCTTTTTTTTTCAATGCGATTCTTACTTTTACAACAAGCAAAACTTTTTATTAAGAATAACTTTTTCTCATAAAATCAAAAATTAAAAAGTTTTCCATTTGGTAACCAAATCTGGGCAGACGCTGTATACATATAAACTATTTGTTAATTCCTAATACAGCCCGCCGGGGTGGTGTTTACATAAATTAATTTAAAATTATAATTAAAGCTCTGCTCTATTTATTGTGATCAGTTTTAATTTAGCAGAAGAATGATAAATTAATTTTTCAAGTAAGTTGAACAAATTACAGCCGGACCTGGAGATGTAGCTCGTCGTTTCGGATCACCGTTTAGGTTGACAGTTAAACAATATAACTGGTTGACAAATGACAGTTAATCCATTGTTTAATTATCAATCGCAACCGTGACAAGAGGTCACCGAGAACGACCCATGTGTATCAAATAATAGAATAGCTTGCCTGAATGTCGCCCCGACACGCTATATTAGGCAAGCTATGGGGGCGGGATTAGCATTTTTGTTAGACGATAGTCAAAACTACTATTCTATAAAATGCGCGAACATAAGCTTATTGGGAAGTAATCTGGTTTTGTCTTCAAGACAATCAAATACTTCGCCAACGTAATAACTTTTAGATATGTTATTACTAGAACTCGGAATTTAAAATTCCACTGAAATATAAATTCGACAGACTTGGGCGTGCATCCTCGACACAATATAAAGGGTGATTCATTTAGACCTTTTCTTAAATTCTAAATAAAACACATAAAATGGAATTGGATGGCGGAATCTTTATTATGACCTGAAAGACAAACTTTGACATTTATTTTTTGAAAATAATTTCGTTTAAATGCTGGCCGCGACTACGCCGTACGTGGTCCATTCGGAAGGTTCAATTTTCGATCACTGTTTCTAGCATTGCGACCGGTATCTGCCCAATTACGCGAGTAATGTTGGCTTCTAAGTCCTAAGTCGTAACAGGCTTATCGACGAAGACTTTTGATTTAACATAACCCCAAAGAAAATAGTCCAATGGTGTGATATCACACGATCTAGGCGGCCAGTTGACAGGTCCAAAACGCGAAATTATCTGCTCACCAAAATGATTTCTCAATCAAGCTATTGTTTCGCGCGCTGTGTGTGCCTGTTGTTGCCTGAAATTGTAGCCCGTGATGTCGGCGACATTTGGTTTCAGCAAGACGGAGAAATCATTTTGGTGAGCAGATAATTTCGCGTTTTGGACCTGTCTACTGGCCGCCTAGATCGTGTGATATCACACCCTTGAACTTTTTTCTTTGGGGTTATGTTAAATCAAAAGTCTTCGTCGATAAGCCAGCTACGATTCAGGACTTAGAAGCCAACATTACTCGCGTAATTGGGCAGATACCGGTAGCAATGCTAGAAACAGTAATCGAAAATTGGACCTTCAGAATGGACCACGTACGGCGTAGTCGCAGCCAGCATTTAAATGAAATTATTTTCAAAAAATAAATGTCAAAGATTGTTCTTTCAGGTCATAATAAAGATTCCGCTATCCAATTCCATTTTGTGTTGTATTTCGAATTTAAAAAAAAGGTCTAAATGAATCACCCTTTATTATTAATAAAGTAATTAATACAATTGTTTCTCTTGTGTTGTGTAATAAATTAAATCCTGGAAATTGCATTATTCCATAGAACAATAAAGTAACTTTATTGGACTGAGTCCAATAAAGTAGCAAATTATGGCCGCCAAACACAATCATAAACAATGTCATTTTGACGCAGTTGAACACAAATGCAGTTACAAAAATAAAAACATTTTTATGATAAATAATTGATTTAATAATAGCTATTTATGCCATCAGTTACGAAATGCCTAATTTTGTGTAACGCGTGAGATTTTTGCGGAACGAACGAAGTGAGTTCCGCAAAAACTCACAAGTTACACAAAATTTCATTTCGTAACGTATTGCATACAAGATTTTTTCTAATTTTGAAGAAAGTAATAAAAAAATAAAGTTTAATATAATTGATAAAAATTTTAAAACATAAATCTAGTTTGTTGCTGTTACTTCATGTTAGTTGTCAGTTTGACATTTTGTAAAAAAGTCTAAACGGAAGGTTTTTAGCGAGATTGATATATTTTTAGTTTTATTTTTAAAAAATGAGTGATTCAGGATCTGAAGAGCTACCAAGCGATATTGAAGAGGCAGCAGGTAATGCTTTAGTATCAGTAATTCCCAAAAAGTCAAAGGCAGTTTATGATTTGGCATACGAAAAATTTGTTACGTGGTGTGATGAGAAGAAAATTAAACATGTTAATGAGAAAGTTTTACTTGCATATTTTGAGGGTAAGAAAGATCTAAAAGTTTCCACATTATGGACACTTTACTCAATGTTAAGGTCTGAACTAAATCTGAAAAGGAATATTGATATTAAAAAATATACAAATTTGGTAGCATATATTAAAAGGCGAGCGGACGGGTACAATGCTAAAAAGTCAAAAGTTTTTAGTAAAGAAGATTTTCCAAATTTTTAGTGGAAGCTGATGACAAAGAATACTTAATGGCTAAGGTTGCAATGATTATTGGAATGGCAGGAGCGTGCAGAAAAGCAGAATTAACATTTCTTCCAGTTGAAAATGTTATAGACGAAGGAAGCCATTTTCGTGTTGATATCCCACCTTCAAAAACAAAAGTTATACGGCAGTTTGCAATTACCACTGGAGACATTGAAAATACGAATCTTGTTGAAATATTAAGAAAATATATTAAGTTGCGTCCCCAGATTCTTAAACACAACAGATTTTTTGTAAAATATGCGAATGGAAAATGTACCAGAAATCCTGTGGGAATTAACACATTTAGCAGTCTGCCAAAAGTTATTGCACAATTTCTTGGTCTTTCAAATCCTGTTCTATATACTGGCCACTGCTTCAGAAGAAGCTCTGCCACTTTCCTAGCAGACAGTGGCGCTGATATTTTAAAATTAAAGAGGCACGGAGGTTGGAAATCTAGCTCTGTTGCGGAGGGATATGTTGAAAGTTCCATGAATAATAAAAAACTTATAGCGCAAGAAATATTTGGTCAAACATCTAATGCAACGTGCGTCGTCTCCCAAATAACAGCAAGTTCGAGCAATGAAAAAAGTATGTCGTCGGGAATTAATTTAAATAATTGCAATAATTGTGTTATCAATATTTATAATAATTAATTAATTTATAATTTATGTTTTTATCGTGTATTAATAATAATTAATTAATTTATAATTTATGTTGTTATCGTGTATTATAACAGTTTAATAAATAGAATAATTCTTTTTGTCACTAATTTTGAAATACATTTTTCGTCACCAATTGCATAAAATTTTACTTTATATAACTAGTTACAAAAAGTAAGACGTTTCATAACGTCAATCAGTTTTACAAAGTGTCACTTTAAATGTCAAAATTAGAAAAAATAATATACTGCACACCACGAAAATATTGGGTTTTTCATAAACACGCATAAAAATACTTTTTATAAAAACTAGTAGCTGACATTAAAATATCTCCAATAGGATGTTTGTACGTGACAATACTCAAATTAATTTTAATGACAATAAAGTTTTTTTTAGGATTTATTATGATACAATAGATTCAGTTATTTTTTTTGTTATTTTTTTATAAACTCTTGTTTCAAACAAGGACGTTAAAGTGAACAGAGAAACTTTCAGAGAGCACCCTTGGCAAAATTCTCTACCCTCAGATATCGACGACTACCAAAATGACCAATTAAAGAACGTGATTAGTCAGCAACTGAGGACTTGCCGTAGACTGACCCTACGCTGCTGATACTACGATCACTTAATTAACGGGCGACATCGGCCAGCAGCCAAGGATTTGACGGTGACTGACGCTGATAGTGCACGTGTGCCCATGCTACGATTACCGGCATATCTTGACGACGTAATTTTTCCCAACGTCGGTTTACGTATTTTTCTATATACTCCGAAACAGATTTCGTAATCTTTGGATTTGCAAAAATAACTTTTGTTTATTGTCTCGTGAGATGCATTCTAATTAATTTCCATAAAACCACGATACACTTACAACGGTATGCTACGCTGTGACGTCACTTCGAGGAAAAATCTTAATTTGACTAGGCGCTTACCTGAGCAAATGAAATATGACAATGATATTTTAATAAACGCCAACTCAACACCTACCCGACAATAAATTGACCGGCAATAATATTTTAGTAAACGTCAACTCAACACACTACCCAACAATAAACTGACCAGTGGCGGCTGGTGAAACTTCAAAGTTGTATATCTCTGTTCCTACTTACAGGACCCGAACCAAATTTAAGGGTTTTAATAGTGAGCCCACTGGGAATGTTTTGGTAAAGAAAAAAAAGTTTTTGTAATTTGCGAAAAAAAAAGTTAAATTTCTGGTGTGCCCCTCCTAGGAAAAAAATGAAAACGTCTAGGTATTTTATTTATTCTTCTTTCTAAACAAATTTTACATCATTTTGTCGACAGTTTTTAAATTTTGAGAGAAAAAAATGTGTTAGTAGAAAGTTATAGTATTTGAATTTTTTTAAGCCTAAAATAAAATTTAAGAAAAATTTCAAATGACTATAACTTTCTACTAACACATTTTTTTCTCTCAAAATTTAAAAACTGTCTACAGAATGATGTAAAATTTGTTTAGAAAAAAGAATAAATAAAATACCTAAACGTTTTCATTTTTTTCCTAGGAGGGGCACAACAAAAATTTAACTTTTTTTCGCAAATTACAAAATGATTTTTTTCTTTACCAAAACATTCCCAGTGGGCTCACTATTAAAACCCTTAAATTTGGTTCGGGTCCTGTAAGTAGGAACAGAGATATACAACTTCGAAATTTCACCAGCCGCCACTGAAACTGACCTGTTCTTATGTACAATGTACAAGGGGTGCAAGCATCTATAGTAGTCAATTTAGGATTCTCCCTCGAAGTGACGTGATAGCGTAGCAAACCAGCGTAAGTGTATCGTGCGCATTCCTCTAATTTTCATTCTAAATAATTTCCGTAGCCTAGTCTCTGTTTCCATTTCAAATAACTTCCAGTTTTTTTAATATGGGTATACTCCGAAACAGATTTCGTAATCTTTCGATTTGTAAAAATATCTTTTATTTATTTTCTCGTGACATGCGTTCGAATTAATTTACATTAAACTGTTTAAAGCACGTTATATAAAATGTTAAATATATTTTTTCTATGACTGTCAAAAAGACGACATTTTTTCAAATGTCAGTGTACGAAGTTTGGTATTTTTTACAGCAGTTTATTTTTGTTTCGTAGTGCACGAAATAGTTTCTGCACTAGGGTTTAAGATTTGGTTTTTATTAAATTTCATTATAGAATTTTTCTATGAATTTTTCCGTCGGCTAGTATCCGTATCTGTTCTATTGGTATTTAGTTGATTTGGTTTTTATTAGAACCCGGCACGAAATTTTGCCAACCGAAATGATTTTTAGTTGACGATATTTCTCGGCATCAAACGTATATGGATTTCAATGGAATTTCGGCGACGGATATTCTGATGTGTACAGTGTTCGTGCATGTTTAAAATTATTAAACTTTTATTTTAATAAACTAAAACGAGTATAGATTATCGCAGACTAGAGTTTACTGCCTTAAAAGGTGAACTGTTGATAGAAAGGGTAAAAGAAAGACCGGATAGGTACCTTCTATGAAATATTTCAGAGAAATCAGCCTCCAAAAGGAAGAGCTTTAAACAATCGTCGTCATCTTCCTCTTCTTCGAATGCAACCAGTAAGAATGTACTAAGATTGTTCATTTTTAACCACGAACTTGTACTACAGTAAAAACCACACATTCACGAAACTCAATACCAACTTTCGATAAAATGAACAAAAATGATGACTCCGTAACGAAATTTCATAAAAACCAAAGCTTAAAAAACATTTTGTGCATTTCATCAGGCAGTAAAGCTCAAACATTAAAAAACAACGTAAATATTAAATTTATTAAATAAATAGATAGACTGCTACTAGTTATTATTGTTCACAATTTAACCACTAATAGTACACTCACTGCATGGCTCAATATTTACACCGGATGAAGTTAACCCGCTTTTTGATTCGACGTCTGCGATATCAATCATTTTTGGAGAGGACAGAGTAACATTTGGCATCGGATCTAACACTTTAAAATCGAATATTTTATTTGCAATTTTTACATTGTTTTCTATCTTCAATGTATCCTTCTGCGATGGTTTTGGACTTCCGTCCTCTATGTCTTTTGATGCTACATATTTCAGCCCAGCATTAGCAAGGAGAGTAGCTGAGGTTCTGCGGAAACAATGTCCAGTATAACTTTCAGCATTTGGCAAATTAAGGTATTTGGTGATTAAACTGTGTATCTCTCCTATTTTATCCCAACAACTGGATTGATGCACTTTCCCTTCTGATATTTGGCAAAACGCTACGGGTAGCGCCATCTCGGCAGATCTAGGCCAAGTAATACACACATTGCCATTTATTTATGCTGGTACAGCTATTAGTACCTTCGAGCTTGATTTCTCTCTGTCGTCTCTAGCCTCGCTGATGAGCCGTGATACGGCGAAACGCGTCCGGGGATGAGACGCCAGAGAGAAATCAAAACTGATATACGTTCCATAATATCGAACTTTGTTCGATGTTTGGAATTTTATATACTTCTGATATTTAACAAAAAAATCGTCTTGAAGAAGCGTGTGTTGGGCAAAGTGCAATATATTTTCGATACATTTGAAACAGTGAAAGTGCGTTGCATATCTGTTTTCGTATTCGGTAGTTTTACAATTAAAATCGATCCTACATCTTTTACATCACCAGCTGTTAATCTCATTAATTCATCACGACGACAAGCCCCAGAAATATTCATAATCAAAACAACCTAAAACCGAAGGTAAAATAAATAGTTGATTTTTTCTGTAGTTGTTTACCTTTATCATTAAATTAATAATCTCCGTCATGAGCTTCGCTCATGAAACGGATTTTTTGCTCTTTTGTTAAAATCTGTGACTTCCTAGGGCGATATCCAATTGATTTTTTCTTCAAATATGGAATAAGTTTCTTAAATTTTCTTATAACTACAGTGTTCCATGGATGGAGTTGACAAGAGGCAAAAAACCTTATTATCGATATTACAAAGAAAAGTCAATCTCTATAAGTTCAGCTTATCCAAAACATAAGTTTACCATATAAAAATTTTAGGTCAAATATACACTGTGTTAATAAATGAGGAAAACATGAAAATGCTTCAGGAGAGATTAAGTACCATTATTTATTATTTTACCAAACATTTATGAAACAAGGTTGTTTATAATAATATTATCCTAAAATGAAGACTAGATAAACAAAATTTGAAATACAAATTTTAAGATTTAAATTTGGAATAATAATAGCGGTTTTATGTAATTACATTGCATTTGACAAAAAAATCAAGATAGTCGATTTAGTTAACGTCAATGTTACGTCAGCATCTTATTTAGTCTATCAGTATTCTGATTTCGTGACGGTATTTTCAAAAATGTTCACCAAAGAAGCTATGTAGAATAAATTTAAAACTTAGAATTTTTATTTCAAATTTTGTATTTAGTCTTTATTTTAGGTTATAAACAACTTTGTTTTATAAAAATTTTGTATGAAATAATAAATAATGGTATTCCTTCCGTGATGCATTTTCATGTTTTCATCAAACCGAATTTATTAACACCCTGTATATTTCATCTAAAATTTGTATACTAAAAAATGTCAAAAAATATAATTATATACTGTAAGTACCTGAATCTACACTAACATGTATTTTGATGCTGATATGAAAAGTTTATTTTAAATTTAAATAATTTAGTGTTTCAAATATTGTGTGAAAGTCGTCCGCGAAATACTGTTGGTGCTCTCGAATGATTGTCATTTTCAAACAAGCAAAATAGTGCGACGCACCTAAAGAGTAAAACCTGTACCTGTCCAATTGGATGTGCATTAAAGGAAAGAGTTGATAGTGAATAGGTCCGACAGAGTTAAACGTAACGGTACAAAATCTCTTTGATAGTAAACTCCTTTAGCAGATTCAGTAATCGAACAAATTTCTGTTTTGTAATACCACCATTAACGGTACATAAATGTATTACACGCGAAACAGTCTGATTTTAATCACGTACATATTCCCCAGCTATGCTTGATTATAATGATGGTGTTGGGAACGATTACGTAAGCCTGATATATGTATTATATAACAACCTACACAGCCTAATCTGTGCTTAACATAAATGTATCAAAAAGGATTACTTTAACATATTTAATAGTCTTTTAGCACGCCTGAAAATATTTCCTAGACCGTTTTAATCTGGTTAGTTTCTTACACAGCGCATTACAAAAGATAAGTCTTAATTAAATAGAACTCTCCCGTTATTATATTAACACGAAATTTTCTCTATCATGTTGTGAGTAAATATTTTAGTTATTTAAAAACCGACGGCTTGGGTAGATCTGTCTATGCAAAAAAATTGACCATCACAATAGAACTAGTGTGTTTCAATATAAATTATAGTCCTAGTCAACTATAAGTCATATTGTGCCACCGGTGGTACATGTACCACAGGTTGGGCACCACTGATCTAGACTTTAAATATTAAATCGATAATAAATATTTTCGTTGCCACACTGTAACAAGAACAGATTATTTCAATCTGAATATTATTTAACATATTAAAAGGAAAAGCTTCCTGATGTTATTTAGATTGTCTCATGTATTAAATTTGCCTAAGTAGCTTGGTTATCTTATTTCTTACTTTTTGGGACCCAGCGACCTGCATTAGTATTCTTTGATATTAAGAAAAATAAAAGATCTCCAATCGTAAGTGAAATTAAAAAATTTGCTGTATAAAGTGTTTCAATAAAGGCACATCATTATCGCTCATATTGTGTGATCCACAATAGGAAAGGAAAGTCATACTCTTAAAATTATGTCAGTTTTAAGTTAAAGTATTTTTATGAAGCAAAGGTTTTTTACATTAAAGCATTGTGGTACAACATTATGTTAAAACATAATCCTTAAAGATCTTGATAATTACAATTTCTTATATAATATCAATTATTATATCGCCTATTCTAAAGGAACAAAATGCTTTTTTATGCTCCTCAAAATTTTCATAGTATTTTTATTGTATAAGATGTTGTTTAAAATATCTTTATTTTAATAAATCAAAACGTCATGAACTTAGCTTTTCTGACTTGAATAACACCGAAAATTACCCATTAGTTAACATTTTTGGGTCACTCCTTTTTATCACATCCCCCCTCCCGTTATTTTTTTTTTATTTCAATATCTATTAGACAAAAATATCCTAGATAACTCCGAAAATTATATATAAGTTACTATTGTTGCAGAAATTCTCAGCCGCCCCTTTTATTCTTTCATCCCCCATTCCCATAACTTTTCTTTTAACATTATTTTTCATTTCAGATTTCATATTCTGACCTCGCTAGCCCAGAAATTATCATGTTAATTAACATTTACACATGCGATTCGAATTGATAACCTCCTCGTGAAGTCGGTTAAAAATTTAAAAGACCGGGATAAGAACTGTTTTCTGCACTAAATGTTATAACAATTAATGGCATAAAGACTAATTCATCGATCGAAATTGAATGCGTTCCAGCCCATTAGTGATGTAAAACATTTTATTTACGGTCGCTTAGATAATAATAATCTAGTAGATATGGATTTTCCACCAAAAATTTTTAGTTTGCTTTTAATTACCTATGACACTTTGTAAAATTTAATTAAATTCTTTGACTATTTTCCTTTGTTTCTAAATCTCAGTTACCATCAAAATGGTGATTTCATTAAACTCCTAGTTATGTAAAGAGATTATTGAATTATGAGTGGCGTAATAGAGCTCATTAGCCCATTATATGACTGACATAACCACCAATGAATGAAAATCAGTATTTATCAACGAAATCGTAGATAGAAGTTATAAATCCATAAGACTACCTGAAATAAGTACTAACAATAATAAATATACCGCTATATAACTATAATTACGTTATTCAAACTTAATACACCGAGAGTAAACCCATTAAATAAATTTCTATCGGATTATTGCTATTCATTCAATCTTAACGCACGAGGTACCTCAAAAAGGGATTATTAAGATTATTATATACGTAATTCGAATAGAAAGAAAAATATGGGAATAATCTGGCAAACTCAGGTAATAGTTTTTGTAATAAATTATGCTAAAAGCATTGAATAGGTATGATGAAATAGAAACAGCATAAAAAGATGAATATTTTTGTTGTTCTACTCTGCTGGTGAAAATACCATATTACATAAATGACCTTTTAACAGCATCCCAATATGTTATTTTTATGGTCTTTAAAAATAGTAACGGAAGCTTATGGCGTTTGCCATTAAAGCAGACATTATATATTGGTGAATAATGACTTTAAAAAAGCTTTGTTCAATAATAATATGCTATCTAATATGCGTACCGAAAATATATTTTTTTGCAAAATTGTCAAACATCAGTACCAAAATTTTACAGTCTAATAACAGCAAGAACTTAAGTAAATAATTCTGATATTGTATTTGTTATTGTCTAGCTCGTTAACGAATGACATAAACGCGATAAATCAAAACCGGCTGGTGTTTCTTTTCTCGAAGCAATCTAGGCAGAGTAATTTAAACTTGAACAGATATTTTTAGCATCAAATAATATCTCTTACTAGTACGTCTACACACAAACAATTCAATCAAACAACTAACTGAGCACTTGTAATGTGACAGCAGTTATGTTAATATCATTGTCAATGGTGACTCTGAATGTTAATTATTATACCTGACTAAAA
Source organism: Philopedon plagiatum (assembly GCA_963971165.1). Lineage (NCBI taxonomy): Eukaryota > Metazoa > Arthropoda > Insecta > Coleoptera > Curculionidae > Philopedon > Philopedon plagiatum. The sequence continues at coordinate 38,753,762 of OZ020191.1, read as the reverse complement.
ATTTTAAGCATACTACACATTTTTTTTTTTCAAAAAAAAATGAACCGACCTCGCAAAAGAAAAATCATTAAAAAGTATGAAATATTTTACGTATTTATAACTGTGGTTAATGGTAAACTTAATTTTGTTCAAAGTTAGGTAACTTGTACACCTGTAACAAACGTGAAGAACGCAATTGACTTTTGTGCTGTGAAAGAGATTTTTCGCAATTATGGTCACAATGAGAATAATATATTTATATATTTTTCACAATAGTAGAACTGTATTCATCTTAGAAATAAATTCCTGGATAAAAATCATTTGGAAATCAAGCAAATCGCAGAAATTATGAAATAATTCATAGTTCCTAATGACGATTAAATAGTAAAAGTTGGTCACACCTAACTGTTTAATTAAAACTACTAGAATCTACATTTAAACCACTACTAAGTCTTCGTTAGTGAATCCCGGGTTTAAAAAAATGTTCTCATTTTGTGAGCCATATAATTGTGTCAGTTAATAGGTATTTATGTGTATACAAATATTTTTAGACAAAGATTTATTTTTACTTATAAAACTTTTACATATGCAACATTTCTATTTTGTTATTAGGTTTTTGCCATAATTTCTCTAGGAATCTCTGTTAGATGATGCCAGATTCAATATTTTATTTTGGGGAAAATTATTTCCAGCATTGAAATCTAAACTTTTATATCAAGCTAACTTTAGTACTAAAATTAATTTTCCCCCAAATGAAGTTTTTAATTAACCATTCTGCGAAGGTTCGGAGTTCTATACATTGTTGTTGGCACACCAACAACAATGGTGTCTAAAGAAATTAAAACAAAAAATACAGCGACAACAAACTGAAATGGCACACATACTTATTTTAGAGAAGAAATGGGACAATGGCAATAGAAAATAAATCTCTAACAGACATTGCGTGTTTTCCGTGCTACTGAAGATTTAAAGATAGGAGTGCCTGAGTTGCCAGCATGCGAGGATTGTCGCTTAGAATCTTGCTAGAAAAATTCCCTTCTATTTATTCCTTTATAACTGGTACATGACCGATTATTATTTAATATGTGAATCCAAGAGGATTTGCATTTGTAGACTGTCGCGATATTGTGCATGCGTAGAATTCTCCCGATTCTGTCTGTTGTTTCCATGATGTATGGTAGTATAGATATGGGCCTGTCTTTGGTGGATTCTTCTGGTTTCGTTTTTTAGCGATTTTTTTCCTGGTCTATGGCTTTTTTTTGTATGTGTTTTGTAGCCGTTTTGTTTCAGAGCCGTTTTTATGTTGTCTAGTTCCTGTTCTTTCCCTTGGGCGTCTGTCAGCCGGATGAATTTTGTAATTAATATGTTGACTACTGCTTATAAAATATATAATAAATAGATGCAAAGATTAACTGCTTCCCTAGTTCAGTACAACAGACCGTAAAATCAATCAAGTAGGACTATTTTTGATTCTGGTCTAGGTGCCCTCCTGCTATCACAATTTTTGAGCCCTTACCCTTCATCAGGCAGGCTCACACCCAGGGTGTCTGAAGGTCAGACCACGTTTTTACCAGAGTCAAAATGATACCTTTTATTCATCGGTTCATTTGGATATTATTTTATTATTATTTATCATGATAAATGATAGAAAGCAAAGAGGTGTCACACACCGACGTGTGAAAATAGCGCTTAGTTGATCACGGATAAACGAATTTAGCAATTTTGGCTCTTACAAAGTTTAATGGATATGTATACTTTTGTAATGGAATATGGGAAAATAACTATTATGTTTTCAAAAATACACTCGAAGATTACATAGGTATACACTTTACATAAATGCGCGTCTCAGAAAATCTTCCAACGTTGCTGATAAGGGCAAGAACAGACAAATCACCGCGAACTTAGTAAATTACATTCCATTTTCTATGCACCCTGTCGTAACTCCATTCTATTAATCATTTGAAAATCATGAACCAGATGTATCGGAGTAACCCTAAATTAATTAACAAGCGGTAAGAGATTTTCGTTCCCCCACTAATAAGTTTACGTAATATGGATGCTGCTGTGGTGAATTCTTAGAACGATATTAATCAGTTTACTTAATGATTATTACTGTGTCTAGTTGATAATACTGAAACATTCATATGTGTCGCTTTACAAAAAAAAATCCATTTAAAATACTTACAGATTACAGGATATGCATGTTTTTCATTAATTTAATTAATATTTAATAACTAGGGGAGACCGGAGACGGTTGGCCTAGGTTTAATACGTTTTGTTTATTTTAAAATTTTTAATAACTGCTATAAAGTAATTTAATTCATATTAATATGCTACAGGGCTTTGTTTTGCACATTCTAAATAATTTTCAATGGTCAAATACAAGGCGATAAAAAGATATCTGTTTCTGTGCAGTTATCCCAATTCACCCCACCTATTATGCAGTGTGTGTTTCTAAATGCGTATTTTGTTTGGGTTTAAATAGTCCTCCGAAATGTCGTGGCGTAGCTTTCATTTACTAAAAAGTTTAATAATTGTGGGTGTCTAAAATGAAAAATAATTATGATTAAAATTAATTGTAAAAAAATACGATATTTTATCTGAGACAGTCCACGTAGACTTCAAGCCTAAGTACTAACGTACATTGGGCGTCTGAATACAAGAAAAATGTAGTCGATTGACACGAAATTTTAAGGATTGCAGGTTCGGGGGGGAAGGGAAAACATCTGCAAGCAGTCTGTTTCATAATCTGGAGATCCTAGGTATGAACAATCAACAGAAGCGGTGTATTCCAGGCTTTTTTAACTTTAGTGTAAAGGGATGCATATATAACGCGCCTCTTGTTGTTCTGTTAGAAACGGTCAAGGGGGGAATAATAGCGGCTAGTTCTTTAGAGAGTGGAAGTATCGGTAGCAAAGGGATAAATCCCCAACAGCGCATTGTGGTCCAAATTTTGGAAAAAACTGAGATAATTCGGATTATTTTTTATTTGATGTATCTTGGTACAAGAACATCTGAAAAAATATTTAAAAAATATAGTCTCAATTGAGTTTTGAGAGGCCTTTTTACGATAATATTTGAGTAGATAAATAACATACTTTTCTGAGATTTTTCACTATAGAATATATATATATATATATATATATATATATATATATATATATATATATATATATATATATATATATATATATATATATATATATATATATATATATATATATATATATATATATATATATATATATATATATATGTATATATATTACATTTTAAGTCATTTTGACATAATATTTTTTTCATAAATGCGTTTCTCTGTTATAATAAAAATAGATAAAGATTAGATTAGGGCCCTCATGCTCCTGGGCTGATGGGGTCCAAAAAGGTCCGAAACAATATATTGTCAACAGGATTGAGGTGTAAGTAAATTTTTTAAATCATTTTATGATAATTTTTATTTCTTTTACAATTCTGTATTTTAAAAAGATTTCATTTTTCTAGCTACTTTATTAACTTCAATTTTTGCTATGTAAATTTAGAGATTTTTAGATTTTCATAAAGATTTTTTCGTTAATAAGCAAATGTCTAAAGTATTGTATAGGAACAGATATAGTTCTTCCAGTACTAACGACATAGAATTTTTTATTTGTCATTTCCAATTCTTATATATTTAGTAATTTTTGCGTAAAAGCCAAAAGATATGTTCTAACTAATTTTTTCTGTCACTAGGGCCTCAATATTATTTGTAATTAATATTGTTTTCCTAAAATAAATCATAATATATCTTGAAACTTATATTAATACGTTAAAAAATATGTATTAAATATGAAGTTATACTTAATATAAGTGTTTATAATGTTATTGCTAAAAATTTGAAAGCCGAAAAACCATGTCAAAATGAAATTAAGTTGGCCAACATATTCGCCACGTGGAAAATGCCGCCTCAAGTTTATTGTTTTATCTGCTTCATACCAGCATCTACGTGATCGTCTCCATGCAGTGTTGATTTGCTAAAGTCGATGACTAGCTCTATTTCACATTTTAAAATGCGTTTCTTAGGGTAATTAAGTAGCTCTAGTGTGATATAAATCTTTTTGCCTCTCTCCAGTAAGTTTTTTTGCTTTCTATTTCATAAAATGAACTGCAAAAAGCTTTATGTCCATGAAATAGCGCCTATGTACCTTTCCTTGTCAGCACTTTTCACAATAATTGCCTGAATGGCCTTACACATTTAGGTACGAGCGAACTTTTAATCTTTTTCCAAAAAAAAAGAAACTTTTATGTCAGAATATTAATGGCTTTGTAGAAAAAAGCAAATAAAAAGACCGAGCGAAATAGAATTTGTAATAGACGGGATCGGACGAACTTTTACACTGAATTACGATAACCTAGGGACCTCTATGCTAAATAGATTTTGGCCTTTTTCGTTTTTGTTACCCTGACCTTTTATAGACATTTTGTGTATAAGACTAAAGCGAAAAAACCCAAAAAGATTGTTTCATTGATTTTTATTTTATTCTTAGTTTTTAGAGAACAAACGTTTGTTTTCTTATTAATAAAAAAAAGTAAGTTTGACTTGCTTTAGTTCCGTTATTACAAAAATTCAGGTCCGCAAAGACGCATTTTTTGTAATTTTTCGAATTTTTATTAAGTGAGTTTAAATAAATTTAATTTAAAACATTAGCTGAATATCAAAGTGATAGAAATGAGCCTTTATATGTCATTCCTTGATTTTCTAGTTATTTTTGTAATGATCAAAATGACAATCATTATACATGGCGTGTGCCATAATGATTGTTTATGATCCGAGTTAGTCCAGTAGTGGCTGGTGAAATTTTAAAGTTCTATATCTCTGTTACTACACTATGGGTCCCAAGCCTAGTTCAGAATTTTTGATAGTGAGCCTACCAGGAATGTTTTGGTAAAGAAAAAAATATTTGGTAATTTGCGAAAAAATGTTAAATATTTGTTTTGACCCCCCTGGTTAAAAAATTAACACGTTTAGGTATTTTATTTATTATTTTTTCTAAACAAATTTTTCATCATTCTGTTGAAATTTTTTAAATTTTAAGAGAAGAAACTATGTTAGTAAAAACCTATAATCATTTGAATTTGAATTACTTTTAAATTATATTTTGGGTTTAAAAAGATTTAAATGACTATAACTTTCTACTAACACATTTTTTTTTAATGGCAACTTATTGACAATAACAGAATGAAATCCTGGCAATCTCACCTGGTCAACTAGAAGATCTTAATTTAATTAAGCCAGTACTACATATTAAACCTTTTTAATAAATCTGAACGTTGAATTTTATAATAAGATGAAAACCTGAACAAACATTATACAATTAACCTTGACCCCAAGCTAACTTTCGCGCCAACTACTTTATGTTGCTCCAAAACTCTCGGCTGCTAGCACACAATAAGTAAAATAAATGTCGAAATTTTTTCAACAGAACTTTTGCACCACTGTACCATCATATAGGGAAATTCCTCTATATACAAATATATAGAAAAAGGGGAATTTTCTTCGGTCGATATATATATAATATATGTCAGAAAAATGCAAAAGCAAATCCAAGCAAACCTGAGCACCCAGAATTTTGTCTGCGTGATTCACATGCCCAAGTTTCTGAGCGTATTAAACATGTGCATGAGGTGAACCTATGTAAATTCTGTAAAAGTTTATTTTAATAGAAACCTCAGGTTGACCTTTCAGACGTAAGCAAACCCGCAATCCCGCAGTTATAATATTCAAGATCATCCAAGATATCCACCACAGAAGGCTATGTCGTAAATATTTTCAATATTCCTCGAAACAAACCCAAACAGAGAAAGTTTACGTCTTCATTATATTAATTAAAACCCGAACATTAAATATCTGTGTATGAATATAACAAATAAAATTAATTTGGGACAACAGTTTTCTTGAATATTTTCTATTTTATTTTCAGGAGGCCGTATTGATCACGCACACCATTACAACAACGCTTACAGAGCTTTGGATGAAACTTTGGCGATGGAAACGGCTCTGCTTGTGGCATTAGCACTGGTTAATCCCACTGAGACTTTAATAGTTGTTACATCAGACCATTCGCACGTACTGACTATGGGTGGACAGGCAACACCCAGGGGACATCCTATCCTCGGTGAGTTTTAGTTTCTTGCCCTCTTCAACGTAGAGAAATGCCACATTTATTACCAGAAATGTTCATTTTATTTTCATTAATTTAAAATTGCGATTTTGCATGACATAAAATAGTTTTTTCGAAACTACAAAAATATAGTTTTTCGGAAAGAACGAATATTTTTAGGAAATATTGTTTTTGGAAACGCCTTCTTCGAAAAACTTTTTCACAAAAATAGATTTTGGAAAATTTATTATACAGGGTGTCCATAGATGGAGTTGACAAGAGGAAAAAATCTTTATTACTGATTTTAAGAGGAGAATCCATACTTTGTAAAAAATTCTGCTTGTCGAAAAAATCGGTTTACCACATAAAAATCAGATGTTAACAAATTAAGAAAACATGGAAATGCTTTAAGAGAGAAGTAGGGCAAGTCCGGGAGAGTTACCGCACTTTTTTACACCTGCTGGAAAGATGCCTCAGTGGTAAGGAAGAGACGCCTTGGCAATATTTCTTAATTCTTCTCCTAATCAGACAGCTGTAAATACATACAAAATAAGTAAAAAGTAACAAATAAAAAAAAAGTTGAAAAATTAATAAATATGCGGCGTCTCTCCCATATCTGTAAGAGAGACGCATCAATGCTAGGGGAGAGATACCGATGTTATTTTTCGTTTTCTTCCTTATTTCGACTCTTCCGCAGATGCTACAAAAATTAGACCAAATTCTGTGCAGGACTTGTGTCACCATAAATAACAAACAACACTTCTTAAGCAGTCAGGTTTTTTTCTATTTTTCGAATATCCCTCAAAACATTCAGGACAGTAGGTTTTTTCTGTTTCACTTGGTTTTTTAACTAAAGATTTATCGTTACTTTTTGGTCAGTGAACTCGTATGTACAGTTCACTTAAAATAGTCAGTAATCTTTTTTTATATTGCACCATTCTTCAACAGAGAATTTTTAATTCTTTTTTAAATAAAGTCAAAGTTTTGCTTGACACTGCTCCTCTTCGTAATCGCAGCAGGAAATATTCGTCGAGACTGACCAAAAATTACTCGTTGTATGTAAAGCGATGTAGCAGTTTCGCAGAGAAAATTTGCTCGTTCTAAAAGAAGTGCTCCGAGCTCCCTGTATCCGAACTGAAATGTATTATGGCTCGTTCACACGGTACAGTTTTCGGTATTTTGTCGAATCGGTGAAAATTCCGAATGCTGCAGTGGCAGCTAGTTTTTATACTGCATGTTCTGATGATATGGTCGTCTCCAGTATACGGAAAATTTGCCGATTCGGTAAATGAGTCGTTCGATCTTGTCACCGCGAGCCGTCTGAGGCGATTCGATTAAAAACCCGATTTGAACTGTAAAACACTAAGACACTGAAATTTTGTGGCGAGTTAAATAATACCGGGGCTCTTTTTACCCTATGCCCAAATCGTAGTTGCAGTATACAGGGTGGTTTTAAAATACAGTTATTTTGGTTACTTGAAAAAGTGACCATAAGTATATTGTTTTAAATGTATATTATTACTGATTTGAAAAGCTACTTAAATTTGCTTTTTATTTTTGCCTACCGTACCTATACCGAACTAGTCAAGTTTCTGACTTATAGGCCATTATTTGTACAATTTTCTCGACAATTTAATTTCCATTCGGATTTTAGTAAGTATGCCATGACAAACTATTGTTTTATATAAAAGTCATGTCACTTTCGTTACCGTTTTAATAATTTATTAAGTATTACTGATACAAGTCGTAAATACCGTTAAAAATCGTGGAAGAATTTCTTCATTGGAATTTTTTTTAGCAAAAAATGTCTCCATTGAACGAAAACTGCTTGCTGCAGAAGTTTTCATTTGGTATAGATTACTTTCTCTGTGTCGCTTTATTGCTGAAAGTCCCATATTCGCCACAGTAAATGAAAGCGAACAGGTTTTGCAAAATGCTTCGGTGGTTGTAGAACCTTGCCTCAGCCAGGTATACGTATTTGTGCGCTCTTTGTTGTAATATGTTATTCTTTTTTTTTGTCTTACGAGGAGTGCCAATTTCTAGATTAATCTGAGCGTTCTACAAAAAAAAAATAAAACAATAACCCAATTATTAACTTTTTGAAAAACCTTTTGCTACCCTAGTAGTGCCGCTGCCACCATTATCATTACCTTTATTAGGATGACTATCTGGTTCTTCACCTATATCTACAATATTTAAATCCATTCCACCCCACCAACCAGCCAACACCACAGTTTGGTTTTGATTAGTTGTTTTCTACTTTTTTTTCCTTATTTTTCCAAACTAACATAAACAAAGACACATTGGTAATATTATATTATTAGGACTTAACAGTCTTGGCATTTTAATTATTTAACTAGACTGCGAATAGTCTAATTTGGAAAAAATAGGCCTATAGTTTGTAAAGGACATTTTAACCCATGAAACGCCGCAAGGATATCTTGTTTGAAAAAAGAACTGTCCTTTTCAAAAAAGGACAGGTGGGTCACTCTACTTTGATACCGAGACCAGAAATTAACTCTCAGAACGCCAAAAAGTTTTTTATTTTCTTCATAAAATTAGGTTTTAGATTGAATATTATATAGTCTGAATAGATTAGGGTTTGCAACCTTTTTATAATTTAAAGTCGCTGATAAATTACAAGAATTCTTTTCCCAAGATTTGTACTTTTATTACTTTCAAACGCAGTGACTTTAATTTCTCATAAATATTAATTTTTACTTAAAACAGTAGAGTAGACAATATAATAACTTTAGGATGTTATGCCTAGAATTTCAAAACAAATGGGATTGGGGTATTTTCTTATCGCCGTGTGTTTAGTTCCTCTAAATTTTTTCTTTGATCTATAAATAGCAAATATTTAGGTAATAGAAAAGGCAAAGTGAAAACCATCTTATAAAGGTGTTATAAATTCAATATTTTAGCATAGACACCTTGGTATACGTGAGAAAGATAGATTTGATTACATTATCGCAAATTTCCATTACTATATGGTATTCATTTGGTTTTGAGAATGATGACAGAAAAAACAATTGAACAAGAATTAACCCTATTGGTCAGTTCCATGGACCGTTTACACCAGAACATATTTTAGTGATCACAATATTCATCTTTGCTTTCCTGATAATCACGGAGGAATCAGATTTCTTTCTATCCGTGTTGGCGAAAGTGCATTAGACAAAGACAAATAAAAAAAGAATTTGTTCAAATTTTTATCGTGCATTTTGATCTGTTTGTGGAAGCATTGCTGGTTATATACTTCGAAAGATTACTCATCGCAAAATTCTTTTTTTTTTCCTGATAAAATCCCAGGGGAATCCGGTTTCTTTCTATCCTTGTTAGCAAAAGGGGCATTAGTAAAAGACAAATAAAAACGATGTTGTTGCCAATAAAAAAGAATAATCAAACAACTTTTCACCACAGGCGGCTTTGTTTGTGCGCAAGTATTTCTGGTTGCCTATACTTAGAGAAAGTTTAATCGGAGTTGTCATAAAAAATAAATTTCTGACAAAATACTTTTACATAAGTTCTATGATTTTATAACAAAAGACCTTTGTTTTTACTGAATACAAACAGCATTTGGAAAAATCTCGTTATTATTAAACAAAAACAGTGTCAGCATAGCCACATTAACCTTATTATTTTATAGCATTTAAAATTATTTCCTACCCAAATAACAATACTACCTCTAACCAACAATTTGCACTAAAAGGATCGGGGGAAAAGTATTTAAATAAATAAAGGAAAAATTTCAAAAATAAGTAAATATTTTTATTAGGATAAACAATTTATAATAAGGTTAAAAAATATTCCCTATTCTCCGATATATAATGAAAATTGATCTATAATATAGCCTACCTGCGAACAGTGCTGTTTGTGTAAGTTAACGACGCGATAAAAATTGTTTAATCGAATATACCAAGTAGTTTCACAATTTTTAACTGTACCTAAATGTTGAGTCTTAGTTCCAGAAGGATAGATACACTTTGTAATGGCACTGTGACTTCTGCTTTAAACTGAAACCAAACGCTTCTAGGACGCAATGTTCACTACTTTCTCAATAACTAAAGAAATCTTCTCTAATGCCCACTATTCTCAACTTTATATCGGGTCGGTGTTCCTGTTACTCATTCCTATAACGCCCGGTCCAAGTAATGTAAAGGAGAACAAATATGTACCTTGCGTAATATTTCAATGGTTGTTAGTCAGTCCCAGATTCATTGAACACAGGACTTTAAGCTGCTAATACTTCATATAAACTTTTTAAGTATATTTTTACACTGCTAAAACAACTTATATTATGGGACAGGCTTCAAATAATATGTCATATTAATCTTTCACATAACCTAACTTTCCACCAGCTGTAAAAATTTTACGAGTATGAGAGAGGAAGAAGACGAGAGAGAAAAAAATGAGAGAGAAAGAACATGAGAGAGAGATATAATTGATCTCTTCCTTGTAAAATGAGTTTCTGTCATCATTCTCAAAAGTAAATGGATACGGTATAGATCTTGATTATAAATAATGCAAAATTTTATTTCTTAAAACAGCTTCAAGTCCTAAATGCAACCACTTTAAGTTGATAGAAACTCGAATATAGGGTTATGTTTTAAAAGCGCTCTATCCAGTTCCCATTTATTCTGTGTTTTACAGAAACTAATACTGGGATTCACGAAAAAGTTTTACAATTTAATTGGTTAAATTAACATCTAGTTGATTAATTGGGTTTTGACAATTTTTTGTCCTGTCACTGTTAATAAGTTGCCACTAGAAACTTATGTTGTTCTAATATTTCAGAGATTTGTTTGGTTTAAAGCAGTCCCCAAAAATGAATTTAGTCCTATTATTGTTATGCAAAATACATACTTAAGTTGCCAGTTTCTTTATAAACATGCAAAATGACTTAAAAATAAATATATAGTGCAACATTTAGTTATCTTGTTTTCTCACTTCAACCACTTTAAAACCTTGATTGTCAAATTAAACCTGTCTTTGCGATAGTGAATCCCGAACGAATGATACGGCAAATATCAAGGATCGAACCATACAATAATAACTTTTTTCTCAAAAAATTAACCGACTTTATAAAAAGAAAAGCCTGAATTAATAAACTCCCCGGCAAAAAAATCACCATCCCAAAATTTTGGTTTGCTTGGATTAATTGAAATTATAGGGTATTTGTTTAATAATAAACTTTTTTTGTTTAGGTCGTGTTAAACAGGTCTAAAAAATGTTGGTTTCTGTCGTAAGTTCACACCACCCTGGGAAAATATTTAATCGCCAATTTTTTTGTTAATTCTTGGGTATAAAGTTACATGTATTTCTAACATTTTATTTTTTATTTATTTCAATACTTCTTTTCTTATAGGTGCTGTACATGTTTAGATTAAACCTTGTTCTCAATGCGTTGTTTTATTGAAACCTTAACAAAAAGGTAGTAAATTAATGAATATTATATCGAGTTTTAATATCGTGTTTGTCCTCCTCTAGCTACAGTGACAGCACGCAGTCTTTGTGGCATTAAATAAATAATATTGTTTATTCTCTCTTGAATAAATATGATATTCCTCGTTATAAGTGCTTAACTTTACTTAACTCGTGCAAAGATCTTGGTTGCACAAGACGACGACGAACGACTCTTTTTAGTTAATCTGAGAAATGTTCGATGGGTTCAGATCTGGGCTACATGCGGGCCATTCCAGTCTTTGAAATCCAATTTTATGCAAAAAATCTCTTTCAACCCGTGAAATATGGGTTCCAGAGTTATCATGCATTAGTATAAATTGGTATACAATTAAAAGAGCAAGTAGAGTAACAGCGTCTTGCAGGAAGTCTTCGATGTAACGATGAGCGTTCAGAGCTCCACTTTCAACAAATACAAGGTCGGTATGTGCTTCACGAGAAATACCTGCCCAAACTATAACGACATAGACTTGATTATTTTTTATCGACGGGTTAATATCCGTTTTTAAGGAAGTCTGTAAGGTTATCAGCGTTTTATTTAAGCATGTACAACTTCTACAAGAAAAGAGGTATTGTGATAAATAAAAAAACAAAATGTTAAGAATACATGTATCTTTATAACCAAGAACTCAACAAAAAAAAATTGGTTGTTGAATTTTTCACAGGGTTTTGGGAATTTACGAAAAAAGTATTTTGTTTAGAACTGTATAACATGACCTAAACAAAAAAAATATTATTAAACAAATAAACTATAATTTCAATTAGTTAGTTCACAGACCGCTAAAAAAATTATAAAAATCGGATTGAAAATCAAAAAGTTATAAAACATGAAACATATTGGGATGGCGTTTTTTTTGCCGGGGAGTTTATATTTACGTATTTTTATTACTGAGGTTAATGGTAACGTTAACTTTGTTCAAATTTAGGTAACTTGTATACTAAAGTTCTAAACTTTAAAGTAAGCTCAACTCATTAATTGCCTATGAATTAACATTACGAATTATTTCACTGAGTAATTGCGCCGACTTCAAAAATTAGAACTTTGGTGCACAAGTTACCTAAATTTGAACAAAATTAAGCTTACCATTAACCTCAGCAATAACTTAAATTAAGTTTATTAATTTATGTAGGTAAAAATAACTTTACAATTCTCAATCTTACATCATACAAATACACAATTCAATCATCTTTCTTGTTTTTAAAATCATAATTTCCCAATCCCTAACTAATGCCTTATACAATATAATAAAGAGAGGTTCAATGGATAATAGAATGAAAATATATAAATAAACAAAAAAAACAGAAGTAAACTTGTGACTGGGCTCTTATTATGTTCTACACACATGATATCCTAAAAAAAAACAAGCAAAACCGACAAACATCAGTATATAACACTACATTATGTAAATACGAGCATTATCAACAAACTTTTTGCTATTGCGGTTACGAAATTATAGTTAACTAAATTTTGAATGAATTTAAAAGTTCCTCATTTCAGAATTATTATTATTCGTTTCCATGAAAATGCGATATTTTTACTGTCAGTTGAGAATTTCGACGTTTTAACGATTATTTCTCAGTTTAATGCTAGATCCCCGGATTTGACCCCCCTTGACTTCTTCTTGTGGGGTTTTATAAGGTATAAAGTGAATGCGACTGCACCTACAACTTTAGATAATATGAACGACCGAATCCGCTTTGCCTGCTTAGTAGTGACAGCGGGACGAAATTCATTTAGAAAAAGAGTGAGAAAGTGTTTTAAAGTTGAAGGGGGACATTTCCAACAAGCATGACAGACGGTAAATAAGTTGAAATTATTTTTTTTTATTTTATAACCTAATAAATCATAATTCGGCAACCGAAAGAGCAAATAAAAAAAATTAGGCTTATGTAGTTTTGTACGTAGATTCGAATTTTATAAACAAAAGTACATCCCATTTAAAATTTCAAAGTTACCTCTCACTCCTCAAAAACGAGAGAGAGAGGGTAAATGTCAAACATATGTCTTAAATATGTCCCCCCACCTGCCTATTAACTCTATTTTTGAGATATCGCCTCGCAACACTTTAAAAACTTACCGTCTATTATAAAATTTGTCCAGAGTATTTTTTTTCGCAATAACAGCAGTTATATGTTATAACGCTTATTAAGTAGTTTCTTGATAAATAAACTAGTAGTAAGATCTAATAACATAAAATAGAGTTATTTGAACGTGTATGTAAATTTACACTTTATACACTTTTTTTCACAAAGTTTTTTTTGAAAAGTTCACTTAAGCTACTATTTACACTATTTACAGGAAAAAGGGTCAATATTATGTTCAATAATACCAAAGCGCGATTTTTTTTGTGGCGTTTTCTTCCACTGATCAAAAAGTTGTATCCTTGGGAAAACAGAAGGCGACTCTGAAAAAAATGTGTATCTTAGATCGCACCTTTTCGCACAATAAGTCTTATTATAGTAATCAAAAACAGAATACTTTTACTAAATAATTAAGACCACATCGTAAACCAACAGCACCCGAATGCATAACTTTTTATTTAAAAAAGTAAGAATTCGTTACTATTTCATCCCTCGTATCAAATACTTTTTAAACTACATGTATGATTCTAGAACTGAAATTGAATGCATATCTGTGTTATCCGAAGATATTGGAATAAATACACATAAAAGAATTTTTACCTAGCTTAACAGATAAACTACCACAAAGATTTATTATAAAGTACTGAATGAGTCGTGAATAACAACGTTACTTTTTATGCGACTTTCGGCATCGTTTTCGTGTACATGCCGATAGTATAAAAATATTTAAGGGGTAACTCATAGTGGCTAAATAAATAATCTTTTATTTTATACTACATTTGAGTGAATTTTTGAACTTTTTCGATTTGGTAAGTATTACGTCCAGTTGGTCTATAATCAACGAAACACTGTGCACCGGACCGTCATGCAAAACACACCGGAGAAAAAATTATTGAAATCAAAACAATTTAAAATAAGGTTAAAAAATATTCCCTATTCTCCGATATATAATGAAAATTGATCTATAATATAGCCTACCTGCGAACAGTGCTGTTTGTGTAAGTTAAAGACGCGATAAAAATTGTTTAATCGAATATACCAAGTAGTTTCACAATTTTTAACTGTACCTAAATGTTGAGTCTTAGTTCCAGAAGGATAGATACACTTTGTAATGGCACTGTGACTTCTGCTTTAAACTGAAATCAAACGCTTCTAGGACGCAATTTTCACTACTTTCTCAATAACTAAAGAAATCTTCTCTAATGCCCACTATTCTCAACTTTATATCGGGTCGGTGTTCCTGTTACTCATTCCTATAACGCCCGGTCCAAGTAATGTAAAGGAGAACAAATATGTACCTTGCGTAATATTTCAATGGTTGTTAGTCAGTCCCAGATTCATTGAACACAGGACTTTAAGCTGCTAATACTTCATATAAACTTTTTAAGTATATTTTTACACTGCTAAAACAACTTATATCATGGGACAGGCTTCAAATAATATGTCATATTAATCTTTCACATAACCTAACTTTCCACCAGCTGTAAAAATTTTACGAGTATGAGAGAGAAAGAAGACGAGAGAGAAAAAAAATGAGAGAGAAAGAACATGAGAGAGAGATATAATTGATCTCTTCCTTGCAAAATGAGTTTCTGTCATCATTCTCAAAAGTAAATGGATACGGTATAGATCTTGATTATAAATAATGCAAAATTTTATTTCTTAAAACAGCTTCAAGTCCTAAATGCAACCACTTTAAGTTGATAGAAACTCCAATATAGGGTGTCGCCATTCCACACGCTCAAATTTTAGATCTTCAAGAGTTTTTTTTGTCAGTTTTTCGTAATGTTTAGGTTCCCACTTATTTTACCAAAAAAAACTTAAAATGGGACCATTCAGAAAAACTAACCTCTAAAACAAAAAAAAATCATAGAAATCGGTGTTCATTAAAGAATACATAAAAAATCATACATACGGGTTGTATTGAAAACCTCCTTTTCTGATGTAGGTTAAAATACCAGTCCATTTTCAAAAATGGTGCGAAAAGGTAAATTTCAAGGCTGACATAATTTTTTTAAAATCTACTCTTTATATACTCTCTGAATTCCGAATATCAAATTAATTTATTTAATTAATAATTTAAAATCAAAACCGGTACATTTTTATTGAAAGATTTTCTGTCATAGTACCCTACTCAAATGTTCAAAGGAGATCTGGAAAAAAATGTTTTCTTTATAGTTAATTTACTACAGCCCTGTGGTATGTTTAAAGAAATGTCTTTAAAACATACCCATTGAAAATAAAAATAATTAAACGAAAAATAAAATTACACTACATTCCTCGTCTTTTCTCTGAAAGCAAATCATTAAAAAACACTTGATACAGTAATTACTAATATTTAAGTAAAAAATAAAACAAAGAAAAATAAAAATATTAAATAAGTATCAAAAGCAAAACGAATTTTAGTATGTATTTTGGGATTTCGTTACTAATAAGGGATTAATTTAAACAACCATCTTCACTCAAAATGAATACATTTACATCCCATGTCAATTCACTGGAAATGTTTCACAGACATATTAGATTCCAAACAAACCCAAGAGAGCCAAATAACTACTATTTTCCTACATGTCATTTACACTTCGCTGCATTTCCTCAGTTCTGTTTCTAGCTTTCACGTACGTGAAATTGCAGTCTTTACAGGCTGAGCTTTAAATGTGGTTTGGGTCTAAGCTACTGTAAATAAAAATATTGAACAATATTCATTATATTTCAAAACAGGTTTCGTTTAAATTAAGTAAAAAATATATTGTAAAAAAAGTGGACACATATTATGTTTCCTGCAGGCAGAAATTCATGTCACTTAAAAGTATGTACATTTTGCTTCTAAAGCCAAGATAATATAAAAATTCTCACAACTCCCGTTATTCTGATCTTCTGTTTATAGTGTTAGTATGTCAGTCAAGCAAAAACAGGTTTTCCAGTTTTTTAAAATTTTCGTATTGAAGATTAAAATATGATTAAGTAATCTTAAAGTTTTTTGTTTTAACTAAACTGCTGGCCACTCGAACTTACACATGGAGATTTTTAGGCAAAATTTAAAGTTCAATATTTTCAACAGGAATGTAAATTTTTGAACACGTGTTGCAGATTTTAAGAGCTTGTTTTTTTCGGATTAATCTGCATGACGTATATTTATCGTAGGACCATAGGATTATTATATACGGGGTGATCAATGAAGTCATGCAAAAAATCAAAAAGTTTGTATGAGTGAAATTTCTGCAAAAAATGTTTTTGGTCGTTGCAATATGGTTCATTACTAAGGTAACATCAATATCTCTAGACGTTTTTGTCACTTTTTGGATTAAGGCCCTTAGGTCTTGTACAAACTACTAAACATAAAATTTGGGTTGCAAAATTTTTAAAATGCTATAACTTGATATTGGATTGACGGTTCTTGATAATTTTTACGGATTTGGAATCCTTATTTCACGTCGATTTTCTATAATCTAAGCATTTTATTTGGGGGTTGAAATATACAGGTTGAAATTTACACATTATACCGGGTCGATAATAGACAAAAACGTAGGGTACGACGCTCTCTACTGTTTGGCAGTATTTAAGTTTTTGTAAAAATAAATTCTCACCTCAAGTTGTTTTTGTTTAATGTCCTCATTCATTCAGTTTTATAGAGTTCTTTGTCTATAAATTATTACCAAAGATTAGGTATTTAAAGATAGGACACTTGGCAATTTTCCATTGATATTTGCCGGTTTTTTTAGGGATTGCTGGGACCTTTAAATTAGGTTTAGAATTAGAAATTTTGTAAGAATTGACTTTTGGCCGTTGTTAACCAATCTTGTATATTGTAGAATATAATGTAATAAACTTGTTCTTGTCGCTACGTTCTTGTCTATTATCGACCCGGTATAATGTGTAAATTTCAACCTGTATATTTCAACCCCCAAATAAAATGCTTAGATTATAGAAAATCTACGTGAAATAAAGATTCCAAATCCGTAAAAATCGTCAAGAACCGTCAATCCAATGTCAAGTTAGAGCATTTTAAAAATTTTGCTACCCAAATTTTATGTTTAGTAGTGTGTACAAGACCTAAGGGCCTCAATCCAAAAAGTGACAAAAACGTTTAGAGATATTGATGTTACCTTAGTAACGAACCATATTGCAACGACCAAAAAATTTTTTTGAGGAAATTTCACTCATACAAACTTTTTGATTTTTTGCATGACTTCATTGATCACCCAGTATATAATAAACCTATGGTCCTACGATAAATACACGTCATGCAGCTTAATCCGAAAAAAACGAGCTCTTAAAATCTGAAAGACGCGTTCAAAAATTTGCATTCCTCTTGAAAATATTGAACTTTAAATTTTGCCTAAAAATCTCTATGTGTAAGTTCGAGTGGCCAGCAGTTTAGTTTAAAAATAAGTTACGAAACATAACATCAGCTCTTTATAAACCAAACTTCATACTTAGTTTTCATACGTGGGGAGCTTTGCGCAGAACTAATCGTAGATCTCGCTACTACTGCATGTGCCTAACTTAAATATCAATTTTGCTTTTAAGGATACTTTTTTTATTAATTTGTTCAATATTTATGTAGCTACATTCATGTTTTTTAACAAAAATATCTACGTTATGTAAAAATTACGAACATAAACATTACGGACAATTTGCTATTAAAATAAATGCTGCTCCTTCTCCCATAAATTTAAATATTACAAGTACCTCGAACTCGCCGGCTGGTTTGTGCAGTAGTGGCGCCGCTGGGCGGAATCGTTTGGCAGTCAACTATCTCATGGTCAGTTATTATTTTATTGTTTTAAAACTTCTTTTACTACAATTAGGGGAAATGTGAATCATGATAGAAAATGTGTGGTACGTGCATTACTTCTTTGAATCGAAATAAGCAAAATTAGGCTACATCGACATGCAAATGAACAATATAATATTTTTTGCTCTATTACAATTTGAGAAACTGTGACTTTACAAAACTGGATAGCTTCCTTATATTTATAGGTATTCATAATACCCTCTTGGTCAAATTTACACTGAAAAAGTAAAACTACTTATATTTGTTCCAGGGCCAGACAGCAAAGTTTCAGACGTGGACGGCCAGCCATATACGACAATACTTTACGGAAACGGTCCAGGTTTCGCTACACCCAGAATTGTCCCCATGAACACGACTTCCGCTGTGGAAGACAGAAATCAGGTACACGGTGCAGCAGTGCCGAGACAATGGGGCACCCACGGTGGCGAGGATGTTCCGGTTTATGCCCTGGGGCCTTTGGCAACAACGTTGTTTACAGGTAAACATCAAAATACAAAATTAAGCAATACAATGCGGCTAATTATATATACAGAGTATTGCAAAACTCCACCGACAAAACTTTTCAGGTGACTCTCTCTCCAGAAATAAGAAAAGAGTCCCTATAGTCAATATCTGTTTAGAGTTTAATGGCAGCCGTTGACACAACATGTCAAAATATTTGCCAACTCTATGATTTAAACGTTCCCTAATTCAGAAGACGAGCGGACACAGACAATCGCTGAATTGATTAGAAATGGCCATACATTTACACGTACGCTACGAAGAAACATATTCCGCATCCAATCCTTGCGGCCGGAAAAGCGTCAACAGGTGGAATATGTGCACTCACATCGAATGCCGTGCAGATGGGCATCCCTTTCTTACGCCTTTGCACCGGCATATCTCTTTCCCGCAGTCTTCGACCCGTCTGTCAATTCCGCGTTAGTTCATTTCATTATATTCAAAGGCTAGTTCGATATTTACACTATTTACAGAGCCGTTCCCGCCCATCCGATTTTGATTTATGACGTGTGAAATCAGTTTATTTTTAGGAATATTTTTCTGTGTTTTTCGTGTTTTCAAAAAGCATTTTGTCATTATTTTGATTATTTTGTACTTATTAGACATTTTAGTAGTATATTGTTGGATTTTACTCGTATGTATCTGTAAAATGTTTCTTTCTATTGAAGAGTAAGTAGGTACACATTTTTTCTTTAACAATTATCTATATAAACATTGCCCCAAAATTAATTAATGTTATAGGAATTATATGTTTTGCGACGTAAATTACGAAGTAGTTTAGTTGACAAGCTTACAGTTTTTAAAATTAACTTTTTAAATCGCAATATTTTTTAGAGGATATGTTAATCACAAGGAGAATATAATCGTAAATAACCTCGCCCGTGCAAAGCACGTCCGGCGTGCTCCAAAATGACTCATCTTGTTCTATTACTTTTGACTGTCTTCAGCACATTCAGCTTTGTAATATATGCCTCAAATTACATGATTCCAAAAAAAAAAACATTATTTGTGGAGTGGTGTGTTTACTTGTTATTAACATTTTTAGATATTAATTTATTATTGATCACGATTACTGCATTCCTAGTGCATCCAGGCCAACTAGTGAGGACTTATTTGGTAACTTTAAATTTGCATTTATTGAATACTTGATATTAACATAACTTACTTTTATATTAGTTACTTTCAAATATGTATGTAATTCAGTGGCTGGCTGATAAAGACATTTGTGTCATTGATTTCTCTAGAAAAAATCATTTGTGATAAATGCTGGCGCATTACAATGAGATTCATAACTTTAAAAAAATTCAAAAAGCATTTACATTTGAAATGGAGATCTTTCTAATTTAAAATATTTAGAACTGGAGGTTTGAAGCACTTTAAATACAAGTCAAGGGTGCAAACAGCATTATTTTTAGGGAAGGGGTTGTAGTTGTTAAAATGTTACCTAGGGGAAAGAGGTGATCGTATAATAATTTAATGGTGGCGGTATTTCAAAAATTTAGAGAGTTTCTGCATGGAAATAAGCTGGCTCAAAAATTTGTCCGCAACGTTTATAAATACTTTGCCCATGAAAATCAGGGAAAATTAAATAAATGCTTCTGGCGAAAGGTTGCCGCGCACTTGTAAGGCTTTTGGGTAGTTAAAGTTATTAATTTAACCCCAGAACGCTGCAATGTTCATTTAAATTCAAATTTTTCTATATACGTTGTCAGTAAATTAATATCATCAAGA
The DNA here is from genome assembly GCA_963971165.1 of Philopedon plagiatum. Classification (NCBI taxonomy): domain Eukaryota; kingdom Metazoa; phylum Arthropoda; class Insecta; order Coleoptera; family Curculionidae; genus Philopedon; species Philopedon plagiatum. Next base: position 38,733,071 of record OZ020191.1, on the reverse strand, counting down.
TTCTGTTCCCCTATTATATAAACAGTTATAAATTTTGATAAAAAAATGTGAAGTCCTGCGCTGACCAAAGTTTAAGTTGGTCAACAGAATGTGAGAAATGACATGTGTGACAACGGCCGCCATTAAACTCTAAGCCGATATTAAACTATATTATCATAGTTCCGGACACGTTTCATTTCTGAGATACAGGGTGTAAAAATTAAATGTTATTATTTATTTGACACGCTTTCACATATAGTTCACTAAAATTTCATATATACATATGCCATTTTACACTCATGATCTTGCAATGAAAACGCCATTAAAAAAATAACTGAAACATAGCTTTCGATGCATTTTTTCCTTAGCTTTTCGATGGTGTAATTTGTTTTTCAAATTCCACCTCCTTAACCTGAAGAAAGCCAGATGTCATTTTTGGAATTTATCAGTTATGGGAAGAAAACACTTTCTGCCGACAAACCGCATAATTTCCCAAATAAAATCATATTTCACTTGCATTCTATGCTAATGTCTTTCAATTAAATCTTTACCTAGCTTAAACTCAATATTGGAGGTTCGAAAGAAAACAAAGACACGCCGATAGAAAAGAAAAACTGTCTTTCCTATCTGTGTTTTCGCTATTTTTACTTTAGTTAGTTAGACTTTTCTGTCCGAATGGCATATTTTGGTTACACATCGGAGCTGGGTTCTAAATCAGAGATAAGCTTTATTTAGTTGCGAGTAAATAAATATTCGTATACATTGCTGAAGAAATGTGTTTTCTTCATGAATAAATATTTGCTCTGCGTAACATGATTGGGAAACTGACGTCGTAATTTTATTTATTTGCTCAGAATTGAGGAATTTCTTGGTGAGAACCGGAAAGCGATTGCTAAAAAGCAGTTTCTTTTTTCATTTCACTTCCAGCCCAAGTTATCAAGGACACAATTCCTGATAGATTTTCACTAACAGGAATAGGAGCCTACAGTGCGTTTTTTTAAAAGCAAACTATAGGGTTTTACATGTTAGATTTTTAACCTCGTGTTAGGCCCTGTTCTATTAGTAGTATAGAGATAGGTAAATTTTAGAGTCGAGATTATGCTCATTTGACAATTATGCAAAAAAATCTCCAAAAGATACCTAAAAAAATACATTTGTTTTTTGAAAACAAATTTTTCAGACCCCTGGTATTATTGTTTTTGGCCTTTTCGTACTAAGGAAGGGTGTCACACATTTGCTAACATGTAAAGCTTCAGTGTCACATCTTAAATGTATCTTTTGTTAATGTGTGTGTGCTTGTAATTTTTGAATTTTTTTTTTGGCATATGAGGCAGTTTAATCTTAGTATCTATTATCTCTATACTTCTAATAGAACATATCCTTATATGTGGTTAAAAATTTATTATGTCAAACTTTATAGCCCCTTTAAAATATTCACTATACAGGGTGGTGCAACCAAGATGGGGTGGACGATTGTGAGTAAACGGTGAGGAATTTCGAAAAATTTTTTTTTTGATATTATCGATAGTCAGACCCGCTATGTTTTAAAATTATAGCCATAATACACGGTGATCCGAAAAACTCGTGGCGAACCAAACTTGTATTTTTTTAAATGGGACACCCGGTATATAATTATTCCAATTGATTCTCCTGTTTTTTACGATCATTTTGATATAGGGTTTATTGGGTCTAAAACTTATAGTAAGGGAATGGGACGCGGTTAAAGTTGAAAAACTGCTCACCGTTCGGCCATTTTTCAAAACAAATTTGAAACAGTTATGGAAAAACCAAATATTCCATAAAGCGTTACATATCCTTGAATACATTAATCACTTGCAATTTGTTTAAAATTATTCACTTTTATACAGGGTGGTCAAGTTTTGCAAATACGCCCTGGACTAATTTTTTTTTAATGGAATATGTATGTATATTTTATTTTCATGTTAAAGATAATATTACCAGCTTTCAAAAAATACCATACATGATGCCTTTTTGACCAACAGTTTTTTAGTAAACTAGCCGTGAAAGCAAAGATTCTTCATTCTAATACGATTATACTGAATTTACGTTGTTTATTATTGAAATGAAACAAAAGATTGACGAACTTGTCAAAGCTACTGCCGCATAATCCATAATTTACAAGTTAAGTGTAGGTGGCTCAATAATTATGAGGTAAGAAAACTGAGACCCGAAACTTTTACATGTTTTTTAGAGATATTTGAAAAAACAGAAATTTAGGAAATGTAAAGTAATTAAAAAACCAGTTATAAACAAAGATAATCAGTTATCAGTATTATTAATAGTGTAAGAAAATTAATTAAGTAAAAACGGAACATCTTTTAAAATTATTTAGGTATGTACTTACTTGTTTATATTAAATTAGGTTTACAAGTAAGTACATACCTAAATAATTTTAAAAGATGTTCTGTTGTTGCTTAATTAAATTTCTTACACTATTAATAATACTGATAACTGATTATCTTTGTTTATAACTGGTTTATTAATTACTTTACATTTCCTAAAAACAATATTTTCTGTTTTTTGAAATATCTGTAATAACCATGTATATAAAAGTTTCGGGTCTCAGTTTTCTTACCTCATAATTATTGAGCCACCTACACTTAACTTGTAAATAATGGATTATGCGGCAGTAGCTTTGACAAGTTCGTCAATTTTTTCTTTCATTTCAATAATAAACAACGTAAATTCAGTATAATCGTATTAGAATGAAGAAACTTTGCTTTCACGGCTAGTTTACTAAAAAACTGTTGATCAGAAAGGCATCATGTATGGTATTTTTTGAAAGCTAGTAATGTTATCTTTAACATGAAAATAAAATATACAGGGTGTTCCATTTAAAAAAAATGAGTCCAGGGCGTATTTGCAAAACTTGACCACCCTGTATAACAGTGAATAATTTTAAACAAATTGCAAGTGATTAATGTATTCAAGGATATGTAACGTTTTATGGAACATTTGGTTTTTCCATACCTGTCTAAAATTTTTGTAAAAAATGGCCGAACTGTGAGCATTTTTTCAATTTTAACCGCGTCCAATTCCCTTACTATAAGTTTTAGACCCCATAAACCCTATATCAAAATGATCGTAACGAACAGGAGAATCAATTGGAATAATTATATACCGGGTGTCCCATTTAAAAAAATACAAGTTTGGTTCGCCACGAGTTTTTAGGACCACCCTGTATTATGGCTATAATTTTAAAACATAGCTGGTCTGACTATCGATAATATCCAAAAAAAAAATTTTCGAAATTCCTCACCGTTTACTCACAATCGTCCACCCCATCTTGGTTGCACCACCCTGTATATTTTTACGTCTATATATGTGTATCAAAAGCCAAGCAATGGTCACGTCAAAAAACTCCGCTGAGAAAGTCGCTTTAAAGCAAGGGCTTCTTTTTGTATTTTTAAATTACTGTTTTCGAACAAACGTCATGCGAATCGAAAATTCAAAATGGAAATTTCCCAACACAATGAATCTAATCTAAATAATTTTTAACTCAATACTCTTTAAATGTGAGTCGGTGTCGTAGTTTGTTGTGGGTCTGCTTTTGGAAGGATTTAATTTTTCTATGGGAAGCACGTTATGTTTTTCATTTATTAATAGACACGTTTAACAATGAACTAACTTTTTTTTTATCTTTCTGGGGACGTCAGTGAGGTGATTATTGTATACGTATACAGACAGAGAAAATTCAGCAGAATTGGTAAAGCCGCTTAATTTAATTTAAAAATATTATTTAATTTGTCGAATGCTGCGGAACTAATTAGTCGCAAGACGCTTTTATCGAGAAAATAACATATAGAAATGTGTTTCCTAATGTGAGTTTAAGTTAATCACAATCAAGAACCGCAATAAGAACAAAAATTACAAAATTGTCAAAACAAACATACTTTTTAACCCTGCATCACTCACGCCCTAAAAAATTACGCGAGCACTCGCGCGTGAGAGTTTCTCTCACACGACGATCATCTCAAAGTTTTGTTTATTATTATTGTTTTTAATTTGTTTTTGGACATAAAACAAAACCATTGGTAATATTAAAGAGTTTATTTTATAATGCAAACTAAAAATAAAACTGCCAGTACAGTGTAAACACTAAAAATAAACTTGTGCAACGATGTGAACAAAACAAAAAAAAACACACTGTATATATTTTTTAAATTTAACTCTTGATAAAAATTATGCAAATATAAGCTAAAGTAGAAACAAATTAATAAAAAAACCTAATTATCTAAAGTATCACTATCATTATTTACACCACAACACGTTGGACATGTTAAGGTGGTATGCCCTGTGCAAATGGGAACGTTGCAGCTCACATCGCCCTAATTCTGCAAGAATCCGTCCTCTGCTCATTGTTTACAATCTAAAATAACATATTTACTATAGTAGAACACATTGCATATATTAACAAAAACAAATTCACTTACCAAAACTTAACTCTATCAGAAAAAATATACTGCGTTAGAACTCGCGCGATGAGATAAACTCTCACGGAGGTCTGCAGATAATTGACAAGTGCCCAATATCTAAAACCAATCAACACTAAATATTGCACGCGCCCATGCATATCGATGAGGAGCCGTAAAAAGTCAGCTAGAAGTGACGGTAGCAGTATATATGATTTACTGTCCATAGAATGTGCATATTATTGGCAAGCGTGAGAAAAACGCTCATAGCGCGAGTGATGGAGGGTTAAAAAGAAGAAGCTACTGTAATAGGGTTACCGTTACTATACAGGGTATTCGTGAAATAAATTAGGAAACTTGGCGAGGTAATTTTATATTTATGGGAAAATGATTGTAGCAGTCCTCTATAAGGAATTTGGAAATCTCAATATTTTCCGAGTTATAGCTGGACAACATTTTTTAAATTGTTTTTTTTTTGTCACACCAAAACTCTTTCACGTATTAAATTGAAATTTTGCACACAAACTAAGTTTTTAGAGCCCTATGATGCTCTGGTAAAAATATTTCACTGCTTTGCCGCTAGAGAGCACTTTGCCTAAAGTTCAAAATTTATTTTTATAACTTCTTTATTTTGACTGAAATGCAGAAACAGAGGCGTCGTTTTAAAGGCAACAAAAAACATAACAAATAATGTACTCTTTATTTAAGCCGAAATACCATATTAGGAAGTTTCCTATGTCAGAAATATCGAGTAACTTCAACATCATTTAATAGTCTTTCACTTAACTTGTCAAACAGAAAAAAATTATCTCGATATCTTCAAAATTGACGAACTTATTCAATTTCTTATATACCTTCGCGCGCGGCTTTTATCGGCCGTGACGTCAAAATACAGAACTGTGTCGCCCCATGGTCGCCGGGCTAGCGGCCCGCTGCTGCTTTCGCGTGTGTACTTTCATGCATTGTATCCTGTCCGGTAAGAATAACACTAAAGATTAAACGGGCGCCTATTCCGCTGTTGACGGCGTGGTGGCGATTGACGTCATCGAGCCTCAGCCAACGTGAGCCTAGCATCTCAGACTTTGAAGGACGATAACTTTTTTATTGCAACAGATAATTAAAAACAAAAAATACATATGTTTTTTACATTTTTAGGACTATTTATTAAGAGAAAATGAAAAAAATGGAAACTTCCTAATTGCAAATCGTCACCTTTTCATCTGTTCAATAATTTTTAATTTTGCTAGAGTCTAGTTAGTACCAGGCAACGTAAAAATACTCAATAAGATTTTTTGATACAAGGAAAAGTTGTTTCCAATGCATCATTGTATTTACACTTGTCTAGCGCGTTCATTTCCGACAAGAATATTATAACTCCACAAAATAACTATAAAAACGAAAAACGTGACAAAGGACAAAGTGCTTAACTACCACGCACTTCCAAACGACGCCCAACGAGGCTCTGTTTCTATTTTTTCTCATAAAATTTTCGAACTACATCGACAACTCAAGTCGATTTGCCTCAAATTTAATAAATAATGTGACTTTGGATCATAATAAATATCTCATCTGGCAAAATAATAATAACAGTTACCATTTATTTCAATTAAATCAAAAATGTAACAACGAAACTTTAATACAAAAAAATAAACAAAATTATACCATTTTTTCAAAATGTAAAAAACTTGATGTTAGGGAAAAAAATGGTAATTGATATTATTAATTTTCTGGGTCATTTATTTATCATTATCCAATCCCACATTTTATTAAATTTAGAGCACTTCGACTTGATTTGTCAATGTAGTTTAAAAGTTCGATTTAAAAAATTAAAACTTTAATGCCGATTTGCGACTATACGGCGAGGTCTATCGACTCCAATATGAAGCGTGTTATTTGTTGTTTCCTTTAAAACAGCACCTCCATTTTTTCAATATCTATCAAAATAAAAATAAATTTTAAGTTTTAGGTAAAGTGCCCTCTAGCGTCTCAATACGAGAAGTAGTCGCAGGCAGTCGGACATTTCGGCAATTTTTGCTCTGATTCCGATTTGGTCGTTCCGAGCGGGTGAAACCGATTCAATGCGCTCCTCTTCATATAATTGCTTGTATACCAAACCTTTTGAATGTGCCGTGCCGAGCCGAGTCGATTCAATGCGCGCCCTGCTTAAGGCTGCATTTACCGACCACATCCATGTATTGCCAACTTAATTTTATTTTAGTACAATGTTTTGCTTTATTTTTCTTTTATATGAATATTGTCACAATATTAATTGTAGATTCATATTCTATAGGTATTTTTTTAACGTATTAATAAAAGTCTCAAGATGTTTTATGATTTATTTTAGGAAAATAATATTTAAAAAGAATATTGAGGTCCTAGTGTCAGAAAAAAAGTCACCATGGATCTTTTAAAATATTAATCTTTTGAATGAAATCATTATACACGTCGAAACTTTAAATAATTAACTAAAAATTGCTTGCAGGATATTAATCTATATTTAATATTATACTTAAAATTTTATTGTTAAAAATTTTAAAGCCGAAAAACCATGACAAAATGAAATTAAGTTGGCCACCATGGACGCGATTGAAAAATGCCACGTTAAACAATCAACGCAGTGCATGTGTACAGGGTGGTCCACATAAGATGACCCACTATCTGATCTCAGAATCTGTAAGAGCTACAAAAAAAAGTTAAAGACAAAAGTTTCTTGCCTTGACTTTAGTTTTTTATGTATTTAATTCTTACGTATACAGGGTGTTTAGTTTTTTCTGGCCAAGTACCAACTTTCTTATTTTAAATGGAACACCCTATATATTTTTACATATTCGGATTTTACGGCTGATTCCAAGTAAATTTTAGTATAACATATTTATTTAAATTTTCGGTAGTTTTCGAGATATTTTAATTTTTAAAATTTTTACAGCGAAGTCAGTCATTTGAAAAATAGCATGTATTTATGTTTGATATTGCTCAATTTCTAAAATAATTTAAGATTAGCTTCCCTATTAGATACTCAGTTCTTTTTTTCTAAACTAAACCAAAAGCAGCATACAGGGTGTTAAATATATTAGTCCAAATTTGTCAATTTTTAAATTTCAATATCTCAACTTTTTTAAATGGAACACCCTATATATAAATGTTTTATATAAAGCAGCATTTAATTCCCTATCATTTAACTATAATATATCCTATTAATAAAATTAACATTTTGGAGATATGTACTGGTATATTTCTTAGCGTATTTTATTAAAATTATCAAGTGTTGGCAAGAGTTCGACTAAAATTAATAATATTCATTTGTATTCGCTTATGATATATTTACCAAGTAATAATAAATATATATTACCCTTAGATCATTGGTAGTAGTTTGTCCATCACGTTGAAACAATTCAAAATTCTGCATTATTCAATTCCTTAAAAATGGTAAAAAACAAAATTTATCCATCAAGAAATTATCGTCACAACAATGTCATTTCTATAATGTTGTTTGCAAAAATACTTCTATATACCGAAAATAAGATATATTAGGCTAAATTCGTTAAATTTTTATCAACAAATCAAAAATTTTGTAGAGGTAAGTAAATTTCTTAAAGTTATAGCTTTTTTAAAAATACTCACTAAAATGGCAAAAATAATACTACAGTTGTAAACTATAAGTTTTTAATAAATATGTTTATATTATTGCACAATCAGTCAATCGCATCACGCACTCAAAAAATTATGTCGGTTGGACGGATAATAACTGAAATATTAAGGTTTAAATTTCACAAAATTTACAAAAAAAACCTACTAACAATGGTATTACTAAAAGAGTAATATATATTAATTATTACTTGGTAAATATATCATAGGCGAATACAAATAAATAAATATTATTAATTTTAGCCGAACTTTTGCCAACACTTGATAATTTTAATAAAATAAGCCACAGGCTTTAAGAAATATACCAATATCTGCAAAACAGTTGATTTTAGGTATAGGAAATATTATAGTCAAATTATAGGGAATTAAATGCTGCTTTATATAAAACATTTATATATAGGGTGTTCCATTTAAAAAAGATATTGATGTTTACAAATTTACAAATTTGGACTAATATATTTAACACCCTGTATGCTGCTTTTGGTTTAGTTTAGAAAAAAAGAACTGAGTATCTAATAGGGAAGCTAATCTTAAATTACTTTGGAAATTGAGCAATATTAAACATAAATACATGCTATTTTTCAAATGACTGATTTCGCTGTAAATTTTTTAAAAATTAAAATATCTCGAAAACTACTGAAAATTTCAATAAACATATTCTATTAAAATTTACTTAGAATCAACCGTAAAATCCGAAAATGTAAAAATGTATAGGGTGTTCCATTTAAAATAAGAAAGTTGATACTTGACCAGAAAAAACTAAACACCCTGTATACCTAAGAACTAAATACCTAAAAACCTAAAGTCAAGGCAAGAAACTTTTGTCTTTAACTTTTTTTTGTAGCTCTTACAGATTCTGAGATCAGATAGTGGGTCATCTTATGTGGACCACCCTGTACCTGCGACGTAGTACAAACACTGTAACTAGTTACGGTTAGAAAATGAACAGCGACGTAACGGTCACAAATTTAGTATTTCGGACTTTTCCTAAAAAGTGTTTGGCAAACCTAAATTTGCCGGGTTACATTCTAGGTAAACTCCGAAATAGAGAACAATTTCGGACTTTGCCGAAAACGTCCCGGCAATGTGCGGTTTACCTAGGCAAACTTAAGTATGACGATGAAACGGACTTTGCCAGTAACATATGCATCGCATAAAATGCATGGAATAACCTCCTGAGCAATGCGACAAAGCTATATTACAGTTGGGCTGGACGCCCCGACAATTATTGTAAGATGTTTTAATCAAAGGAGGGCGCTGCTCTGAAAAATAATTTTTAACAACAAAATACAGTTTTGTTAACCGACTCGTCTTCCAAATTTATAAACTGTTTAGTAATCAGTTCTATATACCCTTTACCATTCATCGTGTCCGAAATACATTTTATTTGTTTCTGTTTAATAATAATTTATAGAGGTCCAACACATGACACTTTCTCTCCCAAGCTGCTTTCACTTAAAATCATTCAAACATTTCTTAAATCCTTATACTCGCAGCTAAAACCATCAGGTAAATCTATTTTTTGGTCCCGGATAATATTACTAGCTGCCAGTTTTTCTCTCATGAGATACGTTCTGTGGCAAACAGAAGATCATGTATCTTGTGCTTTTCAGTTAGTGATGATTTTCTTAAAACCTTTTTCCGTTTTAAGTGTTCAGCATTGTAATACGTTAAACATTTTTTGTCTTTACATCAGCTTCGGTGGCGATTTAATTTGCGTTCAACATGAAATTAGAAGCAACTCGCAAAATCGCTTTTTGCTCTCGCTGACTAAAAGCCCTTGGCCGCCTTCCGGGATTTTTTTTTTCATAATTATCAGGATCTTTTAAAAGGGTCTAATAATGTTTCTACCTCTTTTCATTATATCTGCGATTTATAAAATATTATACTGTGTATTTTTAAAAATATTAATAATTCTTCTCTCCTGAATATTCAGTCTTTTACCATGAGGCATGATAAAAAATATTTTGACGTAATACTGCGAAATTCGCAAAGAATTGTTCGATACCACAAACATGTGGTTGTAACTTCACGTAAAAACTGAATGTGTGCTTGGTATGCTATAGTTTTATCGCGCCGTTCACGCAGCATACTGATTCCATGAATTTCTACGCTCATGCTAAGGTGCGACAAAAATGGGAAAATGTCTGTTTTGTGGGTTTTATGACTAAAACAACTTCAGTTCACTGTATAAAAGATTTTTAGCAGAAGGAGTGAAGGTACAGTGGCGCACTAAGGGGGGAGGGCTGCAGCCTCCCCCCAAACCAACATCCGTGACACACAGAAATTAAAAAGAGCACTACTATTTGAAAAAATCCACCGAATTCAGTTATTCTTTTTCCCCAAGACAAAATCATGGGTGCGCCGTGAAGGTAATTACATAAAAAAAATACCCAAAGATTGAACATAAACACGCATGTAAACACGCATTGCCGGCTCGAACCTGTAATAAAAATAATTTAACTGGTGAATAAACACAAAAATAATCGATCGAAAGGAAAAATAATTAACAACCTTAAGTATCAAGTGCGTAGCTACGAAAAAAACACTTTGTCGTAGCCCCCCGAATACTGGAAATCGTGGATCAAATTTAAGTGGATTCACTAAAAAGAAGGGCATATCTAATTTTTCAAAAAAGATTTTGGAGTCGAGGACCATCAAATATAAACTAAACATATATATGAAAATAACTTCTTGGTGTAGCTGTCAAACTGCAGCAATGTAAATCAATATTAAAATTTAAAAATTATTTTATAATGATGTACATAGCAAAGCAATTTTTAACCTAATGAATATAGGCAGAAATCGGCTCCACCGTTGGCGGTTTATAAAATTTAATACGGGAAATTCTGCTAATCATTTAGCTGCATTCGTGACAGTCCTTGTTGGTAAATTCGTGCGCATTTTTCATCATCAGGAGACACAATTATTTGTAGCGTTGTTGTTATTATTATTATTAGCTGTCGGTTGTTAGTTTTGTAGACTGTATCCTTTGAAATAGTTGACGTTGTGTATAATTTAGTGAACGGTAATAATTTTTTTAAATACGCTGATGACGAAAAACTTGAGCTAAAGAATAGAGGTAGGCCGTACCCAGATATTAATATTGAGACAGCCGGTGTCACGGGCGGATTTTGAAATTTTAAAGTGGTATATCTCTGTTGCTACTAACGGGACCCGTGCCAAATTCAGGGGTTTTAATAGTGGGCCTACTAGGAATGTTTTGGTAAAGACATTTTTTTTTGTAATTTGCGAAAAAAAGTTGAATTTTGGTTACGCGCACCCCCTCACCCCCCCCCCCCCCGCAGCAAAAAAATCAACACGTGTAAGTATTGTAATTATTATTTTTCTTAAACAATTTTTACAACATTTTGTCGAGAAGTTTTAAATTTTAACACGTTGAGTGCCAGCTACGAGTTTTCTCGTAATTGGTAATCGGGTCCGAGAAGCCAGCTACGAGATAACTCGTACTCTGCATCTTGACCTGTAAAACTAAGTACGAGAGATATCGTAGCAAATACGTCCAAATATAGGGTGCTCGGGCTATGGGACAGGAATGAAAATTTGATACTGGCATTTGGTTTTAGATTATTTATTATACAAAAAGTAGAATACGTGAAAAATTCGTAAATGTGTAAAGAATCAATATTTTCTTACAAATTAACTTTTAAGGTAACATGGACTCAAAATAAACATCATTTACATGGACAAAACATATATTATATTATATAAACAAATATTTTTAAACTAAAAAAAAATATTTTTTATGAAACATGGTAGCTTCTAAAATAGTTCTCGACACATAGGGCCGGTTTTTCTTCACAAATAGGGCAAAAGTAACGAGTTTCACGACGCTTTTTATCTTTTGTGCAAACTCCAACTACCAAAAACCAACTACGATCTACGAGTTATCTCGTACTTGATATACGTGTTAATGCATTTTGTTGGCAGATACCAACTACGATATAACTCGTAGAGTATTTTTTTGTAAAACTAGGCTTTTTTTACAAAAATAACAGAAGGATCGACGTTACAGAGCTTTACCCAAACCAAACCTAATGTTAGTTAATATCGGATTCTGGGACCCATCTGGCCAATAGGCCTTTGGCACTCAACGTGTTAAGAGAAAAAAACGTGTTAGTAGAAAGTTATAGTCATTTCAATTTTTTTAAATCTAAAATATAATTTTAAAAAAAATTCAAATGACTATAACTTTCTACTAAGACATTTTTTTCTCCTAAAATTTAAAAATTCTCGACATAATGTTGTAAAAAGTGTTTTAAAAAATAATAATTACAAAATTTCAGCATTTTTTCGCAATTTACAATTTTTTTTTTCTTTACCACAACATTCCTAGTAGGCGTACTATTACAACCCCTGAACTTGGCATAGCAACAGATATATACAACTTTAAAATTTCAAAATCCGCCCGTGGCCGGTGTTGCAGACCAAAAACTTATATGCGTCACTTTAAGAGAGATATTTACTCGCGGAATTAAGTAGGGTTTATTATTATTAATGAAATGCGCCCCAAAAGTTGTTTATTAGGTAATTTAATTTTAGTGCAGAACACCTATACTATTTTTCCGCGAGCCACCACTGATTCTAACAACTATAAAAAAAGCATTTTGGTATTGTATTGTTAATATTATTCTTTGTGTTAAATCAACAATAACTTATTAACAGAAACTGTACTTTATAAATTTTGTTAATTTTTCTTTTCACAATCCCCCGATCTTAAGTGATTTTCTTTTACAAAAGTGTAGCTCAATAATGCCATCGCACTAAAACTTTAAACGCCGCTTGATTTATGCTATTTAACTCTATGACATAATATATGAAGTTACTTACTATAGTTTAATATAATTTTACCCCTGTTAACAACTTTACCCATCAATAACCACATCCAAGTGGTCCAGGACTGACCAAGTGTAGTTAGTTTCCAAAGTTCGTTTTCAGCAGACCCGAGTTCTAAGTTGGGTCATTTATATATAGTTAAGGAATTCGCTAAGAATTTATTTTAAGTACATTTATGAGTAGATAATAAACTTATGCTATACCTTCCTCCACATATGGCATGTACAGAGGCGTACCCATTTATGCCGAATCAAATAGATAACATTATTTACATAAATTTTAGAGCAATCAGGGATTCCCGCGTTATTTAAAACGCAACTAATTGTTTTATTTGTAAATGCTGGCAGCTGTGTTTCTTTTTATTAACTAAAAAATTTTGAATAGTATTAATTGTTGGGGGCCACTATAAAACATACAAGGAGACTGCCCAAATTTTTAATGAAAGGCATCCGAATAAAATATTACCCGGATCTTTAAGCAATAAATTTTCTGACAAGCACCAGGTTTGGCGGCTAGACGAAGATACCCAATTAGACGTTTTGCAAGCTGTTGTGAAAAATTCAAAAATATTATTTAGAAATATTTCACAAACTGTTCCACAACCTGTTACAAAATCTATTGTCCAAGTTATTTTAAGAAAAAATATTTTCACCCATACAAACCTAAATTTCTTCACAAAGTGCAGCCTAGAGATTTTTATTCAAGATTTTAGTTTTGCTCTGGATTTGAAGATGACCCATTTTTTGCAGGAAAAATATTATTTTTAGATGAGGCTACGTTCACCTCACACGGAGTGTTGCGTTTCCAAAACTGTATATGTAATGGAGTAATGAAAATACCCACCTTGTAACTGAGTGTCCTGATTAGCATTTTTTCAAGACAAACGTTTGATGTAGTGTTTTTAAGAGCAAAATGTGGTACCGTACTGTTTTCGAGAAAATGTTGCTGACATGTGACAAAATTTTAAATCGGACATTTCCACAGAGGTGGATTGGACGACGGGTACCCAGATATAACTCCCCTAGATTTTTTCTTATGGGGACTTTTAAAAGAAAAAGTCTATGCCCACAGACCTTTCGAAAACATAGATCATTTAGAGAGAATTATCAGAGAATGTCAAAGAAATTTCCCCTCAGATGGTTGGAAATACAGGGGCGGAATTTTCACGACGGACAATAGTTTTTATGAAAGAAACGGTGGGCATGTTGAAGCTTAGTGTAGTATTTCATAAAATATTATTGTTGTTTATTTTGGTAATATGTTATTTAAAAAACATGTATATCAAAAGACTTTTTTAAAAAATTGAAAGTTACATATGAATGACTATAAGGTTATTTTATCAAATTTCATATTCGATCATTTTTCAGTTCTGTCCGACACTTTCTTACGTTAGTATACTTTGCAATTAAAATTAAAGATATTTAATAATATAATAATAACAACAAACGTCTTTAAATCTTAACTAAATTTTTATTAAACTCTAGCTGAACGCTAGAAACGCTAAACTAGTTTATATCAACCATCCGAGGAAGACACTGTGTGTCGAAACATTGTCATGTTTTAAGAATAAAAATTTAGTGAAGATTTAAACACGTTTCTTGTTATTATTAAATAGTTTTATAATGGCTCTTCATCAAGTAAAGGCTACATCAATTCAGTAAAATTAAAGACAGTTTTCCGTCTACGGCATTTATCGTTTTTACTTTTTTTGACACCCCGTATATGCTGGGTCAAAATTTTTGATTTGAGTGTTATTCTTCAACCCAAGCAGAACTTTTTATGAAGAATAACTTTTTTCCATAAAGTAAAAAATTAAAAGTTTCCCGTTTGTTATGATGATTTCTGGGCACGCTGGATATGAATTCAACTCTTAAGAAGCGTGAGAAAAACGTGATCCATAATTGCTTACTTTTTACGATTAAGAAAAGGATAATATTAATAACATGGAGTACTTAATATTTTGTATATTTTGACAAATGAAGTTTAGAATTAAATCAATAAGACATGAAGCAGAGGCAGCATGTGTATGAATGTTTACTACTAGATACTAAACTTTAAAGTACAGTCCTATCTGATACCAGGTAAGCGTTCCGCAATGCGCACGCCCGTAGAACACCGAATTTGTTTACAAAATTTGCTCCGTACCACGTTCGGTGTTTGATTGGTTGATTGGGTTGGTTGGGATTGGTGGCTGGTCCATAGATATATTGTCGACGATCGGAAAGTGTGAACGTTTCTGTAGCCTCTCGCCTTTCTAAAGCATCTGCATTGTCACTGTCTTTTATGACTCTGTGTCCATGCACCCACCAAGGTCGAAATGCCTCAAAAGAAGTCTCAGACTAATTTTGAACTAATCTGTCTAATGACAGAATAGTTCTTTTATGGCTGTCTTTTCCTTGCACTCTTACACCACCCTAAGGTTTTTTTTTATTTAAAACAGCCGACGCGTAGATTCAAGCCTAACTAAAGTTCCGTGGGCATCTGAAGAGAAGGGAAATGTAATATAATGACACGTGATTTAAGGGATTGGAGGTTGTAAGGGAAGATAAAACATTTGCAGGCAATTTGTTCCATAATCTGGCGACCCTAGGTATGCATGAGTCAGGGAAGTGAAATGCATACGTAATGTGCCTTTTGTTATTCTGTTAGAAACAGTCAAAGGGGGAATTATAGTAGCTAGTTCTTCAAAGCAAAATCCGTGAAAGCACCGGTAGAAAAGGTATAAACCCCGAACAGCGCAACAATGAGCTAGAAAAGAGACTTTTCTTGTGAGGACTGGGTCATTGATGAGCCGACTGGCTCTGTTCTGGTTAGAATCAAGGATGTTAAGTGTCGAAGGTGATGCTGCTCCCCACATGTGGGAACAGTACTCTCGGTTAGGTCTTATTTGGGAAACATAGAATATAAGTTAGAAGGGAATAATTGTCTGGCTTGAAAAAGAAAACCAAGCTTTTTAGGTGCTGCTGTGGCTATGGAAGTAATGAGTTTGTGCCAGCCGAGATTACGTTCGAAAGCGATGCCAACAAGATCGAACGTTTGATTGTTCTGTGGGGCTTGGCCATTCATGTGAATGGGGTCAGTATTGCCGAATTTTCTTGCGTGACAGCTAGCGAGACTGGGTTGTGGAGGCGTTGAAGTGAACAATGTATTTGGTGCCCCAGTCTAAGACGAAGTGAAGATTTTGGGAAAGGGATAGATGTACAGATCTGCGTCTATTATCCAGCTCTTGATTCATGTTGTCTGTAAAAATAAATGTTGAAGTGGCCTATCGTCAGTGGTTTAAGAAAAAATAGGATTTCAAAATTCATTAATCGATTAGAAAATTGATTTCATAAGTAAATCGCTGGGCTTCCTTCTCATTTTCTAATTATAAGAGAAGATCAAATAACACAGAATAGCACAAAAATTGATATTTACTATAACATAGGTTTTAACATTGAGTATCATATTTTCGTGCAAAAAATATAACCCAACAGATTAAACCAACAAACAAAATAAATATTAAGGCCTACTTTCTAAATATTTCTGGGACTTTGATTAATCCTAATGACATATCTGTTCCGGTTCCCTTTGATAAATCTCCAAGTTCGCTCTCGCAGTTTTTATATTTTTCCTTTTCATCTAATGGATGTTTTAAATCAGTGGACCAAAGAGCAACGCCGATCAATACTTGATGGCCATACAGCCCTAAACGAAAGATTTAACGTTCATAAAAATATGAAAATGGAGAGTTTTTGCTAACATTGTGTGATTTTTAAAACGCAAAATCTCGTTACCTGTATGTGTCGGTATACAAAATATTGTGTTTTTTACGTGCCTTGTGTAAAATGTATTTAAAAACGCATGGTCAATCCAACTTTTGAAAGTTTCTCAGTCCGCACAGTGCGTGCGGTACCTTTACACAGTTTAACTGCCTGAAAAGATTCTTCACATATTCTTATCATTGTCAAGAAAGATAGGCAACCATATATCAATTTGTTACTCAACATAGGGACCTAGTAGGCCATTCTTTAATTGTTTTTATGCTGCCATGCAGCATTGGCCCCGAGATTCAATATCGCTAAGACCGATCAAATTTGACAATCAACGTTTTTGACTGACAAGTACAAGAACAAGTTTTAAACTTTTAACTCTTTTAACAAATC
The DNA here is from genome assembly GCA_963971165.1 of Philopedon plagiatum. NCBI lineage: Eukaryota > Metazoa > Arthropoda > Insecta > Coleoptera > Curculionidae > Philopedon > Philopedon plagiatum. Next base: position 38,716,012 of record OZ020191.1, on the reverse strand, counting down.
TATAAAGAGAAAGACAATTTAAATATCTATTTCCACAATAATAGGACTTACTTCATTTTAATTGTTAATGTGCCGAATATATGTTCCGATAGAGATAGGTACCAAAAAGTGACGAAAAACTAATTTTTTCATCTTTTTTTAGGATTATTAAAGCCATTTAAAAATATTAAATATTTTCTCTAAGAGGATATTGTTTATAGGACTTGAAAGAAGATTATACGCCTTAAAAATTTCTCATAAAATAAAGCCGCTTAACCTAAAAAAATGGTAAAATTAAGTTTTCTTTTCAAACTATTGATCTAGGATTTTTATTTTGGGCTTAAATTATTTAGGCCACACTACTTTAACACAAGCTAAAAAAAATGGAAGTGGGAAGACCTTTGGCTTAAACTTGGTCGAGGCACATCATTTTTGTATTCCATGAAACGTTATGGGCGGGCCGCTGTTTAATAAGAGCCATTGTATCTTCCAGAGCCCAAGTTTTTGACATTTGTAACTATCTAATTAATACTGGTTGACATCGCAATACGTTGCTTTAAAAATACAATCAATGTCGCAATTTTGTAACTAATTTTTACGAGAATGTAAAAACAAACCTGCAAGCAAGTTGCAGCAAGTTTACTTTCGAATCGTTCTCAGTCGCCTCACAATGCACTCCCCATAATAAAATCACTAACGAGAGAATTTTACTAGTGTTGGGAAACCGATGAATTTTAATAACCGAGTTATCGGTACTCTAGTGATTTCAATAACCAAGTGATCACTCGAGTGATTTTTCACTCATAATTCCGATGTAAGCATCGCAGTATCATTCGAGCGATTTTTCACTTGTTTCAGTTTCGATTCGACGCTTCTAATGATTGAATTAACCTTTCCTTGAAACCCTCAATTATTTTCTAACAAGCAAGACAAAGACGAACAGATTCCGACCGGAATGGGAGTGGCTTTGCTTGCGACGCGACGATCGAGAATCGAGTGATTTAACTCGGTAGTAGGTACATTTCGGTGGTGCGGCGTTCGGTGGACAATTACGAGCGACGGTTTTCACTCAAACTTATAACTCGGTACTGGAATCGGGTGATGTCGATGATTGTAATAACCGAGTGATCGAGTGATTTTTCACTTGTGTGATACCAACAATAGCAACGTCGCCAGCCGCAGTGAGTGATTGGCATGCGGGCAACAACTAATTGGAGACGTGTTGGAAAATAAAAACCGAATTTTCGTCACTCCAATTATAACCGATGATAATCGGATGATTCAGGTTATTGAAAAAACCGAATGATAGGTTATTTTTCACTCGAGTGATCCCAACACTAAATTTTACTCTCAGATGAGTACATACAACACACACGCACACACACACAAGATTTTCTATCCTTTTAGAGATTAGACCTTGTTTGATAGTAATGTTTTTTTTTGCTTGGGTACAAGTAAACCTAAATAGACTTGGCTTATCAGTCAGGTTTGGACACGAGTATATTATGTAATAACAGCGGGTTGCACAAAACTTTTGATCAAGTAGTAAATTTAATTTGTAACAAACACTACCCTCCGTAGTACCTGGCCGCTCCGTAATACCCCTCTCGGCGGCGCCACCCTCACGCACCCCGAAGCCAGCTAGCCGTCCCGCGCGCCCTTCCACCTGTGACGTCACCAGCCGGCCGCCGAAGTCAACAAAACCCGGCCCGCTGGACATCGAAAGGCAGTTCTCTTCGAGCTCGCTCTCTCGCCTCTACCTCAGCATCCTGGTTGGATCTTTGGCTTTGCAGGGACTACAGCTCCGGAGATCAACGCGACGCTGCTACTCGGGCGCTCTAGGTGTGAGCCCTGATAGTACCCAACGTGACGCTACTACTCGGGCGCTCTAGGTGTGAGCCCTGATAGTACCGCTCCTACGCTACCTATTACTATTGTTACTATCCTTATAAATACCTGTACATATTAAGTGTTAATAAACTATTAAAACCCTGTTACTCGTGTCTCAATACACCGCAAGGTGTTAAAGTGGCGCTCCAACGTAGGGGCACGAGAACAAATAAGTGATAGTGTTCCATCTTGCATTAAGTTAACAGTTAAAATTCCGGTTACACGACGTCAAACAGCTATGGCAATCACAGCCGAAGACTTGCAGCAACTGGTACAACAATTACAACCGCCGCCACCGCCTGCAAAACATTTTACCCATTGCACAGCTAGGTTCAAGGGAACACGTACGCGAGAAGCAGTTGAAGACTTCCTTGACAGCATCGAATTTTACAAACAAAGCGAAGGAATCTCGGACGAAAATGCGCTTCGAGGCCTAGCGCTTCTGCTAGAAGGGTTCGCCCATACCTGGTGGACAGGAATCAGGACTTCAACAACAACCTGGGAATCCGCTAAGTCACTGCTCCGCAACGAATTTGCTCCACGGCCACCTGCCTATAAAATTTATCAGGACATTTTCGCAACCCAGCAGGACGAAGATACCCCAACCGGCCAGTTTATCGCCGAGAAACGAGCTCTGCTAGCTCAACTAGAAACACCGCTTGCAGAGACTGTGCAGCTCGACATGCTCTACGGCTTACTCTCCTTCACGGTCCGCGACCGAGTTCCACGTGAAGCAGTTCACAGTTTCGCCGATTTGTTGACTCACGCCAGTATAACCAGCAACCATACAGGAACGCACGAGACCGCTCCGACTAAGCCACGACGAACGAAGATCCGTTGTCTCTTTTGCAGGAACATAGGTCATGACGTCTCCGTGTGCAGAAAGAAAACAGCCAGCCTGCGCAACCCAGCGAATAAGGAAAACGCACCTCCCGCAAGCGCAGCCCTCAAGGATGACACGCTCAAATGCTATGGCTGTCAACGCCCCGGCTTTATTAGGAGAAACTGTCCCACCTGCAATCCCACGCCAGGCAATCAACCAGCTTTGGCCTTTTCATTTGTATCTCTCGCTAACCAGACGCGTCCAGCAGTTAGGATCCTTATCAATGGTAGCACAGGATCGGCGTTCCTAGACACAGGGGCCCGCACCTCGCTCGCAGGATCTTCTCTATACCATCTGCTACAACAACAAGGCTACAAGTTCAAGACCCGAACCATGAACGTCACCTTAGCCGATGGCAATACTCGTTCAAAACCAGTGCAAATGGCTACCGTACCCGTCACCCTACAAGGCCGCATGGTGCCAACCACCTTTTGTGCGTTTCCCGATGCCCCGTTCGCACAAACTCTACTAGGGATCGACTTCATCGCCACAGCAGGACTTGTTCTCAACTTCAGCAGGCAACAATGGCATTTTGACGACGACGCCTGTAATCAGCACCCGTTTTCCCCAAAGGAAGGGGATGGTTCGACACTAACGCTCTTAAGCCAGGAAGCTGAGGAAGACCTCTCGATGGATCATATCGCCAGCGACTTCTACCTTCCACCCATGCTGTCTCCATTGCAGGCCACACCGACTCACCCTGACGCGCCAACTCCAGACACCGCCGGACCACCACGCCTGATCCACCTACCCGAACCAGAAGGGATGTTCATCAGCGATTACCACTCTGGTCTAGCCGACAATTATGGACCATGTGTAGAGACCCCAGTCGCTGAACCTCCACCCACTACGACCGTCGAGGCGCTCCAGCTAAACCCCTTTTCACGCTATGGGTACATGCTACAGGACGCCATGGACACAATCGACGCCATGTGGATAGACTCCGGAGAAGAGAGGGAATCAACACTAACCTTCGCCAGCTTGGATCTCCGCGATGATGAAGCCAGTGAGTTCACCCCCCAGCAGCGCCAGACGCTGAATCATCTTCTCACCGAGAACGACTCTGTGTTCGCTCACCATGGACCAGCCACCCCGTTTGCCGAACACCGAATCGACACCGGAGACCATGCTCCCATCAGTGTTCCCCCTTACCAAGTGACACCTAGGAAACGTGAACTCTTACGACAAGCCGTTCAAGAATTAATGACCAACCAAATTGTTGAAGAATGCGAAAGCGCTTGGGCTGCCCCAACCGTCTTAGTAACCAAGCCTGGAGGAGAGATACGACTTTGCATAGATTTCCGCCGTTTAAACGCTGCCACGAATCCCGACCAGTATCCATTGCCTCGCCTAGACGACCTGCTCCAGTCAACCGGTCAAGTAGGCTGCCTCTCCACAATGGATCTTCGCGCTGGATATCACCAAATCCGAATAAGAGAAAAGGACAAGGACAAGACGTGCTTTGTGACCCCGTTTGGCACCTATCGGTTCAACCGCATGCCGTTTGGCCTTCGCAACGCCCCCGCCACGTTCCAAAGACTGATGGACCAATTTCGGCGTCGCCTTCCCGACCTACGCCTCTTGGCTTACCTGGACGACTTGATTCTTCTCTCCAGCAACGTCGACGAACATATACACGCCCTACGCCTGATATTTAACATGCTTAAAGAATTTCAGCTCCGCCTCCACCGTCCAAAGTGCCGCTTTGGATGCCCCGAGACTCGTTATTTAGGCCATGTTATCAGCACCCAAGGAATTCACACGGATCCTGCCAAGATCAGCGCCATCATGGACTTCCCGATACCCCGCAATGCCAAGCACGTGGTAACTTCTCTGCAAACTTGCAGTTGGTATCGGAAATTTATTAAACAGTTTGCCAAAATAGCCCAGCCACTCAGTAAATTAACTCGCCAGAAGACACCATGGACATGGGGTCCCGATCAGGACCAGGCATTCAGCCAGCTAAAGGACGCTCTGACCTCTGCCCCTGTTCTAAGACTGGCCGACCACGGACAACCATTCACCCTCCGTACAGATGCCAGCGCTTACGCAATAGGAGCCGCTTTACTCCAGGGGGAGGGAACGGATGAACGACCTGTTGAATACGTCAGCCGCCTTTTGACATCCCCCGAACGGAATTATTCCACGACGGAACGAGAAGCCTTAGCCATTGTATGGGCCGTTAGTCGCTTCAGAGGATACTTAGAGGAAACCTCGGTCATAATCATTACCGACCACCAGCCACTCAAATGGCTGATGTCCCTCCGCTCACCTAGTGGACGACTTGCTCGATGGGCCTTGCAGCTTCAGCCCTACCACCTACAGATACAATACGTACCGGGAAAAGCTAACGTCGTAGCCGACACTTTGTCCAGACCACCTTGGTCAAAGGACCTGGACCCCTCGCCCGAACTTTGTCTTATCAGCCTAGATCTACCCACCATGAATGCTGCTTCCTGGAGAGAAACCCAGCAAGCCGACCCCGAATTAAAGATGATATTAGATGCATTCGATGAAGGAACACAGGAGTCCACCGCTCCCTGGACCTCCCGAGGCTACCTCTGCTCACAAGGAGTCTTGTACCGTTACTCCCCTGATGACGACACCGAGGAAGCCCAGCTCATAGTTCCCAGAGACCAAAGGACCCAGATCCTTCAAGAACATCACGATGCCGCCACAGCCGGCCATTACGGTGTTGAACGAACCCTTCAGAAGCTATTGCATAAATATTACTGGCCCGGAATTAGGCATACTGTCGCTAAGTATGTAAAGTCTTGTCCCGAGTGCCAGAAATATAAACCGACCAACCTAGTGCCAGCCGGACTCCTGCACACCCCCGTGATGCACCAACGATTCGAGGTCATCGCCATGGACTTGTTTGGACCACTACCGGAAAGCGTCGAGAAGAAAAGATGGATACTGACCATAGAAGACACCGCCACCCGCTGGATAGAACTATTCGCTTTATCGAAAGCCACCGCTGAAGAGTGTGCCTGGACCATGGTCAATGAGATTTGCCTGCGATATGGGGTACCCCGCCGAGTAATTAGTGATAATGGACCACAGTTCATCAGCTCTGTCATGCAATGCCTCACCTACTGTTTAGGGATTGACCAGTGCCTAACCCCTGTCTATCACCCGGCCGCCAACCCTGTAGAGCGAAGACACCGAGACCTCAAAACACAATTAGCCATTCAAGTAGGCACGGATCAAACCACATGGTCTGAAAAGCTACCAGCTATCCGGTTCGCCATGAATACTTCTCGCTGCCAATCAACCGGGTATTCACCAGCCTACCTGACGTTCGGCCGAGAACTACGAACCCCTACCAGTGTAACCCATGATCTACGTGCCATCACGACACAAGAAACTTTTGTCCAAGAGGTCACCCCTCGCCTGCTACGCATGGCCGACGCCCTGGATCAAGCACGAGAAACCCACGAACGAGAACAGGATCGACGGAAAAACCAAGCTGATGCGCATCGACGACCCTCACCCGATCTAAGCCCCGGAGATTACGTGTACGTCGCGGCCCACACGCTAAGCAATGCAGCCAAGCAACGATCGTCAAAACTGGTTCCACGACGAGATGGACCCTACCTCATCCTTCGACAAAAAGGACCCACTAGCTACCAGATCGCTCATCCCGACCGACCGACAGTACCTCTCGGAGTATACCATGCATCAGCCCTTACTCCCTACCGACCTCCCGAAGATGCTATGGACACGCCGCTGCCGATCCCCGTCCCGACGATACCCCTCAGAAGACGAGGACGCCCCCGGAAGACGACCGCACCCACAACCACAGAGTCTAGGTCGAGGACGATTCCTAGACTCTGAGGGGGAGAATTGTAACAAACACTACCCTCCGTAGTACCTGGCCGCTCCGTAATACCCCTCTCGGCGGCGCCACCCTCACGCACCCCGAAGCCAGCTAGCCGTCCCGCGCGCCCTTCCACCTGTGACGTCACCAGCCGGCCGCCGAAGTCAACAAAACCCGGCCCGCTGGACATCGAAAGGCAGTTCTCTTCGAGCTCGCTCTCTCGCCTCTACCTCAGCATCCTGGTTGGATCTTTGGCTTTGCAGGGACTACAGCTCCGGAGATCAACGCGACGCTGCTACTCGGGCGCTCTAGGTGTGAGCCCTGATAGTACCCAACGTGACGCTACTACTCGGGCGCTCTAGGTGTGAGCCCTGATAGTACCGCTCCTACGCTACCTATTACTATTGTTACTATCCTTATAAATACCTGTACATATTAAGTGTTAATAAACTATTAAAACCCTGTTACTCGTGTCTCAATACACCGCAAGGTGTTAAAAATTGACGTTTAGAGTCATATTTGACAATGACGTTAGCATAAGTGCTGTCACATTGCAAGTGTCTTATTAATTTAATTCGTGACTAACTTGTTTGAGCAACCCGACGTTAGTGTGGTAAATATAGAGTCTAGGGCACAAGCAGATAAGTTACATACTTTTTTAAAACCCTGTAACAACCCTATGTAAGCCCAAAAACAAAATGATGCTTGATTGCTTTTCTGAGACATACAAATTTATGTTTATTAAGGTTAAAAGAGTATAATACTGATATGATAATCATAACATAATGATATAAAATATTTTAGTGCTGATAGTGGTATTGTAAGGTCTCATTTATCGAATTAAAAATAGTGCACATGTTATGCAAAAAATATATTTAACGTTTATAATTTGCTTAAAAACGTACCTATAACATTATTTTTTCTTTCAGGCACTTTCGATCAAAGCTACATCCCCCACGCCATTGCCTATTCAGCATGCTTAGGAGAACATCGTTTACGATGCCAAGGTCTAGATAACTACACTTTACCACCAGTCCAGAATTGCATCCAATCGGAAGTGTCTAGTGTTTCGGGTGCCGGACAACCGGTCGTGATTGCTTCGAGCGTAATGGCCGATGACGGTAACAGAGTAAAATCAAAAGGACCCAAAGTTACGGTTAGCGGTGTTGTAGTCACGGTCGTACTTAGTTTAATGTTTTACGTGACGTAATGTTGTATAAACAGTGTGTTCCGCGGTAATCAGGGTGACTATAATGTACCTCCCACTGAATTCACTAGAAAAATGTGTAAATATATTTAAACAACGTTGTGGTGGTTAATAAAATAAATCTATTGTGTGTATATACAATATACCTAACCCTATTAAAGAAAGAACCAATAATTTTGTGAATGTATGTAAATAAACTGTACAAAGTAAATTAACTCAATAATGTAAATCAAATTTTAACTAAATTCGGGCTTTCTTTTTACCTCCTGTTAGTAAAATATAATTTGTTGACCGAAAAAATATATTAAGAATATTTATCATCGAAGAAGGACCTAAAATCAAACATGCTTAGAAAATTGTTGTTAACATTAATTTTGGTTGAATTTTCGATTAAGTGTTATTTATTTTCACTTTGTCTTTACTGATTTTTAATGTGTATGTTTTTCTTGCATAATGACATCAAAGTGTAATTTATAGTCTTTCTACAAAAATTATTGAATGATATCTAGATATTTTCGCCTATATCAATAGTAAAATTTATTTATTGCCAACAAGGAGAATTTTGATAGCTTATGGTAATATATATGAGAGGATTTTATTCATTTTTTACAATATTTTATTTTTCGGAATTAGAATTGTAGATATGTGTATAAAATTCAAGCAAGTCCAAAATATATTGAATTTGTCCATTCTAAAACTAAATACATACGTTTGATATTTTCGTGGAAAGGTTTTATTATTAGGTTGGTTGCTGTAGCAGTTTCAAATTAATCAGAGCCAATGAGGTTGCCCAGTTTCGATCAGTAAACCGTTTTGCTTGAAGATGATGGGCTCTGGCTAGTTTCAAACTGCTGCAGAAACAAACCTACTATACCTTTATTGCTTGTAGTTTTTTTGGTCTATTTTTATTCTAAAAATTTAAAATCTTGTTTTGCTGAAATGATCTCTTTTACAGTGAAAAAGAAACTCGACAGGAAAACTTTTTCAATCAATGCTGACTGTAACAAAAAAATGTGACCAAATAGAATAAAGTTTTATTTCTCCCTTTCCGATTGATAAAAAATAAGCAAACCTGCGCAAACACTGACCGAGTCAAAAGCTGTAACAACAAAAAAATATAAGATTTTTGTTCGTTTACTTTGACTCGAATCTTGTTTTCACCAGCGTGTTTATAAAATTTATTTTTTTAGGATATGCAACATAACAAAAAATAATTATTAAAAAGTGGCCCATAAGTTGATAGTGACGCCATAAGAGATAACAAAAGTAAAAAATATTCCTAAAAAAATGCTTTCTTTTTCATCTCAGTAATGTTTACTTCATAAATTTACCAATAATAAGTTTACTTATTTGAGTTTATTAATATTAAATTTTCGTGAAGAAAATAGTTTTCCATACGAGAAATCAGATGTTGGAAACATTATGATTTCTAACATTTATACTTTTTTATTGTGCGTTCCATTCTACATATTAAAATAGATTTTGCAATATAATTTTTGTATCAAACCAAACTAATGAGTATTAATTAATTTAATAATAAAAATCAATTTGGCACGCATTATACATACTCTCTACTTAATTTTTATTAAAAAAAATACTTCTTAGTTAAGTATGCATGTTCGTTGAGTAATAAATAAATATATAGAAATCCGCATGCATCAAACTGTACCTTTTTTTTTAAGAAACCATTACAAAATGTAATTTAAATCCTGTTGAGAAAATCTGTACTATCAAAACTGTTTTAATTTCTTGTCTAACACTGAAAAATTCAACTCTTAAGGAGGAGGGCGCTTTCAGAATTAAAAAAAAACAATGCACTTTTTACATACAGAACACTGGGATAAAAATTTGAATATTGCACTAGTGGCATTGATGAGAATAACTCTGACATCAAAAAGTTGTTGTTTTATTAAAACAAAGGGAGGTTTATTAATTTTTAAAAATTGTCGATTACATAAATACTTACTATATTAATTAATTATTAATTGCTGGACAGCTACGAATTTCTATTATTTCTCCTGCAAGTCAGCGATGTTATTTCACTTTTGATGGGGGTTCATATAAAACGTATTCGCGCCAAGTTTTTTTCGTTTTTGAAAAAGTTTTCAAAATCTCTTTGAAGGCTCTTAATTGTTTTTTTCCCTTTTGTTAGTAACTACTTCTTGTGTTGTTAAAGTAAAAATAAAGATTTTAAAAGAAAAAGTTTTTTAATAATTATTTCCTTCTGAAATTTCTTAAAACTGTAGAAAACCAAAACTTTATTATTACAGGAAAGTAAGTTTTGGAGAAATAAATACGCTTGTCCATATCTTTTTACACAATTGGAAATAAATGGAATGCAGCAAGTGGAACTTTATATGTAATTATTTTCTAGAAATTTTGTTTCGTAGTGTTATTAAAGTTTTACCATTTTATCATTATTTTCGCGTTTACGAAACACCACTGATTTAGCAACGAAAAATTTATCAGGTCAACAAATCCTGATGAGTTTGAAGGAAGTTTAGGTGAAAATATCTTAAGCCTCGTTAAAGTCCGTCACGAGTGAGTAGATAGCCAGCTATATCGTAGAACCTGGTTGCTTCTAATAAATCTTTATAAAACGTGTACCAGAATAATTCCTATTCGGATAAGCGATGCAAAATGAGTGCATCCCTTGATAATTCACCTTCTTGATTTAAAAAAATTTATAAAAAAAAGTATTTATATTTGATATTAATACATTGTATTGAATTAATAAAGAAAATAAAACGGTTGATTAGCCAAAGGTAACTCTATTCTTTTGATTACTAAATCAACACGGCGGCAAGCGATGTGTGTCGCATTAGAATTAGATTTAATTTTTGCTTATTCCCTTATTATCTTATTATCTTCCACATAGTTTGCCGTATAGTTTAAATCGGGGTAGCATAGTTATCGACTAAAGTTACTTTCTCTGCAACATTTTTAAAGATAGCTCATAACCGTTATAACATGTGTACTTGTGTTGTTTCTGTAGTGAATTAAAAATGTTTTATTCAGCTATTCGTCGGTGAAGAGATGGTAAGAAAGTGCATTAGCAATTTGACAAGTAAAGTACATACCTTTCTATAAAGGTAAATTTTAACATTTTGGCATAATACTTTTAAGGACCCATATTCTCCGTAAGGTTTTAAAGTGGCATAAAAGTAAAACCCATCTAAAATTACAATTTTCGTATGTACCGTTTAAATTATTGTAACCTTGCTGAATTCTAAGCAAACAACATTGGGGGTTTAACTCTAAACTTGTGACATTTAAGTATTAAGTATTAGAAAATGTGTTTTACCACTTGGTACGAAAAAGTAAAAACAATAATACAAGGGGTGTTAAAACATTAATGTTTTTCAACAAATATATACATTTTTAAGGTAATTTTTTTTAAGTAGTTTCTTGGCTAGACTGTCAAATTAACATAATCCCAGGACTATATAATTTATGTATATATGTACTACTACACAGAAAACAATTAGTTTTCAATTCAAGTCTATTATTTTTGAGTTGAAGCTACGGTTAGTTCCCATAGTGGCAAAACGATCATAATTTTACATTAAAACTATCATGTGTTCGAAGAACAAAGCCACTGTCATTTTCAGTCAAAAGTATCGTTGTTTATAACCAAAATTATAGGGTTTTTACTTTAAAATCTGTGTATCTCGAAACAAAATGTTACTTGTTTTTATGTTAATGACACGGTGGTTTATACCGAAAATAACTAAACTTTCTTTCAAAACTAAGTATTTTTCTTTTAATGTTTAGGTAATTTTAATTCCAGGTGAGATATTTTCAAAATTAGTTCATGCTTCTTTTCATTTAAAATTAGATAATTTTGAAACAAAATTACGCTACTTTTCATTTAAAATATATTACTTTCATTCCGAGAGTTATAAGGTTTTGCTTTAAAAAATGTGTAATTTTGATTGAAGCCTAACTCTCTTTAAAATAAGAATAAGTATTTCTTTGAATGTAAACTATCGCTAGCATTGAACTGAAAGTACTACCAGTGGCGGCTCCTGAAATTTTAGATGTGTCATATCTCAGTTCCTACGCATGGGATCCACACAAATTATAGGATGTTACTATATATTGGGTAGTCTAGAAACATTTTCGTAAAAAATATTTAATTTTAAAATTTACGAAAAAAAGTATTAAATTTTTTGGGCCGCTTAGCTGAGATCTGAGAAAGTTCTGAAGAAAATTTTACTTCCACGCTTTTTTCATAAATTTTATCAGATTTTATCGATAGAATTCAAATTTCATTGAATTACCTCTAATATCTTGAAATTAATTAGTTTTTAAAATTTTTACCCTAAAATATCTTGTCTAAGAAATAACTTAAAATGTCATTTCTTTAAGGAAAATTAGAATATTTTCACGAAATTTGGAGTTTGTCGATAAAATGTGATATATATAATATACTTTATGAAAAAATATGCTGAGTAAAATTTTCGTCAGAGCTTTCTCAGATCTCAGGTGAAGCGGCCCAAAAAATTAAGTTTTTTTCGCAAATTTCAAAAGTAAATATTTTTTCACGAAAACGATTGTAGAATACCCAACAGTAACATTTTATAATTTGGTGTAGGTCCCATGCGTTGGAACTGAGGTAATACAATCTGAAATTCCTGGAACCGCCACGGAGCACTACAGAAGAAAAAATTTACATAGCATATTACTGCTATATCAGTGACTATTAACTAGGCATAATAAAGCTGGAAACTATATATTGGTGTGACAAATATGTTTCACAAAAATAAACAGTTAACAGGTTTATCACTTCTACTTTACAGTCACCGTAGCAGTAAAACGATATGAAAAAATACCTATAATAGTGATTTATGTAGATTATGCAGTTGGTGTAAAAATTACATTGTATTAATAATAATTGATCATCCTTTAATACTCAGTAACTGTTTAAAAGTATTTTTATAAACACTGAAATTTTGTTTCTGAATAAATTGTTACTTACGTACAATTTAAATTATAACACTTGAGATAAGGGAAAAAATTAAATAAACTTTTATTGGAACAAATATTTATTCTAAATCAACTAACACAAATAAAAGGTCATCCAGAACCACTAATATAGAGTAATATGTGCTCTGTAAATAACAAAAAAAAGGAATTTGGAAAAATTTATATAAAAGATTAAAAGTAGACAGTTAAACGTCATAACTTATTTAAAATTTTTACCCACAAGGAAAATTTTACGAATAAAAATACATTAACAAGGTTAATAAAATAAACAACTAAACAAGGAAAAAATGAATAGCAAAATAAACAACACTGAGTCTTACTCAGAAACAAAGATCTAACAGCTGATGAAATGTAGTGGGAAACCAGATATACATGTCAGAATATTTTATATAATGTTTTATATTTTGTCTTAACAAAACTTTATATGCTCGAATATGCTCATCATATTCTAAAACGTCTAAGGCGAAACTTATAAAAACTACATTTTCATTAGAATTTTTGTCTACCAAAATATGCTCTATTTGGCAAAATTCAGGAAAATTTCCTATATTTTATGCCATTGTATTCTAAATAACTCGTAAGTAAAAAAATTGGAGCAGTTGCTCAATTTTGGATTAAATGAATAAACAATATCATCAGATAGCTCTTGAAAAGGACCAAAATCTATTACATTATTAAATCCCCTTCTACTCATAAATCGTTGGAAAACTTTAAGTTACGTTCGTGTTGCAAGTGAAAAAGGTAAGTTTTTACGGCTTCTTACATTGAAAAACAACTACATATAAGCTAAACACGGCAAACCGCGCGCCGATCAAGTTGAGACAAAATCAGCAGCTATGCTAACACACATTCGACTAGCTAATGCAAGTTTTTACGGCTTCTTACATTGTGCGCATATGTTTTGAAATCTTTGTTTTCCCTCGTTTCCTTCACAAGAAATTAAAACTTAAGTATTTTAAATCACTGACAATAGGACATCATCACATCACCACGAAACTCGAAAACGAAGGTTATGCACTTCCAAACCGGCAACCAGGACGAAACAATTATGAGCGAGCAGTGCGAGCACCAATAATAAAAAAGGTTTGTTCAGGTTACAGCCCGCAACCCCAGTCCATATAATAAGGCTGTTTAGACACCTAAGACGCCGAATTCATGACAAAATTATGTTGATTTTCGTTCCGTAGCGGCGTTGATATACAAGTGAGAGTAATGGAACACACTGCGGGTTGTCTAGACTCTAGATGGACGGCACAGACACTAACGGGCTGACGGCTACATGCAGAATGACACGAAATATTGCAATGGTTTAGAGCAGGGGTCTCCAAACTACGGCCCGAGGGCCACATCCGGCCCGCGGACAGATTTTGTCCGGCCCGCGGAGAGCTAGCATACTTGAAAACTCCTTTTAGAGAACATATTTTTTATAGCAAATTAAATTTAGTTTACTGAAGTATTCTAATTTTATGTTGAATAATTATTAATATGACATCTTGATATGGTCATGGGCTAACTACTCATAACATTGTTGTAGGCTTATTGTTATTGTTTTTGTGATAAGTTGGATAAAGAAACACAGAATTGTAATGAGTAAAGACATGTATAATATGCAGAAAATTTAACTTCGGTATATAATAACTAACATTTTATACATTTTAAATAAAAACATAACTTATAACAAGCATAATGACATATTAAATACTAATGAGATTTATGTAATTGAGATTTTCCACTGACAATAGTTTGTAGTTGTGGACTAATTTTACTTGTACCAATTATTAAAAGAGATTTAAGATGCTCATCAGTTAATTTAGATCTGTAAACATTTTTTGTGTACTTCATTTTGGAGAAGGTCTTCTCACACAAATAAGTAGTACCAAAAACAGAAAACAGCCCACGAGCAAATTATCAAATTGTGTCAGTGGAAGACCCTTATAAAATTCCAACAAAGATGAGTTTTGATATTTGTTCTTAATTATATCACTGCACTGTAGATCAATCATTTCCATTTGAAGTTCCGGGGCTAGGGTTTCAATGTCAGTACCAAAAGGATTCTGAAAAATCTTAATTTGATTCGCAATGGCATCAAAGTCCGAGAAACGAGTATCAAAATTTTTTTTCAAAGCACTCAAAGTTTCGATTGCAAAATCGATAGGAAACTCAGTCTCAGTGGTGTGGCTCAATATTTCATATGTTTTAAAATGTGAAAAACATTTACTTCGTAGTTGTGATTGAAACAGTATCAATTTCTTCCGGAATGATTTGATATTAGTGTATAAATCAGGAAGATGCTGGTTTTCTCCTTGCAATCTCAAATTCAGTTCGTTCACATGTTTTGTCAAATCAACATAGAATGCTAACTTCCACAGCCATGCGTTGTTTTGTAATTCAGTAAGAGGGCGATGCTTTTCATTCAAAAAAATTTCGATCACTGCTCGAAGTTCAAAAAAGCGCTGAAGGACTTTCCCACAACTAAGCCAACGTACGGCAGTATGATAAGGTAAGTCATTTTCTCCAATCTCTTCAACAAATTGTCGGAATTGTCGGTGATTCAGCCCAAAAGATCTGATAAAATTAACAGTTGATATGACTGGTTTCAGAACTTCAGACATATCCAAACATTTTCCGCACAAAGACTGTTGATGAATGATACAATGTAAGACTAATGGTTTTGAACCACCGTCATTTTCTACAGCCTTTGACACAAGAGCGACCACTCCTTTATCTTTCCCACTCATGTTTTTGCCTCCATCAGTTGTAATACATTTCAAGTTTTTCCGTCGAAGGTTCTTTTGATTAATGGCCATTTCAACTCCTTTAAAAATATCTGTACCAGTGGTTGTGCCATGAATACTATACATATCAAGAAGTTCTTCATGCACTTCATAGCTTTTATCTACTCCTCGAATATAAATCAACACCTGAGCAGTATCTGACACATCCGTTGACTCATCCAAGGCCAAAGAAAACCACTCAACATGTCCATTTTTGTCGAACAGTTGAGAGGCTATATTTTCAGCGATGTTTTCTACCCTTCGAGCCACAGTGTTTGCTGACATACTGACAGTTTTTAATAAATTTACCTTTTCAGGGCACATTTCTTCGGCTACTGCAATTATGCATTCTTTGATCATTTCTCCATCGGTGAATGGTTTTCCACGTTTTGCAATTTCAAGAGCCACACGAAAGCTGGCACGAGTTGCAGCCTCTTGTTCAGTTTTGAGTTTTGTAAATGAAGATTGCTGCGATTTCAATCCGCGCTTCATAGCTTCGAATTTGTCTGTCCGCAAACTTCCTGTATATTTTGAGTAATTTTGAAAATGTTTTGTTTCATAATGACGTTTAATGTTATATTCCTTGAGAACGGCTATGCTTTCATTGCAAATCAAACATAGCGCCTTGTTACTGGACCCAATTACGAAATACTGAATGTTCCACTGATCTTTGAATTTTCTGCATTCACTATCAATTTTTCGCTTCTTTTCCATAATACTAAATCACACACAAAAGCAACAATTCAAATCAAAATACTGTTACAAAGATGTCTTAAACTTAAACACGCACAAACACTTTTTAAGGAGGTACGCACTATTTTATTTCACAACAGTGTCATAGGAACTGACTTGTGGTTGCGCCACTAGCCTTCTTATATATTCCAATTACTGCCATCTAGAAGTGAGTGGAAGACACCAGAACTTTCTCGAACCAACGAGATTATTCTGTACGTGCTATTGGCGCCATCTGTTAGCGATAGAAGGTACTACCTATTTCCGCTTGTGTCCACCAGATGTCGTGTCACGTTACTCCTCATGGCTCGTACTCTACGACCAATCTAGAAATTACAGATAATGACAGGAAAATTAATAATATGCAGTGTTGCCGTTTCGCGGACTTTGGTCCGATTTTCAGCCTTTTTTAAACGTTGCGTACTTTTTCGGACATTTTTTTTCATCAGTGGACTATTTCACTTTTTACCACCGGCAACAATGATAATATGGTTTTGGCCCTCGGAACTTACTGGAGTAATCAGTATGGCCCTAAGGCTGGAAAGTTTGGAGACCCCTGGTTTAGAGTTTAGATTCTTTCAAAATTGCCATTATTTTGTTCTAAGTAAGTTGTCTATCCTTAACTTCAATAAAAAATCATAACGATTCTGATAGTTTTAATATTAGATCATTAACTAAAATGTGAGCTAAAAGTAAAATAATTGTTCTTTTTAAAATAAGCACGTTTCTGGCTGAGGTTACTGTAATTTTGAATGGAAGTTAATCATCTTGAACTAAGAAAGTAGCTAAGAATACTGTAACTTTCTTGTTAAGTTACATATATTTTTAAATCAAGCATACCCTTTTGAAGCAAAATTAATTATATTTCGATGAAAACTATATTTCCAAAACTATCAGTATTCTCATTTGAAAAATAGATTTTTTTGTGTGTAATAGAAGAGGGTTTAACCCTATGCCCCGCTTATAAAATATGAATTGTACAATCTCACAGCATGTGACATTAATGTAATCTGGACACTTGCAGAGAATGGTAAGACATTGCTAAATCTACATAATTTTAAATAATGAAGCACAGTATTAGAGAATACATGAAAGCGGAATCTAGTTCCGTCTTAGATGTGGTGTACTTTAAAGAGAGTAAAAATACATGCCATTCTTTAAGAAGTTTTTCAAAAATCTGACAAAAACTCTGATCAATGTACAAGATGCCTAAAAGTATCTTTAATCTGCGGTCTGAACCTAAACGGTTAATTTCTTCAGTTGACGGCAGTTGTTTACTACCTGCGGGTAAAACATTTTCTTCAATTTCCAAATTACAACTTCTTCTAAACAAGTGTTCTGCTTCTGATATTTTGTACTAAAATATTATGGATAGCTATTATTTTAAGATATCCAATGGAATTAGCATCTGGTTTTGAATATTCTTCAATACTGTCTCCCTTTAGCATATCCATAAAAAAAAGATGGGTATCTGCACCCCCTTAGCCTTTTCCAAAATAGTGTCAATTCTAAAAATTAAAAATATAAAATATTGGCTGTTGTAAAGTTTTAATACCGCAAGTAAAGAAAAAAGGGAATGTCGGCTCAAATTGGGGAAGCCAGTTGCAATCGGCTGATTTTTAACGGGGAGAAGGGCTCACTAGACGACCAAATTTACTAAGATGCCAAATGACACGATAATGAAGACAAAGACGAAACGAAAACATTCCCTGTTATAGTAGTCAGCAAATCGGCTGAAGAGGAGGCCACGTTCTTAATTTGAGGACATGACAGTACGAAGTCACGTGATCTATATAAACAGTTTGAATACACAAAAAAATAACAATAAAAATGAGCACAAATATATCCTAAACAAACTTGTTAAAGCAAGAAAAACAACTACATATAAGTTAAACACGGCAAACCGCGCGCCGATCAAGTTGAGACAAAATCAGCAGCTATGCTAACACACATTCGACTAGCTAATGCAAGGCGCCGCCCCGTCTGGATTTTAAAATATTTTAATACTGAAACCGCCCGTACCCGGGTCGTTATATCCGTTGAAATTTTCGCAAGATCTCTAAAGAAAAATGAATATTCTAAAATATAAAATTCTAATAATATGCATACATAGAAACCTCTGCTTTAAAATGGTCTAAAAATGTCAAAAAAATTTGCATAAAAAGGGTCTTCCAAGTCAAATTCTTTAGATTACGTAAATCCAGATGGCCCATGCATCACCAAGTCACGCTACCTCCCCCGCCGCGCCGTGGGGAAACGCGTCTACTTAAGCGCTCGACGCGACCGCAAAAAAGGCATTCAGATTCAGATTTCAAACACAGGTTCAGATGTCAGATAGACATTCAAATTTTCCTCTTTTTAGTTAAGTCGTTACGACGCCAATAGGGTTTCTGCTTTTAAATGATTTTTATTTTGTGTTGTGAAACTGTCAGTAAGTCCTCTTGCTCTTTGTCCAAAGTATATTTAGGTTAATTTGTTTTGTATTATTAAGCAAGATAAATAAATTGGATTTCTTTTTACTTAGTGGGATACCTCGTTCGCCGATTTAAGCTGACGGTGCGCTAACGCCGCGCCGATGCTTATCTAACTGGTGTTGAGATATCGTTGGTAATAAAATTAAATTAATTTGCCATATTATTTATATCAAATACTGGCAGTCGTACATCACAGTTTAATCTTATAAACAATATAAAGTCATCTGTTTAAAAATATTAAATTAAAATCACTTTTTGGGGAGAACTTAAAATGAAAGTATAAAATAAGATTATCAATTAATATTATTGTACATAAATTACGACTGGAAAAGAGACCTAATTTCTAACGGGACCAGATAATGGTGTCAATAAACTTTTGCTTTCGAAATTTGGGTCAGTATTATAGGACAAGTGCCGGAGCACACTTCCTATTCAATACAGATGGTCAGTTTGTCTTCCGGGGTTTATTTGGCATAAGAAAGAAAAAACAAAGGTCTGTAAACCGACAGGGTAGATATAAAAAGGGGTATTTTAAGAAATTAAATGTAATCTGCATTAGTAAAGAGAAATAATATTAAAACGAGTTGGGTTGGAGGAAATATGTATTATCGAGTTTGGCAAACGTATAAACAAGATTGGCTACAATAAAATAAAGGATGGGTGTAGGTACTGATATGATGCTACCTGTAGAACGTTAATAGATAACAGGTATATAAATATAAAACTGTGCGATGGGTTTTCTTAAGGAAGGGTTATAACCGATGATGGTGCGTTATCGAAGTTTTCGGTGCCTAAGTAAAGATAACAACACCTGCTCGAGAAAAAAAAGTGACATATGCGCAGAGCAGGCGGACTCCTAACTTTTATTGCACCTTTATATGTTATACGTTGAGGTGTCCGATATCTTGTTTGGGTATTGAATGCTGATTGTAATCGGCTAATTACAGCAAATTAATTTAACAGTGGAGTTCACTGCTCAGGTTTTCGGCTCCTCACGGATTGTCCCACAGTGGGGTTCCGCTGAAGGGCTTTCCGCCCTACGTAGTACCATTGTGTTAAAAGATATTTAAAGAGTAAAAATTATACGCACACGTCAGAAGGAGCGATACCAATAATAAAATGCAGGTTGTCAGGGTTATTTAAGAACAGAGGTTATATACAAAGAGGGACGAAGTAATAAAGTGCATGCAGAGGTTCGCTGCAGACGCACAGTAATAGGTATAAGGATTTAGGTAACGAAATATGTAAACAAACACTTCACGAGGATCACAATCAGTGTCGCAGACACTGATGACATAGATGTGTGAGCTGTGAATGGGAAAGGCGCAGCCAAGAAAATCACCGGTAAAGTGTAGACAAGAAATTCACCTGTAGTATCGCAGACAGAAACAGGTGACAAAAGGGGTACAAATTACGGGAGACAGACAGGATCACCATCAGTGTTGCAGACATTAGATGTGAGAGCTATGCATGCGAAAGGCGCAGCCAAGAATATCACCGATGAAGTGTAGTCAGGAAACTGACCTGCAGTGTCGCAGACATAAACAGGTGACAAAAGTGAAAAAGGGTACCAATTACGGGAGACAGACAAAGGTATATGTTAATATATTGAATTGTTAATTGTTATAGATATTTTATTTTTATTTTGAATGTGAAATTGATAACTACCTGGTGTACAAATAAATACATGATAAGAACAGGTTAATGCTTTGATTTGTTATATCTACAGTGCGACAGATTAAATCGGGGAAAATATAATTAAAAGCAATCAAAATCTGATATAAAATTTACAGTTGTACCAAACCTTAAAAGAACCTGCAATAAACACAACGTAGGAAAATAAGGTAACACATCCAGACGATTACAACCAACGTGATTAACTTTATCACGTGATTAATAGACTTGGGTTAGATAAGTTTCCATACGCTTACTCATAAGTAGTTTTACCCCATCAAAATCAAAAGTTTTTAGGATTATTATTTTTATCATATCAATAATGTTTGTAGTCCCCACGTTCTAATGATATTATACTGGTCAGTAATAAATACGAGTGAATGCCGATAATTAAAATCATATACGAAACAACAAAGTTACCTAACAGATAGGCCAAGCACAAAAACAAATATAAAATTCGTTTTCGAAAGGTAAAGAAATCCCAATAGCGTATTTTCATCTAGCTGCCAAACGTGGTCTTAAGAGGGCGCTGCTTGTCCACAATGATTTGAAAACATATTTTAAAGTGGCGATCAACAAATTATGTGATTTAGGCAGCAACGAATTTCAAACAGCGTTGCTAAATTTTTTCTGTAATAAATGTCTGAGATAAATCAGGCTACCGGACGCGACGACGAGACCTTTCACTTGGCTTTCCGACCTGATAGAGTTGATCTTGTGAATTTTATGTTTTAGATCTTATTTGATTTACTGTCAGCACCATATACTTATTATATAAATATACTGCGGGTTGTCTGGAATTCTTGATGCCAACAATATGAAATGGAGATATACAATCTCGCATAAGTCTATCCTTTAGTCTGATATTTCTGTATATGCGCATGCGTTAATACGAATTGTTTCATTGGTCAGAAATAGTACAGAATTAGATGGTGAATTGTACTAATCATCGGCTGTTGTGCGTATATTTCGGCTTCTTTCAGCTTTCGGTTTTTTTTTAGTTTACAGTTGGATCGCCATTCGCCATTTTTTCTTTGTGTCGTGTTGTATTTTGTATTCGGTGTTCTTGTGGTTGATTTTGAAGTGTGCTAACTTATGCCCTGATGTACATAAAGTAATAAACTAGTTCAATTATACCAAAAAACCAGCCCTGTCAAGCAACGTATGAAGCGTGGCGCCGTTAGATGGCCAATAGCAACACAAGATTTAGCGCAATCGCAGTTTACGAAATATCAGATTAAAGGATAGACTTATGCGAGATTATATATCTCCATTTCACATTGTTGGCATCAAAAACCGCACATTGGGTAAATGGGGAACCCGTGGTATTTTTATATAGTAAGTTTATGGTCAGCACTACTCCGTGCTATTATGGCTGGTAACAAATAATATTCTTATTTAAACTGATGCAAGTCTCCACGAGCGTAATCAGGTTTACGATTATTTCGTTTTTCAGTGGAAGAAGATGGAGTGTCTTGTAATAAGTAGTTTATGCTAATTATAAATTTAGATAAAGATTACGTAAATATCTTTTGTTTGTAAAAGTGGGAGCACATATTGGTAAATGTGTTGGGGCGAGTGTGATAGCGAACAAAAGCTCGGAAAAGGGCGATTTTCCCTGTTGTAAATTTAGAGAAGCTACATTTGTTGAGGTTAGGGATGTGCTAACTAATCTAAAAAATATAAGCAGCATGGACTGTTACGATATTAATGTTAAACTAGTTCAAACGATTAAAAATATTATATTGGTACCACTAACTAACTTGATAAATATATGTACAACAAACAGTGTTTTCCTTGAAAGCATAAAATTAGATAAAGTAATACCTTTACCAAAAATAGGTGAATTAACTGACCCTAGTGATTTATTACATATATTATTAATACCCATTATTTCCAAAGTTTTTGAAATACCATTAAAAAATCAAATTGTTGAACATTTTGAGAAATTTAATATGTTCCATCAAAATCGGTTTAGTTTCAGAACTGGAAAATCTGCAACCTCTGCTCTTATCTGTCTCATGAACCAAATAATTAAAGGCTATGGGGTTATCGGGACCGTTTTTTGCGACTTGCGAAATGTTTTTGATTGTGTGTCCTATGGTTTGCTAATTGAGAAACTAAAATACTAAAATTTTGATAAAAAATAGTTGTTAACCCATGACTCTTATTATCTTAAAGCAGTATGTCGCCACTGACGTGGGTCAGTCAAAGATGGAGGACTGGACCTGTATGGTACCCCAGGCCCTGGGGCCCAGGGATCAGTATTAGGACTCATACTATTTTTAATTTTTAAAGATAACCTTAGTTTGGGTCCAGACCACTATCACATTACGTGGTAAGGAGAAAAATGAGGTGAAAGAGAGAATGAATGTTGCACGAAATGTTGCTGAGAAGTGGTTTGATGAAAATGGTCTTAGTCTTGATACACAAAAGACTCAATACTTGATTTTTACGACAGCGGAGGTAGAAAGCGCGCAGAAAAAGGCGACATTTTTGGGATTTACCCTGGACCATTTTGTGTCACGGGAGTGACACATAAATTATAAGGCTGGTAAGTTGTCAAGAGCTATTTATGCATTACGTACACTATGTGAGATGATCCTGAGAGAATCATTACATGGCTTACCATTCACTTTTTCCATTTTGGTTTCAAAACAAAGCTTTTTCGATACCGCTTTCAGTATCGTAACAGGCTTTTATGAAAACTCTTTATTATTTTGTAAAAGTTACGGTGTTGTTGCGATGTGTAGTCATATATAATAAAATAATTTAATTTACCAAGGCTTCTGTGGTAATACCAACATAAAATTCTGGCATAAAAGTCTTTAAAATTTGTATGTCATATTTG
Source organism: Philopedon plagiatum (assembly GCA_963971165.1). Lineage (NCBI taxonomy): Eukaryota > Metazoa > Arthropoda > Insecta > Coleoptera > Curculionidae > Philopedon > Philopedon plagiatum. The sequence goes on along the minus strand of OZ020191.1, from coordinate 38,692,736 downwards.
CTTTTTAAATATGCAGTTTTTTTTTATCGAAAAAGTGCAAAATAGAAAAAATGGTATAAAGTACATGTTTTATAAAGCACTTGTCCCGTTAGAAAACTCTCCGCAAGCGGCTCGTTTTCTGTCATGGACCCTTGCTCTAAAATGATGCTTGATGAAACGTGTACTCTAATAATATACTACTTTATGTCCCACTGGAGCTATGGCGTGGTGGTATGGGGTTACTCGAGTCATGCAGAGAGGGTTTTTGGTCTGCAAGGAAAGGCAATCAGGATAATTTTTGACCGGGGTTATTGACAGGATGTAAAGAGTGTGTTTCTGCTCCATTGCTTACCTCTCCTTCTCTCTATATATATCAATATATCAAATTTGTTCAATAAAATATAGGTCAATATCAATGATATATGTACATATATCATTGGTGAAACACATAGTCATAATACTAGGGGTGTAATGGATTTAGAAATAATTTTTTTGAGATTGAAACACATGTGGCGTGAGCTACTATGGCCCACTGTTTTATAACGCCCTACCAGGTGTTTTCAGAAGTACTACAGATAACAGGTTTTTCTTCGCAAACTGAGGTCCGCCATGGTTGACCGGGCACTCTATGGTCATGAGGAGTTTTTGTTGGAGGATAAAGAAAGTCTCTGCTGATTGTAACATTTCTCTTTTTCTTTGAATGTTTTCTAAAGATTTGTAAGTGTTTTTTAAAATTTTTCTGCTTAAATTTTATAGATGTTCTCTTGGGATACATTATTGAAATGTTGAAGTTCAGGGGTTGTTTAGAGATTTTTTGTATACTTTTTTAAGTATTTGGTTTAATTTCTTGTAACTGACGAGTGTAAAATATTGAATAATATTAACAACACGAATAGTTTTGAATTTTTAAATTTTTATATAACTTTGTAACTAAAAAACTTAGTTTTGGGATTTATACGGCTTCCCCCAATACATTGAAGACAAATGAAAAAGTGTTTCTCTTACCAAAACATACGGTGCACACAATTTTTTTTTTCTAATTTGTTTGGTCCAACAGATAGACTATTGAAAAGTAGTAAAACGGGTTTGATATTTTTTGGTAAATAAACCAAAAAGAGATTTTTTGATTCATTATAATAAGTTTTTGCATACATTATAGGTACTCAATTTTATTTTAGTTTGCACAGCCTTTTAAAACGGGACACATTTCTTTGTCAGATCCTGTATTAGGATCTTAATAAATTTCCGTGTCTTATTCCTTGAAATCTCTTAAATTGTCCTTTGCTCAGTGATTTTAAATAAAGTACTAATTTAAAATTAAAAATCATTTAAAATTTTACTTAGAACAAGATTTTTTGTATGAGTACTTTTTCAATTAACATTAGGATAAATGGGTGTAGCAGGATAAGCATGACGAGTTGGCCCCCAAATGGCAACCTATATCGAAACTTATGTTATACCATCGGCTTGATGTACGAACACGATTTATATAAGTTTCGCCGCCGGACTCCGCTTTGACCTTGAGATATGGACAAAAATGACCGCACGCATGACTATCGTTCAAAGAGGCATATCTTGAAAACTAACTAAGCTAGAGAGGTAAAACCAACGCCAGGCCTCAGGTAACCTTACAGAATATATTCTATATTTTTTTTTTAGATTTAACGAATAATTACGCATAGTTGTAAAAAAAATAAAGAAAAAAATTATTAATTTTTTTTCGTGTTCCCTCTGACTTACAATCACTAAAATAATATATGTTGTAATCATTTATGTGCACTAGTACCCATAAAAATTGCGTTAGAAAAAACTTGGTGCAACATTTCGAAGAAAAATAAAATTTACCGCGCACTACATAATATAACGATACAAACTTGACATAGGACACATATAGACATGTTTATGAATTGAAATTATTGTTAAAAAAAGAAATAACAATCCAGAGCCAATGTTTAATATTAGATATTATTATTATTATTATTATTATTATTATTATTATTATTATTATTATTATTATTATTATTAACATTTTAGTATTAATTAAATTATAAGGAAAAAACAATCTTAACCATCATCGCTATTGTAATTAACTACAACCGGAATATTTTGAGTCACAAATATCTTTGTTAGTACCTGATAAGTATTAAATTACAGCTGCCGCATGAGAACAGCATCCCACTGTGCGGTTGCCGTTCAATGATGCATTTCGATATGTTTGCCATTCAAATGCATTTGAACTAAGTACTTGACTTTCTGCGTTCAAGCTCAAGATTCTATTCACAGTCTCTTATCACTTTTCACAGACTCTATCTTATTTGGCCGAATTATTGGACGATAAAAACAATCTTTCAATACAACATGCAAAATCAGTACCTAATATGATCAAAGCAGAAGTCAAATCAAGACATACAAATAGCAAAGTCTATCGTAGTTTCATTGATTACATTTCTGACGATACTGATCACAACAGCATTCATCGTTATTGCTGCGATTGTCCTAACGGCAACCGCACAGTGGGATGCTGTTCTCATGCGGCAGCTGTAATTTATTATTTATCATATGAACGGCATTTATCCAGAATCTTGCGACCTGCTGATGTACTAACAAAGATATTTGTGACTCAAAATATTCCAGTTTTGATTGGGTTTGATTGGGTTGTTGTAATTAATTACAATAGCGATGATGATTAACATTGTTTTTTTCCTTATATAAGTTAATTATCAAAAATGTTAATAATACTACTAACTAATATTAAACATTGGCTCTGGTTTTTTATTTCTTTTTTATCAATAATTTCAATTCATAAACATGTCTATATGTCACGTTTGTATCGATATATTATGTAGTGCGCGGTGAATTTTTTTTTTCGAAGTGTTGCACCAAGTTTTTTCTAACGCAATTTTTATGGGTACTAGTGCACATAAAGGATTACAACATATATTATTTTAGTGATTGTAAGTCAGAGGGAACACGAAAAAAAAATTAATAATTTTTTTCTTTATTTTTTTACAACTATGCGTAATTATTCGTTAAATCTAAAAAAAATATAGAATATACTCTGTAAGGTTACCTGAGGCCTCGCGTTCGTTTTACCTCTCTAGCTTAGTTAGTTTTCAAGATATGCCTCTTTGAACGATAGTCATGCGTGCGGTCATTTTTGTCCATATCTCAAGGTCAAAGCGGAGTCCGGCGGCGAAACTTATATAAATCGTGTTCGTACATCAAGCCGATGATATATCATAAGTTTCGATATAGGTTGCCATTTGGGGGCCAACTCGTCATGCTTATCCTGCTACACCCTTTAACAGACCTCCTTAACCAGCGATCGATCAAGAGGGCCTATCGGTTCCGTGTGTCTATTCTGTGTTCATTACTTTCTTTAGCTAACTTTACCGCCGAATGACTTATCTCTCCCACCAATAACACCGGCACAAAAAATAAAAAAGTTGTCTGTACATTTGACCAGACCCATCTATCTATATGTATTTTGATGCGCTGAATCCAAATCCGAAGTCCGTTTGGCCCGTACATCCTCAAAATTTTGAGTAAATTGCGAAAAAACTATAAAAATGGCCAAAAATTGCGAAAAATTGCAGTTATGAAAATGAAGAAAATTGTATTGAACTAGATCAAGTATGTCTTTTATGTATTCTGATGCGCTGAATCCAAATTTAGAATCTGTTAATCTCAATCATTCATATATTTATCAAAAATTGTAAAAAATAGCAATGAAGTAGCAGAAAATAGCAAAAAATAGTATTGTTCTTACGTACCAATGAGGACTTTTATTACGTATGTGGGAGTGATTTCTTGTAACGTTATACTCTACAGAAGTCAAGTTACCCACTAATGTAGGGCTGCAGTCGCTTGATGACGAGGTCTGCGGGCCTGCTTTCTCACCCTGACCAGACGCCGATACTGGGGTTCCGAATCTCTGCACCGTAAAGCACTTATCGCTTGTGCCTGCCATGACAGCATACACGCCGCACCGTTAACCCAGGACTCTGCCAGACGGTTCTGTTGCCCACCGTCACCATGTGGAGGGGCCCTGGCTACAGGCACAAGCAATCAGTCCTCCAAAGTTGAATTGCCATTTCTAGCTATTTTTAGCAGTTTTTCGTAATTTACTCAAAATTTTGAGGGTGTACGGGCCAAACGGACGTCGGATTTGGATTCAGCGCATCAAAGTACATATATATAGATAGATGGGTCTGGTCAAATGTACAGACCACTTTTTTTGTGTGCCGGTGTAATTATTTGCCTATTTATTTTTTAATAAAATGGCAACGATTTGGACGAGATACAAAAACCGTTTCACTATTAGACTATGTGCCGTCCCCATTACATAAAACATGAGGAATTTTTGATATGATGGGGATTTTAGTAGAAGTAAATTGCATTAAATACCTATTTTCTACTTTTGCTAAATTTCTCTTATAACAAGATTAAAGTAAACACTCTCTAGCTACGAAAGTATTTGCTGGAAACGCCTAGAAACAGCATTTCTATTTAAACACACGAAAACAACTGCATTTTCATTTCGGTATGCAGCAGTGCAACACAAAGGAAAATGTCTTTTTACGTTCCTTTGGTGTTTAGTTTTTCATTACAAAATACAATTGTAGTTATTTAAATGTTAATTAAAGCTAGCGAATTATTTGGGTTAATTAACACAACAACTATTATGTAGGTAATACTCGTACAAAGTGTGGTTTATATAATTAGGAAGTTTCCATTTGTTTAGAATACTGTCACTGTTAGTATCACACAATGAAATAAAATCTTGCAAAAAATACTTTTTAAAACAACCTATTTCTTTATATGTACTAAAACGAAAAAAATAAGTATAGTTTTTTCATCACTGTGGCAATGCTAAATGCTATTTATAAGTGGATGTATTTCACGTGGGTGGATCCTATTAAATGTAGTGTCAAAGTTATCACTGAAACATATTATAATATATTTTGTTAAATTTATTGTCTTAAAAGCTCGTCGTTCGCGAAAAGTTCATAAAGGAATTAATTTTTTCTACTCATGTCAATAAAAACCTTTTTTGTATGTTCAATAGTAATTGCGGAAGATAGTCCATTGTTTTATACACATTTTCATTGTGCTTCAATCACCATGGTGATTGAACTACAAAGTTCACTTTGTGCGCGAGTATATTTTACAAAGGTGGCGTTGACCGGTGCCGCGTCAAAATCTTTATAATTTCATTGACATTTTTTGACATCTTAAAAAGAAAAATATTACTAATCCCATTTTATTAACAGTAACATTCGTAGAAAAAGTATAGTGTAAAACTCGCATGGAATGACCATTTCCTACTCGTATGATTTGCAGCACTCGCCTGCGGCATCGTGCTGCAAACGTCATACTCGTAGGAAATGCATGTCATTCCATGCTCGTTGTACAATATACTATTGTTTATCCGAAATAAACTGCTGGCCACTCGAACTTACACATAGAGATTTTTAGGCAAAATTTAAAGTTCAATATTTTCAACAGGAATGCAAATTTTTGAACGCGTCTTGCATATTTTAAGAGCTAGTTTTTTTCGGATTCAGCTGCATGACGTATATTTATCGTAGGACCTTAGGTTTATTATATACGGGGTGATCAATGAAGTCTTGCAAAAAATCAAAAAGTTTGTATGAGTGAAATTTCCGCAAAAAATTTTTTTAGTCGTTGCAATATGGTTCGTTACTAAGGTAACATCAATATCTCTAGACGTTTTTGTCACTTTTTGGATTAAGGCCCTTAGGTCTTGTACATGCTACTAAACATAAAATTAGGGTAGCAAAATTTTTAAAATGCTGTAACTTGACATTGGATTGATGGTTCTTGGTGATTTTTACGGATTTGGAATCCTTATTTCACGTAGATTTTCTATAATCTAAGCATTTTATTTGGGGGTTGAAATATACAGGTTGAAATTTACTCATTATACCGGGTCGATAATAGACAAAAACGTAGCGACAAGAACAAGTTTATTACATTATATTCTACAATATACAAGATTGGTTAACAAGGGCCAAAAGTCAATTCTTATAAAATTTCTAATTCTAAACCTAATTTAAAGGTTCCTGCAATCCCTAAAAAAGCAGTCAATGCAATGTCAAGTTATAGCATTTTAAAAATTTTGCTTCCCCAATTTTATATTTCGTAGTGTGTACAAGACCTAAGGGCCTTAATCCAAAAAGTGACAAAAACGTCTAGAGACATTGATGTTACCTTAGTAACGAACCATATTGCAATGACCAAAAAAAATTTTTGAGGAAATTTCACTCATACAAACTTTTTGATTTTCTGCATGACTTCATTGATCACCCCGTATATAATACACCTGTGGTCCTACGATAAATATACGTCATGCAGCTTAATCCGAAAAAAACTAGCTCTTAAAATCTGCAAGACGCGTTCAAAAATTTGCATTCCTGTTGAAACTATTGAACTTTAAATTTTGCCTAAAAATCTCTATGTGTAAGTTCGAGTGGCCAGCAGTTTAGTAAGCAGATTTCTTTTCTATTCACGCGACAAGCTTTTAAGACAATAAATTTTAACATAATATATTATACCTATATGTTTCAGTGATAAGTTTGACACTACTTTTAATAGGATTAACCCACTACATCCACTTATAAGTAGCATTTAGCATTTCCACAATAATGAAAAAACTGGACTTATTTTTTGTTTTCTTCTTCTTCTTCCTACTCTGTATTAGGCGGCAGTCGCCTGTTCATTCTTCGTCTTCTTGCCCATTATACGCTCAGGCTGTCGCTCCATCTTTTTCGAGGCCGACCCTGGTATCTTCGTCCTAGTGAGGATTTGTCGCACGCTATTCTCACTATTCTTTCACAATTCATTCTGCTGATGTGTGCATTTTTTGTTTTAGTACATATAAACAATAAAAGCTTGTTTTTAAAAAGTATTTTTTACAAGATTTTATTTTTAAATTTTTAACTATGTCAACCTATGCATTTCTGATGCATCATTATTACAATTTTACCTGTTATCGTAATCTACCACTCAAACCATTTCATTTGATACCCATATCAAGGGGATTGTGAAGAAAACGATAATCCGCCATCTTATGGCGTACGCCATATTGAATTTAGAATAACATCACACCGCTTTTCGCATTCTACGCGTCAAACTCTTTCATTTGATAGATATGTCAAGGGGGTTGTGAAGAAAAAGGTAATTCGCCATCTTGGGTTTAGAATGACGTCACTAGATTATCGTATTTTACTCGTCAAACCCTATCATTTGATGCCCATATCAAAGGGATAATTCGCCATCTAGGGGCGTCCGCCATATTGGATTGGGAACAATATTGAATATTATTATACTATATTACATTGTCACCGGACTTATTACACGAGTGTCAAATTTTAAAGGTCTAGCTCCACTACAACTAGTCGAAAATTTGATTGCAATATTTGACCTAAACATACTTACATACAAACTAACCGATGAAATTCACAGAAATAAATCTTGGCTAAAATCAACTCAATAACATACCAAATCATTCAGATCCAGGATTGATCACAAATTAAATTAATATCATTTAACAATTTGATTGATTTTGTGTCTAGTTTAAAGTTTATCATTATTAGATAAATTTAAGAAAACAGGTTTAATAGACTTTAGCACAAATGCGATTAATATTATACTGATGTTTGATAAAATTTATTAGTATATGATTGTGAAAAGAAAACATTTGATTGATTTAATTTAAAATTTGATAAGAATTACTACCTGTTGAGTATAGCTTAGTAAATATATGCTACAGTATACTACATATTTTCTTGAACCTATCATTTTGTTTTATTGTAATAATCACATTTAGGATGCTTCTTGTTTAAACACTAGGTGATTACTAGCAAATTTTAGATTGGTTTAACTAAAATTTTTATTAATTAAATTTTGTTTTTATTAAATCCAGCAAAAAATTAATAAAATTTGGTAAATATATGAATAGGTATCCATTGGGAAATAATATTTTCTACTTTTTTATTAAACAGTAAATTATTTGAAAAAGTTCTATACGAATTAATAATTAAATAAAATTTTAGGATATTTTATGTGAATTAATCATGAACATATAATAAAATTATTAAAGTCAACCTGGTTAAAAAATTTACCTTAATTTTTACACTAATGCCGTTCTCATTAAAGATTTTTGGTTTCTACTAAATATCCTGTCCTATCTAAGAATTACTACCTGTTGAGTATAGCTTAGTAAATATATGCTACAGTATACTACATATTTTCTTGAACCTATCATTTTGTTTTATTGTAATAATCACATTTAGGATGCTTCTTGTTTAAACACTAGGTGATTACTAGCAAATTTTAGATTGGTTTAACTAAAATTTTTATTAATTAAATTTTGTTTTTATTAAATCCAGCAAAAAATTAATAAAATTTGGTAAATATATGAATAGGTATCCATTGGGAAATAATATTTTCTACTTTTTTATTAAACAGTAAATTATTTGAAAAAGTTCTATACGAATTAATAATTAAATAAAATTTTAGGATATTTTATGTGAATTAATCATGAACATATAATAAAATTATTAATGTCAACCTGGTTAAAAAATTTACCTTAATTTTTACACTAATGCCGTTCTCATTAAAGATTTTTGGTTTCTACTAAATATCCTGTCCTATCTAATAATTATATCTTTTTATTCGTTATATTCTCTAGTTTGCATTAATAATAGGGCAAATATATAAAAAAGCTATTTTTATATTCACATCAAAATTTATTATTTTCAGTAAGATTTATGTTAGGTTTACGGTTGGTACAAATTCGAAAAAAAAAATTACTTAACATCTTAACTTAAAATTAAATTAATACTAAATAACATTATTACACTTATATATGACGACACCGAAACTGAGAAACCAGGTACCTATATGGTTAATAAATGTTTTGATTTCATTGAAAAAACATCTAAATAAAATTAAAATATCTGACGTCCTTTTACAGATTGACTATAAGCTAGTATCCCAATTTAATATCTATTTTATTAAAATATTGACGTATTTTATGTAATGTTGATAACTAGTCCTTCTGCTAATAAATTAGGTAGTTATTAGGTCATTAGTCTAACACAGTTCCATCCATTTTCCAGATTTATTCTGTTTTGAATTTACCACTGCTACTGGGGACACAACGTGTGAATTTATTTGGTAATGAGGAAATCTTTAATATCTGAAACAAAATAAACACGTATCTAATTAAAAAATATCATATACATATAAATTAGAAAAAAATTAACACTACAAGAAAAAAAGTAAAAGTTACAAATGGAAAATATGGGACATACTAGAAACAAAATATGGAATTATGACTTTTGGAAACAACTTTCCAAGTTAATACATAGTTTAGTTATTCTTACCATTTGTTAAGTCGTCGCTTCTCAGTTTCTTAAGCAGGCTGTGTTTATCCTTTATATGGATCCGAAAGTATGGGATTATTCTTGATGCAGTCTTGCCACTTTTCATGTTATCTGTTAATTTTCATACTGTATTTCGAAATGTCTATCTGTAAATAATTTAAGAAATTAGTGGCCAAGTTTAATCTGGAAAACAGTCTAAACGTTTTTAACAGACTTCCTTAGGAAACTGGTAGGTACTTAGTCTGCGAATTGGATGTATGATTTCTTTGTCCACGGGTATACATTTCATATTATTACAATGAAATTAAACACGTTTTAGAAGGAAATCTTTTGGGAAAACAAAGACATCCCAAAAATATGAAAATATTCGTAAAACATAACATACATTACATTCATTACCCATATTTAGTACACCTAAATATCTAACATTACTAATATTATTGTTTCCTTTTGACATAGTACTACAACGACCACAACAAAAAAAGGATCAAAAAATAACTTACCTTTTCTCGTAGTAGAACACTGGGAAAACTAACAGACGCAGCACAGAAACTTTGTTTTACTGCGAAGCATACACCACGAATTACTAGTAACAAATGAAGAAGTCGAATAAGCACCAAGAAGGAGGCCGTTTGACCATTTAAAATTACAAATTTTGCACTAAATTCAATCTTTATTTTATTAAATCTATAAAGCTGTTACTAATTCTATTTTGATGTGATAGATTTAATCCAATATAAAACAAATATATAACAATTTGATCGACATAGGCTTGTAACAATCTAAAATTTGATAGATCTTGTCATATTACAATTTAACTGTTAGTGCAATTCGATAAATTTGAGAAACCCAATGATAAATATTAGTAAATAAATAAATCATTAAATATATTCCAACAAATATTTTTCTTAAATGTAGCGAACCGTCTCGCTCTGAGTCTAGCAAATAGTTGGATTGATTTAAACTAAGTTTAAATAGAACTAGTCAAATTATTAGTGATTTTAAAATAATTAGATGGGTTTAATAAAATTCTGGATAATATTTAGCATACAAGCAATAAATTTATTTCGTGATATCTATCGCAATATACTGGTATTAATCAAAGGTGGTCCATAAAAGATTTACTTTATTAGGTTAGATTTAGTCAAAATTTTGATTATTTTGATCTTTTTGGATTAAAATATAACTAATTGCTTCATATTTTGTATTTTATTGAATCAGTAAACCGATCTGATTGTTTATATCAAATGATTTCTTTCTGTGTTAAAGGTTGTAAAAAAGGGATAACTTGGAAAATGCTGAAGGAATTATGTCGATACCTTTAAATTTGATGAACTTACTCATCTTTTTGCGAGCGGGACCGCAAACAATTAAAAATTCTAAATTTGTTAATTTGTCATTTTTATTTGTATTTATAAAATATTTTCTCAGTTCATGGCTAATATAGAGGTAAATCTTTGTACATTATTTTTAGTTTTTAATCGACCGAATCAAACTACCATGATTGTTAAAATATAATATTACAAGATGGTCGGTGTAATAAAAAGTGCGTAACTCTAATATTTGCCCAAATTTAGACTTTCGTGCCATGTGTTGATAAAAAATTAATGAATATGTAGGAAAATTTCCAAACTCGAAATATATTTATTTGGCAAGATAAAGGGAATTCAGAAACTTTGTATCTCCAATGCGCCATTTTGTTTCTCGGCAAATTTCGTATCTCCCATCATACATGTTTGTACGCTTAAGTGGATCTGTTGACACTCGATCGACTTGTTAAAAATAAATTGGTCGTAAATTTCAACTTATTTTGTCTTTTTTTCCAAAATCGGAATTTTTTTAAAATAGTGCTATTGCTCTCCTGAAAAGTTTTGACATTGGAGATACGCGCTTTACTAATTACACCGACGCTATGCTTCAGCCAAACACACTTATTTGGTAATAAATCTATATAAAGGGTTTAATAATCGACAGGGAAAACTATTATGGTCAATTGACCGCGTGTGCAAACAAATATCTACAATGGAGCAATGACTAGCCTGCCCTGGTAGTGTACTGCGTTTTTCCGTATAATTTGCCACCCCTTAAAAACTTTATTTGCACATATACAAAGAAAATGTGAGATAAGGGTTTTAGAATTTTGTCCCAAAATTTTTAAAATGCTATGTAAAAAAATAAACGGCTATCGGAAAACTGATAAATTTTATAAAGATATATTTTTTAAATAGAACATGGAAAACAAAGCACACACACATTTTTATTTCAGTTGACGTTAAATTGCTTTTCACAGAGGAAGGAAACCTTTGTGTAATTCAGCTACATTATTTAAATGGAAATAATACTTCACGAGCGATGCGTCAGTACAAAATTAAATATAATGAAAAAAACAGTAACAATAATATATCGCAAGAAATCCAAGTGATTCAAGGACCGCGCGACTAACTAGACGAAATTATTTAAAGTCAAATAACTCAAAAACGGCTTATTTAAACATAGGCATGTGATATATTTTTGAAAAGAGGAATTTAAGGAGGTTTAAAAAATCTAGTAACATACAGGGTGTTCCGTTTAAAAAGTATATTTTTATAAAATATATCGATTTTCCGATAGTCGCTTGCCTCTTAAATAAAAATTTTCGAAAGAAATTCTAAAACATTTCTCTAAACTTTTTTTCCTATATACACATCTTAAAATAAGCGACTGGCAATTTCATCAAAAACGTTAATTAATGTGTCAGTTTTGGGGGATATTGAGGTCAGAAAATCCAATATTTTCTCACAGATGTTACATAAGTTATCGGGGAGGCGGAATACTTAAAGGGAACGGCTCAAAATTGTGATAACGGATATGTCAGTTTCGGAGTTATTACGATCACAAATTCTAATTTTGTCTATATTAAAAAAATTAACAAAGGGGATAAAAAGGAGCGGGTGGAAATTATTCCACAAATGTTAAATGTGTCATTTTCGGGGTTATTGGGGACAGAAAATCTAATTTTGCCCAACAAATAAACAGATCGTAAAAAAAATTATGGGAGGGATAAGGAGCGATTGGGAATTTTTCCAAAAATGTTGTCATTTTCGGGGTGATTAACGTCAAAAAGTATAATTTTGTGTAAAATAATAATTTCTCAAACAGTGTTAACTAATGTGACATTTTCGGGCTTATTAAGATCAGAAAAGCTAATTTTGTATAACCGATGTTATAAAAATTAACGGCGGGAGTTAAAGGGCCGGGTTGATATTTCTCGAAAAATGTTAATTAATTAAACATTTTTGGGGTTATTGAGATCAGAAAATCTAATACAACATGGCAATTACGAATTTAAAGAGGGAGAGATAAGATGAAGGGAGGTGATAAGAATAGGCGCACTAAATTTTGTTTTTATAAAAATGAACAAAACTAAGTTTACCATTAACCGCAGTAATAAATACGTAACAATACGTATTTTATACTTTTCAGTGCTTTTCCTTTTGTGAAGTTGGTTAATTTTAAAAAAAGGCATATTTTTTAGGAGCAATAATGCATAAATACAACCTGACAAAATCTAATATCTATTTCATTTCATTTACCTAACTTATCTATCAGTTACCTGAATCCAACCCCGATTTTAGCGGCATGTAATATTAAATATTGAGATCTGGTCTCTAGATATAACTAACCTAACCTAACCTAACATAACTCATGTTTTATGTATTCATAATTATGACATCAAAAATACACTATTATCATATATACCACGCGGACGAAGTAGCGGGCAAAAGCTAGTAGTATATAATATATACACATAACTTCGGCACAGTGTACTGATTTTAATAATTCTTTTTCTAAATTTATGAGAATATAATGGGAAAAAAATTGAGGGGAGAAAAGAGATACACAAAAAAGTTCTTTGAAATTATCGTGACATATTTACGTTAGCGGCACTTTACTGTTTCCCTTATTATATTAGTATTTTGATTTGATAAATGAGCTTAATCGTCTTCACAGAAGAAAAAAACGAATTGGGGCGCATACACGGTACGGTTTTACATCCGGTGTCCAGCCTCTACATGTATGGGGATTTAATATAAATATTACCTAAGTTGTTATCTTTAAAACTATTTTTAAAATCTGAACTGTCTAGAAGAAACGCTGCTTTTCTTTGAAACAAGCCAACATCTTAAGAAATATTACATTTTCTACATTACTCTAATATTTTATTAAAATATTTTTCAGTGAGGCTTGAACAAAATTTTAAATGCCTGAGATTAGAGGCAGGCCTTAAAACAATACGGGGGAAGGTAGGAGAACGGTAGTAGGTTAAATTCAATTGCTCATCCTAAAAATCCTTTCAAGTTCTGTAAAGCAGTCGCTTTGTCGAATAATATCTTAGTGAAAATACCGTTATTGCAAATACTTAAAATATTATAGAGGGGCTATTTCAGAACAGATTCTGTTCAATACAATATCAATGTGACCTACACTACTCTTATAATCCGAACATAAACGAATACGGAGTCACCGTTATTATGATGTTAATTTAACTGAAACATAAAGTTTTAACCTCATGTCCGGTTACATTTTTGACTGTCTTTGATCATTTGACGAAATTGACGTCAAAATGTCGCACAGGGAATCGTTTAATAGGAGCTAGAGGGACAAAATTTTGATTTTGCATTTTTATGCTCTGGTTGGGTTGGGTTGGGTTGGGTGTGTATTTGAGTGCTTATAAACATTTGTGGTGACATTTTGTAATAATTTATTACAAGAATGACATTTTTTATAGTTTGTTTATATTATAGATTTAGTTCATAAAGAAACAAGGATTTAATATTGAGAATGTTTATTTATTTTTCATAAAGATCATGATCGTAACATTATTTGTATATTAGCTTTCTTTATCATAGTTTTTTTTTATCAGGAATAAATTATATCTAAGCAGTTATAGGTTATAGCCTGAATATTATAAATAGATTATTTAATTTTATGTTACTCTACTATATTATAATAAGTAATATAACAATCTACGTATTACAATATGATACATACTAAATCTATTATGTTGGCTACTCATCTGATGAGTCATCAACAGGATCGTATTCCGTTGAACCACTTCTATATTATATTCTTCATCATCAGAGTCAATATCATTAGTTAGGATAGTAATTATCTTTTCTGGCGGATTTATACTCTCTAATAATAATTCTAACACAGGTCCATTTAATGTGGATTTGCTTTTCCTAGGAATATCCCGAATGTTGTTTATAACTGGGTCAGATGTAATTAACAGAATATTTAGTAAATCTCGGTTACTGGCAACACGTAATGTTTTTGTGTATGATGAGCCCTAAACCTTCGACAATTTTTATTCCGGACTTTTTGGGCCTCCTCTGATAGTTGTCCAATGGGAACTAAACTACGTTTTATGATACTGTTACTATGGATATGTATTTTATAAAGCGTTACCGGCATATTATACCACGAATAAAGTTTCAGGTAGAGCTCTGCCTTGTTTCTTCGGCAAACTCATATAATTTTTCAATATTTATGTCATACCCTGAGGGCAAAGTTTGTAAAATAATACGAATTTTTTTAAGAAGATTTACATCTAACCCAGTTATAGCAGCAGTCACTTCGGCATTCCTAAAAAACCTCCTTGCAGTATTTCCATCATTTGTGGAGCCAAAAGAAGGTTTCGGTCTATCTACAATTAAAACTGTTTCCCGCTTAAAACGTCCTTGAATTTCTTCTTTTCTTTCTTTTACAGCTTCTTTTGGTTCATCTTGAACAATTTTCAATTTTTGTAAAAAGAATTCTAAACATCTTATCCAGGCATGTAGTGTAGATAGAACAAAACCATAATTTTCTTCTACGTCCACAAATGAGGGATCTCGTTGATTTATCATTTTTGGTTTTGCTTTGCAAATGTAACACATCTGGATGGATTTGGTTTCTGTAAGGGCATTGCACACTTTGCCATCTACCATTGTTAATAGTAGCTCGTGATAAACAACTACTTCTTTATTATCCAAATTCACATTGGTCGGTGTCAAAATGCTGATCTGATTTAAAAAAAATTCTGTATCTACTTTCGTTGTTGCGACATCTTCCTTGTTGAACATAAACTCAATTGGGCGGTAATATATTGTAGAGCTTGGTCTTGGACTTTCCCAAACTATGTTCTACCTGATGCTACCCACGCTTGCCTCCAAAAAAGAATTGTACTATGTCTGTTTGCCTTTAAAGTACTTAACAACATTATGAAGCGTCCTGAATTTGTTGAAATCTTTGCAACTCACACAATCCCTTTTGTCATACCAACCCCAAAACCATACGTCATTAAAATTGTTTATCGCCCACGTGCCCTTTTGTTGGAGACAGCAATTAACATCTTGATAAAAATCTTCGTCCCCCGTGGAAGGACCGCCCGCGAGTAATCACAATTACCCGGAAGTAATCAATTAATCATACCTGACTGCACATGTCGGCAGTAAACACTTGGCGGCACTTATCAAAGGCAGCGACAAACAACAAAAGGCGGCATCCTAGGAGGTCCAGGTCCAAACCAAACCCAACCCAGCCTGAGCAAATTTACAATTTTTTTTGTAAACAATTGGTAAAAGCAAATATAAAACCTTTTTTCTACGTTTCTCTGTCAATTTTTATATCGTTCTACCAAAAAAAATATTTTTTATTGTTTAAAAAAAACATGAAATGAAGGGTTAATATGTGTATTATCCGTCCAATCGACTTAATTGTTTGGATGCCTGTTTTGATTGACTGATTGTGCAATAATATTCCCATATTTATTGAAAACGTGAATTGACTGAAAAAGCTCACTGGTAAATTAAAAAAATTGTAACACTCATTCACTTGAAAAAGGCAACGTCTCTTGAGTTCGCAAATGTATCAAGGGCCAAAAAATTCAGAAATAAAAAAGATATCATCTTTTTTATATAATGTTTCCTAATTACTAATCTAAATTCTTTTTTTACATTTTTGATGTCGGTAAAAGATATTTTTTTACCTTTCCAGACGCCAACCCTCATCATTTTCCCTACCTTGGGACAAGCACCGTGTTAAGTCCCCCTTCACGGGTGTCTCATTTATACAAGATGATTTCTTGTGTGAAAGTATACTACGGGTATTAAAGAGACTTTAAATGTCTTATTTTAGTCTGTGTTTAAGAGTTATCGCTCTTCTTAATATGCGCAGTATTGGAATCTGTCAATAATTACTTTATTGTCGGTATCAGGGAAATTTGAAACGCTTATTTTAGATTGTGTTTAAGGTTAACTTTATTAGGGGCATGTGCCATTTTAATAACTACTAACGATAACAAGGTTCCCTTTTAGGAAGAACTAAAGGAAGATACTGTTGTGATTATTGTTAGATTTCCTTATTGTTGTATTGTCAAAAATTATATAAATTAATATTACCTATCTTCTCAATTTTTTCGGAACAAAATTGAAAATGCTAAAAACGAGTGAAACTCTTTCATAATCAAAGGGTAACAACTACGCACATTTTAAGGGTTTTTGCTGAAGTGAGTGGAAACTTAAAAAAACTGGAGGGGGGATAGAATGGAGAGACTGGGGGATTGTCCAGAACTATTGACTAATATTTCATTTTCGGGGTTAATGAGGGCATAAAATCTAATTTTGTCTAGCAGATGTTAAGAAAAGTACCGGAGGGGGGATAAAAAGAGGGACTGGGAATTATCCAAAAATGTTAACTAATGTGCCATTTTCGGAGTTATATAATTGGTAGAGAGATTAAAGAAGCGGCAGAGCATTTCTCTAAAGATGTTAACTAATATGTCATTTTCGGGATTACTGAGGTCAGAAAATCTGGGGGGGGTTAAGGAACGACCGCGACTTTCTCCAAAAATGTTAACTAATGGGTCATTTTCGGGGTTATTGAGGTCAAAAGAGCTTAAGTCATGTAACGGATGTAAAAACAATACGGAAGGGGAGGGGGACAAAAGGAGCGAGTGTAAAATTCTTTAAAAATGTTAACTATGTTATTTTCAGGGTTATTTAGGTCTGAAAATTCAATATTATATGAAAATTACAAATTTAAAGAGAAGGCAATAAGAAGAAGTTGGTGGGAGACTAGGTGAACTAAAAAGATAGAAAGAATTAATTTTTTCAAAAAATGAACCGTCACAAAAGAAAAAGCAGTAAAAGTATAAAATATTATTTTTACGTATTTACAACTGAGGTTAATAGTAAACTTAATTTTGTTCAAAGTTAGATAACTTGTACTACATAGAAGTTCTGAACTCTTAAATCGGCTCAATTTCATAGTATGACCATCAGGCTCAGCAATAAATAACTAAGAATATTACTCTTTACTAACAATTTATTAATGTATGTTCATTAAGAATTTTAGAAATTATACTTTAAAATTGCGCCGACTTCAAAGTTCAGAACTTCGGTGTACAAATTACCTAACTTTGAACAAAATTAAGTTTACCATTAACCACAGTGTAAAAATATGGTTTTATCCTTTTTAGTGCTTTTCCTTTTGTGAAGTCGGTTCATTTTTTGATTTTTTTTTAAACTAGCCATCCTTAATAACAGTTGAGTTATAAAATAAATTCAGCTTAAGCAAAAAACAAGTTGATTTAGAAATCGAAGGAGAAGTTTAAAACCAATACATATTGAATTTTAGCTTTCACCGCTTTACCCCAGCCATTTCTCCCTAAAATTGCAAATTGCACCCCCTACCTTGTAACAAATCGTTTTAAGGCCATACAAATCCTGATCTGACAACGTTTAAAAATTGAATTTGGTTGATTGTTGTCGTTATCGGGTTACGGTCAAAAATTATAAGATAAAGCCAGAAATAATTATTTTCACAAATAAATATGAAAGTTTTTAAAATGTTTATTGTTGTTACTTTAATTAAGTCAATGAAGAAAGAAACTTAATACTAGTCGAACGAAATTTGCTTTTCCAACATGACGGACATCTTGATATCGTAGTTAAAATCGTGCAAATAACAAAGAATAGTATATTGTACAACGAGCATGGAATGACATGCATTTGCTACGAGTATGACGTTTGCAGCACGATGCCGCAGGCGAGTGCTGCAAATCATACGAGTAGGAAATGGTCATTCCATGCGAGTTTTACACTATACTTTTTCTACGAATGTTACTGTTAATAAAATGGGATTAGTAATATTTTTCTTTTTAAGATGTCAAAAAATGTCAATGAAATTATAAAGATTTTGACGCGGCACCGGTCAACGCCACCTTTGTAAAAAATACCCGTGCACAATGGGAACTTTGTAGTTCAATCACCATGGTGATTGAAGCACAATGAAAATGTGTAAAACACAATGCACCATGTTCCGAAATTACTATTGAACATACAATAAAGGTTTTTATTAACATTCGTAGAAAAAATCTATTTCAGTTCTAAAACGGATTAAAATAAAATCATCATGGGCAAATGGCGTATTACATCAATATGACCAAAATAGTGCAATCCTGACAACGAGATTAACGACCTCAGAAAACATTTTAATCGAATAAGTCATCTACAGTGTGTCCCCGAATGGGGTACCTCACTCTAGTAAGGTTCGTTATTGTTAATTTTAGGAGAAACACAAACAGACATTATAGTTAAGTTTTGCTTATCTTCACATGTCATAAACTGTAGTCACAGTCAGAACAGAAACAATAAGTTTTAAATAAAATAAAAACTGTTTAACACGTTGACTTTCCATTAGTAGATACACAATTTTCTGATATTTTCCAAATTCTTCGTATATATACATACGCGATCATATCTGCATTTATAGTCGCATAGCAACAGCGTTTTTAGTACCTAGGTAAATATTGTAATTAAAATATTTGTGGTAGACCTTCTGCTTCAAGTAAATTCACAGAAAAAAATTCAATTTAGTCAGTTCAGGCGATTGAGCGGGCTAAGCCATTGATCCAGGATGGCCAATGCACTGATCCGGAAAGTGAATATTTATCTAGTTTGTAGCTCGTTATGCAAAGGAGACGTTTTCTTCTAAACTCCAATAGCTAGATTCTATACCGCTAGATCGGTCTAATTTGATAATCATAAGTTTTAGCCTCGCAAGTGTAAAAAGGCTAGTCTTACAATATGACTTTGTTTCTGAGTTTTTTTGCAAATTTATGAAGAAAAGCGTAATTTTAGCACGTACTTTCCACAATAGAAAAACTTTATCCATTCTAGAAACACGTTCAAAGATGAAAGTCATTTGGAAATCAGCAAATCGCTGAAATATTAGAATAACTCATAAGTTTGGACTTATATGAGTTATATACCTGAATTACCAGGACAAAAACCTGTCAAAATCTAACTGATCAACTAGAAAATACTAATTTAAACCAGTACTAAATCCTAAACCTCTTTAGTCAATCTGACGTAAATTTTTGTCCTTCAGTTCGGCCAACAGAGAATTGTTTAAAATTTCCCGATACGAATATTCTTTTAATTTTCTTTTCTTTTGCACCAAACATCTGATTTTTTAAAAAATTTTAGTTATGAAAGGCGATTCTAAAATTCGTTTTATTGTATCCCAATACAAAAACCTCAAGGGTAGCGGCATCATTACGGTTGTACTGCTCTTTTGATATCTTTTACTTTCCCAGTAGCATCAAATTAATAGTATCTACGTTAATTCCAAAGCTTTGCTTTTACTTCGTAACAACTTTGTCAAATATTGTTATTACTTTTTACAAAACTTCTGAATAAAAGTATTTTGTTTAAGCCCAATTTAATAGTTGTTAAATTATTTTGAACATGCCGTCTACTTTGTCATGACTTTAATCACTTTGGGTCATTACATCTGAAAACCAGCAAAAGTTTTTTTAAAGAACTTTTGAAAAATAAGGAAGTTTAACAAAATTCGGTACCCCACCTGTCAACCCATTGTATTACGCCAGTGGCAAAGCATTTAATAGCTAATTAAAGGATTGAGAAAATATTTCACAGTCATTTTAAACGCATTCTAAATTACCGCAGACCTAAAAAACTTTTACTTAACTTCAAAAGAGTTATGTTAACTGCGGGCTGGTTTCATTTCCTTTTGTCATAAATTTGCTTTTTAAGATTCTACAATTTCCCTCAGGATGTTTTAGGGAATGTTAAAAATTTTATGGAAACATATATTTTAGGAGATGACATATAACGAGTTGGGCAATGAAATTTATTTTTCTAAATTTAGTACGCATTGGGCTGCATATATTATGAACATAGTGTGCGTAAAGATACAGTGTTAGAATGTCATTTATCATTCACAGTTTTCCCGATCTGCATGCGAAGTAATATCGGGTTATTCAAATTTAATCTTGCATATTGCATCGTTCATCTTCATCAACGATACGTAAAATTTGACATATACATACATATTTTTCTTATATCTATTCTTATACCAATATAGTTTATTGAAGACACGGGTTATTGCGTAAGCGTGTCAAAAAAAAATGATTAAATGCAATATCATGAACAAGGCAATTTATTTCATTAATAAACCAACTCTGCTACGCACCAGGTAAACCACCGCCATCGGCAATAACTAATGGCACCCTAGATTTTATTTAAAGCAAAACAATCGGACTTATCAATGATCCAGTTCTTACAAGAAAACTCTCTTCTCTCGCTTATCGACACGACATGCTGCAGTGACAGACTTTTTACATTTAAGTTGCAGGGTTATCTCCAAAACACAAGAATATTATTATTAGAACAAAACAATAAAATTTCATAAAAGTGAACGATTTAAGCTGTGAAACCAAGTAGAAATTTTGAGGTATTTTTACGTCAAAGATTGGGAAGAAAAGTACGAATCCTCATCCCTGGAAATGGGTCCTAGTGGTTCACAGAGGGGATCACGATAGGATGAAAGAGCTTGTGCAGGAGTTTTCACCAAGGGAACTGACGTCCAAGAATATTATTCTATCGGTCAATATACAGCAGTTTCTTAACCAGAAGTGTATGTTATTTTGCAAAATTGTTACCTCTGTCTGGCCAATACCAACAGAATTACAAACGTTAATATGGATATGCTCGGATAGCAGAGCCGAAATACTGGCGCTTAAATCGGATATTGTTACGTCTCGAATTGTGGCGGAGTGCAAGGATGATCTTGAGAGCCTAGTAAAACACGGTAATTCTGTAAGACTTGTGTGGTTACTTGGCACCATTCATGGTGGCCAAGAAGCCAACCGGTTGGCAAGAATTATGTCGGCGAAAGATTCCGAAGGTCGGAGCCGATGATTGCCGTCTCAAGAGCTATTGGAAATAAATAATTAAAAAATTTGCTCCCACGTAAGTCTGGACAATGCGGAGGAAGGATTCAAGGTAGGCCCAGGTGCACATAATGGGCCCAAACGTGCGCCTCTCAAGCTTCTCTCACTCAGTAGCAGATATTTTCGAATTACTGTTGGTCTGTTGACACAATATCATGTCTATCTTAATCAGCACCACTGTAGACTCGAGAGCGGCGATGATTCTGAATGCAGGAGATCCCTGCAGGAGTACTTCCCGCATGCTTAGCGAGTGCCTAATGCCAACTAAACTAAGAAAAAATAATCTTGGAATATCAGTTGTAAGATCCTAATAAGTTCAACCAAATAGACTCTTAAATTTCGCAACGCTGACTGTCCAAAAATGAACCAGCGTAGACGAGTAGGTCGCAAATAGATTAAGCATTTAAGATCATCTTGATCACCTTCTATGACTTCATTCAATCATTTAGTTATCTTTATCGACACCAATTTTACATTTTAGAGCACAGCTTTTCGTTTTTAAAAGTGTGATCAATTTTTTGAACCGTTTTTTGACTACTGCCGGTGCTAGGGAGGCTAGAGGATGGGTGCTACTTACGAACCATATTGGTCTATAATCCGCTTTCATAATCTAATTCTTAATGTTTGAGCATAGGGCATATTTATCAATTTTGGGCGATCAACCGATTATAACTATACTCAATATCACGTAAGATTTTAATAGCGGCCGTTGACACATGTGAAAATATTTTCCAACTTATAATTTAAACTTTCAGGATTCAGAAAACACTTCGCGGACATAATCGCTGAATTGGTGAAAGATGGATATATAAATGGCAAAACATTTACATGTACCTGACATATTACGCATCTAATCCTTGCAGCCGGAAAAGTATCAACAGGTGAAATATGTGCAGCACCTCACATTGAATGCCGTGTGGATGGGCATCCTTTTCTTGCGCCTTTGCACCGACATATCTCTTTCCGGCAGTCTTCAACCCGTCTTGTCTATTCCGCGTTCCTTTGCTATTTACAGAGCCGCCCCGTCCGATTTTGATTTATAACGTGTGAAATCAAAGTTTGTTTTTAGGGATACTATTGAGGGTTTGTGGTGTTTTCAGAAAGCATTTTGCCATTATTTTTATTATTTTGTGCTTATTAGACATTTTGGTAGTATATTGTTGGACTTTGTGTATCTGTAAAGTGTTCCTTTTTATTGAAAAGTAGGTAAACATTTTATTTGTTTAACAATTATCTAGACAAACATTACCAGAAAATGTATTAATGTTATAGGAATTAACAGCCTGATTCTCCAACGCTAGTCGTGTCTAATTTGACAACCAAAGTTTTGAACTGACAAGTGTAAGAATAAGCTAACTAAGTTTTATACTATGAATTTATTTCTGAGCTTTTTCACAAATTTATAAAGAAAAGGATAATTTTAGTACTTCTTTTCATTAATATTAGAACTAAATTCATTACAGCAACTTGTTCCAAGATGAAAATCATTGGGAAACCAAGCAAATCGCTGAAATATCAGATCAATAAGTTTTTAATGACGACCTATTAACAATGACAGGACAAAATCCTGTCAAAACCTAATTGACCAACTATAAGATCTTAATTTAAACCAGTACTAAATCTTAAACCTTCTTAGTGAATCTGAACGTATATGTTTTGCGGCGTAAATTACGAATCTAAGCGAGTACTTTAATGGAAAAGCTTAAAAATTTAAGCTTTAAAAATTTCTTTCTAAATTACCATATTGTTTAGAGGACATGTTAATCACGTAGAGAATAAAATCGTCGACAATCTCGTCCATTTAAAGCACCTCCGGCGCGCTCAAAATTGACGCGTCTTGTTCTATTATTTTTGACTGTATTCAGCATATTCAGCTTTGTCATATACGCCTCAAATTAAAAATTTCCAGAAAAAAAATCATTATTTGGGGGGCGGTGTGTTTACTTTTTATTAACATTTTTAGATATTATTAATTTATTATGGATCACGATTACTGCATTCCTGGTACATCCTGGCCAAGTATAGTGAGGATTTGGTAACTTTAAATCAGTTTTTATTGAGTATTTGATATTGGCATGATAATTTACTTTTATATTAAGGTTGGGTTGGGTTGGGTTGGGTTGGGTTGGGTTGGGTTGGGTTAGTTACTTTCATATATGTATGTAATACAGTGACTGGCAGAAAGATGAAAACATTTGTATAATTAATTTCTCAAGAAAAAATCACTTGTCATAAATGTTAGCGCATTGAAAAGAAATTAGTATTTCCTTTAACAAAAACTTCCAAAAAACTTTCAAGCAGATCTTTCTAATTTCAAATGTTTAAAATTGAAGGTTCAAAGAGCTTTAAATACAAGTCAAGGGTGTGAATATCATTTTTTCTAGGGAAGGGAGTTGAAGGTGTTAAAATGCTACCTGGGGAAAGGGAGTGATCTGTATAATAATTATAATTTAAGCGTGCTTGAAAAATTTAGATATCTAGAGGCTTTTTGCGTGGCAATATGCTTGCTGAAGAGTTGTTCTGCAACGTTTACAAGTACTTACAAAAAAACAGGAATTAAGCCCCATCCAAGTAGCTAATAATTATTATTAGTTACTTATTAGTATATCAAGTGAAATATACTGGGTGTTATGAAATTCACTCCATATATTGAAACCAGTAAATCCTGACTTCAATTCAGACTGGGGAAAAATAGTCATAAAAGGCGCTTCGTGATAATAAGCCAGGTATCGCCCCTCAAAAAAATTTGTTCAATCATTGCACACCACTGGTAATAAAACACATGGCCATATAAAGAACAGTGAGCTAGGTTGCTGTGTTGCCAGGTCTTTTAACAATATTTCGGGACTTGAGCAATATAATATGATCCCTCGAATTTTCAAAAAATACAAATTTTAATAGCTTGTCAGACCTCCGGTCGAAACGATAACGAATCGTTTGTGCACTTTATTAACACCGATGAAGTGTAAACAAAGTTTATTTCCGTCTTTTCAATATATTTTTGGGAAAAAAGACTTTATATTGTTTGATAGTAATCTGTTGAGAAACTGTGAGGTAAATAGTTTTTGTGTTAAACGTTATTAAACCCCATAGGCAAATAAAAATAGTTAAGTAAAGTTTTACAACCTATAACCAATTTTTTTTTGGTAAAATATGGTTCATCCAACAATTTTTTTGCTTTAATGTGCTTCTTTTGAGGTAAGCTTTTTAAAAAATCCAAAAATGTTATGAAATTCGTCGCATATTGCTCTAGAACCCAATATTTCTATGTAACAAGTTTGAAGAAATAATATTTATATTACATTAACTTTAAAATAAAGAAATCCTAGTAACTCTCCTAAAATTCTCAATTTCAAAAATTTAAAATACTGCCTATAACACAAATTTAATAAAACACTCTAGAGAAAAGCTGTTTAAACCAACAAATATAAACACCTTAACTTCAACTAACTGCCAAGAAATTAGTGTTTTACTAATTTAAAATAAGCAACCGAGAACGATATTTTGTTAATATTAAATGGCTTTAACTTTTGTTAATATTTAACAGCTTTAACTTTTTCACAACACAATAATAATGTACACGGTATTATTAAACTCGTCAAAATGAATCTTTGGTTTGGATTAAACAGCTGCAGCTGACGTACGATTTCGGCCGGCCCACGGCATTTACCAATCAGGTAGGTGCTTACCCTGCGGAATGGGGTCAACAGCGAGGCTTCGGCGGCTACATAGTATCTCACGGTCGAAAGATATCTAATATTATCATGTATTTAAATAGAAATTTTTTTTACCAAATTTCCTTCTGTAATGAAAGAATTTGGTTAAAAGTTTATAATATTGTGTAGTTGTGTTCAATTAGTGTGAAAGTAAATTATGTGAAACCATATTTGCGACTACCGCCTGTAAATGTGTTAAAATTAGTGGGATACGTTTTAATTTCTACACTTTAAGCCAGTGGGCATAATTCTCATCTCATTATTAAATTGGTAAAATTTATCTGTGGAATTAAAAATTGGGTTATTTTCGGTTTTCACTGAAACTGATAACAAAATGAGATTTCACGATAATATTAAAGTTTGACAACGCCATGGCTGGACCATTTGTTTTTCTTCATAATATTAGAAGGTATGACGTCAGACTCTTTAGAAGCGTCGGATACGGGGGTGGTTTAGGGTATTTGTTAAAATAAAAAAGTGCGATTTGAGGGGAAACAGTATTGGGTATGTCCGTAGACTACCACAGGAGTCACCAATTCAAATATATGTAGTGAATTTCATAACACCCTGTATTCATAGAGATATCCCAGTGGGTCTTTGTTTTTTTTTTTATTTTAATTGTCGTTTCGAATTCGATTGATTTAAAGTAAAAATAAATTATCTTACCAAGAGCGACGTGAGATTGGTGGCAAACATGTTCATTTAAATTTATTCATAGTTTTAGTACAATTCCTTTTTCACATTTCCACACATACGTTGTCAGTAAATTAATTTCAGCACGATTCTGTTCCACTATTTAAACAGTCATACATTTTCATAAAAAATGTGAAGTCCGGCCCTGACCAAAGTTCAAGTTGTGTGAACAGAATGTTACTAGAAATGACATGTGTCAACGGCCGCCATTAAAATCTTATGTGATATAGATTGGTATTTACATACATACCGTTGCATTAAGGCCGCTTTGGTGGCTGATTCGCGATTTCATTACTTTAGGTCAAATATATAAACAAATCTTCTTGGTATGTATCGTCTTCACCAGCTATTTTTTATGACTGATATTTCACTTCGATTTGAGGTACAAAAAGATATAATTATTTGCGATTTTGCTCATATTTTTTCAAATTAATTACCAACGTCGCACAGTGGTTCCGATAACTAATCTGACTTGACAAAATTATTTCTATGTTTTTTTTTCTGGGAAAATAACAATAAAAAATGGCTGCTATTTGTATATTTCCTCATAAATATTTAGTGCAAACGATTTTTTTTTACAAAATTTGACACTTTTTTTTTCGCACTAGCTCGCGAATGTTTCCATCAGGATCCTCCACACCACTTTTAGTCATTATATTATAATCATACACACACACACTCTAGCCTTCTTGAAATGTTAGGGGCATTTCGCCAAACCTTAAACACTTGTCTTCTTGGAATTCCAAGATCACTGAAAAAATTATCACAAAAAAATATGGTTGAACATGGTTATAAAATAGTTAAAATTATTAAACACCCAGAGAGGTAAACTAACCGCTGAAAATAACGTTACAACGGCCTTCGGCGGCCTTTGCAATTGCGGGCCTGCTATTTCAACTAGAAATCGAATAATTTAAAGAAATTTGGCCCTTTAATTACGTCAACCAAAGAAGACAACAATAATAATAAAATACAAAAAAAATTTATTAAAACCAAGGGAAATACCTGTAATTTACTCTGTCAAACTCACTTATTTATTAGATAAAATTTTACCCGTACAGAGACTGTAGTTCCGAACATAAATGAAGACGGGTGCCATCGGGATACAAAGGATCACGGTAACAGAGACTTCTGCCTGATTTTGCGTAGACTCTATTATGTTATTTCTAAAACGGGTTGTACTTTATAGATACACAACTATTTATGACCATAATAAGATACAATATATGTTGTTTTAAAGTTCAAGAAATTTTACCTTTTGTCAAGCTAGATTTTTAATACGAAGGTCTGTGCGTCGTCGCAAAATTAATTGAAGTCGTTTTTTGTTCAAGATCCTTCAAAAATCTATAAAGCATTGCTTTCTACATTCCATATAAATGAGAACAATAAATTCTGTTATAGGCAGCCAGAGTTCTATAGTAAAGTGCTTCTGTCTGATTAAATTTAGTTTCACATATTTTGTAATACGAGAGGTTAAATTAACGTAACTTTTATTACGAAGACTGTTCCTAATGTACTGCCAGATACACTACTGCTACAACTTATCTAATCAAGTGTTTAAAGATAAGTTTGATTTGATGCTCGACAGAGCGAGTGGGGCAAGTTTGGAGAACGTGGCGACATACCGCGAGCATATCAGGATATCGCAACTTGAACGCGATGAAGTTAGAATACAGCATAACCTCAGAAATGCTGGTTTCCGTTATCGTCAAAGTATATTCTTGTGTCAGTTGCGCGTTAACTTTGTTTATTATGTTTATGTCTTTAGTGTTTTTACTATACACAATACCATCATTTTTGTATATGCTAAATATCGCATACCTAATCCTTTTCAAATTGCTTTTATGCTTAATGGATTTTCTAAACTTCGGCTTCCATAATTTACTGAGTAAGCAATATCTAGTCTTGTCTTATTACATAGATATAAAATACTTCCTATGGCTTCTCTATATGGAAAATGTCCTTTAGTTTTCTTCTGTATATTTTTTTATTATAACTTATCGTTAGAGTATCTGCTTTCTTTGGATTTTCTTACCAAATTTTTCCAAAACTGTTTCTACATAACATTTTACGTTTAATAAAACCTTTCTAAATTTACATAAATTTTTACTATGACAACATTTAAAAATATTTATAACTGACTGCTACAGATTATAAAATATATTAGATGAAATGTTATTAGCGTTGTTTTAATATTGCGAATTTCGTTTTACGTCAAACGGTGAAAATTAGGATATGTTTGCTGCACACGGCAACGCTCCATAGATTGACTCCAAGAAAAGCGAACACGCTCGGAGTAATATACGATGTTGGGTAAAATATTATTTTATAAGACTGTAACAAACATCCGATGAAGCTATAGTGTAGCGAAACGCGACATGTTCTAATATTAAATGAAAGTAGAAATTTTGCTAAAATTGTCTAACATTATATGTATAATGGATTTCCATCAAGTAAAGGCCGACACCATTCAAAGTTTCTAAAAATAGGTTATTTATTCTCACTTGTTCAATGAACGAGGACGTAGTCATTTTTCGGTTATGAACGAAATTTAAAAAAAAATTAATAGTTTGCTTAAGTTAACAACCCTACACTTCAACAGCTGCCTTCCCTCATCATGCATCGAATGGAAACATCAACCTTGAAGTGAGATGAATCCGATGAGCAAGCTGATACAAATACGACGAATTTAAAAACGTTCAAATTAATTTCAGCAAAAATTTCATCGGCAATTTAAAAACGGTTTGATGGGAATGCGATTAATGCGCCCTAGACATCGATGAATTTAAAAACTCGCCCTTATGCAACGAACCTTTGTACTATCAGTTTGTTTCTGAATTGGTCGCAAATTTATTCAGAAATGGGAATTTTAAGTACTTGTTTTCCACAATAATGCAGCTATATTCATCGTGGAAACAAGCTCCAAGATAATAATCACTTTTAACACAAGCAAATCGCGGGGACAATATCACAAATTATAAATTTGTAATGAAGACTTTCAAGAACCAATGACACAACAAATATTTTTCAGAACGTAGCAGATTACCTTGACTAGACGATCCAAATTTAAACCTGTATTAAGTGTTATACCTTTTCAGTGAATTCCACGGGTGATATTCAAAAAGTATGTTCCGAATTTTTCGCTCCTTGTTCAATAATTTAGTGACTCAGTAAATTATATGAATGTTATAACACCATGGGCTATGCAACTAGCAATAACTGAGCGGTAAATACCAAGGGATTAAAAGTGGTACTTTAGTCCCAGATATTGGAAATGGAGTAAAAAAATTATAAACACACGTCATGCCCCCCAGTCTAAGAGCTAGCGACGTCGAAACCTACATTATAGGGTAAATGAGGGGCCTAGTTCCAAAGTGTAGCTACACTCTCCAGTTTAAACAAATTTCCAGAAAACAAGAAAAACCTCTAAACTGAATATGATGCCTTCTTTTTAAAATTTGAATATTCTAGAGATGTCATTATCTATAGATATTTTGTAGAGTTCTAGGATGAAAAGTATTTTGCAAAAATATTTACAAAAGATGTATGGAGATTGTAGATAAGTATCAACTTTCTTCCAACACTAACTGTTTTGGGCACGTGAAAAATGCAGTGGGCACTTGCAGTGGTATTTCTGCACATTGGTACAATACAATATTTATAGGGTAGTTTTTCAATAATTTTTTTTGTTTAATAAAAGTAATTATACACAAATTACGCTATAATAAACAAAACCAAGCGTAGCACAAACAACAATTATTGCCTGGGCAAATAGGGCTGCTCTCCACATGCTACTCGTCTAAAGACTCTGTTTCCGAAGTTCAATTTCTCGTCTGATTGGTTGATGCCGTGTTGCGAAGAGGAACAAATATATCGGATAGAGTATGTGACGCTAGGAAGTTGGATGTTTTTTGTGTTGCCAGACCCGAGCTGACCCGAACAAACCTGTTCAACTTTAGGTCAGACATTTTGCCACTCTTAAGCATACAATATTACAAATAATAACAATCAGTTTAGTAAATAAATTTGTACCGGTGCAGTTCTGTTCATAAAAAACCCGTACAAGTCTTATGACTAGTTTTTGTATTATTTCAGCTGTTTGAAACGGGCTTTCGTGTTGACTATTTTTTTGGGGTTATTATATTATATGTTAAAGGTTATATCAGAAAAATGCAAAGCATTGGCGCCGATGAAGTAAATAAAAAATTTAAGTCAAATGGTAAAGTAATATATTTAATTTTATAATAATGCGAACAGATAGATATATTAAACAAAAACAATAACAAGAGATTAAAAAAACTAATATTTGGTCATTGAAACTTATTTTTCGATCACTTGAGCCAATCTATTAGGCATTGAGTGAATTAAATTTATTGTAATAGTTGGGTCAAGCTTTTCCCAGCATTCACGGATTATTTCCCACAATTCAATAAGGTTTTGAGGTAAAAAATTCCGGTTATGTATTATTTTTACCATTTGCCCACTCAATTTTCATTGGATTAATATTCAGACTGAAAGAAGGCATCAGCGCTTTTTAATTTCTAGGACTGTGCTCTTATTTTTTCTACCATATAATTGTGCTAGAGCACGAATCGATGATCCTTTTTCATTTTTGGTTACTATTCGTGCCTTCTCAACTTCTGTGAAATTTTATACTTCCAGACATCGATCAACAATTGCCACCATTCACTTTTAAAGTTATACGCGAAAAATAAAGAAGAACCACTTACACCATCACAAATTAGGTGAACGGGTTTCTAATGAGCAGAATATTACAATCGTACGAGAAAATGCTCACTTGCTTTCAGACTTCCACCAAAGTTGTTGGTTCATATACGTTTGTATAGCAGCCCTAGGTTAAGCTTCACGTCAACATGTTGGTTGACACTTATTTTTTCTTTTCCTCTGACGTCACTGGGCACTAAGAACAAATAGCCGCTTTTTAAATAGTAATAAATTATACGAGAAGTTAAAAATTCTTCATATAATATAACAAGTGCATTGAAAATTATCGGCAATTTTTGGGAAAATCAGCATAAATGCGATTTGAGCCAAAAAAAAACACAAGTGCAAAAATGCTTTTGCGTGCTCTAGACCGCATGAATGCAAATTTGTTCAAAAATTGGCTATAATTTTCAATACATGCGTTATATTCGTGGGAGAATTTCATTAACAAAATTTGCGACATCCTATCAACCCTCGACATCTTCGGATTTGCTTCAAAAAAGAAACCCTGTTTATATTAATTACAATAACTGCGTGTTTAATTGTCAGAACTTCCATAATAAATAATACTGTTTCGTATATTAGATAGCTATTTTTATTTCTTCTATAGTCAAATAAAGAATTCTTTACCCACTTTGGTGTTTTTCTGAATATGACTTTGAAAGAAAAATTTTCGGGGATAATACCACGAGAGTTTAAAAATTACCGATAATTTTTCACGATTGCGTGTTTTCTATAATTTAACGAGTCCGCAGGACGAGTGAAATTTGCAAAGAAAACACGTAAGAGTGAAAAATTATCAGTAATTTTAAAGCTCGAGTGGTACTTAGGGGATTATTTCACGAATGAAAACACAAAGTAATATGACAACCAAGAAAATGACAGGAAAAAATTATCGGTGTAATTTTTTTTAATTGACGTAAAAAAATTATCGCTGTAATTTTAAAAATCGTCACTCATCTTACGGGACTTTTAACACATGAGTGAAATAATCAGGGTAATTTTTTTGCCAAAAAAATTGTCCCGATAATTTTCTTCAATAATGAATGTAGGCTTCGGCCTCAAACAATGAAATAGGTACCCGTATTTTATTAAAATCTTGATTGTGACTTGTGAATAAAACTGTCGAGGGCAATACCACAAATGCTTCAAAATTACCGATAATTTTTCATAAAAGTATGTTTCCTGTAATTTTACGAGTCTGCTAGGATGAGTAAAATTTGTAAAGGAAACACGCTTGAATGAAAAATTATTTTGTTAATTTTAAAGCACGAGTGGTATTTAGGGAGAATATTTCTTGAACAAAGCAAATAGAATACCTACAAAAAATCATTTAGACAATGAATGTTCCACGTTTTTTTATGTTGTTAAAATGACATTTACTGGACATGTAGATTGCCATGGCAATGTAGAATTTCCATGTAATTTTTTAAATTTCCTCTTATTAATTCAGCACCAGTTACATTGTTACACAATGTATCAGTGAAATATTCAGTTATAATACCGTGTATAAAAATTATCGAAAATTCTGCAAAAAGGTGTGTTGCGTTAAAACCGCATGAGTGTATTTTTCCGTTGTTTCAAAGTATAAATAGCCAAATTCTGAAAGAGGAGGGCTATTTTTTGAAACAACGAAAAATAAACGAATGCGCTTTTCTTTAGGCAACATACTTTTTTTCTAATTTTCTGGATACTTTTTATGCACGAATGGTATTCGGTAGAAAATTTTCAGAATAAAATAGATAAACATTACTTTTATATTTAATTTTTTATTTATTGTAGGTAGAATTATTATTATGCAGTTCAATTTTCAGTATTGAATGTTCGCTATTGAATTTTCACCTACTGTGCAATTTTCAAAGTAATTCAGCGATAATTGAACACGTTTTATGGAGAAATTAATACATGAGAAAAATGTTCCTAATAATTTTCTTGAAACTAACCTTTTCGGTTTTGTAATGACTTTCTGAAAGGATTTATGCAATAAAAAAATACATGTATATTCCTTATTTCATTATGAAAATGTCGAGTCCCTTTGTGTTGTACATCTGGTCTCAATAGCTAATATCAGAGTCTGACTGGTTAACCCCGTTGCGCGTCTACAGGGTGATCCAAGAAGTTTCGTACAAATATGAAATTATGTTATTAATTATGTTACCGAACTGTAAGTGCTAGTAGAAGCTGGTGCAAAAACCAAACTAACAGTTATCAGAATCGTGAAGAGTCAAATAGTATATAGAGGAAAGACAAACATTAAAAAATCAATCAAGAGTTCAGCACCTTTTTTTTTAAATAACAAAATGTTATCCGGAAAAGCTGTTTAAAATTAAGAGTTATGCTTAAATATTCATGGCCTCCCATTTTAACAAAGTACCTACTTACTTTGCTTTTCAGCGATTTTCATATTTTTGTTTCTCCCCTTTACGCTACTTCTGACAGCGGTGATTTTATTTTTAGGTGAGCAGCAACTTTTTCTAATAGTTATATTTTAATAAACTTATTTATAAAGTACTTTTATATTTGTAACTAACTTCTTGGGCCACACTGTAGATGCGCAACAAGGCTCGTAGGTCTTGATGTTGCTATAATCTATTACCACTCCTATAAATTATTTAACTTTATACAAGTGTAATAAATTTCCGTACGTCCAACACTTTTTTTATTATTATTTTAATAAAACATAGAGTATTTTCCCGACCAATCCTTTCTTTCAATCACTCAAACCTTGGGGGAAAATTGCTTATACGTCGATATTTTTCGATTTCACAAGCTTTACGACCAACAATAAAAAGCAGAAAAAACTGGAAGAAAAAAGGAAAATGGTGTTGCAGTTCATTCAAAGAGTATAAATGGCCGAAACTTGAGTGGATCTGTATCGGATTGCCTTTATAGTTTGTTACCGTACACAACAAATATTGTATGACACTTAATGCACTTAAGCCCTTTTACTCTGGCTTAGGGTGTGAGTTTTTTACATCGTGTTACGGATTTTCTAAGGGGAATAAGGCTCTAAAGAAGTCACTTTTATAAAATATTAGCAATAAAATTGCGTCAAATAGAAATATTTTTTATGACCGCAATTGACCTGTATAAGGTGTGGAACAAAAATTTTCGGAAAAGTTTTCCCGTCCAGTCAAAAGGAAACAACGAATTATTGTGTTGGAAAATTTATGTAGG
The DNA here is from genome assembly GCA_963971165.1 of Philopedon plagiatum. Lineage (NCBI taxonomy): Eukaryota > Metazoa > Arthropoda > Insecta > Coleoptera > Curculionidae > Philopedon > Philopedon plagiatum. Next base: position 38,658,753 of record OZ020191.1, on the reverse strand, counting down.
AACTTAAAACTTTATATTTGTTTACCATAAAAAACAATTTTATTCAGATCACACTTAAAAGGCCTATTGTCATCAATAACACATAATTTTCAAATGTTCTCTACGGTAATGTTGACTACTCCGCATTTTTTTTTAAATATTCGGTTTTCCTTAGGCCCGCCCATTAAAGAGTTTTGAATATTGAGTAGAAAGTTTTACAGTAATGGTTAGGAGCCGAAAATGAACAATATTTTCTTCAATAACATATAATTTTCGATTAACCTGCCACATCATGTTCTCGACGGTAATGTTGACTACGCCGCAATTTTTTTGAAATATTCGGTTTTCCTTAGGCCCGCCCATTAAAGAGTTTTGAATATTGAGTAGAAAGTTTTACAATAATGGTTAGGAGCCGAAAATGAACAACAATAAATATTTATGTCTCTAGGGACACCAAATTTGTATATGATATTTCTGTTTTTATTGAAAAAATAAATAAAGTTGTTAGTTTTTTTGCATTAAAATATCGTGCCCTTAATGGCAGGTATCATGTGACTACCACTACAAATTATAATAAAAAAACACGTGATGTGCTAACAATGGTTACGGTTGGTTATTTTCGGACCATACCCTAAAAATCAAGAAACGTCAAATTTTTGCATGATAATATTAATAAAGCATTATATTGTAATATGTTTTTTAGGAAATAGTCAGCCTAATACCCCTCCTGCATTAGCAAATTCCCTTAATTTGCTGTGTCTCTCGTGCTTTTAAAAAAATGATTGGCAATTGGCCATGCACTCGGGATATTACCCATGAAAATCTTCAAAAAATATTTTGCATCATGTTCGTCTCCGATAAGTACATAAATTGTCATAGAATTGAAACTTGCAATATTTTATAAATATATAGAAACCTGAGCAGTTTTGTATAAAAACCAGGTACACGGCTGTCGCTTATGTTTCTTGCCTTTTAAGCCTGCAAAATATATTGCAGGTCTTGCAATTTTAAATATTCTTAGCGACAGCAAAGGTATCGTAACCTCCAAAGGAAGCCTAAAAGACAGTTTTCAAATATGAAAAGTAGCGTTTGTTTTAGCTAACTGAACTTGAAACTAGGTAATAGTGCTTCACCGAATATCATATTAATAAAACTTACAGTGGAAAAATATTTGAAAAATCTTTTTTTGCAAGTTCGGTCAAATTGCATCAAAAATGGTGCTTACGATACGTTGCCTGACCAGTGACAATATGTCTTGTAACCCCCCGAAAATGTCAGTCTATTCAGCCACTAAAGATTTTCTTAAATAGGTTTAATACTATCAAAAATCCAAGCACGGCCAAAAAACCATCAAAGGTGCAGTCTACAATGCACCGTAACTTGCTCTCGAAGGAACACCGTGCAAAGAAGCACTGAAATAACTAATCATATAAAAAATTAATTAGAAAATTAGGCTGTGTTTCCCCTAAAACGAACATTATGATTAGATACCAACACGTGAAGTTATTGGTTAGAACCCACGTCCAATAAAAATGCATAAAAACATAAGAAAAATCGTACTACTCACCCTTTAGTATCCCTACCAAAGATTCATCTGTAAAAACAGGAGGGATGAAACGAGGTTTCAATTCCCTCTAAAAGAAGGGACCCCTTGTTCACCAGCCCTCCAGAATTACATCGGACAAATGACCTACTTAAAAGTCATTAACGTCAGCCAAGACGGTATGACCGACACTACCACCTCGAGTTCATGCTCTCGCGAAACCACGCGATTCATTTGAGCTACTTGAAAATGAAAATATAGTTCATACAAAATAAAAACCGATGCACGTCACCGATGACGCTATTAAATGAGCGCAGCCATACCACCGCATAATTATTATAAAACGAAAACTGTAATGGAGTGTTTTATTGAATTTTAAATTTCGCGCCTGATATTCGTTGTTAGGCAGTTGGCAGCATATGCGACGTTGCCGAGTTGTTCCGTGTAATTTCTTGACATTTCTAGTTTGTTGACAGCTGTGGTTGACAGCTTATCCGAGCTGCACATTGTTTTTTTTTGTTTTGTGTCTTTTTGGAGCTTTAAACTTTTATCTTGCGTTTAATAACTGTTCTTTTAGAACAATCATAGTGTTATAGTTGTCAGAGTCCTGTTTGCGAAATGCCGAAGCAGTTAAACAGCCGTTGCCAACAGTTAGTAGCATCTGTGATACGCTATTTTGAATAAGAACGAGACAATAATGGCCCATTGCTACCCTTAACTGTTAGAGAGGTAATTTTAATATTATACCTATATAATGATAAAAAATTTAGGAAAAATTACCGTCAAATATATTGTTTTAGCGTGTAGCAGCAGCCCTAAACTTGAATGTTTCTACTGATCTCATATCAAAGAAAAAGAAGAAGCTATGTACAAATTTGTTTTCTTAGATGAAACCTGGATTTTTCACAATGGTACCATAGATCATTCATGGCAAGATATTAATAAGAAAGTGTAAAAACTACTAAAGTTGATGGTAAGAGGTTAGTTACGCAAATGTATTTCAATATTTTCAATATTTCAATATCTTTATTTATGTCAATACACAAAAATAGTGTTCACACAAGTCATAGATGAAAATGTAGTATAGTAGTAGTGGAAATGTAGTGTAGTATGAAAATGTTTTTAATCAGAATTATTTTAGATACATCGTACTTTATGCTGGCAATGAAGATGGATTTATCGAGGGTGTAGAGCTTATATTTTCCTCAAAAACCCAACTTGCGGATTACCATGGTGAAATGAACCAACAAAATTTCATGAAATGGTTTGAAAATCAATTATTAAAGAAATTGACCGAACCGTCTTTAATTATTATTGACAATGCCCCTTATCATAGCATGTTATTAACCAAAATACCAAACGGCTCATGGACCAAAGCTGCCATTCAAGACTGGTTAACAAATAATAACATAGAATTTGCAGCCCCGATGCTTAAAGGCGAGCTTTTAAGAACTGTAGCACAGTAAGTATCACATACAATTTATTATGTTAACATATTTGCTAACTAGATATTTTTTAGAAATAAACCAGCACGAAGATATTTAGTAAATAACTTAGCAGAACCATATGGACACTGAGTTTTACGTCTCTACCCATACCATTGCATTTATAGGTTGAAATATTTACTTTAGGAAAGTACCTTATCATGTAGCGGCTCTTGTTACGGCCATAGAACTAAGAAAGTTTTAGCCCTAATACAATGCATGTACATAGTTAGATTTAGGGGGCTCGGAGACATGACGTTACAAAAACAAGACTTTCCTTGATAAAAGTAAATTCCAACAACTGACAAAGACTAAGAAAGCAAAATTTGCCCACCATGCAAAATCTCAGTTTTGGGTAGTCACGACTACCCAAATTTAAAAAAATTGCTGGACATGCCCGTGCCAGCTTTCTCACTTCATAGAAGGTCTCCGGGACATCCGGACTTTGTCCCATCCTGGAGACACCTTCTGGAAAAGCATTCTTTTTTGAATTTTAAATATTGTCGTCACCTCTTCCTTGGTGGATCGCTAGCAATTTCTGGCTAGCGGGGTAACAAGGTGGTGAGTCCACCCATGACAAAGACAGACGTTGCTGTCTGTCTTTTGTCCAATCGGTACCTAGCGTACCAGGCATCCCTGACAAGACAATTGTGCGACAGTACAAAGAACTGCACTACAATATTTGTACATGTGTTAGGAAGGTGGTAGAGGATTTCTTCGTCGACCGAGGTGGTACCACCCCACACATCCTCTTAAAGGGCTGGTGAAGTCCGTACGGATGTTTCCACCTCTGGATGTGTGAGTGGGATTTCCCCAGTACACCCACGGTACATAGTACTTAGACTTCGGTCTTGTCAGAACATAAAAAAACTGAATGGTGCTTGTGAAAAAGTTTTTTATTCTTTAATATATTTTAAAAAATTAATAAAATTCAGTGTACTTTTTCCTACCATTTTTTTCTCCCATTAAAAGATATCTTTACTTAAACTGGCCATAGACACAGAGAGATGTATGAGTGCATCAAAGCGCTTGCATCAACGCCCGTGTATGGTATGAATGTGGCACGCACGATAAAAAAAGTTTGTCATTTCATACTTACACACGGGCATTGATGAACGTGCGTTGATGCACGCCTACATGTCCTTGCGTCTGTGACCAGTTTTACATATCATTTTTCGTACTCTTTTTTGTGCTTGCATATTTATACACTAATCAATGTCTTTTACAACGATATAAACTTTTTAAATTATTCTACATCTTTTTAATGTTAAAAGATAAGTCATTTAACAAAAAACAAATGGGTAAATAATTCAAAAAAAATCGATCCATGTGCTAGGTAAATTATTTCTCAATATTCGATAAATTTATAACAATCTGGCAACAGTGTAATCTAAAACTTAAACACGTGTTTGATGACGTGCAGCGGTTTTTAATTTGTACGAACTATATAATAGTAACAAACGTTACGGTTACGATACTTAGTTACAACATTTTTTCACTAAAATCTGACCATGTAAAAATTATGTTACATTTTAAAGGACGGGTCTCGTTTAATAGAAAATTTATATTGATTTTAAAATTACAGTGGGAATTACATGGGTATTTAAAAAAAAATACGTCAATAAATAAAAATTGCAACAAAGGGGTAAAGCAAGCTTTTTAAAAATATGTAGATTGCTATTAAATCATCAAACCCTTTATAATATATAAACAGAAACTCAAATATATTATATAAGACTGTGAGGACTGGTTAATATTTGGTTAAGCGTTTTGTAAAAATAAACAATATTATAAGCCCAAAATCATTTTTTAAATTTATTTGAAATCTAGTGATTTTAAACTTCCATATTTCGCCGATTATTTTTTATTAGACAGATCCAAATTATTGAAAATTTTTTGGCAGCTTAAAACCTTAAAAAATAAATATACTGAAAAAAAGATGAAGTTAACAAGCAGTCTCTGGTTAACTAACCGTAATAAATACAGGTAATTGATTATAAATAAAAATTTAGATTTATTCAATAAATTTAGCAGGATATGAAATCTTTTGACAAAAAAGCTTTATTTAAAAGATTAAGTTTAGAAATAAAATGTAGCTTAGTGAATACGTACGTAAAGCTTTTGCCTAAATGCGAAGATTGATTATGATGAATAAATTATGAGCGGTGTTGCAAAACCTCACCGATAAATTTTTTCTGTCGATTTTTGACCAAAAATAAAAAGTTTAACTATATTCTAATTTTTCCTATTTATTTTTCTACAGACTAATTCATATTTTTTGCTGGTTTAACTCAAAGATGATAATTTTTACAAAAGTCATATTTTGTATCATTGATAGAAATAAAGGCACTTCAGCCCCCAAATACAGGGTGAACAATCAAGCTCAACTGAACTAATACAAATAATATTACTTATTCACTAGTTGTATTTTGCATAAGTAGGCTGGTATTATTGAAATTAGGTTGGTTTGGGTTTGATTGATTATGTATTTATAAGGGGTATACAATTTTAAATAATAAGTATTTTTTAATTTAGCATAAATTTAAAAATGTAAGTCTGAAAAAAAGTTAGATGTATCTCAGTGAAAACTTAGGTTTTTTGTAATGGTGACAAAACAAAAAAAAAACTATTTCTAATTATGATATTGTTATTCTAGAATATTACCTTAAATAATATTTTATACAGATTTAAGGTTTCTACGAGGATGATAAACTTTTACGACCAGATTCTTCAACGCTAGATCTGTCTAATCTGACAACCATAAGTTTTAAATTGACAAGTGTAGAATAAGACAACTAACTTTTATAATATAAATTTGTTTCTTATTTTTTTTGCAAATTTTCTAATACGTACTTTCCACAATGACAGAGCTATATTCCTTTTAGCAAGACGTTTCAAGAAAAAAAATCATATGACAAACCATGCAAATCGCTGAAATATTAGAATAACTCGCAACATTTTAATGAAGAGTTGTTAACAATGACAGGTCAAAAACCTGTTAAAACTTACCTACCTGATCAACTAAATGATCTGAATTTAAAACACTTTTAAATTTTGAACTGTTTTAGTAAATCTGAGCGTTAATGTTTTGCAACACAAACGAACAAACCTAAAAGTGTAGGTTAGTGTAGTTTCGTGCCACACTAACGAACAGACCTGTTTTGAGTTTTAAAAAATTGAATTGATCCTGGTCACTCTTGGTTTATTCGTTTGTATTGTGCAAAATTGCATTAACGTAAATTGATTGTTTTTAATTGGTGTCCTCTATAATCAACAAAGAAGGTTGTGTTAGTGAAGTTTCGTGCAACACAAGCGAACAGACCTATTAAAACCACAGAAAAATAAAGGAGTAACGTGTAGTGTACATCATTCTTAAGGGTCGCTAGAGCTCTGCTCTAAGCGCCAAACCCGGTGGCGACCTAGTCAACCTGTCACGTGGACGAAGGCTAACAATATCTGGAAAGGAAGAGGGTAATGTTTGAGGTTACATCACAAATGTCTTTGAAATCCGTGGTTTACGAATGATCTTATTTTGTTTATATTTTAAAAAAACTTTATTTTTCGGTAACAAACCCTTTATGTTTCTATGGTTTATAGTTAGGTTATGGTTTATTGTAGCTATCGGCGGCCGTGAAAAAAAAAACAAAACAAGGATTTATTTAAAAATTTCTTGAATTTAAATGTTTTTACTTTTGTAAATAATTCCTTAGGTACCTATTTTTTTTTTAATTTTTGTTATAATGACAAACATAATTCAGAAAAGAACTACCTCTATGCTATGGCTTTATTATTTTTAAGTGAAGGAAGACAAGGAAAAATTACTTGCCAACTGGAATATTCAGTGTTGAAAAAAATAAGCAAAAGGAAATTAACAGAATCCTAATCTACAGTTTCATAGAGGACTAGTAGGAAAATTGTTTTAATTATATTATTGTGATAAAGAATAGTTTATAACCAAGAAGAATTTTGGCAATAGAATATTATTTTTTCACAAGTCTAACAAAAAAAAAATGATACTTATAAGGAGTAACTTTGGTATGTTATTGATGATGAAAGTTATATTTTTTGGTAAAATTCACATTATAAATGATGATATTTATTTTACCTACATTTTTTGTTAGTGTGTGAAGGTAGGTACCTGCTTAGTAAGCATTATGATAAATTAGATGCCCATCTACAATAAAAGCGTATAATATAGTTTTATTTTAAAATATTCATGGAAGGGTTTTCCTTTCAATTTCTTGTATTGGAGCATAAAATTTTGCCAAAGTAACCAATATTTTATTAAAAATGTAACCAGAGACATGCGTTTAATTAAACCATATTGTGTAATTATTTTAAGTCATCGTAAAGTTCTCTCTTCGTTAAAAACAAATGAAAAAGTAAACAACACCTTAGTTTGTAGTGGCAATTGTCAGTTTCGTTCTTGATAAGCCAAAAATTAGAGCAGTTGCTGAAATAAAAAAAAATTAAGCTGTGTTAAACAGAATATCTTTTGTTTTTAACGATTTGGTAGGATTTAACGCTTGATTCAAAGTTTTCTGCAGCCGGCTGTAAATCTGATTTCGCGAGGGATTCGCGTGTAGTTTTATTAAGCTTAAATAACAGTGAATTGAAAATACAAATAATTAGATTACTGGATTATTTTTTTTAACGATCCAAAATGCACAATAGGATCCCAAATCGGGTAAAGTAAATTATTGCATGTAACCATCCAGACTCGAAACGAAAAAGTAAATTAAAATAAAAAGATAATTGTAAACAAAACCAGAAAAGGAAAAGAATGGTAACGATATAAAAATAACTTTTGTTTTTATTTTTTACATTATTTGATTGCTATGTAAATGGTGAGGTGATATTACTAAACAATCACTTGCATAAAATAAATGCTTAAATTGTTTTATTATCGTCACAGAACAATAACTCATCAAACGGTGGGTGAAAATTAATGCAGCTTTAATACTGCTGTGACATGAAGGGGTCTTTGGTTTAACGACAGCCGACACTTTGGCTTCGAACTGTTCGGTTCGTTTGAACATATGCTGCGGCGTTAAGTAACATTTTGTTCTGAAAGTATACGCGTCTACATGTTAAATTTATGTTTTGCCAGAAGCAAGTGGTGATTAAGAAGTGTGTAAACTTATGTAGTCAGGACGACCGGTTGTAGAATTAAGCTCAATAAAATTTTAGGTTTTGATATGCATGTTATATTTTTAAGATATTGAGAGTACTTAAATACAGCTAGCTGACCGTCAAAAGATATTATTATGTAGTAACTATTATTTATTATTCTAGAGGAGCAGTATTGACAAATATTTATGTTTTTATTAGTACATAATGTGCACGATTTTAATATAACAGGTGATACTTATTTACTTACTTAGTCCTAGGGCCTTTCTATCTGTGAAAGTGTAAGGCGGGCGGTAGTTGATTCTCCAAATTTATTTCCATCTCTTTCGATCTTGGATGAGTTCGTTCAGGTTTGCAGTCTGTCAATCTACAGTTCTTTTTAGCGCTGCGTCTTTTACCTCTTCTATCCATGTTCTTCTGGATTTTCCCCCGATCTCTTTTTCCAGGTTTTGCTTCGAAGACCTGCTTTACGATTTTGTCCAATGATATACTTTCACATACCACCGTAGTTGTCCTTCTTCTATTTTTTCTTTCATAGGTTTTATCTCTAATTGTTTTCTAAGGGTTGTGCCTCTTCTTGCTTTGTTGTTAATCTTCCTTGATAACCTCATTTCTGTTGCTGTTACTCTTTCGGTCTACCTTTTTGTCAAAGTTAACTTTTCAGATTCATATGTAGATAATGATTGGTCCTTTTAATATTTCTTTCATACTCAAAAAACAATTTTTTATTGAATTGAACAACCTCCCTCCACTTTTATTTATATCCTCTCCTGTTCTCCCATCCTCGATATAATTAAGCCCAATTATTTAAATTTCTCCGATTGCTTGATTGTTTTCCTTTCCATATGCATGGTGTGCTGTTCTTTTATTCCGAGTATCATGATTTTTGTCTTTTCTATACTCAAATTCATGTTGACTTTCCTCAGCGCATTTTTGTAGTTTTCTAGATTTTCGTTTAGGGTTCTTTTATCTTTAGCTATTAATATAATATCATCCACATAGCATAATTCGACTTTTTCATCTACCAGTAACCGATATCATACTGTTTGGCTTCCTTCTTTGCTTCTTTCAATGCTTTATCCAATGCTATAGTAAATATAATCTGTTTGATAACCATGCCTAAAAGTCGATTTTCAGTAAAATGTCCTAATATTTTTCTATTTTTCACAAATACACCCAAGAAGGTTGAAAATAGTATTAAATTATGGCTTAGTTATCCTTGAATAACAAATCGGGTCACCAATTAAGTAGAAGTTATTTTGGTGTTATTAGATTAAATACTTTTTTATATCTCTACAGATATAAGCAAAAACACATTTAACTTTTATATTGAAGGCATTGTTCTGTGTTTCTTCTATGAAATTAAATCGTTCGTTACTGTTATATTTTTAGTAGTTCAAATGCCGTTTGCGGTTTGGCTATTTTCGAACATTAGTGAATAAAACAAGTGAATTTGCGAGAACATAAACTCAAGGTAGAAGTATCGGTCATACTGTCTTGGCTGACGTTTAGGACTTCTGAGTTGTCATTTGACCGATATCATCTGAAGAGCTGCGTAATCAAACGGACCCCTTTTTAGAGGAAATTGAAATTTCGTTTCATTCCTTCCTGTTTTTGTTGATGATTCTTTGTTAGGGACTCTAAAATGTAAGTATGGTCGATTTTTCTGATTTTTATTATATGTTTTGGATGGCCGTGGATTATACCCTGTAATTTTACGTGTTGGAATCTGATCATATTGTTCTTTTTAGGGAAAACCCAGCATAATGACCTAATTAATTTTTTTTATTTGACACGCTATAGTTATATTATATTTATTGGTTGTGTAGTTTGAAATCGGTGACAAACACACTAAAATTTGAACCCAGACAAATTTTGTTCTTACATATGACAACAGACTATTGCAAGCTGACGAACGAGGTGAAAATTTAAACGTATTTCATAAATCAATGACGGTTAATACGCAGTGATTTATTTTACTTTACCAGTAATAGCGTAACACGCGGAAATATCCATAAATAATACATCGACTGTCATTTGACATAATCTCGCCGAGTAACAAAACGACTCTGGTGTGATATTTATCGTTAAATTTGAGTGATAGTGCTAGTGTAAGTAATAAGTGACATTTTATAGGCTTTAGACAGACACTAAATTGTGTACCATAAACCGTAATGTTTAATGTAAATCTTTGTATGTACACAGAGTATACGACTGCGTGTCTTGTAGCATAAAGCTCATTCATAACGCTGGGATGTTATGAATGGGCTTATTCAGCAATTTTTCGTTATTTCATTATACAAAAATACACCATTTGGAGAATTTATTCCCAAAAATATAGATTTGTTCTGATCAAATTCACCCTCAAAATAGTGACCAAACATCGCTCATTATAAAACAGAGAGATGGCCTCCGGTGAAGTAGTCCGACGATGAGGGACCCAAATTTAAGAAATAAATTGAACGCAGGCACCGGTGCAAAAATATTGTGAGATGGTCATTGAGATAATGTTATCAAACTAAATTATAAAAAAATTGTAATATTGAAATTTATACTGAACTATTACCCATATATACGGAGAACTGGCTACCGAAAAATGCCTAAACCTGGATTTGAAAACTTTAAATGTGCTTAATACAAAATGACCAATCTGCCGAGCAAAACCGAAAAAATAAATTGGGGCGGGTGGTGAAATATGTATTTTTTTAAGTTAAAAACTAGGCGTAGTAATGAAAACCACATAAACATGCGAATAAACCATTAAAAAATAAGCTGTATCAATGGCAAACTGTTTTCTGGAAAATAAGTATGCGGCAGACTTAATTAAAATTGACGAAAGACAATTTAAAAAAATCTAGGTGTAGTCCATGATACAAATAAAAGAAGATATAAAATAATGATTTACCGCTGTCAGAGTATAGCGTAAGATAAACAAAAGAAAAAAACTTATTCGGAGCTTCTTGGCATATAACATTATCCTAAACAAATACCTTTAAGTATTACTTCTTTAATTTATGCATAAGAATTAAAAAATTATTAGGCATCATAAATAAATAAACTGTCAGCAACCAAGAAAATAAAATAGATTTGTTAGTCCAAAATTATCTGATTGATTTTGTGGCCATTGTTGAACAGTCTGTTTAATCAAATGTAATATTTCTTATCAACGAAATCTCCCAATCCTTCACGAAATAATCAAGAAAATAAATTAGCATTCGAATTTAAAGTACATCAGCCATAATAGCACTTTTATTGTATGGACGTATAGTGTGATCAAGTTTGTATGAAAATTTGCAAACGCAAATATTTTATTTCTTAAAAAAAAGGTATTAAAGCAATTGCAATACACATTTAATTTATGTAGAAAATACAAAAAAATTATTTCAGATATCTTTAAATTACATGCATATTTCCTATTAATCTCCTCCCTCAGCAGCATGTCTACTTCAGAAGTCGCTCCGCCGCGGCTAACCTGGCAGTTTATCAGGACTTCTTGATCTCCTAACTTGAATCCGGTCACCAGGTTGACTTCATATACACTGATGTATCTAAGCCGTTCGACAGTGTCTTTGATGCACTGCTGCTTAAGAAGCTGTCGGAGATCAGAGTTTGTGAAAGGTACCTCGAATGGATCAGGTCATATCTGCCAATGTGTCACCGTGTGTGAATCCGTTTCCAGCGAGTGGTTCCCAGGACTCGCATATTGGCCCAATTTTGTTCTTACTATTTATTCATGAATGATGTTCTATCGTGTTTTAAGGTATTCAGCTGCCTATTGTACGCCGATGACTTGAAATTTTATACCACGGTTTCTCCTGGCGTAAACTACTTACAGTCTGATCAGGACAGATTGGTTGATTGGTTGGGAGTCAATCTCTTACAACTGAACGTTGGTAAGTGTAAGGTTCTTCGCTTTTACAAATGCCCTCGTAATTTATACCAATGAAATTGAAGACAATCACCTCGAAGTAGTGTCACACTTAATGATCTAGGGATTATTTTCGATCTCTCTTTTAACCTACATATTGACAGCATTATTTTGAAGAGCTTCAGACTGCTAGGGTTTGCAATGCGAAACACCAGGCACATTCAGGACACGAAGGCTCTTATGGCTCTATACAACTGCCTGGTTCGATCATTACTTGAATACTGCTCCGTTATATGGAATCTTTATTATAAATTCCATGTTAGCAGAATCAAGAGGGTCCAAGGCAAATTTGTCAAATGTATTCTCTTCAAATTTAGATTCCCCTACCGAAATGTCTCACATGAGACCAGACTACTCCTTTGTGGTATGCAAAGCCTAGAACACCGTCGCAGAAAATCGCTGCTAATCTTCCTATACAAACTAATAAGGGGTACAATTTTCTGCAATAATTTGCTTGAAGAAGCCCTATTTTTGGTCCCTATGAGGCTAACAACGCAAGAATCGTTACTGTTCTTTCTAAGAACGTACCCTACCAACTATGGTTAAAATGCCTTGACTTCTAGATTGCTCAGAAATTAGAATAGTCATTAAGTAGAGTGTGATATTTTTAGGTTAGGTATAAACTCCATTTAACGATTGTAGCTTGGTTAGTTATCCGCGTATTCATTATATCACGTGTTTTACCTACCATCTGTCTGTTAATAATTGTTTTAGCTTTAAGTCTTACCATTTAGGATGTAAATTTTCTGTAGGGTTATGGATGAGAATAAATAAATAAACAAGGTGCTTAAGACTTTGTTGCTGTTTCTATAGTTTTTCAATCCGATGTATCTATAACGGTTACCATACAGTACATGAAATCGTATTGCAACTACAATGTTGATATCAGATATACAATTAGAATGTAATTTCAACACTGCAAGCGCCTGTATTTCAATTAATTATGAACCTTTAAATCCGATGGCTCGAAATGCAGCGTTAAAGAATTAATAGTTATCGTTATAGAGTTATCATCCAGTTTGAAACACCAAATGTCGCATTGATCTTTGCAGTTACACAATTTTCGAATTTTAGGGATAATTCATTAATTCGATTTGTGTTTAATTTACAAGGAAATTTATTTTTGCGGAAGTCACACAAATCAATAAAAAAATAGGAAAATATTTTGAAAATGAAAAAAGTTTACTAAACTAAAATTTTTCTTTAATTTAATAATTATAAATGAATAAGCAAGAATCAATGCATAACTATTTTAGTTTTTATATATCCCTAACAAATAGAAAAAAAAAATAAAATTATTTGCCCCACAGTCTTACTAAATAGCTCTTAGTGTATTGCTTCTATTTCATTTGTCATACTCTAAGAAAAATAAGATTGAAAAATATTAGACGTAGGCTAACTTCTACTCTTACAACGAGATACTCGTTAGTGAGAAAGATGAGTAGAGTAGTGCAGTAAAATTTAGAGGTGTGCTAAGGGCTTGGTGTGATAAATTAATATAAAAGAGGATTAAGTGAGCGAACGCAATAAAATGGAGGTCGAAAGATAAAGAAAAACGGGACGACATAAATTTTCTTAATTATTTTAAGTATGTATCGAGCCGTAATATAGCTACCATATTGAGGTTATGTTTTCTTTAAATACCTTATATAAGAGAGTTTAAAAAATTGAACATAATGTATGTTCTACAGGAATAAATGCCACCGGGAGTCTGGACAGTAGCTTTTGCGGACACCCTAGCATTGATTATAGTTGCTGGAGAGAAATATGAACTGATACGTAAGGGAGATGAAGCACTGGAATACTATCAACAAATGGATGAAAGAACAAGGATTGGAATTAGCACCAGAAATGTCAGAAGCAGACATACTACAGGGACCAAGAAAAAAGACTGACGTAATTTCTTCTGCGGGGGAACAGTAATTGCGCCAAGGAAAAATGTTAGGTATCTGGGAATTATAATAAGTGAAAACAGTAAGTTTAAAAAACATATAAAGAGAATGGTTCGAAAGGCGGAGGAAAAAGTGGAAAATCTGATGAGAATTACTTCGAACATTAAAGGTCCAGGAAGTAAAACGAGGGAAATGTTATACAATGCAGTACAATCAGTACTGTTGTATGGAGCTTCCGTGTGGCACGATACCCTAGAAATGGCCGAATACAAGCAAATGCTAACCAGAGTGCAAAGAAAGATGTTGATCGGGTAGCTAGTGCATACCGTACGGTCTTGGCGCAGGCAATCCAAGTCGTGACGTGTTTTATTTTTGTTCCCAAAAACCATTAAAGTTGATTTTACAGAATTCAACTTTAAACCATGATCCAAAGAAAGTTTACTTAATATACTTAAATCCTCGTTAAGTAAATCTGATGCGTTGATATAGTCCTGAGTGCTAAAATGAAAGTAAGCTTGTGTGTCATCAGCATATGCCTAAACCTTACAGTGCTTTAAATATTTTAAAAGTATAAACAATAAACAGAAGCCGTTCAAATCAATTATTATTAAAGTTAATTGTTTGAAATCTATTTAAGAAATAAATGGTTTTATATTTTACGTGTCAAGTGATAGAATTTTGGAAAATATACCAAAAAGCTAGAGCTCAAGAGAAAAAGGATGCTATAGTTAGTTTCTATTTTCAATGAAACAAAGTTATTCTGTACCAAATCCCACTAATTTAAGAAATCACATAAAAATAACAATAATTCCCAACTCATAAAATTGCATTTAATTATTTTAAGTCGTTTGGAAATTCTTTTAAAATATCGATAATTTCTTTGACAACCAGTATTTAAGACAAACAGGGTTTGCGAACCCCTTGTGATATAATATTCTTTTCTTAATTTTATACGAGGCATCATGGGTTTTCATTTATTAAATGAACTTCACAGCATCCGGTGTAAAACTAGATAGAAGGAACAATGTTATATCTGGCCTGTATAAATTGTATAGTTTGCTTTAATCTTCATTCGACTATGTCAGGGAAATTCTCATACCTGCTGCAACAATGTTATGTAATATTTAGTTTCAGCATGCTTATTAGCACGTCTTTCTAGATTAGTTTGTCTAAAATTAGGTTATTTGCACATCTCTTCCACATTTTCCTGTTTTCAGCGATGTTGTTAATATTTAATATAATTTGCAGTGATAATTTATTGTATTTTAGTACCCAAAATATTGCGAGGATGTACGAGAAAATTAGAAGTAATGACTGGTTATATGGTAGGTATATGAGTTATTGTCAAAAATAGTAGCAAAGCTAAATCAAAAATAAAGCAGAAGTTGCTAAAAATGAAAGATAGAAGTTGACAATAAAATGCTTGTTAAGCAAATACAGAACTAAGAAGATATTAAGAATGAAATTTAAAATATAATCATGAAGCTAAAGAATCCCACTGCGTTACTGCATCAATAGTATTATGAAAGTCTTCTCACATTGATGTATTTGCAAGCGTTCTAAATTTATAATTCCTACATATTTCCCAAGAAACGGTTAAAATATCCAAAAAATGGTGCTATTACAACATATAACCTTTATTTCTTTACTCTTAAATGCAGATTTACAGGAAAATTGCACAAAATGACGTTGTTTTATTTATGCCATTTAATTCAAATCTAATTAAACACGAACTCTTTGGGACAGACAATTTTAGCAACTACTGGAAATCAATTTTCACAGTATATGTTTCAAACTTATTCAAATATCTGCATATAAATCTTATTGCCAAAGTCATTTAATGTCATGTCTAAAATATAGTATTCCATAAATATTTTTAATATCTTTAAAACATCTGGGGGAAAAATTGTAAAGTCTCTAGAAACAAATTTATTACAAGAGGAAATATAAACCAGTATAAGCGTAAATCATAAAGCTGAGTCGAAAGTTTATTTTTTGAAGTGTCTGATATATTAAAACAGGTAAAAGTAAAGTTTTAAACGATAATAAAACCGGTGAGTTTCAAGAGCAGCATCATACCTTTAAAGCGGGATTGACGCGATACTGCTTTTAACGCTATTAATTATTGTAGCCATTTTCCGCTTCTCCAGATGCTCTTGTAAAAACGTTAGTGTAAGTAATAGTAGCAAAGTAACAGAAAGAAGGATCGCCAATCATTAATTTTACCACACGTGCAAAAAGAAACTTTTAAGTTAGTAAATATTTGCGATATAATATGTAAGTGGGATTATTATCCTAATATACCCGTGTGAAACTTGCTTACACGCGCATATTCGTCATACAAGTATATTAATGAGGATTAGCACACGTATATTGTACAATTTTGTATCCACGTCCTGCACTGGTGCTGGTTGATTCTGTTTCGGATTACCTATTTGTAAGATATTGGGTTGGCTATAAAAAACCAAGAAGCTAAGATAATGAACAAGGATACTGTCATTGTAGCTTTAAGATTTTGAATTTAATAATAATTAGAAAGATTTATTAAACTTTAGAAATTGGTTAAATAAAATAAAAAAAATATGGGAATTTAAATAATCAAGGATACAATGCTTTTGGTGTACCTATAGATGAGAATTACAACCTTGCCTCAAAAAATCGCATTGAATCATTTAATACGGGGAAATTATAGCCTATGGAGTTTAGGTTTATAGGCTAGAAGGATTACAGCCCCTGTTTTGAATGATTCAATGCGATTTTTTGAGGTTAAGTTGAAATTCTCATTTACACCCGAAAAGCATTGCATCCTTAAGCATTCAAATTTACAGGTCTGTTATTTTATTGCATTTCCTCTCATTTCATCGAGCGTTAAGATGGATCTATGTGTACAGAATTTCGACTACTGTAATTTTTTTTTTTGAAGTTAGAACGTGGTCATCAATTAATTTATCAATTTTGTTGTTGAATTCCTTTTATAAACGTACCAGAAACTTTCCACTTCTCAACTCTTATACAATTTATTCTTTCTAAATATCATTACGCAAGGTTTTTCAAGATAAGGTTGGAATCCTAACCTATATTCGCTGAAAACACGCGCAATACTTCTCGTGATGTTAGCGAGTTATGTTTCAGTTATATAGCTTTTCATCAGGGAGGTCTAGCCTACCTAACATTAAACTTTTTTATTTTGTGGGCTGTGATATCATTCAACAATTTACTAACCCTTCTTTAATTAAAACATTTTTGGTAAAATAAATGTCTTGTGTTAAAGCTGGAGCAGGTCTAAAATTGCAGTAATAGTAATAGTCTTTCTGAATTTCCCCGAGATCCCTTTTTTTGTGTGTACGGCTTATTCGAGATCTAACTGCGACAATTTTTATTAACTACTGTATATACAGGCTTAGTCAGTCTCTAAATTTAGTTTATTTAAGACGTAGATATAGAATTTTTTTCATTTTCCTCATTTTTATAGTTATTACGTTAATAAAGCATATCAATCATACAATATTTTATAAACTGCCTTCTTTCAATTACTAAGTAGGCCGTGAAATAGCTAATAGGACAAGATTTTACGATGTCCCAAAATTTACGACTAGTAATAAAAAACAGAAGAAAAGTAGAACACAGAATGAAGAGGGTCTTAGATAATTATCTGGCACCAGTAAAAATGCGAGTAAAAATCACGATCACTTTTGAGAGGAAATATTAAAATACTCGTAGTATGAAACCCTATATAACACTATTAGTCCAGGAGTTAGAGGCGTCCAACATGTACCGGGAAACTAGCGACATGAGGCCTTCTTGTATTGACTCCTAGCTTTTGGATTAACAGGGAATGAGATGTCTGCTGGCCTGTTTTTGCCCGGAATGTTAATAAAAATAGGCACCTCCGGTTATTTTTTTTTTACAAATTTTCCCTGCAGATAGGGAGCGATAGATGGTAAAGAAAAAACGCTTCTGTCGACTTTAATCCGCTCCGAAGTGGTGGCAGAAGCGGATTAACTTACTCCGTTTTTTGACAATCGCTATGCTCATGACCAAACATTTTGAAATTTTGCATGCAAGTAAATTAACACTTACCCTTTCATAAATTTTTTGTCTGCCAGCAGTCTTCCGCCCGGCAGGCTCTTCTGTCGGCCACTTTTATGGACCGCCTGCCATGCGGTCTATGTAACTTGTCGGAAAGGGCTCATCTAAAAACGTAAAATTATTTTTTTTTTGGTTTTTTCATTCTTTCTAGGAAGGAAGCAATCGACGATTAAATTTCGATTTTTTGACATTTTTTCGATGACATCTATACATTCGAATCACTCTGTATCTTTTCCAATCTAATTTCCTTCAACTTCTTCAACTCTATCCTATAGAGAATAACCAGGCTTTAAAATGAATCCCAAATGGGCCATCCAGGGGCATATTTAGGGGGCACAATCTAATTTTTTTATGCTTTCCCATCAAAAGTCATCTTTAACCGGCATTATTCTATATATATTATTTCTCGTATTTACCAGTTATTTCTGGGTTTATTTTCTTCCCTCATCATCTAAGGACTTCCAGCCCTAATTAAAATTGCATATTTCTTCGTTGAAGCTACAAATAAATAGGTTTTCTTGCATTAGGGCAGGAAAAATCTTAAAAAATGGAAATTTAAGACGACTGGCATGAAAAAAACAAAAGAAGCGGACTTGCTTTATATCGAAATTAACTATGATGTGTCAAAATTTTCCAAAAATGCCAGTCTTTATTGAAATATTGGGTGCTTCCTGGACCGATTTCGGCTTGGAATATACATGTAAACGATACAATGGACATTCTCTTTTAGATTCCGGTACATTTCATTGGACGAGTTACGCATTAAATCCTATTTTTATTGATTTTTCAGTGACCTTGCAATGCGTTATAGAATATACCGAAATCAGTAGAAATATATTAAAATACTAAATGTCAAAATCTGACAAAAATGGAGTAAGTTAATCCGCTTCGGCCACCACTTCCAGGCGGATTAAGGTCAGCAGAAGCATTTTTTCGTTTACCATATATCGCTCCCTACCTGCATGCAAATTTTCACGTCGCTGGCTCAAAGGGAAAATTTGTTAAAAGAAATAACCGGAAGTGCCTATTTTTAGTAACACTCTGGACAAAAAGAGGCCAGCAGACATGTCATTCCCTGTTAATCCAAATGTTAGGAGTCAATGCAAAAAGGCCCCATGTCTCATGTCGCTAGCTTCCCGATACAGGTTGGACGCCTTTAACTTCCCTGCTAGGTATATATGAATATTTTTTATATATAATTTTACATATTTGTTGGTTTACTTACATAAGTCAAATATTTTTGCTTGACCTAATTTAGTAACGTTGATCTAATTTGCTCAGGTTATATATTATAATCGGGCCAGCTCTTTAATTTCCAGCAACTGTCATCAAAATGCCGAAAATAAAAACAAATTAAGGTAATAAACTCAAACATAAGTTGGGCCGAGATTCTGTAGCTAAAATGCAGGGGCGGAATCAGAATTTCGTCTAGAGGGAGGTGGGGGCGTAACGTGACCTTGAGGTACATAAAACCATAGACCAATAAAAACGGGCGAGTTCGCTTGCGACATTATTTTGTTATTATTTAGGTTTCTAAGAAATTAACACTGTTTCATAATGGACCAAAAATTTAACCCTATTCTTCCGAAAACATATCGGTTGGTCATCTTAACTTATAAATATTTTATCATTTCTTCATTTAGACAATCTGTCCCTTTGGACCGATATACAAAAATTTTTCGAAAACACATTTTTTAAAGGCACGCTTATTCGAAAACTTTTCCATTTTTTTCTGGAAACTAACTTTTCGAGTTTTTTAAAGTACGTTTTTTCTTTGTTTCGAAAACAAAATCGCTTTTTAAAGATAAAATTGCCTAACCTGACAGACACAACGAAACAAACCTGACCGAACAAAAACGGTTCCTAGAGTTAATAATTTAATTTTTAAAATCTACAATTTCGGAAAATATAATTTTGATGTAATGGGCTTGTTTAATCATTTCGCGTTTACAATAAATATGTTAAAATTATTGCACAATCGGTCACACACATACAAAATTCCGAGGGTTGGACGGATAATAACTAAAATATTGTCATAGATATGTTATCATGGATCCTTTTATTAATTATTTTTAAAATCACAATTTATTTATGTAAAGATTATTTTGGCAATAATGATGAATATACACTATTTTATTCGGTGGACTTGGTGACGACATTGAAGGTCAGCTTGGTTTTGTTTAACTTTACGGAGTAAGTCATGTTGACCTAGCAATGCACCGATCATCGATCACTGGATGAGAAAGTAATAGGTAGTCATTTTAAAGATGTCTAGATAAGAGATGTGCCCGTTGGTCAGGATAAGAGCCGCCCTTGCAGAGAAGATGTAAGAGACGTCGGAAAGTAAGTGTCTCATTTTATTTAAAGCCAAACTTTATTTTATGAGTGTTTGTTAATTAATAAATCACATTTTTATAACCTGCTTTAACTTCATTTCCTCCATATGATCCCGGAGACTATTACTTAGTCTAAGTCGCAATAACCCCTGTTGTGACAATATTAACGTTTAAAATTCGACAAAATTGGAAACATTCAGTTTTCAGCTTGACGTCATCCCACGAAAAACAACTGAATGTAACGGGCAATGCGATAAATCTAATACAAGACCGCCATGATACCCTAAGGGGACAAGTCATTTTGACAAAGTTCACTGCAAAATCTTTGCAGCTTATCGCTCATCGTGGGACTACGTCACTAGACGCCATCGTCCCGTTTCATAATGAGCGATATTTGATCGCTGTTTTAAGGGTGAATTCAATAAAAAAAATTCGAATCTTTTGGGGATGAGCTTTTCGAATGGAGCACTTTTGTATTATGAAATAAAAAAAATTGCTGGATAAGCCCATTCTTTTTTGAAAAAGAAATATTTTCGAAAAATTTGCAGATCTGTTACCGAATAAGCATCTTTCGAAAAAGCAGTTTTTCGACAAAATGTACTTAATTTGCCATCGAAAAAATTAAAAAAAAAAGCACTACAGGCGACAGGATCAATTGCTTAATTAATACGACGACAGTGTAAAATCTTCTCCCACTTTTTTTTTTACTTATGGCTTCTGCTCATTTGGAGAGATCGGTAATAGTTGTCAAATTTTTCAAAGCAGTTTTCAACAATACATTTTTTCAGAGAATATCTTTTCCGAAATTAAATTGTTTTGAAAAACACTTTTTTCAAGCAGCGGCCTTTCGAAAAAGTAATTTACGAGAAAGTAACGTACCAAACCTAAGGAAACCTGATCAAATTCGAAAAAGGTTCGTTTAGGTTTATTCGGGATCGTTTTTCGCCTTTTTTTGTTTGGCATTTTCCAAGCTAGTAGATGTTATGGCCTAATACTGTTTTCAAAAAAATACATATTCGGAATGTATATACCTATTTTTGAAAAAATGTACTTTCGAAATATGTGTTTTGGAGAATTTCATAAATCCGTTCTCAAAAAAGCATCTTTTGTAAAAGCTGTTAAGATATTTTTGCAAAAAGGTACTTTCGAAATAGGTTTTCGAGAAAACATTTTCGGAAAATTTCGTAAATCCATCAAAATTTGCTCTTAAGTAAGATGCTTTTCGAAAAAAAACTATTTTGTCATTAGTTACCTTTAGTAAGGACTGTTTTCAGATACCATCGAAGAGCACGCAAATCAAAAATACCGAAAAAATTTGCATTTTTTTATTTAACATATTCATATTATTGTAGATGTGTTATTCATATTTTTGTGGATAATTCACATATAGACCTTACATAGACGGCAAATGTTTGTTTTTGTTTATAATATTTAGTGGTACATATACGAATGGTTAATATTTATGTTACAAAATTTATTTTTATAAAATTCGCTATTGAAATTCTTTTTGTACAAAGCTCTAGAGAGGTGGGGGTGGCCCTGCGCCCCACTAAATCGAAATTAAATGAAAAAACGTTTTGATTAACTTAATAAGTCATAATGAAAATACGAGTACATAACGTAAAGTAAAAAAAAACATCCTCAAAGTATAACGTGGAATCAATCACGCATGTCGTGAATTATTACTCCTGAAAGGTAACATAGGAAAAAGGTATAGGTACAGGGTCTTCCAACGAGGACTGAACAGGGGCTCCTTTTTAGCTGCCTTGTATTTAAAGAAAAATCTAAACTAGCCAATCGATGTACTTTTTCCTGCAGAATTCAAAAATGAAACCAAAAATTTATTTGAACCAGAAACAAAAGAGTTACGCTATGGATAAGGTGTTTTTTAAATGGAACATAGCTTTTTTTATACGATTTTCGGAACGAGTGATTTTTTTTATGTCCGTTCTGATTAAATTTTTACTATTGTGACAGCTATTTTTATTAAATTTTAATGTTTTATCCAGTATAATTTAACTTCAACCTGTTTGAAACATACACTAGGTAATAAAGGTAAAATCACCTTGAAATCCTTCAAAGTCAAAAAATTTGACAAATTTACTATAATATTGCCGAAATGAAATATTCATTAGATGAGAGATTGCAGATTGTTATCTTGTTCTACAAATGCCAAGAAAATGCAAGAGAAGCAAGGAGAAGATTTATTGCAATCTCTCATCTAATGAATATTTCATTTCGGCAATATTATAGTAAATTGGTCAAATTTTTTGACTTTGAAGGATTTCAAGGTGATTTTACCTTTATTACCTAGTGTATGTTTCAAACAGGTTGAAGTTAAATTAATCTGGATAAAACATTAAAATTTAATAAAAATAGCTGTCACAATATTAAATATTTTAATCACAACGGATATAAAAATAATCACTCGTTCCGAAAATCGTATGAAAAAAGCTATGTTCCATTTAAAAAAAAACTTATCCATAGCGTAACTCTTTTGTTTCTGGTTCAAATAAATTTTTGGTTTCATTTTTGAATTCTGCTGGAAAAAGTACATCGATTGGCTATTTTAGATTTTTCTTTAAATACAAGGAAGCTCAAAATTGAGCCCCTGTTCAGTCCTCGTTGGAAGACCCTGTACATAGGTGAAAGAAAAATAAAACTGCCAAGTCCTGAAGATTTTATTTTTAAGAAAATTACATTATTGTCATTACATAATACGGAATTAAAAAAAAAACATATTATACAACAAAGAACCTAAAAATTATATATTTAAACTAAATCATAGTCGTGTTCAACTTCTACTTCCAAACATGTTCTCATTCTTCTTTTTACAGCATCAAAAACATTGGTGGGCACTTTGGGGGAGTTGCTAATCTCCTGAAATTTATTTGTAATTCATGCATGTAGGTCTTCTAAATTTTCACAAGAGGTTTTAAAATTTGAGTTTTTAATGTGGGGCCATAAAAAAAGTCGCAAGGCGTGAGATCGCAGGACCATGGTGGCCAGCTAACCGGCTTATTACGACTGATGACTGGGTCTTTAAAAAATTCTTCCAAAAAATTTAAATTATTAAGAGTTACGTGAATTGGTGCGCGATCCTGCTGAAAGAAGCCTTGTCGCATCTCTTCATCGTCTAATCCATTTACAAAATTTTCTAAAATTTCATTACGGTATCGCGCCGAACTGAGAGTCCCTTCAAAATAAAATCGGTTCAATTAACCTTCTTTTCGATATGACCGCCCACACGCCAATTTTCTGTGAATGCAGAGGCTTCTCTATAAAGAAATGTGTGAAAAATGGTAAAACCATGCCTCGTCAGTAAAAAAGGTTTTTCCAAATACATTTTCATTATTATGCAAATTACCCATAAACAACTTTGAAAATTGCATTCGCCGCGGATTGTCGTTTGGTAACAATTCTTGGACTAAGCTTAGATAATAAGCGTGCATATGCAGGACGCAATTCCGGATAGTCTTGCAGGTTCTGTAGGATACATTTATTTGATGACTTAAACGCCGAATAGCGATTTGTGTGAGCATTAACAATTTGCCTCAATTCTTCTACTTTTGTGCAGTGCGAACTTCTGGTCTCCCATTGCCTTCCTTTCTATTCGCACTTCCTGTTTCTCTAAACAAAGCCATATATCGAGTCAAAACTTGGGGAAACTGGATAAAAACTTGATATAGGGTGGGCCACTAAGTGTGCATAGTGTGCAACAAATGGGATTTTTTTATTGGTAACAATACCCAAATATGAATACCACAGAAAGTTGGTGCATGCCTAAAAAACATATTTGGTGCACTTTGGGTCGCTTAAACTCAAACAGCATACAAGGTAGGACAAAAAATATGAATGTCGTTGAAGAGTTATTTCAAAAAATACGGCAAAATCGTATAAAGAAAAATTGTCTGAAATCAAAGTTATGTCCAGATTTAAAGTCATGCTCCTGTCTGAAAAAAAATTTTTAGAGAAAACTCGACGTATCCCACCTATTTTGTTTTTTATTATTATTATTCAACTTAGGCAGAAATTCAACTAGAGCAAAATAAATCGCACACGCATATGCGTAATATTTCAAAAATTCATTCAAATCGGTGTTAATTTCATTGAAATTCTTGTTTTTAAGGAACCCCGTACTATACGGCTGTTGCAAGGAGCCTCCCCCGCCAAGAAGAAAGTACAAGACGTTTTTCTCGGATATATTTTCTTTGGTAGAATATCCCGAAGTGCCAGAATTACATTCTCCTAAAATTTTGAGCTCCAGTGGCGATGAAGAAATTACTTAAACGGATAGATATAGATTTCTAGTTAAAGTTCCTAAATACTGTAATTTCGGTAAGACTGTAAAAAGTTTATCTCTTTTGGTTTAGTTATCTCGTCAAAACCATTTAAAACAATAGTAAGCTTATATTTTAGATTTTCTTAATTATGGTCACTTTTGAAGCCATCTGTCCTAAGTGCGATCTATAGTGGAGAACCCGACCGTAAGAGTCTCTGGCTCTCAGATTATTTTTTACATTATTTTTCGCTCGCTCTATTACTTTACCAAACTCTTTAAAGCGAGAAAGTTCTCATCACTTTGAGCTTTACAATTAAGTTCCTCGTCAAAAACAAATCGTCCCAATTTTCTTTTTGTTATAGAGGCTCTATCTTAATTGCTCCTTATTTATCTTGTACATTTTCGGCCTGTTATTTGTTGGTAAATATTGGACAAAGAAAGGAAAGGTTTTGTATTCCAAAATTAAATAGGAATTTTACCCGGAGATAAGGTATTAGTTTTATTGTTTAAACGAATTATTATTATAGGAAATAAAAGGTTCTCTAAGAAATAGAAATGTATATTACTGGCACGTACCAGAAAATTTAAGCTTTATTAGTGCCGGTTTAACCGGAAATAAGCGAACTCAATTGGCCTACTTTACCAACTGTAAGTCTAGCATTTAAACTACTGGCTTTGTACGATCACTTTAAAAAAGTGTCAGAGGTGATTTTACACAGGGAGAGTCATAAGAAAGCAATTGCAAAAAAAGTACTTACTATTTAAAATTGCACAAAATATACATATTACATCTAATTTAAATAATAATAATAATAATAATAATAATAATAATAATAATAATAATATTAATAATAATAATAATAATAATAATTATAGTAAAGACTTTTATTGGCATAGTAAAAAATATTGTACATGGCTGAAAGAATACAGAAGTGTATATTAAATAACAATTTTTACAGAGGACGAACGAAAGTCAGGGTGGCGAAGTATAGCCAAAAGGGCTACTCATAGTCTACCAGTTCCAGAGCATGGTTCGCCTTAAAATAAACGATGAAAGTAGAACAAAAACCAAAGATGATTATCAAAAGGTTTTCCCAGCTAGCCCATATACCCAGCACCTACCGACTGTCGTTTAAAAAAAAAAGAAAATGAGGAAAAAAAGAAAACCATAATAATAATAATCGGAAGACATATGCTACGGAAACATGAGCCAGCAAGGCATAAAAAACTTAGTTTATCTAGATAATTATTATTTGAATAGGAATACAATAATAATCAAAAACGTTTTACATCAATTACCAGTCTGTTATACAGGGTGTTATGAAATTCACTGCATATATTTGAATGGGTGTCTCCTGGGGTAGTCTACAGACATACCCATTACTTTTTTGCCCTCAGGTCGCACACTTTTTTTTTAAATGCGCAAATAATGACTCTTATACGACTGTTCTAAAGAGCCTGACGTCATAGGCTGTAATATTATAAAAAAACGAATGATCCAGCCAGGGCATTGCCAAACTTAAATATAATCGTGTCATCTCATTTATTTTAGTGAAAACTGAAAATAATCCAAAGTATTTTTATTTCTACAGACGCATTTTACCAAAAATGTGTATTTTAATTTTATAGCAATTTATTTACTTAATATGGGAAAATATGGACCACTCCTGAAATAATGTTAACATTGTAAGCAGAATGAAACTGGCGATATTATAAAGTATCAAACAATCATGACTTACCTGTTACGTTAATAATGAGATGAGCATTATTCCTACAAGCTTAAACTTTCTGCCTTTAAAAAATGGTTAGAAATTAAAAGACAAGCACTATTCCGCCGAGCTCCTCATAATTTACTAACACATTCAGACGGTAAATTTAACCAAATTCTTTGATTTCAGAAGGACATTTGCTCCCAAAAAAAAATTATTCTATTTAAATACATAATACTATTATGTAGCCGAAGCCAAGCTGAAGGGTTGTTGACCTTCTTATTCCGCTACCGTAATTCAGGCGCCTACTTAATTGGTCCGCCGAACACGTACGTCAGCGTCAGCTGTATGATGCAAATATGGATGCATTTTGAGAAGCTTATGCCGTGTACATGTTTTGCTTTCTGTTTCTTAATTTATGAACGAAAAATTTTTAAAGCCGTTTAATATTAACAAAATATCGTACGCGCTTAGGGATGCGCATTATAAATTAGTAAAACACTAATAATTCCTAGGTGTTTAGTTGAAGTAAGGTATTTATTTCCTGGTTTAAACAGCTGCCCTCTAGAGTGTTTTATTTGTGTTATAGGTAGTATTTAACTCTTTGAAATTGGGAATTTTGGAGTAGTTAGTAGGATTTCTTTTTTTAAAGGTGATGTAATAAAAATCTTATTTCCTTCAACTTGTTACATAGAAATATTGTTAAGAGACCTGACAATACAAAAACCTATTTTAACTGTTTTACCCTCCTTACCAGTGTCACTGTTTGATTACGTAGTTTTTTGTGTATTTATATTTCTATTATGGTAGCTACGATTATATATATACATATATATATATATATATATATATATATATATATATATATATATATATATATATATATATAAATATATATATATATATATATATATATATATATATATATATATATATATATGTACAGTGTGTCCGCGGATGGAGTCCCCAAGAGGGAAAAATATTTATTATTCATTTTACGACCAAAAGTCATTCTTTATAAAAAGTTCTGCTTGTTGAGAAAATGAATTCACGATAAAAAAAATTCAGATCAGATGTACAGGGTGTTAATAAATTAGGAAAACATGAAAATGCTTCAGGAGAGAAGTTCAATTATTTATTACTTTTAACAAAAATTTTATTAAGCAAAGTTGTTTATAAACTAACATAAAGACTAAATATAAATTTCGAAATAAAAATTCGAATATTTAAAAATTAATAATGGTTTTTATGTAATTATTTGCATTTTACAAAAAAATCAATATAGTCGATTTTGTATACGTTCATATTACGTCAACATCTCATTTACATCTGTCAGTATTCTGATTTCGTGAAGGCATTTTCGAAAATGTTAACCAAAGAAAAGCGTATTTGTTTAATACAATGTTACGGTATTGGAAATGTGTCTTATCAATACGCTATAGATGTATAATACGCTCTTCTTTGGTTAACACTTTCGAAAATGCCTTCACGAAATCAGAATACTGACAGATGTAAATAATATGTTGACGTAATATGAACGTATACAAAATCGGCTATATTGATTTTTTTGTAAAATGCAAATAATTACATAAAAACCATTATTAATTTTTAAATATTCGAATTTTTATTTCGAAATTTATATTTAGTCTTTATGTTAGTTTATAAACAACTTTGCTTTATAAAATTTTTGTTAAAAGTAATAAATAATTGTACTTCTCTCCTGAAGCATTTTCATGTTTTCCTAATTCATTAGCACCCTGTACATCCGATCGAAATTTTTTTTATCGTGAATTCATTTTCTCAACAAGCAGAACTTTTTATAAAGAATGACTTTTGATCGTAAAATTAATAATAAAGATTTTTTCCCTCTTGGGGACTCCATCCGCGGACACACTGTATATATATATATATATATATATATATATATATATATATATATATATATATATATATATATATATTTACATTCTAGGAGAAGTTCTAGACATATTTTGTATAACATACTTTATGCGGTTTATCACTCGTTTTTAAAAGATTTCAAGTTAAAAATCATTTCGCATAAATACCTACACTTTAAACGTAACTATCCAGGTTGCGTTTTTAAATTGTCTTCGTAGGTGAGTCAAAGTTAATGTCAAGGTTAAAAAATACTTTAGTCACCGTAAATTTTTAACTTTATTTTTATGCAAAATTAGTTATTCTATTAATGAGAGATACAAAGTGTTAAAATTATTTTTAAAAAATAACAATAATGTTAGAGCGGCTCAAAGACAATATGAAGAAAGTATTGAAGAGGGACAAAGAATTCCATCATTAAACACCATATTTAGAGGGGGAAATTCTGGGCAATGTAGAAAGAAGAAGGGAACGAAATGAAGAAAGGGACCTAGCGATTTTATTTTATTTCAAGAGAATCCAAGAAAATCAATTCCCGATTTTGTGCGGTATCTCAGATATGGAAAAAGAGATAAAATGTTGACTTATAGAACAGTTCAAAGAACATTAAAGCATTTTAAATATATAAAATTATGTCAGTTCAAAACCTTAATGCCGATTAAAAAGAAAGGAGATATACTTTTGTCACAAATTTAATATTAACGAAAGAATGAGGCAAAATTCTAATTTATATCATACTCTCGTTTGGACAGACGAAGCAACTTTCTCAACTGCGGGAATATTTAATAGACGAAATGTTCATGTTATAATAAATAAAATACCTAAGCGTGTCCATTTCTCTCTCTCTCTCTCTCTCTCTCTATTATTATTTTAGTATTTGTTAATTCCGAAATGAATTTTCACACTGATGCGCCCAAAATTAAAACAAAGTCAATACAAACCCAAAATCAATTAGTTACTTGGTAATTTAAGTTCGAATGATTTTGTAAATGAGATTCGTTAATATTCGTTTTCAAAGTTGGAACATAGTACCCATTATTGCTGTTTCTCATAAACGGAATTAAATAACTTTAATTATAAATTTGCCTAATAAGCGATGTGGAATTAACAGGGTAAAATGGTAGTGAAATTCCATTATGTTTGCCAGAACCGTAATTAGATTTCTGGTGTTTTATGTAATCGTATTCCAGAAAAAATATATAATTATCGGAACGATACAGGTTGTCACATTTTCGGCACTTTTAAGGGGTACGGAGTTATTATTAAAGATAAAATGTTGCGGTTTTCACATTAGTATCCTACTTTTTGACGAAACGAAAGATTGTGGGGTCAAATTTGTCATGGCTTTTTTAGTTTTCAACCTACTGGGCGATTTTGGAAATCGTCGCTTTTTAAGCACCCCTCGTTTTTTCGTTATGCGTTAACTTAGCAAAGAGGTAAAAACTGATTTTGATAGAGTTTATTACGCAGAGTTCAGTGGCGTAGTCAGTAATTTTTAAGTTTTAGTTTTAGAGATAATAATCAAATTTATGATTTTTTAAATGCGACACCCTGTATATTATTTTTATATTGGTTCAATAGAATGGCGTCCCGACTAATTACTTTTTCTGCAGCAAGTAAAAGACCAATAGAGGATTTTCAACGTGCACCTTTATTTAGTTCTAAAACTTTTTGGTCGCTTGAATTTTTTTGATATTTTACATAGTTTATAAATTATTAAACAAAATATCGATGCCTCCATAGCCAATTTTGAAACAAAAAGACTTTTTTTTGAGAGATTCTTTAAAATAAAGCAACGAATATAACTGTTGCATACTTTGCTGGTTCTTTTTAAAAAGTGGACCGTATGTTTGTTGATTAAACACAGAGAGAAAAAAAAAGTTGGTGGGTATTAAATCACATTCTATAATTTTTTAAATAAAAAAATAATTCCCTGGATAATATTTCAAATAAAAAAGCGATACTTGCAACAAAATGTCTTTTATATTTTGCATAATTACCGTAATTAAAACATTTAGTTGAGAAATATATTCTTAAAAAAATTAAATTAGTTTTCCGCCAACAAAAGCTTTAATAATTAATAGAAAAATTCGCATAATTAAACATTGTATTAAAAGTTTCATTGAACAAATTAAATTGTATTGTCGCAATAACGAAGAAAATCTACTGACAATTATAATTTAATATTCCTAATAAGGGAAAAACAGAACTAAATATGTAATTCCAAAAATTAAAGTTTATTCCTGACAACTAAATCGCGGCTTATGAGAATAAAATTATTCTTTACGCTAGCCCTAACCACCATGCCATCCCGGCGGCATATTTACAGATGCTAGCATGTGTTGACACCAGGGTGTTGAAATCAGCGAGGGTTTGAAAAAACAGTACATTTACAAATGCTAGCAGATTTGGACACCAGAGGCGATCATAGTGTTGAAACCAGTGAGCTTTAGATAACCTTTTTCCATGATTGTGCCTGTACGGAAAATAACAATAAAACGTTGTTGGGATATTGAAAAAAAATATTTATTAAAGCAAACGAACAAAATAAAAATAAAATATTAGGTTAATGAGCAGATCCATGCCCTTCAGCATTAGGCTGGTTTTGTGAGATGTTAAGATGAATAAGAAATAAAAGCTAACCCAGATCGGCCCTACAAGGTGCAGAAATTAAAATTGCATAATAGTCGTGAAATACGCTCTCGGACAGGTTTGCTCAGTTTTAGGTTTCATCAGTATCTTTTTTAATAAAATGTCAGGTGTATGCGGTGCTGCCAAAATTTTATACCAATACGAATCGCGCAGTCGCAGTAAAAAATCTCGGCAAAGATAAAAAATTAAAAAAATATACTGATGAAACCTAAAACTGAACAAACCTGTCCGAGAACGTATTTTACAACGCTATGGCCACAAGAAGAAAGTATATTATTTCTAAGAACAGCTTTAATGCCAAAATTTCACAAAAAATAATTAAATAATAACAGAGCCCTAACCCATTGCCAATACACCTTTTAAAGCTGATATAAAAATTTGTGGGAAAAACTAGTTGTAAATTTGGCAACACGGTGTCTCCATCAAAACACTCGCATCAAAAACATTAAAACTGCGGGACATCTTAATTTGGAATTGCTTTTAATAATGGCAAAATCCTCCCAATAGTTTTAAAAGTTGAATCACTGATTGCGGAATTACATATTATTATAGTGTCAATTTAATACCGGTGTCAACATCAGTTAGCATCTGTAAATGTATGCCCACTGCAAACGCTCACTGATTTCAACACTCTGATCGCCTCTGGTGTCCAAATCTGCTAGCATTTGTAAATGTACTGTTTTTACAAACCCTCGCTGATTTCAACACCCTGGTGTCAACACATGCTAGCATCTGTAAATATGCATCCCGGCGTGCATCGCATTTACCCATCGTCCCTTGATGAGAAGGCAGACTAAGCGGCTACTCCGGTAGTGAGAGTGAAGGTGACGGCCATTTGGTCTACTTTTGTTAGTGTATATATTTATGGATAATATAATAGCCTTTTGTTGTTTTATTTTGTAGAGATATACCTATAAATGTACCAAGATATGCATGTATTCAGTGATAAGTAAAATTTAAAGTTTCTTTGTATTTGGTAAATATTGGTTTGCGTTATAGTATAGATCTTTTATAGAACAAAAAATAAAAATATACTTTTCTGTATGGCGACTTTATTGCAGGGTATCACATTAAATGCAATAAATATGTGAAACGAAAGTAGACATTTTCATCTTTTGTTTTATAAAAGCTCTATATTTTAACCTCAAGAAATATTTTCTTACTGCTTAAGTGCTTAAGGTTCTCTTTGCTCCGCTATGTTTGGTATTGTCAACCTAATTCAGTTATTTTTACGTTTATCTGCTTTACTTTAGCATTTGAAAAAAGTTATGTATGATATTCGTTAAGCAAATCATTACTAGGCTAGTATGAACGCATATTTCAATCTATTTCTTAACTGTTTGGCCCGCAAAAAATGTACGATCATTGTGTCAGAAAAAATGTCACTAAATTTTTTGAGGGCCACACATTTAAAAAATAGATTGAGATATGCGTTCATACTAAACTGGTATATAATGATTTGCTTAACGAATAGCATATTATACATAACTTTTTTCAAATGCTAAAGTACAGCAAATAAACCTAAAAAAACTGAATCAATTTTTTTTGGGAACTATATCGGGATTGCAAATAGTATATATCTTTCTTAGTAAAACTAAGGTTTACTTCATGTAATTAAATTAAGATATTTTTATTACCCAATATTAGTTGAAGGTATCATACCTTCACATTAAATGGATTAAATGATAATTGATACAATTAAGTCATATTTTACTTTATCGTGTAAATTTACTCACAGAAATTATGATTTACTTCAGTTAATTAAACCTGCCAATTAAATAATTAAATTCGCTGAATTATATATTTAATTGCTCGATACCAATTAAATAATTTAATTGAAAGAAAAAAATTTTACTTGTGTAAATTAATTCTTTCTCTCTGTGAAGTAATTCGGTAAAATAAACATTAAGGGAGATTAAGAATTTCGGAAACTGTACTCAACTTGGCTTTGACTATAGATGACCCCAAAGCTGAAGGGGGCCCCCCTTTCTGATATTCAAAATAAACACACTGTAAAACATGCATTAGCTTGGCCAATATATCCTTTTCTATGCGGTTTTACTCTTTACACTATGGCGGTTAAATCAGTTCTCTCGTCCTCTTCGTTCACTAGTACCGGTTTATTAAGCTAATGGAGTTTCTTTAGGCATGCGCGGTAATTTAACATAATACAACATTTCAACGCTATACACTTGGCACAAAAATTGTTGATTAAAAGAGAAATAAATAATAATAAATGCCAAACTATAACTGAGTTTTCTAGTTGTCAATGGCGACCGAAAAAATGGCTAAGGTTGGTCAAAAAGTACATGACCAATGACCTAGGAACCTTGAAACAAGGCGTTTCCAGGCATGTGTTAGTGGGAACTTTTCTTTAAATTTCCACTTGTAGAAGCTGTACAGGGTCTTCCAACGAGGACTGAACAGGGGCTCATTTTTGAGCTTCCTTGTATTTAAAGAAAAATCTAAAATAGTCAATCGATGTACTTTTTCCTGTAGAATTCAAAAATGAAACCAAAAATTTATTTGAACCAGAAACAAAAGAGTAACGCTATGGATAAGGTGTTTTTTAAATGGAACATGGCTTTTTTTATACGATTTTCGGAACGAGTGATTTTTTTTATGTCCGTTCTGATTAAAATATTTAATATTGTGACAGCTATTTTTATTAAATTTTAATGTTTTATCCAGTATAATTTAACTTTAACCTGTTTGAAACATACACTAGGTAATAAAGGTAAAATCACCTTGAAATCCTTCAAAGACAAAAAATTTGACAAATTTACTATAATATTGCCGAAATGAAATATTCATTAGATGAGAGATTGCAGATTGTTATCTTGTTCTACAAATGCCAAGAAAATGCAAGAGAAGCAAGGAGAAGATTTATTGCAAATTTTCACAGAAATATATCCGTCAATACTATTCTAAGGATAAAGAACCTGTAAATTTGTCAAATTTTTTGACTTTGAAGGATTTCAAGGTGATTTTACCTTTATTACCTAGTGTATGTTTCAAACAGGTTAAAGTTAAATTATACTGGATAAAACATTAAAATTTAATAAAAATAGCTGTCACAATATTAAATATTTTAATCAGAACGGACATAAAAAAAATCACTCGTTCCGAAAATCGTATAAAAAAAGCTATGTTCCATTTAAAAAACACCTTATCCATAGCGTAACTCTTTTGTTTCTGGTTCAAATAAATTTTTGGTTTCATTTTTGAATTCTGCAGGAAAAAGTACATCGATTGGCTATTTTAGATTTTTCTTTAAATACAAAGAAGCTCAAAAATGAGCCCCTGTTCAGTCCTCGTTGGAAGACCCTGTACATAAAATTTTTTGGCAACTTTTAGAAATACCCTATATATTAACAAACTTTTGAAGGGCCTCGCAAAAAAGTTGACAAATCAAGTGTCACTAATGTCAAAACTGTCTAGTTCTCCTTATTTATTTTCTAGAAGTTGGCAGTTATTTCTAATGTATTCTAATTGATGTTGATGGCAAGACAGGCTGAAGACGGTAAAATCAGGAGATAAACATAAAACGCACTGTAAAACTGGTAAAGTTTCCGACTTAGAATATATCATCCAATGTCAACGGTGTCTCTGGCGATTATCAGATTAGATGGTGTTGCCACTTCCTGGATTCAACTTTGTTGTAGCCTATAAGTTATTACTAAGATGTCTTTCTACAGGTGTTCAGAAGGTACGATAAAAGATTTAAATGCATGATTCCTTTCTTAATTTAAAGATAAAAAGTTTATATAGATACTTGTCCTAAGCAGCTGCGTCTCTTAGAGTTTACATCCCCTTTAACCTGCATAAACTATTTTTAGGATGCCACTGACTTAACTTGAGAACTTAGTTATTTTTACTGATTCATTTAAAAAGTTTATTGTTTTTGACTTTTTTTTTATATTTCGTACTCCTTAGTACTTTTTAAAAAATATGGTATGAGCAAATAAATATATAGATTATAGGTAAATAAATTTATAAACGGAGCACTATATCACGAAATACAAGTAGTCGAAAAGTTTTAGAGCTAAATAGGAGTCGAAACAGTTTTCACTTAGTTAAAAGTGGTAAGTGGCATCGCAGAAAAAGTTCTGAAAGGCAATAGGTTGGGTTGAGAGATGAGACTGTAAAAAATATGAGCCTCGGTTTTTAATGAAAATAGCGGAGGAGCGCTAAGAATGTTAGAAAAATCTGATGAACCGAGAACAGAAAATTTGTCTATCCCCTTTCCTCATTCCGCACTTTCCCTTTTGCATATCGTTCCTGGCGCGAAAAGTCGGTAAACAACACGCGGCTGCAGGTCACATGGGTTGAGTTTGTGCCGTTAAGGAGTTTTTACCGATTCTTGTATGTTATCTGGATTCTTCAGTATGGATACCAGGAACGAGGATGCCTGTTTCTAACTTTCTTGTTCTGTCAGTAAAGATCCCACTGCTGCTTTTGCTAATACGGTGCAAGTCACTAATCGCTGTTAGTAATTAGTGAGTTGAGTGAAATAGTCTCTGAATGTCCGTCTGTATTTGCCTCTCAACTTTACACTGCTTAACACCCTCACACTGCTGCGTTTCATTTATTTGGTATCGATACGGGTTACACGGAATGACGTGAGAATTTGATCAATTTGTTGTCTTATCAACCTTATCCATGAACATACTGTATAATCTGTAAGTCCCAAATCTAATAGAAAGTCTACTAAATGGGCCTCTATCAATTCGGTCTTGCCTCAAATCTGAATAGAAAAATTAATGACCTCGTTTTTTCGCCATTTGCTTACCTCCTTCTATATTATAAAGAAAAATCACAGATTTTCGTGGTTTGTTACGTTACCCAAACTTGAGGACGAAATGGAATTCGTTTGCCAGACATCGATAGAATGCTAAATAGGTACTTTTCAGTTAGAACTTTCTGGGCCTTCTAAAACTTTTAAAAAAGCTTTTAGAACAGCTTGAGATAGAAAAGTTGTAAAAGAAATTAATAAATGTGCGATAAATTATGAATACTAATGTAAATTATTAATTTACAGTTTTTTTAGAAAAGTAAAATTTGTATTATTTATAATGATTATATCCCATGACGTAGACAAAACACAATAAACCAATAGCTTAGCCGCATGTGAAAAAATAAATAATATAAATATAGAGATGGGATGACAAGTTTCCAACCTAACAAGGAAAGTAGCAAAACATAGGTTACAAAGTCTTGTTTTCCTACATAGTCTCCGTTTAGCTTACTACATTTTATTCCAGTGGTGTTCAAGGGCCCATGCTATCTTTATAGGACGATGTGTCCAACTCGTCGAGCAATCACTTCTGAATCTGATGCAATCTTTTTACCAGAAAGACAT
Source organism: Philopedon plagiatum (assembly GCA_963971165.1). Taxonomy (NCBI): domain Eukaryota; kingdom Metazoa; phylum Arthropoda; class Insecta; order Coleoptera; family Curculionidae; genus Philopedon; species Philopedon plagiatum. The sequence goes on along the minus strand of OZ020191.1, from coordinate 38,622,471 downwards.
TTTTCAATATCGGAATCCGATGGGGCCAAATCTGTCGAATAAGGTGCATCAGGAACCATTTGGAAGCCTAACATGTAACGGCGTTGCAACTTCCTAGGGCTATTTAAAGGATTATTTTCCTTTTTATTACATACATCTTATTCATATTCTACGATACCTTGCTATTCCCTTTTTAAAAGTAAAAATTCAATTTAACGTTGGTTCATTTTATGCACTTTTTTTAAGTTTACTTAGGGAAGCTTTAGTTGTTGGACGTTGGATTATTTGACACGTTTATCTTACTATACGTGGCGTCAAATTAAAATTTTTTATTAATCCATACCAATAATGTTAAATAGTGTATATTTATTTTTGGTAAATACATTGAAAAGTCATCGGCTTGTGGCATTAATAAGTATGTAAGCTAAAATTTGTAAATCCCACTCAAGTAATCTGCCCCGCAACATAGAATTAGTCGATGGCTTGTTGTCATATATCTTAGCCGTTTATCATAATAACTATTAATTAATGGTAGCAAATTTTTAGAGGCTTTTTGAGTCTTAAGGAATTTTCTCCAAAAAATTTTTGAAGTGACTTGAAATATCAAAATTTTAAAAAAAATAGCAAATTCGCGGTAAATTATGAATGCCAAAATGAATATTTTATACTGGGTGTCTCTGAAAGGCTTATACAAATTGCTACCACGTATTCTTGAGGTTAAAATTGTGCGACGTAACCCAACTTTCCTTTTCCAAAAGTGCTTCGTCAGGGCGCTATCAGTCGTCAAAAATTTGTTTAAAAAAATTTATTAGCATAACGCTGAAAAAAAGCTTTTTTTTACCCAATCGTTTTGCTACTGCACACGGTTTGGTCAATAGCTTTAGAACTCTTTTCCAGAATAGATAATCCTATTTAACATGTTTGTCTCTTGCTTTCGTTTGCTAATGATGAGTATGGATTTAGGACACATCTAGGATATTCTATTAAGCGTGCGTTTTCGTACGAAATCCAACAACAGAAGAAATGTCTACATTTGGTGCAGAGGCAAATCTGTCCCATTTATTCCGAGATTCTGTCCTTTCGTCGTGTGGGAGAGCAGCAAGGCTCCAGAAACTGGAAGCGTTAGAAAATGTCCGTCTATAAGGTTGAATAAAATGTCAGTCTTCATAGACTAAGACTTTTAAGAGTTAGATGGGGCTCTCGCTTTCGCAGACAACTATGCTATACTATACTATATTACAATGACATAGGTCAAATGTTCTTTATGTCGCCTCTATATTGGCTGACTGGACGAACATAATTACGATTATTTTTTTGTATGGTATGGACTAAGAAAATTATAATCAGTGGAGGCACACTAAGCTCCCGCAGTGGTTGTCTCAACCACGCTCGTGTTACACGATCGACTGAGCAAACCAAGAGTGCACTCATGCTTCGTCTCGTAAAAATCTCTCGCTCTCGCGAGAGATTTGTAGAAGTGGTACTACAAGTTTCTCTTTAAATTATTTCCGCAACCGAATACGTTCCAGTACAGCGCCATCCTGTTTACAGTAACCAGATTTATTTCGGATTATGTATTGTAGTGTTGTCAGTCTCTTCATTCTACAAAACGGTAAAAAGCGTGAGTGGTTTTAGTAATAAAGTAATTTCTAAAAGGTTAATTCCAAGTCAGGAACTAAACAAAATCAAAAAATAAAATATAATGCCATCCGGTAAGGTAATTTTTTCTTAAATAATTCGTAAAGTTGTACTTTTAAATTAGATTTGTTTTTGTATAAAATATAATGTTCGAATATCACTTTTTAAAGAAGTTTTTAAAAAATGTATTATATGTTGTTTTATAGTATTTATTAACTTTTTATTAACTGACTCCCCGAATTCCATAATTTCTTGTAGTCTTTATTCTTGTCTCATTACATTTTGACAGTCATAGGGTTACGATAAAGAGAATTTTGTCATGTAGTGTCCAGCCTTAAACTAGATATTATATTGGTTTTGTAGTGGATAAATGACATAAATTTCCAGTCTACTAAAAGAGGACAGATATTGAGCAAAATCAACTAACTGCCAATTGATTTGTATATTTATGCATGCACAGGCGTATTTGGAATAGCCCAGTGCGATAATAAAACAGTTTTGACTAATTAATTTTCTAGTGTATTTGGTCGATTGTTATAATGCCACTCACTAATGGTCCCATGTTTGGGAAATAGGTTTGTAAAAAATTAAAGCGTTTCAAGCACACATTTATAGTCTTAATACCATAGACAAAAGTATTCCTTTCAATAAAGTGTAGCCGTGGTCCTACAAATAGTACTTGTAATCAGCTTAGTGGAATAAAAAGTTAAGTTTTACTAACTGAAAATGCATTCAATTTTTAAACAATCTAATAATCGGATCACCTTAACGATGTTATAGCCATGATTTTTCACAGCTAAGTATGATGACTAGGCAATACATTACGGTATCAGATACTGTAATGTTCGATTTACCGGCGGCAAATGAGTCCGAGAAATTGTCATCTAGCTTCTTATTGGAAACCAATGAGTTCTTATTCTTAAATCAATCATAATCGCCCTCACAAACAAGAATAAGTTAAGCATTAAATATAGGAGTCATTTACGAATAGGGAACGTAGTCTGTCATTCATTTGATGACTATTTCTTTTATACTACATTATTGTTTTTATGTGTAACCTGTGAACAAGTTTTTTGTTTATTTTTGCCAAATAAGATTAAGTGTATAAATTTTATGTGGTATATTCTTTATCATGAAATGATGTTTTTATAGCCTTGCAATATTTTTTTCGAAACCAAATTTCGATATCGGATTTTATACCTATAGCTCCATCGATTTATGTGGGTATGTACCCCATAAATAATCTGTAGTAGATTTATTGCTTAGGCCTTGAGTTATCTTGTCTTTTCCTCTATACCCCAATTTCCTATACAGCACTCAAAGAAAGCCAATTAAAGCTAAAAAATTAGTGAAGTGTTATTAACTTTCTGGATTAGATTGCTGATTACTACAATTTTCCATTTCGCTGGAGAAATGGCAGCATTTATGAAATTGGATATTAAAATAATATCAGTTTAATGGGAAAATAAACATATTTTGAGCAAAACGCTCCAAACAATATAGTTATAAACGTATAATTTGTAATTAGGGGAGGTTTTAATTCAATTTATTACTGGATTTTAAGGCTTACATGTACTTAAGGTAGAACATTCCATGAATAGAAGTTTCTGTGACATAATTACTTTGCATTTTGAAACAGAAGAAAATACAGATTTTACTCTAACAGCTACGATGATTAGGCAATCTAGCCTAAAAGGACATACAAGGAAGAGGATAACGAAGAGAATAAAATAATAAATAATGACTTCCAGCCAAACCGGATGAACGTTAAGGGCCCAGAAATCGCAATGACAGGAGTGCACCTAGTCTAGAATTAGATATAAGTTTTCCTCGAGTTTTTTGAAAGTCTTTACATTTTCCATAGTTGTCCTAGAGTGGTGCATTTGTACAGTAGATTAAATTCGACGCATGTTGTGAGCAGTCGAATGCTATTTCGGGGGTACTTGGCGTTGACTTGCGCCGACTGAGTGGTTGGTGCAAGTCACTACATCTTACCCATCCACAACTCACCGATGGATATAAGGCTGATGTTGATTATAGTTAAAATGTGGTTTGCTCTTCAGCCACTCCGGGTGTAAGTCTACCTGTTAAAGGATAATGGTCCAGAAATCGCGATAGCAGGGTGGGACCTGGACCAGAATTAAAAATAGTGATTTCTCTTTGAATTTTTTTCAGTCCGGTATTATACTAGCGAAATTTAATCTTCGAACGTTAATAAGTAATTTTATTTAACTTAAATGGAATTTCTTTGACAATTAAAAAAAAATATTCCCTGGTCGACGCTAACTATCCGGAAGTGGGCAACCTACTTTTACGGTTTTTCGACACACACACACACACACACGCGCACATAGTGTCGAAACACAATAAAAGCAGGGGTTGCTCGCTTTCAGGCGATCGGCGATTTTTTAACCCAATAGTGTCTTATCGTTGAAATAATAATATGTATTTTCTGTTTTCTCAGCTTAAGTTAAATGTTCTAAGTGTACCACAACATATTGTCACAAGTGGAAAAACCAATAATATTTCATAGATCAATATTTGGGAGTTCAATAAGTAAACCATAATCCTATTTTACTTAATCATAAGTTATTTCCCTCTACATTGGCGGGATGTAGCTTATTTATTGAATATGCATGAAAATTGAAGACACCGGTGCAAAAAGGAGGTAGCTCCATTTTTATAAAATTTTCAGGAGACAAAAAAAACTTATTTTCTTAAAAAGACAAATTCTAACGTACTTTTTATAAACGCTATGTTACAGTTTGATGGAAGATGCGTAATGTCTTAAAGTTTTACGTTTTCTAAATATTTTAGTTTAAGCATAATTTAAAAAAATATATCAAGGAGCTGCCTCCTTTTTGCACCGGACAGCGATATAAAATCTGTCAGTCCCTAAAACTAACTACATACAACCAGCGGATACGTAATTAGTGCCCGTTTACATGAAGATATGTATTTGTGGCGCTTTAGTGCTAAAGGACCGGGAGTAAAGATGTAAATCAGGATTCGGTAAAGTCAGATTCATTCTAGGTTGTTGAATAATAAATTCATCTTTACAAATGGCACTGGAGCTACTGTATGCAACTTTTTTATGTGTATTCCATTACACGGTAAGAAGAGACAGCAAACTTTGTTTTTTGTTGGATGAAAACAGTTTCCTTAACAAGTCCACTAAAATGGTCAGTTAAGAGTTTATCTTGAATAACCGGAACTCCTTCAAAGTTGCGACACGTATTTTTTTCCAGGGGTACCCATTCTTCTCTTAACACTATTCTTTCTCGCTTTTTTTCTTTTTTCTTTCCAGTTTTTCTTTCTTCTTTCACACAGTTATTCTCGATTTTAACCACAACATAAGAATTTCCTTCAGCTTCCGTTTTTTTCGCCACATTTTGTTTCCACGACCTTTCATCTCTAACTCATTTTTTGCTAACTTTTTTACTTTTATTCTTTCATCACTGTCAGTCATTCTCGGTTAGGGTAGAAATCTCAGCACTTTTGTCTTCTGACAGCCCACGAAGACCGAAGCCTAAGTACCATGTACCGGGGTGTACTGGGGAAGCCCGACTCACGAATTAAACAGAGAAAATCGCCCACCACTAGGTCGGGACAAAAATCAGGATCGTTGTCCGAATCATCAAACTGTTCACATGACCTACTGCGAGACATTTTACTGATTTATAAAAAGAAAGAGGAAATTTATTGGAATTTACTTTTGCTCAACTGATAGTAAAAAACGGCCCACAACTGATAGTAAAGAATGCTCAAAATATGCCAACAGCCTAACACAATAATGACGGCACTACTTCTTTATTGTTTGCAAATTCAACATGTGTTAATACTACAAGTGCCGCATCGAAGCGGCAGAAATATGATCTAACTCGGTGCAAAAATGGGGTAGCTCCGGAGCTGCCTCCTTTTTGCACCGAATGAAAGTAGGAGGTATAGGAATATTCCATATAACCCTGGTACAAATGAAAGAATCTACCTCGTTGTTGCCCCAAACGATGGAGCATCCTTTTGTTACCGTGTTGCGCTGTAAAACTAAAAATCATAAAAAAATGGAGCTACCTCGTTTTTGCACCGGTGTCTTCAATTGCAACTATGAAATATTATAGTTCCTTTATAAAATCAAACAATTACTTGAAATAATTTATTTAAACGACGTTCAATTACCAAGTCAGCAGTATCGAGGTTTCTGACCTAAAGTCCACGCTCCTAAAAAAGGGGGGAAATTGCTGACTGGGTAATGGGGTGATCGCAAAAACAAGAGTCGGAAAGGACACTAGTGCACCATCCTCGGTCCGATACGTTTGTGATTGTGATAGATTGTAGAAGAAATGATCTTCAAATATTTAATATAAGTAATAGAAAATTAAGTTGTCTTTCGAGAGTAATAACATAAATCTGTCTTTTGTTTGTCATTGAATGTTCCTATTTTAGTAAATAAACGATTTAAGTTTCAAACTAGTTAAGGTTCCGTTACCTCTATGCCCTTAGTTACACCCTTAAAATAGGGCGTGACAATATTTTTATTTTACGAAAATAAGTAAAAGGTAAGTTTTCATTGCAATATTATCTTATTTCTAAGTGTTTTGGTTATTTAAGTTTATTGTTTAGATTATTTTACGTATTTATAACATGCTAATATATAATTTAGATTCATTTTTATGAAAATAACTTTTAAATCTCAAATATTTTATGATGTATGAAAAATCATACGTTGAGCAACTAGATGTTTTTTTCAGGCAAAAATTATATGGCCCAAGCAAACCCAAAGATGCTGAAGAACTACTAAATATTCTGGAAGAGCTTGATTCTGAAAGTGTATTAGAAGAGATAAAAAAGTCTTCAGAAATCCAGTTTGTCCAGTTGACTCTGGCCTATGATGGAGCAGATAGCCATCAGATAGTGACGAAGAATGTATGCCGAGTATTCGTGATGTTGGAAAAGGCATTCTCAGGTAACATGTGGATGTTATACTGACTCAGGGTAATGAATCCGTGGATATTACGGAATCAATATCCAAAGCAGCGTCGGAAGAAATCCCTGATCCACAATTAACTAACAATGAAGAATCGGATCCTGAAGACGAGGTTCCACTAGCAAAAAGATTCAGACACGAGATTTATAAAAAGGAGAAACAAAAGCAAAATCGTATTTGGCAGGAAAAAACTTTTACGCAAGAAACTGGAAAGCAAAAAATTGAAAAGTCTCGTTTACCCGAACTTTGCCAAGAAATAAAAGATAAGAATCTCGATCCCGTGGATATTTTAAAAGTATTCTTTGATGAAACGTTCGTACAATTTATTCGTGATTAATCTAAGAAATATGCCAATTCAAAGGGTGGACACAACTTTCTGGTCTCCACCTCTGAAATGTACATTTATTTGGTAATATTATTACTTTCCGGATATAACAAAGTTCCAAACAGAAGACATTATTGAGAAACAAAAACTGATAGCTATAATTACTTAGTAACCAACAGTATCTCTTGAAATCGATTTGATATGATTCATCGCTACATACACTTCAACGATAATACTAAAATCGATAATCAAAACAAAGTGTATACAATACAACCACTTATTGACCGTATCAATTCAGTATCGCAGAGTTTGTTTCAGCCACTTGGAAAGCATTTTTCTCTGGACGAAGCTATTAGCCCTATTATGGACCTCATCATTTAAAATAATGCATAAAGGGAAAGCCTATAAGATACGGGTTCAAATTTTGATGTCTGACTACGACAGATGCTCCTCAGGGTAATGAATCCGTGGATATTACGGAATCAATATCCAAAGCAGCGTCGGAAGAAATCCCTGATCCACAATTAACTAACAATGAAGAATCGGATCCTGAAGACGAGGTTCCACTAGCAAAAAGATTCAGACACGAGATTTATAAAAAGGAGAAACAAAAGCAAAATCGTATTTGGCAGGAAAAAACTTTTACGCAAGAAACTGGAAAGCAAAAAATTGAAAAGTCTCGTTTACCCGAACTTTGCCAAGAAATAAAAGATAAGAATCTCGATCCCGTGGATATTTTAAAAGTATTCTTTGATGAAACGTTCGTACAATTTATTCGTGATTAATCTAAGAAATATGCCAATTCAAAGGGTGGACACAACTTTCTGGTCTCCACCTCTGAAATGTACATTTATTTGGTAATATTATTACTTTCCGGATATAACAAAGTTCCAAACAGAAGACATTATTGAGAAACAAAAACTGATAGCTATAATTACTTAGTAACCAACAGTATCTCTTGAAATCGATTTGATATGATTCATCGCTACATACACTTCAACGATAATACTAAAATCGATAATCAAAACAAAGTGTATACAATACAACCACTTATTGACCGTATCAATTCAGTATCGCAGAGTTTGTTTCAGCCACTTGGAAAGCATTTTTCTCTGGACGAAGCTATTAGCCCTATTATGGACCTCATCATTTAAAATAATGCATAAAGGGAAAGCCTATAAGATACGGGTTCAAATTTTGATGTCTGACTACGACAGATGCTCCTAAAAGTCCATATTGTGGTGCAGGTGACAAAAAGGAGGGAATCACATTGGTTACTAGTGTGTCGGAAAATTTATGCATTGGCTTTGTACCTAGAGAATCTGTCATATACCTAGATAATTTTTTCAACTCTCTTGCTTTGCTTCACGGTCTAAAAATGTATGATATTTACTGTATAAGAACAATTCGCGAAGACAGAATGGAAAAAGCCCCTATCAAAATTTTTAAAAAATCTGAACGTGGGACAACCTATGTTCTTCAAGACAAAGACAATCAGGTAACCCTAGTAAGGTGGAACGACAACAACCAAGTCACAGTAGCTACAAATATAAAAGAAAATATCTCTTTCCAAGGGTTCATGTCGACGTTGAATCTACTGTAACAATTCCTCAAACTACAGTGGTAAATATGTATCATCAAGGTATGGGAGGCGTCGACTTATTTGACAAAACAAGAGGCTTATATAGAATTCGCATTCGATCCAAAAAATGGTACTGTCCGTTTGTAAGATATTGCATAAATAGCGCTGTGGTCAACATGTTGATTCTATATAGACATTGCCATCCAAAAATGTCTCCACAACTTTATACGACGAATAGTTCTAGCTCTTTTATAAGTCCTGAATATCTAGCCGGCCTCAAATCCAAATGCTCCAGATCTATGTTAAAGGAAGTACGTTTTGATAAAATCGACCATCTTGTTAATAGCCAAAAAACACAAAGAAGATCTGCTAATTGCAGAAAGAGCACTAAGTTTCATTGCGTCAAGTATAATATTGGCCTTAATCCTGCATCATGTTTCAGAAATTATCACACACCTTTACATTAATGCCTATATCTAATTAAGACTCTTGTAATAGTATTTTTAAATACCTGTTATTATGATATGATTTTTGAAATAAAATTTATTTAGAATTTAAATAGACCTTTTTGGCCCAGCGAAATAACATCCTGTGAAAAAAAGGTATAACAATTTTTTTTTAAATAAAAATTGATAGAACTGTTCTAGGAACCTTAAATAAAGTGAATTTACATTAAAAAAAAAACATTTAAATTCGAAAAAAAAATAACTCGGGCAGCATTGAAACTATCAATATTGAAAATCTTTATCGTGAAGTTCCTGATGTAACTTAATATGGTACGGCGCCTTGTTCGATTTGCCGTTGACTGTGAAGCTGATTTACGGCTACTAACTTGGGAATTCTCCTGAACTTGTAACAGCATTTCGAGTTCATTCTCACCATTTGTAGCTATTTAATTGACAACTTCACGTTTTGAATGTTCCAAACTGCCGGTTGAATCATTCCATTATAGTTCCATTAAATTTTGAAAACTTTGATAATTAAAAAACAAGGCAAATTATAAGCTCTTGTCGGTGCCCACAGTGCCGGGAACACACTTTCATCACGGCACGGCACGTCACGAGCTAGCGCGTGCCGTGGCTTCAACTTCACAGAAAGAAATCTTGGATAAAATCAACTCAATAGCATGCTAAATCAATCAGATCCAGGATTGATATAGCGCCTATCACAAATTAAATTAAAATCATTTAATTATTTGATTGACTTTGTGCCTAAGTTAAAGTTTATCATTATTAAATAAATTTAAGCAAATAGGTTTTATAAACTTTAGCGCAAATGGGATTAATATTATGTTATTGTTTGATAAGATTTAACATTATCTGATCGTATAAAGAAAAGATTGGATTGATTTAAATTAAAATTTGATTCATATTAGTAACAATTGGGAACAAATTAGTAAATATATGCTACAATATACTAAACATTTTCTTGAATCTATCATTTTGTTTTATTATATTAAACATATTTAGGATGCTTTTTACTTAAACATTAGGTAAATGTTAGTTAATTTTTATTTAATTTATCTAATATTTTTATAAATTATAACCCACAATTTTATGCGATCTAGCTAATACTTGATAAAGTTTGGTAAATATTTAAATAAGATGTATTTATTTGAAAATAATATATACTACATTTTTATTAAATATAGCGTATTGTATGAATGAATTTAGCAGAAGCTTGACAGAGACTATTTATAATCTGATTGATTTTAGCAACTTTTAGGTAAAATCTAGCCAATAATTGATACAATTTATTTAATTTTTAAATGAAATATATCCATTTTCGAATAGCTTTTACTACATACTTAATCAAATCTAGCTAATTATGTTACTGGATTAAGCAGTAGCTTAATAGAAATTATTAATAATTCGATTGATTTTAGGAAAATTTAGGTCAAATTAATTGATAATAAATAATATTAAAATTATCAAATTCTGTCATAATTTAAATAAATATTATGAATACAAATTATTAAGTAATAAATTTTATAAATATGTACCATTGTAACAAATAACAAATCAAAAACACTAATTGTATTTTTAAAATACATTTCAAAAATAGAATGTGATAGAATCAGCGGTTTACTGATAAATTTGTTGAAGTATTTTTAAAAACTTTTGCTTTAGGGGCTGATAATTATAAATGTTAAACAATAAATTCGATTCAAAAATTTTAAAGGTTATTGAGTTCAAAAATTAAAGATTTTACGCTAATGTTCCCATTAAAGATTGGTAGTTCCCAATTGATATCTTGTCCTACTTAATACTCTATCTACTCTATCATTTTATTACTTATATTACCATCTAATTCGCTTTAATAATGGGGCAAATAAAAACCACCAATATTTATATCAACATTTATTCATTTTAGTGAGATGCAGTACAAAATTTAAATTGATTTTTAAATATTAGAAAAAATCATATTTATTTATATATGTAAGTTACATTTAAAATTAGCTCATAGCTGTTACTGAGCAACTAAATTAAAGAAAATTGAGGTTAGTTTTAGAAGAAAAATATTTTACACCTTCGTATACAAAATTAACCATTATAATATTAGGTAGTATTTAAACTTCTACTTAACTACGACTTAACAATCTATTTTGCTAAAATATTCACATATTTTATTTCATTTTAGTAAGTAGTCAGACTATTAATAAATAATAATAATAAGTAATATTTTTTTGATCTCAGTTGGCAAATTCAGCCTTCCTCTCAGATATCGTTGACCTCAACTTTTCTTCTACAACAACCCAAGGTTCAGTGTGAAACTTTAACCAGATTTTATTTTCTGAAGGAACAGCTGGAGCTAAAATAGGAGAAATGTTATTTTCTATTTTAACTTATTTTTTTCTTAGTATAAGGTATACACTGTTACAAATAATAGAGCGGGAGTAAACTGGAATAATTTTTTTATGATTCTATGCATTTTTTATAAGCTGTTTCTAGAATAAGAACAGTTCAGGTTTGCCAGATGTCTTCTATGTTTAGTTTTTGGGTAAGGTGATAGTTTTTTAACTGGTTTTTAGTAGTTGCATTGGCTCTGACTGGTTTATAATTTTTCTGCAAACCAGGCTATTTCTACCGAATATTATTTCTACCGAGTATTTTTTAGCTATTTAAAGATATCTGGAAAATTTAATTTAATTTAATATTTTTAAAGATCTAGTTCAAAATATGCTTAAGTATCGACAAAAACTATTTTCCCTTATACTTTCATATAAATGTCTCATAATGTACATGTCCACCATTTTTTGTATAAACGGCATAATATTAGGCATATTTGATTGGTAAACAAAATTTCCCAAGAAAAGTTGAAATGTTCATGATTTCTTAATATATAATTATATCTACAGAGAGGTAACGTGTCAAAAGGAAGCAATTTTGAGTGCTATATATTTTTTTATTCTGGCAGCCGTGGGTCATATTTTGCCTCATTGTACCGGTCCCCTACACTAACTAAGTGGAACGTTCTCTATTACAACTTACTATATTCAGGTTTAGATAAGTTGCTTGTACTATTTCCAATTTTTCTTTTTTTCTCTCGTGGAAAAAGGTTCCCTTTTCTTAACTTAGCAGCCATGTTTTTATAAGCCCAATAGAGTTTTCCACCAGGAACATTTTATGCGTCTTTGTAGTAATAGGAACTCTGTAAAGGATTACAAGGTAGTAATTAGAGTACCACTTTTTTTGTAAAAAAAATCTTACCTTCGATTCCAGTGGAAATATTTCACATATATCGTTACTTATTTTAACGAACTCACTTTCGTGCATAAATTTATCTGCATTTATGTAATGTCGAACAATTTCTTGGATTAAGGTGTCCCGGCAAAAAACGCTCAGGCGCCCATTATTATCTTCCATTGCTTTTTTAATTTTTTGCCCATCTTTGCTTAAATAGGCACGTAGATCCTATAAGGAAAGATTGCTTTTATTTATTTATCAAATTTAGATTATAATAACTATACTCACAAAGTCACTGGGGGATGGTGCATCCCGATCATCAAGAGATTGATCACTTGATGATGATGAGTGATGATTCATGAAATCATAAATTTTTTTGAGGAAAATATTATTGTCGGGTGCGTCCAAAGAGTTAGGATAACCTATGCCCTGAAAATAAAGTACTTATATTATTTAAAAAATGGCCAATAATAAGTTTTGTCCCAGTTTACTACGTTCAAAACTCGCCATTCAGTCAAATGTTTTCTAAACATAATTTTTAACTCCAGTTCGTTAGAGCTAAATAGCATATCTAGGTCCCTTTCAGTCATATATCTAAATGCATTTAGGGTGTAGATGCCTGCCTCTGTAAACAATTAAATAAAAAAACCTAAATTTTTACAAACCAGTGATATCTAGCTTTAAACCCCTTCGTAAAAGCTACAACACATTACTCATGCATTTCCAGGTATAAAGCAAAATTAACTAATAGCTTTTTAAACAAAAATCAACGAGTACAAGGCTTAGTTAAAATGATTTTACATGATTTATTGTATTGATTGATTAAATTATGATTTCGTGTATTGTGTAGCTTTTCGTGTATTTCTTGATAAAGTTGAAGATTCCAACAAAAATTCCTTTATTTTTTTTTTATCTGAGACAGACCACGTAGACTTCAAGCCTAAGTACTAACGTACCGTGAGTGTCTGAAGAAAAGGGAAATGTAATCTATTGACACGGGATTTAAAGGATTGGACGTTTGGAGGGAATGGGAAAACATCTGCAGACAATTTGTTTCATAATCTGGAGACCTTAAGTATGAATGAGAGAGAGAAGTGAGATGTTCTAGGCTTGTGTAGCTGGACAATAAAGGGAGACATACGTAACGCGCCTCATGTTGTTCTGTTAGGAACAGTCAAGGGGGGAATTATATCTATAAAGTTATGTGGACTATCTGGTCCACATAACATTAAACAGTTGCGCTGGCGTCCTAAAATACACGAAACACAAAAACCTACACAAAAAAACGGGTATTAGTTGGAAAGAATATACAAAAGATTAACTTACTAGTTATTCTGTCGAATAGATTGGGCATACCCCATTCTTGTAAAAAAGAAATAATTTCATTGTTGTTTAAGCTATTGTTTAAATTGTCGAAACTTAGATCAGTTAGGGTTGTATGCCCTTGTTCTTCTCCAGTTCCATTGGAGTAATTTATATTTTGATTAGCAACTAGGGTAGCCCTGGGGCTATTTGGCAGGAATCCTGAATATTCATCCATTTAAAGCTACATACGTCAAAACAAAATTAATTTGATTTTAAATAATAATATTATATTGTTATTAGGGATATCGATAACTATTGATATATGAAAAAAATCGAACCACTCTCTTATTAGGCATGGAAATCTGAAAAACCGAATTATATTTGACTGCACGCCACTTTCGAAAAATAAATTTTCAAGTCAATAACATTTTTTCATTACTTTTACATACATAGGTACTCCTATAGTACACTCCTACCATACAGTGTGTCTATGGATGGAGTTTGAAAGAGAAAAATACTTTATTATCGATTTTATCAAAAAAGTCATTCTTTATAAAAAGTTCTGCTTGTCAAAACAATTAGTTTATCATATAAAAATTTTAGATCAAATATGCAGGATGTTAATAAAATAGTAAAACATGAAAGAGAGAAGTAGGTACTATCATTTATTATTTTATACAAAACTTTTATAAAAGAAAGTTGTTTATAATGTAAAATAAAGACTAGATACAAATTTGAAATAAAAATTCTAAGATTTAAATTTATTTTACATCGCTTCTTTGGTGAAATTTTTTGAAAATATCGTCACAAAATCAGAATACTGACAGACCAAATAAGATGCTGGCATAACAGTGACGTTTACTACATCGACTATCTTAATTTTTTTGTCAAATGAAACGCAATTACACACAACCGTTATTATTATTCCAAATTTATATCTTAAAATTTTTATTTCAAATTTTATATTTACTCTTTGTTTTAGGTTATAAACAACATTGTTATATAAAAATTTTGTCTAAAATAATAAATAATGGTACTTCTCTCTTGAAGCATTTTCATGTTTTCCTAATTTATTAACGCCCTGTATAATTAATTTTTTTATATGGTAAAGTTATTTTTGGACAAGCAGAACTCTTTACACAGATTGACTTATTTTTCGTAAAATCGATAATAAAGATTTTTTTCTCCTTTCCAACTCTGTCCATGGACACACTGTATAATAATATGTGAAATTATGATATCAAAGTATAAATAAATGTTAACCCCGTTTTAAGTATCACACAAAACTAATTAATATAGAAGCTTGTATTCTTTCTATATCGATTAATAATGCTGAGGTACTACTTTGTACATATACCATCAAGGGCGTCTATATGGGGGGGGGGGGGGTAATGGGGGTAATTACCCACCCCCAAGAAATATCTGAAAAATATTATTAAAAGTAGCCTGTGTGCATTACACACATTTTAGCAAAAACTGCCTACTGAAATTACTCCCCCCCCCCTCCAAAGGGAAAAATATAGACGCCCTTGTATACCATCCACCTTTAATAAACCTAACTATCCATTATTCGTAAGAATATTGCTTCCTTTTGACAAACCACAACCAAAGGGGACTAAAAAATAACTTACCTACTTACTGAGTAAAATACTGAAGAAACTAACACACAGATACAGAAAAAATACTTTATTGCGAAGCACACTACACGAGTTACTAAGAGCAAATAAAGTGGAATACCCGCCAAAGAAGTAGATGGCCGTTTAGCCGTTAAGAATTTATAAAGCTCGCGCTAAATTCAATCTTTGTTTTCTTAATTCTATCAATATTTTACTGATTTTATTCTTATGTGATAGACTTAAGCTAACATAAGATAAACATACTAAAAGAAAAAATGGATTTTAGCACACATTGGATGCATTTTAACTAATATGTTACAGGCATTTTCTAAAAGTTAGTAAATTATTTGACTGATTTGACAGACACTTAGACTTGTAATAATCTAAAATTTGATAGATCTTATCATAGTAGAGTTTAACTTTTACTGCATTCCGATAAATTTTAGGAAACAAATTACAAATATTAATAAATAAATAACAGAAAAATGTTTAAAGAGAAAAGCCTTGTGCGTTGTAGGGTTGCCGACCGTCCTGTTTTCCCAGGACACGTCTTGGTTTTCAAGGTGTCCTGGGGTGTCCTACATCATTTTTAAGTAGCATCCTGGGTTTTTTAACCGCGGAAGTGTTGCTTTTTCATGTTATTTTAACTAGTTGTGAGTTCATTTTGTATATAATTTGAAGAGAAATTCATAAAAAATTGTGATTAAAATATAGTTCACTTTAATTTACCGTTTACATCGCATATTACCACAGACTATAAAGAATATAGACAAATTCTTGAATACACCGAAATGGGACCGAAAGCGGGTCTCCCTTGCAACATTTGGGTGGGGTTACTGGTTTATGGGGTAGAAATTTGTTTGTTCACCATTAAATGTATACAGAGTACGTATGTGTACATACATGACAAACAAATTCCCAAGTTATACACCAGTAAACCCCCTAAATGTCTCAAGGGAGACCCGCTTTTTGGTCCATTTTTATTACACGCCAGTGATCGTCTATGTATTATTTAGTCTATGCTATTACTATCTACTGTTCTTGTACTGCGTCCTGTTTTAAACCAAAATGTCCTGGTGTTTCCACCTTCAAATCCTGGTTGTCAAAATTTGGAGATGGCGACACCTCAACACCAGTTTAGGGTGCTGTAGCGGCAAAAATTAAAGTGTCATTGTCACAGACAGACAAAAAATATTTTATAAATAATTAAGACTGTTTCGTCTTTATTTTATACCTTCATTTAATAACTTCATTCCGTGAAGGAAGTTCCGTGTAAAGTCTTTCGCAAATTATTTTTAAGTATATACAACTTTATTACTTGTTTTATATGACTCAATCTAAAATATGATAATAATAATGATAATAAATTTTTTAATATTAACTAGAAGTATTTTACAAGCATACTATAGGTTTTGCTATTGCTAAGCAGAACTTTAATGAGATTAATCAAATTTTTGTTTGACTTAATAACTTATTAAATAGATTTTAACAAACGTTTTTTTCTACAATGTTAAAGAAAATTTTCACAAAGTCAGTATATGGTTAGATTGATTTAAACACATTTTGTATAGAAATTATAAAATTACCTGTAATTTCTAAATAGTGAGATAATTTTAATAAAATACTTGATAATATTTAGCAGACAAGCAATACATGTATTTATCGTAGTATGCTGATATTAATCATTGGTGTTTATTAGAAGATCTGTCTTATTCGGCTAAATTCAAACAAAATTTGGATCGTCTTAATCTTTTCAGATTAAAATTTAACTAATTGCTCTATATTTGGGCTTTTACTGAATCAGTAAAATGATTTGATTGTTTATATCAAATGATTTCTTTCCGTGTTGAAGCTGTGTGATTTAACATTTATTTTTATTTTGTTTTATATGGATGGGAAACACACATATCGTACGCTTTAGCACGGCCGACACGGCAAGCTGACGACACGGCAAGCTGACGTCACACAACACGCGTGCCGCAACATGCGGTTTATTTGTGGAATTCCACAATTTCCACACGCGTGCTGGATAGAGAAGCAACAAAAAACTAAAATTTGCTGCATGTATTCAGTTCTTTTTAATGTTTTTTTTTCTAAAAAATGCGTCTTTTCTAGAAATCTTATCTTTAATCAAGTCATCCAAAAATTTAAATTCCTCTTTTACACATCCTAAAATAGATATGAAATATTTGTTGATCAGATTCCAGTTCTTGGACGAGACGATGGAACTTGCTCAATTTTTCCTTTTTTGATTGACTTCGTGCACCTATATTGCTCTGTGACTTGCTTTATTTTTCAACATATAAGGGGTGTTACAATTTTTTTTAGGACAAGTTCTATATCTAAGAATATGAAAATAGGTTTATATGAATATGGATTCTTAATAGATTTTTTTCGAGATACAGGGTGTTTAATATATTTTTTTAATTTATATTTAGATTTAGAGCATGTATTCAAGCATGAGGAAGCCATTTTCAACATCTACTATAACTTAAATCAAAAAGCACTGAACAAAATTGTGAAAAAAAATCATTTTTATTATTTGTTTTTATTGCAAGATATAAATTAATTGCAAGAGACACGGTTTACGCAGAATTAATTGGGCTTTAGAAAATTCAATGGCGTGCTATTTTCCTCGCTAAAAATAGTGACTTACCAGCACACACGCCACTGATGAAAGTACATTAGAAAATACATTTTTGCACGTAAATGTACCCTTTGATTAAATGCTGGCGTGTACCAAAATTCATGTCAATATCTTAACACATTTTCGAGAAATTAATAAAAAAAACATTTAAAACAGAAAATATTAAACACCCTGCATCTCGAAAAAGAAGCGTTTGAGGATCCATGTTAATATAAACTTATTTTAATATTTTTAGCTGTGGAATCTGCCCTTAAAATTTTTTAACATCTTTTTGTAACACCCTGTATACACATATTGTCACCTTTTCTAATATCTCTTCGTAATCGGAAGAATCGGTACTAATAGCACATTCCATTTTTAACTGACTATCTACGACCTAAACAATATGACCTATATATATTTAGGCAAATTTATTTAGTTATTGTTTCGACAAACCCACTCAGTTAAAGTGCCGAGACTGGAGGATATTCTGTATGCCAAGTGTGTGTTTCCAACCTCAAATTTTACGACACGCCACGGAACGCGCTAGCTTGTGGCGTGGCGTGCCGTGCTGAAAGTGTGTTACCGGCTTATAATCAGCAGGACCCGAACTCTGTAAGTTTTGAAGAAAGCAATAGCGATAGAGATAGGTATAAGGAGAGGATTGCCATCTCTATATATGTTTTCTACGACTGTGTCACGACTCAACCGGTGATAGCCGAATCAATCTCCAGAGTACAAAATTAGAAAGCGATCAAAATCGTTGTCTCTTTTTTTGTTATAGAGTTCGGCTGCAGATTTCCCGCTTTCAGGTAGTCGGCGCTGAGGGGCCTAAAATTTATCTTGTTTTTTTAAATTATCAATAACAATGTGCTTTTGTAAATTTCACCTTTGCTCCAGGATTAGGTATAAGCTACACTTTAATTTCTGGCTACATAGTCTAAATTAAAGTAGTAATTCATTAGTTTACGTGACTGCACTGGATAAAATACTTACGTCCAGTTGCACAAACAATTTAATCACGAATTAAACTAATTAGACACTTGTAATGTGACAGCATTCATGTTAACGTCATTGCCAATGATGATTCTAAACGTCATTTAAATTTACTACATGATTAAAAGTTTTGTGCAACCCGCTGTTAACTTTTAAAAATATCCCGACAATTTAGAACATCCTTGACACGAACTACCGAGGGAGGATATTACTCCTATTTAGCTGCATTTTACACTTCGAGTTTTATTTCATGTTTTCTAACATATTCTTCCGAAGTCTAACTTGTCTAAGGGACCGGCAAATCAAAGCTTTATTGCTTAATTGAATAGGAAACAAAGATTTCTGATTTGTTAAAGTTTTGATACGAAGTTCTAGAGGGATTTATACCTATTTAAACCCTCAATATATGACTAATACACAATATCCGTTACCACTTTTATTTTTACGCCGCTATTGCATATTTATGGCTAGTAGTCCTTATTGTTGTAACTTGCTTTTCCCTAAGGATCTTCTCATTACACCTTTACCAGGTAATCAAGATGTTCTGACCTGGGACGGCAGATCTTATTAGTCGCTTTTAGCACAATCGTACAGGGGGTTTCTTCTCGCAAGTTAGCCCTGGTTTACTGGACGCAGTGTCTGTAGAATCGAAGGAAATCCAGGAATTCTGATATATTAAAAGATGTTAAATGGACGCCAGACTGTGAAAAATTTGAGCAAGTAGATCAAAATTCCAAGACTGGTTCTCAGTCAAACTGTTTCCTACCTCCCATTGTCACACTGAAAATCAACCACTACTCTGCTTACCGACACATATATTAAAAAAATAATAACATAAGTGCTCACCACATCTGGTGTCGACAAATCAGTCACTTCAGCCGAATCTACTAACTGTCTTCTATTGAAGCGCTATCTTTTGTCTATTCACTTCTCTGACATAATCATATAAAAATTATAAAAAAACTCTGTAATATTATCGATCACCAAGCACTGAAGTACACACAGTATACCTATTATAGGAAACTATATACTATAAAACCCTATATAAAAGACTGTAATCATGTTGATCACTTAGAACTCCTAAGAACAGACAACGTACTAGGAAGCTATATGCTGGTGTAATAAATATCCTAAAAAACGCAATCTACTCAGCAGTTGCAATCCAGCAAACTGGCTTAACTATCCTGCAGTACATCCATGTACAAGGAAACTATACTGTCCTACAGACACCAAATAAAAAACTATACACTGTCCTATGGACGTCGTAAATTGAACTGACCTAACAGTTATACACAGTACAGCAATAATATGACCCGCACTGAGACAAAAACTATAATAATTGTCCTATATAGACACTCCAAGTATAAACTGACTTGCAGTCACTGAAAACTTCCTAGACTACTAATGTGCCTAGACTATAAAACTGTACCACAGATTACATACATTACTTTGGCCCTCTAACGTTGTTGCTTGCAACAGATTTGGTCCCATGGACTTAGTCTTTCTCGTAGCAAACTTTAGTAATCTTTCTTTAACTTAACTAGCTTGGTTATCTTTACATAACAAACTTCTCTTTTTAGCTGAACAAACTTGGGTAGTACTGAGAGCTGAAAACAAAGAAAAAACCCCAATCAACTCTGCCGCACCCTTATTTTTTGTCTCGACAATAATTTGTCGACTACTAATTTGAAATACGGAGTGTATCATTTAAATGCATAATATATTAAAATTTACCTTGAGATGTTTTTAGAGCTTTTAGCTTAACAAATTTTTATAATATTCACTAGAACTATACCAGCATTTTTCTACAAAGCTACCCTTCCAATGTATTAAAAGGAAGAGAACCGCACCCTCTAATTTTTACTTTATATATTCCTTTTTTTATTTACATACATCAGACTTCTGGCCAATCAGAACTTAAATCTGCTACAACGTAAACCAAATCAATACTAAATTTTATCTACAAAGAAAACCATTCGGCACTTTACACACTCTAGGAAATCGTCTTTATCATTCGGACAATTACAACATCAAAATTATCCCGTTAAAATATACCTACATTTTGTTATCGATTACTTCCAGTCTCTATAAATCACTTTTACTTTCTTTCTGGAGTTTCTAAAGCTCCGCGAAGGTACGCAGCTAAGGGAGTGTCTACAGTTCTTACTCCTATTGTTCAACTAAATCCGAACTACTATTTTTTTACAATACAAGAATATAATACAAAAACATAAAGGGATTTCCTTAAGTCTAAACATATAAGATCATAATATATCTAAAAAAACAAATGCCCCAATAACAAACGACATTACAAAACCTGTTCTAGAGTACCCACACTACTCCACACCATAATCACACGTTAATAAAACGCGCAAAGCGCAAAAGACAAACTGCAAATATGGGTCCAATTCAGGTGCGTTCGTAAGAAAGAGAATGGTGGAATTCATTACATTCTTTAAAACTCTATGTAACGGGCAAATTAACAAGTTACATTGTATATAACATTCTGTTAACAAGAAGGTGGCGCAGTCTAAAATATTTTTTTCTAATTATGTTTATTGATTATTCAGTTTATGAGTTAACTTAGGGCCCATTTTCGTAATATTTGGTGGATGCGCCAGGTATATAATTTGTTAGGGTTTGCTGTTGTATTTGTGTTGTTTTTTTGCGGATTGTACAATGTACATGCCGAAGAAACTACCTCTCCAGTCGGAATAAAAATAACCCATATACCTTTCCGTGATGTAAGCTTCCCCTACTTGCAAAGTTTTATCGCGATCCGTTGCTACGATGAGACGTGCCAGAGTAAAAAAAAAACAACAAATATATTTTCACATTTATAATACAGGTAATGATAATTTAGCCTCTCAGTGCATAATATACTTTTGTCTAAACTAGAGTAATATTATATTAGACTACATCACTGGAAAAAGATAATATGGAATGCATTCCACGCCACTGTTAAAAAATACTCAGACAATTTAGAACATCCTTTACACGAACTACCGCTGTGTAGGTATTACTTCTATTTAGTTTCATTTCACGCTTCGAGTGCCTCCTTATTTCAGACATCTTTTCTAACACATTCCGTCCATTTAACTTGTCTAAGGGACCGGCAAATCTAGCCTTTATTGCTCAACTAAATAAGAAATCGATTTTTCTGATTTATTAAGGTTTTGATTCGAAGCTTGAGAGGGTTTTATACCTATTTAAATTGAAAAGTTGTAAAAAAAGGACTTTCTGGGGTTTGAAAAGAAAAGGCTAAAAATGGATTTCAGTATTCAATGTGTATATTAATACTGAGTAGTCTTGTCATGAGGAGAAGATGGTTGTGACCCTTAAAAGGAATATCAGTGGGCCTTTTGTCAATGGATTTTTTTGTTCTGATTTTAGATGTATAAAATATCGAAGCAGTTTTATAATGTAGAGTGATTGCCACGAAAGTGGGTTATTTTGAAGCTTGTTTTATTATTTTCTGCTTGTAACATTCGTTACTGTTACGTTTTCCAGTGGTTCGAGTGCTGATTGAGTTTCGGCTGCTTTCGCGCATGGGCGAATGAAACGCGTGAATTCGCGACAGCATGAACTTAAGGTAGAAGTATTGGTTATGCCGTCTTAGTCGACGTTTATAACTGTTGAGTCGTCATTTTTCCGATGTCATTCTGAAAGGCTGAAGGAATAAAAGACCACTTTCCCAATGGAAATTAAAATTTAGTTTCATCCTTCGTGACAATACAGATAATTTTTGTTATTGACTCTAAAAGGGTTTTCTAATTTTTGTATTTACGTCTAGGAGACTCATTATTGCTTCTTTTTGGGAAAACCCCAGCTTAATTACCTAATAAATTATTTATATGATTAATTATTGCAATACGTCTTTGCACGATTTTCCTTTGAGAGCAAGTTAAGATGCTTCGTAGACTAAACCTTTGATGTTTTTTGACCGCTCTGCACTCTTAAAAATGAGTTGGCGTTCCTAACTTATTTTCATTTGTTGCAATACTTAAGTTGTTGGAAATAAGTATTTTTAGTTAAAAGAGCAAAAATATTGGCTTTATAAGTTTTCCTTACATTTAAAAACAGCCACTATAACACAAGAAAATAAGTTGCATGATATTAGTTGGGACAAAATATTAATTTTGTTACTTGAGTTTTAATTTTATTATCAACTTATTAAACAGTTATGATACCTTCGCTTATATTTCCATTAAATAAAAAAAAACATTCGTGGTTACCTATACAAAAAATTAGGGACGCTAAAACGATTTAGTTGTCACAACAAACTTCTTAGCATTATTGACTAATAATTTAACTTGGCAGCAATGCCTTCTTAGTTGTGAGCACAGGTGCTTCCCCACACATACATACATGAGTGGTGTCAGCCGGTGGCAGCAGGTCAATTAGCAGACTGAGCAGACATTTTTATTTTTTTGGCTACTGTTTTATTGCGTCGTGCTAGTGTTTTGTGTTAAACGTTGCGAGTACGGGCATTAATTTGGTGTTATTGAAAGTATTTTAGTAAGCAGTCAAAACTATATCTGTTTTATGATAAAAAAAATTTGAACCAGTTAATTTTAATGAACATTTTTTAGCATGTGAAGCGACATCTACAAATTTTTCTAGCCTATTTTTGTTCAAAATATTTAGTGTGTAAACCCAGTTCTTCAATAGAAATAAACGAATTGGTTCTAATTAGTTCTCAGCCTTAGTTTAATGCTTTAATTCTTTTAGCGTTTATTTAGGAAATAGAATATATTTATGTTCATTTTGTTATCGTTCTCAGGCTGTGCAGAGACTCAGAAATAGCGTGGTTATTATAGTTTTTTTTATTAAACAAGTTGGACTTTCTTGTCCAGCCTACATTACATTTAGTATACACTTTAGTTGAGATGCTTTGTAGAGTTTCTGGTTATTTTTTATAGTTATAGTAATCTATAAAGCCAAATAAAGTACTTTGTTGAACATTTTTCTACTTGATTATTTCATACCTTTTTTAACTTCATAAAATAAGATAAATCAAAATTAAAGTGGTTGTAAAACAAATGTAAACAAGTTTTGAAAACTTCATCAATCATACCGAAAATGTGGATTGCAAAAAAAAAATTGTCAGATTCCATGCACTATTAATTTTTATTCAAACCGCAGAACTGGACTTAATACTCAAGAAGATTTACGCAACAAATATTTAACGCCCTCGAGCGTCCAAATTGTAAACTTTTTAAGATTATGACAATAAGGTTTTTTCATCCCAAAGTCGAGTTGTACAATATACCAAAATATTAGACAAATATGGTAAACTTCATTTTTTCTCATTTATCAAGTTCTCATTAGTGCAATGAAAAAGTAATAATTACTCTTTAGATGAATATTGTTATGACCAGCTTTATTACTAAACATAATTTTAAAACAATGTATGTTTATTAATTAAATTGGTCATAACAACCTTCACCTATGTTAGAAAAGTTAATCAAAATTAGTATAAATCTTAGTATCAGTAACAAATATTTCAATTAGTGTGAACCCAACCATTACTCCATGCAACTAAAATTAAATGCTTCTTTAGACAACATATTTAGCTGTTTTAACTACATTTTTTAGTTCTGCTTACTAATAAAGTAGGTCATAACAACCTTCGCCTATGTTAGAAAAATGAATCTAAATTAGAGTGACAACATAAATCTTAGTATAAGTAACATATATTTCAATTAGTTTGAACCCAACCATTAGTTAGTGCAACTAAAACTAAATGCCTCTTTAGTTTACATATTTAGCTGTTTTAACTAGTACCACAGGCAATATCTGCAACAATTTTGTTTGAGTTGTGATGACTTAAGTTTTGAGTCCGTTTCACAAAAAGAAAAGGCTGTATTGACTAAATTTTAGTCATCACTACCAACATATTTTTAAGAGTGTGGAATATTGTTTGGAGAGACCTTGCACATGTGTCCCTGTTTAAGCCTCTTGAGGTAGATTAGTGAAGGAGTGCGCTCCACAAAGAATACTTCTCAGTTTAGGAATTGAAACTTGATGTTTCAAGGTTACATCACCATCAAGATAAGTACTTAATTTTATAATAAAAAGTAAAAAGTTTTGAATAATCACTTTAAAAAGAAAACTGATTTAAGATCACTATAAAGGCGCAGCAACATCCTAGAGCTAGCTAAACAATTATCATTTTCCTTTTCATTAAATACATTAGATTCATATTCTACGATGCCTTGCTTTTCTTATAGATTAAGAACCAGCGACCGCCAGACATACGTTATAGTATCAAGCCTAAGATTTTTTCTGTAGGTGTACACTGTAGTAGGTAAGAACGTTTGGATGCTATGAAACTTGAGTCGAGGAGGGCTTTGACAGGTAAAGTACTTCCTTTTTAAGTAGAAAAGTGACTTTTCTGAGAGCAATAAAAATAAGTCTAACTTAAAAATAATTCATAATATTATTATGTATCCTATAAAAAAGTTAAAAGCCATTTTTGTTGTAGCTATAGTATGCTAACTACTCAATATTTCTAAACTTCAGTGGAAATATTTGTAAAGTTTATTTACAAATGGAATTCTAAAGAAGAAAAAACAAAGTTTGGTGTGATTTTTTAAAAAATGCCTAATTATGCCTAAGTTGTTACATACATTAGAGGATTACACAACTCTTATACCGGGTGTCCCAAGGGGGTGGCTCGCCCCTATAACTTTTTTGTTTTTTAAGATAAAAAGATATAATTTGGACTGTGTTTGTAAGAGATAAAATTGTATTTTTTAACAGATGACTTGACCTTTTCCAGCTTCCGGTTTAACCGGAAACGAAATCAACTTTTAATTTTTAAATGGGACACCCAGTATTTTTTTCTTGTTTTTGACTCAGAGTAACATTCTGAATACAAATATGGGCCATTGGTCACTTTGTGTCAAGTAAAAAAAGTATTTTTCCAAAATTTATTTTTTAGTCTAGAGTGCTATGAGAATGTTAAAGTCGTTTATTTCAGTTTAAAAAAAAAGGGAAAAATTGCGTTTTCCTGTTTTTATTCATAATGTTCAAATTATGTGCAATTTAATTTT
Organism: Philopedon plagiatum; assembly: GCA_963971165.1. Taxonomy (NCBI): domain Eukaryota; kingdom Metazoa; phylum Arthropoda; class Insecta; order Coleoptera; family Curculionidae; genus Philopedon; species Philopedon plagiatum. Next base: position 38,596,676 of record OZ020191.1, on the reverse strand, counting down.
CAAATTTATTTTACCCGTTTTTTTTAAATGGGAACATGGTGGCTCGTGCAGTTAGAATAAAAGAGCATTTTATTACGAATAATTTGATATCCCACATTATAAGGTTTTAACTCAACTACTCCTAAAAGACTAAAAAAACGTTACCCCTACGTTGAACCAATGCATTGTTCCATAAATGGATTTTTATAGCGTTTAGTCAAGATAGTAGGTCATGACTGAGAGGATAATAATAGTAATGTCGTGAAACAACCGAACTAAGGTGGCTTTGAAACCAAATGTCTATTGAATGTGGATTTTTGTTGTCAGTATTGTTTAATACTTTTGGAATTTCTAATCTACAAGATGAAAAATTATTCAAGAAGTGAAAAAATTGACACATGCTTTTAGTTTTTGGTGAGTGTAGACAAAAGTAAACTGATGCAGTTCGACTTTACACCGAAAGATATCCTGAACGCCGTCACCCGACACGTCATTATTTCTTAAAGCTAGTCCAAAAATGCGCAAATAATAAAAATGAACCAGTTATAATTAATCAGTGAAGAAAAAGAAATTGACGTCTTGGCATACGTGCCGGTAAATATTAATGCTTTAGTTAGGGAGATCTCTTTAGTGTGTCAAACTTCCAAATCATCTACATGGATATAATAAATAATATCCGTTGCACCAACATCACCAAAGCCGTTTTACGAATTTGGGTGTTTTTAACAGAAATACCAAACGATACTGAGGTCAAGAAAACTTACATCGGATGGAGGAAGGCAATTTTCAGGAATGTTTTGGGTTTAATTGTCGGGTCGGGATTCTTGGCGACAGGATTTTAGGTCCTATAATCTTTGATGGGCACTTAACAGGGGAAAGATATTTAAATTTTCTTACCCAAGAAGTTGAGCAGCTTCTTGGCGAAATTCCAATGATTAATCAAGAAAACCTATGCTTTCAACAAGATAACGCCCCTCCTCATAACATAGGAGCAGTGAGGGATTACCTAAATTATACTTATGGTGAAAAGTGGATTGGAAATAACGGTCCTGTTAGGTGGCCACCAAGGTAAAACCGAACTCAGTTATAAATTTATAATTTTATTTATTTCATTTTCCAAATATTTCAGGTCACCTGACCTCACCCCTTTAGATATTTTATAGGGTACAATTAAAAATGAAGTTTACGATCAGGGACGGACTGGCCCGGCGGGCTGGCGGGCGCAGCCCGCCGCGCCTTTTGTTTACAAGACGCCATGGCGCCCTTTCGTGTAAGTGAAAATAATAGTTAAAAAAGCTTATTAATTTAAATCGGCGCCTTTACCTTTAAATAGCCCGCCAAATTTTCCGGACCCAGTCCGTCCCTGTTTACGATATTCCTTCAACAACTCGTCTTGAATTAGAAAATAAAGTGAGGGCGGCAATCAACAGGATTAATCCGAGAATATTAAGGAATGTAGTTAGAGCAACTGTCGAAAAGGTCCGGCTTTGCCAACAACAAGATTGTGGACATTTTAAACATTTGGAACCATAAGTAGGGTATTTTACTATTGTTGTTATAATTTCGGTTTCCATTAAAAACATTTTCCTCTGTTGCTAATACCAATACTAACGACTTGAACATATCCATGGCGCTCTAGACTAAAAAGTTAATTTTGAAATACATTTGTTTTTGACATAAGAAAAAGTGACAAGCGGCAAATAGTCATATTCAGAATGTAACCCAGAGTCAAAAATATAAAAAATATACAGGGTGTCCCATTTAAAAATCAAAAGTTGATGTCACTTCCCGGAAAACCGAAAGTTGAAAAAAGTTGAATCACTTGTGAAAAAATGTACTTTAATGCCTTATAAATATCCTTAAAATTGCAAATTTGTATCATCAAAACCAAAAAAGTTATAGAGGCGAACTACTTTCCAGGGACACCCGGTATATCCAAAAATCTCATCCGACTTTGTCCGACTGTCGAAAAAAAATGTTCTTTAGTAATGTCGCATATGCAGGAATCCAAAGTTGCTTTTTAATGTCACTTTGAAGATTTTCCAGGTATGTTATCTTTTTATTACATTTTCTAAGGAGTTACAAGTAAATTTTAAATAATTTGAGTTTTGCTAAGAAAAAAGGCTAGAATAATATTAAACATAATATTCAAGAATCTAATTATCTAACTGCATACATAGTTTTAAAAATACGTTATTACCCCCAGTTTTGAATTGTTATTTTATTAAACATTATATTATTGTAAGAAGTAGGTAATAAGTTAATAAGTTAACTCATTAAGTACGCTTTGTAATTTAATTAAATGTACCACTAAGGGTGTAAACAAAGTAATAAAATAGCCAAGAAAAAAGAAAATACAAAATGATTTTCGAAATTAACTTGGGACACTAATAGACGTTGTGAAACAAAGTGAGGGCACTACAAATGACGGCAATAACTTCTTTCCGACATTATGAAAAATCAGCAGCAATCACTGGATTGATCAAAAATTTAATTAAAAAATTTGTTGTAATTCTTTAAGCGCTTTCTTCGGGTCAAAAATTAAATATTGATACTTTTCGAGAATATGTGACAGATACTACAAAGCTGTGTATGTCATTATATAGTTGGTACTATATGCCATCAAGTATTCCCATGTTATAAACATATGGGGCAGGAATTTGCGAAAACATTTCTTATATTCTTATTGGACATTTATCTGAAGAGGCATCAGAAGTTAGAAACAAAGAGTTTCGGTTATTCCGAGAAGATTTTGTATGGGATATGCAAGTCTTATAAAAAATACTTACTAATTATACGAAGATACTACTTGCAATAATTTCATACAGTGGTTTATAGCCAACATCCGCATAATAATATATGTTTTTATATATTATAAGCTAGCACCAGAATATAAATTTTATAATAAGGAAGATAGTACTTTGATTGTACACTAGGGTGGAACTAAAAATCTAATTTTTAAATTTCTTTTTGTAATAGTAACACTTCTTTTGTTCTTCCTATTCTTGAATACAAATTTTCTTCGCTTTTTTTAACATTAGCGGTAGCGCTATTATTGATATATCAATTATAACTTTAGTTTTTAATATGAAGACTTTAATTACAAAAATGTTGTTGACCCTAATTTATTAATTCCACAAGGAAATACTTGTTTTTCGTCAAAAGGGTCCAAAAAATCCTAATAAACAATTTTCGATTTAATTTTCGGTGCTTTTAACGTATAATAATTTTATCCCTTTATCCAGAACCCTAGTTACTTCCGAACTTTATTTGTCAGTGTTAACTGACTTCGCGGATTCACTGTCTTTTTGATCTTGCCAATAGAAACCCAGTTAAAATTTCTCATTTCCGTTGGCTGACTACTGCTTATGGAATATTACGTTTCTATTTATCCTGCAAAAAAACCTTAAAAAATTTAGAGGTTCTCGCAAATGATATTGTTGAAGTTTATGGTTCAATGTGGTTTACAATTAAAATATCTTGTAAAGACGGACCGACTCACTTGTGGAAATTAATAAATTACGGTCGAAAACTATCAGAAAAGCACAAAAATAGTGCTCACCCGGTAATTCAGCGCAATTCATTTTTCGCGCACTACGCAAATATCCTTTTGGCGATTGTTACCGAATCTCGTAGACATATCAGGAAACTTATCTTCGAAGGATTTTGTAGGCAAGGTCTAAACCCAATAATTCGGGCTACGCTCGAAAATTTGAAGTTCCCATCCTTAACTTTGAGGACACATCGATTTGAGGCCATATGGATTTAATTGATGGGAATAAGTGTAAACTAACAGAACCTCCTGTGTTTTTGCCATTTAACGACTGAAGAACTTAGAAATATGATTGAAACAGGGGATACACCTGTTATTAATTTTCCACGTTTCCTCGTTATTCGCAGGCAGTAGAACGATGTGTAAAGATTGTTACTGAAGCTTCTGCTGCGGTATCGTAAGCTAAAGCTCGGGATGGTATTCTTTTGGGAAAGTTAGCATCAGGAAATATAATGCCAGTATTTAACAGAAAAAAGGATATAAAGCAGCTAATTAAACATTTACGCAAAAGTGGGTGGGTGGGAATAGATAGAAGTCAATTCGCTACCACCTCTCCGTGGTGAGTTCTGGGTAGTTTTTCATAGAAAATGCAAAAATGAACCAAGAGCTTCGATGTCCCATGACTAATATATAATTAGTGGGTCGTTATAAGATATCAATAAAATAATTTTTTGGAATAGTTTTTTTTAATAGTCAGATCAGTGGCACCGAAAAAAGATCAAATAAATTTAAAAACTTGGTATTTCCTGCTTAAGAAAGCAAATAATAATAATAAAAATAATAATAATATAGCTTTATTTCAAATTACATTAGTTCATACAAAAAAAAATGTATGTACAAACATGAAAAGAAATGACGTCAACAAACACAAAAGACATTACTCAATCAAACAATCTCTTAAATTTGCGCTAAAAAATCACAAAAAAGATGCTCTACTAAGAAAAACCAACTTACATGTTTAGAAAAACATCATCAACACTATATGGTTCTAACTCTAACAGCATTTTTTAAAACTTTCTCTTAAATACTTTTTCTATATGAATATTTTTGATTTCATTACTTAGCCTATTGTACAGTTTGATTCCCATATAATAAGGGCTCTTTTCAGATAAAGCCTATCGATGAATTGGATAACTTACTTCATTAGTTCGGGTATTGTGGCTTCTCTATTTTTGTAGAAAAACACAAGTGTATCAAAAATATACAACGCATATACTGTTAAAATTCTTTTTGATTTAAAAACTACTCTACAAGGTTCCAGATATGGCAGTCCGTGAAATACTCTTAATACACGCTTCTGAATAACAAAAATTTTCTTTCAATTCAAATTTGCCGCCCAAAAAATAACTCCAAATCTAGCTGTGGGTGGATTCGAAATTTGCAAAATACAGTGTACGTCTCGCTGTTTCACTCAAATACTTTGATGTGATATGAAAACAGTAACATATTCGGTTTAATTTACCACTAAGATAGTCAATATGAGATGACCAGTCTAAGAACTCTTCTATAAAAATTCCAAGAAATTTAGTGTTTTTTTGCACAGAAACAATATTTTTTTAATCTGGATTGACTCAGGTTTCTCCTTTCTACAGAGTTTTGTTCCAAATAAAATTGTATTTGATTTTTCTTTATTAAGAAGATTATTTCGTTCGTGTATCACCGTTTTCGAGATATTCGCGATTTTCAATTTCTTAGGGTCTTAGGGGTTTCTGCATAATGTAATGTAAGAAAATTAAACCGTAACTATAAAGCCACGTTAAAATTGATTACCCATTGCGTCCCTGTATGCTTTGCGTTAAAGTTATTATTATCGATAGAGTAGGTACTCAATAGACAAGTATTTAAAATAGTTTAAATTATTAACAGGACATCAGTTCTTGTTTTTTATGAATTAATCAATCTAATTAAATTGCTTTTTAGTCAAATTAGCCAATCCTAAAGATCAGAAATAGCATAGAGTTCGTGGATTTATAGTTACAGTTTAATTTTTTTTAAGTTACATTATGCAGAACGGCAGAGTCCCCTCAGACCCTAAGAAATTTAAAACATCGAAAATCGCGAATCACTAAAAAGGCGAAACTTTGTATAAGACTACTCGTATTTTTGGTTCAATCAATCCCAAATGACTTCCTCTAACACCCTTTTCAGTATTCCGTACTACCTGCTAAACACCCTGTACATAGAGATGCAGGTTCAAGCATAATTTCGGCCCAGATTCACCGATTTTGATAATTTTTTTTGCTTAAAAGAGTATTCTCTCGCGGTTATCTCATATATACTAGATGTTGCCTGAGGCTTCGCTTGCGTCAGCTACGTAACATAAACCGGGTGGGTACAGTCGCATTGGTCTAATTTTGCTCGAGTTTGAAAAGTTAGCTTGAGGTAGGTTATTTAGACTATAGAATTCAACCTTGTTGTTAAAAAAGTTAAGGGGAGGGGTAAAAGAAGAAAAAAATTATTTTTTGTTGTAAAATATTGTAAAATATTGTGCAAAACAAGCATTTTCGTGATAATTGTGGTCAAAAAAAATTAAGACGGGAGGTGAGATGGGATATTCTGTGTTTTTATATTTATCTATATATTTTATTATATTAATACACAAATAACGATATTTTTTATTAACATTTAAATCGAACAAACCCCATTTTCAAATTTATCCAAGTATTAATTTTCATTGAAATTAGTGCGTCGTCGTTAGAAAAATACTTTGAACTATTACGCTTAAATGTGAATAATTTTTTATTTGATGCCTACAACTTAGTTTCATCGTATTTGCCCAACCCTTTAATAATTAATTCTCACATGTTACGCCTATGAAAAAAGATCTGCATTTTTGCAGAATATTCGATTCCGGCTTTCGTTGTTGATTTTCAGTTTGGTCTAAGAAACGCGCTAGTTCTTCTTCTTTAAAGTGATTATTGTGACATTGAAGTACAAAAGAAGGTTATTGTCAGTGAATAAAGATTGAAAAACTGAAAATTTACTTAGTGTTTCGGCCGTCCGTATATATATATATATATATATATATATATATATATATATATATATATATATATATATATATATATATACATATATATATATATATATATATATATATATATATATATATATATATATATATATATATATATATATATATATATATATATATATATATATATATGTTTCTGCTCATTGGCTTCATCAGGCCCACGTATGTGACCGTGCCTCTCAACATAAGTCGAGACGCACTCGTTACATACGCAGTTACGGGTGTAACCTTGAAAGAAAAAAATTTTTTTTTTGAAAAGGACCACAAAACAGGAGCCAGTACACCCAATTGTGGCTTCAGCTAAGGGACCCCTTTTTTTGGGGGCAACAATTAGCGTCGCCGCCGGAGGCAACTATAGCCACCTGCCGTGGTATCCTATAAGCCCAAGTAAAAAAAAAAATGCTAGAAACTAGCGCGGAGCGATCCATAAAAAAAAGGATAATTATTGTGGGCATGTCCGCTACATGAACAGAACAAAATGAAAAGTTAGAATGGTAACCCGTACGACACGTGTTTCTGCTCATTGGCTTCATCAGGCCCACGTATGTGACCGTGCCTCTCAACATAAGTCGAGACGCACTCGTCACATACGCAGTTACGGGTGTAACCTTGAAAAAAATATTTTTTTTTTTGAAAAGGACCACAAACAGGAGCCAGTACACCCATTTGTGGCTTCAGCTAAGAGACCCCTATTTTGGGGGCAACAATTAGCGTCGCCGACGGAGGCAACTATAGCCACCTGCCGTGGTATCCTATAAGCCCAAGTAAAAGAAAAAAAATGCTAGAAACTAGCGCGGAGCGATCCATAAAAAAAACGAGAATTATTGTGGGCATGTCCGCTACATGAACAGAACAAAATGAAAAGTTTGAATGGTAACCCGTACGACACGTGTTTCTGCTCATTGGCTTCATCAGGCCCACGTATGCGACCGTGCCTCTCAACATAAGTCGAGACGCACTCGTCACATACGCAGTTACGGGTGTAACCTTGAAAGAAAAAATTTTTTTTTGAAAAGGACCACAAACAGGAGCCAGTACACCCATTTGTGGCTTCAGCTAAGATACCCCTTTTTTGGGGGCAACAATTAGCGTCGCCGACGGAGGCAACTATAGCCACCTGCCGTGGTATGCTATAAGCCCAAGTAAAAGAAAAGAAATGCTAGAAACTAGCGCGGAGCGATCCATAAAAAAAAGGAGAATTATTGTGGGCATGTCCGCTAAATGAACAGAACAAAATGAAAAGTTAGAATGGTAACCCGTACGACACGTGTTTCTGCTCATTGGCTTCATCAGGCCATCGTATGTGACCGTGCCTCTCAACATAAGTCGAGACGCACTCGTCACATAAGCAGTTACGGGTGTAACCTTGAAAGAATTTTTTTTTTTGAAAAGGACCACAAACAGGAGCCAGTACACCCATTTGTGGCTTCAGCTAAGAGACCCCTTTTTTGGGGGCAATAATTAGCGTCGCCCACGGAGGCAACTATAGCCACCTGCCGTGGTATCCTATAAGCCCAAGTAAAAGAAAAAAAATGCTAGAAACTAGCGCGGAGCGATCCATAAAAAAAAGGAGATTTATTGTGGGCGTGTCCGCTACATGAACAGAACAAAATGAAAAGTTAGAATGGTAACCCGTACGACACGTGTTTCTGCTCATTGGCTTCATCAGGCCCACGTATGTGACCGTGCCTCTCAACATAAGTCGAGACGCACTCGTCACATACTCAGTTACGGGTGTAACCTTGAAAGAAAAAATTTTTTTTTTGAAAAGGACCACAAACAGGAGCCAGTACACCCATTTGTGTCTTCAGCTAAGAGACCCCTTTTTTGGGGGCAACAATTAGCGTCGCCGACGGAGGCAACTATAGCCACCTGCCGTGGTATCCTATAAGCCCAAGTAAAAGAAAAAAAATGCTAGAAACTAGCGCGGAGCGATCCATAAAAATAAAGGAGAATTATTTATATTATTATTATATTTATTTATAATTATTAATATTACCATTCTAACTTTTCATTTTGTTCTGTTCATGTAGCGGACATGCCCACAATAATTCTCCTTTATATATATATATATATATATATATATATATATATATATATATATATATATATATATATATATATCGCTTGACATGGGGGGTTCTGTGGTATCCTACGCGGATGATACCGTGCTGGTTTTCAGCGGGGACACTTGGCGGGAGGTGAAAGATAGAATGATAAATGGATTAAAGACCACTAAAACATGGCTGGAAAGCTTTAAATTATCTCTTAATTTAAAAAAAACAAATTATATCGCGTTCTCCTTAACAAGTGCTAACAGACCTGATTTCTCGAGTATCAGGGTTGACGATCAGCAAGTGGATGAGGTCTTGCAAACTAAGTATCTTGGAGTGATGGTGGACAGATACTTGAAATGGCACCCCCATATTGAGTATCTGTCTGACAAGATTCGCGTATTGATTCACAAATTTCGTATTCTCAGAGATATCTTGAATGTAAAGACACTTATCATGGTTTATAAGGGCCTTGTTGAGTCTTTGATTCGTTATGGGATCTTGGTCTGGGGGGGACTGTATGACAGTGCCCTACACAGATTGAACATTACCCAAAAGTGTATATTGAAAGTTATGTATAGGAGAAATAGACTTTATCCTACAGAATTGCTTTTTTCAGAGGACATTTGTAATGTGAGAACTTTGTATATGATTACAGTGGCAGCGTTCGTTCGCGGAAATCTGTCATTTGAGAACACTGTTAACCACCAATACCACACTCGTGCTAGAATGAATAATGACGCGATTATCCCTGTAAATTACAATAACATTAATCTGAAGAGCATTGCCTACTTGGGGCCTAAAATATATAATTTGATACCGGCAAAAATAAAAACTATACAAAGCACAAATAAATTCAAGTCAGAATGTAGAAGACATTTGTCACGTAACTTTAAACTTTTCAAAAACATCTTCAAATAAACATTGTTTATTCTATTCACCAGGAATGTTAGGTAATCAGCACACAATTTTATGTATAAACAAAAGGTATAACATGTAACAACAGATATGGGACTCAGGTACATCACAAGTAATTCTATTACTTAGGTACCATTTCAATATCACTAATTTTACATTGTATGGACTTAAGATGTATTTTGTGCAACTATTGTAAATTGTAATATTAAATATTATATAAATAAATAAATAAAAAAAAAAAAAAAATAAATAAAAAAATAAAAAAAAAATAAATATATATATATATATATATATATATATATATATATATATATATATATATATATATATATATATATATATATATATATATATATGTATATATATATATATATATATATATATATATATATATATATATATATATATATATATAGCATACTACAATGATGTTACGTGCGCTCATGAATCCTGTAATACGTGACGTCCAGGTGGTATAAAGACAGTTTTGGTTAAACGGCACAAGTTGATTAAACCTAAGAGAAACTTTTACAACAAAAAGTTTTAGACCCAGTAAATAATGAAATTTGGCTCTTTAATAAATTATTTTTGGCGCTCACCAGTCATGAAAACTTGGTTCATTTTTAAGTTATGTTTTTGTTGAGATTTGTTCCTTTTCTCCTATATATACTAGCCCGTATTCATGTAAAAATCTCATAGACAAAATATATTTAGATCATCACAACTTATTCGCGACACCAGCTGAATCCGTCCAATGTATGGGCGAGAAAGTGCGTTTGTACACATTGGGCGCCAGTCAGATTTTTAAACGACGGTCCTCTCGAGGCATGCGCACTTGGGACGTCTAGCAAAAGTGGTTGTTGAACTCAATGACGCAACTCGGCGATCAGAACCGGACCCAGCTGTAATCACTGAAGGAAACACATGGAATACAGCTGTTGTAAATGCTGAAGTTGCTATTTCCATTTGCAAAAATACTTTTAAGTTTTGAGTTATTAAGATTAACTCTAACCAAATAAATTTTCTAACTTTTATATTAAATGCACTCCGGTGTTGAAGTGAACACACACACGGAGAAGTAGAAATATTTATCAGTGACGTATATTGGGGGTGGTCAAGGTGTCAGAAAGGCACTGATGGGGTGTGTGTATATTAGGGGCATTGTATAAGGGGTAAGATGGTGTAAGAAGGTCATATATAGTGTCAATACCTCCTTCCCCTATATTGCATAAGGGTGAGTGAGTGTACAAAACGCATATTTGCGCTTTCGCCAAACGGGCACTAAAAATACTAGTGGATTAGGGTAGAGGGGAGTATTTGAAAAGGGATGGCGAAAGAAAAAAACTCTTTCGCCAAAGGATCGCTAAGATATCAGTGGATTAGAAGGGTGAGGGTCTAAAAGGCATATTTGCGCTTTCGCCAAAGGGGCAGTAAAAATACTAGTGGATTAGGTAGAGGGGAGTGTTTGAAAAGGGATGGCGAAAGAAAAAAGCTCTTTCGCCAAAGGATCGCTAAGATATCAGTGGACTAGAAGGGTGAGTGTCCAAAAGGCACATTTGCGCTTTCGCCAAAGGGTCACTAAGAATACTAGTGGATTAGGGTAGAGGGGACTATTTTAAAAGGGATGGCGAAAGAAAAAAGCGCTTTCGCCAAAGGATCGCTAAGATATCGGTGGATTAGAAGGGTGAGTCTACAAAAGGCATATTTGCGCTTTCGTCCAAGGGGCACTAAAAATACTAGCGGATTAGGGCAGAGGGGAGTATTTTAAAAGGGATGGCAAAAGAAAAAAGCGCTTACGCCAAAGGATCGCTAAGATATCAGTGGATTAGATTGACATGGGGCCGTAAGTAAGTAGCGCTTTCACCAAAGTATGAAGTGCACACACTGTAAATAGGTGTAAAAATATTTACATCTTACCATAGAACTTGGTTTGTTCAATAATTATACAGGATGGGATGCCAATCCAGTAAAATATACACATAGTTTTGGTAATTTTTTTATTTACTATTTTACTTCTTAAAACAGTTGCATATTTTATTTCTATTGTTTAGAATACTATGTTTATATTTTATTTCAACTTTCAATTTCGTAAATGTAACGTTTAAAAAATTAAGAGGGGGACATTAAAGAGACGCACTGTATATGTATAAACTGAGCTATTTTCGAGGAAGTATCGACAGTTTTGTATAGCAAGAAAACTCAGATTTAAGCCAACAAACTATACAATTTTTGTTAAAATCTCACTAATGGTTACATTTTTATCATTAATAAAAAGAATAATTACAAGTATCATATTTAGCATTTATTACTCGATAAAAGATTCACGTCATGTGAAATAAATTTTGAAGTACGGTCCTGTCTATCACAAGGCAAACGTTCGACAAGGCGCAAGCCCGCAGAAGACCGTCTGTGTTTACGGATTCAGCTTGGTAAATTTGCCACATTCGCAAATGACATTATTTCTCTATTATATATTTTCTCTATGAAAAATCTCGACTGATGCTTCTACAATTTATTTAAAGGTTTAGTTGAATTGGTTTGGGTTTATAAAAGTTATATATTACAGTTTACTTCTTTACCTTGCTTTTATAAATCTTTGAAATATGATATTTTACTCTCTTGACTTAAAAACTTTATTATATGTAGGTATATAAGCACGCAGATACAATGTTATCTTTAGAAACTAGACCTTACATTTTTGTAAGGGATAATATAAAGTAGCGAGTTTGGAGCTTTGTGAATTTTAACTAAAATTTATGCAGTTAAATAACGCAGGGCTAGTTATCTGAATATAAATTATGCTTTGTTTAGAAAATACAGTAGCTTTGAGGTTTGTAGAGAAGCTTTTAAGCTTCTATAAGTTTTTGCTAAAAGTTTTGTTTTAAATTTAATTATACAAAGCCGGCTTTGTAAAACATTAATATTTCTATTTGAAAAGTTTATGTATTATTTAAAATACATCGTGACCATATTGTTTTGGCAAAAACAATAGAATGTACATGTTTTAAGAGAAATAACAATAGTATCATCTTTTAAATGTTTTTGTATAGTTGTGATTGACCTTACCTCCATAAAATGTCATTTTATTACTTGCGTTTTCCGTAAAATTTACCACCGTTAGCTACAGTACTACTGAGAATCACCGTCTCAGCTGTTTCACACCAGCCAAGGAGAAAAGGAAGACGTAAAAGACCTGGTAGATAAAAAGGGTATTTCTCACATAGCAATTATTAGACAGGCATTTTCTCATCCAGCCTTTCATCATAGCCTTCGTCTTTTTTTCTGTAAGTGTCTATAGTCTAGATTATCTGGCTTTATAGTAATATTAACTTATTTATAGAAAACACGAAATAAGTTAAAAGCCCATACTTTAAACTGCAGCCAAGTAAAACACCAGCAGAAAAATTTTCGAGTTGGTGTATCTTCAAAAATTATGATTTTATTAAAGTATCAAACATTTTTGTCGAGGACTTTTGATGAGCCCTGCAGCTTACAGACAGATGTTGCTCTAGGGCCCATTTGTCTCTATGTTTGCTACTGGCCGTAGCGTAATAAATTCCACATGGATTTCCAAATAGCTGCTATGTCATATGAGCGTATGTATAGGAAACAAAACCAGAACTTAAGGGGAATGATGGGAGCAGTCATGGTTCCCTTCACGAAAAGGAGAAGGTTAATCTTAAGACCTCCCTTCCCCTGAATTCTCTAAAAAAAATTAAATATTTGGGAATAGTCCCTTAACACTAAACTGGAACTAACATCTAGAAAGGGCTATCTATAAAGCCTTAATGACTGTATCTGTTCTCGCCGTAGAGTTTTAAAACTTTGTACTTAAAATCCAAAATGATCTATTGCTCATTGTAACTTTTAATCACCGCTTGCTTGACTGGATATTACAGGCGCAATAAAAACCTGCTCTTCCAGAGCCGTGTAATGCCTAATTTCTTTCAACTACACTTGTGTATAAGGTGGAAAGCGGTAACAAGTGCCTTCAGAGTGACCCAAACAACCAAATTTAAATCAGGAGATCTGACTGTTCAACTAAAACACTAAAAGACATCCAGTTAGAAGTCATGATCAAACCAACTGATTCAAGCTAAAAAAAGTTTGAACGCTTTTTTCAAGTGTGTTTAAAGGACCATCAAAGTATGGGCGAAAAATTGCTTCAATTTAAAAAAAGGTCCACTTGTGTGGTACACCGATGGAACAAAGATGGAAGAGGGAGTTTGAGCTTGCGTATTTGGTGTAAGATGTAGAATTTCAAGACCTCTAGGTAAATCACCTATTATCTTACAAACAGGAATACACGCGATAGATTTACTTAGATTAGAAAATTTATATTATCAGACAGTCAGGAAGCTATAAAGACACCAGCCTCGTGTACCTTCCACTCTAAACGTGCTTTAGTTTGTTTGCTTACAATCTCTGAATCAATTGGCAAAAAGTAATAGTATAACATAGGCGGCTGTGATAAAATGTTTGAACATATTCTTTTTTATTGACAACAACATCGTTTTCATTTGTCTTTTACTAATGCACCTTGAGTCAACAAGGATAGAAAGAATTAGGATTCCGTTTGGAATTTTATCAAAAAAGAATAGATTTTGCGATGACTAATCTTTCACAGCAATACTTCCACCTTCCACAAGCGAAGAAGCTGCGATAAAGATTTGAACATATTTTTTTTTATTTGGCTGTACCTAATGCTCTTTCGCCAACACGGATAGAAAGTAATCTGATTCCTGCGTGATTATCAGGAAAGAAAAGATGCATATTGTGATTTCTAAAATATGTGCTAGTGTAAACTCTCCATAGAACTGACTAATAGAGTGAATTATTGTTCCATAACTATTCTTTCTGTCATCATTCTCAATTCAAATTGGATAGAATATAGATAATTATTTGCGACTTTTTTGATCTAAAATAGTCTCGATCAAATGACAGATCATAAACCGAACTTTATTTACGTATATTCGTACACGCTAAAGCTCTTTTCAATACTAAGACATACTATTAAGATAATTAAAATCATTCTCCTTGTGTTGTCGCTGTTGTCGAAAATAGTATAAAAAGATAAAATGATTATCATCTATGAAAACAATTTACTTTCTACATGCATCCCGTAAAGCCCAACCATTTACATTAACCACGAGGTTTTATACGAAAGATTTACGTACATACATTTTCTCGGGCGTTTTATCTGAACAGAAGCCTGATTTAACCTCATTTCGTAGGGTTTAATATGATCTGCTCAGTCACAAACGGCCATATATAGAATCCCTTTTTAGTTTGGGCACAATTAAACTCGCATTCTATTTTCCGGACGAATTTGATACGGTCCGAGATCGAATGATAACGATTATGACGGAGTTTTCGAAAGTACGAGCCCAAAGTGAGTCATTAACAAAGATAGGCAAAAAATTAGGAGCTTTAGTTACGGTTGTTTTGTGAAATTTTAATGCGCTCCGTTTTTCTTTTTTAGAACTGTTAGGGAGTGTAATCTATACATTTAAAGCCGAATATGGGAAAAAGTATGGGAAAACCATATGGGGAAACATTATTATTTAGACTTTTAAGTAAATTTAAAGAGTATGATTCTGTTGATGGTAAATACAAAGTTCCTCATCGCAGGCCTGGTACTAGTAAGTTTG
The DNA here is from genome assembly GCA_963971165.1 of Philopedon plagiatum. Classification (NCBI taxonomy): domain Eukaryota; kingdom Metazoa; phylum Arthropoda; class Insecta; order Coleoptera; family Curculionidae; genus Philopedon; species Philopedon plagiatum. Next base: position 38,581,487 of record OZ020191.1, on the reverse strand, counting down.
GATGTCATGCTATCTACTGTTGAAAACCCTTTTATGCCGCTGCCCCAACGGCGCGAATATATTAGAATGTCACAGCGGCCGATGAGCAGAGTTTTATTAAAAAATAAATTCCGTGCCTATACACCAATATTTGTGACCAGACTATGATGCTCGACTAGATTTTTGTTTTTGGGTAGAAATAAAAAGAGATGAAGACAGACATTTTTTGATTTTTTTTACTGAGGCTACATTTTCATCTAATGGTGTGGTTATTTCACAGAACTGTAGATGGTGGGCGGACGGGAACCCAAATTTCGTAATAGAAGCTAGAAATTAGTACCATTTTAAAGTAAACGTATGGTGTTGGATATTAAATACACAAATTGTTGGACTTTTCGTTTTCAGAGAAAAGTTAACATCAGAAAGCTACTTGCACTTCCTAGATACAGAAATAGTAAATTTTTTACATGAACTACCATTAGAACGGCGCAGAGAATTGTTTTACCAACACGATGGTGCTCCCGCTCGTAGCATGCTGGAACTTCGGGAATGGTTGGATGATAAATTTGGATTGGGCGATATGTTGCCAACCCGTGGCCAGCGAGATCTCCCGATATGACGCCTCTGGACTTTTTATGGGGCTACCTTAAGCGGAAAATTTATGCCCAGAGGCCCTTTAGGAATGTTTAGCATTTGGAAGTTGTTATACGACAGTGCGTTAATGGTATTACACCATACATGCTAAGAAACGATTTGAAAGAACTTATATATTCTCAGACAATTCATCTGATCGTGAGAAGTAGCAACACATACACATCTTCAAATATCCAGTTTTATTTCGGTAGGCGACGGTCATTTTTTATTACGGTATTTTTTGCGTTTTTGGCAATAGACAGCGAAAGATACACTCTAACATGCCTTTTACCTATATGGATGTAATGAAAAACGGTCATTTTGCTATCTCCTTTCCGATCATAATCATTTGACGAAGTAACCGTTATACCTTCTTTATAACAAAAGAATTGAGAAGAAATATCCAGATCTCTCAACAATCACAGAATATCCTGTATACGACTTTTATTGTGTAACAATCTGAAAATATGAAAAGTAACAAGGGTTATCACAAAGTTATTTATTTCAACAAAAATGAAAAGCAAAGTATTAAAATCGAATAAATCAAATGCCAATATCGCGTTTTAAGGGTTTCGTCCCCCTGTGAAGATAGAACGACTAAACGAACATCGACAAGGTTGAGTGGAAGGGTAGAAAATTTATAGCCCTATCCCCGATCTTATCGCCTCCTTTTTGTATTTTTTACCCTTATTTTCCTTGTACCATGCTGACAAGTATTAATTAAAATTACGAAGATATTGCAAGAAATTTATTATATTCAAATTTCTGAAACTTTTTTCTTATTTTTAATTCAAAAATAATAAACAAATTTCCTTGGTGCTTTTTTTGACATAAAACGTAATTCGCTGCACATTATATTATATAATACTAGTTTACTATACATAGACAGCGCTGAACAAAATAATTACAAGTTGTTGAGAATATTCTTAGTAATATTATAGATATTACTTACCAATAAAATACGTAAAGACTTTTGAGCAAGTTTTATTGTTTACGAAATTATTTCGAATATTAAACCGATTGTAACCGTTATTTAATATTGCATTTCACCGCAGCAAAAACTAGAGCAAACTTCTTTGGATCATTTCATAGCTTATAAATCTTTTATGTGTCAGAACTTGAACTCAAACTAATATAATAGCGGCTATTAGCGACCTTTTAGCTCTAAGGCAGTCCAACGCCATCAAAATGTATGAAGTCACTGAAAAGAATTTCTCCGTAACACACTCTACTTCCTCAATATTAGATTTTAACAATGGACTAGGCTCTAAGGCTTACTACGTGAATAGACTAAAATGTAATTTATTTTCGTCTTTTAGATATCTTACGCTGATGGGTTAAAACAGTGTGTACAAATCTTCTAACTAGCCACTAAAATTTTGTTTCGTAATCGTTACTCTATTTGTATACACGGTGGCCCAAAAGTAATGGAATATGAAACTGTGGATGTCTGACATTAAAATATTGCGATTGTTAAGTCCGAAAGTTGATATTAACAGAGATACAGGGCGTTAAAATGAGAATTTTACGTTCAGATTCACTAAGAAGGTTTAAGATTTAGTGCTGGTTTAAATTAAGATCTAATTGTTAATAAGTCGTCATTTGAAACTTATGAATTATCCTGATATTTCAGCAATTTACTTAAGTAGAGTATTTCGCCGGTTCTAGATCAATCCAAATCCATACACCAAATCCCCCCACTCTTCACCACACCAAATCCCCCCATTCTTCACCGCTCTCAAAAAAAAACCTCCTCTCCCCACTCCTCTCCCCTCTCCTCTCCCCACTCCTCTCCCCACTCCTCTCCCCACTCCTCTCCCCTATCCCCTCTCCTCTCCCATCTCCTCTCCCCGCTCCAAAAACAAAAAAACAAAAAACAAAAAAACAAAAACACGACAAAAAAACACTCTTCACACTACCAAATCCCCCCACTCCTCTCCCCTCTCCTATCCCCTCTCCTCTCCCCTCTCCAAAACAAAAAAACAAAAAAACGCAGACGAAAAAAACAAGAAAACAAAAAAACAGACGACAAATAAACACTTTTCACACTACCAAATCCCCCACTCCTCTCCTCTCCCCGCTCCAAAAAGAAAAAACAAGAAACGCAGACGAAAAAACAAAAAACAGACGACAAAAAACACTCTTCACCCTACCAAATCAAGCCACTCTGATATCTAATCCAGCTTCCAAATGAGCTTTCAAAACCATTCCTCCTACCAGCTTTTCCCCTCATCACTTTTATTGCTATAAATTTCCAGTATTTAACACAATCCAGAAAGGTAAAAAATACACTGTAATTTTTAGTCCTTTGATTTGTACCATTTTATTTACCTTGAAATTAATTTTTTATTTAATAACCCACGTATATACACTTCAAGTCTAAGTACTAACGTACGGTGGTGTCTGAAATATTCACGAGACCAGCAGACCTTAGGCTTTGTCACACACCAACAAAAATCTTTTCCGTATGTAATAGATATTTGCGCACTCTGTATAAAAATATTTATAGGAATAAAATTCTCGTATTTACTGTTATTTGTGGTCACGATGCTTTTATTTGGTTGAGCTGATCGTCTGCATATTTTTTTACCTTTTTACCTTTTTAGAAAAAGCTGCATCTTTTATATTCAAATGTACGCAAATGTATGCAAATATAAAATAAAAAAACCTTAATTATATCGATGCGAATATTTTTAAGACGAACTTTTATTTTTTCTTACAGCCATTTTAAAATCTCTGGTGAACTTTTATTTTTTCTTACATGCATCTCGCTTTAATTCCTTTCTGTTCTTTGCATATACATTTTAAATTACAGGGGGAATGGAGAATTTTTTCTTTTTTTGTTCAGAGAGTGTATACATATTTATAGGAATAAAATTCTCGTATTTACTTTTATTTGTGGTCACGATGCTTTTATTTTGTTGAGCTGGTCGTCTGCATGTTTTTTTTACCTTTAACAGCAAAAAGCGTTAAAGATTATTTTATAAAAAGTTAAGGACATGGTGCAGCTGCATATCATTAAAAAGCTGCATCTTGTATATTCAAATGTATGCAAATGCATGCAAATGTAAAAGAAAAAAACCTTAACTATATCGATGCGAATATTTTTAAGACTTGAACTTTTATTTTTTCTTACAGACATTTTAAAATCTCTGGTGAACTTTTATTTTTTCTTACACGCATCTCGCTTTACTTCTTTTTCGTTCTTTGCATATACATTTTAAATTACAGGGGGGGGATGGAGAATTTTTTCTTTTTTGGGCAGAGAGTATATATTGACGAATAGCACTAAAGTACTTTATTCAATCGAAACAAATCCTAAAAGTATACAGTACTATTCTTCAAAAAAGTTAAAAAAATGTACTCCAAACCAAATATTAAACAACTTGCACGATTAAGTGGCGGAATCAACATTTTAGAAAATATAGGAATAAGACCGGCTAGAGATGAAATCAGCGAAGCAGTTCAAAATCTAATAAACCAAGAACTTCCTGAAAATTTATTGCAAGACGCATTTAACTTGGAAGATATAATCCAAAATCAACCAGAACCAAATGAGAACCAAATACCTGTCCAGGATGTCGCTGTAGTCCAGTCTGCTGTCCAGAACATCGCTGTAGTCCAACCCCCTGCCCTGGAAATTGCAGTCCACCCTGACGTCCAGGAAATTGCAGTCCACCCTGACGTCCAGGAAATTGCAGTCCACCCTGACGTCCAGGAAATTGCAGTCCACCCTGACGTCCAGGAAATTGCAGTCCACCCTGACGTCCAGGAAATTCCAGAAAGTCCAATCCAGGAAATTCCCGAATGTCCAATCCAGGAAATTCCAGGAAGTCCATTCCAGGAACGTCTTATTCTTAATGATGTAGAAATGCTAGATGATGACATGGAAAGACGAGCATTACTTGCTCTGGAAACAGAAACGCAGTTAGATGAAATAAAATTAACCAGATTAGAGATGGAAAGACGCATCACCCAGTACACTCGCATGATTGCCAACATTAATGAACTTTTAGAACATTTAAACAAACGTGAAAAAGCGATAATGGAAAATCGCGCATCTATTTCAGAAAGTGAAAGACTCATTGATATTATTAATAATCATTTGTAATGGTTTTTAGATTTAGGGATATTTTTTCATATATAATAATACTTATTTCATGTTTAATTTTCGTTTGTATTCTATAGGCATATTACTTCATAAAACTGATCTTTACAATTAGAACAATAATAACTTTACTACATTTTTCACTTGTCCTTTCGAATTTGTTGTTGTATATATTTTTGTATCTACTTTTTTCAAAAAGGGTACTACCCATTATTAGGATTTGTTTTGATTGAATAAAAAAATTTTAACCACTACTTGTTTTATTTTACCTAATAAATATAGGAAAATATTTTTCTCATAGAATTTAAAAATACAGATTGTCATTAAAAATTGTTTTAAAGTAAGCTTGCAAACTTAAGACATATCCATTAGGGTGGATCGAAAAAATCTTTTTTTAGATTTTCAGTTGACCTTACCTGGCGAAAGTTGTCAGTAGATATCATGATTGTTTTAGCCAAATCTCAGAATTTTCGAATATCATCTTCAGGTTCCCCGCGAGTGTCAAAGTTTAGGGAAAATGTCAATTTTTTACCTTTACCAAAAAAATAACGGAATGTTTTTCTTTAATTATTTTACTTGGGATGATATGCCCAATCAATGTTGTATTATTAAAAAAAAACTCGGAATTTTTGATAAGCATCTAGAGGTTCCCCTGCTGTATACAAATTAAGAAAAAAATTAAAATAAGTTAAAAACTTAAGAAAATATATTTTGTGTAATTTTTCTTAAGCAAATGATTTTTGTTTTGCTTGACAGACGAAACAAAATCATTTTTTGGTATTAAAATATGGAAGCTTGTTCCTAGAGTCTATTTTGGCCCTAATGATTCGGTCTCTAGCTTCTTGGCCTGAAACAGCTAGAGAAGCCTCTGTTACAAGCTTAATACTCCTCTCCACAGCTTGGGTGTGGCATAAATTTTAAAAATATGCCTCTTCCTACATTTCCTTGCCACACCCAAGCTGTGGAGAGGAGTATTAAGCTTGTAACAGAGGCTTCTCTAGCTGTTTCAGGCCAAGAAGCTAGAGACGGATTCATTAGGGCCAAAATAGACTCTAGGAACAAGCTTCCATATTTTAATACCAAAAAATGATTTTGTCTCGTCTGCCAAGCAAAACAAAAATCATTTGCTTAACAAAAATTACACAAAATAAATTTTTTTAAGTTTTTAACTTATTTTAATTTTTTTCTTAATTTGTATACAGCAGGGGAACCTCTAGATGCTTATCAAAAATTCCGAGTTTTTTTTTAATAATACAACATTGATTGGGCATATCATCCCAAGTAAAATAATTAAAGAAAAACATTGCGTTATTTTTTTGGTAAAGGTAAAAAATTGACATTTTCCCTAAACTTTGACACTCGCGGGGAACCTGAAGATGATGTTCGAAAATTCTGAGATTTGGCTAAAACAATCATGATATCTACTGACAACTTTCGCCAGGTAAGGTCAACTGAAAATCCAAAAAAAAATTTTTTCGATCCACCCTAATATCCATGTTCTCGTAGTCACCTATTTTTTCTATAAAAAATTTCATTTCTCGAACAATTAACACTAAAAACTTCCATAAGCAAAAACGACATATTCAGCAATTATTTTAATTAGGTACCTACTTTATTACGCGATCGAAAACAAACTAAAATACCAGCTAGTCTGCATACCAATTAGCATCGTCTGCGACAAGTTTAATTAATTAAATTTTACGTACTGGAAATCGAGAAGGTTGCGTGAAGAAACCATATTATAAAAACTCATATTTTTATGACGAATTATTAACAGTGACACGACCAAAACTTGTAAAAAATGCACTGTAATTTTTAGTCCTTTGATTTGTACTTTATTAACCTTAAAATTAATTTTTTATTTAATAACCCACGTATATACACTTCAAGTCTAAGTACTAACGTACGGTGGTGTCTGAAATATTCACGAGACCAGCAGACCTTAGGCTTTGTCACACACCAACAAAAATCTTTTCCGTATGTAATAGATATTTGCGCACTCTGTATAAAAATATTTATAGGAATAAAATTCTCGTATTTACTGTTATTTGTGGTCACGATGCTTTTATTTGGTTGAGCTGATCGTCTGCATATTTTTTTACCTTTTTACCTTTTTAGAAAAAGCTGCATCTTTTATATTCAAATGTACGCAAATGTATGCAAATATAAAATAAAAAAACCTTAATTATATCGATGCGAATATTTTTAAGACGAACTTTTATTTTTTCTTACAGCCATTTTAAAATCTCTGGTGAACTTTTATTTTTTCTTACATGCATCTCGCTTTAATTCCTTTCTGTTCTTTGCATATACATTTTAAATTACAGGGGGAATGGAGAATTTTTTCTTTTTTTGTTCAGAGAGTGTATACATATTTATAGGAATAAAATTCTCGTATTTACTTTTATTTGTGGTCACGATGCTTTTATTTTGTTGAGCTGGTCGTCTGCATGTTTTTTTTACCTTTAACAGCAAAAAGCGTTAAAGATTATTTTATAAAAAGTTAAGGACATGGTGCAGCTGCATATCATTAAAAAGCTGCATCTTGTATATTCAAATGTATGCAAATGCATGCAAATGTAAAAGAAAAAAACCTTAACTATATCGATGCGAATATTTTTAAGACTTGAACTTTTATTTTTTCTTACAGGCATTTTAAAATCTCTGGTGAACTTTTATTTTTTCTTACACGCATCTCGCTTTACTTCTTTTTTGTTCTTTGCATATACATTTTTAATTACAGGGGGGGAATGGAGAATTTTTTCTTTTTTGTTCAGAGAGTATATATTGACGAATAGCACTAAAGTACTTTATTCAATCGAAACAAATCCTAAGAGTAGACAGTACTCTTCTTCAAAAAAGTTTAAAAAAATGTCCTCCAAACCAAATATTAAACAACTTGCACGATTAAGTGGCCGAATCAACATTTTAGAAAATATAGTAATAAGACCGGCTAGAGATGAAATCAGCGAAGCAGTTCAAAATCTAATAAACCAAGAACTTCCTTAAAATTTATTGGAAGACGCATTTAACTTGGAAGATATAATCCAAAATCAACCAGAACCAAATGTGAACCAAATACCTGTCCAGGATGTTGCTGTAGTCCAGTCTGCTGTCCAGAACATCGCTGTAGTCCAAACTGCTGCCCAGGAAATTGCAGTCCACCCTGACGTCCAGGAAATTGCAGTCCACCCTGACATCCAGGAAATTGCAGTCCACCCTGACGTCCAGGAAATTCCAGAAAGTGCAATCCAGGAAATTCCAGAATGTCCAATCCAGGAGATTCCAGGAAGTCCAGTCCAGGAACGACTTATTCTTAATGATGTAGAAATGCTAGATGATGACATGGAAAGACGAGCATTACTTGCTCTGGAAACAGAAACGCAGTTAGATGAAATAAAATTGACCAGATTAGAGATGGAAAGACACCTCACCCAGTACACTAGCATGATTGCCAACATTAATGAACTTTTAGAGCATTTAAACAAACGTGAAAAAGCGATAATGGAAAATCGCGCATCTATTTTAGAAAGTGAAAGACTCATTGATATTATTAATAATCATTTGTAATGGTTTTTAGATTTAGGGATATTTTTTCATATATAATAATACTTATTTAATGTTTAATTTTCGTTTGTATTCTATAGGCATATTACTTCATAAAACTGATCTTTGTTACAATAATAACTTTACTACATTTTTCACTTGTCCTTTCGAATTTGTTGTTGTATATATTTTTGTATCTACTTTTTTCAAAAAGGGTACTACCCATTATTAGGATTTGTTTTGATTGAATAAAAAAATTTTAAATACTACTTGTTTTATTTTACCTAATAAATATAGGAAAATATTTTTCTCATAGAATTTTAAAATACAGATTGTCATTAAAAATTGTTTTAAAGTAAGCTTGCAAACTTAAGACATATCCATTAGGGTGGATCGAAAAAATCTTTTTTTAGATTTTCAGTTGACCTTACCTGGCGAAAGTTGTCAGTAGATATCATGATTGTTTTAGCCAAATCTCAGAATTTTCGAATATCATCTTCAGGTTCCCCGCGAGTGTCAAAGTTTAGGGAAAATGTCAATTTTTTACCTTTACCAAAAAAATAACGGAATGTTTTTCTTTAATTATTTTACTTGGGATGATATGCCCAATCAATGTTGTATTATTAAAAAAAAACTCGGAATTTTTGATAAGCATCTAGAGGTTCCCCTGCTGTATACAAATTAAGAAAAAAATTAAAATAAGTTAAAAACTTAAGAAAATATATTTTGTGTAATTTTTCTTAAGCAAATGATTTTTGTTTTGCTTGACAGACGAAACAAAATCATTTTTTGGTATTAAAATATGGAAGCTTGTTCCTAGAGTCTATTTTGGCCCTAATGATTCGGTCTCTAGCTTCTTGGCCTGAAACAGCTAGAGAAGCCTCTGTTACAAGCTTAATACTCCTCTCCACAGCTTGGGTGTGGCATAAATTTTAAAAATATGCCTCTTCCTACATTTCCTTGCCACACCCAAGCTGTGGAGAGGAGTATTAAGCTTGTAACAGAGGCTTCTCTAGCTGTTTCAGGCCAAGAAGCTAGAGACGGATTCATTAGGGCCAAAATAGACTCTAGGAACAAGCTTCCATATTTTAATACCAAAAAATGATTTTGTCTCGTCTGCCAAGCAAAACAAAAATCATTTGCTTAACAAAAATTACACAAAATAAATTTTTTTAAGTTTTTAACTTATTTTAATTTTTTTCTTAATTTGTATACAGCAGGGGAACCTCTAGATGCTTATCAAAAATTCCGAGTTTTTTTTTAATAATACAACATTGATTGGGCATATCATCCCAAGTAAAATAATTAAAGAAAAACATTGCGTTATTTTTTTGGTAAAGGTAAAAAATTGACATTTTCCCTAAACTTTGACACTCGCGGGGAACCTGAAGATGATGTTCGAAAATTCTGAGATTTGGCTAAAACAATCATGATATCTACTGACAACTTTCGCCAGGTAAGGTCAACTGAAAATCCAAAAAAAAATTTTTTCGATCCACCCTAATATCCATGTTCTCGTAGTCACCTATTTTTTCTATAAAAAATTTCATTTCTCGAACAATTAACACTAAAAACTTCCATAAGCAAAAACGACATATTCAGCAATTATTTTAATTAGGTACCTACTTTATTACGCGATCGAAAACAAACTAAAATACCAGCTAGTCTGCATACCAATTAGCATCGTCTGCGACAAGTTTAATTAATTAAATTTTACGTACTGGAAATCGAGAAGGTTGCGTGAAGAAACCATATTATAAAAACTCATATTTTTATGACGAATTATTAACAGTGACACGACCAAAACTTGTAAAAAATGCACTGTAATTTTTAGTCCTTTGATTTGTACTTTATTAACCTTAAAATTAATTTTTTATTTAATAACCCACGTATATATAAACACACTGCATACAGCCATACAGCTTTCGCGGAAATTTAGCATAACCAACCCAAAAACATCAAGAAAATACACATTTTATCGCATTGTATGAATATTCAACTAAATTAATCTTAATCTACAAGCAATAAAAAAATATTAAAAGTGAAAATAATGTTATCGCGCACTAACTCAACACAGGAAGACATGTGACAAAAAATTCTCTCATAGTACGCATGTATGATCCTAAACAAAGCATCAAAGATTTATACCTTACCCATAAACTTTGCAAATTAAAAAAAAACTTCAAAACACTTTATTGTCATCTTCGCGATGCGCATAGCGTAAGAGCACTTTCAAAAAATGTCCCAGCAACAGATCACTAAATATAAAAATCTATCAACTGAGGTACTTTATTTACAGTGCTCAAATGAAAGCTTATTGGTATATTGACAGAAGCACAACATTCCACTACATCTTTTAACACGAATTAACAGCAATTAGATGCAAAAATTGTAGGAAAGATTAATTCGAACCACCGTACTTTGTGTTATATTATTACGTTCACTCTCTGAGAAATTTAGTCAGTCAGATTTTGCGGGATACTAAATGCTATTTGCTATACATTGCAGAACCAGTGTTGCCAGATGAATTTTTCAAGGTCCAAAATAGTGGTAGAAAACGGTAGATTGAGTCTACTGTGATAGTGTGAACTAAATAGTATATTCCTATCGTTCTATCATGTTTTTATAGAGATAGAGAATGCGAATGTATAAATATATATTCACTTCACATTGGATTTTTTAATTAATTAAAACAGACTTTTAACAACTATACTTTAAAAAATATATATTGATATGGAAAGTACTTAAACGATTTCTTGCTTAGGTGTAATTGTAAGATAATACTCCACTTATTTTAATATATTACATTAAACAAACATAAACAAGATTTTGAACACAAATACTATTATTTTATATTATAATATCCATATATTATTTTTAAAAAAGGTCATAATAGATTTGATAACCACCAAATTTCTTTAACAATTTTATCTTAGCTATATTAAAATATTTTAATTTTTGTAAATATCTTCGATCATTGACAGTCTTAATTCATTGTTTCCGTTCAAATTAAAACAAGAACTTGTAATAAGCCGCTTGCTGAGTAGTATTCCCATTATAGTATCAGTACTGAAACGGTTTCCTTGATTACAACAAATTTATAGTTGAAAAAACTCTCTCAACATTAACACCAAGAGATGGAACTAGCAAATTTGCATACAAACGAAAAAGCAGTGTTTTACAGAGCTAAAACTGGAGAACGGTAGATGACTCTCTAAAGCGGTAGAAATATCGCTTTAGCGGTAGTTCTGGCAACGCTTTGCATTACTGGTTTCACAGCCTAAATCTGTGTGATAGCTTTCTGCTACTGCTCTCTGGTGAGACGTGCAGAGTATTATAGAGATTTAAATTTCGATATGTTTAGAAGGAGATAAACATATTGTCAAACTGAAAATATTTTTATAATAATTTAGATATTGAAACGGAAAGAGGGTAACAAAGTCGTCATTATATTATTCTGAGACGCGTCAAGTTATAGAACAAAGATTTTAATCCACCTTTTCGAGCTGCTACAATTAATTGTATCGATCTAAGATCAAATTTATGAAAAATAGCCTCAAAGGAAGTTTCATTTCTTAGCGTCAAAGTGTACTGGATTCATACTTTTTGGTGTTGTCGACATAAACGTTCAGATTCACTAAGAAAGTTTAGATTTAGTATTGGTTTAAAGTAAGGTGTTCTAGTTGATCAGTTATGCGTTGCCAGGATCACAAAATATTGTCTTTTCACAAATGAAGGTGTAACACTTGGCTTTTTTATCTGAGACAGCCCGCGAAAACTTCAAGCCTAAGTACTAACGTGTCGTGGGAGTCTGAAGAGAGAAGAAAAATGTGATATATTGACACAGGATTTAAAGGACTGAAGATTGGGATGGGGCAGGGAAAACGTCTGCAGACAATTTGATCCATAATCTGGTGGCCCTTGCATACGTAACACGCCTTTTATTGTTATATTATAAACAATTAAGGGTGATAATTATAGCGGTGAGGTCTTCAAAACAAAATCCGTGTAAGTATCGATAGAAAATGGATAAATAAGAGAGTTTTCTTGGGAGGACTGAGTTAATGATGAGTCGAATGGCTCTCATTTGGACGTCTTATTTGGAAAACATAAAGAGTGTGTAATTAGGCATGGAAGAAATAGTTTTCTGGCTCGAAAGAGAAAACCAAGCTTTTAGCTGACGATGTGGCTGATAGTTAAATCTAATTTAAATTTGGTATAGGTAATAAACAATATTATTATAAAGATAGCGTGGAAAAATCTGAAATCAAATTCAGAAAAATGGATATTTTATACCTTCATGTACATTATTTTTTATACGTTAGAACTATGTAATGTTTGAAACAAATGGTAAAACGGCAGCTTGTGTGCAAGAAGTAGCATAGGGAGAGAGCGAGAAAGTAACATAAGAGAGAGGTGGTAGGGAGGTAGGTATCAGAAGAGAGAGAGAGAGGAGAGCTAGTAAAAGAGAGAGGTAGCATAGGAGAGAGGAGAGCTAGTAAAAGAGCATAAGAGAGAGGAGTGGTAGGGAGAGTTAGTAAAAGAGAGAGAGAGGTGGCATAAGAGAGAGAGGTAGCATAAGAGAGAGGTAGCATAGGAGAGGTAGTAAAAAGGAGAGAGAAATCCGAATACATTCGAAAATATTCATTAAAACCAGTCATAGAACTTAATGAAAAACAAGAAGATCATTGTTTTTATCATTCTAAATCACCATGTATATGCACACTATTGCACACTTACTAATGTATACAATTTATATAAAAAATTATTTAATGATTGAATAAAACACATAAATGAAATAAAGTTTTTATTTGCTATAAATTAGGTTTCAAATATTTCTTGAATAATTTCAGGTGACAAAAACTTCTTTACTTCATCCAAATCCTCCTCAAATCCCATATCCTTCATAGAGCGAAGAAAAGTTCTTATATCAGAAGTATGTAAATATATGTTACAGGCTTCTGCAGCTTTTCCATATTTTCTAGCTAATTCCATGCATTCATCATATCTATAAAATCTTTCGAATCCATACTCGGCTTCATGGGCAGCATCAAATTTTAAGTTACTAAAGTCATGTGATAGATTCTTTATAGCACTTGTTAGGTTATATGCTACTCGTTGAGATGTATATGCTAACCACATCTTGTTGGACAATGTACAGACTTAAAGTAAGTTCAGAGCTTTAAATATTAATTTAGGAGGTGGGAGGAATAAAAAGAAAAATATACTTATACATTTTTGTTTTTAATACAACTTTTTACAAATTCATTACATGCGAATGTTCCTACATCCTCCACAACACAATCAGAATACAAGTTTAATAATTCTAAAACACAGCAAACATTAGGTACTGTTTGTGTTTGTCAATGGTGAGATAATATCATACAGATTTTGAATTAAGTCACCATTTTGTGGCAGACTTTTAAACATTTTTCTTATAGTTATTTGGAAACAAAAAAATCTGCTAAGTATTAATAATTAACAAAAAAAGTGTGCAAAAATTAGCAAATAGCTATGTAAATATAAATACTCTTTCAATTTATTAGTAGCACTAGTGTACCTGCATCCGAAAAATTAAGAGTTTTAGGAGATATTCTTCCTTTAAAACACTGACACTAGAGTGTGTTTAAATTAAACGAAAAATTTCCTTACTTAGTCTTATCAATGAAAAGGCGATTACCTACCATTACTGTAATACTCTTTGGGGACAAATTAGGATGATGTGGTAAATGCACACACACAATTTGTGAATAATTACTCCCATTTGTGAGCATTGGTAGGCTGTAAGTAATTTTGTTACTAAGAGGAGATTGTGAGTTATCATAACATAATATATTCTTAGTAGTTAATGCAGAATTCCGATCTGATAATTTATGAAAAAATTATTATTATTTTTAAAAATATTAATTGAAGCATAATTGTCCAAGATCTAGCAGTAATTATAAATGTTATGTTATTAACAAAACTAACATATTTTACGATTTAGAGAGTCGCTAAATTGTTATTTTGAAGTTGTAAGTACCTAATTGTAAGTAAATCCGGGAAAATTTTGGGAGTAAAGCAAGAAAGACCAGTTGACAACCCTGGTGGGCACATCACTCTTAGACTAATTTTTAGGCTAATAATAGCGAGCGGGTGATATATGTTAGCACCTATATACATTTTGAAGAGTTGAATTAAAATATATTATTTGGTTCCATCTTGTACTTTTTCTACAAACTAACAAGAGAATTCTTTATTTAATTATGGACTTCAATGAACTATCGACAACATCGCTTTATGTAGTAGAAAAGCCACCATATCGTGAACAAGCAAAAAATATATCAGCTAAAAGGGCGCCAAAGAAGCTGAAGAGGGTGCAGCGATGACACCCTCCCACAAATTGAGCGTTTATAATAATAATAATAATAATAATTTTGTATTTTTGTTTTACACCATATTTTAAAATAAAGCTGAAAAAGCGTTTGCCAAGTTGTCGGCATACAATATATTGCCGGCTAAAGGGAAAATGTGTGTAATATAAATACTGACTATGCTATTTATATTGTTATTGTTAAGCCGCGTACAGACCGAAGTTCCAACGCACACCAAAGCACATGTGACTAGAAATTCGGAAGATTGGTGTGTACGGCGTTGGCGAACAGAAGCCAACGCATTCCAACGGTTCCCTATGCGACCGTTGGCGTTGGCTCGCGTTCGGTCGTTGAGCGGTACTTCAAAGAGATGTTTGATTTGGTGTGGACAAGATTTGAATGCTTTCAGTCGTTGGCAAGTATTCGCCAGGTCTGTGCGTTTTATTTTTGACAAATATTTTGTTTATTTCGCCTTTTGATATGAAATGTACAGTTGATTTATGCCTTAAACTAATTGAACTATACCGGAATAACCCTATATTATGGGATCCTAGCAGTATAAATTATAAACTCTCCAAAAAGAAGATATTTGGCAAACCACTGCTAATGAATTTAGGTGCAAGGTTGCTGAAATAATGAAAAAAATAGAGAGAAGATTCTGAAATGATCACTGTGTTCACTCCGAAATTCCTTCAGCAACTTGCGTTATTAATACTTTTCTGATTTTATATGGTGTTGTCATCCACCAGCGTCTTGACCGACGTTTCTTGTTTTTATTGTTAAGTAAAGAATTTACAATTAAAAATGCGGCACTTTCACATAATGACTCATCAATCATCATCACTTGATGACATATTAAAATACTTCTTTCCGCAGAAAATGACCGAACCGTATCCAACGGTATCCAATTCGAAACTCCAAACGCGGTGTGGACGACAACGTAAAATGCTTTCCAATCGTTTCCAATCCCAACGCCAGCTGGCACATTCGATGGAGTTGGCGTTGGTTTGGATTGGGACTTGGTCTGTACGCGGCTTTACAGTGATCTAGTTTAGATTAATTCTAATTTAACTAAATTTCGAGTAATTGAAATTTTAGTTTTAGGGGAATACAAGAAAATACTTTGTAAAAGAACGTTATTTCATACAAGAAAGGAAAGAACCTACCTGCTTTATACATTTTATGGAATCTCACATTTTGTAGATAAGATACTTCAACAGCAGCACGAAAGTTATATTAACTGACTAGTTCTAATCACAAGTCAAATTGCAACATATTTAGGTACTATTAAAAGAAACAGATATGAAAGATTTTTTTGTAATTTCCCACCCTGTAAACAAATTTAGAAGTTTATTTTACTTAAATGTCGAAACAAAACTACCTAGAGATATTATGCTCTATTATAAATTCAAATGACATGTTTCTTTTCCTTATAGAATCATATTTTATTTAAAAATTGTAAATTCTAAAAAATACCAAATTTATCAGAAAAAAGTAATTACCAACAGCTTCTTTAGCGCCCTTTTAGCTGATATATTTTTTGCTTGTTCACGATATGGTGGCTTATCTACTACATAAAGCGATGTTGTCGATAGTTCATTGAAGTCCATAATTAAATAAAGTATTCTCTTGTTAGTTTGTAGCAAAAGTACAAGATGGAACCAAATAATATATTTTAATTCAACTCTTCAAAATGTATATAGGTGCTAACATATATCACCCGCTCGCTATTATTAGTCTAAAAATTAGTCTAAGAGTGATGTGCCCACCAGGGTTGTCACCTGGTCTTTCTTGCTTTACTCCCAAAATTTTCCCGGATTTACTTACAATTAGGTACTTACAACTTCAAAATAACAATTTAGCAACTCTTTAAATCGTAACATATGCTAGTTTTGTTAATAACATAACATTTATAATTACTGCTAGATCTTGGACAATTATGCTTCAATTAATATTTTTAAAAATAATAATAATTTTTTCATAAATTATCAGATCGGAATTCTGCATTAACTACTAAGAATATATTATGTACGCGTATATGTGAATATACGTTGAACTTCTGATAACTCACAATCACCCCTTAGTAACAAAATTACTCACAGCCTACCAATGCTCACAAATGAGAGTAATTATTCACAAATTGTGTGTGTGCATTTACCACATCATCCTGATTTGTCCCCAAAGAGTATTACAGTAATGGTAGGTAATCGCCTTTTCATTGATAAGACTAAGTAAGGAAATTTTTCGTTTAATTTAAACACACTCTAGTGTCAGTGTTTTAAAGGAAGAATATCTCCTAAAACTCTTAATTTTTCGGATGCAGGTACACTAGTGCTACTAATAAATTGAAAGAGTATTTATATTTACATAGCTATTTTCTAATTTTTGCACACTTTTTTTGTTAATTATTAATACTTAGCAGATTTTTTTGTTTCCAAATAACTATAAGAAAAATGTTTAAAAGTCCGCCACAAAATGGTGACTTAATTCAAAATCTGTATGATATTATCTCACCATTGACAAACACAAACAGTACCTAATGTTTGCTGTGTTTTAGAATTATTAAACTTTTATTCTGATTGTGTTGTGGAGGATGAAGTAAAGAAGTTTTTGTCACCTGAAACTATTCAAGAAATATTTGAAACCTAATTTATAACAAATAAAAAACTTTATTTCATTTATGTGTTTTATTCAATCATTAAATAATTATTTATATAAATTGTAAACATTAGTAAGTGTGCATATACATGGTGATTTAGAATGATAAAAACAATGATCTTCTTGTTTTTCATTAAGTTCTATGACTGGTTTTAATGAATATTTCCGAATGTATTCGGATTTCTCTCTCCTTTTTACTACCTCTCCTATGCTACCTCTCTCTTATGCTACCTCTCTCTCTTATGCCACCTCTCTCTCTTTTACTAACTCTCCCTACCACTCCTCTCTCTTATGCTACCTCTCTTTTACTAGCTCTCCTCTCTCCTATGCTACCTCTCTCTTTTACTAGCTCTCCTCTCTCTCTTTACTGATACCTACCTCCCTACCACCTCTCTCTTATGTTACTTTCTCGCTCTCTGCCTATGCGACTTCTTGCACACAAGCTGCCGTTTTACCATTTGTTTCAAACATTACATAGTTCTAACGTATAAAAAATAATGTACATGAAGGTATAAAATATCCATTTTTCTGAATTTGATTTCAGATTTTTCCACGCTATCTTTATAATAATATTGTTTATTACCTATACCAAATTTAAATTAGATTTAACTATCAGCCACATCGTCAGCTAAAAGCTTGGTTTTCTCTTTCGAGCCAGAAAACTATTTCTTCCATGCCTAATTACACACTCTTTATGTTTTCCAACTAAAACGTCCAAATGAGAGCCATTCGACTCATCATGAACTCAGTCCTCCCAAGGAAACTCTCTTATTTATCCATTTTCTATCGATGCTTACACGGATTTTGTTTTGAAGACCTCACCACTATAATTATCACCCTTAATTGTTTATAATATAACAACAAAAGGCGTGTTACGTATGCAAGGGCCACCAGATTATGGATCAAATTGTCTGCAGACGTTTTCCCTGCCCCATCCCAATTTTCAATCCTTTAAATCATGTGTCAATAGATCACATTTTTCTTCTCTCTTCAGAGTCCCACGACACGTTAGTACTTAGGCTTGAAGTTTTCGCGGGCTGTCTCAAATAAAAAAGCCAAGTGTTTCACCTTTATTTGTGAAAAGACAATATTTTGATGTGGAATAAATAATGCATTTTTGAGCTTTTTCTAAGACCGGTATCTTTCAAAAAATCTTGCTCATGATGGTAGTTTTCGACTGAACAAAATCCTGGCAACGCATAACTGATCAACTAGAACACCTTACTTTAAACCAATACTAAATCTAAACTTTCTTAGTGAATCTGAACGTTTATGTCGACAACACCAAAAAGTATGAACCCAGTACACTTTGACGCTAAGAAATGAAACATCCTTTGAGGCTATTTTTCATAAATTTGATCTTAGATCGATACACTTAATTGTAGCAGCTCGAAAAGGTGGATTAAAATCTTTGTTCTATAACTTGACGCGTCCCGGAATAATATAATGATGACTTTGTTACCCTCTTTCCGTTTCAATATCTAAATTAATATAAAAATATTTTCAGTATGACAATATGTTTATCTCCTTCTAAACATATCGAAATTTAAATTTCTATAATACTCTGCACGTCTTAAGGTTGTTCACCTGAGAGCAGTAGCAGAAAGCTATTACACAGATTTAGGCTGTGAAACCAGTAATGCAAAGCGTTGCCAGAACTACCGCTAAAGCGATATTTCTACCGCTTTAGAGAGTCATCTACCGTTCTCCAGTTTTAGCTCTGTAAAACACTGCTTTTTCGTTTGTATGCAAATTTGCTAGCGCCATCTCTTGGTGTTAATGTTGAGAGAGTTTTTTCAACTATAAATGTGTTGTAATCAAGGATACCGTTTAAGTACTGATACTATAATGGGAATACTACTCAGCAAGAGGCTTATTACAAGTTCTTGTTTTAATTTGAACGGAAACAATGAATTAAGACTGTCAATGATCGAAGATATTTACAAAAATTAAAATATTTTAATATAGCTAAGATAAAATTGTTAAATAAATTTGGTGGTTATCAAATCTATTATGACCTTTTTTAAAAATAATATATGGATATTATAATATAAAATAATAGTGTTTGTGTTCAAAATCTTGTTTATGTTTGTTTGATGTAATATATTAAAATAAGTGGAGTATTATTTTACAATTACACCTAAGCAAGAAATCGTTTAAGTACTTTCCATATCAATATATATTTTTTTAAAGTATAGTTGTTAAAAGTCTGTTTTAATTAATTAAAAAATCCAATGTGGAGTGAATATATATTTATACATTCGCATTCTCTATCTCTATAAAAACATGATAGAACGATAGGAATATACTATTTAGTTCACACTATCATAGTAGACTCAATCTACCGTTTTCTACCACTATTTTGGACCAAGTGCTACCACTTCTTGAAAAATTCATCTGGCAACACTGGTTCTGCAATGTATAGCAAATAGCTTTAGTATCCCGCAAAATCTAGCTGACTAAATTTCTCAGAGAGTGAACATAATATAACACAAGGTACGGTGGTTCTAATTAATTTTTCCTACAATTTTTGCATCTAATTGCTGTTAATTCGTGTTAAAAGATGTAGTGGAATGTTGTGCTTCTGTCAATATACCAATAAGCTTTCATTTGAGCACTGTAAATAAAGTACCTCAGTTGATAGATTTTTATATTTAGTGATCTGCTGCTGGGACATTTTTTTGAAAGTGCTCTTACGCTATGCGCATCGCGAAGATGACAATAAAGTGTTTTGAAGTTTTTTTTTAATTTGCAAAGTTTATGGGTAAGGTATAAATCTTTGATGCTTTGTTTAGGATCATACATGCGTACTATGAGAGAATTTTTTGTCACATGTCTTCCTGTGTTGAGTTAGTGCGCGATAACATTATTTTCACCTTGTAATATTTTTTTATTGCTTGTAGATTAAGATTAATTTAGTTGAATATTCATACAATGCGATAAAATGTGTATTTTCTTTATGTTTCTATATACGTGGGTTATTAAATAAAAAATTAATTTTAAGGTTAATAAAGTACAAATCAAAGGACTAAAAATTACAGTGCATTTTTTACAAGTTTTGGTCGTGTCACTGTTAATAATTCGTCATAAAAATATGAGTTTTTATAATATGGTTTCTTCACGCAACCTTCTCGATTTCCAGTACGTAAAATTTAATTAATTAAACTTGTCGCAGTCGATGCTAATTGGTATGCAGACTAGCTGGTATTTTAGTTTGTTTTCGATCGCGTAATAAAGTAGGTATCTAATTAAAATAATTGCTGAATATGTCGTTTCTGTTTATGGAAGTTTTTAGTGTTAATTGTTCGAGAAATGAAATTTTTTATAGAAAAAATAGGTGACTACGAGAACATGGATATGTCTTAAGTTTGCAAGCTTACTTTAAAACAATTTTTAATGACAATCTGTATTTTAAAATTCTATGAGAAAAATATTTTCCTATATTTATTAGGTAAAATAAAACAAGTAGTATTTAAAATTTTTTTATTCAATCAAAACAAATCCTAATAATGGGTAGTACCCTTTTTGAAAAAAGTAGATACAAAAATATATACAACAACAAATTCGAAAGGACAAGTGAAAAATGTAGTAAAGTTATTATTGTAACAAAGATCAGTTTTATGAAGTAATATGCCTATAGAATACAAACGAAAATTAAACATTAAATAAGTATTATTATATATGAAAAAATATCCCTAAATCTAAAAACCATTACAAATGATTATTAATAATATCAATGAGTCTTTCACTTTCTAAAATAGATGCGCGATTTTCCATTATCGCTTTTTCACGTTTGTTTAAATGCTCTAAAAGTTCATTAATGTTGGCAATCATGCTAGTGTACTGGGTGAGGTGTCTTTCCATCTCTAATCTGGTCAATTTTATTTCATCTAACTGCGTTTCTGTTTCCAGAGCAAGTAATGCTCGTCTTTCCATGTCATCATCTAGCATTTCTACATCATTAAGAATAAGTCGTTCCTGGACTGGACTTCCTGGAATCTCCTGGATTGGACATTCTGGAATTTCCTGGATTGCACTTTCTGGAATTTCCTGGACGTCAGGGTGGACTGCAATTTCCTGGATGTCAGGGTGGACTGCAATTTCCTGGACGTCAGGGTGGACTGCAATTTCCTGGGCAGCAGTTTGGACTACAGCGATGTTCTGGACAGCAGACTGGACTACAGCAACATCCTGGACAGGTATTTGGTTCACATTTGGTTCTGGTTGATTTTGGATTATATCTTCCAAGTTAAATGCGTCTTCCAATAAATTTTAAGGAAGTTCTTGGTTTATTAGATTTTGAACTGCTTCGCTGATTTCATCTCTAGCCGGTCTTATTACTATATTTTCTAAAATGTTGATTCGGCCACTTAATCGTGCAAGTTGTTTAATATTTGGTTTGGAGGACATTTTTTTAAACTTTTTTGAAGAAGAGTACTGTCTACTCTTAGGATTTGTTTCGATTGAATAAAGTACTTTAGTGCTATTCGTCAATATATACTCTCTGAACAAAAAAGAAAAAATTCTCCATTCCCCCCCTGTAATTAAAAATGTATATGCAAAGAACAAAAAAGAAGTAAAGCGAGATGCGTGTAAGAAAAAATAAAAGTTCACCAGAGATTTTAAAATGCCTGTAAGAAAAAATAAAAGTTCAAGTCTTAAAAATATTCGCATCGATATAGTTAAGGTTTTTTTCTTTTACATTTGCATGCATTTGCATACATTTCAATATACAAGATGCAGCTTTTTAATGATATGCAGCTGCACCATGTCCTTAACTTTTTATAAAAAAATCTTTAACGCTTTTTGCAGTTAAAGGTAAAAAAAATATGCAGACGACCAGCTCAACAAAATAAAAGCATCGTGACCACAAATAAAAGTAAATACGAGAATTTTATTCCTATAAATATGTATACACTCTCTGAACAAAAAAGAAAAAATTCTCCACTACCCCTGTAATGTAAACTGTATATGCAAAGAACAAAAAAGAATTAAAGCGAGATGCATGTAAGAAAAAATAAAAGATCACCAGAGATTTTAAAATGGCTGTAAGAAAAAATAAAAGTTCGTCTTAAAAATATTCGCATCGATATAATTAAGGTTTTTTTATTTTACATTTGCATACATTTGAATATAAAAGATGCAGCTTTTTTCTAAAAAGGTAAAAAGGTAAAAAAATATGCAGACGATCAGCTCAACAAAATAAAAGCATCGTGACAACAAATAACAGTAAATACGAGAATTTTATTCCTATAAATATTTTTATACAGAGTGCGCAAATATCTATTACATACGGAAAAGATTTTTGTTGGTGTGTGACAAAGCCTAAGGTCTGCTGGTCTCGTGAATATTTCAGACACCACCGTACGTTAGTACTTATACTTGAAATCTATATACGTGTGTTATTAAATAAAAAATTAAAGGTAAATAAAATGGTACAAATCAAAGAACTAAAAATTACAGTGTATTTTTTACCTTTCTGGATTGTGTTAAATACTGGAAATTTATAGCAATAAAAGTGATGAGGGGAAAAGCTGATAGGAGGAATGGTTTTGAAAGCTCATTTGGAATCTGGATTTGATATCAGAGTGGCTTGATTTGGTAGGTTGAAGAGTGTTTTTTGTCGTCTGTTTTTTTGTTTTTTCGTCTGCGTTTCTTGTTTTTTGTCTTTGGAGCGGGGAGAGGAGAGGGGAGAGGAGAGGAGTGGGGGATTTGGTAGTGTGAAGAGTGTTTTTTGTCGTCTGTTTTTTTGTTTTTTTCGTCTGCGTTTTTTTGTTTTTTTGTTTTGGAGCGGGGAGAGGAGATGGGAGAGGAGAGGGGTGAGGAGTGGGGGGATTTGGTAGTGTGAAGAGTGTTTTTTTGTCGTGTTTTTGTTTTTTTGTTTTTTGTTTTTTTGTTTTTGGAGCGGGGAGAGGAGAGGGGAGAGGAGAGGGGAGAGGAGAGGGGAGAGGAGAGGGGAGAGGAGAGGGGAGAGGAGTGGGGAGAGGAGTGGGGAGAGAAGATTGGTGAGGTGTGGGGAGAGGGGCGTGTGTTTTTTTTTTGTTTTTTTTTGGAGCGGTGAAGAGTGGATGTATTTGGTGGGGTGAAGAGTGGGGGATTTGGTGTATGGATTTGGATTGATCTAGAACCGGCGAAAACACTCTACTTACTTACTCTCCAAATGATTTTCATCTTGGACGTGTTGCTAGAATGAATTTAGTCCTTCATTGTTGAAAGCGCATACTAGAATTGCCCTGTATAAATTTTCGAAAAACCCCAACAACAAATTCAGAGTATAAAACTTAGTTGTTTGGTTGTCAGATTAGATCGGACTAGCACTGGAGAATCTGGCTGTAAATGTCGACTTTTTTAAAGTTGTAAAATGTGTTCATTTTTCCAGACAAGTCTCGACTCAATAACTGGAAATCAGACGCAGATCTATGCACCTATTCCGTTCCCAACATCTTCAATTAATCTTAGACTGGGGTGTCGAGAACTTTGTTCAGTTTAACGCCTCCAAAACCGTCTTGCTCCCTATCACGCAAAAAAACTGGCAACTCTTACCCCTTCCACATGAATGGCCAAGCCCTACAGAACAATGAAATGTTCGATCTTGTTGGCATCGCTTTCGAACATGCTCTCAGCTGGCCCAAACACATTACTACAGTAGCCACATCGGCAGCTAAAAAGCTTGGTTTTCTCTTTCGAGCCAGAAAATACTTCTCACCTTCCAGCTTGTACTGTCTATGTTTCCCAAATAAGACCTAACCTAGAGCACTGCTCCCACTTCTGGGGAGCGGCATCCCCTTCAACATTTAGCATCCTTGATTCTAGCCAGACGAGACTCATCAGTGATCCAGTCCTCATAAGAAAACGCTCTTCTCTCGCTCATCGCCGCGCTCTTGGGGATTTATCCCTTTTCTGCCGGTACATCCACGGATTTTTCTCTGAAGAACTAACCGGTATTATTCCCCCCCTCCCAACAGAACAACAAGAGGTGCGTTACGTATGCATCCCTTTACTGTCCAGCTACAAAAGCCTAGAAAAGACCACTTCTCTCGCTCATTCATACCTAGGGTGTCCAGATTATGGAATAAATTACCTGAAGATGATTTCCCTTCCCGTCCCAACATCCAATTCATTAAATCCCGTGTCAGCGACTACATTTCTCTTCTTTTCAGACGCTCACGGTATATTAGTGCTTAGGCTTGGGGTCTACGTAAAATGTCTTAGATAAAAAAAAACATATTACAATAAAAATTGATGTAAGGAATCTCGATGGCAAGAAAAAATAATTTTTTATAATTTCAATTTTACAGTAGCGAATAGAGGGCGCTACATACGTCACACTTTATGCTGAAAAAAGAGTCAAACATTTTTGTGAGTAGTATGGAACTTTTCATAAAAGATAATATTTTCTCGTTTTTCAGAGAAAAAAGGTGTACTATGTAAACGACGCTAAAATCAACCGTTTTCGAAAAATTTTCCATTTTGGTACCATATTTAAATTAATTTAGGTGATATTTTATTACAATATGCGTACTTCAGGAAATGACAAAATGAAACTTCAGGCACATTACTGTTGCGCGTTTTACACGATTTTGATAAAAAATAAATTAAATTTTATTAGCATTTTTTAACTAATGGACTTACTGACTTAATCCTATGCCTTTATACCCTTAGGTGTAAGGAGGGTGGGTAGAGTTCAGTTCTGCATTTCTCTATCCAACCTTTCCCGTCCTGTGTGAGCTTTTTTATGTCTGTCCATCCCATCCCTTTTTTCTCTGCCTCTTCACTTATACCGTCGTTCCAAGTTTTCCTTGGTCTTCTCTTTTTGTTTCTTCCTCGCAATCGCGTTTTATACACTTTCTTCGTAATTCTACTTTCCGGCGTACGACACACATGACCGAACCATCTCAACTGTCCTATGCTTATTATATCGTTTATTGGATTCAAATTTAACTTTTCTCTGTACACTTCGTTCCTCAATCCATCTTCTTTCTTTTTCCATCTTTCTAAAAAATTTCATATCTATACCATTTATTCGCGATTTGTGTTTTTCTGTTAACGTCCATGTTTCGCTACTATAAGTAATTGTCGGTTTAACTACTCTTTTTATTATTTGTGTTTTAATTTCTTGGGGTATTTCTTTTCTCCCCGTGCTGTTTTTCCTGTCTTTTCTATATTTTTGTTGATTTCCCCATCCATCCTTCCGCTATTTCCCATTACTGAACCTAGATATTTGTAGCAGTCCACATGTCCTATTGCTTCTCCGTGTATTTTTATGTTATGTACTCTATCTGTTCCTTCAATTAACAAATAGGCAATGACAAAAACACTGTTTCGGTTACTGATATAAAGTATATTTTAAAAACGGTTAACTTTATCGGTATTTAATTAATTAGAATTTTTCTCTGAAAAATACAAAACAATTATGCTTTGAATTAAAAGTTTAATCTACTCACAAAAAAGTTTAAGTACTTTGATGGCATGATGTGTGCTGCAGGTAACGCCCTCTATACCCTAAAACAAAATTAGGCACAGGGCGTATTTTTTTTCACCTTTTCACCTTCACGAACCCCCCTGCACAAATTGTTACAGTAATGTGTCTACGACTTTTTGAAATATCGAAGAAAATAAAAACTAAAATTCTCCCTACAGCACCCTGTACCAACAAAACTAAGTATATTATATTAAGTATATCGCTATGTAGTAATGTCAAGTATACTGAGCTTTGATAAATTAAACTACACCATAAATTAGAGTTGTGCTGGCACTACAATAAAATTAGAAACGTCCAGGCAATAACAATTGTATTAGCTGCTCCCAGAAACATCACGCATGCGCGAAATTAAAATTGCTGGCCTGAGCCAAATAGTTTTAACCGTAAATCGCATACCAACAAGGGTACATAAGAAGCAAACAATACAATTTTATCTCGTTAGAATTAACATAAAAATGCCACTGCTCTAATAAGAAGGCATTGTTATTAATTTATTTCCAGGCACATGTCAAAAGAACTTCAGTGCAGATTGGAATACCCTTTTTAAATAATTTGAGGATAGTTTATCGATTGTTCTTAAATTTTTCACACTGTTGTACCTCTGTTATTAATCGCAATATCTTAATGCCAAGAATCCACTGTTACTCCATGTCCCAATATTTTTGGACCGTCCTGTATAATACTACCTTCGAGCTCGTCATTTGGATTTTGTGTATTTAAAAGTGATCGTGGACCTCTATCTAAAAAAGTTTTGTTTGTAGCTTGTACAGTAGGGTACAGATACAGATACGGCCAGATTCTTAAATGCATGATGGGTTTGAAAATTTTTGATTATCAAATTAGAGATAACCAAAAGTTTTTTTTTCGCAAATTTATAAAGAAAATGGCAATTTAAGTATGTACTTTCCACAATAATAAAACTAAATTCATTTCAGTAACACGTTCCATAAAGAAAATCATTTAGCAACCAGGCAAAT
Source organism: Philopedon plagiatum (assembly GCA_963971165.1). Taxonomy (NCBI): domain Eukaryota; kingdom Metazoa; phylum Arthropoda; class Insecta; order Coleoptera; family Curculionidae; genus Philopedon; species Philopedon plagiatum. The sequence goes on along the minus strand of OZ020191.1, from coordinate 38,554,751 downwards.
CGCTGAATTATTACAATAACATAAGTTTTTCGAGGGAGAGGTACAAAGGATGAAAAGAAGCGGCTGGGAATTTCTCCAAAAATGCCCACTAATGTGTAATTTTTGGGGTCAAAAATTTGATTCTGCCTAAATGATAAAAATTGTTCAAAATAAGAGGGTGAAAGTGGATAAAAGGAAGGGGGTGAGATTTCTTTAAAAATGGAACTAATGTGCCATTTTTGCGGTTACTAAGGTGGGAAAATCTAATTTTGTCTAAGAAATGTTGAAGGAGTGGGATGAGAGGGAGTCAAATAATTTCTTTAAAGGAAGCTTAATAGTATATTGTTTTCGGGGTAGTTTGATCAAGGAATGCGATTTTATACAACAGATGTTAATAAATAGAAAAAAGATAAAGAAGGTGGGATGACTACTTTAAAATGTATCAACCAATGATGTATTTTTTCTAAAATTTATTATTTTTACTGACATTGAGGTAAAAGAAGTCGATATTAAGTGAACAGTACAAATAAAAAGAGGGAATAATATATATTTTTTTAAATTAACTGACTTCACAAAAAGAAAGCATAAGTGAAGAGTATGAAATAATATTGTTTTAGTATTTATTACTATTTGTTAAAACTTAGGTAAATAGGTAACTTGTCCAAAAAAATTTCTAAACTTAGAAGTCGGCGCAATTTCACAGTATAAAGATCCATAATGATAATTCATATACAGTTGGGAAGGAGTTGAGCCTACTTCTACCATAGGTTCTATTTTGATGCACAAATTACTTTAAGTTAAATAGAATTAGGTTTACCATTAGGTTCAGTAATTATTCATGACTAAAAATATTACTCCCTTTTAATAATTTATTGTATTATCGTAAAGGATTATTATGATTTAAAATTACGCCGACCTCATAAATTCACAACTTTCGATCTTTGAATGGTGTCGGCCTTTACTTGATGGAAATCCATTATACACATCATGATAGAGAATTTTAGCCAAATTTCCACTTTCATTTAATATTATAACATGACGCGTTTCTCTACACTGTAGCTTCATCGGATTTTGTTACAGACTAAATTTAAACTAAAAGTTCAAAAAGGTGTCATAAAATACAACAATCTTGGTAGATAAATACAATTTTTAATTTAGGTTTTATTATTATACTAATTCACTGTGGGGAATTTCCACTGGGGTTCATTTCTATTAGGTAAATAAGTTTAATAAGGGTGAGTTATTTAATTCTCATTAGTCATTAAGTAATATGTCGGAATTTTCAAACCGATTTGTCTCAAGACTTTCAAGTAAATCCAATTTTTTATCTTTACTCTCTACATGTAGTATTTTAAAACTGTTATCAAATGTATGTCGATTCTGTAACAGATGATTTGAATATGTAGAATTATTTTTATTATTAATAAAACTTCTTTTATGTTCTATACGTGTTAAAAATGATCTGCCTGTTTGGCCTATGTATCTTTTCGGACATAATCCATATGTTAACTGATATATACCTAATTTGATATTTTTATTAGTTTTACTTTTTGAATTTTTCAGAAATCTTCCTAGTGAATTATTTGTTTAGAATGATACTTTTGCTTTTTCCTTACCGATAATTGTTTCTGCTGGATTCCCGAAATAAGTAATTGTTTTGAAAGTATTGGGTTTTTTTATCTTAGCAACTGACTGAGACTGAGACTGTAGCAATAGCTTTATTTTTAAGTTTCTTTGACAAAATTTTATCAACAATTGATGGGCAATGACCGTTATTTATAGCAACTTGTTAAATTAAATTTAATTTGTAACTGAAAATTTCCGGGGATAAGGGACACTTATTACACCATGTACCATACTATGATACGCTGCTAACTTATGTTGTACAGGATGTGTGGAATTTTTGTGAATTGTTGTGTCTGTATGCGACGGTTTGTGGTAAATTGAACAACTGCGTTTATTTGAAATTTTCGTAATTGTTATATCTAAAAAATTTAAAGAGCTGGTGGTTTCAATTTCTATTGTAATTTTTGTGTTTTTGTGTAATGAATTCAACTATTCTGAAAACGTATCTAGTTGCCTGTTTTTAACACGCATAGCAGCACATAAAAGAAGTTTTAGTAATTATAAAAATAATTCTACATATTCAAATCATCATTTATAGAATTGACATACATTTGATAATAATTTGAAAATACTGCATATAGGAAATAAAGGTAAAAAATTAGATATACTTGAAAGTTTTGAGATAAATCGGTTGAAAAATTCCTACATATTACTAAATAGTCAATTAGAATTAAATAACTCACCCTTATTAAACTTATTTACCTAATAGAAATGAAGCCCAGTGAGAATTCCCAATAGTGAATTAGTATCATAATAAAACCTAAATTAAAAATTTTATTTATCTACCTAGATTGTTGTATTTTATAATACTTTTGTGAACTTTTAGTTTAAGATTTAGTCAGCAACAAACATCCGATGAAGCTATAGTGCAGCGATACGTGTCACGTTATAATATTAAATAAAAGTGGAAATTAGGCTAAAATTGTCTATCATTATGTATTTAGAACTTTGGTGTACAAGTTACCTAAATTGGAACACAATAAAGCTTGCCATTATCATGAGTAATGAATACGAAAAAATATTATTTCAGACTTTTCAGGGATTTTTTTTTGTGGAATCCATTCATTTTTTCAAAAAAAAAATTATTAGTTATATTGAAAGAAATTTTCGGTTATTGAGCAGAATACGTATGTTTCGCATTACTAGAGTTTGATGCAAAATTTGTTTCGCAATTCTAAATATTTATTTATTTATAGTAAACTGTAAATTGTATTTATTTACGAATATGTACTATCTACTGTTTCAAGTTTTAGTAACAAATTATTCAGCTTTATTTTAAAATTCCGTTGATTTGTAGTGTAAGAACTGATTTAAAATAATTCTTTGAAATTTAATATTTTAAAAACTTTTAATAACGCGTTTTGTATATGAAGGTGCTAAACATTGCTAAATATTAAGAAACAATCTAAAAAACAGGTAACTCCTGACAACATTTAAGAAAAAATCTAATATCAACATTTTCGCAGAAATGAAATGATAGATTTCAAACTGCAGCGAATTGATTTAGGGCGCTTTATTGGCGACTTTTTGGCTTTTGCTTTCTTATCAGCTCTTTTCCTGAAAGTTCACAGAGAAAATTGAAAATCATGATGGTTAAAGCTAAGGACTTATCTAGAAGAGCAAGTTAAGCAGCTTTTCGGTTAGTTAAAGAGGCTGCGTTTTAAGGCTGCATTGATCGACATTGTTTTTTGCTATAAAACGAAAATAGACAAACTTTTAAAGTTACATGCAATTATTATTATAGTTAATTGGACCTTGTACCACAAAGGGTTTATTCGGTGAGTGTCAACATACAACCCACGATTTTCATTTACATTTGTTCTCTGTCAGTCCCTTTTCTTGTGTTAAACTCATATACTTACTTATGCAAGGTAGGTTAAAAGAAGATGTACAACTTCAAATTTGAATAATTATTAATTAAATGGGGTAAGAAAGTTAGTTTATTATCATGTTTAAATTAAATAAGAATGGCCGTTATGCATGGATAATAATGTCACTTAAACGGTTTTTCATCACTTTTTCCTAGTGGTATTTCAGTTATAGCATTAAGAATATCGAGTCTTAATTGTTGAATAGGCTGTGGCTGGTTGAAATAAACTTTTAATTTCCAGTACCCCAAAGAAAGAAATATGGCGCCGTTAGACCAGGAGACCCTGGCGGTCAGTCAATATCGATATGGATTTTGAAATTAATTTTTCTGGGAATACCGTACTTAGCCCATGCTATGTAAGCCATAGCACCTTGGGCACCTGTTTGAAAGAAAAAATGTATTGTTATCATTTATAGTTAGCAGTTAAGACAATATTCTTGAATCGATAGCTGAAATACCGCTACAAATTTGCTAAAAAGTGATGAATAATCCCATTCAAGCAACATACACCTGCGGTGCAGCTAGAGATGGCTACTTAAGTAACAGAATATTCCAAACATAAGTCTCAACCTTACTTAATCCAAACATGATAATAAATTTAATATCTGTTACTCTACTTTACAAATATTCAAATTGAAAATTTGTAATCCTTTTGTGCATATCCTGTACAAATAATGAAAGATGAACTGTATGCAGTAAAATATGGTTATTTATGCTGTTAGATTTTTGTTTCCGGGTCACACTAAAAACGCATATATAGCAAAACTAAATAGTCCATTTTCTATTGCATGAAAATTAGATTTCATGCCAAGTTCATAAGTTCCTAAGCAAAACGTAAACTTTCATGCCGCTTCAATAATTCGTAAAAAGCCACCCTTGAATACTCGTCAATATTACATTGGAAGGAAAATGCCTTTCGTTGTAAACAAAATTGTGATGACATTTAACAAAACGTGTATTATAAAATTTAGCATTGTGATAGGTGGTTTATATAACATATACAAGTTTACTTTTAAATTACTGCGACATAATCTAGCTCGTGACAGTATTTTGACCGGTTGTTAGGTACACTCACGATACAAAACGTTTTGAGCCTGTCAAAATAATTGTGAAGAAAAGGTAACTCATTGTAAATAGACTTGTAAATGAATTTAAGGAAATGGCTATCATAAGACTTGGCATTGTGTAAAATAAATTTACATGAAGAAGAGAAATGAGAACTCCGTAGCTTGTCGGTAGCTGTTTTTATAGCGCGCTGTTGTATACTATAAAAACCATCAAACAGATTTTTTTGCCACCAAAATAATACCTTTAAGAGGTTTTACATTTTTTAAATTATAAACCACATATTTCCTGTTACTAAATCCGAACCATATGTGCATTGGTTAACGAATTATTTTAAATCGGTTATTTTTTACTTATTATTATATAAAATGATACATTCAGAATAATGTTTTTTACGACTTTAAAACTCCGTTTAATTTATAGCACATTAACTGGATGATGATAAAAAAATGCTTCCTGCTTAAAAGGTCAGTACTTTCACTTGTAACCAAGATATCGAGAATAACTTTTATATTTTGGTCGTAAGTAAATCTAAAAACGTGTGTGTAAAATTTGATCCCTTAATCTCAACAAATGAGGAAGTAAGGAGTATGCAAAGTTTGAATTGCAAGCTACTATATATACTACTATATATACTATATATATATATATATATATATATATATATATATATATATATATATATATATATATAAATCGATAGCAGGAGGTCACCCAGACCAGAATCAAAGATAGTCCTCATTATTTTTATTTTTCATTCACGGCCTTCTCGCTGCACTAGCGAAGAAGTAAATCTTTGCATTTACATTTAATATATATATATATATATATATATATATATATATATATATATATATATATATATATATATATATATATATATATATATATATAGAAGACGAAACAGTAGTTCTCCAGATAATTCCAAACATACTTAACTATATATATATATATATATATAATATTTCTAGACGATCACATTATTTTTTATATGTATTTTCGAACTATACTTAATTTTTTTAATATAGAGTTCTGAATTGGTAATTTAGTGTTATTGTAATTAGGAACTTTATTTATTTGACGGCTACGATAACTACCATTGTTTATTACATTTCTTTTTCATATTCATTTTTAGGCACATGGGGCAGAAAGTGATTTCTAAACAAATCTTCAAAAAGTTGTGCTGTGATGTAATAGTAGTCCAAAGATGAATCTTGAACAATGAACCACAAACAATTTGTAACCCAACCATCTTCAGAACCAGCATCTGAAATGTTAATTCTTTTTCCCTTGTTTTGGTATTTTCCTGATGGATCTACCATAATCTTTTGCTAGGGTGTCATGCGTATCAAACCATGTTCAAAATACCAAGACAATACCAAACAACTACCTTCAAGAATTTTTACAAGCTTTTTGAACTATAACATGCGTAAGTTTTCCCAACTTAAATAAATTTAAACATACAGAAGGAAATGATTTCTTCTGCCTTTTAATATGCATTTTTTTAAACAGTTCATATTCTTTTACACGTTGTTCTATTAGAATCATAGAGGTAAAGTTTGACGTATCTTATACTTTTAATAGATATAATAGAATAAAAAGGGTTTAAATATATACGTTCAGATTCCCTAAAAAGGTTTAATATTTAATACTGATTTAAGATAAGATTTAGTTGTCAGTTAGATTTTGACAGATTTTTGTCATTATTAATAAGCCGTCAATAAAAAATTTTGAGTTGTTCTAATTTTCCAGCGATTTGCTTGGTTTCCAAATGATTTTCATTTTGAATCATATTGCTAGAATGAATTTAGTTCTATTGTTGTGGAAAGTATGTACCAAAATTGCCCATTTCTTTAAAAATTTGCGAAGAATTAAAAAACAAATTTCTTAGTAAAAAACCTATTGTCACATCTTACACTTGTCAGTGTACAACTTATGGACAGCATTAAAAAATTTACTGTAATTCAACGCGTATTCAGAATTTTAAGATTTTTAATATTTAAACCCACCAAAGACAAGTAAATACGAAATTTTAGCTGGCTGGCAGTTTTTCCGAAATAACATTTTAAAGCGTGTGATTTATTGTGTTCTGTTATTGCTGGGTCAATAATTTCACAAATTGCAAACAAAAGCTGCTTACAAAACTATACAATGGAGTAAACTTTATACTTAACAATTGAGATATATACGAAAAGGTAAATCTACATTGAATTATTTGATTGCCCTTAGGAGCAAACCATTGTGATTTGGAAATTTAAGTAATGTCAATCACTGTCGGAACTTAAGCAAATTTAAACTCGATAAAAGCAGATAACCTAGTAAAATAGAAGTTTGCGAAGAGGCTAATTATCTAGTCGAATTAGACAAGTTTAACTGTATTGTGTGGTACGAGAGAAACAACAGTAAATTGTTGAGGTTTCTCACCTACACAACATTCACTCCTAAGAAGACAAAAGCCCTCCTTCCACAAAATTTTGTGCAGATGGAGATCTACATTTACAATAACTCTGATATGTAGACTGTTTACTAATACCAACTAATGCATATTATAGCCTGTGCTTTTAAGAGCAATAATCAGCGGTAAAAAAGCGAAAGGCGCAAAACAATTGATTCGGTTGCTAACACAGCATAACATGTCCGAAGTTCTTCGACAGTGCAAGTAAAGGTAGTACAGTACGTAAAGATAGGGAAATGCTTTTGACCTATAAGTAATATAGTAAAAATATAAAGAACTAGTGCCAGCAAGAATTTATTTGTTTGTATTTTTACGATATTACTATAGACCAAAAAGATTTCCATATCTTTACGTACAATGGTGCACTTGTAGTCTCAAAAAAATTTTATATATTATTATTATATGCAGAAGCTGCAGGCCTATGTAATCATAGGAATATAACCCATAAATGATATTCCTCTTATCTGAAGAGAAGAACGCAGGTCATCATGGTTGACGCGAGCTGTTCTGGTTTGTCACGTGTGGAGGTTGGAGTGCCTCAGGGCTCAGTACTTGGACCTAACGAATTTAGATATTAGGGGTCACTTTGCACTCTTTACTGACGATACTACCCTCTTATGACACTCGAGGGATGGAGAAATACTGAAGAATATTATAAACAAGGATTTACTTAAAATAATGTATTGGTGCGATTTTAAGTCCTCGTGCTTCAATATGAAAAAGACTAATATATTAACCTTCGGCTTTACTTTTGAAACTTTGTGCTAAACTGGTCAGCAAATTCAAAACAAAACCTTTTTTGGAACTCTTTATTAACTTCAAACTTACATTTGAGAAAAACATAGTTGAACTGAACAAAAAATTGTCATAAAGTTGTTTTGCGATTAGGGTGATTTCGACCGAACTCGGTTACTCAGTTGCGAAGATGGTCTATCATTCATAATTCGAAAGTCATGTAAAAGTACGGTATTGCATTCTGGAGCTCTTGTAGTCAGCAGCTAATGGACACCGTTTTTGTTATTCAGAAAAGAGCGCTTAGGTATTATGTGTAAGGCTAAATATCGGGATCATTGCAAGCCATTATTACTAAAGTACAAGCTTTTGACTGTCGTAAGTTATTTATATTAGAAACGGTTTGTTTAATCCACCGGAAATATTCCCATTATCCTCCTCAAAAGCACTGTACCACAACACCACAACACCAGATAAACATTCGGATCCGATCCCGAGGCTGACATTGACCAATAGCTTTTTAATTTACGAAAGCATAAAAATGTACGGTCATTAGGGTATTTATAATAGGTCCTTGCCACCATATGTACAGTTTCGCAGGACTGTCAGGGATATTCTAGTCCGTAAATCCTACTATAGCCTGGAAGAATATTACCCGGACAATTTTTAAAGATCATATTATTGATATAAAAATTTCGTGCTGTCTTGCACCTGATTTGACTAATTATTTTAATATTTATTTTTTTAATGATTGATATATTATTTTCCTATTATCTTAATGTTTTCCGTTTTATTTTCATTTAAACACTAGTTTTTTAATTGTTAGTATTTTGATTTTACAATTTTAACTAAAATAACTTCTTCTGATTGGATCGTACTTTTAGAAACCTGTGTTACTGTTTAAATTTTAATACCATTTTTTCGTTGTGTGTTAAAATTAGTTTTATCTAGTTACGTAGTGACTTGGTTGTGCATATTGTTGGTATGTTACATTGATATGTTACCTGTATTATTAGATTTAATGGACTTGGTCGACAAGATGTTCCCATTCTTTGACAAAAAAGCATAAATAATAATAACAGTATTAATAATAATAATAATACTAATAATAACGATAATAATATGTTATGTTAGCAGCCGAATGCAATTTCGGAGCACACAATACTGGGTTGACGCGTGCCCCTACATATCACCCATTTAAAACTTATTAATGGGTAAAGGGTCTGATTTTGTTCTGGTAAAACATGGCCTGTTTTTCAGGCACGCCTGATGACCGGCAATGACCCAGAAATCGCGATAGTAGGAGGGTACCTTTAACAGAATCGAAAATGTTACCTTCCTCTTGAGATTTTCTTGACATTTTTTTATTGCAACAGAGAAGAATTTATTTCTTTATATCTTTACTGGATACAGTTTTGTTTATTATTTTATTTTCGCAATTATTTAGAGCATTTATTTCTTATTACGTTAGCACTTAATAAATAAATACTATGAATTTCGATTTTTTCATTTGTATCAATATTTTTTTCTATCTTCGCAAGTAGTACTTGACCGACCGATGTGTAAGCAGTACAAACAATTCATGAGAATTTTTTGTCTCTTTTCTCGTATTAAATCTATTTTTGCGAAAAAAACAAAAAATGTGATCGAAAAAAATAAAATGTAAATATACTTAACCAAATATAAGTATTTAAAAAACTTATGTAGGTTTCTTTCGTAGGTCAATACTATCCGGTCTTGCTTAGTGTGCTCTATGTGAGTATGACTAGCACTGTATAAAATGTCTTACGAATGAAACACTTGAGTTTTCCTCACGTTTATACTCGTAAGAACCTATTAAAGCTTATGTTAAGTCATTATTTACGGCAGTTAGCTACTGTTATCAAAACAATATCTCGTTTATCCCTATTCAGTCAGCGCTTGAGGCAAATTCCAATCGGTAATTCTTTTGACTGTAAATAAGAAGATTTGCAAAGTACTGCATACTTATATTTGCGGGAGAAATACATCAACAACAGAAATGATTCTAGTTGGGAATACTAGAGCAAATCCAAAATTTGTCTGTTATATTCGTACGTTCTCACACATACGTATAAGTTAATATACTTTAGGTTGTCAATGCGACATTGCGTTGGCAAATGAGCAACAACCCTTAAACGACATATCTAACAATGCTTGAAGTCACGTTGTAAGTAACTCTCGGGCTAATATAGACACTTAAACGGAATATCTAGCTTAATGCCACTGTAAATAAACTGCAAAAATTTAATTTTTTACTCAATTTTTTAGTACAGCATCAAAAACGAGATTTTTGTGCACACGACCAGAGTTTCGTTAACTACATTAACATCATAAACTGTGTTTGGAAATAAGTTGTTACTTTAAAAAGTTAGTTTTAATTTTTATGGTATATTTTAAACTTAATTATATTAAGTGAGTATTGAGAAGTTTGTTGGCATGAAACGTACTTGGTGCTAGCTAATTACAAATCTAGAATTATGTAATATGTTAATGAGTTGTTGATGTTTATTTTCTATATTTTTTAATTCATCCATTTCTGCTTCTTAGGTTTTTCTTTACATTTATTTTATTACATATTCCATCAACTAAAACCCTTTCGCTGGCCGCTAAAAGCCCTCGCAATAAAGAGAAGCCTTCCAAACAAATCATCATTAAGTTGACACAAGCTCTCTAATAAGATTTCAAGAAAAACTCACAAATGATAATAACTTTTCTTCTAAAATCCACCTATTATCCGCCATTCCTTTGCACTGGCTAACATAATCCAGCTATCCGACAAAATATTAGAAAAACAGATTTACATAAGACATAGAATAACGGTGCAACTTGATTGTTCTAGCTAAAAACAACTTACATTAGAACCTTCGAAAATGTCATTAAATTCTAATTTTACGTGAAGTTGAAAAGATTTCTTTGAAGCAAATCAGGTGAATGGAAATATTTTTTTGTTAAGTTTTTATTGGTTTTTAATTTATAGGAAATTATTTAATTTCCGCGCATTTGGCCGTTTTATGACTCATCAATAAGGTTCAGAAAGTTGCCCAGTATCCCAAGAGGACCACTAGCACGGAAATATCAGAGTGATACCATGAATTAAACTTTGTGTCAACAAACTTCTATAGGTTTTAGTAGCCTGAGGCCTCCTATATCCAAGTGCAGTATATATATTTTCCTTGGTAGCTCCTTATCTAGGGCTGCCTATATCTAAGTGCCAATAAGGTTCCTGTTAGATACCAACAAGATAAAATATATGAAAATTCTTGGAAATTCTGTTACAACTGTTAAATAAAAGCACCTTTGCCAGCTCTGAAAGGTATAACTTTTATTTATCCTACTGGCAAGTAGCAGCAGCTTTGCCAGCACTTGGATATAGCCGCCCAGAGTCTGAGTAAAAATATAATTTCGGTAACAACGAAATCAATAACTTCTAACGGAATTGCTCATATGAACCAAAGGTGGCCCCAACTCAAAGACACATTATACAGACAAGAATGGCCAACTTCCATTCCATTTTAAATCTGAATTAGGAACTACTCAACTAGACGACCCATAATCCAAGACTGCGAAGGTTATTGGCCTCACTAAGGAGGCATACGCAGGACTAACCCTGAACAGAAATTGTCACCACTACAAGCATACAGTCATTGCTATATTTTTGTAATTTGGAATGGGAGGCTGTTCTATTATTTGTAAATAATGTTTTAGGACGAAGTCCAAATGCAGTTTCACCTAGGGATACCTAATGCAGAATAGCAAAGAGTGAGGACAGAATCCAGAATATAGTGTAACTGAAAACCATAACCATAATTTTATTTAACAAGAAGTTCAAGGTCAAAGGTTATTAAAACGTAGGGTTTCAAATTCAACGGGGTTTAAAGATAAGGGAGTATTAAGAAAAGGCAAAACAATTCTATAAAAAAAAACGAACCGTTATAAAATATATGGGCCAATTATACTTAACATCATACTTATGTCCGATTACGCCGCCGTCTGTCAAACTCGCTTCGAATTTAAGCTCTACTTAGCTATCACAGTGTGTGACGGTTGGGTTGGGTTTGTGTTGCAAACAGTACAAACAGACAATTCTAAGAACGGCTCAAGTTTAAGTCGGCTTAACAGACTGTGGTGCGAACGGTCATTAATATTATATAAAAAAATATTTACTTACTTTACCGAATTTGTTAAGCATAGAACGGTTTTAAATTATAAAAAAAAGATAATTACGCCACAGTACTTTATACAACAGATATTTAATCATACCCAAGCCTTTGTTATACCCCTTAGTTTTACCATGGAATTTATTAAATCGCCCACTGTGTTTCTGCTCTTTATTGTAACTCCTTTCTTATTTAATGGCTTTTCTTGTCCCTTACCATTTACACGCCTTTTTCGTGTTTTTATTTTTGACAGCTTTTATACTTTAGATTTATTACTGTTGCTCTTACATCTTTTTGTATTTTTCTCTAAAAATGTAATTGTTTATTATATTGTTAAATTTTAGTTATCTTATATATAAAGTGGTGTTAGTCAACTGTGTCGAATAGTGGGTGGTAGTGTAACAAAGGTTAGAGGTTTTGTTGCTATTATATACTATTTAATAATTTGCATTTTTAATGTAAGAAAGTCGTTTGTAAAAAAGGGAAACGTTTGAAAATCATCTGCTTACGGCATCCATGATGATCATTATTTTTCTCAGTAATTTATTTTTAAAGACTGGAAGCACAGTCCCCTCATTATAAATACAAAATAGTTTGCTCTATCTAGAGTGGAACAATCGCACTTTAGGGAGCAATTCAAAATGTAGAATGTTGTTTACGGAATGAAAACTCTAACGAATGCAAAATTATTTATTGTGAAACAATTTTTTAATTTCTTTTTTTTTGGGGATCACGGGATATAGGGCGAGCGGCGACGGCACGAAAATGCACCCAACAGGACAATAAAAAAATGAGTGGAAATTAAAAAACACAAATATTAGACCTGTAGCAGACGTTTACGAATTCTGGATCAGGTGTCTCTTATTAAACTAAATAAGAGTAGTAAAATGGTATTTCATCTACGTCTAAGCCATCGAGTGGAAGAAAAGAAACTATTTATCAAGAAAAATTATTACTAGATAAATAAGAAATTGTTGGCTTGGCAGACCTTTACGAATTCTCGGCAGATCTTTCTAATTTAGCTAATTAAAAGGAATTACATCTAAGTCATCGAGTACAAGAAGAGAAACTATTTCTTAGGAAAAATAAACACTAAATAAATAAGAAAATTTTAGTTGACGAATCGCTCCTCGTACAATTTTGCAATAAATGGTCATTTTTTCGATTTTATTTTGTAATAAATATACGTCATAAGGTACAAAGATATTTCTTTATTAACTAGAGCTCAATTAATACTCAAAAAATATTTTACACCCCTTATTTTGTCAAACCTCCTTGAAGATTTCATCGAGTACAGAGAAATACAAACAAACAAAAAATGCGGCAACTGTGGGAATCAGATTACCTACCTACGTTATAAGATAAATAGTGTGACAGTGAAATAGTCACAAAAGTCAAATATAAATTAAAGAAATAAAAAATCAATGTTGCCAGCTATCGTCTCTTTTCATAATTTTATTAATTACCTTTTTATTCCTCTTAACTAGAGACACTTGCCTCTTGCGCTTTATATTTTTAGTGTTCCGTGAAACGGAATACTTATGGAATTTAGTGTCCGCTCGTGTGTCTGTCACAGGCGATTTTCTCAGAAACTATTCAACATAACAATTTGAAATTTAGCACAGAAATAGAATGTGGTGGCCCAATTATATACGTAAAGTATAAAAAGTTGAATTTTGATTCTGGGGGTCAATTTCGGGGGGTAAATTGGGAAATGGAAAAAAAAATTCAAGGGCATCGCGTAGGGTGTCAAATGAAAGTTTATTTAAGCATGAATTCAACAATATATATATATATATATATATATATATATATATATATATATATATATATATATATATATATATATATATATATATATATACATATATATATATATATATATATATATATATATATATATATATATATATATATATACAGGGTATTTCACTTAAAACTCCCAACGTCTATAACTAAAAAACTAAGTGAGATAATTAATTTCTGTTAAAAGCTGTCGGTAGTAGGGGTCAGTAGCCGTTAACAAGGTTAAAAAATAAATCGACGCCTATCGCAAGTTGGGCGTCGCGACGCTGCAAAAATATAAATCGATTGCAGGAACTTTGAAAATAATAAATTCAAAAAGTACGTTAAATTCTAAGACTTTTTTGTCTCTTGCACAAATTTCATAACTCTACTGGTTTTTGCAATATAGCGGCTTAATTTATCACGAATTTAATTATTTTAATGGCCTATTTCCTACAATATCTAAAAATTATAGAAAACTGTCTCTTAGAAACCTTTTTTATTTCATTGCAATTTATAGTAAGAATACTAGTTTAAGGTTTCGGCTTCGTAAATCCGTCATCAAGTTATATTTCAAATAGTATCATAATATTTTGTACCTACATTACTGGCTACAACTTCTTAGTTTTAGTTTAAGTATGGATAACTTCATGTATTTGTCAATGTTTATCTAGAAAAATATGAAATTATATTTTAGAACCCTTCCCTCATAAATATTTTTTGTTTTCTCGTCAAAAAAATACTAATTCATCATATTTCTGAAATTAATACTTGATTATAGTTCTTTTTAAGTTGTTTTATTCTTAAAAAGTAGGCTTTGAAAATAAAAAGTAAAATGTTGGTTTATTTCATAGCAGGCTCACAACATTGTTTAAGAAAATAGACATACATGTCAAAACGTTAATTTAGAAGTCAGATTTTTTGCTGTTTATACTTTGTAGCACAAACATGGTTCAATTTACCAATAACGAAAAATTAGACATGTTGCTGATTTACGGAGAAGCTCGACAAAATTGCTTAGAAGCTCAAAGAATTTACGTACATCGTTTTCCGAACAGAACAGTCCCAGATCGTAAAACTTTTATAAACCTATTTAATAATCTGAGGGAATATGGTTCGTTTGTAAAGCAAAAACGCAGAAGGAGAAAAACAGTAAGAACAAATGTAAACATTGCTCGCGTTTTACAAGAGGTAGATAATGTTCCACTTACTTCTTTACAAAAGATAAAAGAAAGTACTGGCGTTTCCAAAAGTTCGTCTTCTAGAATATTAAAAGAGAATTCTTTTCATCCTTATAAAACAAAACTAGTGCAGAAATTAGAACCAGAAGATTATGAGAGGAGAATGAATTTTCTTGCCAGGTTTGCTGATATTTACAGTCAAGACCAAGATATTTTATCGAAAATTTTATGGAGCGACGAGAGCCGATTTCAAAACAATGGTATAATTAACAGACAGAATTGCCGCTATTGGGCTCAAAACCATCCCCGTTGGATTAAACAAAGAGGAAATCAGCGCGTTTTTAGCATAAATGTATGGTGCGGTATAATAAATGAACACCTCATCGGACCCTACTTTTATGAAGGTACCCTAACTGCTCATCGTTATTTGGAGTTTCTCCAAAATATTCTTCCTGATCTGTTAGAAGAGGTGCCTTTAGAAATAAGGCAAAATATGTGGCTGCAACAGGATGGGGCTCCTGCCCACAATGCGGCAATTATATCAGAACATTTAAACGCACAATATCATCAACGATGGATTGGAACTAATGGACCACTGGAATGGCCAGCAAGGTCCCCTGATATTACGCCGCTGGACTACTTTCTTTGGGGCCACTTAAAAGACTTAGTTTATGAAGAACCTATTGAAGATATGGCGGATCTTATAAACAAAATTATAGCTGCATGCGCTTCAATTACAAGAAGAACTCTTTTAGAAGTTACACATAGAAAATTATTAGATAAGTTTGACAAGTGTATTCAAGTCGAAGGAAGAAATTTTGAACAAATGTAAATATTTCACATAATTGTAATAAAAAATAATTTATTAAAATGTATTATCGATTCTTTTTGCAACGTCAACTTCGACAAATGCATAAAGTAACGCAAGACTAAGAAGTTGTAGCCAGTAATGTAGGTACAAAATATTATGATACTATTTGAAATATAACTTGATGACGGATTTATGAGGCCGAAACCTTAAACCAGTATTCTTACTATAAATTGCAATGAAATAAAGAAGGTTTCTAAGAGACAGTTTTCTATTATTTTTAGATAATGTAGGAAATATGCCATTAAAATAATTAAATTCGTGATAAATTAAGCCGCTATATTGCAAAAACCAGTAGAGTTATGAAATTTGTGCAAGAGACAAAAAAGTCTTAGAATTTAACGTACTTTTTGAATTTATTATTTTCAAAGTTCCTGCAATCGATTTATATTTTTGCAGCGTCGCGACGCCCAACTTGCGATAGGCGTCGATTTATTTTTTAACCTTGTTAACGGCTACTGACCCCTACTACCGACAGCTTTTAACAGAAATTAATTATCTCACTTAGTTTTTTAGTTATAGACGTTGGGAGTTTTAAGTGAAATACCCTGTATATATATATATATATATATATATATATATATATATATATATATATATATATATATATATATATATATATATATATATATATATATATATATATATATATATATATATATATATATATATATATGATATTTTTAGGGAAAAACGCCTAAAAATAGCTGTCCCCCACTCTAATCACCAAAAAAATCGCTCAGAAAAATCCGAAAACAATTATTAACATTGAGAATTAGGTGTAGATTGCGAGAAAATTATCAAGAAGTTGAATTTGGTTTCTAGGGGTTAATTTTGGGGGGTAAATTGGGCAATAGAATATCAGAATTTCAAGGGCAGTTTTTTGGAAATATTATAAAAAGTAATTAGGTATATTTTTTAATAATTCAACTAAAATAATGACGGCAATATGTTCCAATATACAAATTTATTTAATGAATAATAATATTTTAATAGCCATTACATTTGAATTGCATACACTTTTTTTTCTACAACCAGTAACAATAAAAACAAAAATTTCAGGTTCAGATTCACTAATAATGTTTTAAGATTTAGTACTGGTTTAAATTAAGATCTCACCGTTTATCAGTTAGGTTTTGACGGGTTTTTGTCCTGTCATTGTTAATAAGTCGTCATTAAAAAGCTTATAAATTATTCTGATATTTCTGCAATTTGCTTGGTTTCCACATGATTCTAATCTTGGAACGAGTTGCTGTAACGAATTTAGTTCTATTATTGTCGAAAGTACATACTAAAATTGCCCTTTTCTTTATAAATTTGCGAAAAAGCTCATAAATAAATTCATAGTATAAAACTTAGTAGTCTTATTTTTACACTTGTTAGTTTTAAACTCTTGGTTGTCAAATTAGACTGGACTAGCGTTGAAGAATCTGACTGTCAATTTTTAAAATTTAATAAACTTAGTTTTCCTATGTTTTTGCTGATTTTACGGGTAACAAATTGTTTGCGGCTCTTGTGGCCTGTTCCACAATTTCTGGAGGAGTAAATCTCTCACTTTCACTCGACTGTCGCACATGTTCGACAATTTTATTTGCAAAAAGTGCAAATATTTACGAATTTACTAAGTAAACAGTAACTATGAACTCTCAAAATTGATTAATTGTTCTAAATTTGCCATGATCATGGCAATCTTTGATATTGGCCGAATATAGCTGTGATGGTGCATTTCTATTGGTTAAAATCTCTCTTTTTGAAAAATCTGTATCTTAATGAATCTCATTAAAGTATAGGTAGTAAATGTCTTATAAATCAATTAAAGTATGGTAGTAGAAATGAAGCGATAGAGAAACGCAAATTTTCAATGACATACAGGGTGCCGACCATGTCTGGAACAATGGTTTAATAGCCTTTATTAAACCTTAGAGATTTTTTCTATCAATATCTAAAAATTTTTAGCTCTCAATTTGACATACTGACGTTATCACTATTTTTTTAAAAGCAACATATATTTTCCTTTCGTTTCTGCTAGACCATTTAGTTGTTTAAAGAATTGTATAAAATTTTTGATACTTTAAAGGAAATTCTTACGAGAAAAAATATTAAAACGATATTTCTTAAATTAAGCTACCGACAGATTATTACCACGCGACGTGTTAACACGTGCTGATACTTCACGTGACGATACGATACATCAGATTTCCTAATCACATTACTCTGGTGTGTTATACCAAGTCATCAACCAAACTTTGTATATCTCTGTCACCATATGGAGATCGATAACCTACTTGAAGAAATGGCTCAATTAGATGAAGAGGAGGAAATGTTGGCTGCTAGTGGAGCATTACTTATGTTGCAAAATAATTTCAGAGAGTACTGGGTTGATCCAACAAATCAGCGTAGAAACGAGTTTGGTGCTTTTTACATTCTGCGGGCTGAAATCGCCAATGAAAATATATACAGCGTGTCCAGAAACTCTCTTAACAGATACCTACTAAACTTTTTTATTTTTTACTTTACGGAAACAAGTTATTATTCATGAAAAGTTCTGCTTATTGAGAAAATAACACTTAAATAAAAAATTTTGATCCGGCATATACGGGGTGTCAAAAAAAGTAAAAACGATAAATGCCATAGAAGAAAAACTATCTTTAATTTTAATTGCAAAGTACAACGACGTAACAAAGTGTCATCCAGAACTGAAAAGTGGCCGAATATTAAATTTGACAAAATAATTTTATAGTAATGCACCTTTGAATTTTTTTAAAAAGTGTTTTGCTGCTTAAATAAGATATAACCAAACTAAACAACAATAACATTTTATGAAATACTACACTAAGCTTCAACATGACCATCGTTCCTATTTTACGTCGTGAAAATTCCGGCACTGCATTTTGAACCATCTAAGGGGAAATTTCTTGGACTCATTCTCTGATAATTCTCTTTAAATTTTAATGTTTTCTAAGGGGTTGTGGCATAGACTTTTTATTTTAAAAAGCTCCATAAGAAAAAATCTAGGGATGTTATATCTGGGGATCTTACTGACCAAGCAAATTCTGACCTTCATTCAATCCACCTCTGTGAAAATGTCCGGTTTAAAAACACAACTGGCAGCATTTACAAATAAAGCATTTAGTTACCAAATGGTATCATACCTTACTTGGTACATTTTCAGGTAAACTAGATGAATGACAAGCTTTCCGGAAATTCTTTTTTTATATTTTTAGTAAAAACAGTAACTTTTTTATTGTTTATTTTGGTAATATGTTATTTAAAAACATGGACTTATTTCAAAACACTTTTTTAAAAAATCCAAAGGTATATGTGAATGACAATAAAGTTATTTTGTCAAATTTCATATTCGATTACTTTTCAGTTCTGGACGACACTCTTGCTTTATTGTACTTTGCAATTAAAATTAAAGCTAGTTTTCCTTCTACGGCATTTATCGGTTTTCCTTTTTTTAACACCCCGTATATGCTGTGTAAAAATTTTTGATTTGAATGTTATTTTCTCAAGAAGCAGAACTTTTTTATGAAGAATAACTTATTTTCGTAGAGTCAAAAATAAATAAGTTTTCCATCTGTTAAGATGGTTTCTGGACATACTGTATAAACATGATCAAGAAAGAGTTTGACTTCAGATTTACTAAGAACTGAATTAGAGAAGCAATAATCCTCACAGCACATTGTATAGGAATTCGTACTTTTTAGCCCTTCAGTTAGTTTTGTTCCCATCATGTACTCACTAACGTCATGGACAAATATCGGCTGACGCAGGCACACTCTGACGCAGGCACACTCTGACGCCGATCTGGGCCGAGCAGATGATTAACACGTGGGATGTCGTGTTGAAGCATGTTTTACGCCTCTAACGTCACATCACCATAATATGTACGCTCCTCTAATAATAGATATTTATGAACCACGTGTTAACACGTCACGTGTTAATAATGTGTTTGTACGTATCACTTTTTTCTTTTTAAAATATCTACAAATGCCACTTTTACTTTGACATAACAAGTCAATGCGTCAAAAATGTCAAATAGATTTTACTTTGTTGGCATTATATCGTTGAAAAAATGGTTACGCCATTAAAAAAAGAAATAAATTGAAATTTTGATGATGGTTGGATGGATACGGATAGCAGATGAGAACTCAGCAGGAATTTTGAGATCTGTTTGATCAAATTTATTCATCCACCAAACCGGGAAATTAGTTTGTTTTGAAATATGCAATTTCACCTTTAAAATAAAAACGAAATTGATTGTTTTATATACATTTTTAATTTTTTTACCCCTTTCACGCATTTCGCAAAATATTTTTTGGAATAAAAAAATCAAAAAATATGGATACAATTATTTAAAATTGGGTTTATATTAAATTAACGATAAGCTAGATAATTTTTAAAAACTTTCTTTTACCCGCACTACTGCCACCCTATCCAGAATTGAGATCTCCCCTAGAAACCACATGGAAAAATTATGAAACGTCTGGCTTAAGTGTTAAGAGGCTATTAAATTTGAATATTTCATTTAGAACTATAAAATCTACCCTACATACTACTCATTAATTATTGCATCATACCGCTTTTCAGGGGTTGTTGACTGTACAATTTCATGACCCTTTTTATTGCCTCTAAACACGTAAATAATTTAATTTATCCCAGGGTAACCTCAAATAATTTTAGATGAGATAAGAGGGAAAATTAAATTAAATTTTAGTGTACTATATCATAACAAAGCGAAATAAGGTCCATATAAGATAGTCAATAAGTAAATCTGAATTTTTACAAAAATATGGGAAATATTTTTTCGCTATTAATTTATTTTTATAAGCCTTAACAGAAACTTACCACCCCACACATCCTCTTAAAGGGCTGGTGAAATCCCAACGGATGTTTCCAGCTCTGGATGTGTTAGTCGATTCCCCAGTACACCCTCGGTACATAGTACTTAGACTTCGGTCTTCGTGGGCTTGAAAAACATACTAGAAGGGAAAAAAATAGAGAACGGAAAAAAATAGAGAAGGGAAATGTAGTCAAGGGATTTAAAGGAGTGGAGATTGGGACGGGAAAGGGAAATACCTGCAGGCAAGTTGTTCCATAATCTGGAGACCCAATGTATATATGAGCGAGAAAAGTGGTCTGTTCAAGGCTTTTCCAGCTGGACAGTAAAGAAATGCATACGTAACGAGCCTCCTGTTGTTCTGTTAGGAACAGTCAAGGGGGGAATAATACCGGCTAGTTCTCCGGAACCCCACCCAAGCAAGATTCATGGAAGTACCGGTAGAAAAGGGAATACTAAGGGAATGCGCTAATAAGCAATACGCTATGCGTCATCTATCCAAATATAGTAGAATTATGAAACCCGCGTTAAAGCAGAGGCGTGGCAAGTCGAATCAAACAGGTTGCTTGCGTCCTTCGAGAGTAAGGTAAGTTTCTAATAATATGTTGTCGTATTTCTTATGAAACTTGTGGGAAATAATCTTAAGGGCTGCATGTTTATTGACCAATAAAATCAGGCCATATTTTTTTACATGCTGTATAGTTGTAATTTCGCAGACATTTTGTATTTTTGCAGTGGTGTAGGTTATGTTAATAATTTTTGGATTTGTTCATTACGGTATTTTCTAAAACAGGAAATTACATAGGTTTTAAAACGGGATATCCCGAGTTTAAAGCAATATTTATAGTTTCAGGTACACCGTACTCACAATGTTATCAAAGCAAAAATACCAAAGAAAAACTAACCATCAGTCCTGGTCAGAAAAACAAATGTATTCTGCAATATGAAAGTGTTGTTTATTTTTTACTGTTCAAGTTATGCAAGTAAAAACACAATTTTACCACGTAAAAAGTGTATCCCATTTTAAAATAACTGTAAATCCCATTTTATCAACATATATGGAAAACATATGCAACATGAAAAAAAATAAATTTTATGAGCAAAACTAACATACTAAAATAAAAACATAATAATTCTGAAAGCTAAATCGTAATAGATTCTACGGGTCACGACTTTAATTTTTTTAGGTAATTGAAAAGATATTTTTTTAATGGTTAAAGCTTAGGTATTCCGTTTTAGGTAGACTTCCCGTACTTGTGACAGATCTGGTGTCAGCATTAACGGGGCTTTCAGACATTACCCTTATGTTAATATATAAATGTGGTACTCAATATCCGAATTCGGCCATTGACCGAAATCTATACCCAGAACGCGTTGTGAATTTCGCCAATCTCTCACATCGCGTTTCGGGTACATTTTATATACCCAGATCGCGTTGTGGATACATAAGAAAGATTCACAACGCGAAATTACGACAATCGTCAAAAACACACGACGATTTTCGCGTTATGGGTGATGTAACTATCCACAACCCAGAACTTAAAATTTAATCAAAAAAGTATGTAAAATAAAAATACTTAAATGTTTTAAGTTTTTATTAATGTAAAAATTCTATATAATGAAACTTCTTCATTTATTCTTGCATGATAGCGATCCGTGACACTTTCAGGTATATTTTTTGTTCCTTCCTTTACAGGAACATTTATTATCACCGCAAAATCTTTTACAGTTGCATCTGAGAAAGCCTTGACCAGAACCTTTAGATGACATATTTGCTGCAGTTCGCAATGGTAATTTTTTGAAATTTATATCATTTGATTGCGACATAAACTGCGAATCTACTTGAAGAAGTTAATTTCTTGAAAATAATCTGTCTAGTGGCCCATTCTCAGTACTGAGTTTGTACAAACCATCATTATTAATTTCCGAAACAATGGCTAATACATTTCGTGGGGTTGGTCGACCTCTCTCAACATCCGGCACTCGAATCAATACATTAGTTCCTTTTTTAAAAGGAGCATATCTTTTATTTGACTCACATAGCATTTTTGTTGCTTGAATTTTAATCATTTTATGTGATTCTTCCTTTTCATTCAAAATTCTTTTATTCCTTTGGGTTAGCTGATTATTTAAGTTGCTGTCAACTTCGCCTTCTGCAACACTACTACAATTTTCATCTCTATTGATACTGTCAACAATTTCCATGGTTTCATTTCCATCTTGGTCTTGATTCTCTAGGGGGGGGGGGGGCTTGTTATTTCTGCTTTCAACATTTTCTGCATTTGGTAAATTATCATCATAATTATGTTCGTTTTCCATGCTATTTATTAATTCTTCCAAGTCCTCTTCACTTTGCAATTTACCAAGGATATCTCTCGGAATGTCTGCATCTCCTAAACCATTCACTTGTCTGCTGCCAAACATAGCCTCATAAGGGCTTCTGCCGATTCCTCTATGAAAAGATCTGTTTTTCTGTGACTGTATGAATTTCAACCCTTCTGACCATTTTATATTATTATCATTTACCCAGGTAATTATCATATCTCGGACATCTTGATTAGCTCTCTCTACAGAGCCTTGACTCTGCGAGTGTCTTGGGCGAACGTGAACTATTTTAAGACCATGCCAAAGAGTAGTCAGTTCCGTAATATCCGAGTTGACAAACTCACGGCCGTTATCACTTTGCAGGATATATGGTGAACCTACCAGACAAAAAATATCAACCAAATGGTCAGCCACTTCATGTGCCGTTTTGGTTTTCAGTAGTCTCAAAAATAAAAATTTTCTTAAATAATTCTGATAGTTTAAGATAAAATTATATGGACCATCCGGTTCTGTCTCCATATCTATCAGGTCAACCTACAATACGATTAGCATTACTTTTTCATGAACAAAAAGTGATTAACTCTTTAAAATTATCTGACAGTTCATATATTTGGAAATAATTAGTTTCACAACTAGACTTTTCTTTGGAATCTTTTTCTTTAACTGACATGACTTACATTTACTTAGATACAAATTTATAATTTCCCGAGTTATGTTTGCGTATTTTTCTTTAATTCGTGCTCCATTCCTAAAAACAACCCTAATTTTTAGTACTGGTTATGACGACGGCTAATCACAACTTTTTCGCCTGTTAACCTAATGCCAAGTATACTTGGAAAAATAAAAATACCTTTTTCTCTTTTATGTCCTGTGTTTAGGTGGGCTGCATGCACAATTTCAAATAACTGCTCACGATGAACATAAAATTTAATATCTTCTTCATTAGTGTATCTTTTGCCTATCAATTTTTCATCTTGTCCAATATTTAGCAATTCATATCGACTTAGCCTTCCATAATGTTTTGATGAAAGTGGTTTTTCCAATCCGCGCAATTCTTGAGCTTCTTTAACCTCACTAATTATTTTTTATTGTCACCCTCTAACAGAAGTGTAGACCTAGTAGTTGATTCTATATAAAGTTTATCCAAACCATCTTCGAATTGTTTTTTAAGGTCTTCGATCGACTCACCCATTTTTTTTGAAAATTCAAGAATAATTATAAACAAACACTTGTTGTCGGTTAGGTTATGCACTTGTTTACTTTTCGCTTTGTGGGTATTTAATTTCGCGTTGTGGATCTGTCTAATGTATTCACAACGCGTTCTGGGTATAAATTTCGGTCAATGGCCGAATTCGGATATTGAGTACAACATAGCTATACACTATAAAAACAACTTGCCAAACCTAATGAAATGCCACTAAAATCTGTAGAGCAGGACTATTAATGAGACAATTACATCTAAATATCAGACTAAGCGTCCTAAGAGAGTCCATTAAAAAACGTTTAGACTGTGACTAGATGTATGACTTTATTGACCATGACTGTAGGTACTTACTTTTTAAATCCTTTTTTTTTCTTATAAATTCGAGAAAAATTTTAGCATTATTATAGCACACAGCTTAGTTTTCTCATTCTTACAAGTGTCAGTTTAAATCCTTAAATTGTCAAATTAGACCGACTTGATGAGAATATCAGCCCGGTTGTTGTGATAAAAATATTTTTTTAGAATACAAAATTCTAGACAAACACCTTTGTTTACCAGTAAAATTTACAAAGTATTTGAGGAAACCTTCATACATATGCTATCTAAATAAAGTCGGAGTTAATATAATAAAAAATAAATATGTTTGCTACACTTGTGTTGGGTTAAAGGGACTTTTTTTAAAACCCCTTTAAAAGTATTGGCACTGATAGTCTTTGAATCCCACGTATTAGGGATTACCTACCTTTTTAGGATTTACTTTTTATCAGAAATATAAAAATCCATGTTTTCTCAGATCTCCTGCGCTTTTTATTATTGAGCTTGTTTATATCTACAAACATCCTTATTCTATAAAGGCTTCAAAGACTAAACAAGTATATATTTTCTGTTAACCATGCATTGATATTCCTTTAGTAAGTACTCATATTTGCAGTGTTTTCATGTTCAGCAAGTTTCAGTGGCGTAGACAGAAATTTTAGCAACCTTATCTCTACACTCAATAAAGAGCAAATATCCCCCCGCGTTAAATAGATTATTCCTAAAGAAACACATTTATTGTTACCCATTGTTACGACAAAAATTATCTTAGGAAATTTATACAACAATATGTGTGGGAAAATTGTTGCAATGTAAAAAACAAATTTTAAATATTTTGTGCTCATGCGTGATTTTAGATGTATTTATTCAACATAAATTTAAAACTTATAATTATACAAAGTCGGAATACAACTAAAATATAAAATAACATTTTGCCGTTCTATAAAAACTGTATAATACTATACCACAGATTACTCCTACCAGATGCGAATCTCTTAATAATTTTCCTATATCAAGATTCCGCGGTCTTGGCGATACGGACAGTGCGGCCAGTCACTTCGAGCGTCGATGCCGATAATGGACTTTTCCACGCGTTGGGTAGGTTTTAATTCAGAGAAATTATGGATTATATTTTAAAATATTAAAACATGATATTGTGTGGCATTTTATATAAAATTATATCATTAACAAATACAAAAACGTATATCGTTTATTAAAATTACACTACAACCTAGTACAACCACAATTTAAACCATAAAATCAACGCAACAAAACTGATGTAATATCATTTGCCTGCTATCTATTCCACCAAGCCGTTCGCACACGCTCGCACCGACAAATTCAACGTTTGGCAACAGATTAAATACGGAGGCGGTAGGCACCTTACAAGTTCTCTAAATCAGGTCACCGTCGAAAGCGTAAGATTCACATCTGGTAGGAGTAATCTGTGACTATACTATATGTTTGCACAATATAATTTTATAACAATTATAGCTGCCATAAAATAATAGTTGTTATAGTAAAGGTCAAGATGTTCATGACAACAAGCCATTGACTAGCTCTAAAATGGCGGGGCAGTTTACTTGAAGGGGGGTTTTACTAATTTAGTTCATTAATGCCACATGCTAATGGCCTATCAATGTACTTACCAAATATAACTGTAGACTTCTTTACATCGTTGGTGTGGGCCAATATACTGATTTAATTTGGCGCCACTTACAGTATCATAAACGTGTCAAAAACCCCACTAACAATAATTAAAGCTTCTGTAAGTATTGAACTCAAAAAGTGAGCAAAATGTAACAACGTTAAACGTAAATTAAATGTATAATTTAAAATAAAAAAGGCATTGTAAAATATGGATCAGTTAAAAAAAAAAGGAAAATGATAATCATTTACTAGCACTAGGAAGTTGCAACACCTTTACAATGCTATAAAACTATTTTAATCAGTTTCCCTTATAAATATGGCTATTCTGAACGTTTGGCTTTTCTAAGCAATTATAAAACGAAGTACTTAGCTTGTTAATTATATTGTTCAAAGCTCTAACTAAGAGTCGATTCCAAAACAAATAGTTTTCTTAGTGGAACGCACTTCTCCTCTAGTCTACTTCAAAAGGCTTTAGACAGGAACAAGTGCTTTTTGCGGCATCTTGAGTTTTTCTTATCTAAAAAAAAAGGTACCTACATACGTGGTGTGAACCAAAAAAATGTTAAATCAAATAAAACAAAGTCCTCTTCCAATCCGTGTTCCAAAAAGGCCAACCCGGGCTTTATTAGGATCATCCTACATGACTCACCGTTTTTATAATTTTTTTTGCTATGTACGCACTTTAATCTACAGAGGTTAAGCTAAAAAAATAGCACACAATAATTTGCAATTCGGTAATATGATACGAAAAAAAAAATGAAATAATGCGCCTTCCTTAAATTATAATCCCTGTTTCCACTTGTTCGAATTCTATCAAACTAGGGACACGAACGACACTTCGATGCTAGTATGGTATTGATACTTTAGAAGCGATTCCGAGTACTTCCGGCATCGATACTTTTTGTCTGATTCTTTACCAGTATCGATACTGACACGGCCTTAAATTAAATCCTTAGTATCGATACCAACAAATCCTTATACCAATGCGCGGACGACCGTTTGTGTTTCTTGCGAACGACTATTTACGCCATTAGTCGATTTTAAGTGAACTTTTTTAACATTTGTAACATACAAAACATACCATGGCGTCATATTGAGAGTTACATAAAAAAATTTGCACTTATTTACTTTTCCGTTGTGAGTATCGATACTATGGAGTATCGATGTTTACATTTCGATACCAAGTAGAGCATCGATACCAAACAGCGATACTTTTTGTGGTACCGGGTATCGATACTTTTCAATCGATATCGTGTCCCTATATCAAACTGAACAAATAAAACGGAGCGGCACACGCAGTCGGCGCGAATTATACTTGTCTGCCGCTAGATGGACCTTCTTTATAAGGTAGTTGCGACCGAGTTAGCTAATTTTTACCCAGTATTGGTTTTTGCCAGCATGGGCTTTATTACAACCCGGGCCGTATTTGGCAAACTTACCTTACTATAAATGGTGTGGTATTGTATATACAAAAGAATAAACTCATAAGAGAGAAAATTACTTTAAAATAAGTATGTAGTATTTGTGAATAAAATTCTTTATAACAAGAGACGATTTTTTTGTTATTCTGGAAATTTTGTAATTATTTGAATAATAATTGGTTCAAAAACATTGCAGTTTTGATATAAAGAATGCTGCATATGAAACAAAATCTTTTAAATTACAAGATCTTGTTTTAATAACTTTCTACGAATTCATTATAACAGGTATAATTTTTTATTATGACATGATGTAAGCTTAATTTAAGGCGGCATTTTCCATGTGGCGTCCATGTTGGCCAACTTAATGTCACTTTGACATAGTTTTTCGGCTTAAAATTTTTTAACAATAATATTACAAGTATATTAAGTACAGCTTCAATTCAAAATATTTTTTAAAGAAATAATTAAAATTTCAAGATATTTTATGATTTATTTCAGGAAAGGAATATTTACAAAGAATATTGAGGTTCTAGTGACAGACAAAAATGTCACCATAAATCTTTTAACATATTAATCTTCGAAATGGAATCATTATACACATTGAAGCTTTAAATAATTGACTGAAAATTGCTTGCTGGATATGAAGCTATATTTAAAATACTTATAATGTTATTGTTAAAAATTTTAAAGCCGAAAAACCATGTCAAAATTAAATTGGCCAACATGGACGCCATGTGGAAAATGCCGTCTTAATTACATTTCTTTAATTTAAACATTTTTAATAAATTAAACATCTTCTGTTATAAACTTGGTGGAGGTTTAAAAGTAAAGCTATACTCTAATTTTGATTTCATGTTACTTGACACCTTGCAAATTTCCAAGAGAATTTTAATTAATTTAAGATTCCTTTTCTGTCTGTATACTTTTTTAAATTACCTTTGTAGGAGCATAAAGTGGAAGTACTTTTAACTCATAAGTAATATACTTTTTAGGTAAAATTTGAAATTTATCCACGAAATCTTTGAAAATTGATCAAATATTATAATACTCATTGTATTTTAATGATAGGTATTAAGACATAACTATGAGAATTACGACACGAGTCAAAGATGAGTGTCGTAATGAATTCGAGTGTCCTAATAGCCATGAAATGTGAGTTGTATACTAGCTATTTACCTAACAAGTGCGGAAAATGAATTTTTCCGCACGAGTCTGCCGTTCACCGAACGACGGGTAGCGGAGTTCGGTGAAGCAGCCGAGTGCGGAAAAACATTTTCCGCAAGTGTTAGGTACAATAGTTTTTCTACGAGCGTGAGGAAAGTCAACAGAATTAATCAAAAGTTGAGATATTTTTATCTGATTATAAGTGCTTATAGTTTATTTAGAAACATATTTTATTAGATTATTGAAGATCTCGTATTCTTTTTCATATCTTCTCTTTGATTTTTTCTGGTAACAGGTCCGTTTTCACATTTTCTGCTATCAGAAGAATCTCATAGGGAACTCCCTCGCTGGTATTTTCATCGATTCCCTCGAGACAAATATTCATTTTAATGAGGATTCACTTATTCATGAGCAAAATATTTTAGAAATGCACTGACAGTTTTCTGACAATAAACAAACAAAAATGAAAGTAAATAGCTGGTTAGTTACACATGGTAACTAAAGCATTTCGCAACCACCATAATATACCGGCTTATTATTAATTTGATATATTGAGGTGGAAAATTATTTCCACACGGTGCGGAAAATTATTTCCACACGGTGCGGGAAAATTAATTTTCCACACTAAAATGTGTGTGGAAAATTCAATTTTCCGCCCGCTCGTAGAAAAAATATTTTTCCTAAGAACAGTAATAATAATGAAAAACAAAAATTTCAATTTTCAAAATTGATTAAACTTATTTTATCGTATGTTTTTGCTGATTTTACGGGTAATAAATTGTTTGCGGCTCTTGTGGCCTGTTCCACAATTTCTGGTGAAGTTAAATCTCAATTTCACTCCCGCACATTTTCACCGACCTTATTTGCAAAATGCACAAATTTTATGAATTTACTAACAACTTGTTTCCGTGTGTGCCGTGTAATGAAACGGTCACAATTATTTGTAACTGCACCATTTTCGGGACCACATCGGTTATAGGGGAAGGTGTAATAACGTACATGACGTCATTATTTCTAAAAGCTCACTTTTATTACCATCCTACTGGATAGGGTTACAAACGGTTGACAATTGAATTTATTTGTATTTCTATTAGCAAATTTTGTGATTTTTTTCTCGTTTGTAATGGAGATTAATCCAGTTTAAATAACATTAAATGACCAGGAAAACGACTATACGGTATTGGTAGATATCTTAGATATATTATGTACTATTTACATGTAGTAAAAGTGTTTTATTTCAAAAAGACAAAGCATTGGCTAACGCTTTTATTTTCGCGAGAGGAAAAACGGGAGTAAATTGTGCCAGTCAAAAATTAGGTGGGGATGTATTCGTTTGGCAACTCTATGCAAATTAACGGTGATCACCGGTCATACGCGGAAACACGCCGTAAGTAAACAGTAACTATGAACTGTGAAAATTGATTAATTATAAATTTTCCATGAACATGGCAATCTTTAACCAAATATTGCTGTGATGCTGCATCTGTTCTATTGGGTGTAAACTAGTATTTTAATGAAAAATCTGTATCCTAATGAACTTAATAGACAGGTAGTAAATGTCTAATATTTCAATTAAAGTATGGGAGTAGAAAAAATATAGTAAGAAACATTTTTTTAAACTTTGAGAACGGTATCCTCTAAAAAGGTTTACTGTTTAGTATTGATTCAAGTTTAGATCTTCTCGTTGATTTTGACAATTTTTGTTTTGTCGTTCTTAGTAAATCGCCATTAGAATCATATGATTTATTCTGTTTCTGCAATTTACCTGGTTTTCAAAAATATTTGTTTTAGCGACGAATGCACTTTTTTTTCAAATGGGTCTGTGAATAAACGTAACTTGAAGTATTGTAGTGACAAAAACCCACATGTTTTCAGGGATAGATATACACAGTATCCGGAAAAAATAAATGTCTGGGCGGAAATATTCGGTGACACTGTTGTTGGGCGATTTTTTTTTAAAGCAACCTTAATGGTCTACCCATATTCCTTCTACCAATTTCGTTCTTCGTAGTGGTTGGAAGGACGAAATTCCAACCGCCACACCACAAAATGTCCAACATAATACTTAAGGTCAAACAAGTTCACTATATTGTTCTATCCCTTGACACCAAAAAGTCCTTCGGTTTGAATGGGATACCAACAATTGTACTAAATAAATGCCCTCCAGAACTTGCATCCATCTTACCTTGTCCTTTCCGGATCTCCTATATTCCCAGATAGCTGGAAGACTGCTCATGTGCAGCCTGTCTCGAAGAAAGGTTCCAAGTCCCTTCCATCTAATTATAGACCCATCTCTCTTCTCTGTGTTCTCAGAAAAGTTATGAAGAAAGTCATCAACTTGCGCTAATTTTAAAATATCTAGAAAAATCAAAATCATTCATGACAGACAGTGCCGATTTCGTCACCAAAGATCCACGGCTGATCTCCTTACCTTTGTCACCTATATAAGTCTCTTGAATTTCGTGGTGAATCCCAGATTGTTGCTCTTGATATTTTCAAGGCCTCTGACTAAGTTTGGCATGCCGCACTCCTCAGCAAACTGCCTTCTCACGGTCTTCCTTACATTATAAAAAAAAGTATAAAAAATATAGGTAAATAATTATCCTAGTAATTTTCTTCAAAATAACGTTCTTAGATTTGTAATGACTTGCCTCAACAATTTATACAATAAAAAAATACATTCATATTCCCTATTGCTCTTTCTTTATAAACATCTCAATAATGAGAAGTTTATAAGTTGTCTTACTTGTCAATTTAATGAATTATCGAATTAGACCTGAATAAAACGAAGCAACAGTGAATCTAACCATTCACTTTTCGACAAATTTAAAATTTAAATATAATAAAATTTTAAGGTGCTGACATCGGTGACTGTGCCACTGGCTAGCCCTAGCTAATCTCAATAAATCTTACCCACTTACATATGTTAAAGCATCTTGAAAGTATATTTGTTATGAATCTTTTGTAGAAGTTCGAAAGTATCCTTTGTGAATTTATTTTAACATCCTTTTTATATTAACCTATATTTGGAGAAGTGTAATTAAATTGGGGATCCAATTTGTTATAATGAAATAATAAAGCATGTTTTATTATAAATAACAAAACCGAAATACTACTTAGGAATAAAATATAATAATTCCAGGTATCTATGCCGCTATAGGTTTAACGACGCGGTGTGAACGGTCCCATTGCTATTCTTTTTCTTTCTCTACCCGTTGCACTGTACTGTCATGTCGCAGGAGTCTTTGTTAATGTCACGCTCATAAGACAAGACATCTTGGGTTCATTTCTTTCCTTTGTGCTTGTTACCTATTAGAGCAGTGACTAAATCAGTGTGTGGTATTATGGATTTAGAGGAGCTTTTAAAAAATTGGTAAAGGCCGATTTCCTCTAATGTTGTATTGCCATTTGTTTGCGTGGAAGTAAGTTTTTAAAATGACATGTTCGAAACAAAAATTGGTCATGGCCCGTATAGATTATCCCTCAATTGGCAGGGTATTATCGATATTGGCCGGCCAGTAACGTATTTGGCCATTATTACTATCCGCAACATGTACTTATCACGAGATTACAGCATCCTTTAATCCCCCGTGTAACCGTGTGCCTCATTAGGGTCAGACAACAAACGGAGATGAAGGCTACATAATGTGGTAGGTACCTATATGTTATGTTGCCTCCTAGTGGCCTAGTTTAATTTGTTTTTATTACTATTCTTTTTCTATATTATTATTTATTTTATTACTAAATTTGTACTCAGAAGTAAGTTAAATGAAATCTTCATAAAATCGTCGTAAACGCTACTAACTCCGTCAACATTTTATTTCCACCCTCATCGTAAAATATTTATAGCATAGGTATATACTAAGTTGATATTCCTAAAATCCTTAGTAAGCTATTTATTAAATTTGGTAGCTATACATAGCTCAACTTGCTATAAAATATTAAATAACGAGGTTGCAAATTTTATTATGGTATATCCTTTATATCCCTTTCATTATTACTGGAAAACCCCAACTTTGTAATATATGTGATAAGACGAAGAGTTTTATCCTTACCACTGAAATAGTTTGGGAGCCAGTGGACATTTTGATACGTGATTTTATATATTATGCAATAATGTATCAAAATGATCGTAATTTATATATTAAAGACTGGTAAAAATGCAGTCTGCAAGACTTAATAAGGACCGCCATCACGCTTGCTAACAAAATTAACATCTGCATATATTTAGCTTATATTTAGGGCATAATAATAATAATAATAATAATAATAATAATAATAATAATAATAATAATAATAATAATAATCATCTTTAATTATACAGAAAACAACAAAATTTACAATACAATACAATAATTGGCGAATTTTAGCTAAATAACTCCTCTTACAATTAACCTAAATGTAAAGACTTTAAACATAATGGTAGCAGATTCAGTTTATCCCTAAAGTTCGCCAAAAGATAAAGAATTAGTCGACAGAGTAATATGCTGGGCCGACTGCGCGATGGTGGTGCGTATATGTAAGAAAAGCCTGCGTGATCGTGCGGGTGTCATGCACTTTAAATTTAAAAAATGTTTACTGTGCGGCACTATCACGACATGGTATTACCTTATGGTTCAGCTCGGGGAAATTCTTCTGTGTCAGCATGTTTGTGCAGCGAACGATTTCCAAAAAGACGACAGTCGAACCCAAGAAGGTTTCTCAACGTCTTTTATAGACCGGCAGTGTTGTTCTTAAGTTGAAAACAGAGGACCCCAAAGACAAATTACTGTCCAAGATGAGAAGAACATTTTGTCCATCCTAGAACGAGATCCAGGTGTAAGTACAGGGTCTTCCAACGAGGACTAAACAGGGGCTCATTTTTGAGCTTCCTTGTATTTAAAGAAAAATCTAAAATAGCCAATCGATGTACTTTTTCCTGCAGAATTCAAAAATGAAACCAAAAATTTATTTGAACCAGAAACAAAAGAGTTACGCTATGGATAAGGTGTTTTTTAAATGGAACATAGCTTTTTTTATACGATTTTCGGAACGAGTGATTTTTTTATGTCCGTTCTGATTAAAATATTTAATATTGTGACAGCTATTTTTATTAAATTTTAATGTTTTATCCAGTATAATTTAACTTCAACCTGTTTGAAACATACACTAGGTAATAAAGGTAAAATCACCTTGAAATCCTTCAAAGTCAAAAAATTTGACAAATTTACTATAATATTGCCGAAATGAAATATTCATTAGATGAGAGATTGCAGATTGTTATCTTGTTCTACAAATGCCAAGAAAATGCAAGAGAAGCAAGGAGAAGATTTATTGCAAATTTTCACAGAAATATATCCGTCAATACTATTCTATGGATAAAGAACCTATTCGAGGAAAATAAAACATTACATGACAGAAAAAGAATTCCAGAAAGGAAAAGAAATCGAGACCGTGCCATTGTGAATTATTTTCGACTGAATCCAACCAAATCAATTTTGGACGCAGTTCGGGACGTTCAATACGGCGGCGGTGTAAGACGCAGAAGAGTTACCCAAGGAACTGTTCACAGGACTTTAAGAAATCATAAATTTAAGCCTTATCATATCCTTCCACTTCAACATCTAACACCGGCACAAAAAGAACTTCGCTTCCAATTTGTTTCCCAAATTGTGATTCGGCAAGAAAACGAAGACCCTAATTTATTCAGAAATATCTTATGGACTGACGAAGCCACATTCACAACATCGGGGGTTTTCAATAGACATAATAATCATCACTGGGCCGTTGGAAATCCAAGAAAATTTCAGACAATTAAATTTCAGGGAAGGACTTCAATCCATGTTTGGTGTGGCATAAAAAATAATAGAATTTTGGGACCAATATTTTTTAATGGCACTTTAAATGGACAGAGATACTACGAGTTCTTAGAAAACGAAATTGAGAACTTTTTGGAAGATTTACCATTGGAAGAATATCAAAATTTAATTTGGCAACATGATGGTGCCCCTCCGCATGCCGTGCGTGAAGTTATTCAATATTTAAACGGACGCCACGAAGAATGGATTGGTAGAAATGGAACCTATGCTTGGCCACACAATAGTCTCCATATGTCAGTATTAGACACATTTCTTTGGGGCCATTTAAAGAACGTGGTATACAAGCAGCGAAACCACGATATTGGTGAGATCATGCAGAAAATTGTGAACGAAATAAATCGCCTTAACCAGGAAAATCACATTATAACAGCAAGTTTGGAAAGGCTACAAAGAGGTTATCGCTCTTGTTTCGAGAACAACGGAGGTCACATTGAACATTTAAATTATTAGTGTTTTTTTTTTAGTTAGTATAGAGTTGGAATTCTTTTTCTGTCATGTAATGTTTTATTTTCCTCGAATAGGTTCTTTATCCTTAGAATAGTATTGACGGATATATTTCTGTGAAAATTTGCAATAAATCTTCTCCTTCCTTCTCTTGCATTTTCTTTGCATTTGTAGAACAAGATAACAATCTGCAATCTCTCATCTAATGAATATTTCATTTCGGCAATATTATAGTAAATTTGTCAAATTTTTTGACTTTGAAGGATTTCAAGGTGATTTTACCTTTATTACCTAGTGTATGTTTCAAACAGGTTGAAGTTAAATTATACTGGGTAAAACATTAAAATTTAATAAAAATAGCTGTCACAACATTAAATATTTTAATCAGAACGGACATAAAAAAAATCACTCGTTCCGAAAATCGTATAAAAAAGCTATGTTCCATTTAAAAAACACCTTATCCATAGCGTAACTCTTTTGTTTCTGGTTCAAATAAATTTTTGGTTTCATTTTTGAATTCTGCAGGAAAAAGTACATCGATTGGCTATTTTAGATTTTTCTTTAAATACAAGGAAGCTCAAAAATGAGCCCCTGTTCAGTCCTCGTTGGAAGACCCTGTACCTATATCAGAGCCATTGCAAGGCAAGTTGGATGGTCTCAGATTTAGTGTTTGTTGGCATCTTTTTCTTGTAAAAATTAAAATAACGCTGTGTGTGATGTGCGGTGTTCCCATATTGTCAGAATGTTATAAACTTTTGATGCCACAATAGTTCAAAATCTATAAAAGATAGATCCTCATATTATGAGGACTTTTTGTTCCCTTACGCCTCTATTTTTACGTAGTAAAATATTTGCACTCATACCCCTTTCACCCTATCTCTTAGTTCTCAAATAAAATAACTTTTTAAAGGTATTTTATCACCATAATTAAATTTGCCACGGTTATCTCTAGACATCCGTTGAAATGGTTTTCTAAATTAGAAATTCTCTTTCTTTAACTACAATTCTATCCCCAAGTGTATTTTTCAAACCTTTCCATATGCAGCCAATTGCGTATAATAGCCCTTAACTTCTCCGTGTAACGAATTTTTGTCCATTCTTAACTGATGATACGAGTCCTATTTCCCACATTTCGCACGCTCTCAATTGAGAACTGGCCGCATTTTCCTGCGAAAATTGAGAAAATTCGAGATCATTTAAGAGCAGTATATTTCGAAAGGGTCTGCGTTAATACGGGTTTTTGCGTTCTAAATTTCTTGTAGAGGATAAACTAAAAAATACGGATATTGCCATCTGTGTTCAGTTGAAAGGCGACGCTTTCTAATGCAAGGGGAGATTGCTTTGACCTGTGACAAAAGTTGGGTAGATAAAGAATTGGATTTTAAAATACTTGGAAATTCGTTTGAATATGTGTTTGTGGCTTTGTGTTTTGTAATACCCGTAGTAGATTAGATAAGAAACAAGAGTTTTAATAGCATACCCATTCCCAATGGTGGGACAGATATTAACGTATCGTTTCGTATTCTTTAAAAGTTATTGGCTCTTACTAGAATACATGGAAAACTTTATCAAAGTATTATGTGTTTTTTGGAAAGGAATAAAGATCTTACAAATTTCAAGAAAAATATATGTTAGAGTTTTCTAAACCAGTGCTACTCAAACTGTGATCCGTGGACCGGTGCGGGTTTGTGAGCCTGTTGTAGCTGGACCGCGATCGCTGCCACGAAATAGCTTAAAAATAATCATGAAAATGATTGAATTAGACATAGATCACTAAAATAGAAAATAATAAAATACATATTAGCTTGTGTCTTAAAAAAATAAATTTAAAATATGTAGCGATACCTCGACCTCTGTCTTAATATTATTTATTTTGGTAACGCTCTAACACAAATTTGTGTTTCATTAAATTTGTAGACAAAGGAAATTTCTGGTATTTATGATAGTTTAGTAACTAAATGTCAGTATACAGGGTGAAGGGGTGAGAGTGCAAATATTTTACTACGTAAAATAGAGGTTTAAGGGAACAAAAGTCCTAATAATAAGGGGATCTATAATTGTAGGTTTTGAGCTATTGTGGTATCAAAGGTTTATAAAATCCTCACAAATTGGGCAATATCGCAAGCTACTGTGGTCCAAAACCGGCAGCTCTTTTTCGGCTAACTTAATTTTAACCCTTTGTCGGAAGCCGCGTCGGTTTTATTGTTTAAAAATAATAACCGTTCAAGTATATCTAGAACAACGCTTAAAATATAAATAAATGCCAGCACACTAAATTCGAGACCATCTAACTTTCCCTGGTAGGTACTTACACTTGGATCT
The DNA here is from genome assembly GCA_963971165.1 of Philopedon plagiatum. Taxonomy (NCBI): domain Eukaryota; kingdom Metazoa; phylum Arthropoda; class Insecta; order Coleoptera; family Curculionidae; genus Philopedon; species Philopedon plagiatum. The sequence continues at coordinate 38,517,466 of OZ020191.1, read as the reverse complement.
CGTTGTAGAATGGACAAAATGTTCTCCTCATCTTGGACAGTAACTTATGGTCTATAAGGTTCTCTGTTTTCAACATGGGGAACAACACTGTTGGTGTCTAAAAGACGTCAAGAAACGTTATTGGGTTCGGCTGTCGTCTATTTTTTTTTATCTAAGACATCCCACGTAGACTTCAAGCCTAAGTACTAACGTACCGTGGGTGTCTGAAGAGAAGGGAAATGTAGTTTATTGACACGGGATTTGAAGGATTGGAGGTTGGGACGGGAAGGGAAAACATCTGCAGGCAATTTGTTCCATAATTTGGAGACTCTAGGTATGAATGAGCGAGAGAAGTGGTCTGTTCTAGGCTTTTGTAGCTGGACAGTAAAGGGATGCATACGCAACGCGCATCTGGTTGTTCTGTTAGGGACATTCAGAGGGGGAATAATACCGGCCAGTTCTTCAGAGCAAAATCCGTGGAAGTAGCGGTAGAAAAGGGATAAATCCCCAACAGCGCGACGATGAGCGAGAGAAGGGAGTTTTCTCGTGAGGGATGGGTCATTCATATTTGGAAATTATTGGCTGTACAAACATGCTACCACAACAGAATTTTCCCGAGCTTAACCATAAATTGAATGGGTCACCCAAACAACGTTGTAAACGACAAAATTTTCAAGAATGAGTTAGTTATACAACAACGTTGTATGAGCCACTACTCATCGAGTGAAAAACATAGATTTACCGCATTATACTGATTACAGCGTATTTGCCGATCGAAACTGGTCGAAACCGAATTTGGTTTTAATCAACAACGTTGTAAGCTGCACGATATGTCAAGCGGCAGCAGTGTAATGTTATCTTTAGCGGACCAAAATCGCTTAAATAAGGGGAAAAAAGAAAACTCCCTCAAAGTGAAAAAGAAATATAAGGAAGACTGCCAGGGATGCAGGAGAACGCTATATTACATCCAGCTCCCAGTTACCAATAATGATTCCGCCGCCTTCCATTATGATCCGCAACATCCTAGTTGGGATGATCCCAGTTAAAACATCCCTGGGACGGATCGTTCGAAATATCTCAAATATGTCCCAGACGCCTTAAGTTGCTGTCCCAAGAACGTCTGCAATGAGATTAAAAAAAAATCAAATTGGTAAAATTTTTTATAAAGTGTGAAAACAAAATAGTGTTGGAATCTTTATTGTATTGATGACTCTATATTATAATGACTTTATACCACCGGTTAAATGCGTTTTTTTTTTGTGTCAGTACTAGGACTGTTAAAAACTGCTAGAAGATGGCGCTACCTGTGCCATGCTGCTTCAGTAATTCGACATAATAACGTTAAAGAATTTACTTTTTGCCGTGATATTCCATCAAACGAAAAAGCATACTCTTTCCTGGTAGTTTCTTGCTTTCTGGATAAGTATTTTGTTATGTAACCGTGTTAGAACAAACTATGACAAATTTGATTTGATTGATATGAGAAATCCCAAAATTTCGTCTCTGGAATATCCCAGGGACATGTCCAATCACGATACACTACAACGGTATGCTACGCTATGACGTCACTTCGAAGGAAAATCTTAAATTGACTAGGTGCTTGCACTCCTTGTATATAAGTACAGGTCAGTTTATTGTCAGGTAGTGTATTGAGGTGACGTTTATTAAAATATTATTGTCATATTTCATTTGCTCAGGTGCAAGCACCTAGTCAATTTAAGATTTTCCCTCGAAATGATGTCTTACGTAGCATACGGTTGTAAGTGTATCGTGTGTCCAATAGTATATAGGAAATATTAAAAACTCTAAAAGCGGCTCAAGTGCAGTAAATTGACAATGCTATAAAATGTATTCAGACCCTTTAAGGCGTAGGGAATGGCCAACAATGATCCCATATACGTCCTGTGCACGATACATTTACAACGGTATGCTACGTTATGACGTGAATGACTTCACTTCGAGGGAAAATCTTAAATTGACTAGGCGCTTACCTGAGCAAATGAAATATGACAATAATATTTTAATAAACGCAACTTAACACACTACCCGACAATAAACTGACCTGTAATAATATTTTAATTAACGTCAACTCAACACACTACCCAACAATAAACTGACCTGTACAAGTAAGTACCTATGTACAGGGGGTGCAAGCGTCTAATCAATTTCGGGTTTTCCCTCGAAGTGGCGTCAGAGCGTAGCATACCGTTGTAAGTGTATCGTGGTCCTGTGTAACCTTTATGGGATGATTCCAGATACAGCCCGAACTGTTCCAAAAGTACGTCCCAGAGACGTCCTATGGATTTTATGGGATATCACGGGACATCCCTGGGATGGCGGAAATATCCCATATTAGCATCGCTGGGACATCTCAGGAACAGCTTTGTGGTAACTGGGCTGTTGGGGATTTATCACTTTTCTACCAATACTTCCACGGATTTTGCTCTGAAGAATTAAGCGCTTTAATTCCCCCCTTTACTGTTCCTAACAGAACAAGAGGCGCGTTACGTATGCATTCCTTTATTGTCCAGCTACAAAAGCCTAGAACATCCCACTTTTCTGGCTCATTCATACCTAGAGTCTCTAGATTATGGAAGAAATTGTCTTCAAATGTTTTCCTTTCCCCTTCCAATCTCCAATCCTTTAAATCCTGCGTCAGTAGATTACATTTTCCTTCTCTTTAGACGCCCACGGTACTTATAAATTGTCTTTATTGTTTTGCACTACTTTAGAACGCATTTTTTAATATTTTATTTCTGGTTTTATTTGTTTCACTTCATTTGTTCTTAGAATTGCCTAAAATTGTTACGAGTAGATAAAAATAAATCTAAAATAAGTTTAATTTGATTAACTTTAAAGCGCCGAAAGGTTTTCAGTGTTTTATTGAGAACTTCGGTAAAATCGAAAACTGGCGATTGCGAAGTTGTATATGTGGGTCTCCTGTGGCTACTATAGAAAATAAATTTTTCAACGATTTTAGGAGATTGACCAAGAAAGGAGAGTGGAAAGAAGGGCAGTTGACATTTTATTTTTAAAAGAACTCCCTGTTTGAAACATTTAGGTCATAAAGAAAAATGATATTAGCTCTGCATCACTGTAAAAAAAACTTTCTCTTTTGGCACTTAAACCGTTATTTGTATTACGTTTATGTTATACCAATTATTTTGTAGTTATTTTCTCTCAAGTGAGGTTTCATAGAGGTCACATATTTTAAGACAAAATAGGGTTTGTTTCGATAAATAATTATTATTGAATTGGAGAATATTTTCTAACTATAAACGACATTTCAATTAAACTTTTTTAATTTTGTTCGGATTCTTTTTATTAAAACCTTACTAATTGAATAAAATAGTAGTTCCTTCAAATAGTCTATATGCAAATATTACATTAATAAACTTCGATTTCCTTTGCAATGTCAGTACTTCGCAGTTTTTAGAATTGTAATCTCTGTCTCTATATTAAAAATTTTGTTGTCTAAACTTCTAAATAATAACAATAATTCTTCTACTAGTCAAGACTATCTTGGAGGATCGCGACCTCAGATTAAGGAAATAATAAATAGTATAGATTCAGTCATAAATCATTCAATCGCCATTCGTCAACATCTGAAAATTACATTAAAGTGTGTGATACGGTGAGGATAAAACGTTATATCTACTATAAGCCTGTACACCGAACGTACGGAGTAACAAAACTACCTACCTGATATTCAGGTGGTTTATTCCTATTGGTCAATTTTCGGAATTTAAGTGGTCCTCTTTACACCCTACAATATTCAAAGGGTGCGGGTGTTTCATTTATATTCTGAGTTCTGTGGCGTACGGTCTATAATTTTGTTTGTTGGTTGAGTGCTTTTTAAAAATATTGTGTTGATTCTTTTTTCGGTGTGCTTTCTTTAAAATCGGGATATCTGGCAGCCCTATTTGAATAAGTAACATTCACTATGAATATCGTATTGAATGAGCGTCAATTACCTGGACAATCTCCACCAACGAAACGGATAAAACGATCTTTGTCCGCTCATGAAAAAGAGAATACCATATACATTTACAAAACTTGTCGAGAAAGCCAGCCCAATGGAACCGAAACGGAACGTGTTAACTTTGTTTCAAGAGCATCAGGTAATAATCTGGTATTAAGATTTGCATTTGTTTGCATATACTAAGTTGCATTTTAGTTTTGTAGGGAGCCAGTGAAATAGCATTTAATAAGTAACAGGTCTTAATATATTTATATGCATTTTGCAATTTATGTTTTGTACGGAGCCAGTGAAATAGCATTTTATGTTTTAAAATTTAATAAGGAACTGGTCTTAATATATTAATATGCATTTTGCATTTTAGATTTGTAGGGAGACAGAGAAATAGCATTTTATAACTATTTAATAATAACAACAAATGTGTTTAAATGACATGATATGACAATTGTTTCGACACACGGTGTCTTCGGCGGGTGGTTGGTCTTATTACGTGGATCAACTACTCAACAAATTCTACCTAAATTTTTACAACCTGGTGATTATGTTTACAATATCATTAGGATTAGGTAAAGCCCTTTAAGAATATGTGAATGTTTTAAGAATAAAGATTTAGTGAAGATTTAAATATGTTTGTTGTTATTATTAATATTCTGATTCTGATTCATCAGATTGGTAGCGAATGAATAAATGTATGTACTTATATATATATATATATATATATATATATATATATATATATATATATATATATATATATATATATATATATATATATATATATATATTACATTTTTATTATGTATGTATATTTTACCTGTAGTTTATAGTTAGGTATATTATTTAATTTGTCTGTCGTCCCTAAAATTCCCAAATTATTGTCAAAGTTATAATTACAGTTATGTTATTACCTCTTAGATTTCGATTTATCAAGTTCGTTCTCCAAAATTAAAAATACTTGTAAATTAAGTTTAAATAGACGGAAGATTAAGAAATAGTGTTAGTTTTATTTTAACTACCTATTTGTGGCAGTGTCACAACGCTCGTGGCACAACAAAAGTCCACAACACAAAGAAAATCATTTCAATTATTCAGCCTGCTTATTTTAATAGTAAAGTCAATATTATAATATTAACATGCATTATGCATATATTTTTTCATTGATTCATAATTTAACTTTAGAAAAACCATGTTTTCCAAAAAATATATTTCCGGGAAATGTACAAGGTTCTTTTTAAAAAAATATATTTTCGAAGAAGCTGTTTTTCGAAAAAAATTACTTAATTTAACATCAAAATTGATATTTGTTGAAAAAAGAAACAACTAAAAGAGTTGGTCATCTTAGCTTACACGCAACTGGACAAATTGTTTGATTAATATGGAGTGTAGGGGAGACCGGTGACAATTGTAACAAAAAACACATCTGATTTTTTACAACCTTACCTGTCAGTTCTAATTTATTGATTTTTTTTGAGGATGTCCCCGAGGTTTGTAAGTAACCTAATAAATTCAGAATGTAGAAGAAATATCTAGTTTCTTGTTTAGAACATATAATTCAAGTCAATGACAAGTGTTTCAATTGACACCCGACTGGTGGCAATAATTGTAACGGACACAGGTGTCAGTAGTAACAGTAGTAATAACATTAAAAAATAAACAAAGAGTTACACAAATAAAAAAGTAGTTTTTTTTCTGTTCTGTTCTGACAAAAATATACCAAAAAAAACACGACAAATTCGTAACAATCTGTATTAGTAACTTCTATTAAAATATAAATAACAATAGTTGAAAATATACAAGGGTAAAGTAAAATATTCTTTTAAAATGAAAAATGCTAGATAAGAAACGTGGGTATGTTAAGATTACTAAAATACCTTACTCTTCACCTGAGTTAAGTATATCGTTCGTGCGGAAGAAGGCTGTTTTAACTCCAAATTTTTGGCTTACTCTTATGGGAAAAATTTACAAATTACTAATTTTAAGTTAATATACGAGTATTTTTTCTTCCGTATGCACGGTATGAGTTCTCTACAAATGTTTGGTTTCATATTGTAAAGCGTTCTATAAAGAAATACATTATGATGATACACACTTTTTACATTGGTTTCACTTGTAACATGTTACAATCGTCACCTTTTTTCATGTTACAATTGACACCAAAGGACATATATGATTTGTTTACATTATTAAACTATGTAATCTAATTCCTAATGTGTTCTTATTATAAGATTATATAGTCAATATAATCCATATTTCAGTGGTATATTTTAAATATGTATTGAAAATATGGTTAAGAAATTATTTACAAAAGAAAATAAAAATAAATACTTACTTTTCATGTTGAAAGTCACGTTTCAGATCATAACAACAGTACTCATCAGAATTCTTAAAGCAACTAACACTAAAGAAAGATCTGTCAACAACCGTTGAACATGAGTATCTCGGTTCGCGATAATCCGGCAGATGGCGGACGTATACTGAATGTTACAATTGACACCTGTTACAATTGTCACCGGTCTCCCCTACATTGTACATATTGTAGCATTTTTTTTCTTTATGCCTTCTGCTCATTTGGAGGGATGTATGAGTACTTACGAAAGTACAATTTGTCTAAAACCAATTTTTCAAATGTTTTTTAAAACACTTTTAAAACTCTTAGATTCTCATATTGCATATTTTTTGCTTAAACATTCTTTTGCTATTCCACGAATGTCTTATTTACTAAGATGTGCACCTTGCTGGAAACTTAAAGAATCTTTAATGAAATTTGATTTAGAATTACAAAATTGTATTCAAGACATAACAAACTGTCCCATAAAGGATGATTCATGGTTCCAAAGTACATTACCAGTGAGAATGGGCGGTCTTGGAATTAGAGACACATCTACTCTTTCGATAGCTTCCTTTTTGGGTTCAGTTTCCGATGTTTCAAATTTATTAAAAACAATACTGCCTTCTTATATTTCTGACACAAACGATTTTGATTTTGATAGTTGTTTGGAAAAGTGGTGTTCTCTTTGTGAGTTTGAAACTTTACCAGTACCTTTACCAAAGTCTCAAAAAGAATTTGATAAAAAAGTTTGTCAAATACGCCAAAACTTTCTTTTATTAAATTGTCAATCCGATGAAACCAAAGCTCGACTCTTAGCTCTTCAAGCTCAAGAAAGTAACGCATGGCTTAATGCCCTTCCGTCCTCTTCTATAGGAAATCTACTTGACAATAATTCTTTCAGAATTTCAGTTTCTTTAAGACTTGGTCTGCCTGTGTCTGGTGAACACACCTGCATTTGTAGCGAATCTGCTGATATTTATGGCTCCCATGGGCTAAGCTGCAAAAGAAGTGCAGGACGTGCATCGAGACACAGACAAATTAATGACATTCTTAAACGTGCTCTAGTTTCTGCAGAATGTCCTACTAAACTTGAATCTGCTGGAATATATAGGAATGATGGTAAACGAGTAGACGGAATGACATTAATTCCATGGAAAAGAGGTAAACAACTTTTATTGGACGCCACCTGCAGCCATACTCTAGCAAAATCATATTTGAATAAAACATCAAAATCTTTTGGTTCTGCTGCTCTTATTTCGGAAAACAAAAAACACGTCAAATATAAAGATCTGAAAGACAGATTTTATTTCGTTCCATTTGCTGTTGAGACACTGGGCCCTTGGGGTGAGGAAGCTAAGAGACTTGTTTCTGAAATAAATTTAAGAATTTTTCCTGAACAATCTCGAGGTTTTCTCACCCAAAGAATAAGCCTGGCTATCCAGCGAGGAAACGCGGCGTCAGTGATGGGTACCCTTAAGGAGGATTCTGGTCTTGACGAAATATGGGATATTTAGGTAAAAATTATGTCGATATCTTTTTCTTTTTTCTAGTTTTAGTTTTCTTTTTGATTTATATTATTAATAATTATACCATTAAATTTTTTCAAAACTAAATTTTTTCAGAGAACATCTTTTTCGAAATTGAATTTTCTCGGATGGTATTAATTTTTTCAAGCAACGGCTTTGTGAAAAAGTAATTAACGAGAAAGTAACGTACCAAACCTAAGGAAACCTGATCAAACCCAAAAAAGATTCGTTTGGGTTTGTTCAGGATCTTTCTTCGTCCTTTTTTCATTAACATTTTCCAAGCTACTAGAGTTCATAATTTAATTTGCCAAATATTGTTTTCGACAAATGTACTTGTTTTAAAAATAATTTGTGTGGGGATATTTTTGAAAAAAGGTACTTTCGAAATACGGAGAAAATATTTTTTAAATATTTCGTTAATCGTTTTCGAAAAAGTTGTTTTTCGAAAAAAAATACTTCCCAAAGAGATATTTTTTGAAAAAAATATTAGTGGGTTATTTTATTTGTCTCGTTTAGAAGCCAAAACTATCCGGCGTAAATTTTGATAAGGTCGCAGTGAGATGTGTAAGAAATGTTTTCAGAAACAATCTAAGAGCATGTAAATCAAAAATGCCCAAAAAGGCTAGCATTTTTATATTACAAATTGGTATTGATTTATTATTCATATTTTTTTGTTATAACTCATTTCAAAGACCTGATGTTTGTTTGTGTTTGTAATATTTTGTAGAATAATATGTAGATATGGTTAATGTGTATGTTACAATATTTATTTTTATAAAATTCGCTATTGAAACCCTTTTTGTACTATACTTTAGAGGGGGGTGCCTCCTGCGCCCCCCCTAAATCCGCCACTGTAGTGGGTTCTATCCCTGCTCTAGGTACTTAGAAATTTAGAAAGTTCTATGATACTAGGTATCAAAAAGATTTTATTGCAGTCAATAGGTCAACGATATATTTTGAAACAAACTATACAGTACTTGTTTTAAAAATAATTTGTGTGGGGATATTTTTGAAAAAAGGTACTTTCGAAATACGGAGAAAATATTTTTTAAATATTTCGTTAATCGTTTTCGAAAAAGTTGTTTTTCGAAAAAAAATACTTCCCAAAGAGATATTTTTTGAAAAAAATATTAGTGGGTTATTTTATTTGTCTCGTTTAGAAGCCAAAACTATCCGGCGTAAATTTTGATAAGGTCGCAGTGAGATGTGTAAGAAATGTTTTCAGAAACAATCTAAGAGCATGTAAATCAAAAATGCCCAAAAAGGCTAGCATTTTTATATTACAAATTGGTATTGATTTATTATTCATATTTTTTTGTTATAACTCATTTCAAAGACCTGATGTTTGTTTGTGTTTGTAATATTTTGTAGAATAATATGTAGATATGGTTAATGTGTATGTTACAATATTTATTTTTATAAAATTCGCTATTGAAACCCTTTTTGTACTATACTTTAGAGGGGGGTGCCTCCTGCGCCCCCCCTAAATCCGCCACTGTAGTGGGTTCTATCCCTGCTCTAGGTACTTAGAAATTTAGAAAGTTCTATGATACTAGGTATCAAAAAGATTTTATTGCAGTCAATAGGTCAACGATATATTTTGAAACAAACTATACAAAGAATATAAAGCAATTTAATACAAAAAAACGTTCTAGTTGTTAAGATACCACTAATATATAGCCTAAATAATGTACTGATGATAATTTAGTACCTACCTACATTTATGCTATGTTCTTTTTTAAACATTGTATAACCAAGGTTTTTCATGTTATATTTTGTGGGGACTGATGATTTTTACCTGTCAGGAAATTGATTTTAAATAACCTGTAGTATACTGGGGACGCTATCTCGCGCTGAACACCCCTAAGTAATCCTTCCTTCCCACTTTATGTCAGTGGCGATCGGTAGCATGAGGCAGGTGAGGCCCGGCCTCACTACAATTAATTTAAAATGTAAAAATGGAAATTTTCGTAAGATCTCCTCACTACAATTAATTTAAAATGTAAAAATGAAAATTTTCGTAAGATTGATTAACATGTTTTATTTTGCTCTTCTTCATCACATTAGTTCAAATCTAAAATTTTTATATAAATTCGGCAATTATAAAGGTCGAAAGGTTTAGCGAAGGTCTATAAAGCCACTTTTATTTACAAGGGAGCGCTAATATTTGCGATAATATATTCGACTAAAAAAGAACCACATGCGATATTCGCAGTATGTATGAATGTTAACAAGTTCTTCTATGAGAGAACGGCCTATGCAGCAGAGGCCCGGTGAGCGCTAGACTCTCGAAGCAGTTCGTCTCTGGACGTGTGTGAATGGTTCTGTCTTTATTTAGTATGTTTATATTACTCACTTCAACGCAATTGGTATTCGTTGCTTCCACGGCGCAAATTTATAGTGAAGAGAGGCCTGTAAAGCGCTTGGCCTCCTGATTTACTAGATATTTTATTTGAGAACGGAGCTTCGTTATTTTATGATGTTTTATTGCTGCGGGAAACATCATTCTCTATGCGTTCTCAACGTGAAAAAAATGAAGCTGTTACTAAAAGGAGACCTACTTCAGAAGTACTATCATACAAGTATATACGGGCAAGAACCGAAAATAAGGACCTAATTAACAATGATGTTACATTGACTTACCAGGCGATATTTTATGAAGTGCTTGATAATAATCAAATTACAGATCGGTATTAATAAGTTATTATTTTTGAACCTAATTTAACCAAACGCTTTTTGCCGATTTTGACGTATCATTTCTAGATCAGTTATTTAACAATTTAGTTCAAAGTTATAAAAATCTTTTCCAAAAAGACCGATGCAAAACCGAGCTTACAATTTTTTTTGCTGATAAACAGATCCGTTCCTTATCTTTGCCAGAGATTATAGAGACAAAATGTACAAAAATGGTCTGAACGAGATTTTATCAGAAATGTACAAATTGTTATGTTTAATAGCCAACACTACCTGGAGCATCGGTTTCAGTTGAAAGAAATTTTTTAGCTTTAAAACTCATAAGACTTATTCGAGAAATTCGATTGCATAAGAAAGGTTAAATGGTTTGGCTGTAGTGTCTATAGAAAAAGCTTAATAATTAAAAATGTATTCTTCTGACTCATTTTATAACTTAGTAATAGGATCGTTTGCGATTAAGTGCAACAGAAAGATAGACTTAATCTATAAAACATAATTTTGCATTTTTCTTAGTTTGTTTTTAAGTTTGCCATTTGATTTCCGTTTTATGTTCTTTTACGTTTTGATGTGTGTTTTAAATAAAACTATATGCTTCAAATTATAACTTTTTTGGCCTCACCTCTTTTACTGACCACGGATCGCCACTGCTTTATGTAGTTAAAAAACACATAAACAATCTATGAATGAAAAAACAAAAGTAAAGCAAAAGCAAAATCTCGACTTACACTGATCCGGGAAAACGGGATAGAAAATGTAGAACTTTCAGCTGGGTGGATTGGCAAAGACTTAGGTAGCGGGCCGTATGTTGCCGTTAGCACGGTAAAAACCGTATTTGTACCTCATTAGGCTTTTTGTGAATGCGTTGCGCGAGGGTTCACGGTACGATTCAGTCGTAAATCAAAAGTAAAAGGGGGATTGAAAAAGTAAGATAATTCAGGTAATGAAAAAGTACAGGTTTGTTTTTTTTTAATGCAAAAAATGAATACATTTAGTAAGTAATATTTTAATTAAATGAGTAAAAAATCAAACATTAAAAATATAATACAAAAAGTATTGGAGCGCAACATTATTGCCTTATATTTAATTTTATATCAATATAAAGTATTAGTTTTTTTTAAATTTTGTTTAATAAAAACAAATAGTCTGTCTTTTTACGAGAACAAGACTTTAAACCAACGCGGCTTAAATTATGAACTCTAGTAGCTTGGAAAATGATAATGAAAAAAAGACGAAAAAAGATCCTGAATAAACCCATACGAACCTTTTTTGGGTTTGATCAGGTTTCCTTACGTTTGGTACGTTACTTTCTCGTAAATTACTTTTTCGAAAAGCCGTTGCTTGAAAAAATTAATACTATCCGAAAAATTTAATTTCAAAGTAGATGTTCTCTGAAAAAATTTATTTTTGAAAAGTGCTTTAAGTCATTTGGTTGATAACTGGAAAAGCCCACATTAAACAACAACGGAAAACTCTTTATTTGGCCTGGTTATATTATAATAATTCTTGGAATTGCAATCCTTTAATGCAAAAGCAGACCACAGTATTTTTTAACCCCTACTTGCATCTAAAATTTGTACATCGCTGCATTAATGAATTAAACTTAAGGGCAGCTTAAGCCTTTCCTAAATACTGGTACAAGTTTCCCAAAATCTGAAAATAGTCTCTTATATTATATATTATTATATAGACATTATTCAAATTTTAAATCTGATAACACATGAGAAACAACTGTGCCTTATGACATTATAGTAAAATGTGAGCTTAGAACAATAGTCATGAATCTATATAATTAACAATACTCATGATAAACTTACAATAGCATCTATGAAAAAATCATATACTCAGAAAATAAAAAAATATTTATTAATTTACCGAAAATTGGGATCAAACGGCAACACATAATTTCATTATTTGAACACACTGCGAGTAGGTTTAAAACTATGCGTAATTTCTTCGCATGAAATTGATTCTTTATCTTTATAGATGACACATATTTTTAACAATAAGCTTTAACACCAGAATTCCGGCAACAATAAATAAATTTGCCTTCCTTAACTTGCTTTATTGATTTCTAAACTCCTATATTTAAAATATTTGTATAATTCTTTTAAATTTTCTACAACAGTGGTATTAGAATTTTTGAAAAACACCTTACAATTGCTGTTGTCATATTTATTTAACCTTATATCAGTACGTTAATTGAAATTCTTGGCTCGAAGCCTCTTGTGCAGCTTTTCCTTTTTTCTCTTTCCAATAGTTTTAAGAATTCCGTCTGCAACTTTAATACATCAAAAAGCAAAAATTGTATCGTGATTGTCTTGAGTATGTTGCTATAAAGTATATTTCGACTGAATAAAATGCTAAACAAAAAGTTCAATGCAGTATTTCACAAACGGTTAATAGATAATACAGCGTTAAAATAGAAGAAACAAACCAAATAATAAGGGTATATATTTTAATTACGGCGCCATGCCAGCTTTGCAATCGGGAGATCGTCGGTTCGAATCCAACTTCTACCATGAATATTTTGTGATCGTCAGTGTGAATGCGGTGTGTGTGTAGGGAAGAGTGTAACATGATTCCACGTCCAAACCGTCCTATTTACGCAGGTCTGAGGACAAGTGCGACCGAATGTTTCTTTGGATAAAGTCTCCATTTCACACTCCCTAGTCGGTAGACAGGTGACCAAACGTTGCGCAAAACCAGGGATGGATAGCCCCGGGCGTAAAGGCCAGTTGGCCAGTGTAGTTAAAGGTCGGTACAATGTGGCAGTATACCATCCAAGGCTGTATAAGAATGAAATAAAAATAATTACAAGAATGGTTGAAAGTATTTATTTAGCTCTTTATTTGTTCTAGATAGAATATGATATCTGTCGTTCATTGTGTATTTTATAATCTCTGTATACAAAACCACCAAATTTGTAATATGTATTTCTTGTACTATCTAGACACCCGCTAAGATTTTTAAAACTTCACCACTATGGTGGTAACATGTGGTAACACTGTCAAGAAATTCTCGGTAACATAGGACATCTTTCAGCAGCGCCCGTGTGATGTACCCTACATAAGCACTGTGGGGCATATTAAAGAAACTGTTCATGAGACTCCCATTCAAAATGATGCAGAGTTGCTCCAAAGAAGAGAGGCGGTTTGTGATGAGGTAAGGCAAATGCCTGGAATATTTGAGCGTAGACGGCAGTCTTTTCAACGTCGACTTGATCATTGTATTGAGCGTGGTGAAAGCAATTTTGAACAATTTTTGTGAACATGATTTTATCAATAATGTCTCTATGATTTTATTTATGTAAATATGATTTTATCGTTAACGTCTTTGGTTATGATTAAATTAAAATTTAGTAAGTATATAAATTGTTTTTTATCTGGCCAGATTAAAAATTAGGCCCTACTTTAAATATTTTCCCAAATATCAGCCGAACCATATAAGACATGAGAAAAGTGCAATAGATGAAAAAGTTAAAAGATAAATCAAAAAAGTTGCTTTTGTATAAAAGAGTAGCCCGTGTCGTATCAAAAAAAAAAAGTTTGGGAGGGTCAAAGTGGTCGTGAAACGAAAATAAAAATAACACCCTGTAGATAGTTCTAAATAGCAATAGAATAATTCTGTAGATACTTTCATATGAAACACGCGTACAAATTTTGAATAAAAAATCACATAGCGCATAAACTAAATAAGAAAAGCCGAAAATAAATTTAAGTTTTACATCCTGTATCTTGGAAACGAAACGGTTCCGGACCTACATCATTTCGAACTTTTTCATTATTTTTGGTCAAAGAATCACCTGTTTAAATTTGTCCGTACAATATTGCAACAACCTGTATAGCGGTCTAAGCATAATAAATAAAATGTTATGTAGTCACCTACCTACATTAGCATTTTGTTTATTATGCCCAGATTGCTATATAAGTGCGCCCAGCGCTTTTTAATTTAATTACCTACTTAAAGACCAAATGTTTTATAGCTGTACAAGTTAACAGAAAACCGGGGTATGCATGTGTACGAAATAAAAGAAGGCGCAGTTTGTTAGTTGCTTTAGTTTCCGCACGATGCGCGCACTGCACACCCCTGTTTTCTGGTAACTTGTACAGCTATAAAAGGAAAGTAATTATTTTTAACTCTTTAGTGCGCTACTCATAAAAGCGAGTTTTTTAGTGAATTATGTTTGGAACATAGAGGAAGTCCCAAAATTTAAATTAATTTTTTATTATCAACATTACAAAAAACGTATATCTACATAAAAAGTTCTACATTGTAAAAGAAGAGCATGGTTATTCAAAAATTTGATGTATGGTGGCTCAAAAAGCTGAAAGTCACAATTTAAATTTAAATTTTGTAGCCACCCTGTATGCCCTAGATAAAATTTTTGAATAAATATTCTCTTTTTCACAATGTGTCAACTTTTTATGAAGATATATATTTTTTTGTAAAGGCGATAATAAAAAAATAAGTTTATTTTTGAGACCTCCTGTGTGTTCCAAACCTAATTCGCTAATATAAATTAACTCTAATAGATTTTCAGTGGCAGTTTACCTTTAAATAACGATTTTATGTCTTTTTAGCTTCACCTGGATTAGGACTTTTACATTTTTTAGTCACCCTGTATGTACTAGATCAAACTTTTAAATGGCAATAGTAGTTTCTCATAATGCAGAGCTTTTTATAAAGAGATACTTTTTTTCGTAAAATCAATTATTAAAATTTTTCTATATGGTAATCACTTTCGAAGACACGCTGTATATATTTTTCTAATAAACAAAACAACATATTATTGCATAAGTTTGGAAAAGTTTCAAATCGATAAAATAATTAGAAGAGGGTAAAAAGTGAGCTGTAAAATTACATTGCAATGTTGCAAAGTTAGAGGTCAAGCTAATAAAAGCGTGTTAATAAAAGACGAGACGGGCAAGGTCGAGAGCGAAAAACCAGACGAATACAGGATCGATATTTAACTGTTTCTTATTTGCATAGATGGATTGGACATCCATAGTAAAGGACCTTAAAAATGCACTCAGGACGTCTTATCAGGTAACCATGTCTGACCAGAGAGTTAGATATAGGTTACGAAAAGCCGATTTAAGTCCCCCCACTCTTCACCCCACCAAAATCCCCCCACTCTTCACCCCACCAAATTCCCCACACTCTTCACCTACCAGATCAAGGAGCTTCCAAAGGAGCTACCAAATCCCCCCACTCTTCACCTACCAGATCAAGGAGCTTCCAAAGGAGCTACCAAATTCCCCACTCTTCCCCCCACCACTTCCCCCCACTACTCTCCCCTCTCCTCTCCCCTCTCCTCTCCCCTCTCCTCTCCCCTCTCCTCTCCCCTCTCCATCCATAGTAAAGGACCTTAAAAATGCACTCAGGACGTCTTATCAGGTAACCATGTCTGACCAGAGAGTTAGATATAGGTTACGAAAAGCCGATTTAAGTCAAGAAGACCGGTACGAAAACTTGTTTTAACTCAATGTCATCAAATTCTGCGATTAAACTTTGCTCGTGATCATTTGATATGGCAACTTTGACACTCGAAACCTGTACTTCTCAGGCGAATCAAGATTTCATCTAACCCGTTGTGATGGTCGGGTACGTGTTTATAGACATCCCAATGAACGCTTCACTGCTGCTGTGCAGGAAGTATCCAGATTTGAAGATGGTTCGGTAATGGTCTGGGGTGGAATAAGTTTGTAGGAAAAAACAGGTCTTAGTGATACCAGGAAGTCTTACAGCTACAAGATATATTGATATCATTTTGTCAGATCACGTTATTCCTGCAGCATATGATATAGGCCCTGATTTTCTCTTCATGCAGGATAATGCAAGGCCTTATACTGCTGCGATTACTATAGATTTTCTTAATGAGCATGAAATTCGTACAATGAACTGACCAGTCTTGATAGCCGATCTTAATCCCATTAACCACTTTATGGGATATATTGGACAGACGTATTCGAAGCCGCCCAAATCCACCTCAGACCCTTCAGCAACTAACAGAAGCCCTAATCGAAGAGTGAAACAGCATACGACAGGAAGACATTCGAAGGCTCGTGCGAAGTATGCCAAGGAGATGCCAAGAAGTAATTCATGCTACTGGAGGACACACGCGATACTAAACCTCATATACGTTCAAATAGGGCAACACAGCCCAGAGAAAATCCTTACATCTTCACTTTGTTTTTCGTACTTTTCTTAAATTGTTATTCTTATGGTAGGAATGTTACATTAATCATTCTATTAGGAAAAAATGTGTGTCTTTTAGAATACATATGTTTCATCTGTATATCATTACCATTTTAAAAGTTACAGGGCTGCTAATTTTTTTGAGCAGTTCAAATATTTTTTAGCTAGCAATATAATAGAGAATATAATAATATACCACTGAATTACTCTGGGACGAGGTAAAACAAATATTTTGTCAATTTGTTTATCACCAAAAAAAATATTTGCAAACTTTCAATTTCGTTTTTTATTGTGTATAGCAAACTTCATATCAATCATCATTTGAGATTTTACGCCAAAACTCGAAAAGAAACTTTTTGTTGGCATCATATTAACTTCTGCCAGTCATTCGGAACCAAGCCAGAACTTTACAATCGCCGGGATTCGATTTTATTGAAGTTGCCGACTGAAGACTCAAATCCCTCTGGGTTAAAAAGTTTCACAAAGGATCCCGACCCGCCTAAATTTTAATTTACATCCCTACATTTAAGTTTACTTCAAAAGATTTTGGAAAATATTTGCATTAGCAGTAAAGCATAATTAAATTGGGTAGACTCTGGAATCTCTTTTTATGCCTTATTATGGTTTATGATCTCGAATATATTATCAAATACAGGGTTTGTTATATTAAAAGTCGTTGACTGAATTTTATGGCGTTCGAAAATTCTTATTAAAATAAGAGTGTATAACCAATGGTTTGGCAACATTTATTTTTGCAATATTATTTTGCATTATTGCTGAGTAGATCATTTTCACAGTTTCTAGATCAATCCAAATCCAAATCCCCCCACTCTTCACCCCACCAAAATCCCCCCACTCTTCACCCCACCAAAATCCCCCCACTCTTCACCCCACCAAAATCCCCCCACTCTTCACCCCACCAAATTCCCCACACTCTTCACCTACCAGATCAAGGAGCTTCCAAAGGAGCTACCAAATCCCCCCACTCTTCACCTACCAGATCAAGGAGCTTCCAAAGGAGCTACCAAATTCCCCACTCTTCCCCCCACCACTTCCCCCCACTACTCTCCCCTCTCCTCTCCCCTCTCCTCTCCCCTCTCCTCTCCCCTCTCCTCTCCCCTCTCCTCTCCCCTCTCCCCTCTCCTCTCCCCTCTCCTCTACCCGCTCCAAAAAAAAACAAAAAAAAAAACAAAAAAACAAAAAACAACACAGACGACAATGAGCTTTCAAAACCATTCCTCCTACCAGCTTTTCCCCTCATACCTTTTATTGCTATAAATTTCCAGTATTTAACACAATCCAGAAAGGTAAAAAATACACTGTAATTTTTAGTCCTTTGATTTGTACCATTTTATTTACCTTAACATTAATTTTTTATTTAATAACCCATGTATATAGACTTCAAGTCTAAGTACTAACGTACGGTGGTGTCTGAAATATTCACGAGACCAGCAGACCTTAGGCTTTGTCACACACCAACAAAAATCTTTTCCGTATGTAATAGATATTTGCGCACTCTGTATAAAATATTTATAGGAATGAAATTCTCGTATTTACTTTTATTTGTGGTCACGATGCTTTTATTTTGTTGAGCTGATCGTCTGCATATTTTTTTACCTTTTTACCTTTTTAGAAAAAAGCTGCATCTTTTGTATTCAAATGTATGCAAATGTATGCAAATGTATGCAAATGTAAAATACAAAAAACCTTAATTATATCGATGCGAATATTTTTAAGACGAACTTTTATTTTTTCTTACAACCATTTTAAAATCTCTGGTGAACTTTTATTTTTTCTTACATGCATCTCGCTTTAATTCTTTTTTGTTCTTTGCATATACATTTTAAATTACAGGGGGAATGGAGAATTTTTTCTTTTTTTGTTCAGAGAGTGTATACAAATATTTATAGGAATAAAATTCTCGTATTTACTTTTATTTGTGGTCACGATGCTTTTATTTTGTTGAGCTGGTCGTCTGCATATTTTTTTACCTTTAACTGCAAAAAGCGTTAAAGATTTTTTTATTAAAAGTTAAGGACATGGTGCAGCTGCATATCATTAAAAAGCTGCATCTTGTATATTCAAATGTATGCAAATGCACGCAAATGTAAAAGAAAAAAACCTTAACTATATCGATGCGAATATTTTTAAGACTTGAACTTTTATTTTTTCTTACAGGCATTTTGAAATCTCTGGTGAACTTTTATTTTTTCTTACACGCATCTCGCTTTACTTCTTTTTTGTTCTTTGCATATACATTTTAAATTACAGGGGGGGAATGGAGAATTTTTTCTTTTTTGTTCAGAGAGTATATATCGACGAATAGCACTAAAGTACTTTATTCATTCGAAACAAATCCTAAGAGTAGACAGTACTCTTCTTCAAAAAAGTTTAAAAAAATGTACTCCAAACCAAATATTAAACAACTTGCACGATTAAGTGGCCGAATCAACATTTTAGAAAATATAGTAATAAGACCGGCTAGAGATGAAATCAGCGAAGCAGTTCAAAATCTAATAAACCAAGAACTTCCTGAAAATTTATTGGAAGACGCATTTAACTTGGAAGATATAATCCAAAATCAACCAGAAATAAATGTGAACCAAATACCTGTCCAGGATGTCGCTGTAGTCCAGTCTGCTGTCCAGAATATCGCTGTAGTCCAACCCGCTGCCCAGGAAATTGCAGTCCACGCTGACGTCCAGGAAATTGCAGTCCACCCTGACGTCCAAGAAATTGCAGTCCACCCTGACGTCCAGGAAATTCCAGAAAGTCCAATCCACGAAATTCCAAAATGTCCAATCCAGGAAATTCCAGGAAGTCCAGTCCAGGAACGTCTTATTCTTAATGATGTAGAAATGCTAGATGATGACATGGAAAGACGCGCGTTACTTGCTCTGGAAACAGAAACGCAGTTAGATGAAATAAAATTAACCAGATTAGAGATGGAAAGACGCCTCACCCAGTACACTAGCATGATTGCCAACATTAATGAACTTTTAGAGCATTTAAACAAACATGAAAAAGCGATAATGGAAAATCGCGCATCTATTTTAGAAAGTGAAAGACTCATTGATATTATTAATAATCATTTGTAATGGTTTTTAGATTTGGTGATATTTTTTCATATATAATAATACTTATTTAATGTTTAATTTTCGTTTGTATTCTATAGGCATATTACTTCATAAAACTGATCTTTGAGACAATAATAACTTTACTACATTTTTCACTTGTCCTTTCGAATTTGTTGTTGTATATATTTTTGTATCTACTTTTTTCAAAAAGGGTACTACCCGTTATTAGGATTTGTTTTGATTGAATAAAAAAATTTTAAACACTACTTGTTTTATTTTACCTAATAAGTATAGGAAAATATTTTTCTCATAGAATTTAAAAATACAGATTGTCATTAAAAATTGTTTTAAAGTAAGCTTGCAAACTTAAGACATATCCATGTTCTCGTGGTCACCTATTTTTTCTATAAAAAAATTCATTTCTCGAACTATTAACACTAAAAACTTCCATAAACAAAAACGACATATTCAGCAATTATTTTAATTAGGTACCTACTTTATTACGCGATCGAAAACAAACTAAAATACCAGCTAGTCAGCATACCAATTAGCATCGTCTGCGACAAGTTGAATTAATTCAATTTTACGTACTGGAAATCGAGAAGGTTGCGTGAAGAAACCATATTATAAAAACTCATATTTTTATGACGAATTATTAACAGTGACACGACCAAAACTTGTAAAAAATACACTGTAATTTTTAGTCCTTTGATTTGTACTTTATTAACCTTAAAATTAATTTTTTATTTAATAACCCACGTATATAGAAACACACTGCATACAGCTTTCGCGGAAATTTAGCATAACCAACTCAAAAACATCAAGAAAATACACATTTTATCGCATATCAACTAAATTAATCTTAATCTACAAGCAATAAAAAAATATTAAAAGGTGAAAATAATGTTATCGCGCACTAACTCATCTGCACAGGAAGACATGTGACAAAAAATCTCTCATAGTACGCATGTATGATCCCAAACCCAAGCATCAAGGATTTAAATATCTCACCCATAAACTTTGCAAATTAAAAAACTTCAAAACACTTTTGTCATCTTCGCGTAAGAGCACTTTCAAAAAAATGTCCCAGCGACAAATCACTAAATATAAAAATCTATCAACTGAGATACTATATTTACAGTGCTCAAATGAAAGCTTATGGAAGTATATTGACAGAAGCACAAAATTCCACTACATCTTTTAACACGAATTCACAGCAATTAGATGCAAAAATTGTAGGAAAAATTAATTCAAACCTCCATACTTTAAGTGTTATATTACGTTCACTCTCTGAGAAATTTAGTCAGCCAGATTTTGCGGGATACTAAATGCTATTTGCTATACATTGCAGAACCAGTGTTGCCAGATGAATTTTTCAAGAAGTGGTAGCACTTGGTCCAAAATAGTGGTAGAAAACGGTAGATTGAGTCTACTGTGATAGTGTGAACTAAATAGTATATTCCTATCGTTCTATCATGTTTTTATAGAGATAGAGAATGCGAATGTATAAATATATATTCACTTCACATTGGATTTTTTAATTAATTAAAACAGACTTTTAACAACTATACTTTAAAAAATATATATATATATATATTGATATGGAAAGTACTTAAACGATTTCTTGCTTAGGTGTAATTGTACAATAATCCTCCACTTATTTTAATATATTACATCAAACAAACATAAACAAGATTTTGAACACAAATACTATTATTTTATATTATAATATCCATATTATATTATTTTTAAAAAAGGTCATAATAAATTTGATAACCACAAAACTTATTTAACAATTTTATCTTAGCTATATTAAAATATTTTAATTTTTGTAAATATCTTCGATCATTGACAGTCTTAATTCATTGTTTCCGTTAAAATTAAAACAAGAACTTGTAATAAGCCGCTTGCTGAGTAGTATTCCCATTATGGTATCAGTACTTAAACGGTTTCCTTGATTACAACAAATTTATAGTTGAAAAAACTCTCTCAACATTAACACCAAGAGATGGCGCTAGCAAATTTGCATACAAACGAAAAAGCAGTATTTTACAGAGCTAAAACTGGAGAACGGTAGATGACTCTCTAAAGCGGTAGAAATACCGCTTTAGCAATAGTTCTGACAACGCTTGGCATTACTGGTTTCACAGCCTAAATCTGTGTCATAGCTTTCTGCTACTGCTCTCAGGTGAACAACCTTAAGACGTGCAGAGTATTATAGAAATTTAAATTTCGATATGTTTAGAAGGAGATAAACATATTGTCATACAGAAAATATTTTTATAATAATTTAGATATTGAAACGGAAAGAGGGTAACAAAGTCGTCATTATATTATTCTGGGACGCGTCAAGTTATAGAACAAAGATTTTAATCCGCCTTTTCGAGCTGCTACAATTAAGTGTATCGATCTAAGATCAAATTTATGAAAAATGGCCTCAAAGGATGTTTCATTTCTTAGCGTCTAAGTGTACTGGATTCATACTTTTTGGTGTTGTCGACATAAACGTTCAGATTCACTAAGAAAGTTTAGATTTAGTATTGGTTTAAAGTAAGGTATTCTAGTTGATCAGTTATGCGTTGCCAGGATTTTGTTCAGTCGAAAACTACCATCATGAGCAAGATTTTTTGAAAGATACCGGTCTTAGAAAAAGCTCAAAAATGCATTATTCATTCCACATCAAAATATTGTCTTTTCACAAATAAAGGTGAAACACTTGGCATTTTTTATCTGAGACAGCCCGCGAAAACTTCAAGCCTAAGTACTGACGTGTCGTGGGAGTCTGAAGAGAGAAGAAAAATGTGATCTGACACAGGATTTAAAGGATTGAAGATTGGGATGGGGCAGGGAAAACGTCTGCAGACAATTTGATCCATAATCTGGTGGCCCTTGCATACATAACACGCCTTTTGTTGTTATATTATAAACAATTAAGGGTGATAATTATAGCTGTGAGGTCTTCAAAACAAAATCCGTGTAAGTATCGATAGAAAATGGATAAATAAGAGAGTTTTCTTGGGAGGACTGTTAATGATTAGTCGAATGGCTCTCATTTGGACGTCTTAGTTGGAAAACATAAAGAGTGTGTAATTAGGCATGGAAGAAATAGTTTTCTGGCTCGAAAGAGAAAACCAAGCTTTTAGCTGACGATGTGGTTGATAGTTAAATCTAATTGAAATTTGGTATAGGTAATATACAATATTATTATAAAGATAGCGTGGAAATATCTGAAATCAAATTCAGAAAAATGAATATTTTATACCTTCTTGTACATTATGTTTTATACGTTAGAACTATGTAATTTTTGAAACAAATGGTAAAACGGCAGCTTGTGTGCAAGAAGTAGCATAGGGAGAGAGCGAGAAAGTAACATAAGAGATAGGTGGTCGGGAGGTAGGTATAGGAGAGCTAGTAAAAGAGAGAGGTAGCATAAGAGAGAGGAGAGCTAGTAAAAGAGAGGTATCATAAGAGAGAGGAGTGGTAGGGAGAGTTAGTAAAAGAGAGAGAGGTGGTAGGGAGGTAGGTATCAGAAGAGAGAGGAGAGCTAGTAAAAGAGAGGTAGCATAGGAGAGAGGAGAGCTAGTAAAAGAGAGAGGTAGCATAGGAGAGAGGAGAGCTAGTAAAAGAGAGAGGTAGCATAGGAGAGAGGAGAGCTAGTAAAAGAGAGGTAGCATAAGAGGATTGGTAGGGAGAGTTAGTAGAGAGAGGTGGCATAAGAGGAGTGGTAGGGAGAGTTAGTAAAAGAGAGAGAGGTGGCATGAGAGAGAGAGAGAGAGAGAGAGAGAGAGAGAGAGAGAGAGGTAGCATAGGAGAGAGAAATCCGAATACATTCGAAAATATTCATTAAATCCAGTCATAGAACTTAATGAAAAACAAGAAGAATATCATTGTTTTTATCATTCTAAATGACCATGCATATGCACAATTACTAATGTATACAATTTATATAAATAATTATTTAATGATTGAATAAAACACATAAATGAAATAAAGTTTTTGTTTGTTATAAATTAGGTTTCAAATATTTCTTCAATAATTTCAGGTGGCAAAAACTTCTTTACTTCATCCAAATCCTCCTCAAATCCCATTTCTTTCATCGTGTACAGAAAAGACTTTAAATCAGAAGTATGTAAAAATATGTTACAGGCTTCTGCAGCTTTTCCGTATTTTCTAGCTAATTCCATGCATTCATCATATGTATAAAATCTTTCCAATCCATACTCGGCTTCATGGGCAGCATCAAATTTTAAGTTACTAAATTCATGTGATAGATTCTTTATAGCACTTGTTAGGTTATATGCTGCTCGTTGAGATGTATATGCTAACCACATCTTGTTGGACAATGTACAGACTTAAAGTAAGTTCAGAGCTTTAAATATTAATTTAGGAAGTGGGAGGAATAAAAAGAAAAATATACTTATACATTTTTATTTTTAATACAACTTTTTACAAATTCATTACATGCGAATGTTTCTACATCCTCCACAACACAATCAGAATAAAAGTTTAATAATTCTAAAACACAGCAATCATTAGCTACTGTTTGTGTTTGTCAATGGTGAGATAATATCATACAGATTTTGAATTAAGTCACCATTTTGTGGCGGACTTTTAAACATTTTTCGTATAGTTATTTGGAAACAAGAAAATATGCTAAGTATGGAATTAGCTAGAAAGTATGGAAAAGCTGCAGAAGCCTGTAACATATTTTTACATACTTCTGATTTAAAGTCTTTTCCGTACACGATGAAAGAAATGGGATTTGAGGAGGATTTGGATGAAGTAAAGAAGTTTTTGTCACCTGAAATTATTCAAGAAATATTTGAAACCTAATTTATAACAAATAAATAATTTTATTTCATTTATGTGTTTTATTCAATCATTAAATAATTATTTATATAAATTGTATACATTAGTAAGTGTGCATATACATGGTGATTTAGAATGATAAAAACAATGATATTCTTCTTGTTTTTCATGACTGGTTTTAATGAATATTTTCGAATGTATTCGGATTTCTCTCTCCTTTTTACTACCTCTCCTATGCTACATCTCTCTTATGCTACCTCTCTCTCTCTTATGCCACCTCTCTCTCTTTTATTAACTCTCCCTACCACTCCTCTCTCTTATGCTACCTCTCTTTTACTAGCTCTCCTCTCTCCTATGCTACCTCTCTCTTTTACTAGCTCTCCTCTCTCTTCTGATACCTACCTCCCTACCACCTCTCTCTCTTTTACTAACTCTCCCTACCACTCCTCTTTCTTATACTACCTCTCTTTTACTAGCTCTCCTCTCTCCTATGCTACCTCTCTCTTTTACTAGCTCTCCTATACCTACCTCCCTACCACCTCTCTCTTATGTTACTTTCTCGCTCTCTCCCTATGCTACTTCTTGCACACAAGCTGCCGATTTACCATTTGTTTCAAACATTACATAGTTCTAACGTATAAAAAATAATGTACAAGAAGGTATAAAATATTCATTTTTCTGAATTTGATTTCAGATTTTTCCACGCTATCTTTATAATAATATTGTATATTACCTATACCAAATTTAAATTAGATTTAACTATCAACCACATCGTCAGCTAAAAGCTTGGTTTTCGCTTTCGAGCCAGAAAACTATTTCTTCCATGCCTAATTACACACTCTTTATGTTTTCCAACTAAGACGTCCAAATGAGAGCCATTCGACTCATCATTAACTCAGTCCTCCCAAGAAAACTCTCTTATTTATCCATTTTCTATCGATACTTACACGGATTTTGTTTTGAAGACCTCACCGCTATAATTATCACCCTTAATTGTTTATAATATAACAACAGAAGGCGTGTTACGTATGCAAGGGCCACCAGATTATGGATCAAATTGTCTGCAGACGTTTTCCCTGCCCCATCCCAATCTTCAATCCTTTAAATCATGTGTCAATAGATCACATTTTTCTTCTCTCTTCAGAGTTCCACGACACGTTAGTACTTAGGCTTGAAGATTTCGCGGGCTGTCTCAGATAAAAAAGCCAAGTGTTTCACCTTTATTTGTGAAAAGACAATATTTTGATGTGGAATAAATAATGCATTTTTGAGCTTTTTCTAAGACCGGTATCTTTCAAAAAATCTTGCTCATGATGGTAGTTTTCGACTGAACAAAATCCTGGCAAGGCATAACTGATCAACTAGAACACCTTACTTTAAACCAATACTAAATCTAAACTTTCTTAGTGAATCTGAACGTTTATGTCGACAACACCAAAAAGTATGAATCCAGTGCACTTTGACGCTAAGAAATGAAACATCCTTTGAGGCTATTTTTCATAAATTTGATCTTAGATCGATACACTTAATTGTAGCAGCTGGAAAAGGCGGACTAAAATCTTTGTTCTATAACTTGACGCGTCCCAGAATAATATGATGACTTTGTTACCCTCTTTCCGTTTCAATATCTAAATTATTATAAAAATATTTTCAGTATGACAATATGTTTATCTCCTTCTAAACATATCGAAATTTAAATTTCTATAATACTCTGCACGTCTTAAGGTTGTTAACCTGAGAGCAGTAGCAGAAAGCTATGACACAGATTTAGGCTGTGAAACCAGTAATGCAAAGCGTTGCCAGAACTATCGCTAAAGCGGTATTTCTACCGCTTTAGAGAGTCATCTACCGTTCTCCAGTTTTAGCTCTGTAAAATACTGCTTTTTCGTTTGTATGCAAATTTGCTAGCGCCATCTCTTGGTGTTAATGTTGAGAGAGTTTTTCAACTATAAATTTGTTGTAATCAAGGAAACTGTTTAAGTACTGATACTATAATGGGAATACTACTCAGCAAGCGGCTTATTACAAGTTCTTGTTTTAATTTTAACGGAAACAATGAATTAAGACTGTCAATGATCGAAGATATTTACAAAAATTAAAATATTTTAATATAGCTAAGATAAAATTGTTAAATAAATTTGGTGGATATCAAATTTATTATGACCTTTTTTAAAAATAATATAATATGGATATTATAATATAAAATAATAGTATTTGTGTTCAAAATCTTGTTTATGTTTGTTTGATGTAATATATTAAAATAAGTGGAGTATTATTTTACAATTACACCTAAGCAAGAAATCGTTTAAGTACTTTCCATATCAATATATATATATTTTAAAGTATAGTTGTTAAAAGTCTGTTTTAATTAATTAAAAAATCCAATGTGAAGTGAATATATATTTATACATTCGCATTCTCTATCTCTATAAAAACATGATAGAACGATAGGAATATACTATTTAGTTCACACTATCACAGTAGACTCAATCTACCGTTTTCTACCACTATTTTGGACCAAGTGCTACCACTTCTTGAAAAATTCATCTGGCAACACTGGTTCTGCAATGTATAGCAACTAGCATTTAGTATCCCGCAAAATCTGGCTGACTAAATTTCTCAGAGAGTGAACGTAATATAACACTTAAAGTATGGAGGTTTGAATTAATTTTTCCTACAATTTTTGCATCTAATTGCTGTGAATTCGTGTTAAAAGATGTAGTTGAATTTTGTGCTTCTGTCAATATACTTACATAAGCTTTCATTTGAGCACTGTAAATAAAGTATCTCAGTTGATAGATTTTTATATTTAGTGATTTGTCGCTGGGACATTTTTTTTAAAGTGCTCTTACGCGAAGATGACAATAAAGTGTTTTGAAGTTTTTTAATTTGCAAAGTTTATGGGTGAGATATTTAAATCCTTGATGCTTGGGTTTGGGATCATACATGCGTACTATGAGAGATTTTTTGTCACATGTCTTCCTGTGCAGATGAGTTAGTGCGCGGTATCATTATTTTCACCTTTTAATATTTTTTTATTGCTTGTAGATTAAGATTAATTTAGTTGAATATTCATACAATGCGATAAAATGTGTATTTTCTTGATGTTTTTGGGTTGGTTATGCTAAATTTCCGCGAAAGCTGTATGCAGTGTGTTTCTATATACGTGGGTTATTAAATAAAAAATTAATTTTAAGGTTAATAAAGTACAAATCAAAGAACTAAAAATTACACTGTATTTTTTACAAGTTTTGGTCGTGTCACTGTTAATAATTCGTCATAAAAATATGAGTTTTTATAATATGGTTTCTTCACGCAACCTTCTCGATTTCCAGTACGTAAAATTGAATTAATTTAACTTGTCGCAGACGATGCAAATTGGTATGCAGACTTGCTGGTATTTTAGTTTGTTTTCGATCGCGTAATAAAGTAGGTACCTAATTAAAATAACTGCTGAATATGTCGTTTTTGTTTATGAAAGTTTTTAGTGTTAATAGTTCGAGAAATTAAATTTTTTATATTGCAGAAGTGAAAGACTCATTGATATTATTAATAATCATTTGTAATGGTTTTTAGATTTAGGGATATTTTTTCATATATAATAATACTTATTTCATGTTTAATTTTCGTTTGTATTCTATAGGCAAATTACTTCATAAAACTGATCTTTGTTATAATAATACCTTTACTACATTTTCACTTGTCCTTTCGAATTTGTTGTTGTATATATTTTTGTATCTACTTTTTTCAAAAAGGGTACTACCCATTATTAGGATTTGTTTTGATTGAATAAAAAAATTTTAAACACTACTTGTTTTATTTTACCTATTAAATATAGGAAAATATTTTTCTCATAGAATTTAAAAATACAGATTGTCATTAAAAATTGTTTTAAAGTAAGCTTGCAAACTTAAGACATATCCATGTTCTCGTAGTAACCTAGCAATTTCCTGGACGTCAGGTTGGACTGCAATTTCCTGGACGTCAGGGTAGACTGCAATTTCCTGGGCAGCGGGTTGGACTACAGCGATGTTCTGGACAGCAGACTGGACTACAACGACATCCTGGACAGGTATTTGGTTCACATTTGGTTCTGGTTGATTTTGGATTACATCTTCCAAGTTAAATGCGTCTTCCAATAAATTTTCAGGATGTTCTTGGTTTATTAGATTTTGAACTCCTTCGCTGATTTCATCTCTAGCCGGTCTTATTACTATATTTTCTAAAATGTTGAATCGGCCACTTAATCGTGCAAGTTGTTTAATATTTGGTTTGGAGTACATTTTTTAAACTTTTTTGAAGAATACTGTCTACTCTTAGGAGTTGCTTCGATTGAATAAAAAAAAAAGAAAAAATTCTCCATTAATCCTGTAATTTAAAATGTATATGCAAAGAACAAAAAAGGAGTAAAGCGAGATGCGTGTAAGAAAAAATAAAAGTTCACCAGAGATTTTAAAATGCCTGTAAGAAAAAATAAAAGTTCAAGTCTTAAAAATATTCGCATCGATATAGTTAAGGTTATTTTCTTTTACAGTTGCATGCATTTGCATACATTTGAATATACGAGATGCAGCTTTTTAATGATATGCAGCTGCACCATGTCCTTAACTTTTTATAAAAAATTTTTTAACGCTTTTTGCAGTTAAAGGTAAAAAAAATATGCAGACGACCAGCTCAACAAAATAAAAGCATCGTGACCACAAATAAAAGTAAATACGAGAATTTTATTCCTATAAATATTTGTATACACTCTCTGCATAAAAAAAGAAAAATTTCTCCATTCCCCCTGTAATTTAAAATGTATATGCAAAGAACAAAAAAGAATTAAAGCGAGATGCATGTAAGAAAAAATAAAAGTTCACCAGAGATTTTAAAATGGTTGTAAGAAAAAATAAAAGTTCGTCTTAAAAATATTAGCATCGATATAATTAAGGTTTTTTTTATTTTACATTTGCATACATTTGAATATTAGGGATGCAGCTTTTTTCTAAAAAGGTAAAAAGGTAAAAAAATATGCAGACGATCAGCTCAACAAAATAAAAGCATCGTGACCACAAATAAAAGTAAATACGAGAATTTCATTCCTATAAATATTTTTATACAGAGTGCGCAAATATCTATTACATACGGAAAAGATTTTTGTTGGTGTGTGACAAAGCCTAAGGTCTGCTGGTCTCGTGAATATTTCAGACACCACCGTACGTTAGTACTTAGACTTGAAGTCTATATACGTGGGTTATTAAATAAAAAATTAATTTTAAGGTAAATAAAATGGTACAAATCAAAGGACTAAAAATTACAGTGTATTTTTTACCTTTCTGGATTGTGTTAAATACTGGAAATTTATAGCAATAAAAGTGATGAGGGGAAAAGCTGGTAGGAGGAATGGTTTTGAAAGCTCATTTGGAAGCTGGATTTGATATCAGAGTGGCTTGATTTTGTAGGGTGAAGAGTGTTTTTTGTCGTCTGTTTTTTTGTTTTTTCGTCTGCGTTTCTTGTTTTTTGATTTTTGGAGCGGGGAGAGGAGTGGTGAGAGAGGAGTGGGGGGATTTGGTAGTGTGAAGAGTGTTTTCTTTTGTCGTCTGTTTTTTTGTTTTTTGTTTTTTTCGTCTGCGTTTTTTTGTTTTTTTGTTTTGGAGCGGGGAGAGGAGAGGGGAGAGGAGAGGAGAGGGGAGAGGAGAGGGGAGAGGAGTGGGGGATTTGGTAGTGTGAAGAGTGTTTTTGTGTCGTGTTTTTTTTGTTTTTTTTTTTGTTTTTGGAGCGGGGAGAGGAGAGGGGAGAGGAGAGGGGAGAGGGGAGAGGAGAGGGGAGAGGAGAGCGGAGAGGGGAGCGGAGAGGGGAGCGGAGAGGGGAGAGGAGTGGGGAGAGGAGCGTTTTTTTTGGAGCGGGGTGAATAGTGGGGGGATTTGGTGGGGTGAAGAGTGGGGGGATTTGGATTTGGATTGATCTAGAAACTGTGAAAACTATCTACTTTGCTGTGCAAACCAATAAATTTTAATATACAGGTCACTTAAATTACAATCAATTAGCTGCATCAATAAGACGTCTTATTGGCATTCTTTCACGTTACTGTGCCTAGACAATTAGGAAGGTTCCATTTTTTTCATTTTCTCTTAATAAATAGTCCTAAAAATGTAAAAAACATATGTATTTTGGTATTTAATTATCTGTAGAAATAAAAAAGTTATCGTCCTTCAAAGTCTGAGATGCTACGCTCACGTTGGCTGAGGCTCGATGACGTCCATACACACAACAGCGGAATAGACGCCCGTTTAATCTTTAGTGTTAAGGGGATTCATCACCAACAATTTTTGTATTTCCAATTTTTTGTCGTTAATATGCATTATATCAAAAAATGTTTAGATATAAATGTCATAGAGAATTACTTTATCTATTACGCTATAGAGCCAAAAACTCAAATATTAATTTTTTAAAGTTTTATTTTTTGAAATAAAAGATACTTTAAAATATAGACGTAATACAGCCCTCGTGGGTATTAATTTAGACATGCTGGTAAAAAAAAGTAAAAGTAAAAATTGAATAGTTTGTCCATAATCCTGGAAAAACTATTTTGCAAAAAAAGCCCTGGTGCAATACGCCCTCTTTCGGCGCCAGACCATCTATTTGTACTTTTGCCTAACGCTGGCAACGACGCAACGTGCGGCCGGCCTTGGGTAAGACAGAAAATGGTTAGTTCTAGGAATCATAAATAGCGCCGTCCAAAATGTTCCCCCCGACATAGGCGTGCGCGTCATACTAAGTAAAATATAACAGAAAAAGAAAATAAAGGAAGTAAATCAGTGATAATTGTGAAAAATGTGTGAAGCACTTACCCTCTTCAGTAGCGTTATCACTAGAGACTGGACTCAAATATTTTCTGTGTACAGGGTGTCCGGATTTCGTTGTAATTGCAGGATATCTCGGTTGTTCTTAAAGATAGAGGGTTGCGGTTTTCGCGAAGTGTTGCTAAACGAAAGATGGTATAAAAATATTTTTCATGGCCCCCTTCGGTTTTGACATACAGGACGAAATTGATTTTTTCCCATTTTCGGACCCCCTCGCATTTCAGTTATCTTGTAACTTATTAAAAAAGTAAACATGAATCCTATTAGAGTTTTCTACGTGTGGCGTGGTTAGATTTTCATCAGATGTGATATTTTTCGAGATATTAACCAAATATATGTTTTTTTAAATGGAACACCCTGTATATTTCTTAACCATTAAGTGATCCCTTTCGAGAGCTTTTCAAAAATATATAATACTTTAAAGTTCTTTTTTATTTTTAGCACTTAAATCGAACTATTTAATTTTAAACTTTAATTTTGCGTAGTTGGCCGTGTTTAACATGTGGTTTAACGTCAATTATTCAGGTATTTAGGTTTAAAAAAGAAACTGGCTAAACCCTGTATTTTCATTAATTTATTAAAATTGGTATTATTTTTTAAACTACAACACTACTTGATATCTTAGATATACAGAAAATCCTAACCAGAACTAAAACTGCTTTATTTTTAATCACTTGAAGATTAAATTAGTTGTCTTGGCTTATTAATAGCAAATAAAAGTCAAATTTAAAAGCAAAACATACAAAACTTTAGGTAACGAAAAGTGTTAAAATGGACTAACTCTTTTCTTACCTGAAGTTTTGTATGTTTTGTTTTTAAATTTGACTTTTATTTGGTATTAATATTATAATTCAAGACAACTAATTTAATCTTCAAGCGATTAAAAACTAAGCAGTTTTAGTTCTAGATAACAAGTAGTGTTGTAGTTTAAAAAATAATACCAATTTTAATAAATTAATGAAAATACAGGATTTAACAAGTTTCTTTATTAAATCTAAATACTTGAATTGACGTTAAACCACATGTTAAACACGACCAACTACGCAAAATTAAAGTTTAAAATTAAATAGTTCGTTTAAGGCCTAAAAATAAAAAATAACCATAATTTGTTATATATTTTTGAAAAGCTCTCGAAAGAGGAAACTTAATGGTTAAGAAATATACAGGGTGTTCCATTTAAAAAAGCATGTTTAGTTAATATCTCGAAAAATATCACATCTGCTGAAAATCTAACCATGCCACTCGATTCTACGTAGAAAATTCTAGCAGGATCCATTTTTACTTTTTTTATAAGTTACAAAACAGAAATGCGAGGGGGGTCCGAAAATGAAAAAAAAAATCTATTTCGTCCTGTATCTCAAAAACGGAGGGGACCATGAATATTTTTATGCCATCTTTCGTTTCATCAAAAAGTAGCAACACTTCGCGAAAATCGCAACTCTCTATCACTAATAACAACCGAGATACCCTGCAATTACAACGAAATCCGGACACCCTGTACACAGAAAATATTTGAGGTTGAATTAGTAAAAACTGCAAAACACGTGTTTAAACATTTGTTTTTTAGAGTACTTCAATGAAGTTTCGACTTAATAGGACAATCTAATATTCTTTTTCCATACAAGGTTTAAACCCCTATTTTACCTCCTTAGGGGTTCAATTTTGAAAAACCCTACCTTGGTGGATGCCTCCATTATATAAGAAACCTCTGTGCAAAATTTCAAGTTCATAAACATAATTTAGTTAGTAACCTACACTTTGATTACCTTAAAGGAAAAGTGTGGGTAGCTGGTAATTTCCTCATTTAAAAAGCCAATATAGCAGCAAAAAGCTTAAAAAAAAGATGTATTAAATTAGGTTGTTTCATTAGTAGCCCTTACTTTTTTCAAAAATACCATGACTAATTTACCAACAACATCGACTACGACCGACCAGAACGGCAAACAAGTCAATGAAAAATTAAACATAAGTGAATACCGCAAGAGCAAAAAAAAAGCCAAAATGCAAGAAGCGATAATATAAGAGTTGGTAACTATACGTGACAATTATACATTATATTTAACACCATCGGAAATTTTCAAAATCCTGCCTTACGGCTAGGGGAATATTTTGATATTGACTATTTAAATTTACATTTACAGACATTAACAGATACCCCAGGCATATCGTCGAGACAAAAAGGCGTTTCCGAAAACCCGAATTTCGTGTTATGGCCACCTCCCAAGGTCATATTTATAAAAATACAAACTGGCGTATCTCTCTCTCTCTCTCTCTCTCTCTTATGGTTATCGTGATATTATAAATTATATAGGCGTAAGTCAGCCATGTATGAAAATTTTCAAAAAAGTTAATAGACAAAAAGTATCTCCCTTTTAAAATTCGGTAACTCCGTAAATACATCTTTCTTTGCAAGAAGCATAAACTACTTAGTCTACTAAACAACTTACATAAGTGTACTGTAAATTATAACAGAAGAAGAAAGTTCAGTAACAAATGCAATACTGGCTTAATTTTCAATCGCTTCTCCTAAAAAATATGTTAAATGGAGTTACGCTCCTTTGTCTTTCCAGCGACGATATGTACTACACAAAAGTCAAACGAAGTTTTACGGAAAAATCCGAATTATACACAGTTACGTGCCGTTGTGAGTGTTTGCGTGAAGGACGAGCAAGTGCTTATGAGCAACAATACGCATATGCCAATATAACATCCTTAGATGCAGAACGTTCTTTTTCAAAATTCACCTCATTGTTTACTGCAAAAACACGAAGGTTATCTGCCGATACCATGGAATGTTTATTGATGATGCAGTTGTACGCGGAAACAACGTATCAGCCATTTATCACTAATAATCAAACTACACCACACCTGTACCTATTTTTGTATTTAGTTTTTCCCATGTGCTGCAGCCCTTCATTACGACTTTTTATTTGGCACATAATTTTTTACATCTAAGTAGGTACATGTGTTTTTTTTTTGGGAAATAGGTATATCTAATCTTTAAAACCGTGGTATCACGTCCGTGACTTTAATGTTCGTATTGCAATGGGTGTGAAAATTGTTGCATTTAGAACAAAATGGCTGCTGGCGGCGCGGCGGCCGTATTTGCTATTGTTTACGGAGTACAGATCTTTCACCAAGACCTTTAATGTGGCATCCCCAGTGAAATGTTTGGAAAGTTGGTTTTAGATACAACTTAACGACATCGCCGCCATATTAGATTTTTTTTTCTGGAAAACGTATAGATATATCTTTAAAATTTACAATGCCTTCATCACCACCTTTCCTTTGGAAGGTATCCATATTGCAATGCGAGGAAAAACTTTTCTTTTTCTGTACAACACAATGGCTGCTGTCGGCCGCCATATCTGTTTTTCTTACACCACATATCTTATGTCACTCTTCGTATGAAGATAATTTACCGACGAGCCATTTTGTTGAATTGGTCCCTCCATTCCACGTAATATATACACATTATTGTACATACACCCCTATATACATAAATCGCGCGTATATTTGCATTACATAAATTTTGCATTTACATTACATGTGCGAAAAACATACGTCTACCTTTACTTGCGCGCAGGTAGGTAAAATACAATAAAGATTAGGTATGTATTTTCTTTGTACTTCATTTTATCCATGCGATGCGACAGACGTCGGTAACGTCACTGGATAGGCTTAAAGAACCAAGCTAAATAATAAAATAAATAATATGTGAATATCTCCGGTCGATCAGCTGTGTGGGTCACCCCGTCATGATAGTTGCGGTGATGCCGGTGCAAAAATATAATTTACCGGGGGGCGGTCTTAGACAGAGACAGACAGTGTTGCTGTCCTATGTTAGATCGGTATGCCGCCGGAATTTCTTTTCGCTGATGATTCGCCTTAATCCTACCGGACAGGATACAATGCATTAAAGTAAACACGCGAAAGTAGCAGCGGGCAGCTAGCCCGGCGACCATGGGGCGACAGAGTTGTGTGTTTTGACGTCACGGCCGATAAAAGCCGCGCGCGAAGTTATTACATAAGAAATTGAATAAGTTCGTCAATTTTGAAGATATCGAGATATTTTTTTTTGTTTGACAAGTTAAGTGAAAGACTATTAAATGATGTTGAAGTTGCTCGATATTTCTGAAATAGGAAACTTCCTAATTATTCACAAAGTGGTTGTTTATTTTACAGATAAGTAAACACCAGAAGATTTTATCGTCAAAGCTAAAATAACATTATAAAATATTCAGAAATATGTATATAACATAAATTATTGAGGGTCTGACATCAGGCATTCCTACTTGGCAAGTCCAAAAATACGGGCGTTACACTCGGGGAAACAGTTTGTGTTAGCACTTGAATCCTGTTTAAGAAAAATGTTTATTATGTTTCTTCTTTTTTTCTTCTTTTAAACAGGGCAGTAGAGTGCTGATATTATTATTTTTAAATTAAAATTAATATGACTCATTTCATCTAAATTGTAAGACTTACTAAACTTATCTTATGGATGCTACGAAATTAAACCTTACATCTTGTCTTGAATGGTTCAATATAATAAGAATGCTGTGAATTTATTAAGCATAAAATTGATTTTTCGTGATATCTCCAAACTAAACATTCTAAACTAAGGTTTCGTATTTTTATTGATAAATTATTATCTTACGAGCGTTACACTACGGGCGTTACAAAATTTCCTCAATCAAGTGAATACAGATTTTCGGAACGAAAATCAAGCTAAATGGTATAATCGTTTATAAAGAAATGGTTATTATTAAATTTCTTATCAATCACTAGAATCTACATCACAATAATCGGAAATACTTTATTTTATCAGGTTGATTCCACCGCTCATTCAGTTTATTTAATGGAATGACCGCGATGCCGATGTCTATACCGCACAAAATGTCCGACATAATACGTAACGCCAAACCGGTTCAAAAAATTCTTTTATCCCTTGACACCAAAAAGTCCTCCTAGCTGGACGGCTACCTGCAATTGTTCTAAAAATTGCGCTCCAGAACTTTCACCCATCTTAATTCGTCTTTTCCAGATCTCCTATGATAAGAGTATCTTTCCAGATAGCTGGAAGACTGATCGTGTGCAGCCTGACCGGCAGAATGGTTCCAAGTCCCTCCCATCTAATTATAGACATATCTCTCTTCTTTCTGTTGTTAGCAAGTTTATGAAGAAAGTGATCAACTTACAAATCCTAAAATATCTAGAAAAACACAAAATCATCAGATTTGCTCAGATGATGATAATATATTGAAGAATTGACAAAATATCTGTGGTAGCGGGGAACGGGAACGCAAGCGGCGATCGGGCAGAGCTCGATAGTTTTTGGCCATCGCTGCAGTTAATACGACCATAGATAAATTTGTCCTGAAGATTCCTATATTAGAAGTTAAGTGATCTTTACGGTATATCTATATAATGTATAAATACGTAGTAATTTTAGTGCTTATAATTCATAATTTTTATAATTGACTAAAATAAATATGTTATTGCACGAATCAATAAATTTATTGCTCACATTACAAAATGCACGCTTAAATACTACCCTAATACTAAGCTTTCTATTTATTAAGCCGACTTAAGAGTATATCTTCAAAAAAAGTTAATTTTTTTAAAGAATATCATTTAAACACAACACATATATATTATTTCATTATTATTTCATACAAGGTAAAAATGACACCAAGGGCATTTCTGTGTCGTTATTTTAGCACGAGTGTTTATTATAGGTATAAATATACCTACCTTTCGCTGAAATTAAGATTTACATGAAACATGCCACTAGAGACGTTACAGTTAGGATTAATGTTTACATACATATATAGCCAAAGTAGAGAATGGGTATCATATATTTTTATAATGTTGTATCTACACCTACATACATACTTGCTGAGAAAATGTAAAACAAGAAATATTACCAAAATATACGCTTTTGTCGTAGCTACTGGGGTATTGCGAAACTCGCCGACAACTTCAAGATCCCACAAGTTGCTTTTCTGTATTATGACATAAAATAGCTGCTTTTCTTCTTGTAAACTGTCTCTAGCGGGTAAGAAGAATGTTTGATCTAATGTCAAGTGGCCAATTATGAAGTAGGCAACTACAACACCAGTCATCGTCTGAACAAGTGAAGGAAAACCATCGTATTCTTTAATAACTATCATTGTTGTTATCATCGTCATTACCATTATCAATATTAACAATATAATCATATAGCCCACTCCTAGATAAAATGTGCGCCCATTCATCTGTAACATTTCTAACAACAAAGACGGGCCGTCGTAAGTATTCGCTCGCCACGTAAAAAGCAGACACAATACAGACGAAAGTTAAAAACAACCCGACTTTAGTAGCAGATATGACAGCCTTTATTCTGATTATATGATTCGACCACCGTGTTAGTGGACAACTTTTATTTTTCAAAAGGCGTGATATATGGGGTCTCAAACCAATATTGAAATCGGTCAACCTTGTTTAAAGTTAGATGGGAGAAAATCATTCATAAATGGCGCTTAACGATAATAAGCTAGGTATTACCCCCAAAAAAAAATGTTTTACCTACTGCGCGTCACTAGTAATAAACACAAGGATATATGTATAGAAAAAAGTGAGCTAAGTTGTTGTGTTGCCAAGTATCTTAAAAAATAATTCTATGCTAAAAGTTTGAAGAAATAATATTTTTGTTTCATTTAAATAAAGAAATCCTTCTAACTCTTCTAAAATTATCATTTTTAAAATGTTAAAATGCTATACCACAAATAAAACAATCCAGAGAACAGCTGTTGAAACCAGAACTAACACCAAACTAAACACCCATAATTGTTATATTTTACCAAACTATAACTCAAATCACTAAGCGCGACCGATATTTTGTTGATACTAATAGCACTAATAAAGGGCTGATTCACTAATAATAATTAATAAACAGAAAGCAAAAATTCACACTCGTCTACAATCATTCGTTATTACAGGAGTTACTAACTTCACTTTTGTCTGGATTGCTCGTTGAATAGCAGGACTTTGGACACCTTTGGTGACCAATCAGGTAAAGGCATGATAGTGGTGGCAAATTTTAGAAGTCAAGAACTTGTCATTTTTATTATCATTTGTCATTTTATCAACAAACAAACAAAAATTGAAAACAACCTGCTTTGGGCATCTTCGCACACATTATTTTGTATTTAACACGATAATGGGTTTTTTTACAAAATTTCCTACTGTAGTCAAAGAATATTGGTTAAAATTTTATAATCCTGTGTAGTTGTACTCAATTCGTGCGTTAGTGCGACTGTGGTGCGACTACCGGACTGGATATGTTAGTAAATTATAAGAGGCTGGGCGGCAACTGAGATGGATGTTTGCATTTTGATTTTTACCTTCTTCAAAGGAAGAAAGTTTAAGCTAGTCGGAATAATGTGCATCTCATTAATAAAGTAATAGGTAAGTTATAATTCCTTGTGATAACGATATAACAGAGCTTGTTTCGTTCTGCTTAGAATGTCAACCTAATTTTACGAGTGTATGGTTCATATTTTTCCATCATATTAATTAAAGGAATTGCTATTAAATTAAAAGACACGTTTTCAGTAAAATGCGTTTTTTGAATTAAAACTATTATGAATTATTTTAGGTTTTCACTAAAACTGCTAAAAAATGAGATGTCAAGGTAATATTTAGGTTTCACTGGGCCGCGGCTGGATAGTTTGTTTTCCCTTTAGCTTCTAGCCCTTTAGCCCATGCCTGTGAAGCACCGGATATGATGGTGGTGTAGGGTATTTTTTTAAATAAAAATATGTGCCATT
This sequence comes from Philopedon plagiatum, assembly GCA_963971165.1. NCBI lineage: Eukaryota > Metazoa > Arthropoda > Insecta > Coleoptera > Curculionidae > Philopedon > Philopedon plagiatum. The sequence goes on along the minus strand of OZ020191.1, from coordinate 38,478,219 downwards.
TCAGGGAAAAGATCTTGGGTATATCTATAGACTACCCCAGGATTCACCTATTCCAATATATTAAAACATTTCCCTAACACCCTGTATATAATATATATGTACTTTTATTGCTTAGTTTAAAAAACTCCTCTGAATTCATTTAGCCTCTAATATCCATTATTTTCATTTTTACAGTTTTCTCTCTAGCAGATTTGGTATACCTATATAATCAGTTTGAAGCCATTTTCTCAGATCTCTTTTACTTTGTGTTAAAATAGTTATTTAAAATTAAGGATAATTTAATTATTTATCAGAAAGTTGCTACAGATATACTACGTCAGATTTATATTTTTTGAAAAAATAACCACCAACAACAAAACCTTTACCCAAATGACACCTTATTTTAAATTATTAATTAAATACAGGGTGTTATGAAATTCACTGCATATATTTGCATGGGTGACTCCTGGGGTAATATATAGATATTCCCAATACTTTTTTCCCCTCAAACTACACACTTTTGTATTTTAAAAAAATGCCCTTAACCACCCCCGTATCCGACGCTCCTAAAAGGCATAACGTCATAGGCACATATTATAAAGAATAAACAAATGATCCAGCCGGGCCATTGTCAAACTTAAATATTATCGTGATATCTCATTTTTTCAGTTTTAATAAAACCGAAAATAATCCAAAGCATTTTTTATTCCACAGACGCATTTTACCAAAAATGTGTATTTTAATTTATTAGGTGGCAATAATTTATTTACTGAAATGCACTAGTTCCCCTGAAATCGGTTTAAATTTGTACCATTATTGTGCCATTAACACAAAACATTGTTAGTTACCTAATACGATATTTATGAATAAGATGATCATATAGCTTAAACTTTCTGCCTTTCAAAAGAGATTAATAACCACACAATAAATTGTTGTTTATTCCCAGTTGAAAACAAACTGCGTGAAAGTTCTTTCAGCCGACCGACACAGGCTTCAAAATTTGACTACACCAGAGTTAAATCACCCATTTACTACTTACTTTTTGAAAGTTTCTGCCTTCGGTATTATTATTCGCATAAACAAACTGATTTTGGGTCAATATTATAACACAATTTGAAAAATTATTAACCGGCTCAAACAAATTCTTCCGTAACACATTGTTTTTGACAGCTACGAAATACAACCTATAACTTATCTCCCTCTTGCTTGCTGGCCATGGCCTCCGTCTGCGTCTCAATGAAAGCTGATTTTCAAATCAGCTGTAACCAGAGTTGGCATGCTACTAGGGAGACTTTTCAAGAAGGAATTGTGGATAGCTAATTCATGAAAGATAAAATTTAGAGTGGTATTTTTTTTCAATCCGAGTTTTCACCTCATTTGCCAATAAGCCTATCAGGGATTTTTAATTTTTTTGAATTTTAAGGTGTTTTTATAAATCATGTAAACGAAACGCCACATTAAATTTTATCGTTTATGGTGAGCATTGTTAGTTGCAGAATCTCACTATGAAGTGTTTTGACTCGGCAACAATTGGCGACTCAAATTAAGAACGTGACGTCCTCTTCAGGCGACTTTCTAACTACTCTAATACGATGCCTTAACGGGGAATGTTTTCGTTTCGTCTTTGTTTTCGTTATCGCGTTATTTGGCATCTTTGTCAATTTTGGCGTCAAGAAGTGAGTCCTTCTTCCCCGTTAAAATCAGCTGATTGTAGCTGACTTCCTTAATTAAGTCGCGTTCTTTGTCATTTTTAATTAGTTGTCAGTTTTTCATAACAAACCCTTTATTTTTTTGTGGTTTTTTAAAAGTGCTGATAGTAAAAAATACCGTGGATTCTTTTAAGCTTTGTGTTAGTGGAATGTTCTTTTCACTAATGGTTATACCTACGATTTTGTTAGTAGGTATTGCATAAGTATGACAAGTTTAATGTAAAAATTTTTTATAATAAGGGAAGTGAATTTTACACAGATTTTACTTTAAAAGGAACAAAAGCATTAGTTTCCAGTTTTTAATAGTGCGGGTAGTGACCCAATACCGTGAAATCTTTTAAATTTTGCATCACTCTTACAACATATTGTCCCTCTTATCGTATTCTAGTCGTCAAACTCTTTCATTTAATGCCCATGTGAAGGGGATTGTTAAGAAAACGATAATCCGCCATCTTGTGGCGTCCGCCATATTGTGTTTATAATGACGTCACACAGATTATGGTATTCTACTCGTCAAACACTTTGATTTGATACAAATGTCAAGGGGGTGGTGAAAAAAAAAGGTATTTCGCCATATTGTGCCGTCCGCCATATTGGGTTTAGAATGACGTCTGTCAGATTATCGTATTATACTCATCAAACCCTTTCATTTGATGCCCATACCAAGGGGATTGAGAAGAAAAATGTAATCCGCCATCTTGTAGCGTCCGCCATATTGGGTTTAGAATAACGTCGCATAGCCTATCGTATTCTACTCGTCAAACCCTTTCATTTGATACCCATATCAAGGGGATTGTAAAGAAAAAGGTAATTCGCCATCTTGGGGCGTCCGCCATATTGTATTTAGAACAATATTACATATACTATACATTGCCACCGGACTTATACACGTGTACAAAATTTCAGAGCTCTAGCTTAAATAGAACTAGTCGAAATTGTGATTGCAATATTTGACCTAAACATACTAACATACATACTAACAGGTGAAGTTAAATAAAAGCTTGTAACAGTTGGTGTTAAATTTGATTAAAAATAATACGAAATCAGCATAAATACATTTAACATTACTTACAAAAACATTCAGGTATAATAATCAGCTTGCTCCATCTCCACTACTTGTACCTTATATTATAGTTCCTGAAAAGTATCATACACATACAGGGCGTTATGACATTCACTGCATATATTGAAACAGGTAAATCCTGATTTGAATTCAAATTGGGGAAAAATAATCATAAATGGTGCTTCGCGATAATAAGCTATAAGGTATCGCCTCTCAAAAAAAAAATTTGAATCGCTGCACACCACTGATAATAAAACACATGGATATATAAAGATCAAAAGAACTGTGAGCTAGGTTGTTGTGTTGTCCGGTCTCGTAACAATATTTATATGTAACAAGTTTGAAGAAATAATAATTTTAATACAAAACATTTAAAGAAAGAAATCCTACCAACTCTTCCCAAATTCTCAAGTTCAATAATAAAACACTCTAAAAACAGCTGTTTAAACCAACAAATAAATACCCCAACTTGAACTAAACACCCAGGACTAATTTTAAATGCATATCATTAAGCACATACGATATTTTGTTAATATTAAACGGTTTTAACTTTTGTTAATATTTAACGGCTTTAACTTTTTCTTTTACAGATTAAGAAAAATCAACAATAACGCACAAGGTATTATCAAACTCGTCAATATGCATCCATATTTCTAATTTGGATCACACAGCTGACGCTGACGCACGAGTTCGGCAGGCCAATCAGAGAGGTCGGAATCACCCAATCAGGTAGTTGCCTGAATTATGACAGCGGAATGAGGTCAACAACCCTTCAGCTTGGATTCGGCTACATAATATTATTATGTATTGAAATAGAGTGACATTTTTTTTGACCTAATTTCCTTCTATATTCAAAGAATTTTGCTATAATTTTGTTAAATAATACTGTGTAGTTGTGCTCAATTAGTGTCATAGTAAATTATTATGAGAATCTCGGCGGAATAGTGCTTGTGTTTTAATTCCTGGCCATTTTTTAAAGGTGGAAAATTTAAGCTAGTAGGACTAATGCTTATCCCATTATTAACGTAACGGGTAAGTCATAATTGTTTGTGTTACCGTATAATATTGTCTTTTTCATTTTGCTTATATTGCCAACCTAATTTCACGAGTGGTCCATATTTTCCCATATCTCCCAAAGAAATTGCTATCAAATTAAAATACACATTTTTGGTAAAATGCGTCTGTGGAATTAAAAATACTTTGAATTATTTTCAGTGGTAAAAAATGAGACGTCACGATAATATTTAAGTTTGGCAAGTTCCTGGCTGGGTCATTTGTTTTTTCTTTATAATATTAGAGCCTATGACGCCAGGCTCTTTAGAAGCTTAGGATACGGGAGTGGCTTAGAGTATTTTTTTAAATAAAAGAAGGTGTGCAATTTGAGAGAAAAAAGTATTGACAATGTACAGACATTGCCAATACTTTTTCCCTACTACCCCAGGAGTCACACATTCAAATATCTACAGTGAATTTCATAACACTCTGTATATTTTCTGTTGGACAAAAACAAATTTTAGGTTTGGGTGTCCGAAGAAATTTAAATAAAATATAATCTAAAATAATTTTTCGGCACAGGTTGAAAATAAATTTGTTATTCACATTATTATTATTTATATTATTATTATTATTATTATTTATATTATTATTATTTATATTATTATTATTATTATTATTATATACACTCTTCCCTCCTTCTCTCCCATTTACGCTTATAGAGGACATATTTAATAGATTTCTAAAATTACCCATCAATAGGTTTATCAACAAAATAGTAAATCATAATATAAAACACCTTTTTTACTTCGGTCGGCATCCCGTTAACGACCTCAAACTTGCAGCGCCAATGAAGTAAAATATAAACTGTTTATGCCAAGAAGCTTCAGGCTTTAAACAACTTTATGTTTAACTATAGAAATACACAACCGAAGCCAAATCTACGTCGAAACATGCAGTAAATCGCCTTTAGGTTTAAACTGCAGTATTCAGGGAACTACAAGTAATTCCATTCCCTGTCGAAATTTGCAGCTTCTCCCGAAAACAGGTAAAGCGGGATTTTCTCTTGTGAAAACCCCACAGATCGATGGATCATATTGGCTGTCGTGTTATTCAATAATAAGTCTATTAAACACGATCGAATTAATATATTATTTATATTCACATAATTTTCTTAAAACTGTTTCACGGTTGTAATATGTTGATAAAGCAAATAGTAAAGAAAAATTGAAAACCAGCCCCTAATAGAATATTTCAATTTGCGATGTCGGTTATGCATAACAGATAAATATCGTGTCTTTTCTATTTGAAATAGAAAGCCGTTCGGCTAAGCGGATGACAACCGAAACGAAAAGTGGTTACGAAAACAGGAACCTCTTTCCCTTTTTTGGATACACAGTCCTAGTCCAGCAATCAGCAAAAATAACTGCAAATTATTTTTTTAAATTATAGTCTTTCGTTTTCAAAATTTTCAAAATTGAAAAAAATCAAACCCAACCCAATCTGAGCAGATGTTATATTAATCCCTTTAAAACCTACATTTATATATTTGGTAGTCTTATAAACCCCTTAAAGAGCTTAAGTGGGGCATTTATAAAGGTTGCGAAAACCTTTGTTTAGTAACACTATATAAAGTTATGTAACCAAAAGTAACAGAACTATAACATCCTAAATATCCGCATCTCAACACCTGTAGTGTTATATAAATTTGGGTTACCTTTATTAACTTTGCCTGTAATGGTTCTTGAAATATTTGCGTTACCTAAATTTCGTAACTTCTTTATGTCATCTGTCTGTCTGTCTGTTAGTTATAGTAAAGGCGCATATTTCTCTCTCTCTCTCTCTCTCTCTCTCTCTCTCTCTCTCTCTCTTAAACACATTTTAATTTGTAATTATGGCCTTTTTCTATTAATACAATACAGGTGTTCGGGTTTGGTACAGACGGTAGCTGTCGGTACAATTAAAAAATAAAAATGGAGAGTAAATTAGAAAATACCAGTTAACGATAGTGTTTTATTCTGGCCTTTGGTATGACTTATTTTAGGTAGAAACAGTTTTTATTGCAAAAATCGACCAGGTACTTCGAAAAAATGCAGGGGCCCTTAATATATCCAATAATATAATAATCAATTTTAGTTCAGATTTTCATAATATGTATATATATTTATTTTACCACTATTTAACAACAAATATTATTAGTATATTGACCACATTGGACAAGTAAGCGTTTACTTTGGATTACTGTTCTCAAATTTTGAATTTTTGCATCATCCCTTTTCAATATTTTTAATTTTGGCTAAACAGTCAAGGCGGAATCAATGTAGTAACGACATAGACATCACCTAGGGTGTATAACGAATAGTATGAGTATACATGTATATAACTTTAATAGTGTCGATATAAAACTTAACTGATTCCGAAACCTCATTATATATGTAAATTATAGTAACATGCGTTACTTAAAGTGATTTTACATAAACTTTTAGATAGGCAACCTTCGATATATTTAATTTGTGTATTCTCCGCACAAACGGTACCCCTCGCCCATTTGTTGAATTATAATCGTAATTGGAGTTCCTAACAATGTTCTTGAGTCTCTCCGTATAATATTTGTGAAACGATTATTAACGATTCCTATTAGGTAATTCTTTTAAAACTCGTTGTTTTATATTAAAGTCGCGAGCCCATTTTTTAAGGTCATTCCTTAGTCGGTCATTTTTCTTGTATAACAAACAATAACGCCTCCTCGTAATTTAAAGGTGAATTGTCATCGTCTAGTTCGATCAACAATTTATTACTGTGTTCGTTGTCATCAGTTTTTCCCAGGGACCTATTTTCTGCCATATACTGTACAGTTGTACTGATGTGATTATTTTGACCAGGGACTTCTTCGCGGGTATTAAATGAACATGCATCGGTCGAAGGTATTTTTTTACGTGACATTGCACTGAACCAACATTTTTTACGGTATATATACTAGTAGCCGTGGATGAGGAGATTGTTGCTACAGAATTTAAAACTTTAGTCAAGTTTTTTGTAATTTTGCGGCGAAATAAACTATTTTGCTTTATTTTTTTCCCGTTATTCATTATGAATTACTACAAATAACAAAAACTTCTATATAACGTGAGGAAGACGGCAATTTTATAAACACAAAGTTTGTCAAGGTTTATTGGGGTAATTTGTGTTACTATAGTTTGCAAAGCTTTATAAAAGAAGCGGTTGTTACTGATATCACCAAAAGTTTTATAACATAATGTAGCCAACACTACTATCTTGTAGTTTTTATAAAGGTGATTAACACCACTTTTATATGACTAAGAATATTCTAGTTGTATAAATGAGGTTACGGCAAACCTTATATAAATTTATTATAAATACCTTGGTGACGATTACTAATTAGCTCTTGGAGTTCAAGCTACACAAGTTAACCATAACTGACGAAAGGATCGTCAACAATGCTTTACGGGAATCTATTAAAGAAAAAAGCCGTGAAAGGCTCACTTCACTTGAGGCAAGTAAACCACCCACCCTACAGCCCTGACCTGACGCCCTTTGACTATTTAATTTTCGGAGTTTTGAAAAAACGTCTTCGAGGCAAGCGATTTTTAAGCAATGACAGCGGTCACAACCTGGTTTTCAGACTAATGAAAACAATTTTTTCAAGGGTATAAGCTGTCATAGGGAAAATGGGAAAATTACATTGAACTGTCAAAGAATTGAACTAAAAGGTACTAAAAAATATATTTTGATATTACCGCTTTCTTACTAGGTAGATAATGTATTAACCGCTTATTACGTACCAAACTATAAGACAAAGAAAATGATACAGGAAGAACATTTTTTAACCTTCTTTAAAGACTATGTAGATGATTGCTTTGTCGCATTTTATATCATGGCCGATATAATGGGAAACAGAAAATAATCTCTTTAAATTTTTTTTATTGGGAAAGTCACAACTGAAACTCAAGGAAACGGACCAAAAATCTATGTAGTTTTCAGAATACATGTATATATATATATATATATATATATATATATATATATATATATATATATATATATATATACATATATATATATATATATATATATATATATATATATATATATATATATATATATATATATATATATATATATATATATTAAAGGCAGAGCAATCCTCCAAAAATAAGATCTGCACTATACTATGTCTTATATTTTGTCACCGTTTTCTGTGAAAAAACTTTTTTGAAACTATTCTAAATGAATTTTAGCTTTGCTTCGAACCTGGGCTATATAAAATAGGTTAGTATACCGTATAAATATTACCTATTCATTACTCAGTGCCAGAACGAGAAAACGTCAAGTTTGTATTTTTTGCTCCAAATAAGTGAAATTTTACCGCTAGGCATGGCCTATGAATTAAAGTAACTTTATCTAATACTATTTTCTATTATTCTGGGCGAAAGGAATGCTGGGAAATTTACGCTTAACTCAACTTTATATTTGAAAACTTTTAATGGGTCTTTTAGTTAAGAGATATGCACAACTTTTTCACTATGAAACAAAATTTATTATTTTTAAGAGTGAGGAAAAAATTAATATTTTTAAAATATAATGTGCAGTTTCTACCTGGTATTGTATAAACACTAAATCGTTAAATTTTATACCACAATAAGATGTATTGTAAATTTTATTATTATATTATTACTTATATGGTGTCAAGTTACCTTTTGTAAAGTTAGATGTCAGTTATTGAGACAAATACAGATATGTATTACACTTTACGAAGCTCTACGTCCCTTAAGTTCCATCCAAAGGCACAAACTTTGAAATGAACCATTAAAACACACAATCGAAAGCAAATCTATGTCGAAACATGCAGTAAATCGCCCTAAGCCCGAAACTATCTTGTTCAGGAAACTTGAAGTAATTTGAGTCACTAGTGAAATTTACAACTGTGCCTGAATTACATGAGGAGAGACTGGCTAAAATGGAGAAATAATCGCTTTTTGAAACGTTAATTACCCAATAAATTATATTCCATTTAATTTGAAACTCCTAAATGACGGCTGAATTCGGAAAATACAAACTGTGTGTTTCCACATACTATATTTAATATACAAAACAGTATAACTGGCAAAATAAAGTTACTGCATGCGGTATGCAAAAATAAGCGATCATTGATGATCTATTTTGGCTCATTCTTAACCTAAAGCTGCATTGCAGGTGGGTAGGGTATCAGGATAGAAGCAAGGTAAGCAACTCTCGAGGAGTATATCTAACATATGCTTTTAAACTACGCTAGTCATCCTACACATCTGGCGTGGTGTGTTGCCAGGCATGTATCCAGGTAATCAGTCGTGTCTGATATTTTCATCTAGGCGGAAGCTACTAACTGCTACGATTTATAAGAAAGAAGTCACACTCGTTTTTTCATAGTTAAAAAATGCGTTTAAATAGTTCCTTAACTTATTCACATGTAAATTCTCCATAATGTTTTGTAAGTTGTATGAATGCATGAACGATCAGGTGCGGCCAGAAAAATTTTAAAGTTGTATATCTCTGTTACTACTGATGGGACCCATGCCAAGTTCGGGTGTTTTAATAGTAAGCCTACTAGGAATCTTTTGGTAAAGAAAAAAATATTTTGCAATTTGCGAAAAAAAGTTGAATTTTTGAATTGACCCACCTGGAAAAAAAAATTAACACGTTCAGGTCTTTTAGTTATTATTTTTTCTAAACAAATTTTACATCATTTTGTCGACAATTCTTAAATTTTAAGGGGAAAAATGTGTTGGTAGAAAGTTATACTCATTTGAATTTTTTTAAACCTAAAATATAATTTAAAAAAAAATGACTATAACTTTCTACTAACACATTTTTTTCCCTTAAAATTTAAGAATTGTCGACAAAATCATGTAAAATTTGTTTAGAAAAAATAATAAATAAAATTCCTAGGCGTGTTAACTTTTTTCGCAGGTGGGTCAAATGAAAAATTCAACTTTTTTCGCAAAATACAAAATATTGTTTTTCTTTACCAAAACATTCCTAGTAGGCTCACTATTAAAAAACCTGAACTTGGCATGGGTCCCATAAGTAGCAACAGAGATACAAACCCAACGATAGTCTTTTATTTCTTTTTGCAAGAGTTATCAGAGATTTTACGATATAATGAGAGATTTGCAATTGGTGTAAAAAGTATGATATTATACTGGTTTTTCGAAAATATAATACAATACGGCTTGAAACTAGACGTAAAATGCATCTCTCCCTCTTCGTACATAAAATGATTCCAATAAATAATCTACAATTCTTATTTAGAAATTAAATTTAAACAAGTACCTATTTATTCTGTTAGCACTACATTTAATTGTAATAAATACAAGACCTGTTTCAAATATTTGGGCTCAAATATTTATGATAAAATAAGGATAAAATATAAAAATAATTTATTTATAAATTTTAAAAGTAAAATAAAAATATTGCACATGCAGTCTGAAAGAGCGATTAGTTTAATCAAAGGTTTGGGTTTGCTCGGGTTTGCTTGTGTCATGCGAAAGCGTTGCTGGATTTTTCATGTAATAATCCATTTTACTAAAATATTAATTATTATTTTATGTCATTTTCTTATAAAATTAATTTTTATTGTAATTTTAGTATTGTTAAACCGCTTCTTGTCCGGGAACAAGCTAATTCTATTTATTAATATTATTTATTATTGGAAGAATTTTTAGGCTGATTTTGACACTTCCATGTGTAACGCGCGGGGAAATATTTCGCACCGAATTGCTAGCGCGATTTATTTAAGGTCTCACCTGCCTCCATGCTCCAGGTAACCGTCTTGCACCGCGGCCTCGATATATCCACCCTCTACTTACTACCCGCTACTCACTATCCACTACCACAGAATTCTTAAAACATACAGAAGCGAAAGAGTGTGTCGGTTACTTTGATCTCAAGATGACCGCTTTCAGTGACCTTGTATCATGTTCAGTAACAGTCTTGTCACTGTACATTGAGAGAAAATCCTCAAAAATTGAAATATTTCTTTCTACCTTTAATACACTGACAAAACATACATTTACAAAGACGTGCAAGCATGCATGCACATAGTACTAATACCAAAATTACGTCAGGTTATACGAGAAGTGCCGAAAATACGAAATTGTACTTACCTTTTAAAAAATAACAAAATTTAATACTTATTAATTTAAATTCAACACAAATATCTAACAATGCAGTTACATTGAAACTATCTATAGCCAGCTGCTGGCGTCATTGACTATGCGCTTCTGACTAATTTGTAGAAGTGATACAAAATACTAGGAATAGATATTCTGGAACAGTTACGAACGAGAAACAGATTATAACAGTTATCACTTATCAGTTTATTAAAATGCCTATTCCAAGGCTTCGACTGTTCCGAGTAACAAAACGGACGTTTGGCATTAAGAAACCTTTCTCAATTGGCCGCACTGCAAATTGCAACAGTTACTCATCTCATCGGCCGGCTACGGCTAACGCATATTGTACATAATAAAGTCGATTTTGGTATCACACCTAACATTAACATGCGTCGCATACTACATCGCGCCTTATTGAACACCGAACGTCAATATAGTCGAATTTTCACGCTTTTACGCCATTATTATTTAATACATAGTTGGTATTTGGCTCGCACACTCGCACGCGAAATCGTGCCTTATCAACTACTACTGAAAGGAAATAATATTGAATTCTTCACTGTGCTGAAATAACATTAATTTGGTTTTGTCGCATTCTGCGGAACTGTTTCTTTTGCATTTTAAATTTTTCGTGGCCTGTTCCTCTTGATCTGTTATTTTCAGTACTTAGACGTTCTCTGTCAGGATGAGCGTTTTTCTGTCACATTTTTATATATTGCTAAGATCCGTTTTTTGTTATTTATTTTCTATAAAAGTTTATTTTGAATATATCATTATAAATAAAAAAAAAATTAATTACCTTAAATTATTATACTTGGATAACACTGCCCTCCTTAGTTAAAACTTCCTAACTTCATTTTTTCCATTTTCGACTTATACAAGGGAGAATGCTACTTTTAAGGCAAAAACTATAGACTGCTCTAGGTACTCTACTCGGGGATGCATGATCCAGATTTTCTCGAAAATGGTTGATTTTTTCGAAATAAATGTTGAGTAACTTTTTTTAGATTATTGTCCAAAGTATAAAATAAAACGAGTTTTAGATGACACCTATTAAAATGTTAGACCCACGAATATATCGGTCCCTGACTTCCTGGGTAATGTCAAAGGTTATTTATAGTCTGGAGTTATAGGTCTTTATGGGTTATACAACACGCCAAAATATCACTAAAATATAGTAGTTTGGTCAAAAGTTACAGTCCAAAAGGCAAATCACTGGGTACCCCTTTTGGGCCTCATATCTCCGTTATGGACCACCTTAGAAAAAAATGATATGTCACACTAGGGTTATTTTGACGTCTCCTGTACACTGCCGAGAGTTTGATATATTCTTATTTGCATACATATTTGATTTCAAGTGTATTAGATTTAGCACTAGATATGCTATATTTTTTTTAAGTAGTTTTTGAGTTTTTGCCCCAATAGACAAACTGACATACACACCGACTGGTACGATATATTTTGTTTTTCTTTTAAATCCAGGAACTCCATGATGTAAATATCTGATCAGAAAGCTCGAGAGGTTTTTTCACGTCTAGGATACTTCATGCTTGCGAAGTAAGTAAGTAACAATCAAGAAAAAGTATAAACATAGTCCGAAATATTGTAGGATAATTGACAGTATGCATTAGTAAAGTGTATCTCTATCTTACATAATTTGTGTATAATATGTTCTTGATTATCGACAACAGGATAGTCTTCTAAATAATAAAACTAATATATCTGTTTTTCTTTTCTAAAAATTTCTTTCTTCCAAATCCGCAGAAACAAACAATGAAAAATAGCTTTTGTTGTCAGTTATTGGGCTTTCCGCGAAGTGGTGACAAAACCATTTATCTTAAATTTTCCCTACAAAAATGCTCATTACGGTAAAGATATATACCCAATTATTTTTTTTTTTACTTATCAAGTTAAAAAATAAAGTTTTGTTTATATCAAAATAAAATCAATTTTAGAATTGTTTATAAAAAATTCTTAAATATATATAATACACACATTTATTTACAAAAAATGGTTGTCATAAAGTTAAGAAAAAAGTCGACACTGGTTCGGTTTTTAAAATTTTTTTCATTGCAATCTGTACTCGACTATGGAGGACTTGAAGGGAGGAGACCAATCGGCAATGGCCGCATTTAAAGTTTCTGTACCTGTTTTGGCTAGTTCGCTAGGTTGTCGATAGAGGCGCTCTGTTCGTTAGTGAGTCTAATTTTTCATAGAAAGTGTGGTGTTTTTTCTGGATTATTTGTCGAAAACACTTTATTATTAATGTTTTTCTTAACACTATTGACAATGACTAACGGTATATCATATAAAAGTAGAGTCTACTTTGTGCCGGGGTGTAAAACAAGGTATTCTTTCGATAAGAAGCTCGAGAAAGAACGCGATGAAATATCCAAGACCTCTTCGTAGCTTCAAGGGTAAGTGAATTTGCTTATAAGCTATAATTAAGGGCTAACAAACTCATGAAAATAGTATATTATGCTATCGATTTTATGGATATTTCTTTCACTATATCACGGTCATGTATTTTGCGCACACCATAACCTAAAAACTAAAAATATATTTTATTAAAAATAATTTGATTTGTTCCTTTTTTGTAAATATTGTATGATGACACTAATTTGCAGGCGAATATTAAACTAATTTCTGAAATAAATCCAGGCCAAATCACTATTTCATCAACATCTTTGTATATATGTACATAAAATATCATTGAAACTATGTTCTGTCGTATTGGTTAAATAAATTATAAGTAAATTTAACAATAGTATAATTGTGAGGTATAATGGTAATAACAAAAATCACATTTCATTGTACAATTATTTATTATTATAAGTTTTCTTATTAGGACCCCATATTTTTTTTAAAAATGGCAACGAGCATTTCCTAGGGCTGATAAAATATTTGGCACCAGTGAAGTTTTTGGGCAGTGCACTTTTCGGCAGAAGGTATTTTGTCTGTGATGAGCATAAAGAAAACTACCTCTGCAATAATTCCATTCTGTCTTGTCAGTAGAATGCATTTTGTTTGTAAACAATTGAATCGCATTGACGAAGCTCGAAAAGAGGAAACCAAATGTTTAAGGAAACAATGAAAATTGTAAAAATGCTAATGAAAGATGGGGTAGTATATTCATCCCTGACAAAAAATTAGCTAACTGTACAATCTTACTACAATTTTTTACTTAAATAACAAATTTATAATAAAGAATATAAATAAATATATTTTTTATATTTGTGTTTTTTGTGATTCTATATCGTAATAATAAAAAATATTATATTAATAGAGTTGTACAGTTCCTACTTATCGACAAAAAGCTTTTTTGAGGCCAGAATGTTTAATAACCTGTATTTTAAAAACCAAGCGTCGTTGGAACTACTTACAGGCCGGGTATTCCAACAAAGTAGATTTAACTTCATATAAAAGTCGTTATTTGTTCCTCAAAGAAGAGAAAAGAAACTAATTTAAATAAAAATAGTTATCACGCCCATAAGAATCCATGTATTTTGAGACATCACTTGGACAACATGCGCCGCTTGCGGCGACATCGTAAAGCTGAATTAGGTACCGATGCAAATTTGAGACTGCGGCCAACGTTTTGCGATCGGTTTCCTCCCTTCAAGTCCTCTATACCCTAACCTTTTATCATTTAGATAGTTATATAAATTTTTGGATAAGTATCTATCGTATCTACAGCTTGCATGCGGAGGGACTGCAAAAAGTATTCCGGCAAATTAAACAAATAATTTCGGCCTATTTGTAAATATATAAAAGTTAAATCCTCTAAGACCCTCAAAGGGTTTGGTTTTGATTCCATGCATGTGTTCTAGCATTTACCTCAAACGTTTTATGGCAACTGCCTTATCGGCCTTATCAGGAAGAATTCACAGAGAAAAATATGCCGGTCAAGACTGTATCAATATACGAAATCTTTCAATAATTTCAAAAACAAATCTTTTCTGTCCACTTTAAAGCTAAACCTGGTTCATAATCCGTTATTTGAGCTGTTTGCTTTGCTAGTTCGATGGTGTTTAAAAAACGCATAAATTGATTTCTGGATTCAATTATTATGCATAAATTCTAAAACATATAATAAAAATATAACAATACCTTACCCTAACTTAATTAAAAAGTGTAATGAAACTTATCAAAAACAGTGAACTTAATATAAAAATTAAATAATCGCGATTTGCTCCTCGTAGCATCAGTAATTTAAATAACGAACAACCTTAGATACGAATACTGAGTCAAGAGGACACATAATCGGAATACACCACCTAATATAAGTTGCAAGTTGCAGCGCGAGATAGTAAATATAATTAGGTTAAAATCTACTCTTTTTATGCAAATAGTTCAAAACTTAGTATTCCTATTGTTAGATAATATGATTCTGTCCAACATAAGTCAAGACTCGTAGTCATATATCGCATTGAAGTCGGTAGTGCTTCCGAGAACAAATTCACATGAAATGAGTACGTGGACAACATCCGAGCACAAAAACACACTTTACGAGCATGAGGCCTAAGCTTTTAACTAAAGAATATTCTTGTTTCGTTTTAAATTTAACCTGACAATCTAATTTTACTTTTCAGAAGAAATTAAGGAATAAGAGAAAAATACGGAATATCAGGGCAACAATTATATTTGCTGGGATCAAAAGATTTTATTTAATTTTATTATAAATTGGGTCAAGTTAGTTTTCTTGCTTTAATCCCGTATAACCCTATTTTAGAGTGATATATGTACATACGTAATAAATAATTCGAAGTAAACACCGCATCCAGGCAACATTTTGGTGGCCTTAAATTTACATGAAGTTAATTTAAATTTTATGGACTGCAAATAATTCGAAAAAAGGTTGCAAAGGATGAAAAGATATCGTGCCATTTTTTATAGCTCGTTTTCTTAATAAAGTCTTTAGGGTGGAAAAATGTTAATTTGTCACCTACCTTTTTAGGATTCGTTCTATAGGAAATTAAAAGTTAATCTGGAAAAGTCGTTCTAAAAAGTCCCTAATGGTTTTTTTAATTGACTTAGGCAAAGAAAAAAAAATATATAAAAATGGATAATATAAATCTTGTGTTCCCTTAAAATAAGTTGCACGTTCGTCAATCAATTTGTAGGTAGCTTATGAAAGTTACCGCATGTAGAAAATTAACATGCATAACACAAATATCAAAATGCTGTGTGCGACCAATTTTGTGTATTCTTATAAAATATGGATAATTCAGTAACATTTTTTCTTAAAGTTCCCTAAGCAAAAGTTTCTAATTTTTTTTATTAAGTAATTTTTTTCTGTTGGCTTCAAAATGACGGTTAGTATGTAAAATAAATATACAGGGTGTTATGAAATTCACTGCATATATTGAAATGGGTGACTCCTGGGGTAGTCTACAGACCTACCCAATACTTTTTTCTATTTTAAAAATTTTCGACTATACCCTAAATTCCGTCCATATTCGTCGCACGTGGTTGACCTCATGTTCGCTTGATGGAAAATTGCGGCCGAAAAAACTAAAGAGAAACATAAGAAGAAAGTAAAAGAAAAATAATTAAAGAAAAAATTAGAAGCTACAGGGTAAAAGAAAAAAGTCAAAGAAAAATACCAAGAACACTTAACTAAATGTATGAGAATTAGAACAATATATCAGAGAATAGAAGAGAGCCGTGAAGAATTTAAGCAAAGCCTAATAGAAGCAGCAAAATATAGTTGTGGCATAACAAAAATAAGCAATGATTCGAACAAGAGAACAGCGTGGTGGACACCGGAAATAGAAAAAGCAGTAAAAAAGAAAAAGCAATTATGGAATATCTAACGGATAAAACACAAGAAAACTGTGATAGATACAAACAGAAACGAACGGAAACTAAGAAGATGATAAAAGAGAGTAAAGATAGATTACGGATAGAATTCGGTAATAAGCTAACAGAAATATTGAGTGAAAACCAAAAACTATTCTACAACACACTCAAACAAATGAGAAACCCAAGGACAAACATGTTAAAGATAAAAATGGAATTATATTCACTAGAGAAGAAAAAATTATGAGAAGATGGAGGGAATACTTTAAAGAACTCTTAGAAGAGGATGAAAACGAAATTATAAATAATGAACAAAATAATGAAGGACAACATATACCACAAGATGATAATGAATATACAGAGCCAATAACAGAAAAAGAATTAAAAAAGCAGTACAAGACATGTAAATAGGCAAAGCAGAAATGATCAGATTTTTAAACGATGAGAGACAACAACTGCTGAATATTATAAACTAGACACTAAATAAAAAAGAGTACCATTAGACTGGCAGATAGGCATTATAACATCAATATATAGAAAGGCAGATAGCAAGGATTGCTCAAACTTTAGAGGGATAATGCTAGGTAATGCCGTTGGAAGAATATATGTCAGAATATTGGAGCATAGAATAAAAACCAGATTAGAGAAGACATTAGAAGAAAGCCAGAGCGGATTTAGAAAAGAAAGAGGGGCCAGGTATTCATACTTAGAAAAGTGAAAGGAATCAAAAGGAATCAAGATTTAAAGACGGATACATGCTTGTGTCATAGATATGGCGAAAGCTTTCGGCAAAATAAAAAGAGAAGATATCTGGATAATTTTGGAAAATAGGACAATTGAAGAAGACCTAATACGGAACGTACATAGTCTATACGAAAAAACTGAAAGTTATGTAAGACCAAGAAATGAAAAATTAAACCATTCTCAAGTAAAATCGGACTGAAACAGGGGTGCATTCTGAGCTTTTTAATTTAGTGTGTAAAAATGTTAATTTTCACTAACAAAGTTAATTGTCGTAGGTTTAATCGCCGAAATAAAACTAGAAAATCAGCGGGGGTGATCTCCCATAAAATCTTAACTGTATTAAACTTTTTGCTTGACTAAACAATTCTTATATTCTAGTTACAACAACAATCAACTAAGTTATTTGTCTCTAGCATCGCGGAGGCATCCTACTCTTAGGCAACACACAATACACTGCTGAACAGGGTTGTACTTATTAAAGTTTGTTACAATCTCCCCCTTTGCACCACACTATCGTCCTCGTGTGCGGGGCAGCACAATATCCCTTCACTGGATCATCAACTAAAGTCCCCTTCGGTAACGGCGGTCGTCCACGTTTGCGTAAAGGACATACTGGTTCTGTGGTTATTCCCTCGGATTCTTGCGGATTTCCTAGAGGCGAATCTGGTTTGTCCATAGAGGCTATACTGTATGTCGTAGGGGTTACTATCTTATGGACAACATATGGTCCATCACGTCTTGGAGCAAACTTGGAAGTAAACTGATTACTGGCTTTGCTTAACACATGGGTATCAACGAGAACTTTGTCACCCAGTTGGTAGGCCATAGGGCGTCTTGATTCATTCCTATAATGGTTGCGTCTATCCTGGCTTTGTTCATGTTTTTCACGAGCTTCTTGCAGAGTGGTACTTAAAGTCAGTAGATATGCGGTTATTTGCGGTATAAAGTTATCATCTTGAGTAATAGTTCGCATATCACGGTTGACATCATCTGAAGTTCTCCGTTCACGGCCAAAGGTAAGATAAGCTGGGGTATAACCAGTAGATTCACACTTCGCGGTATTGATAGCAAATCGTACTGCAGGCAGCTTGTCCAACCACGAAATATGGTCCGTTTTGGTGAGGATAGCTAGTTGTGTCTTCATATCTCTATTTTTCCGCTCCACAGGGTTAGATTCTGGATGGTATATGGGGGTGAGACTTTGATGAAAACCCAAACAGTGGGCTACTTGTTGCATGACTGCTCCAACAAATTGGACACCATTGTCACTAGTTACCCTTCTAGGCACTCCGTACCTAAGAAATATATCATCTATTAAACAGCGGGCGCAGTCTTCGGTAGTGGCAGTCCGTAGGGGAAACATTTCTGTCCAACGACTGGCGGTGTCTTCAATAATAAAAATCCATCGATATCCATCTGGAGTTTCTGGTAGCGGACCAAATAGGTCTATAGAAATTACTTCAAATCTCTGTGACTGTACTGGGGTTTGCAGAAGTCCTGCAGGCTTTATATTAGTTGCTTTAAATCTCTCACATTCAATACACTTGCCAATATACTCAGCAATGGCTTTTCTCATTCCAGGCCAATAGTGTCTGCGTGCTATGCGTTGATAGGTATGCTCAATTCCATAGTGTCCCGCTGTTTCCGCATCATGGTATTCTCTTAAAATATTTGGAACTTGAGACTTAGCTGCTACTTGTTGAGCTTCTTCTTCATCAACCTCAGGTGTATAACGGTAAAGAATTCCATTGGACATAATATATTGTCTTTCGACCCATGTCTTAAAATCAGTACCAGCAAGTCCAGCAACAGAGTTTTCGAACCCGTCAATAATTTTCTTCAGCTCTGGATCGGCTAATTGTTCATTTCTAACGTTACTAGCCAATTCTGTAGGCAGGTCCACCGTAACAAAATTAATAGAATCGTCTGATTCTTCTCTAGGTGGTCTTGATAGGGTGTCAGCAATCACATTCTTTTTGCCAGCAATGTAATCAATACGTAAGTCATAGGCCTGTAAACTTAAAGCACATCTAGCAAGGCGGCCACTAGGTGTTTTTAAAGACATCAGCCAACGTAGGGGTTGGTGGTCACTTTGCACAATGACAGTTGCATTTTCTATGTAGCCCCTAAATTTCTTTACTGCCCACACAACAGCAAGAGCTTCCCGTTCTGTGGTACTGTAGTTTTGTTCAGCTTGAGTCAATAATCTTGAGGCATATTCAACTGGGCGTTCATCTTCGCCCTCCCCCTGGAGTAGACATGCTCCCAGTGCGTAGCTGCTGGAGTCAGTACGTAAGATAAAAGGCAACCTTAAATCAGCTTGCCTGAGGATTGGGGCAGTGCTTAACAACGTTTTTAACTGATTAAAAGACGCGACTTGTTGCTCTTCCCATTGCCACTTTGCATTTTTCTTTGTTAATGAAGACAGAGGTTTTGATATTTGGGCAAAGTTTTCAATGAAACGACAAAACCAAGAGCAAGTTTGCAAGAAGCTTAAGAGTTCTTTAACATTTTTCGGAGAGGTCATATTCATTATAGCAGAGACTTTGGAATCGTCAGGTAGCATACCTGCAGGGGTAATGACATGTCCAAGGTATCGGACTGAATCACAACAGAAATAACATTTTGCTCGGTTTAATTTCAATTTGAATGTATTTAGTTTAGAGAAAACCTTTTGGAGGTCTGCGAGATGTTCTTCGAAACTATTAGAAATGACAATTAAATCGTCAAGATAAACTAAAAGGAAAACATCAGGAAGACTTGTTCGGAACCGATCCATTAATCTTTGGAATTTGGATGGAGCTGTACAAAGACCGAAGGGCATGCGAGTGTACCTAAAGGTACCAAAGGGTGTAACAAAAGCAGTTTTGTCTCTATCAGAGAGTTTGACACTGACTTGGTGATTGCCACTTTTTAAATCAAGGGTGGACATAAAATTAGTCTTTTTTGTTTCATGGAGTAGGTCATCTATCCTTGGTAATGGCAATTGGTCCTTCCTAGTTATGGCATTGATTTTCCTGTAATCAACTGTCAAGCGTATACCTCCATCATTTTTGGGCACCAAAACCACCGGGGCAGCATAGGGTGACTCACATTCTTCAATCGTACCACTTTCAAGTAATTTGTACAATTCTTCTCGAAGTTGGTTTTTTTGAACTTCTGACATGCGGTAAGGGGACACAGCTACTGGATTGTCATCAAGTAAGACAATCGAATGTTCGGCATAAGGTGTAGGCTCATTGCTGTGTTCAAAAGTACTTGCCTTGTCATTTAATAAGGTGTTTAACCTTTCCTTTTGTTCTGGGTGGAGAGAACGGCCTTCATTTGAACGTGCTGTAGTATTAGAAAGATCTACAGCGTTTACTGCACAAGTTGATATATTCTTCTCTGCACAAAATGAATATTGCATCTGTGGGTTTTCGCTGAAATAATATACATTATTTGGTATGTCAAGAATAAGACTGATCGCTTTTATAAAATTAACCCCCAAAAGAGTGCGACTATTATGGTGTTCAGGTACTGACAACAGTTGTACGTATACCGTTTTACCTTGTAGTGTAATGTTAAGGTTAAATATAAAAACTGTAACCTTTCTTCGTACACCATCAGCAAGTATCATCTCAAGGTCATTTTGTATAGTATAAGGAACATTATCGTTAAGTAATAGCTGCGTTAGCATAGAGCCAGCAACACTTGATTTAGCACCTGTATCTATGTAAGCATAACCATTATGTCCTAGAATATTTACTGGGGCTAATGGACGAAAAGAAGAATCCTCCTCAAAAGAAGTGCATAAAAATCCAGTGGCCATGACAGGACATTTAGTACAAGTACTAGCAGTTTTATTGGAACAGTTTGGGCAATTACTACGGATAAATCCTGGAGTACCACAACCATAACACAACAGAGATGCGCTCTGATTTGATGTACTCATAGATGTTAGTTTATTTGAATGTTCTTGTTGACCGTTTGCATTGTTTTGCCTAAGCTTGCGATACTCGTCTTTAATATGACCGATATTTTTGCAATACACACAGCGTTTTTTGTCTTTTTGGTCTACATATTTGTCTGACACGTGAAAAGTTTCCTCGGCTACGCGAGCATGTGTTAAAAGGTCTTGAAAAGAGTTTATTTTATCACGCGGCACTATCTCACGAATCCTTTTATGCAATAGTCCGTACACTACATCAAGTTGAACAGTCTCAGTTACAGTTACACTAGGTAACTGAGCAAGAATAGCGCGTGCTTTACAAATAAACACATCTGTTTTGATTTTAAAGTCTTGTTCTTGGGCGAAAAGTTCACGATATACACGATAAGGAGGTTTACTTGGACCGAAAGTTGATTTTAGTAAGTCTATAGCATCATTCCAGATCGTTAATGTCTGTTTGACCCCTTGAAACCATGTCGCGGCAAAACCATCAAGTAACATAGACTGTCCTTTAAGCGCGTTTTCGTCAGTGATTTGCGTGCAGTCTTTATAGATTTCAATCGCATCGATAAACGCACTTACATCTGAGTCTTTCGAACCGTCAAATCTGGAATTACACTTTGTAAAATTACCGGTAAGCTTGTGAAACATTTTTCCCTGGTTGTTGAGCAGATACCGTCAAATGAGATAAAAGTTCTTGAAATTGTTCGTTTGTTAGTGTAACACTCATGTTGTTAGATAAACTTTTCCTTCAACGCAACAAATATGGGCTTCTTGCTTTTGAAGAATCAATGTTCGTTGCCTCGTTGTCCGTATTCGAAACAAAATATTGAAACATGTACTTACAATAGCGTCAGCCTAACTTAATTCTACCATACAAACTCGTTGACACTCGTCGTTACTGTCTGGGGAATACAGCCAGATAACCATGACCTTCAATTAGATTTCTTGAAATAATGCACTAACACAACATTAGAACAGTATAAAACCTAAATAGTCCTAGTCCTTTCCGATTGCAAAACTAATCCGGTGATGTCCTACATGTGTAGAAGCAAATCGGTGCGAATCGAAAAAAAATGGACGCCTTCCGAAAAGCTCGGCCAGCACTTAAAACATGGATTTCACAACACTCGCGATTTTCGCTTTCGACGGTCCTCGTTAGGGCGCCAGTGTAACAATGTTAATTTTCACTAACAAAGTTAATTGTCGTAGGTTTAATCGCCGAAATAAAACTAGAAAATCAGCGGGGGTGATCTCCCATAAAATCTTAACTGTATTAAACTTTTTGCTTGACTAAACAATTCTTATATTCTAGATACAACAATAATCAACTAAGTTATTTGTCTCTAGCATCGCGGAGGCATCCTACTCTTAGGCAACACACAATACACTGCTGAATAGGGTTGTACTTATTAAAGTTTGTTACAAGTGTTATATGAAGCTATTAAACAAAATAAAGATAAACAAAAACCAATGAATGTCGGATATTGGAAGCTAAGTTACATTCTTTCAACAGAACTATGATATGCAGATGACCTGCTAATATTGGGAGGAACAGAAAAACAACTGCAAGAAAATATCAACATCCCTAATGAAGAATTGAAATGACTAGATATGAAAATAAATAAGCTAGAACTAAAACAGCGATATTCGCACGGCAAGGTGAAAACACAATATACAAATAGACGGCGAAATACTAGAACAGGTAGATAATTTTACATATTTAGTACCAATAATAAACGAAGAAGGAACACTAGAAGACGAGATAAACGAGAGAATTGCAAATACCGGGAATCTATATAATAGCATAAAGAGTAACTTTTAGGTAAGGAAGAAGTACCAAAACAAATAAAAGCAGAAATAGTTAAACGAATTATAAAACTGACACTAACATATGCATGCGAATCCTGGACAACAACACAAAAACAGAAAATCAGAACAACAAGTACGGAACAAGTATGAAAAATAGAGTGAAAGACAAGAAAAAAATAAAATTACAAATCAGGTATTTTGAGAAAATCTAAACATAGTCCGTGTCGATACAACGATAGAACAAGGACAACTAAGATAGCTTGTGTGATCTTGTGTTCCCTTAAAATAAGTTGCACGTTCGTCAATCAATTTGTGGTAGCTTATGAAAGTTACCGTATAAAGAAAATTAACATCTGATATTTCGCCATTTATTCTGCTATAGCTTCTTTAGAAGTTGATCATCCGATAACTGATTCTAATAGTCGCCATTTTAGATTTAGTATGGGACAAAATAGTTAACGCTCCTGGGAGTGTTGTTCTCGCAAAGTAAAAATCCCTGAAGATGACTCGTGCAATCGAAAGCGAAACGTAGTAAAGTTTTCCTATTTGACACGATCCAACTCTAAGAACTATTTTCTAAACTAGTGTAGTACATAAACACCTTTCAAGTAATGATGATAGGTATGTCTATATTTTTTACTTCAACTGCTTGGGTAAATTTATAAAAGAAGCAATTAAACATTTTTATCACCCTTTATACTAAAATGTAAAATTTGTAGGCCCCTATTGATACAACATTTTTTGTTTCTCATATTGATGAGAGGAATTTCCTCTTTGCGTCCTACACCACACCTAATTAATACCTTGCATAACACAAATATCAAAATGCTGTGTGCGACCAATTTTGTGTATTCTTATAAAATATGGATAATTCAGTAACATTTTTTCTTAAAGTTCCTGAAGTCAAAGATTCTAATTTTTTTTATTATGTAATTTGTTCCGTTGGTATCAAAATGACGGTTAGTATGTAAAATAAATATAAAGGGTGATATGAAATTCACTGCATATATTGAAATTGGTGACTCCTGGGGTAGTTTATAGACATACCCAATACTTTTTTTCTATTTTAAAAATTTTCGACTATACCCTAATATCCGTCCATATTCGTCGCACCTGGTTGACCTCATGTTCGCTTGACGGAAAATTGCGGGCGAAAAAACTAGAGAGAAACACAAAAAGAAAGTAAAAGAAAAATAATTAAAAAATAAATTAGAAGCTACAGGGTAAAAGAAAAAAGTCAAAGGAAAATACCAAGAACAGTTAAATAAATATATGAGTATTAGAACAACGTATCAAAGAATAGAAGAGAGACGGGAAGAATTTAAGCAAAGCCTAGTAGAAGCAACAAGAAATAGTTGTGGCATAATAAGAATAAGCAATGATTCGAAAAAGAGAGCAGCGTGGTAGACACCGGAAATAGAAAAAGAGTGAACAGAAAAAGCAATTATGGAATATTTAATGGATAAAACAGATACAAACAGAAACGAACGGAAGCAAAGAAGATGATAAAAGAGAGTAAAGATAGATGACGGATAGAATTCGGCAATAACCTAACAGAAACATTGAGTGAAAACCAAAAACTATTCTACAACACACTCAAACAAATGAAAAAACCAAGAACGAACATGTTAAAGAATGTTAAGGATAAAAATGGAATTCTACTCACTAGAGAAGAGAAAATTATGGAAAGATGGAGGGAATACTTTAAAGAACTCTTAGAAGAAGATGAAACCGAAATTATAAATAGGTAATGAACAAAATAATGAAGGACAACGTATACCACAAGATGATAATGAATATACAGAGCCAACAACAGAAAAAGAATTAAAAAACCAATAAAAAAATGCAAATTGGCAAAGCAGAAATGATCAGATTTATAAACGATGAGAGACAACAACAACTGCTGAATATTATAAACTAGACACAAAATAAAAAAAGAGTACCATTAGACTGGCACGTAGGCATTATAACACCAATATATAAAAAGGAAGATAGCAAGGATTGCTCAAACTTTAGAGGGATGACGCTAGGTAATGCCGTTGGAAAAATATATACCAGAATATTGGAGCATAGACTAAAAACCAGATTAGAGAACACACTAGAGGAAAGCCAGAGCAGATTTAGAAAAGAAAGAGGGACTAACAACCGGATATTCATACTTAGAAAAATGTCAGAAAGACAAATCAAAACTTAAAGACGGATACATGCTTATTTCATAGATATGGCGAAAGCTTTCGACAAAATAAAAAGAGAAGATATCTGGAAAATTTTGGAAAATAGGACAATTGAAAAAGACCTAATACGGAAGGTACAAAGTCTATATGAAAAAACTGAAAGTTATGTAAGACTAAGAAACGAAAAATTAAAATCATTCTCAAGTAAAATCGGACTGAAACAGGGGTGCATTCTGAGCTTTTTACTTTAGTGTACATGAAGTTATTAAACAAAATAAAGATAAACAAAAACCATATAATGTCGGATATTGGAAGCTAAGTTACATTCGTTCAACAGAACTATGATATGCAGATGACCTACTAATACTAGGAGGAACAGAAAAACAACTGCAAGAAAATATCAACATCCCTAATGAAGAATTGAAATCACTAGATATGAAAATAACTAAGCTAAAACTAAAACAACGATATTCGCACGGCAAGGTGAAAGACACAATATACAAATAGACGGCGAAATAGTAGAACATTTAGATAATTTTACATATTTAGTACTAATAATAAACGAAGAAGAAACACTAGAAGAGGAGATAAATGAGAGAATTGCAAAAACCGGGAGACTATATAATAGCATAAAGAGTAACTTTTTAGGTACGAAGGAAGTACCAAAACAAATAAAAGCAGAAATAATTAAACGAATTATAAAACTGACACTAACATATGCATGCGAATCCTGGACAACAACACAAAAACAGAATATCAGAACAACAAGTACGGAACAAGTAAGAAAAATAGAATGAAAGACAAGAAAAAATAAAATTAGAAATCAGGTATTTTGAGAAAATCTAAACATAGTCCGTGTCGATACAACAATAGAACAAGGACAACTAAGATAGTTAGGCTGTGTGATGAGAAGAGATGAGGACAGACTAATTAGACAAATATACGAAGCAAAGGAATTGGGAAAAAAGAAGAGAGGTAGACCGAGAAGAACGTGGAAAGAAGAAGTACGTACAGCGGTTGAGAAAAATGGAGCAAGATGGGAGGATATAAAAGTGCTAGTAAGTGACAGAAAAAAAAAACGGAGGAAAATATGAAAGAAAATATCTGAAAACTCAGCTCCAGAATAACTCGACGCCGAAAGGTATAAGGGTTCCCAGAACTAAATAAGTAATTAATTAATATTAATAATAATAATAGTAATAATATCAATAATAATACAGTTAGACAAATGACCATGGGCGCTAGAAAAGATAAAATGAGAGAGTGGCTTAGGCAACGAAATATACCTTTTACAGATGAAATGTTAAAAATTGATTTGTATAGCTTGGTTAGAGTTTGGAAACCGCGATTTAAAACGTACGGAATAGATAAAATAATGTCTGAAAAAGATTATTCAGTTTTAGGGCTTCCTCCGTACCATTCTGACGTGAACTTCCAATCGTACTAGTGTGGGCGTCCTTAAAATAATATGTAGCTGCGAAAAATGTAGATTTTCACTTTAAAACTGTAGACAGACTCTGCGATTAATAATTATTCTCGTCATTTTCCACAGAAGAATGGAAAAAGCAATTTGTACATGCCAAAGGTTTTAAGAAATACTACATGAAAAGGGAACCAGCATTAGACTTAGTTGTCGATCAAATAATAATCAATTTAGACGACGACAGAGATTCCGAATATTCTAGCACTAATAGAGACAGGAATTTTGATTTATTGTAAAACCTAGTTTAGTAATAATAAGATTTAAATGTTAAGGTATATTTAAGATAATTAATTTACTTGTGAAAAGTTTTGTAATAAAAGCTAGGTACTCAATTTGTTATAAACGTGCTTAACTACCTATAGTTAAAACCCAGACCATTACAACCTAAATTCAAAATGATTATTTGTTGTTGCCTAACTACCTAACTTAATTTCCGGTAAAAATTATAAAATGTATAAATTTTGATGACTGTGTGTATTTGTATACATGTATTTATTTTAGTTTGCAAGCAATTTTACTAATATTTGTGTATAACAACATAAATTTGGAACTGACTATACTGCCCGAGAAGAACGAAGTTCTACCTCGGCACGTACCTTGGCATCTCTTTTGCTCCGAATGCGTTCTCGCTCTCTCTTGCACGCAACGCAAACAATGCTCAAGTCTCTTTCAAGATTTGATAAGCTGTACAAAATGTCACGTAATGAAAAAAAAACATTTTTACAGCAGTTTAAATAAAAAAAAGATACAGGAATAAGAGTGTATTTTTTAAAGGTAACCAAATATCAAATAAATTAGGACACCATGAAACCAGTATCTCTGTAAAATTGTATCATCTATAAGTATCAAGAAATGAGTTTTATAAATGGGGCGTCAATTTTTCATATTTTTGTCAGTATAACGCGAAAATTTAAAAAAAAAGCAATAAAGGAGATTTAGTAAAAAAACAGATTACTTTCCTTTCAAACAATTGACCGTTTCAGATTTTAAAATCAGATTACGAGAATCTGTTATAAAAAGCGTCAAGCTTTTTACATTTTCTGCCTTCTTACCATAAATAAATTTAAAAATTATATGCAGGACGTCAACTTTAATTTATATACATGCAAATAAGGCCACAAAAAGGCTATAAACTTGTCATTTTACTAAGAGTAATTTAATATTAATAGCACTCATTCCGGAATTGCAAGATACGTATATACGAAACGTGTTGGTGGTTTATTTATGGTCACGCTTAAGACTAATGAACGAAATTTAAGCCACGTTTTATTTTAAAAAATGAGACTTTTATAGCATTTTTTAGGTAGAAGAATTTTTATTTTTAAGTCAGAACGCATTTTTTTT
The DNA here is from genome assembly GCA_963971165.1 of Philopedon plagiatum. Lineage (NCBI taxonomy): Eukaryota > Metazoa > Arthropoda > Insecta > Coleoptera > Curculionidae > Philopedon > Philopedon plagiatum. The sequence goes on along the minus strand of OZ020191.1, from coordinate 38,450,013 downwards.
GCGACAATTAAGACGGATTTTCTTATTCATTTTTATTTCAATTCAAATTTAGAAAAAGATATTTTTTTATTGGGTTGTTTGATTTAATTTTTAATTAATCTGCAAATCGATTTTATGATTTTCGTTGTTATTTGTACACTACTCGTACTAACTTGCGCCGCGACTTCGTCCGCGGTATAACAATTTTACTCCATTACAAACTCTGAACCCCCATTCCACCCCCTTATGGGCTGATTTATTAAAAACTGTAAAACAGGTATTTAAGCATTTATTTTTTAGAGTACCTCCATAAAGTTTCGAGTTAATAGGACCATCTAATATTTTTTCTCCATACAAAGTTTGAACCCCTGTTCTACACCCTCAGGGGTTGAATTTTGAAAAACCCTTCCTTAGTGCACGCCTACGATATATAAGAAACCTCTGTGCAAAATTTCAAGTTTCTAGGCCCAGCGATGGGGGCTGTGCGTTGATTCCGCCAGTCAATCAGTTTCTTCTTTTAAATCGAGATGCACATTTTTGATTACTCTAAATCAATAGTAATTAAGTGAACAAAAATATGCAAATATTTTAAATCATTTCTTATTAAGTTCGAAAGAATAATCACCTTGATTAAATAAAGCTACTGACATAGGCGCGGTACGCAATCTTTTAATTAATTAATTAACATTTAATAATATTTAAGGTAAAGTGCCCTATTAGCTACCGACTAAGAACATACGGAAAAAAGCTTAGTTTCTCCTGGTTGCTGCCAACACTTAATATGTGAACAAAAGATATTTTAGGGCTAACTTATTGTTTATGTTATAATTTTATAAATAAACATTGAAATGAACTAAAAACTATGTTTAAATTGAATATTAATTTATTAACCCGAGAAAAGCAGCTTGTGCCAATTACTGACCAGTAAAAAATATCTTTGAGCGAATTAGTGACCGTTGCATTCATCAAATAACGATCAAAGGTATATAAGAACAGAACGTAATATAGCTTGGGTTAAAAGAAGAAAGAGGTGATAAAATATATTTACAAAAATGATGCAGTGTAGTTAGATAAGAAACAGGAATGTTTTAACGGATAATATTTTTAACTAGCCTGGATGGTTAAGGCTCTAACAAAACCCCACCTCCACCTTACTGTAAACTATTTCCGTAGGAGGCTAGTTCATCTCCATCCGACTGCGCAATCTCTGGCAGCTGAGACTTGTTGGAAGTAAAACACATCTATTTCACTAAACAATGTGGATTTATTTTATTTCTTGGTTAAAGGTATGCACAAATCTTTACACTAGTAAAGGAATGACGTGTGTTGTTGATATTCTGTTATTACGAGGTGATATTGTTATGCATCTATACTGATTTTCCTTGTTTTATAAAATAAAATACATGACTATGCCTGAGAGGAAAGGGGAGTTTTCCGGCACTGAATTATAGGACTATGCCTAGGAGAAAAAGGGGGAGTCTTTCACGCACTGAATTATAGGCCTATGCCTAAGAGAACAAAGGGGAAGTTTTTTCCGCACTTTGGTTGCACACCGAACTTGTGTAATTTTTTGGGTCTTATACTTGACCGACGCTATTCTGCTGTGCCAAGGGGCACAACAGCTCTCTTTGTGATATGTGGCTAACTGCTAACTCCGTTCCCGACGGGAACCAAGTTGAACTGGAAAACATCACCTTTCTGCGACTATCCTCCACGAGTCCGACCAATTGCAGTTCAAACTGCAATGACGCAAATACTACTCCGTCCACTAGAAAATGGGGAGAGGCCGAGCTTGTATCCGGTACGGCTAAGAGGCGTAAAGGGGTTGTTTGGTGTCATGGTTACTGACCTTTTTTGCATTTACCAGAAATATATTTTAAGAACGTTACAGTAATAAAACAAAGAGATAAGACATTTTCTAGGAGAACTAACCCCTTGACGATCGCCGACAATGTGCCGGTGTTTTAGAAGAACTACATTAAAGGAAAGATTTTCTTTAGATATTTTAGTCGAAATGGTCTTTGTATTTTACCGATAACTGCGTATTTTTATGCAAGTTAGATTTACAAAGGAGACAAGTTTGAGCTTGTTTATGTGAAGGGGATTTTATACCTGCTTGGTTATTAATATTTATTTGGAAATCAAAATAGAGTTATAGAAAATAAACGAACGGTTGGGTTTCCCCAACATAGCCTATCGTTTATAGTTTAATGAAGATCAATAAAATTAACTAAAAACTGAGTTTAATCTTAATACAATATTATTAACTTACGGTTACTAATTTTACCAAATAGTGACTAAAGTTGAGAACACAAAATATTGTTCGGCTAGGTTTTATGGCAGAATTAATAACAAATATTCACAAAGATGATTCTAAAACAGTTTTATTAAAGACAAAATTGGCACTCCGGGTTACCAATCGGCAGTGTTACTTTGGATCTATTCAGACTAGTTTAAAAACCAAACCAAATTGTGACCGACATGTAGGCCATATACTGACTTTATGATTCAAGTCAAATGTTTTCGTTGAGAATCATCTCGGTCATAATTTGGTTCAACTAAGGTTTGATGTGTTGCTCTTCACATTTTAAATTAAATTATCTCATAACTTTAACAAAAATAGGAGAAACCAAAATAACACTTGTGTCTGCAGAAACCAATTACTGATCGTCCGGTCAGTAATTGGTTCAGCTTATAGTATCGTAGGTCAATTCCTGACCTTCAGATAATTTTATTGAAAATAGGTGCTCAAACTTGAACAAATATGTCTCAGGTATTTTCTTATTTAAACGTTTTTAATAAAAAAAATACTGGGAGAAACACCACTTGTCTTCTTGCTATATGCCTCTGACACAAAGGGCACTTCCAGCCACCATTAACAAACTGAAGATGCTGAGGCCCACTCACTGGCTTGAGATAGAGTACTTGCAAACAAAATATGGTATTCCCGCCCTTAGAATATTGTAATATTCTTATTTGGACCGTTGAAATATAAGATCTGTCACTAATTGACTCGGGGTAAGTAATTGGGTACTTTACCTAATGTAAAAGCAACAAAAGTGTAAAACCAAAAAAAAACTGAAAATTCATACAATCAATTATTGCATCTCGAGACAGATTTTGAATACTTTCTTGTCATCTTGTTAATTTCTTATATCGATAGCTTGGTGCTAGAAAGGCTAATGTCAAATATGTTAATATTGAGACAATACTACAATATTATCCTAAATTTGAATGTGCTATCTTTCAACTTTCGGTGCAATAGGCGAGCACCTCAAGAAATGTATTGTTCTTCAAACACTATTAAAATTATGGTCTTTACCGTGGCGTACTAATGTTAAAAGTGACATTTTTTTACTATACCGTATCCAATTTGATTTGAGAATGATGATAGACACCCATTTTACAACGAAGAGATCAATTATCTCTCTATATAACATGTTCCTTCTCACTCATTTTTCTCTCGCGTCTTCTTTCTCTGTCATACTCGTAAAATTTGTACAACTGGTAGAAAGACTAGAAACTTAGGTTATGAAAACATAAACATGACATATTATTTGAAGCTAGTCCCATAAGTTGTTTTTGCAGTGTAAAAATATTCCTAAAAGTTTATATAAAGTATTAGCAGCTTAAAGTGTTCTATCAATCTGCGACTGACTAAGAACTATTGAAATATTACACAAGGTACATATTTGTTCTTCTTTACATTACTTGGAACGGGCGTTATGGTAATGAGTAACAGGAACGTCGACCCGATATAAAGTTGAGAACAGAGGGCATCAGAGAAGATTTCTTTAATTATTGAAAAAGGAGTGATAATTGAGCCCTAGAAACGTTTGATTTCAGTTTAAAGCTGAAGTTACAGTGTCATTACAAAGTATATCTATCCTTCTGGCACTAAGACTTTTACAGTTAAAAATAATTGTGAAACTACTTGGTATATTCCATTAAACAAGTTTTATCGCGTCTTTAACACACACAAACGTAACTTTTTGCAGGTTTTCATTATACGTATAATATATCGGAGAATAGGGAATATTTTTTAACGTTATTATAAATTATTTATCTTAATAAAAATGTTTACTTTTTGCTATTTTTCTTTATTTATTTTGAAAACTTTTTCTAAAATCCATTTACTGCAAATTATTGGTTAGATCGAGTATTGTTTCTTAGAGGGCTAGGTAGGAGTCAATTTTAAAGTAGTATAATAAGAAGGTTAATCTGGCTATGCTGACACTGCTTTGCTTAATAAAAACGAGATTTTTGCATATGCTATTTGTGTTAAGTATCATCAAAGGTCTTTTCTAAAACTTCATAAAACTTACATACGTTGCAATAATAGGGATTTATGACAGTTACTTACATACGTTTGCAATAATAGGGATTTATGACAGTTACAATTAAAAACTTTCGCAGTAGACAACCAGAAATACTTGCACAAACAAAGGCGGCTGCGATGAAATGTTTGGTTATTCTTTTTTATTGGCAACAACATCGTTTTTATTTGTCTTTTACTAATGTCCCTTTTGCTAACAAGGACAGAAAGAAACCGGATTCCGTTGGAAATTTTATCAGAAAAGAAAATAATTTTGCGATGACTAATCTTTCAAAGTATGTAACAAGCAATACTTCCACAAGCGAAGACGTTACAATAAAAATTTGAACAAATTGTTTTTTTATTTGTCTTTTTCTAATGCATTTTCGCCAATACGAATAGAAATAAATCCGATTCCTCCATGATCAGGAAAGAAAAGATGAAGATTTTGATTGCTAAAATATGTACTGGTGTAAACTGTCCATGAAACTGACCAGTAGTGTGAATTCTTGTTCAGTTGTTTTTTCTGTCATCATTCTTAAATTCGACAGAATATAGTGTTAAAAGTGAGTTGACTGCCAATAATATTTTAAATAAACTGTCATCCGTTTTTCTAAACATATTATTTTTTCGTCAGTTTTATTACGTTTTTTTAACTAAATATTCAGTGTTTGTAGAAAAAACAGTGTATGACACATGTGATATAATTTTGTTTAAAGAAAAAAGACTTTCCTTTTCACAAAATAAAATGTCACTTTAACACTTGTATCATAAATAACTATTAGGGTAAGGTTGCCCATATTGAACCGGCTCCTAAATTGAACCCCCTCGATATTTTCAATTTATAATAAACCTAGCGCGACCTACTAGTTATAGTAGTGACTTCAATAGATCTAAACAATTCCATTCATGTTCTGACAAGTTAAACTGCTACCTGATATGTAATATTTTCTGTCTGTTCTTAAGGAAATTTAGAACCTACAAGTAAGGTAAGGGCAACATTGATGTTAGTAATAAATAACATGATATTTAAGGCATTTTTTAGAATAATTAAACCAGTTTAAAATTTATTCGTTTTTAAATTTAGGGCTATAATTCAAATTTTGTTGTCGGTTGCTCATATTGAACCTCAAACGGTATCCCAAATTGTACCCTGGTTCACTTCGGTATTTGGTATTGATATGTAATATTTTGTTAATGACACTTTTGTATTTTAGAAGAAAAAGTAAAACCGGTTTTAGTTAGAAAAGAAGTTTTTTTATGTTGTGTTTTAATTTTTTTAATAAGTCAAGTGGCACAGTTGTTATGTTTTAAGTTTTTCTTTAATTTCATTACAATAAAAGTTTTATTTTTGTGACAAGTATTGTTTTTTTCCATAAGTACTATAACCTACAACCCTTTTTTGGTTATCCTAATGCACGAAATAAACTCGTATCCTATTATTTAATAAAATCCAGTGCTTAATCTTGTACAATATTGTGCAGGTTCAATTTGGGATACTGGTGGTTCAATTTGAGCAACACGTTTCCCAAATTGAACCACTTGCAACTAATTTTTCTATAATGAATTAAAAATATTCATAGGTTTTATAGATATTATTTATGGGTACCAAAATGTTTCTAAATGTCCAATAGACATTTCTGACACATGGAAATGACAATTTTAACATTTTTCGCCGGGCTACAGCGATTTTTGTAAAAATTGGTTCAATATGGGCAACCTTACCCTATATTTCTGTTGCTATAACAAAAACGATTCATTTTAAATATTTATATACTTTGTATACAACAGGCTACCTTTGTAGTAAGCACGTTTAATTACAGGGTAGAAGACTTTAAAAATAAAATTTTGTTGGTTGTCGCTCTAATTGAGGCACTAATTACCTCAGACTGATTCAGTAGCTGTTTTTGATATAACACAGGTTGTTGCTTTTTATAAAATTAGGTATGCTTTCATATAGGATGAGCAGTTTTAATGTAATATAATTGGGAGCATTTTTAAAAGCCTTGTTATGCTCCAACACCATTTTTATAAAATTAAACCCTTTTAAATATTATATTATTTCTATATGATGGTATTAATACGATATCTCGTTCGATCTCTTTAATGTTATTTTCCATATGGCATGAATTATCCGTTCACGACCTCATTTACAAAATGCGATATGCAATATCTTTTGATGAGCGAGCAATTTCGCGTTTTGGTTTTAAATTTCAAATGACAAACGTGACGAAACGTAAAACTGAATTGGATGAAAAATAGGTGTACATATTTTGATTTGAGTTAGTTAAAAAGACATGAGAATTCATAAAGTATATTTTATAAATAAATATAAAGTAGCCATCTTAATTAAAGAAAATGACGGCATGATTTTTATCTTAATATTTTTATCTTATATAATTATTATTAAGTAAAATTTTACCATATTTCACTTCAAAAATGATGGTCGCTTCTTTAAGCGCCTAGAATAATTAACTAAGTAATCCTTGATTCGAGAAATTACTTACTGAGAAAACTCCCTTCTCGCGCACATCGCAGCGCTGTTGGGGATTAATCCTTTTCCTACCGCTACTTCCACGGATTTTGCTCTGAAGAACTAGCCGCTATTATTCCCCCCTTGACTATTCGTAACAGAACAACAAGAGGCGCGTTAGGTTTGCATCCCTTTACTGTCCAGCTACAAAAACCTAGAACAGACCACTTCTCTCGCTCATTCATACCTAGGGTCTCCAGATTATGGAACAAATTGCCTGCAGACGCTTTCCCTTCTCGTCCCAACCCCCCATTCTTCAAATCCCATGTCAATAGACTATATTTGCCTACTCTCCAGACGCCCACGGTACGTTAGTACTTAAGCTTGAAGTCTACGTGGAATGTCTTAGATAAAAAAAAATTCTAAGATGATGTCTTATCAACTTTTTCAATGTGACTATTCACAAAGACTATATTAAAGTATCTGGTATTAATAATTGCGGCTGGTCTTGTGCAAATTCATTACGGTATTTCTACGTTTGTTTATATTTTTCTAGAAAACCATCGACTAATGTGTACTATTAGTAAATATAAACAACTATAAACTTACATATTATGCAGCATTTACCCGACCAAATACCATTGTTGATTTATCAATAAATGAGATATCACAGGAAAATATTATTTCCTAATACTAGCCTTATCAATATTCTGTGCCATTGCATAGAGGAAGGAAAAATGGAATTATTAACTTTCTTAATTTTTGATTTGGTTTAGTATTTTTTGAGAAATTAAAAAATAAAATATGTTTTTCTAAAATTTCGTAAACTAAGTCTATACATTCCCTTTAAAAAGGTTTAGAATTAATAGGTTTTTACAAAAGGCGCCTAGAAACGTTAATAAAACAGTCTTAGTTGCTTAATCGGTTTTAGAGTTAAAGCGCACTAAGCAAGTAAAACTAGTTGTTAACGTTGATCCGTGCATTTCAATAAAAGTATTTCATTATGTCATTTTGATGAGAGTATATAAACTTTGCAAAATCAAGACCCTAAAACAGGTGTTCCGACAATATTGTCACCACTACCTACATTTATGAACAAGTTCTTCAGTTCAACGATTAATACAGTCTGTCTCTTTTTAACCTCTTCATTGCGGCAAGTACAGAGTATATCTGATGCCATTAAAGGAATAAGAGGGTAAATACAAGAACCCGCATATTTTTTAGCCTAAATGACGCATCTGTAGGTAACAATCGTTCGTAATGTACTAATAATTATTGAAACAATTTGTATTTGTCTTAATTTCCGTTTAGTTTTAAAAACGGTCAACAACGCTGACCTCTTCACGCGGCAAAACTGTTAGTGTACCGTATCCTAATCTTTAGTGTATTATAATGTTTTTTTTTTAATTTTTGTTAATACCTACTTATTCGTCCATTAGGTTAGAATGTATTTGTTCGAGTCCTCGTCATCTCGTCATATTGCTTAAAAGGGGACATTTTTGTATAGGATACACATTATAAAACAATAATACGTCTGCAAAAACAATTAAATAGCAGGCGTTCACATAAATAATTCCGATCCGATCACATACGAATGCGATAGACAATCGGCTGCCTCCTGCGAAACAGCCCAGACAAGCCGTTTTTTTGCAAGAAAACGTCTACGTTATTCCAGACCTTTCTAAATTATTTAAATTTTAACAGGTTTTAATTTCTGGACAAAAAAATTGTGTGACACCTCAAAATTTGTTTTATTATCATAAAGCACATACATAACCTGATTTAAGACTGTCATTAGTCTGGCTTTTCTTATATGCAACGATCCTTAATTATTTTAACAAAACTCTTATCTGACTGCCTATGCACACTGGGTTTGTTTACTATTAGCTATCGAAATTCATATTACTGAAAATAAATTATTCATGACTTTATCTGATAGTTCTTGACTATAACTAGTTAAATGATCAATCAAATTCAGTTTAATTAGCACGGTTAATTCAGGATTTTTACGACCTTTAAAAGAGATCACAATTTGGAAATTTAAAGTAAGGGGAATGAGGGAGTGAGACGTAAAATTCAATATGTCTTGATTTTAAACATCCAGTTGATATCTAAAATAATATGGTTTTTGCTTAAACCAAATTTACTTCAAATAAAGAGTTATTGAGGTTGGCTAGTTTTAAAATGAAAGTACTTAATAATTCTAATTTATAAAATATTAAAAACATTGCTGTGCTCTGAAACACGCTCTAAAACAGCAATATGCAGTTTTGTATGGCCTAGCTCATCTCCGAACCAGAAGTTAAATATTAAACGAGTAATATATTTCATTTTTCCCATAACAGGTGTCTCACAAAGGTGTGAGAGAATGTTGTCGGAAAACTAATAAAACTCCTTGGAAGCAGCGTGTTTGTTATGCAGACGGTACAGGTGTTTTTTGATACAAACTTTATAATATATAAGGTACATATATACGGGCAAAAAACTTATAGAATTCATGAATAATATGTTTATGTATTAAACCGCATAAACCCAAAACATCTTAAATTGAAGTAACCAAATAATGTTTACAGATATGCCTAAAAATTGAAATACATACTAAACAACCATAATTTTAAAAGGGAATCTAAATAAAAAAAGATTATCTCGAGGAGCATTATTGATATAAAATAATAATTTTTTTTCTATGGAGTAATCTTTACATAATTTGTAAGATATTTTCTATCTAACGCGTGTACGATATCATGAGCAAGAGTTGGTTGGACATAATATTACCTAGTGATTTTTCGTAACCTCCAGAGAGGTGATGAAAAATAAATACATTAGATATACGCAAATCTATAACATCAACACAGACCTATAACATTCAGCACAGCCTAACGCTACAGTGGTACCAGCAATAAATTAAAAATACAGGTTTAAATAATTTTTAAATCTTTGATATTCTTAAACTAATAAAGCCTAATAAAATAAAATTGTTATTATCATAGAGATTTATTGTCTAAGAAAAAAATTGGTCACATAAAAGCTGGTCGTAAATTACCAAATTATGAAAAAACGAAGAAGTGCAAATCATATAAAACCGTATGGTGTGTATAAAAAAGAATTGTGAGTCATATAAAATTATATTAATATATTAAAACTATTATATGTCTAGTGTAGAATTATTATTGCAGTTTATGGTGTAAAAACTTTTAAATGTCTTATACCGGGATAAATAATGTATAAGTACCATAAACGTTAGCATTAGAGTACTTTGTGACATAGATATTCAAATATAATATAGCAATTATTGCTAATGGACATTGCCAATTATTATTTTTCTTCCCCATCACCGTTGAAAATATAACGAGTTGTTACCATAATAAAATATAACGAGTGCACAACAGGAGTTGAATTTTCAAGCAGGGTAACACCGAGTCAAATAGAGAGGAAACTATTTATGCTAATATCATCGCCACAAGTTTCAGTTATTTTGAAAATTTAACAAGTACATTTTAGTTTATTAACGGCTTTATTCCCATGCTGACGCATTTCCGATTTCTAATAATATTTAATGACCTACTTAAAAATCACTTTTCCATAACAACGTATCAATTTAAGGTTTCAAAAATGTACTTGTACTAGTACTGCACTAGGCGCAACCAAAAGAAAAACTATCGGTTATTAGGGAGCATGATAATAACCGATTATTGTGAGGATAAAACAATACTCATCTGAATGTCAATGTCATTGGTCGATTCACGAAAAAGGAGCAATGTGGGACAAGAGATAAATTCAATTTTTATGTTTAATTTACTGGACAGACATTCAGCTGAACGACGAGTCAGGGCCTTTTTAGTGTCTTTTGCAATTAACAGCAGACAGCAAACACTGGCCTCTTGTTCAACTCTAAATTTTAAGCGAAAAATGGCGTACCTCTTACGCCCCTTGCGGTCGTGATCATGCAGCGAACTAAACGTGAATATCTAAATTTTAAGAGACTAGTTCGAGAAAATCACAAAATAACTTTTTGTCTTAACTTATTTCTGTTCGGAGAGACTTGTTACACAACGGATTATTAACTTGTATAAAAGTTTCTCTAGTAGTTTAAAATCCAAACTTCTGTTGTGAAAAGAGCCTCGCCGCTTACTTGAAAGGTCTTAAAGTTCGAGCTAAATATATTTGAACTGAGCGTTGGTCTGCTTTTGCAAATGCAGAGAAAAAACTTCTTTAAGTCTGAAATGGATGCGGAACTATTTTTGGTGTATAAAGTAAAAAGAACAGAACTACGTATATCAGCAAACAATATTTTCTCATTATCACACTTTAATGTGTATGCAACCCGGATATATAAAGAAATATGCATATTTAAGGTGATCCATAAACCACTACAATTTTACCTATGCGGTCTTAGGGCAGTTTTTATTAGCATAGAAAGATAGTAGGTAGATCTGCTAAATTTGATTCTTCATGTTTTAGTGATTTGTGAGAGATCTTAGGGGCTAAATTACGAAAGACATCGGTCCAGCATGAGTTTATTGATTTCTAATGGAAATGCTAAGCGATTTTTAATATATGTATATGAGTTTTTCTTGAAAAAAATCTAAACCCGAAGACACTTGTTTGCTTTTTTCTTTTAAGAAGTTTCTATGCTGACTTTACCATTTCCACCTATCGTTATTTCTGAGATATGTTTCACTAAAAAAAACTTTACTTCAGGAGTTGAATTTCACAAAGTCCTTTCTTATCCCTTGCCTACATCATAAAAGAAGTATACTTTCACATTCCTAAGTTCAGCGGTTTGGGCTGGGCGTTGATAGGTGTCTAGTTAGCCACTATTTAGAAGAGAGATTGGCAAGTAGTGTATACGGTGCTGCCAAACTAGTCTGTCAAAGTTTTACAGGTGATTCTTTAGCAAAGAACAACAAAGTTCTTATGAGCATGGATCCGAAAACGCTTAGATTTCAAGATACAATTAAATTTCAAGATACATTAAATTTCATTTTGGGGTTTGCTATTTATTTTACGCGTTTTTAAAAGTAATTCATTTAAATTCCATACAAACAATTTTTTTTTGAATATCTATACAATATCCTTATTACTATTCGAAATAATCTATAAAGTGGTAATTTCTTTTTCCAGATATTTCTTTTCTATCCTTTTGCTCTTCAGTGTCGTGGACTTTGCTGATATATAGTACTATTTAGATTATATCTAGAGCAGCGCTAAATTTATAATAATATGGTCTTATTAGCTTTAGTCTCACTAAATCAAGTTCGATGAATTGGATAATGACTCCACAAAAAATATCACTGGAAATTATTTCAAATGATTATAAGGTTATCCCTCCACCCCATCTCCAAAAGGTCCGTCCATATATACAAAATTTGAGTACCTAGTTGTGTACAACAAATAAGAAAAATCAAAATAAAACTGAGATTTTCGCCTTGTATCCCGGAATAAAGATCTTTCGGACCTATGTCATTAGGGTCTTTTCTTGTTATTCTTTTTGCAAAAGAATCACCTGAAAATTTTCGTTTTGCAACAACCTTCCCTACACATATTTGTTTGTTTAGATGGACAAATACTAGTACTAATCTTTTAAACCAAAAATTCGACATATTAAATCATATTTAAAATTTAAAACTTTCTTTACTGACTAGTTATTATCAACTGTCGCAATGTGTGACAAACGCACAATCTAGAAAATAAGAAATCCTAATTAAACTTTCGAGCTTAAAATGACAATCATTTGCCAGTTACTAAATAATTTCGTGACGTAATAACTACCGGTCCTATACATTTTGAGTGTTTTAGTATACACCGTGTGAGCCACAAAAAAACAGATTCCAAAGTATATTTCGCTGGTGTTGTAAAACATTATATTTGGGTAGCTATTTATATATGAAATATTAAATAGCTCATATACTTATATTAGCACGTTTCAGTTAAACACAATAAATACTTTTTTTTTTAATTTAATGAAAACCAAAATACTATTGATATTTTACGTTTTTGCAAGTAAAGACAAAATTTTGATTGAAATATTTTTGTACACGAACGACCTTGTTATGTGTAGAAAACGTGTATAAAATTTCATGCAGATCGGTTTAATGGTTCGCGATATATCTTACTCACTGCCAAGCAATTTTTTAACAAACGCGATGTCGAGAAAAAAGCGTTCAAAGTTTTTAGATTAATTCTAATGTGATACCAAATACGATGTTGCTTTTTATACAAACGCTTTTGTTTTACAAATCATTCAGTAGGGTAAGTACCTACCTTTCCTAATTATACTGTAAATATAACCTGCTCGAACCTTACCAGCAAAATATAGGAATTGCTACCTATATTTTCATCAATTTTAAATGACCTTTATGAATATTTTGGGAAATATCCTTGATATGTTATCTTAAAAGAAAATGCAAAAATATAAAAATCATTCTTTTACTAAGCTGACTAGATACAAATTCTTAAATAGCTTTACCACACGCTTCCGCACCTAAATTTAAAGTAATATAATTTAAAAGGACTGCTTACCAAAATGGTAAATAATTCCAATTGAATTTCGCCGAATCTGCAACTTACCGGCGAAATATACATTGGTATCTGTTTTTTTTGGTTTATCCGGTATACTAAAATACTCAAAATGTATAGGAACGGTATTTTTTATATCACGAATTTATTTGGTAGAGACGCTACTGGCAAATGATAATTTGTTGCATTTTCATTGCTGCATTGTACTTTAATTAGTTTAATTATGATTTTTTATTTTCTAGATTGTGCGATTGTCACACTGTGTGTCGTGTTAAAACCAAAAAACACAAATCAAGCTTTAACACTTTAAAACTTAAGAATAAAAGGTCACTAAACACGTTAACAACATCCCCACATATTTACACGGACAAACAATAGTACCCATCTTTTAACCCAACAATTCGGTCATTTTCAAAATGTAGCCATGCTTAAAAATTTAAGAGTTTCTTTTACTGACTCTATTTAAAAGCTTAAACACTAATGACAAGTTTCAAGAATAAAAAGCCACCAAAGATGTAAACAACATCCCTCTTATATTTTACCTGATTTCCGTAGCGATCTTCGTTACAGGACAGATTATAAACTTGTACAGAATTTCCGAAAGTTGTTTAAAGTCAAAACTTTTGTTATAAAGGGACTTTCCGACGCCTGCTTTAAACTTCTTAAAGTTTGTGGAAGAGCATATGCGAACTGTGGGCGTTATTGTGGCGTGGAGAATGTTTAGTTTAACATTCAAGGGTTCTTCAATAACTAAAGTAAAAAAAACAAGAAAATATGTTTCTTCTCAGAACTTTAACTGGATATACACAAATACTTGAAGGGGATAAAAAAATGTATATCCACACGTTTTTTCGCAATATAATTTATGCACCCCAGTGAGCGTTAATATCGGACGATAAAGTGTGTTCAGTGCACACAAATCGCCGCAATAAAAGAGACGAAAATATAATGTATGGTAAGTTTAAAACCACTGACAAATAAGATACTCATCATAGAAAAAACTTCTTTAATTTGAAATTTCGCTTTTAAAGGAAATTTCTAAAATCGAAAATCTCTACATATATTTTTAAAAATAATATAAACTCCTTGGCAAAAAAACGCCACTCTGAAATTTGGACTTAATAAAATGCTATGTATTTTTTTTTATTTTGAATCAGATTTTTATTATTTTTACAGATTTGTAGATAATTTTGTTGAAAATATACTTTCTTCTTTTGACAACAAACGTTTTCTCTTTTGATGATATTATACCGGGATAAAACAATTTGTGTGTTTGTCCTAATTTTAGAAAACTCGGTAAAAAATTTAAAGTACTTATTTCTGGTGTAAAAAATTTTGTAATTAAGATTCATGTATTCCTTATATGCTTTTTTTTAAATCAATACGTTATATCCATTTTTTAGGAGATAAGCTTTCCTACAATAGAACTCTGATTTTAAAGCTTTTTTCGAAACATTAACAAAACATAAATAAAATAAACGTTTTTACTAGCATGTACGACTGAACGTCCACTTCTAGCTACAATGACAATGAGATTATTATTTGTTCTCGAGGAATCCTTTGATATTCTTTGCTGAGCGCTGACCTAAGCTTTTGTAAAAAAACTTCGTTGCACAGGGCGACGCCGAACAACACTTTTTAACTGACTGATCTCAAAAATGTTTAATGGGGTTTAGATCAGGGCTACACGCCCCAATCAAATTCTAATTCTAATTCTAATCACCGGATATCAGCCTCATCCAGATATTAGAAAACCAATATCTGGATAAGGGGTCTAAGCAACATGGGGTCTAACATTATCATACATCAATATAATATTCAGTACTTAATACCATGCTCACACCAAGAAAATTTTTTTGCGATGTCACTGTCAAATAATCATTAACAATGACATAAATCAACTAAATTTTACAATGATTGGTGGAAACATTCCTTTTTAAAAATATTTTAAAATGTACAGCGTCTTATTGAAAAATGTCAGCAAAAATGGAGATAACGGGGTGATTCAAAAAACAAAATATTAAGATTATATGAAATTTCATCACTTTATCAACACAATTGGGTGCTTTAAATCTTCCACAGAATGTTCAAAAAAACTCAAATTCTTTTACTCTGGTATATCATCTAAACAAAAAACGTTTTATTATTAAAAAATACATTATGTTCTCAATAAAACTATGTACAAATCGGTAAAAGAATCATAAAAACCGGATTAGAGGACATTAAATTCAAAAGTACAAATTTTAGGTTGGAGGTTTTCTTTGCCAGGGAGTTTACTATGTTTTGAAAAGTTTAAAACAAACATATTTTCATCCATTAATTTGATTGGGTTTGATGATTGCATCATTTTTATTCTAGTAGTACATTAGGGTGGGCCGATTTTTAAAAGTTTTAGAATTTCGATTTGGAACACTGACAAAATGCTTCCTTGCATAATACTAATAAAAAAGGATACTTAAATAATTTTCATTAATTTACACCTTCCACCCTTCGCGTGTAGCTAAAGTTGTTGCCTGTCGACTTTTTCGTTGTCTTGAAAATTTCGAAATTTGGATTTGAAATATCGATAAATAGATTTCTCACCTAATCGCATACAAAAACTTATAATTACATTCAATAAAAAAGTATTTCTTCCACCCTCTACTAGCCTTTAAATATTAGAGCTATGCCGTCCTTGGCCCTTTTGAGAAGCTTGACGGATGTATAGCTGGCGGATCTTTTAAATTAACTTGAGCGATGCTTGAGCAACTAAAAACAATTACAGTATTTTAGTTTCCGCAGATGTAATGTATTTCTGGAAACTAGTCACACGCAAATATTCCGGAGAACCAACTTTCAGCAATATATGCAAAAAGTATCCCAAATGAAGTTTTTGTCGATCTTTGATATTTAGCCACCTAAATTCTTTTAACTTATAACGTACATAATCTCTGGCTCTCAACTTAAAAGTAAACCGTATACAAGAATTCTGAATATTTTGCAATCTATAGGCAGCATCAATATTGAGGCAAAGTTGCAGTAATTATACTAAGACAGTACCAAAGTCTCGCACAATTGATTCTTAAATTTAAGTTTAGGATAATACGCTGATTTTTATACAAATTGCGCAAAGAACAGTAAGCTCGCTGCGCGACCCTTGAAACCTGACATTTAAACCATAACCTACAGTCAAATACTATTACCAAATTCTTATACTCGGTGACAGCTGGAATTTTAAGCTGAATCGTTCCAGACATCCAAACATGGACAGGTAGACCACACGGAGAGGTGGACTACTTTAGTACATAGGCATTGTTAGGTCACGGAAGCTTCAGATAGTACCTATTTAATCGGGGAAGGGTAGAGTCAGAAGCATATCTTTATTGCGGTGGCACAGATGATGGAGAGCACACGCTTTTCACTTGGCCCAGATGAGAAAGTGTAAGGGAAGAATACCAAATAACAACTGGCAGGAACCTTAGTATACAAAATCTTTCACAAGGCCTCGTTGAGTCTGGGTAAGGTTTTAGAGCCGCTTATGGGATGATAAGAAATATCATCGAATCTAAGGAACAGAAAAGCAGGCAGAGAAAAGAATATAAATAAATAAGATAAATAATAATACATAGTATAATTAAGCAAAGAAATACGAGTGAATGGGCCAGCACCGTGCTGATGTAATGCGAAAGCTGTTCCGGTACAGAGAGCTGTTAAAAAGAGACCGACACTACCTGGGTCAAGACGACGGCAAATTGCCCAGTTATGTAGATAGCGATTTCCCAATCCTTTTAAAAGAAGGCAGCGATTTTTTTAAAACCTCAACGCTATAGGTACGTCAAAATGCTCTGTTTATAATATCTAAGAAGATAGAGTTCGATCTTGACTAGTCAAAACTGTATATTTTTTGGGACGCTACTGATATAATATATTTATTAAACAGTTACGTTACATTATCTCCCATTTTATTTGAAAACTTTTTTATCGTTTGTATTCTTCGATATCTTTTACTGTCTGTAAGTCAAAATATCCATTCGTGTGTACAATAAGGCTTTTTCTAGATAAATTAGCTTGCCAGCAGACATGTGTGCTTTGCTAAATCAAAATGTAAAGGTTCAAGATAACAACAAAAAAACGTAAGACATCAAACATTTCCATGTTGAAGAGACGTATTAATTATTTAAGCAAAAGTAGTCCGAGGCGTCGTAAAAAATTTCTATAGGATAAATATAATTACGATAAGAAAAAATATCACTTTGTGTTGTTTGGGTCATTTTGACATATTTTTCTCAGTAATACAAATATTTAGCCACATTTAATTTTTTGAGGAAATTATTAAAAAAGCCGACTAAACCGGTAAAGAAAGTAATAGTTGAAAGCTAACCAGCAGTAAAAGATTTCGTAATATTTTTAACAACAAATTAATACCAAAATACCATTTTGGTATTCTCCATGTCAATGTCGTTAAATCTTTTGAGGATTGGTGTTAAATGCACGTGTCATTACGATACACAATAACATTCGCTGCTAGAAAATTAAATTTTAGATAGTGTTATTTGACACATTGCACTATCAGCAAGTAAATTTACCTCATCTAATAAAAGCAATGGTGTGCATCAAAATTTGTGTATATCGTACATAAAATTATAACTTAGCTGATATTTAATCATAGCAGCTTTATTAAACCAATAACGATAGGGTATAAAATACATCTATAAGTGCTTTGTAATGAGGATATTTTTATTACATGAGCTATATCACCACCTAGCCTATAACCTATCTTCGCAGGGACCACGATTTTGGAAAGGACACAAATCGCCGAGCCAAGCCTTGCCCCTCTAAAATGACCAAAGTTGACCAGTTGATTTTAGTGTAAGTTCAACTGATTTCACGTCGATTGGAAGTATTATAAGCAATTTATATAATTTAAATTTACAGACGCCTTCAACTGACTCTAATCCTAATCAAAATTTAGAAGCAAATTTAGGAAATTTAAGCAAAACTTTAAAAATTAACGTAACTTTTAATAATCACATAATTATCGATCAACTTTTGATTAATTTAACCGAAAATGATATGTCGCAATTTAAACCAGAATATCTGAACTGTGTTCCTATTTTCGATAAATCCCAAACGACTTAAATCGCTACATATTGACTTGTCAGTCAAAAGTTGATTCCTTTTATAATGTACAAATCCAAATTCTGTTCAAAATGTATGTTTGTTGAATTCTCTTGTTGGAAATCTTACGGGTCGAGCAAAACTTGTAAATATTCAAAATGTCAGTACCTGAGATGAGTTAAAAGACACCCTACGCCGATAAAGGAGACGAAGATTACTTAAATCGATATTTGGTCATGCTGAAACAATTACCTAACATAAAGCCAAATCAATTTTATGATAGGGCATTACATATTTGTATTTAATTGTGTTCATACATTGATTTTCACGAAATAACCGCATAAGCAAAAAATTTAAAAAGAAGTTTATATAACTTTTTTTTATGGCACTGGTTTAAACCAACTGGCCAGCATCTATCTAGTATTAACATATCAATATTAAATATATACAAATATATACATAAATATACTTTTTAACAATCACAGAACATCCATGGTCTAAGCGGGATTCGAACCCGCGACCTTTCGGTTCCAAAGCTCATTTCAAAACTATTTAATTAATGACATATTGTACATCTTCATGGCTTACTTACTATTAATTATATACAACTTAATTATATATATTCACAAGTAACTGGTAATAAGTATACAAATATTACCAACAGGAGGCAGCAAGGCTATGACTGGGGCTGGTGTTTGCCCTAGGTAAGCGATGCAATGTTTAGGATTTAGCTGTCGGCTCCATCCGATGGCGGCGTTTAATTTTGTTGTCTTTAGAGAAATATTTTAGTTTACATGAATTATGATTAAAATTTTTTATTTACATTTTACAGGAAAATAATACAGAAAAAACCAGCTTTAAAGTAATCGATTGCAAAGCTGGCGCTGTACCAACTCGGCCACCGGAGGCCCCAAGTTTACATAACGACCTTGCTTTAAAAACATTTTTATCTGGGTTAAAAGAACCCATTGGCACTACCATAAGGTGCATGCGTCCAGCTAATTTAATGCAGACATTGCGGTTTGTTACACAAGAATATAATGTTGACTATTTTCAAAACTAAACGAAACCCAGTGATTTAATTCCTAACAATATCGGTTTTAGACCTATTTAATACAATGCAGCCCAAAAATATGTTAAGGCCAAATCTTGGATTTAACGCCCATACTCCACATAACGTTTTTAGGCCTACTTTTCCATCACAGCCTAGAAATATTAGATCTAATTTTAACAGACCGCAACAAAGATGTTTAACTAATTCACAAGTTTTTATTAAACTGGAAAATAAACCTAATATTTTTAAACCTTATCAGCAAAAACAATTAACACAGCCTTCACATATGTCTGGCGTAGAAACGTCAACGTTTAGGCCCTTGTCGAATACATCTAATTTATGACCCGCCAAAGTTTTCTTTTATAAAATTTTAAAATACCGAAATGCAAAATGTAAACCAATTGAAACAATTTTTTTTAGGACGAGAATCAATATAATCCATAGCACCAATATTACAATGACCAAACAAACGCAAACAATGAATATTACGAACCTAACACAAAACCTGATATATGCGCATACGTCATTATCTAACTATGACTTAACCCAACGAAATTTTTATGAAAGCAAATGCGATGATAATGAAAATTTTCGCGAACTTACTCAAGACAAAGAAATTACATAACACTTCAAGCAATCTCTCTAAATGTGACTTATTATAGCGGACTATCATACATTGTTTTTCCGGAAACGGATTTAAAAATAATGATCGACTCAGGAACAAGTATAGTAGGTCATTGATTGACCCAAATGCATAAAAACAGGAGCGAATGGTTTCTGCTACAAAAGATGTAATGCATGTAATGCATGTAAACATGTAGTACATGAGGGCAAACTGGTTTCAGTAAACAGCCCCGCACGAAGCATAGATGATCCCCCATCAGTAACAAATATTAGCTTTTGATTTGCTGAAATTTGTAGTTTTTGTAGTAGTACCAAATATTTTATGGCTTCGCCACTACAGTTGTGAAGTATTTTATTGGCTAGTAAATAGGGAAGAGAAGGTTTACGTGGATCGAATGTTGGAACTACAACATTGACCACTGAGTTTTTCTTTAAATCTGTTGATTCATCTGTAGTTAGCAACACGTTTTTACCGTTCACTTCACGCCGATTTTATTCTCTATTCTTTTGCACACTAACTGCGTAACATTTGGTCAGATGGCAATGTCCGATCGGGATTATATCCCAAAACGTAAGAAACGGTCGTTTGGCGAGAGTATAAAATGGTATATTACAAGCACACATCATTAATACTAAATCTACTACAAACTCAATATAGTGTTTGCAGCTGCTTTTTTAAAATTTATGCATTGCACTATTAACATGCCGTTCGCAGTAAGATCTTTTCCAATATAATAACGCTTTATGACACACTAAACAGCACATATGAGTTCCATCATATTTTAGGTTTCAAGTGAAAAAATAAACCTCTGATCGTTATGCCCTAGCAAATTATTTTTGCGCACTTGTACTTTACTCATACTCGCGTCCCAACGTCGTCCTCGCCATAAATATCGCGGCGTACTGTACCTGCATTACATAAATCGACTCCCGTTCCCGTTTGCTAACCGTCAAACCAATTGAAAAACACTGCCTGTACAACGTTGCCCCGTTCTCTCCGCTCGACGTTCATGGTTCATGGCCAGCTCTAGCATAAGTTAATCTAAACTTTTTACATAAAATTGACTGGACCTAAAATATACTTGGAAAACACCCTGTATAAACGGCGATATAAAAGTATTGGAGCTCTGACCTATAGACTTAGACCTTTAGGTTTAAAGTACAGCGTCTTACAATAAAGGTGTGAATTAATAATATTGCCTTAAGACAATATTGTTAAAATATTTTAATTATTTTCTTTAATATTTTAAAAACTCAGTTGTTATGAATTACGTACCTACTGCAATTTTAAAATTTCTCTTGCTTAAAATTGCAACATTCGTCAACAAATAAGTGGTATTAATGGACGCTAGTGCAAATTTAGTTTCTCAACCAGCAACGGAAGCGTAAAAATAATGTTTAAAGCAGCTTTTAGCGTGCTGAAGCTAAAATATACGAAAAATAAATTTCCTGCAAGAAATATATTCCAGGTGTTTCGCCGTGATTCTGCAAACTTATTTGCTTATACACATGTACATTTGCATAAAGAAGCTATTTTTGCAAATTCCTGAACAAGGTAAAGGCAAGTAAATTTTGTTTTGCAGGGGAAGCTTTTTATAGAGGGTAATTCATGTGTTAATCTGGAAAAATAGAGTTGCTTTTGTAAGTGGTATTATGCCGTAGGAAAAACACTTTTAACTTTCATATTTTTGCAGCTTTTACCGTTTTGTGGGCTAAGATGCGCTTTTACTTCTCATAAGAGTTTAAAATGAAGCAGTGGGCTATGCATAGCTTAGTTGTTTAAATTTTTATTTCCTACGTAAAAATAAACGGTTTTGACGTAAAGTCCTGGAAATGCACCAAGTCCCTAGTCATTCTCTTTTTATTTAATCGCAAGTGCATGAGACAACAATTTACTAGAAAACTGACCGTCCGAACCTTTGCCACCATGCACTTTTGATAATTAATATGTCAGAGCAGTTTCACATATTTTGTAAATCATTTTGTTGGCTTTTCGCTAAAAAATACCCTTTTAAGAATGGTAAAACTGTTTACCATTTACCAAAGCAAATCCAAGCAAACCCAAACAATCAAAAACTTTAATTCTTAATGTGCTTTCTTGTTTTAAAAATCACAAAGAATATTAGGAAGGCACAGGAAGAAGCAGTGTACAAATATCTGCAGAAGCGCTAAAAATTTTAACAAAAGCGATCTATCGCACAAAAAACTGTAAAACACTTGCACAAAAAACTTACACCTAAATAATTTAAGAAAAAGCTTAGGAAAATAAAACAAAGGTGATTCCTGTTATTTTAAATTCGCTAAAAGCCATTGTACATAAAATGTATGCTGCAAGACCGCATGTTACGGTTAATACACTGCACAGACGATTTTCTGCAGAGGTACCCGAATTTAAATGCTCTGCGATTAATAAGATTGGTTTTAAACTTTAAAAAAGGGGAAATCGAAAATGTTTAATGGAGCTGCCAAACATCAGGCATAAACGTTTCTAAGCGTTTCTAAGGAATTACTCCATAGAAACTTGATAAAACGTGAGCATTTAGCAAAGGGGGTATCAGAAATACATCGCCAAATTGAACTGCAGCCAGAGAATTTATAAAAAAATACAAGATGGTGCGAGTATGTTGTGGTTTATGCAGGGAACTATGATGGATTCATAGAAGGTGTAGACTTAATTTTCTACAGCAAAACAGGTGACTTCCATGATACTATAAATGTCCGAAATTTTGAACGGTGGTTTAAAATCCCTGATAATTCCCGCTTTGGAGGAACCATCTTCATTAATCATGGATAATCCCACTTACCACACGAAAAAAAAAATTGAGTGGTTGCAGCTCAAGCAGCTTGATTATTCTAGTATGGCAATGAAGGATGAAATTTGGGAGAGAGTAAATTCTACTTTATCGACGAAAGAGTATTATTTAGATAATTATGCAGAAAAGAAAGAGCACAAAGTGTTAAGGTTACCACCTTACCGCTGCCAATATAACGCCATCGAAATAGTATAGTCTCAGTGCAAGAGATTTTATGACCATGGAATTTTTAAAGCGAGTTCATCTTCTGAAGAAGTCATGCGTATCTGGTCTGAAGCGCTTGGTAATGCTACCAGTGATCAATGGAATAATTATATATGCCATACTAAATCCTCCATTTCTCCGGCTTGGAAAACAGAAATGGGTATAGATGCTGCTGATGCGGAACCACTTTATATTAATTGTGACTCAGACAGTGATGAGTCTGATGTATCCGCTGATGAAAGTTTCTAGAACATGTAAAAGATGATGTTTCGTTTTTGCTTTATTTCTTCAATGTGTTTAAATAAATGATTTAATTTTCAAATTTTGGTTTATTACCTAGTTTGCCGAAGTTAAATAAGTCAGTGTAAGGAATGATAAATAATTAATATTTTAGACTTTTTTTTTAAATGAATAATTTTCAGCAAATTGTTATTTTTCCAAGATGGTCCAACTTTTAAACTCAATTTTCATTATACCCTTACATACAATCTATTAGCATAATAATACCAGTTAATTTCAGTTCTCATGACATGGTTATTTAATCATTAAAATGATAACACTACTAACTAAGAATGCACCTACGAAAAGTAACTAGAAATAGCCTCTGTGCACTCCCTGGGATTTGATGTATTTCCAGGACTTTAAATGATTACAGCAGGGAGATCAAATTTAGTTGAAAATAAATTTAAAATCACAAGAGACGCTATGTTTTTCCAAGTACTTAAAATATTTTCCACTGAAAAAAAATTATCGGGGGTTATACCACGAGAGCTTAAAAACTACCAGTGGCGGCTGGTGAAATTTCAAAGTTGTATATCTCTGCTCCTACTTACAGGACCCGTACCAAATTAAGGGGTTTTGATAGTGAGCCCCCTGGGAATGTTTTGGAAAAGAAAAAAACATTTTGTAATTTGCGAAAAAAAGTTGAATTTTGGGTGTGCCCCTCCTAAGAAAAAAATGAACACGTCTAGGTATTTTGTTTATTATTTTTTCTAAACAAATTTTACATCATTTTGTCGACAGTTTTTAAATTTTGAGAGAAAAAAATGTGTTAGTAGAAAGTTATAGTCATTTGAATTTTTTTTTAAATTATATTTTAGGCTTAAAAAATTCAAATGACTATAACTTTCTACTAACACATTTTTTTCTCTCAAAATTTAAAAACTGTCAACATAATGATGTAAAATTTGTTTAGAAAAAATAATAAATAAAATACCTAGACGTGTTAATTTTTTTCTTGCGAGGGGCACACCAAAAATTTAACTTTTTTTCGCAAATTACAAAATACCAAAACATTCCCAGTGGGCTCACTATTAAAACCCCTAAATTTGGTACGGGTCCTGTAAGTAGGAACAGAGATATACAACATCGAAATTTCACCAGCCGCCACTGAAAACTACCGATAATTTTTCACGATTGCGTGTTTTCTACAATTTCACGCGTCCGCAGGACGAGTGAAATTTGCAAAGAAAACAAGTAAGAGTGAAAAATTATCAGTAATTTTATAGCTCGAGTGGTATTTAGGGGATTATTTCACGAATGAAAACACAAACTGCTCGAGTGGTATTTAGGGATTATTTCACGAATGAAAACACAAAAAATATGAATTGAATATTTATTAAACAATTTAAACAACAAACCTTACTTTTAAATTAAACTAAAATTTATTTATTATTTCTTGTATAATAGAAATACAAACAACAAACAACTACATTTTTCGAAAAACCTTTAAAATGTTGATACAAACAACTAAATAACAAATCATGCCGACGCGACGGTTGCTAACAGTAACTACGGGTTTATAACAATTGCAAGTCAATTGTTTGTATCGAAATTTACAGCTCACAAATCTACGTTCTACACCAGAAATAACTACATGACGACGCCAAAAATCTCGGTATGCCAAGTTTAAGTGAAAAAGCTTAAACAACTAATAATATAAGTTAAAAAATAAAAAACAACGTTCTCAGGAAGCACAATTATTGTACTAATTACTGGGTCTAAATCGACCTTTTTTGACTCCAGAAAGCTACTATTAAAATGTATCTCATTCGTGACCGGACACACTATTATGTACATATGTACTTTCATCATTAGAAGTTATGTTTTTGTACAGGACCTTTCAAAGAGTAAGAAAAATGGCGTTTGTGCCTAAAAATAAAACCAAGTTTCTAAGGAAATAAAGCATATTTTGATTTGATAAGACACTAAGCTTTTCATTTAGTTCAACGACTGCTTCCTTTTTTTGCAAATACTTACCCTTCACAGGCTGGTTGAAACACTAGTAACCGGTTATATTTTTAATTTTGCAAATAAAAAGGATGTAAAATTCGTAAATAGCACCTTTTTATCCTGTTTTCTAAGGAAAGTGGAAGCGTTAAAGAGGTAAAAAAGGGAAAGTTCAAATATTTGTTTAGGATTTGATAAAATTTTCATGCAAGAGCAAGCACTTAGAGAATAATTTTAATATTATAATTTTTATTTACTTTATTTTTGTAAAAGATGTTGGGAACTATGGTGCTTTTAAACTTTTTTACAATATGATAATCTTTTTTTTATATATAATAATCTGAAAGACAATAATATTTTACCGGACAGCCGAAATAATGTCGCAATAACCTTTCTAGTGACAACAAACCGGTGCGTATTTAAGACTAAACTGAAAATCAACAACGAAAGCTGGTCTGGACCCTATATATACCATTTTGCTTGTTCAGGAGAATTCTGAATCATTTTAGAAGAATACAAGGAACATTAAAAAAAAAAAAAAAATAGAAGATTGTGGTAAATTCTAGGCACATGATCATAGGCGTTCCACTCAGAAATACCAGTACCGAATATTTTCCAAAGATCGAAACCTTCTTTCATAGACGCATCATCTGAAAATTAATCAGGGTATTAAATTAAAAAGTAATAAGGAATAAACCTAAAATTTTAAAACACACCAACGAAATAAAGGTAAAAAGTCTTTGAACTTCTGCGAAATCCGTAGAGTATTTAAAATTTAATATGTGGATGGGATAGAAAGAAATTTCGAGCTAACGAAGAAAGAAGCAAAATATTAGATCAACAATGTTTTAGTTTTCTACATGGCTCATATATTTAGCTTAGCGATTATTAGCGGTCTTTATACCATATTTTTAGGCTGATTTGTTCCACGTGTCGAAATATACATTCGTGGCCCCAATTACTTCTGAATCCGAAGTCAACTTTTTGCCAGCAAGAAATTCATTTTTAAATTTGGAAACAAATTGAAATCCGCAGAGGCCTAGTCTGGTGATGCATTGGGAACAAGTTGGAAGCCTAAATCCTTAGCCGGAACATTCCTCGTCAATGTCTTGGATTAGGTGATCAAGTAAGCTCTCATAGAACTATGAATTTACTGTTTTTCCCTTTTTAAGGTAATCTATGAGATTGGTATCCCATTCCGGTCGATAGGATAGAGTATTTTTTTAAAATTATCTAAATAAATTAAATGTTTATAGCTCTTATCCATTTATTTTGGTTTTTATAACAAAAAAAGGATTTTCTCCTGCAAATTTTCGCGCGAATTTCAAAACTTGTAAAACGTGATCCCATTGGCTGTGTCGTCGAAAGTGGTTTATGACTCTTAATGAGTACTCGGCGAAGTCCAGTGTTGTAGAGCCATCGAAAAATCAACAAAAATTGCATTTAATGCGTAACTCATCCAATAAAATATCCCTGCACTAAAGTACAAGGTTCCTAAAATCTTATTAATGTATATTTCAAGCCGAAATCCGTCCAGGAACCTTTCAATTTTGCAAAAAAAAATTAAATTTTTGCGCAACTTTGACACATCATTCGAAAATTTTCAACTTTTGCATGTCCCCGATGCAAATAGACCTATTTATTTATAACTTTAACGAATCAATAAGCTATTTACATTTGTGGCAGGTATTCTTAGATAACTTATGGATAAAATAGGCCTAAAAAGAATCACTAAATAGAGAAAGTAGTGTGGAATAATGTCGGTTAAAAATAGGATTTGTCGGAAAACATCACATTACCCCTTTAATATGATCCTGGATGACCCATTCAGTATGCATTTAAAAGTATCGTTTTATAAAATAGTGTTTAAAAAAATTAGGTAGGAAAAATGCAGAGTGATTCAAATGTACCGATGTCGAGAGCAAAAAAGTCGAAAAATTTAAATTTAATCGGCGATTTCTCCCGTCCTATAAAGAATAAAGAAACTAAAAAATATGGATAGCATGTATTTCGACGAGCTTTTTCCGATGACGTATATTGAATTGTAATTTAAACCATTTTGACCCCACAAAAAAATTAAAAACCGTGAAATACTTGGGTCAAAAATTTTTTCCCAAATATATCCATTTTTCAGTGATTTAGGTTTAGATAAATGTATTGCAAAAGAAGGTATTTGAGATTTTAAAGTTTCACTTATGAATCCGTTTTTCGATCCGACGTTTTGTGTCCGAGTTATTATTAGGTACCAAAGAGAATGACATATTTCGACCTAAAAAAATCCAAAAAAATTACTTGCCATTTTCCGATCCTCACCAGTTTCAACAGAGTTATAAAGCTCAGGGTCCTCTACAACCTCCGAAAATTTAAATCGATTTAATTTACTTTTGCGACCTGTACCCGAAAATCGTGGAAATTTCGACTTTGACGTTTATTATCTCCGAAACAAAACATCCCGTACAACTGAATTTTTTACCGAAGCTACTTGCACTATTCCTCTATCAACCCAAAAAATTATTTCCGAGAAAAACAAATCTGTTCGACTTTAGGTTAAGCTCTACGTTAACATGTAGATTAACACTTATTTTTTCTGATCTCCTGACGTCATTATTCATTAAGGACAAATGGCTGCTTTTCAAATTGTAATAAATTATACCAGAAAGTAAGCATTTTTTGTAGATAAATTATCCTAGTAATTTTCTTCAAAATATTTTTTGTTTTGGCTTTGTGATGACTTCCTCACATGATTTATGCAATAAAAAAAATATGTGCATATTCCTTATTGCCTTTGCCTTTTTCGGATTTGGTTTATCCGTCGCTATCCACTCTTTTTACTGTTGTTTGGTCTCTGATGTATAGTTGTGGATTCATGTCTCATCGGCAGTAACAAAAGCTAGTTCGAAACTCGAGTTTAAACTTTTATGTTGGAGTAGGAAGGTGACTTAGCTAAACTAGCATTAAACTCAGCTTTTATCTCTGTAGGAAATAAAACTTTAATAAGAAAATATTTTATTACGGCACGAATCTCCATTTTTCCATCATTTGCGGAATGTAAAATATTCTAAACCTTAACGATTGTAAAAACAAACTACTTAGTGCACTCTCTTGAATTCTTAAATGTTTACTAACAAAAAGTGCAGTTGCATAAACACATATCAATGTTAGTGTATATTGCGCCCTCTCTGGGTAAGGCTGAAAACATTTTTGCTCCCATACTCGTATAGGGTAAGACTGGTAAAGATGCCTCACTTTTTTTAACTTCACCTAATTTTAACATTTTACTACCCAGCAGGACCTAGAGTAAAATAAACAGCATTCGTCTTTGTTACCTTCCAGCGAAAGAAAAAGAAACTAAGCTTTGTGGAAGCGAAATGCCGATAAGAAGTGTAAGGTAAATGTAAATATTATTGTAGTACCAAATGTAAAGAAGAGTACGCTGCCAATTGGTAACATTTAGGCAATGATAAAAATTCATTTCAAATTTAGTCAACTTTTTGAAATGATGAACAGTTTTAACCACAACTTGTAATTATTGAGATGTATCACAAAATTCTGATTCCATAATTTTTTTGTTCGAATTTTTCAACTTTCTATTATCTTCATCTTTTGAACAGATGAAGATAGAGAGGTAAATTTTTTGATTTGTAGATAATTGCATTATCTTTAAAATGAATCGTATAAACTATCGCATTTTAACTTACCGTTTAAGAGACTGGTGCCAAAAGCTGTCGAAAAACTGATTTTTCTATCTTTTTTTAGGATTATCAACGCTATTTAAAAATATTAAATATTTCCACTAAGAAGATAATGTTTCCAGGACTTAAAAGAAGATTATACACCTTAACAAAATTTGATACTACTCTTTTACTTCAAATAAAGCCACTTAACCTAAAAAAAAAAATTATAAAATCAAGTTTTCTTTTCAAACTATTAATCTAGGATTTTCATTTTGGGCTTAAATTACTTAAGCCACGCCACTTTAACAAATCCTGAAAAAAATTTGAAGTGGCAAGACACCGTGAGTCTCTTCCGCTATTTGGACGTGTTTGTTCAAACTACACAGGAAGTAGAAATTTGCTTAAATATTGTATAGTATTGTATACTATGTATACGTCTAGTAGCAAACCACCTCGCGTTTTTCATTAAAAAATCGTCTAATTTTTACAGCACTTATAAGTATTAAAATATTACCAAAATATTATTAATAATTTTTTTTTATTACACTGCCGATCTTATTTTTAGTGACACACTTAGTATTTTTTAACTCAATATATAATTTTTTATTAGGCTTGCTGTATTTTTCGTATGTTACATATTTTACTAATTTTTCTAAAATTAAGTAAACTCATATCGATGACGTATTTGCAAAGTAAAGTTACTAAAAATTGTTTACAATGTGCTCTGTATTTATAGGTGCACTATACCTGTGGGTAAAACTTTTACGTTTCGATGGCCATTATATTTGATGACTTTTATCGGAAACATTGTATTTCAATATATTCATTTTTTATTCTTCGTTCTGATAATAATAACAATAAATCTAATTGAATTGCTTTTGGGGTTTATTTTACCTTCGGCGCAACCAGGACATGCAATTTTATTTAATATTATTTTTACTAATTAGTTTACCACATAATTAAAAAATATCCAAAATGATTTTTTGATTTTAGTTAAATACGGATAATAATGTGTTTTAAACTTTAACGTGTCATGTGATTTATCACATACATAAGTGGCTTTTTGTGACTTTTTTTATTATACCTGTTAACTTTCAACAGGTACATATATTATGGACTTTCGAGTTTTGGCCGAAAAATTTCAAATCGGAAAGACTCAAGTAAGAGATATTTAAAAAAAAAACAGAACTGAGTAAGTTGTATAGCAAAACTGGTAATCTGCAGCAAAAAAAGGAAACTGAAACTGAAGGTAAGGTACCTGAGGCAAATAAGGCCCAGTTAATAAGAAACTACTTTCTTTACAAAAAAAAAAAGGTAAAAAACAAGCAACAAAAACCAAGATTATCTGAACTCGGACTATCGTAAATGGAACTACAGGTACACGTGAAGTCTTAAGTTTATGTGAAACTTTTAATGTGCCTCTAAAAAAAAGTTGCGAATGAGCTTTAT
Source organism: Philopedon plagiatum (assembly GCA_963971165.1). Taxonomy (NCBI): domain Eukaryota; kingdom Metazoa; phylum Arthropoda; class Insecta; order Coleoptera; family Curculionidae; genus Philopedon; species Philopedon plagiatum. The sequence continues at coordinate 38,419,583 of OZ020191.1, read as the reverse complement.
TATCCGAACATTCGGTTAATAAAGCCCACAAGAAACATTGGGGTCGGCTATAAAGGCCCACCTAAAATAAGACTTTAATTTTTGGAAATAATTAAAATCCTTCACGTCCCAACAAGCAAAGTTTACATTTAACATTATTTTTCTGGCTAAATATACCTAATGAAACTAAAAGATATGTTTTCATAAAAATAACATAAATCGAATTTTTTGCAAAAAACAACCAAAACTTAATCACAGCGTACGCAGATATAGTCGTCTTTATCGTTTTTTTTTTTGTGAAAACAATACACATTTCGTGGCACCAAGTGCCACAAGACACACAGTCTCGCATATCTAATTGCCCGGTTTTGTTATACACAAAGCAATACTAGTGGTCATTTTTTGAGAGGTTAACCTTTGGGCTTTTTCTCACTGACACATTCGATGATGATGATGATGCTATTGGTTGCTTCCTTATATCTTTTTTGGATACTGTATATTTTATTTTGGAACTTCTTGAAGAAAACAGGTCTTTGGTTACCAACTGTGCCTTGTAATTGGGAGATTTTCTTTTTGGACTCTTGTTTTCTTCCAATTTAAACAGTTGAGGTATAGGGAGCAGTTTTTTAAAAGACGTATTGAGAGCTTCACTTTCTGCTTGAGTCTGTGTCGTACCATTAGTCTTGACAGGTGTTTCAGAGTTGTTGATCCTATCAGGAACTTTTTCTAGGGTAATATTTTTTAATATACTGAGGGGAATATCATCTGCGGAGTCGTCTGAATCAGAATCGTTGGATTGCACATCATTAACGATATTAGGATGATCATTACAGTTATTATCAATTTGCGCAGCGTAAGGACGTTCAGTTGATAATGAAGAGGCGAAAGCTGATTCAGAAGTTACGGTAGGATCAAGTGGATATAAGCCTGTCTGGGCCAAACTTTAAACAAAATTTTTCCAAAGCGACTTTTGTTTAAGCGCCGGTCTAGATTTGCTTCCCAAAACCTGAGGACTTCTTGGCCCCAGTGATGTTCAAAGGACCGATAAACGGCTTTATCTAAAGGCTGAAGTTCGTGAGTAGTATTAGAAGGCAAGCAAAACAGCTTTATATCCAACTCATCTGCAACCGTGGCTATGGAGATATCCAAGTGACTAGCAGCTCCATCAAAAACTAGCAAGATAGTGTCTTTACCCTTGTAATGGTGTACATGCTTTAGAAAAGCAATGAAAAGTTCATTGGTCAAGCTACCATTTTTGGCCATTTTAACCAAAGTACCTGGTGGTAGGGTTTCTTCCCATTCAGCCTTTAATTTTTTTCCATTAAATATGACCATCGGTGGGATACTATTTCCTAAAGCATTACACTATCCAGCAATGGTCACGTTTTCTCCATGTTCAGGAGCAACTAAGTGGACACGTTTGGTTCCCGTTTTGACCAGTAAATTCCTGCTGATGGTGAATAGTTATTCTGCATCCCTTTTCATCCATATTGAAAAGGTTCTGTGGATTTTGGTGCAAATTCATTTCACTAAAAATGTTCGTTAATTTCTGAAAGTGATAACCAATGATTCTAAACAATAACAAATGAATTATAACACAAACAGATAAATGTTAACATTGGCGAATAAATATCAAAAGAAATTTTGTGTCCGCCATTTAGTTCTTCGCACTTTTCATACTACTTCTTTTCTCTGCCTCTGAAGTATGTTTATAATACTTTCAGCATCATCTTCGTTCAGATTGTTACCTTATTTCTCACCTTCCTTTGAATTTCTTCCATATTTTCATTATGGTTGCTGTACACGACAATTTTCTAATGACCCCAAAGAAATGTATCTAAAGGTGTGAGGTCTGGACTATTTACATGCCAATGTAACGTTCCATATCTACCGATCCATTCGTTAAACTGATGGTTTAAAAAATTGTGATTTTATGGGGAAAAATGAAGATAGCGCTGGACAGTTAATTCTCCCCGAAAAAACAATGGTCGTAGAATTTTATTTTGCAATAACCCACACCAAACGTTGATTGAATTATGCCCCTGAAAAGCAATATCTTCGACAGTGAGGAATTTTCGTCCGACCAAACACGAATATTTTGTCTATTAAACATTCCCGCAGTTCAGAAACGTGCTTCGTCTGTCCAAACGATAGTATGAAATAAATTAGGATCTTGCTGCATTTTTCGTTAATATTTGTGACAAAAGGATATCTGCTTTCTTTTTGATCGGCACTAAACTTTTGAACTGGCATAATTTTATATGGGCTATATTTGAAATACTTTAACGTTCTTTAAACTGTTTCATAAGTCAACATTTTAGTTCTTCTTCCATATTTGAGATACCGCACAGAATCGGGAATTGATTTTTTTGGGATTATCTTGAAAACATAATAAAATCGCTAGGTCCCTTTCTTCATTTCTTTCTCTTTTTCTTTTTCCATTGGCCAGAACTCGTCTTTCTTCCAGTCTTCTATTTGTTTCTATTATGGTGTTTAATGATGGAGTTCTTTGTCCCTCTTCAATACTTTCTTTATATTGTCTTTGAGCCGCTCTAACATTATGGTTATTTTTTAAATAAAATTTTAACATTTTGTCTCTCTCTCTTTAATAGGATAAATCACTTTGTATAAAAATAAAATTATAAATTCACGGTGACTAAAGTATTATTGTCAACCTTGGCATTAACTTTGACTTACCTATGAGGAAAATTTTAAAAGTTAGTAGGTATTTTGTTCGCAACCTGGATAGTTACGTTTAAAGTATATTTATGCGAAATAATTGTTAATTTGAAATATTTCAAAAACGAATAAAAAACCGCATAGGGTATGTTATACAAAATATATCTAGAACTTCTCCTAGAATCCAAAAATATGATAAAAATCATTCCATCCAATTTAAAATAAGCGAGAAAATCGATGTGCTATACTGCGTTTTTTTTTATTTGATGCTCAATTGTTTTGCTGATAAGATATATGAATTGTCCATAAAAATCCCCAAAACTTTCACATTTAATATTTTTTCCAATCTATGAAAATAAAAAAGTTATAAGGTCTGTTCACTTTTATTCGTATATCCCTGTACTTACATTTTGTAAATTTTTTTGCAATGCCTGTTGACTTTTAGTCATGCCTAAATAATTTGAAAATACATGCCTTGCCCTATAAAATTAACCATGTTATACATGCTAACTATATTATAAATCTAAGAAATGGACAAAATCTCATTACCCTACATAAAAATTCGCACATACTTTCCGTCCTCATATACTCACAATTTCAAAGTAAAAGCGCTACTAAAAAGGAACTTTAATTTAAATTCTTTCAAGTTTAAAGTTAAAGTCTCTCTGAGGCGACGTAAAACAGTCGAATTCTGCAAAGATTTGAAATAAAGTCCAAAGGAAAGGCATTCTTAAAACAGCTCACCAGATGCAATCATTTTTAGTGTGGTGGCAAGTATCTTTCAGGCGCCATTTTAACAAGAAATAAGACAAGTAAGTGTATTTTAGCCATTTTTCTATTGAATATTCAAAAAAATTTTCAGAGGGAATGCTAGACTAGTCACTAAAATGTTCAGTATAGTAATACCATATTATTCAGTAATAGAAACGAAAATTCTTTCTTTTTTCCTTCCTTTCTCCATTTCGCACTATGTAGACGTGTTCGGGTTTATTCGTGCTTGCTGATCCAATACACGAATACTTAGAATTAGAAAGAAGGTTTTTAGCGCTTTTTATCGGTGTTTCTACCAGTCGCGGCAGGTGAGTTTTTTTTACAAGTGGGGCTAATTTTGTGGGCAACTACTGATATCTAACAAGCAAAATACACTTTTTTAAATAAAAAAGTTTTATTAATGTTGTGCCTAGTTTTGCCAAGAAATTATATTGTCTCTAAATTATTTATTTACTTTTGAAGCCTTTATCAATGCTCACAGAGTGCGCTAGGCCAAGTTCTGGCAAAACCGAACGCGCGCGCACTGTGCAATATCTACACGAACCATTTCGAGCACTTTTCGACCACGCTCTATCTTCGAGGCTGGTTGCATTTCATAACTGAATTAACAGTACAAAAAACATGCAGTATTCCGAATTTTATACGTCTAAGTGGAATAGTTTCCAAGATATAGAAAAATTCAAAATATACCGTTGATTTTTTGACTGCAATAAATCCTTAATGATGTCTTAGGCTATAAAAGCTCATAAATGTCCATCCCTTTCAGACAGGGCTGGCCCTTAATATTTTACCTGCGACATGAATTATACCAATTGTTAAGATTATTATTTTCCAATTCATTTTAGGAAAAAAATGGTTAAAATTAAATTTTTTAAGGTAATTAAATTAATTACCTGTAACTTAAGCACTTAATATTAATAATATATAATGATATTTTATTAAGGCACCTTCAGTCACCTTTTTAGCTTTTTAGCACGTGATTAAGGTGGAAAACTCTTATCTGATTCTTAGTGATAGTGTTCAACCCTTAATAATTAGTTTAGGTTTAGATGAAGATAATAGTGATAGTGAGACAGAACTGAATATAGAATAGGTAAAATATTGTATAGAATTAAGTATAAATAAAATAATTACATTTTTTGATTTTCCAATAATTTGTCTCTTTATAAATAATTTATTGAATGTAGTATTGTTTGATAATGTATTTTCTTGTGTATTTTAGATGTATTTTAGACTTATTATGATTGTATTTGTTTTATTGGATTTTGGACGTATGTAAGTGCTGTATAGGTATATTAACATGAATAAATAATTTTGAAATAAGAGAATATGTATGCATATAAAAACAAAATCCACCCCTGCGCCCATTCATTGCAGTTTAAAGATGTTGGGATCAACACAATGGGGTTCAATCAGGTAGTTGATTTATGGCAGTGAAAGCCAACGGTATAATTTGAACATTACATTTTTACCAATGTCCAAAAATCACAATTTCGGGCACTGACTGACTGATAGATCATCATAAATCCAGGGTACTTCCAATCGAGCTAGAGCTTTGAAATTTGGAACATAAATAAATAGTGTTTAAGGTGACAGTTACGAGAAAAAACAATAAAAATCCACATGACGGAAAATCCAACATGACAGATTCTGATACGAAATAGGTAGCGACATCTGCTTTAGAAAGTTAGTGTGTACGTAATGTAGTGGTTATCACATCCGTCTAACACGTGGAGCAGTTTTTTTTTTTAATTTCTGATTAGTGATTGCAATCCCGCAGTGTTTCAAATCCCGCAGGGCATTTGCGGGATTGGTTCTAATCCCGCGGGATCCCGCATAGGTTTTTTAATTTTATAAAATTCGATAAATTAATGTTTATTTAATTAATTATTGAACCAACTTTATTTTCTTTTTATAAAAATCAACAAATAATCGTATTTCAGTTAAAAAAATTATATAAAGTCTAGCATCTCTTAACTATACTTCTATGACTATAAATCAATCAAATTTCTTATTAATTAAAGTAACAAGTAACTTTGGGCAAATGAACTTCAAATGTTTATACGCGGGATCCCGCATAGGTTTTTTAATTTTATAAAATTCGATAAATTAACGTTTATTTAATTAATTATTAAACCAGCTTTAATTTTTTATTATAAATATCAGAAACTAACAGTATTTCGGTCAACGAAATTATGTAATTTAGAGTCTAGCCTCTCTTAACTATACCACTATGACTATAAATCAGTCAAATTTATTATCAATTAAATTAACAAATAATTTTTGGGCAAATGAGCTTTAAATGTTTATTATTTTTCTACCTGAGATAATAAGACTATTTTTTATAGTAAATCACATTAGTTTGATTGTAAGGTAAGATACTTATTATACCTAAGCAGTCGCATTAATTTTCATATCATAATATCACGGATATTTGGCAGATACAAGTTTTCGCGTTATTTTTTAAGGGTTTACGGCTTTTTCATGACTATGCGGATCCGCATAGCTGGTGCGGGATCCCCCAGGCCGTCAAGTTATGCGGGATCCCGCGGGATTGCGGGATCCCACTTTGCGGGATTGCAATCCCTATTTTCTGATTTGCTTTCAAATACCTCTTTTTATGATAATCGCAACAAACAGAGATACCAGGAATGCATGCAACCTTATTGACAAAAAGTCATTATTAAAACATTTTGCTTGGAGTATACCTAGGTATACATAATAATAAATAAATATCGTTTGGGATCTAAACAAAAAGTTATGAAATCACATTAAGAACATTACATATATGTAAAAAAGCAGGCCAAGTTCTCGTCAGGACTGTGTGTTTTGTTATCTGACAAAATAAAACTGAAATATAAAAATTATTCCAAGTTCACTGAGTCGGCACAGCACGGCCGGCAGTTCGACAGCCACCGCCCATTGGTTCCGCGAAATGTAAAAATTATGCCAAGTTCCTTTTTATTCACGTTATTAGCAGTGTTTTGATAAGCACAGAAAAATATTTTGTGAATTGATAAATTTACAGACTAAACTTGACAAGTTTTCATTAAAGAACTGAGCAATATTGAGACCCTTACAAACTTGCCAAGTTTGGTCAGTAAATTTATCAATTCACACAATATTTTTCTATGCTTATCAACACACTGCTAATAACGTGTATAAAAAGGAACTTGGCATAATTTTTACATTTCGCGGAACCAATGGGCGGTGGCTGCCGAACTGCCGGCCGTGCTGTGCCGACTCAGTGAGCGCCCTGCTTGTTGGTGGGCCGTCGACAATTTCGTTATATATTTGTCTCTTTTAACTTCCCAAAGCGCGTATATTTGTTTCTATCTTAGTTTTAATGCATTTATATAGTTTTTATTTTTATATATACGTATGAAGTCAATTTAAAATACTGCCCACCGGGACGAGCCCGGAGCAAGTTTGGCTTGATTCTTTCTTGGGGAGTTTTCGCATGGAACTTGTACTTTTTTGAAAGAAATGATAATTAATTTATTTCTTGGTTTAAAACTATAAATTATTAGGTGGATCATTAGACATAAATTTAGGAGGGTCATTGACCAAATGACGGGACGAACCCAATATTTTTACAAAACAACAAATACTTTGAATTAAGTAGATAATTTTTGACTTTATGCTATTTGTAAAATCGTGCTCATCGATGGTATATTAAGAGCGAAAAAAAACTTTTGTTTAAAAGATTAGGTAGTAACCCACACTTTAACTTCCTTTACTTTAAAAGTATGTAACCTCAATTCCTGGTTTTTATAGGCTCTAACTACGAAACCGATGTTCTTAGTGTTAATACGAGTAGCAATGATATTTAAGAAATTTCCAAGCTCAGCCGAATGGTTTTGATAACAGAAAAGAAAATTATGTTCCTATATCTTTCCTTTCCTTTGCTATTTCTGTGATTACATAGTGCCGCAGGTGATTCACTAAAAAATTTAAGATTTAGTACTGGTTTAAATTTAGATCTTCTATTTGATTAGTTAGGTTTCGACAGGTTTTTTTCGTGTCGCTGTTAATAAGTCATTAAAAACTTATTAGCTAATTATCTAATATTCAAGCTAATAGCTAGGTTTCCAAAAAATTATTTTCTTCTTTACACGTGCTGCTGAATGAAATCAGTTCTATTATTGGGAAAAATAAAGAAAAATATTAAAATTGATATTTCCTTTATAAATTTGCGAAAGAAACGCAGAAACAAGTCCGTAGTATAAACCGTCGATTATCTTGTGCTTTCGCTTGTCTGTTTAAAACTTTTGGTTGTCAAATTATACCAACCTAGCGTTTGAGAATCTGGCTGTTAGAGTTTAGAAGACAACGCATGGGCCTGTTTTGCATTACGAGTTATAAACTAGATAAATATTCACTTTCCAGATCAGTGTTGGAAAATCTGAAAGCAAATTTTTAAATAAAACTTAACTGATGAACCAGCTGAGTTGGTAGTTACACCTCTTAATATTTTAATGTTTATCTTTGTTTTTGGGTTAAATTTTAATTGAATTCGTTTAAATTCAAACTACAGTCCAGTGTTCTCAATGTCTGACTGTTACAACGGTACGGGAAGGGAGGTCTTGATTATTTCATTTGCTTAAGTTTTGCCTGTCCTAGTCCTGACGATGGTCTTACATAGAAACCGATAGGCATATTCTTTTTTAAACAGGCAAAGTATTGATGACGTTTCGAGTCAGCAAAAGGCACACACATATGTGAAGCAGAAAATTGCACTTATAATTTTTAACTACGCAAAAATTTCGCAACAAAGTTGGAAATTTTGCTTCATTGCCTCCCCCAGACAATGTATGTATATTAGTTAGCCATGGAAATTCGAATAAAAAATAATTGATTGTCCAATTTTTGGCATAATCGTTATCATCCGATTAGGTTGGGCAATTAAAATTATAATTGAAAACTCCCATTATAAATAATTTGAAAAGAAAAAGAAATACCTACTTAGTTTGTTGTTTTTTTGCAAGGTTAAAAATATATATTGCTTTATTATATTTTAGTTTATAAGGTAATCACATATAATGTGAGTCCCCAGACGTGATCTTACTTTTAACTTGAATTACATTACTCCCCATACTATGCCACTGAAACAATAATTTAGGACTTCTAGTCGCGAGACAAAATAAATCCAATCTATTTCGTACGGCTTGCAGCTCGCTTGAAAATTCATGGCTCTTCTTTTATCTAGACGTGCTTTCTGTTATTAACTAGAGTGTTTCCTTTACCATTGCTCGCTTAGAACAATTTCGTTCTAATTTTATTTATTTCTCTTTTATACAAATTTAAACAACGCCTAATGAATAATTCTTTCGTTTATTTTAACATCGAAAAGGGACAAAACGGTATTCGGTGTTTGTGTAATAAGCTTTGTCGTTTGATTGTTATTTTTCGCTTCATGTGTATTTTTTTATTTTTAAAAAAGTTTTAAACGAATACAGGGGGAACTAATCGGGCAGAATGTATACTGATAGAATCATGCGTCGAAAAGCACTGTCGATAAAATACAATTTTTTTCTTAAATTCTGTATTTTTTTCTTAAGTTCGGTATACTTAATAAATATTTACACACACTATTTTTGATGATAAACTAATATAGTGACTAAGGCTACGTTTGGTTTTACGAAAATAGTTTTTATTCTCGTATTATCGAAGTAAAGAATAAGAGAAAATGATTAAGATTTTATCCAGACGACAAGCTTAATGAGCTTAAATGCTCCCGGTGCATCAGACCATGGAAATTCTTAAACGGAAGATTTGTATAACCTCATTTAGGTTTGGCATTATATTCTCCGCCCAAATTAACAGTCAAGGGGCAGGAGGGCACTTACCTTCCAAGTCCTTATGTAAATTTAATAGGTAAATTATAGAATTTTCCCTTAAACATGAAGTGGAGTCTGGCTTGGAAATTAGAATTCCAATTGTTTGTCGACGTCTTGAATATTAATAAGTAGCCGTGAGAGTTTCCTTTCTGGTAATACCTAGGTATAGGTCAACGGATTATCATTTACCTGTAATAAATTTTAGGCGAAGCAGTTTACTATGGTATAACTTATATAAAAAATTGAAGAATTGGTGGCTGAACAAAAATTAGCAAACAGAAATTACTTTAGTCATTACCCTTCATATAAAAAATTAGGTGATTTTGAACAGCGCAGAATCACTAAGCACTAAGCCAACAGATAATAAAATAGGATATAACATGCTAAAAACTGCATTCAAAAACCTCCATCTATTTTTTGAGAAAGCGATGTACGAATTTAAAACCCCAGTATCAAGTAATTCTAAAAATCGAGGACTCCGAAGTGTTAAACGGGGCTCCAACTTTGTTTTTTATCCGGATTCGAAGTGTTGTCACTTTCTGTTAACGTCTTTAGGAATTAAAGTTGAATTCGATGTGATTCCCTAACTTTTTTAATGTTGGCAATCTTTTTGGTTTGTGATGTTTTTACAAGCCGACGCACCACATGTAAATAACATCCACACTCTTGGTTTGCTCAGTCGATCGTGGCAGATGAACGTACATACTTGAGGTAACAACTGTTGTAGCTTTGTTTGCCTTCGATAAGAAATACGCACATATTTTTTTATTTCATAAATCGTTTAAGGAAGTCATTAAAAACCAAAAAAAAAATATTTTGAAGAAAATTACTAGGATAATTTAGCTACAAAAAATGTTTACTTTTCGGTATAATTTATTACAATTTAAAAAGCAGCCATTTGTCCTTAGTGAAAAGTGACGTCAGGGCATCAGCAAAAATCTACATGTTAATGTAAAGCTTAACCCAAAGTCGAACATGTTTGATTTTCTCGGAAACAGTCAGAGGAAGACAAATTGAATTTTTTGGGTTGATAGAGGAATAGTTCAACTAGCTTCGGTGAAAAATTCAGTTATACAGGATGATTCGTTTCGGAGCTATTAAACGTCAAAGTCGAAATTTCCGCGATTTGCGTTGAAATCGGGTACAGGTCGCAAATGCGAATTAAATCGATGTAAGTTTTCGGAGGTTGTAGGGGACCCGGAGCTTCAGAACTCCACTGAAACAGGTGAGGATCAGAAAATGGCAAGTAATTCTTTTGAATTTTTTTAGGTCGAAAAATGCCATTTCCCGACCCCTCTGGTACCTAATAACTCGAAAACACAAGGTCAAATCGAAAAACGGATTCATAACCTTAAAATCTCAAATACTCTTTTTGCAGTACACTTACCTAAACCCAAAATCATTGGAAAATGGAAATATTTGGAAAAAACTGGAAATTTAGATTTTTGACCCAAATTTTTCACGGTTTATAATTTTTTGTGGGGTCAAAATGGTTCAAATTAAAATCCCATATAGACATTGCAAAGAGCTCGTCAAAGTATGTGTTATGTATATTTTTTAGTTTCTTCATTCTCTATAGGACGGGAGCAATCGCCGATTAAGTTTCGATTTTTTACTTTTTTTGCCCTCGACATCGGTACATTTGAATCACTCTGTATTTTTTCCTATCTATTTTCCCCAATTTTTCAACAATATCTTATAAATGGATATTCACACTGTAAAATGAGTACCAAATGGGTCATCCAGGAGCGTATTTAAGGAGTAATAATCGGATTTTCTTGATTTTTTCCGACAAATCCTATTTTTAACCGATATTTGTCCACACTATTTACCCTATTTAGTGCTTCTTTTTAGGTTTATTTTAAGAATACCTCCCACTAAGTTAAATCGCTTATTTTTTCGGTAAAGTTATAAATAAATAGGTTTATTTGCATCGGATATATCTAAAATTTGAAAATTTTCAAATTTTCGAAGATTTCCATGAAAATAAAGAATTTCAGTTTACTTGAAATTATTAAGATGATATTATGTCAAAATTTCGCAGAAATGCCAATTTCTTTTTGAAAAATTGAAAGGTTCTTGGACCGATTTCGACTTGAAGTAGGTATACATAAATAAGATTTTAGGAACCTTCTACATTAAGTGCAGGGATATTTCATTGGATGAGTTACGCATTAAATACCATTTTCATTGAGTTTTTGATGACTCTGCAACACTGGCATTCGCCATGTACTCATGATGAGTCATAAGTTCAGTTTTGATGACACAGCCAATGGGATCACGTTTCACAAGTTTCGAAATTCGCGCGAAAATTTCAAGTTTTAAATCCTTTTTATTTTCTTACTAAAGACCAAAATAACTGGTTAACAGCAACCGCCATGAACATTTAATTTATATATAGAGAATATAAAAAAAATATTTCAGATTTATTTGGGCTATATGCATATTCCCTATTATCATATTTGTCTCCGTACATACAAAATAAATTAATCTTAGTGTCGTTCGTCCAGTCTGTCATTTCACTGACAACCTACCGGCTTCAGCTCTAATTTCACGCATAGTGCATACAAGAGTGTAGTTCAGCGAATGCGGATTAAGAGGCCGGCTGTCTTGTAAAAATACTAGCGCCTGCAATATCCCCTTGTGAATGAACTGATGTACCTATAAGCGTAAAGATGGTTGTGACAATTATATCGATGGCTCGAGTGACGTATGGGTAGGCTGGATGAGGGGCAATCATGGCGGAGCTTCAAATTTATTTTAACTTTCTTTCCAAAAACGCATAATTGCGAATTTTTGTTGATATTAGCAAAAAATGCATAGTAAGTGTCTTGGGAGGCAGAAAGAAAAACTAATTGGCTGTTAAAAAGTTTGAACGATTAATAAAACTATCTTAGAAATTAACATTGTTCATAATGTAACAAAAGATACATACAAAGTTGTGGAATTATATAAAAGATGATGACTTAAAACAAATATCTCTTAAAATTAATTATTGTTTAGATTCTGTTTGATCTTCACTAATGAAACTGTTACCTGAAACAAAAAATGTTATAAACTATTCTAAGTTAATATCACAGGGAGGGCAATCCAGTGTTAACGTGTGCTCGTCAAGACGTATACGTTTATTTCCGAAGCTTAACATAGGGGTGCTACAAACCCACAAACGTATACTCATCTACAAAGTGTGTTATAGTCCGGCAAGTGAACATTTTCTCGTACAATGCATTAACTGATTCACGAAACTATTATTATTTATAACATTGTATGTCTAAGTGCGGTAAAATGTCAGTATATAGACTTAAAAGCAAAACGGTCGCCATCTTGCCTTAATAAAAAAAATAATTAAAATTCCCATGAGGAATGCAAAGTGCATTCAAAAAACGTCCCGAAAATACCCGATTTTCATTTCGGAAATAAACGTATGCCTCTAGACGAGTACCCGTTAATCCTGGATTGCCCTCCTGATCTTACTAAGTTGCATAACACACAATTTCAATGAATACAAATTTCGAAAACAACCCAAATTGAATGTAGAAGGGGCATCAGGATTAATAAAATCATAAATGTTAAAATGATCCTCGTAAATATAAAAGTTGGAACAATTTTCGCTTGGGTTTATTGTACAGACAATTTTCCAAGCAGATAATGTGGATGAATATTTAGGAAAAAGATGAACGTTGTTGTTATTGTAATTCAAACTTTTAGCATTTAAAAAATATATGCATTTTTACATGGTGAATACTAGCATGAAAAGTTATTTTTCCAAGGACAGATAAAGCCGCAGATGGACTATACATTTTAAAAATATTTTTAGGTTTAAAGCTATTTGACATAGATATTAAGAAAATAATAATCAAAAAATAGAATTAATTTTCTACATTAAAGAGGATACAAGTTACGGATGTCCAGTAATAAGTTTAGCAAAATCTGGTCTCTGCTCCCCTCATGCCATGTGAAGAGCTAAAATTTAATCAAATAACTTTATCCTTAAAATCCAATTAAGAACCAAAGAACAATTAGAAGTAGCAGCTGAAAAGTTCAACAACATCATACAATAAATAGCCTGGGACAACACAAAGGCGTACACTCAAAAAACAATGGGAAACAACTATCCAATGGAAATAAGAGAACTTGTCAAAGAAAAGAGAAGAGCCAGAAGGAGATGGCAACACACTAGGGATCCATCGGACAAAAATATTCTTAACAACAAAACTCAACAACTTAAACGAGAAATACAAAAACTTAGAGAAGAATCTATAAACAGCTACCTAGAAAATTTATCAGCTGATGAAGACAAGGATTTCTCCTTATGGAAGGCAACGAAAAAACTCAAAAGGCCAATCACCCAAATGCCACCCATCAAATTAAGGGATGGTACTTGGGCAAGAGATAATAAGGAAAAGGCTGAAGCATTTGCAGAACATCTAGCCGAAATTTTTCAGCCAAATGATATCCAGTCCAATGTCAATATGGAAGAGTCTGTGAATATCCAAGAGAATGAAATAGCACTAGTCACTCCTAAAGAAGTAGCGAACGAAATCAAAAACAATTTAAGCGCCAAAAAAGCCCCTGGGTTTGACCTTATAACAGGAGAAATTTTAAAACAACTACCAAAAAAAGGTATAGTTAGGCTGACTTACCTAATTAATGCAGCACTTAGATTAAAACACGTCCCTAGCGTCTGGAAAGTGGCTGAAGTCATTATGCTACCAAAACCAGGCAAACCACCGAATGAAGCCAAATCTTACAGGCCCATACTACTACCAATTATTTCAAAATTATTTGAAAAGCTTTTCTTAAAACGACTTAAGATTATAATAGAGAACAGTAACCTAATCCCAAATCATCAATTTGGCTTTAGATGCAAGCACTCCACGATAGACCAAGTCCATCGAATAACAGACATCATAGAAAGGGCACTAAAAGCTAATCTGCTCAACTATCTTCCTTGACGTAGCTCAAGCTTTTGATAAAGTTTGGCACAAAGGGCTAATTAACAAATTAAACAGAATGTTACCAAAACAATATGTAGAGTTGCTAACCTCCTACATTACAGATAGAGTGTTCAGAATTAAACAGGACGATGAATACTCCAAACTGAAGGAAGTTAAAGCAGGTGTGCCTCAAGGAAGCGTCTTGGGACCCGTCCTTTATTTACTGTACACTTGTGATCTCCCACAAACAGAAAATGTAACTGTGGCTACATTCGCTGATGACACTGCTGTATTAGCAGTAGGAACAGACCTAGATGCAGTAACCAGACAACTCCAACATGCTAGCGACCAGATTTACAATTGGACCACAGACTGGAAGATTAAGCTTAATGAGCAAAAATCTATTTGTGTCAACTTTACCAACAAAAGAATAGGCAATCATCAACCAATTAACATAAATGGTATCATAGTTCCCTATGCAAATACTGCCAAATACCTGGGGATGACCTTAGATGCGAAACTAAGATGGAAGGAACATATCAGAACTAAACGCACTGAACTAGGGCTCAAATATAGACAGTTGTATTGGCTCTTGGGACGAAAATCTAAGCTGTCAATACACTGTAAAATCATGATATACAACCAGATTTTAAAACCAGTCTGGGTTTATGGCATCCAGTTATGGGGCTGTGCCAAGGAGAGCCACATCAAACGCATCCAAACCTTCCAAAATAAAGTATTACGGAACATAGTTAGTGCACCGTGGTACATACGAAATAGTGACCTACATCGCGATCTTGGTATCCCGTATGTCGCTAGTGAAATTAGAAGATTTGCCATCAAGCACGAGTCTCGACTCCATCAGCACGTTAACGTCGAAGCCATTAGGCTTCTTGACAACCAGGACCTAGTTAGAAGGCTGAAGAGGACCAAGCCCTTTGAACTAGTATAGACTTTTGAAAACATAATAAAGTGCGCAAGTGTGTGAGTGCTAAGTGCCATGGCCATGAGTCACAACAGATAAACCTTTAGGACTCCATTGGGTGAACTTTAGTATATAAGGATTTTAGTTTTTAAGAATTTAGAGAAAAATTAATGGTTGGTCTTGCAGACCAGTTTTAATAACAGTAAACGCCGCAGGCTTTATCAATAAAAAAAAAAAAAAACTTTTAGTTTTAATAATCTAAGTAACGGAAATGTAAACCTTACATTAAGAAAAAATTAATTAAAATAAATCTACTCCCATATCTACTTCAACAATTTTAGTCCGAAACTAACTTTAACTGTTCCCTGAATAAAATAAGTAAGTTTTCAACGACATCTACCATTTACATTAATATGCAAAAGCAAGTTTAGAGTTTCTACAAAATATGCAGTGGGATGAATTATAATTAACTAGAACCTTGTAAAATAAAACCACAACCTGGTAAAGTTGAGATTATAGATGAAAGTGTGACTGTTTGGAAAAACATGCAGGTCTACAATAATATTACGAATACCCTTAGCAACATTCCATCGAATTAGTTTTGGACATCCCTTAAATTATTGCCTTTTCGAATTATTGTAAGGTCAATGACAAAGATTAATAGTTTTGTCTTGATGTGGTTGAAAAGGGGAAGATAAAGAATTTGTTGCGTTATTTGTGCTTGATGATAAATAATTCATTATATACTTACCTGAAATATAAAATAATCATAAACTAGTTAATGCCTGTATTATTGGAAAACATAGAAATTGTCGACAGGACCTTCTCAAACGACAGCCATAAGTCTAAATGAACCGAAAATTTTCATGTAACTCTAACCGAAACGTTTGGAGCAATTTAAAACGTATTATACACTATTGACCTTTCTCGTAGTTTAGAAAGGCATAGCTTATTTACACCTGGTCTGAGTAGTAGGTAGTGGTTAAATGATTGGAATTTTCAATAACCTGACAGGATAAAAAATGACAACAATGACCATCTGTATCTAGTCTTGCTGCACCATGTGACCACTCTCATTCGTGTTGTACATACGCCAATTAAAAGCTAGGCCTCTGGTATAGTCGGTACGCCTCGCTTCGCACCTTGTGTCCTTGGACTTGGATCGGAATGTCGACGAGGCGGAGCGACGCTTTGAGAGAACACCGACTACACTCTCGTGTCACGGTGCCTCCTATGGTCTCGCCGTTAGTAAAGAGATAGCATCAGAGAAAAACTAAGATTATCTTAGTAAAAAATAAAAGCTTGATACCTATCGAGTGGTAAGTAAATAGAAATCATCGATTATTATTTCAATTATTGTAATTTGAAATATCTTGACTATGATGGGTAATCTGAATGCAATGCAGTATAGGGAACATAATTCTAATTATAATTTGATTATATTATTAGGTTATAAAATAATTTGTAATGTAATAATCCGACAAAGGCGATTCTGCCTAGCGCTAGTCATCGTACGTGCTGCTAGAGTGGTGTTTCAGCGAAATAGTAGCAAACAAGCTAAAACGCTGATCATTGCCCGAGTTGGTAATATCTAGTCGGGATTGTAGTATTTATTCCAGAAGTGAAGAAATGGTTGTTGATCGAGTAAGCGATTGGTAAATCAGCATGATCGAACAGAAATTGCGTTTTCGGTGGCACGCCATTTCTTTTATTTGTGTGTTTTATAGTATTTACATAATATTAACAGTCCCTTTTGTCAAAGTACATCAAATGTTTAATACAAACTTTACAAAATATTTTAGGATCATATAATAAATCGGGAAATTCGCCGATACACTTTATTCACTTTCTCAGCCAATTGTGGTTTTTTAGCCTTTCGCACGTTCGACATACTTATTGATTATATATTTATAACAACACGCATAAAAACCTGTTTTTGTCGTGCCGCGCGCCTAAGGGCGCTTTAGATTATGCTGAATTCAGGGTCTAAATTTAGCAGTGGCCTTTAGTCTTTAGTGCCGCGCTCTTTACAGTATGCTAAGTAGTTACTCTAACTCTGTGTAAGCGAGAACGCCGAAACAAGTGTAACGGGACTAACGGCACCCTCAAAACATTAAAAAGTAGGCCTTGCCACGGCCATGATGTTGTCGAACTCAATTTTAATTAATAAAAATTCGGTGAAGTGCAAGCTGTATTTGCATAGTTATTGGTGTTCCGTCCGCCATCAGCCCCCCAGTTAACCTGAGCAAACCCGATCTCCGCCCATCTGCCGTGCTATCCGCCGCCGATGGCACCAACGCCGTATACGCGGAGCTGAGAGGGGAGGATTTCGACTGAGCCAAAGTAAAAATTTTGAAAAGCATATAAGGACAGAAGTTAGTCCTTACAGAAATTCCTTAAGAAATATTTTTTGTGGAAAAATTTTTCTCTAAAATCAATGGTTCAGCAGTTATAAGGAAATAAACAATTAAATTGTTTATAACAATTGATCGGCCTAGAATTTTTCAATCGTGATAATTTTGGCTTAATCTACGCCTAATTCTCAATGTTTGTGATTTCTTGCAGATTTTTGTGAGCTATCCTTTTGGCGATGAGGGAGGGGGACAGCAATTTTTAGCGTTTTTCCCAAAAATGTTCAAATAATGCGTAAAAAAATACATCGTATATATTGTTGAATTCGTGCTTCAATAAGCTTTCATTTAACACCCTACACAATGTCATTGCATTTTTTTTCATTTGCCAATTCATCCCCTGAATTAACCCACAGAATCAAAATTCCACTTTTTATACTTCGCGTCTATAATTGGGCTACCACACTCTATCTTTGTGCTAAATTTCAAACCTTCATGTCGAATAGTTTTAGATAAAATCGCCTGTGATAGACGGACGAACGGACAGCGAAGTAATTCTATAAGTATTTTGCTAATTTTAGCACGAAACGCTAAAAAGGGTCGTAGAAAATGCTGAGTAAAAGAATATTTACTGTTGAGGAAAAAGTTATCAAACATGAACATTTTGATTCTATTAGAGCCAGCCAATGCTAACTAATTAAGATTGGGATGTACACAATTTGAAGAATTACAGGCTTTGGTAACAGCATTCATGAAAAAAGCAAGATACAGTACCTAAAGAAAGTGTCAGTGCAAAAGAACGATTAGTTGTTATTTTGCGATTCCTAGGACAGAACATGCATATCGATAGTTGAAAGGCAAAACGGCTTAAGCGACACATTTCGTGAAATTGATATTTAAACATCACTAAAGTTAATTTTTTTTCCGCGTCGAATGAGCCCAGTTTTAGCTTCCTACTATGATTTTTTTGTCGCTTGAATCAACCGAAAAATAATGAATTGCAAGCCATTTTTTTTCTACCAAGCGACAAAATAAAGGATAATTTCAAGCGATTGTCATTTAGATTATTTGAGAAAACATTTAAATCTTATTTGCACCAATTTGCTATTCCATTTATTTTTTAATATTGGTTGTTATCCTGTTTTGCTACAAAACAAGTAACACAAGTATTGTCGCTTGAGCCCATTTACCCTGCATGCTTCATATGTGATCGTGGCGTTTAGCTAGTTTTTCCTGGGTAGAAAATGTATTAACTTGTTACTTTTATACAAATTTGTTTAATTTTATTATTCCTACGCTAAAATTATAATAATAATAATCGCACGTCACAAGTAATTGTCAATTCAACATAAAAACAAGCAGCTATATAATTGGTTGAACGAGCATGTTAAAACATTAAACCTATTAGCTTATATTTACTAATCAGGTGGTCAAAACGTTTTACCTAATCATTTATATTTAAAAGTAAGGTGTTTGAAACGTTTAACCTAATCATTTATATTTAAAAGTAAGGTGGTTGAAATGTTTTACCTAATCATTTATATTTAAAACTAAGGTGGTTAAAACGTTTCACCTAATTTCTAACATTTAATGTAAGGTTTGTTAAGACCTTTTACCCAAATGTTTTTTGATCACTAAATTGCTTAAGCGACAGCAACTTTGTTATGAAAGGATTTGTTTTTGTATATTAATAGTCATTACAACAAACACGTCTTAGGTTTTACTCTACTAGTTTTTAAATTAAAAAAATTCGTTTGATAAAAATAAGAGAAATAATTTAGTCCTACTGCGAAATTATTAAACTGTCGCTTATGACCTTTTGCCTTTCAACCATCGATATGCAGATTTGAAGTTCAGCTCGTTAACATCTACACCCTTCTTCCGCAAATTATACCAGAAACCTGATGGGCTATTTATAAATGCCTAAAACATTACCTAACGGTAAGCAAAAAAGACAAGTTCTAAAGAACTTGACATTGTAACCCGATTTCGCTAGAGCGTGCGGCGAGACAGACAAACCTTCACTACTGACCATTTACCATGCTTAACTGAGCCAACTCAAATTGCACCATGCTAAATTGTATGCTAAGTTAGATTTAGAGCGACATAGCCCACACGGTCACTCTAATTAGTGTGCTAACTAGTCTAACTGCAATTACACCACGCTATTTAGAGTCTACCACATTTAGTGCACTAACTGCAGCTTCATGTAAAGGGTGCTAAGCTAAACGAGATTGACTCACAGCATCGTCGCTTGACGTCAACATGTGCTCAGTAGGATCCCGAGCCGGCGGCAGTTATGTGTTGCGGGAACAGTATTCAGCCTTACGTCTTGGCTATGATTATAAAGAATATCATATATTTTCCAAATTAAAACTAAATAACTTAAAAGCATGAATGATTTTTCAATATTATATACAATGCATATATTGAGGATAATACCATATTGGGTAACAATTGTATTAATATTTTTTACAGTACCATAACTACAATTTGAGTCCATCTTGGAACGTTTGACCTAATAACGTATGTTCCTCTCCCTATGTCTTTCGAGCCCACCGATTTTGCATGATTTTACTATGATGCTGACTTATACTGTTCAAATATTCTAAAATATTAATTTTGTTTTACTTGTACACTAATATTGGGCTAAATTAAGAAAATACAAACAAAGCTTATACGAGCCCTAATCAAACATAACCAAAAACAACAACTTTTGTTCTCCTGGTGCACTAGCTGAGTCCTGCCAAGATCGTTGAAAAGAAAATAGAACTATCTCAAATGTAAAATTCATTAAACATATTCTATCAATTTGTGTGTGTGTGTGTAAGTTTCAATGGCTCTGGAAGCTTTCCAACAGGCCAGACTAGTTTGCAAACTGTGGGAACTATCAATTTGTAAACTATGTAAATATTCACAATTCTTATTGTGCATTTTTTTTTATCTACATGAGGATAACATTATACGGTCAGTAAACACTTAGTATATGTTATACAATCAGTATTTGCTTTAAAAGACATTTCTGGTGGAAGGGAATCTTTATAACAACTATTTCCTGCCTCAACAATTATTCTCAATCGTGTAATTGCATTTAACTTGTCACCAGCATTGTTAAGTAAAGAACTTTAAAAAACGATTCCCAATAGGTACTATTCCAATACCCAAAATAGCTCGATACCAAAAACAGGTTAAAAAGTTTTATTTTCTAAGTGCCTATCTAACTTTTTACAAACTTTTATACAACCCATGAGATATATTTTTGCTCATCTCAAAACTTGATTTTCCCTTATAACTTTTTAATTAATTTCTTGAGTATAGTTTGGGACTTATACCGAGTTCGATAGAGCTTAAAAGTAACTCTAAGTTTTCCTCTTTTTCGTTGTAAATCCCGGATAAATCTGGAGTAAAATTGGGATAAGTTCAAATCCTGCTTTTCTTATAATGTATTGTAAATGAGCTAACGAGAGTTTTAGATAAATAATGCGCTATCTGTAAAATGTTGATTTTACGTTTCTCTAAACGCGTTCTAGTGTTCGTTATTACCTTACTCAATTTGCAGTATATACAAATGATTTTATTTAATCATTTAATATGTTCATTCGATACCTGTAAGAAGGCCAGTAGAACAAATAGGGGATAATGTCTCACATCGTAAATTGGGTATCTCAGCCACCATAAGGCCTATATGAACATAGTTGCTCTAGTAGACTGAAGCAGTTCATTTAATACAGTTAACATAGGTAAAGAGGACATTTTCTTTAGATATTACCAGTGATGTGAAATGACGGTCATTTATCATTCGTGACAAATGACCGTCATGTGACGGTCATATGACGGTCATATAGGTCATTTATAAAAAATACCCTTAATTTAAATTAGTCATAAAACTAAAAGTTTAAAAAATACTTTGTAGTTAAAAAAGAATATTCTTACAAAATTTAAAAAAGAATAGCATGTCCTTAAGTTTCATCATGTTCTTCGGCGTCATGTATAAATTCGTCACTTATTTCGTTTTTGTCTCATTGTAGAATTAAGCCAGGAATATTCTAGAACGGACGATGTCTTCATTTCTATGACGCTCGTGACTTTTTGTTGCTTAATTTTTACTCTTGCGTCGAAACATGAAATTTAAGGTTAGGTTAAACGACCTGATGGTCATTTATTAGTGTGACGTGACGGTCATGACTTCAAGACCGCACAAAATGATGCGGTCATATGACCGACTCACATCACTGGATATTACTGGTGCCCTGCACTGTGCTATATATTTAATCAATGAATATTTGCAATAAAAGTGTAACTGCAAAAATTGCCCTGCGATTAAAATAATTAAATTGGCACCAACTATCGATCTATAAAAGAATCCACAAAAATCTCCAAGCTCGACTTTAACAGGGGTTTTCCTCATTACAGGTAGAGAGGAAGCTTATTACACAAGCAGATCACTCGGTCTTCAGGAATGGTCGAAAAATGGACGAAACGATGATGTGGAAGCCGGTGTGGAAAACGTGAACATACAGAAGTCGTAAAGACTTCGAACTATAGTTGTGTATTAATTGCAGGCACTAAGCAATTTGGTTTAAAGCAGCGACAACTTGGGTAGAATACATTGATCGGCAAGAAGGCAGATTGATAAAATATTGGCAGCTAGCACATGCAGCGTTAAATTAAAACTTGTTTTGGCGCTGTCGGAACAATCTCTGCAGATCTAAAGTTCGGCACCGGGCACTCTATATTAAGGTGGGCCGAAAAAGGCGACACATTTTTTTATTGGAAATCTCAGTTGGCCTAGTAAAAAAAAAAGTTGGAAGAAGGATAGACAACTAACCTGATTTTTTTTTCAAAATTTTAAAAAATGTTTTAGCCGGGCCCCAGGGGTGGTGAAAATACTTTTTTTAATGTGAAATTTTGGATCTGGCATAGCAAAAAGTGAAAAGGTTCAGTTACTTATGACTCACAAAAAATTTTAATCTTTAGCCGCACCCCTGGTGACTTAACCCTTTCACTGCGCGGTGATCGAACAAAGCGGCCCGTCAAATTGGCAATTTTTTCGCCGCTTGCGAATATATTCGTCTAAAGCAGTGTGATCCATTTTAGTGCGTGTGTAAGTATGGTACATTTTGAAATTTGACGGTTTTAGCCTGTCATATGAAAAATGGATTATTTCTGAATCACAATGGTCGAAAAAAAATATTGGAAAAATATCTTATAGCCAGATTCTCCAATGCTAGTCCGGTCTAATTTGACAATCAAAAGTTTTAAACTGACAAGTCTAAGAATAAGACAACTAGGTTTTATTCTATGAACTTATTTCGGAGCTTTTTCGCAAATTTATCAGGAAAAGGACAATTTTAGTACGTACTTTCAACAATAATAGAACTAAGTTCATTACAGCAACTCGTTCCAAGATGAAAATCATTTGGAAACCAAGTAAATCGCTGAAATATCACAATAATTCATAAGATTTTAATGACAAGGACAGGACAAAAACATGTCAAAACATCACTGATCATCTATAAGATCTTAATTTAAACCAGTACTAAATCTTAGACTTTCTTAGTGAATCTGGACGTTAATGTTTAGCTGCTTCCCGGCTCTGACAAAATAAGAGGGTACTTCAATAAATGTAAAGCCGCCCCTGAATCATGTTGCTGCCCCCCCCCCCCCTGGGGCGCGACTAAAGCATTTCTTTTTTAAATTTTGAAAAAAAAATAGCTTAGTTTTCTACCTTCCTTACAACTTTTTTCTGCTGTGGCAACGGAGATTTCGAAAAAATATTTTTTTTTGCCTTTTTCGGCCCACCCTGCTCTATATTAGCTTTGTTTGATTTCCTAGTATTTGCGGTTTAGAACTGTACTGATCATACACATTAGCCTATTCCTGTTCGGGCTTGTTTGACCCCCTTTGGAATTAATTCCAAAGTTCATTCAATTCGTCATCAAGTTCAAGTTCCTCTTTAGGCGATGCAGAGAGCGTTCGAGTTTTTTATTCTGCTGAACGAGTTTTAAGAAACTGCAGAATTTGCATTTAACGTGTAGGTACATGGTTCTGTACGATCCTAGAATGAGTCTGAAACAATCCTATTTCCAGAACTTGAACAAACCTATTGGGTTCCAGGTCACTGTATAAATTTAGATAATAAGGCTAGAGAAAGCGTTAAAACGGAAGTCGGCCTTGAGAAGAATGCTGTGGCTAGACCACTGGAACTAATTAGAGATGAAATTAACCAAAATACCATTCAACTTGCTTCAAGTAGATAAACAGAACTGGCAATCTGTAGTATCTAAGCAACTGCGGGCTTTGTACAAATAAAATAAAATGTTGCTAAAATATAGTCAAAAAGACTTGAGTGGCACTGTGGTAGGCTATTGTTTGTTTGGTAGTTACGCAGAATGTATAAAAAATATCAGCGAACGATTTCGGCAACACCTGAGTTGCAAAAATCATTATCAAGCTTTCTGATGCAGGTTGATTTCAAGACAAATGTAGTACCATAGAACTTTTTACGTCAGTGTGAGATTAACAGCCAATTTAGCTGAAAATCTGCCTGCCTAACCTAACCTAATATAATATTTAATATTTTAAAATACCATAAAATGTTTGTTTGTTATTTTATTGTATCGTATTGTATGCACATGTACAGAATAAAGATAACTATAGCGATATGCCCATGGATTTATTATTAAGAAGGATTAGATGTCCGTATACTGTGAGCGTATCGAACGTGAAGCCTTATAGTTGTTATTTGTTATGAAAATATTGACCGTAGTGGTAGAGTTTACGAACTTTAAGGAAATACGTAATTGAATCAAGAATGGTAATAGAAAGAGATAAAATAGCATTGGAGTGTTGGAGCTCAGAAGTGTTGCAGTCTCTGCTGGTTGTTTAGGAAAACGGCTGAACCTCGGTCTGAACACTCGGTTACACGTACGTCTTTGTCTAATGAACCAGAAAAGAAAAAGTGCGACTTATAGATTTATAGATGACTCTAGAGCTGTAAGAGCGACTTTAAATAAACACCTTTAGAAATAACATAACCTATAAATAATAAAACCTTTTTAACTTAAATTTCTTATTATTTAGCAGAAAATAAAATATATTAGGGTTTTTATTACTTTCAGTAAATCTTGTGATGCTTCTAACGTATTGTTTGTACAAAAATACAAGGTAAAATAATGTTAAATCATCCCATATCCAGTCCTAATAAATCCATGGATATGCCAAAACCAGGGTTTTAAAGTCTTTTTATTTTCTATATTTAA
This sequence comes from Philopedon plagiatum, assembly GCA_963971165.1. Classification (NCBI taxonomy): domain Eukaryota; kingdom Metazoa; phylum Arthropoda; class Insecta; order Coleoptera; family Curculionidae; genus Philopedon; species Philopedon plagiatum. Next base: position 38,394,839 of record OZ020191.1, on the reverse strand, counting down.
AATATTAGAAAGCTAACAGTCTAGTTTTGTTGAGATAATTCAACCTGTATTTGTTCCATCCTATCTTTAACATTTCTTTAATTGTAACTTTTTCAGTTCTGAAATATGTAAAATTCTAGTTCTTCGAAATACCTACCGTTTCTAAATGTGAAGCGTTTTGAAATAATATTGTTAAGTTACAAACTTTTAAATCAGCTGCTTTGGAAAAGTAGTGTAGTCTCTAAGATGGTAAAAATAATATTTTATGTGAAGGTTCTGAAATTTTGTTAATCGATACAAAAATTCCGTAATGTGTCATTTCTAGTCTATCTATTTTAAATCATTCTATCCTGATAAAAGGTTTAGACATAAAAAATATGTCAAAACAAAATCTATTAAATTTCAATTCTAGATGCCAATAAAAAGCAAAAATAATACAATGCCAATAAGTATATAAGCGGCTCTGATTTACCAACATTAGGTATTTTCTAACAGTTTTTATATGATCCCCAGCGTGACAAAACATAATGAAAAGCTGTCCGCCCATCAGATTATAAATTTTTCTCAATCGGACATGGGCAACGTTGCCACATAAATATGTACCAGCAATCAGATAGCAATGCCCCTGCTGTGCAATCCGTCAGGGTGAGATTAATCTACTACGTAGTGGAAATCTGCTCAGGAGCGTAACGTTAAAATGGTATAAAAAAGCTTTAAAACTAATGAAAATGAAAAAAGCGGTGTTACTGGTTGTGCCAACATGAGCCTTACTTAAGTAAAAGATTACAAAATTTTAAAGCACTTTCAGTAAATTTTAATTTGATAGTATTTTATGAAAAAAAAAATGATTTTCGGTTCTTACTGACTTTTCTGGGAATAAAGAAATCCAAAAGTACTATTGTAAAATGCTAAAGGTATGAATTTAAATAATATACTGAATTTTTGCATGTGGCAACAATGTATTAACAAAATTGTTGTCAACGACCATTCTGGCAAATATAAATCAAAAGTTTTCATTAGTTTGTTATTTGTTCGTGAGATACCCGCTTTTGTTGCGTCATCTGTGGCACTTTTAATTTATGTTTAACAATGTTTTATTAAAACCCCCATGTGCACCGCAATGTTTAAACCTGGTTTAGATTAATCCTCATTTAGGAAGTTTACTTTCTTGTTAGACGAAGGCATTGAGAAAACAATCTAAAAGTGGATTACGCTAAGCCAAGTAAGTAGTGTGATGGACGGATGAGAGGTACTAGTTTTACATATACCTGCTTATATGTTTAACACGTACCATGCTTTAAATAAAATACACGTGACACCGATTACAGGCTAGTTTCTGGACATAAAAGAAATGTTAAGGTTTCAGTGCCAAAATCTGAGGAGACCAAGCAAGAATTGTGCCAAGCCAGACATTATCGTTCAGACCCGTTATTAACGTAACTGTCTGTGTAAATGTGGTTTTAGTACATCGTCCGAGCCATGCCGATATTGCCCATTAGCGACCAATTATATTAATATCTAAGGTTACTTTGCTAAGATGTGCTCAGGTTTGTGGTTTCCAACTTATCAAACATATAAGTTTAAATATAACAGGGAATGCCATATGTAACTGACTGATTTGAATTATCCGCCATTCGAAAACTGTTATGTTAAGAATGCTAAAATTTTGAAGTTGTGTTCGCGGGGCAATCCAATTTAGGCCCGTTACACGGTTCAGCAACGCGTGTATATTGTGAAAAGTCTCTATGCAAATAACTCATCACTGGTAGACACTTTACGAAAATTAGCACAATAATTCCGTCGCTACAATGTGTAAAGTGTTAACTGTATTCGTAATCTGATTAGAAAATTTTAAGAATCTGGGCTTGTCACAGATGCTCCAAAGCCAAGTCGTGCGCGAAGTGCTCGTACATCTGAGAATATTGCCAGAGTACAAGAAAGTGTTCACGACAATCCACGAACCTCTACTCGGCGTCGTTCCCAGGAATTCGGCATGCGTCCCACTTCTATGCAGAATTTTGAAACTAGTCTTGCATGTAAAACCATACAAGATTCAGCTAGTGCATGAATCAAAACCCTTAGACCATCAAAAACGTCGGGAGCACAGTAATCCCATATCAGAACTCCATGCTCGGCATGACAATTTTCTTCAAAAATTGGTAATGAGTGATGAAGCACATTTCGACTTATCTGGATTAGTCAATAAGCAAAACTGCCGTATATGGGGTACTGAAGATCCTCGCGTGATCCATTAACGATCATTACATCCGACGCCGCTGGCGCTGTTGTTCCACAACTTAGAAAACATCTGGTTTCAACGGGATGGGGTTACGTGTCGTACCGCCGGAGCAGTGATGGCTATACCGGGACACCTATTTCCAGGATGTTTAATCTCGCAATTCGGTGACTTCGCGTGGCCTAGATTACCCGACTTGATTGCCCCCGAGATTTTCTATAGGGTGATTTAAAGGACAAGGTATAGTAACCAATCCACCACACCTGAGGAGCTGAAGCAAAGTATATCGCAAGCCATCCCAGAAATTCCCAAGAAATCTTTCATAACGTATCGGAAAATGATATTGAAAGGGCACGCGTCTGTAGAGCTTCGAGAGGAGGACATTTAGAAGATATTGTGATCCATGCATAATTGTAAAATTGTTAAGTACAAATTTAGTAATGTGTCAAATAGTGTCAAAAAATATTTAAAGTCAAAGTCAAAGTCAAAAATACTTTATAATAAAAAGAACAAAATTCTCGTTTACAAAGAAGACTTTGTAAAACTGTAAATTGATTGATTGAATTGATTCTGTAAAACTAAAGAAAATATTTTAAAAAAATTGCCATTATGTTACTTAAATATGGCAAAGATCAATACATGTATATTTAAAACACAAACAATAATAAAAAGTTAAGTACAAAATTTTAAAAATTAAATTTCTTATAAAACATACAATAACAATAATAGTAAATTAAACATCACATTAATATATTAAAATTTATAAGTCAACTACTAGCAATAAAATATATAAGACAAACTAAAACTAACAAACAAAAACAAAAATATCACAGAACATCAATATAAAATTCGTCCAAACTATAATAAGCTTTACCAGTCAATATTTCCGACTCTTCCTTTTAAATATTCATCGTAGGACAAGTTTTCAGTTAACTTGGTAGGTGATTGCATATTTTCAAGCTCTCATATATAATGGATTTTTTGGTTAATGTTAAGGATCAATCAATCAGGTACATATGGCCCTCTCTGTATAAGAGTATTATTAATATTGCCACTAACTGCGTTATCTTTTCCTGTAAAACAGAACGAAAAAGATCCTGAAAAAACTTAACCGAACCTCAGCAACCCTGTACCGCAACGCTGGCATTTCTTCTCACCCTGCGGGCTTTGTCCGTAAAATAAACATTATCCAGTCGCTTTTGAAAAATATTGTTAAAGACGGGCCAAAGATGTTTTAATTAAAAAGACAATATTTTTAATATTATTAACGTTAACTGGCAATCTCATTACTGCCCCGGAAAATAAAGCTAAAGGCCAGGAAAAATGACCTCTGAGGTCAAGGTCCAGCAAATGTCGCCAATGTCCAATTTACATCTTCCTCCGTTGCATATATTTATATACATTATAGATCAGAAATTCCTTAACTTGAGATTGTCTCGTCTTTAGCTGGGTGTCGCGTTTTCTTTTTCTTCCGTAAGATTTTCTTTGCCTTTGTTTTCTTAGCGTGCCTTGTTCTGAAAAACTAAAGTAATGGCAGCAACAGTGAGTTTTTAAATCTTAAATCTAAAGGATATTTGGTTAGAGGTTACTCCCCAAATTCACTACAATGATACAATAAAATCAATAAAAAAATTCTTAATAAATATAACATTACAATTACAACCAAAATGGCAAAAGTAATGTATTCTAACTTCATGTATAAACCTCTAAGCTACGCCCATGAATTTTCCACCTTACCTATACGGATACTATAAATTTTCCTGAAACTAATCTGTCCTTCTATTAATACGAGCCTGCTCCTGGATACATACATAATAACTTCCTTAATTGGACTGGTACTTATCTTGCTTAATCCAGAATTCCGGACAATACCTTATCGAGATCTTCTTGTCTTTAGTTTGGTGTCGCGTAGTGTTTTGTCTTCCGTAATAGTTCCTGTTTCTTTATTTCGTTCTTGTAAGCTTTTTGCAGTAAAAGGCGCATATAGGAAGCTTAGTAAAGTAATAAAGAAAATTAACTTTCTAGGAGGTGCAGAAGGGCTTTAGCTTGCTAAAACAAATTATGTTTTCTAGAAACTTAATTACATATATACGCAAATTAGAATGTCCCTACCATTTATAAATTTGTTCTTGAACTTGAGGTTCTAGCGGGAGTTTTTGTAACAAAGGAATAATTTTTTTAACACAATTTGCATTTATTTCACGGCCAATATTGTGGAACTATTTTCTGAATATTTCAACTTCCTTGTTCAAGAACGAAGTTTAATGATTAAGAAATTATCAAACTTAGAAGGAAATTCTGCATTTTCCGAAAATGATCCATACAATATGTACTTTACTTTCTGTAGCAGCAACAAATGTTACTCAATATATTAAAAATATTTTGAACGTTTTAATTAGATAGAATAGCATATTCGAAATTATATTTTACAGGCTGGAATTTTTTTATAGACATACTTCTATTTTATAGGTTTTCATACATCAATGGTTTCTTTGCAAAAGGACCCAAAATTGTATAAACTATTGAGATTTCGCACTAAAAAAACCCTGGATAAAAAAATCCAAGTAATAATTATGTCTTTAATTTATATGCTCCCTAACTTGAACGGAAAGTTTTGATGAGTTGTGAGATAAATAGTTGAGAATTTTAATTAATAAAATAATTAATTATTTCGTTGAAATTCGGTTATATTTTATTCAAGTACTAATTAACTTTAGTTAAGTTTTATATATATTTACAGTAATGATTTTACTGGTTGTATAACCAATTTAACTAATTTAGATGGGGTGAGATTGTAAAGTTTCTATAGAGAGCCTGAAAACTTTTCCCAGGGCATTCCAGGGCTAACTAGACAATCTTTTGTTCTTCGGCATTGCCAGGTTTCTTTTGTTGAAGGTTCCAAAGCCAGTGCGATTCCTGTTATGGTTATATCATTTTCTCAGGACAGTAAAACCAGCGACCTTGGAGGTTAGGTCTCGGGCAACGTAAGCATTTCCAGTTTTTTTGTCCTCTGCAGAGTGATTTCCAGTAGTGGTTAGTAGTAAAGGTAGTTGATTGGCTGTAGTTGCTGGAGGTCGACGGAACCTGAATCTCAATTGATGATTTGTGAGGGTGCGTTGGTATGGATAGGTAATCCGGAATTGATGGAACACTTTTTATACTGGATTTTTAGGGCAGCTAATTGTCTTGTTCGACTGAAGGGCTGCTACTACTCCTGTTAGTCATGAAAGTTTTGTAGTTGATTATGTAAACAAATTTGGTGACAGCAAAGAGAGAGTAAATTTTGTATACCAATATAGGTAATTGATGACGAACTATTTATTCATTTAAAATATTGCAAGCTACACAGACCGGTAATATGTGATTTACAAAAATATATCACAAGGTGAGTGAGTACCTATACAGGAAGAAAAAATGACGGAATTTGCTGCAAGCTTTCAGGGAGCTTACATTTGTGGATTAAAGTTTATATTTTAGCCTTTAGCGAGTTTGCTGCAAGTTTCCTGCAAAATCTTATCTGCTCGTTAACAATGCTTCAAATATAAGTTTACTCTTGCATAGTTACTGAGATCTTGTAGCAAAGTACCACCATTTAACAGTCAATTTGCAATATGGTCCACCAACAACCAATGTGCGCTTGCTCGGAATGGACGTTGTTGTTAAATTGCCAGATCAGAAAATAAGGGAAGTTTTTAAATTCGGAATAATTCCATCAATGTGTTGTCCCCTTTTCTAATACATTCATAAGGAAAATGACAAAACACAACTGATGCCGTCGAATGTATAATGCGCTAAATTTAAAAACTCCCATAACATTTCTGCCAGCTCACATTACGAGGTATAAAGATTATCTTAATTCTGCATTAGACCGTTCACCTTTATTCGGCCACTTTCATCTACATTCCCTGGGAAATCCACATGAATTCAGATTGTTCTAGTCTCCAAGCCTCTTTAATTGAATTAGCCCGAGAAAACTATATTATTATTATTAGTGTATTCGGGCACAATCCTGAAAGTCTGTTACAAGCGGCAATATGCATTGACAATAAAACCATTCTCTTCTTTATCGTCCACCAAAGAATTTAAAATTGTGCTACCGAGAATAATTTTCACTCCATTATCTTTGAAATAGAACATATTAGATGTTAAAAAGGTATTAATGAATTTTAGAATATTAATATTGATGTAAAAAATATATTTAGTAGAGCGCATATAAACTGCTATCACAGATCTCTTTAATTTCTGTTATTGGTGAGAGTTTATTTACGACGTAGTATGTTATAGAAATGTATATGTTTTTTTTACTTCTAGATAAAAATTATTTCATTTTTATTTAAAAACTTATGATTTTAGTTTTTTAAGTAAGGCATATTTCACTTGAATTTATATAATATTAGTTATAAAAACAAAGGTACTATTTAAATAGTGTCAGAAACCTTAAAATGTTAACTACCTACTAATTATAAATGGCAAACTTAATGCAAATTATAACAAGATACTTAGCTTTTAAAACTTTTCTGCATATTATCTTATGCAAACAAGATTCTCATTACGAGTAGAGAAGTATAATAAAAACAAAACTTACATTGACTTGAAAATTTTATGCAAAATTATACATGTTATTTAATAAAAACAAACTTTCTGACAACATATTATGGCTTGTTTTGTAAAGTATTGTCTGCCCAAGATATCTGTAATCGGCAGAAGAATTTTAATAATGTCACAACGTTACCAATTTGTTTGTCAACCAGTTTCGAAAAACTGTATAATTTTTCGTTAATAAACTTAAATTTTTTTACCACATCTAGTTTACAAACAAATTGGCAACGTTGTTTTAGCCTTCCCTTGCATTACTTATATTCTTTGCCGGTTGCAGATATATTGGGCAAACAACAACCTTGCAATAATTCGCAAAATTTTATTTGCAGCAAAGTTCTGCTACTTTCCTTGCTCGGTGGGTACGTGCTTTGAGAACAAATTTTTCTACTTTTACAGATGTCCTAGAGGTGTTTAAGACCCCACATCACATTCAAGACTATTATTATTTCTCTCATAGTTTCGATTTAAAATACAAATTAAAAATTCATACACCTCAACATACACCTATCGTGATGACAGTGTTTTAAATTACTGTAAGACGTGTTAGTCAGTCATAACAAATTGCTATTCGACCAATAAAGCAACTCAAAGAGGGTAACGTAGACCCATGAGCTGCGGGGTGTTAATTTTAATCAAATATAATTCCGTAGAGTTTAGATGACTGAGATACTTGAATAGTTTACTATTTAATTATTAACATTTTGATTAACGGTATTTAATCTAAACAATGAAGATTATTTCGGTTAAATAAATAATTATTGTACCTTGTCTTAGTCGTGGTAATTATTTTCATGCTTGCATGATTTTAACACAAATATTATACAGTCAAATTATTTTAATTTAGAAAAATATTATGTTTTAACGAAACAAATTTTAGTTAAACTAAATCTTATTTATTTATTGCCAATAAACAGTTGGAAAGTAAGCTAGTGTATTTGAAGAAACAATTTTATCAGCACAGATATTATGTCCTGTCGGGATGTACACACTTACGGAGTTAATCGCTTAATTTAATAAGTTACCCATAAATTTGATTTTAGAAGTCTTGTCTGCATATAAAGGATGTGACGTACGTAATGTGTTGCGATATTTTATAATAGATTAAGAGCCAGCGACCGCCAGACATACATTATAGTATCAAGCCTAAGATTTTTTCTGTAGGAGTACACTATAGTAGGTAAGAACGCTCGGATGCTATAAAACTTGAGTTAGGGAGGCTTTGGCAGGCAACAGGTATATAAAAATGTAAGAGAAAAACGTTAAATTAACAAATCTGATTTTTAATATGTTCAACAGTACTATAAACGCATATTAACAATTGCCAGACGCTTTTCACGGGTCAAAACTGCCGCTAGACGCTTTTAAGCTGTATAATAATCGTGGCATTATTTACGTTATAGTATCAAATTTGAATTTTATATATGATACCCGGGCGACTATTTAACGATATTATCCGAGCAGCCAGACCCAGTCTTTTTACAAAAAACACAATTTAATTCTTGTGGCGTGAATATTTTACTAATTTTTTAAATCTTCAAATATATTAACTTTAATTTCACACAACTGCGTCACTATTTTTTTTTATCTAAGACATCCCACGTAGACTTCAAGCCTAAGAACTAACGTACCGTGGGCATCTCGATAGAAGAGAAATGTAGTCTATTGACACGGGATTTGAAGGATTGGAGGTTGGGACGGGAAGGGAAAGCATCTGCAGGCTATGAATGAGCGAAAGAAGTGGTCTGTTCTAGACTGTTGTAGCTTGATAGTAAAAGGATGCATACGTAATGCGCCTCTAGTTGTTCTGTTAGGAACAGTCAATGGGGGAATAATACCGGCTAGTTCTGGCCAAGAAAGAACATAATATGTATAGGTATCAATACAAAGTAAATTGGATAAAAGGAGACAAGATTTTTGACATTTGAAATGCCAGTGCAGCCGACTGCAGCCAGTGCTGCATTGGATGCGTAAATACATATGAAAATGTTTGGTTTCCACAAGTGTTTTACCAACTAAGGCGATAAATTTATATTATTATGCTGACTTTAAAGGTAGGTACACCAAAAATAGAAGTTTTTAGTGTTTCGTGTTAAAATTAGCAAAACGGAACACTCATGAAACACTTCGGTGTCCGTCCGTACGTCCGTCTGTCACAGGCGATTTTCTCTGAAACTATTCGACGTAAATTTGAAATTTAGTACAGAGATAGAGTTTGGCGGCCCAATTAATAAAACCTAAAATAATCAAAATAATAAATATGCCGAAAAACTATACTTGGAATAATTGCATAGATTTATATGCCCTTCGAAATTATTGATGAACTTATATTTATTTATATATAAACATCTGAACGAGCCGCAAAGAGTCGGGGAATCCCCGGTTACCCCCTTGGCCTTGACACAATCGGTAATATTATTTGCTATTTTCTGTTTTATTCTTTAGAATCAGGGGTGTCAGATCTCACGATTTATCGTGAGATTTCAGGATTTTATATCGAATCTCATGATCTCACGATATGAGTAACGAATATTTAACGATTCTTTAAGTATTACTCAACATGAACGATTTCTAGAATTTTAAATTGTCTAAACAATAAATTAAATCAATTAAAAATTGTTGTAAATATAAAACCCCCTGACTCAAGTTTCATTGCATCCAAACGTTCTTACCTACTATAGTGTACACCTAGAGAAACAATCTTAGGCTTGATACTATAACGTATGTCTGGCGGTCGCTGGCCTCTTTTAATTTTTTTAAATCCCCAAAAAATTAAATGTATAAAAAAGGACGAAACCGAAATTATATTTTACCTTGCTCTGCACAATACCATGGAAGAATCCACTATCTCTACCCATTCTTATTCTCAACAACTAAGTCCGATATTGCCATTCAAGGGTTATATCTAACTACTGTGTAACGTATCAGTTATTTTCGAGGGAAAACAGAACTGTGTTTTTACACACACACTCAAGTGCATTTGATGATCTGATATGATCCAAAAATATTTGAGAAATTGTGTTTACAAACATTTCTCAAAGTAAAGTGACATATATAAAATTCCGCAGGGACATATATCGAAAGCCGAAGCTGGCTGCAAACGTCTCGTTAATGTATTGGAGAGACGTTAAACGCAAGATGCATTTTTAACTGCTTTAGAGCTAGGAAAAATACGAGTATTAGGGTACGTTCACACCGTTAAAATAAAAAAAAGATATCTAGCTGGACGAAATAATGAATTTAGATTAAAATTGACATACTAGGTATTTATTTTTAGGCAAATTATTTTACACTTTCAATTCGTAGTAATCCATGAGGTGAGTATTGTTGTTTATTAATTCTTTAGTTAAATATTACAATAAAACTGCAGCATATCATTCATTAGAATTTTAACTTGTCTATTAACTACCATATCAAATTAACATCGATATTGCTATAACAGAGGCAATGAACAAATTCAAAATAAAAACAAATTGGTTAAGTGCAATCTGTACTTGCACAAATAGTGTTCCGTACCATCAGCCCCCCACTTAACCTTAGCAAACCTCCGCCGCCCGATCTCCGCCTAACTCCGCGCTACGCGCCGCCGCCGACACGACGGGACCAACGCCGTATCACATCGCGTATGCGCGAAGCTGAGTGGGGAGCGTTTCGACTGAGCCAAATTAAAAGTTTTGAAAAATGTGTAAAGTTGTTCCTTATATCGCACATACGGCAAAACAACTTATTTATGACGACAAAAGTCAAATTTACAAACTCAATAAAATATTATAATTTTAATTATAAAAAGTTCTTTAGCATCTCTCGTATCTCTAACAGCCAATAGATCAGGTGTCGTAGTACGAAGACGGTTTAAACACGTCCATCAAAGTTTACTCTGCAACCAATTGTTATATACGCATTAGTCGTCTGCCAAATTTAGTGCTAAAACTTTGTCATTGTACAGTTACCGCGAACCGAATCAACAAACTGAACTATGTACATTTTACCGAGTAGTAAGTACTTTAAATTGATATAATAATATTATCATTAGATATTACTAATGAATTCAAGTATAAAATTATTCAATAATGTTAAGAAGTTAATAAAAAAATTTTTATTGATGTTTTAATTTTGTGATAGTTTTTAAAAAAGTTCCACTGAGTTCCGCTGTATATTCATGTACATCCTTTAGTGTATTTCTTAATGTTTTGTTTAAAACTAGTTTTTGTTCCAATAACTGTCAAATTTTAATAAATTATGACGACGAACTTACGGATGATGATGAGGCATCTGATGATGATATCAAAATGGATTCTGATTGATTTTCACTTGAAAAATATTTTAATTTTGAATGTTTTTGCTATTTAGTGTATATTTCCACATAATAAGTATGTCTAAATAAATAGTCGTATATTTATGACATAAATAATAAAACTGGCTAAAAATATCTAGTATTGTTGTTAAAATACACCTTCAAAACATCTAAATTCATCTTTAGCAAGCACTAAATACATTATTTAAATAATTTTATTTCATTGGTATTTTTGTCGTCGTAGATAGGCTGATTTGCCGTGTGTGCATCGTGAGAAATATTATTTTTTCTAAAATCTCTTTCTCTAAACCGAATGGTTCAGCAGTTATAAGGTAATAAATAATTAAATTTTTTATAACAATAACAACGCGCTAGAATTTTTCAATCCTGATGATTTTGGTTCAATCTACAACTAATTCCCAACGTTCGATGATTTTTTCAGATTTTTCTGAGCGATCCTTTTGGTGATAAGGGTGGGGGCAGAAATTTTTGAGCGTTTTTCCCGAAAAATATTTAGTTGTCGTGAATATCTATGACATACTAATTTGGAAAATTTTTATTTCAAAATTTTATGTTGATAATATTATCAAATTTTATTTACCACAGCAGCCTTGATAAATTAAATTATTTTATGACTACAAATCGCATTACCAACTTTTAAAAAGTAAAAAAGCGGTTTCATGAAAAGCCTGTAGCGATACTGAAAACGGTATCGAAACAGCTTTGTTATGAAACCAAAATAGAAAAACAATTTTTTTTAAACGGCCCCAAAAAATCAATCGGCAAACTATAAGTCAGTGCTCCTTGGGGGCCAAAAATTTGAGTCATTTAAGCTATTTCTACCAATACACCTTGAACCAAATCTGCGGTAAAGCCATTCTATTTGTGTTGAAAATAATTTTTTTGGCGAAATTTTAATGTCAAATGTATCCAGCATTCATGGACAGATGTGAAGATATTCATGGACAGATGTGAAGCACCACACGTTCACTTTTGTAAGATATCGTCTTCTCATCATTACTCTAAATCTGGGATTTTCGCGAGACCAGTACCACATGCTGGGATGCTACAATTCCATCAGTATAAAATGTACATTCATCAGAAAACATACTAAATTTATAAAAATTGATATTTCTACTTAATATTTCCACCCATAAACAAAAATCTATGTCTTCCAATATTTATTTAAAGTGGAGTTTGAACGGAAATAATTTATTTCCTTTTAAGACCATCTGTGTGTTTTCCACAACCTCTAGAAGATGTTTAGCACGATTTCTAAGGGGCATCACAGGAGATTTTCTAACAAACTGAAGAACTAAAACTGCTACCGCATCGTTTTCATCATGTTTCCTCTTCTTCTGGAGATTCAAAACCGAACCAATTCTTAGGAACTTTTTTATTGTGTTGTAGATTGTCATTTCAGTTATTGAGATTCCTACAAATTCCTCGATAAATTGTTCCATGATGTGGCGATATGATCCATCCCCATAACACTGGACTATAAAAATCCTTTGTTCAGTAGATAATATTTAGTTGAAAAGTATTTTAAATTAAATAATTGCATTATTTAATAAAGACACTGACCAACATTATCTTGTGTTATTATTATCAAAATAATGTGATAAAACGCGTTACTTTTAATATTTCAATTTTTTAATGAAATCTTGTACTTCGGCTTAGGGTTTAATTCAAAATATATTATTTCATTTTTGTTCTTTTGGTAGAAAATGATAAACAAGTTATATATTTTACTCTTACGCAAAATAACATTTTCGTCTTTTTTATGCCTGCTGCAGGAAAAACTTAAATTTTTCATAACGTGAATCTCATTTATTTTATATATTAAGCAAAAACTTTTATTAGGAGTGACAAGTATCTTGCAAAATTTGGTGACAGTATCTTGCAAAATTTGGTCCATTTGTCCTGTTCTAAATCCCATCCGTGGACATACTGTATTTAAAGTAAATTCTATATTTTATATTGACTTTTTTAACTTTTAACAGCGCTGTACTAGGCTTAGAATTGTTAATTTTTCCTTTTAATCAAAACCTGAAAGCATAAAAAATATGTAAGTTTAATCGAAACAAAAACTGATTGATTAATGAAGAAAAATGTGGATCTTTTAAAGGTATAAGCCATTAATAATACATTAGGTACTGAAATTAGGTTTATTGTCCACATTTTATGATTCTATGGCGCATTAAGATCTGTAAATGAAATATAATAAAGTGAAGAAATTCTGGGGTAGCAATGTGCGGAATGCCAATAAAACTTCATAATTACGTCGACTTTTAATTAATTCCAAGGGTATTTATATATTTTACGCTTGATATTGTTACATTTTTGTTTCACCTTAACAAACCTAAGCATTGCTTATTGCTTAGGTTTTTAAATCCGAACAAGCCTGCCTATTAATATATCATGAACCCAAATAACCGCCAATCACCTGAATAAATCTGAGCAATGCGCAATGAGATGCATTTAACTGACCAACAATGTTATAAATAAAACAAAAAAAAACTCTAGTAGCCGCAGACCAGCCGAAAGAATCAACTAAGTACCAGATGCTAGAAACAAAAATACTGCTATATTTTTTAATTGTTTAATGACTTGTTTTAATATTAGAAGTACTTAATTCTGATAATTTTATTATTATTTGCAACCTAGTTATATCATCATGTAAATCAGACCTAAAATTTACGGATGTTTTATATCGAGCTAGAGCGTACATGCTGTAATGGCGCAAATAAATGTCCATTTTTTCCTGCCAACTGGTCGTGATTAGAATTGCGAAGGAATTTGCAAATACGGCTTAATTTAAGGCGAGATTATGGATCGCCATTAAATTAAGTGATTATGTGATTGGACGAACAATCAATGTCTGTCTCTGGCGCAAAGTGATTTTGACCCTGTTTAAAGCTTGCTCGATAAAACTCCACCGCCACCGTGGGCGTTGAAACCGTCGACGGATTTTAAGATATTTAAATAAGTAATCTTTTTTAGAAGTCTTTTAGAGGAACATAAATCTAATAAACTTTATTAACAGCGAGCGCTTCTGGAAGTGGATCAGCCACGAGTTAATTAAAAACTGAATTTCTTTGAATATACAGGGTGTTATGAAATTTACTGCATATATTTGAATGGGTGACTCCTGGGGTAGTCTACAGACATACCCAATAACTTTTTCCCTCAAATCGCACACTTTTTTATTTTAAAAAATTTCCAAATACCGACCCTTATACGACGCTTCTAAAGAGCTTGACGTCATAGGCTCTAACGTTATTAAGAAAAAATAAATAATTTAGCCTTGGCATTGCGAAACTTATATCGTGACATCTCATTTTTTTATCAGTTAGCGAAAGCCGAAAATAATCCAAAGTATTTTTAATTCCAAAAAGGCATTTCACTAAAAATGTGTCTTTGAATTTAATAGCAATTTTTATTTAATATAGGATAATATGCACCACACACTCGTGAGAAAAAGTTGACATTGTAAGTCGAACAAAACAGGCTACCTTATACCGTTAACACAAAAGAATTATCACTTACCTATTACGTTATTAAGCTTTATTCATACTAGCTCAAACTTTCAGCCATTAAAAAAAGGTTAAAAATCAAAACTCAATTATCAATCTCGATGGTCGCCGAGCCTCTAATTTATTGACATATCCAGTAACGTGATCGCACCAAAGTCATATGATTTACTATCACACTAACTGAGCACAACTACACAGTATTATAAAATTATAACCAATATTCTTTTAGGGGAAACTGGCCTAAAACGGCATACTAGGCTAAAACGGCATACTGACAGTTTTGAGCTTACCGATCAATGTAAGAACCGACAATGTCAGCCTAATTCTGCAAAAGAACATTAACAAAAATCCACAAGCTTGGTAACGTCGCAAATATATTAGTTCCGCTGTAATTGTCGATTGCCCGGCCTGACAATGGTGCTAGTTTTTATTTACCTTAGAGTAATTTATGAATGTATATTTTGTGAATAGTTTTTCGTAAAGATTAATAGGTAAGTCATTAAATACAAACTCCTATAATCATGTTTTGATATTCATAACAATTAAAAACATTGTTTAAAGCTATCCATCAGCTGGATTTGTTCTAATATGTCTATCGGTATAAAATGGCATACACGAGTCTGGGGTAAAATGGCATAGTATGCCGATTTAGACGTTATCAGTATATTTAAACTTTTTTAAGAGCAAACTGTTTTAATAGTCAGTAAAAAACTCCTAAGACAAAAACTTACATTTGTTATGCTTGTGATTAAACATAACTATTGAAGAAGTTTTTATTTTTTTTTTATTTTATGTATGCCATTTTGCCCTGTTTGTATTCAGGATGACATTCTTTTTAATTATAAGAATGCTTTCTTAAGATTTTTTTAAATTATTAGTTAGTTTTAGGGGCTTTTTTGGTTGTTAGCAAAAAAAAACAATTTAAATTAAAATTGTTCAATTTATATATGTTTTTATATAGGTATGCCATTTTGCCCGAAGTAGTAAGGGTAAAATGGTTAATGTTACTTTTTACTAATTTCGTATTTGTGAAAAAAACTTTGTTTAAATTAAAATTCTTTTTTTACCGGTTAAAAGTATTATCATTGTAAATTCTAAAGCTCTTTTAGTCGTCGATTAAAAGTTTTAAATAAAATATATATGACGCCTACAAAAAGTAGTATGCCGTTTTAGGCCAGTCTCCCCTAATACAGGACGAAATTTTGTCAAAAAAATGGTATTCTGTTAAAATACATAATATTATGCCAAGCCCAAGGGTTGTTGTTTTTGTTTTGATCTTTACATTCCGCTACTGTATCTCACTACCTGATTGGTCCACCACCGTGCCACCGACCTTCCTGATTGGTGGCCGAACACGTGCGTCGTACATCAGCTGTTCAGTGTGACGCAAATATTGGACGATTTTGATAGTGATTGGACAAGTACACAATAGTTATTGGAAGGGTACTGACCAACTGAATACAAAGGCGTAAAAAATTGTAGCTAGTACTTCATTTATTTCACTTACGCCCGGTTGTACAAACAATTTAATCACAAATTAAACTAATCAGACACTTGTAATGTGACGGCATTCATGCTAACGTCATTGCTAAAGATTACTCTAAACGTCAATTAAATTTATTACGTGATTAAAAGTTTTGTGCAACCCGCTGTTAATAGTTTGCACATTTAACAACTTAATTAATTTTCTTGTATTAGAATCTTTATAAGTACATCGTTCATCTATTTCTTCATCCATTTCTTCTGCTAAATTGTTTTGAGATTCTGTAGAGACATCGCTATTAGAAGTATCAGCTTATTTATAGCAAAAGTGACACAGGAATATCTCGTCTGGATCTTCTTTATTACAAATTATTTTTTGATGTTTCTTTGGCAAGCAGTGTTTATTAAAATCTTTTTAACAATCGTCGCATTTAAAGCCGTTATATTCTTATATAAGATTTTTACAAACAAAAGAATTATTGTTACCATTGTTTAAATTTTTTTGCGGTTCATCTCGCTTTTTCTTTATTTGTATTTGTTTTTTTTTTCTCTTCGCGCTTCCGTTTTCTTTTTTTCTTTTCAGTTTCTTCTCTTTCTTTTATTTCTCGCTTCTTGTCAACCATTTCTTGAGAATTTGTTCCCGATATAGCACATGGATATCTTCCTACATTTATTTTTCCTTTCCTTTTGTGGCTTTCTGAAACAGTTAAATATTACCCAAACAATGGCGCGTCAGCTTCACGTTTACCACTACATGGTTACAGATTACTTTTTAAAAGATTTCCACTTTCACTTGGGGGCACATCAAAATTTTCATTTGTCCCTATCTGACCTATCTTATCTTGATCCAAAATATCAACTGTTTGGGTTTGAGTAGGAATAGTAGCTGGTTGCAAGAATTGCGGTGGAGCAGACATAGTAATATCTTGAAGTATATTATTTGTTTTTGCTGGATGTTGGGAAGTGCTTCTAGAATGAACGTTTACATTAAAATATTTCCAAATCTTAAAAAAGGATACAAAATCATCATTTTCAATATTGGGAATTTGCTGGCACTTTTACCCAAGATTGGCTCGAGGATTCTTATTCATAAACTTTTGCACACTGGATTTAAGATCGTTTGCTTTTTTGGAAAATCCTTTACGTACAGCTCTTATTATTCATCTACAAATGAAAATAAAATTATCATTACTGATATAACAGATATTTTACATTATAATACGAATGCATTGTACTTAACTAACATGTTTTCTTGTTCTTCACTAAGAACAGGTGAAGGGTCAAAAGAAGTTTTGTGTTCTGGATGTTTAATTTTAAATTCAATAATTGTAGATTTCGGTATTCCGTATTTTCGTTCGGCTGATCGGTATGATTCTGCTTTAATTTGAACACACCGCACAGCTTGTTCCAGTTTTCTTTTATCATAATTTGGGCATTTTAAACTTCTCGAAATAATAAATTATAAAATCATAGTTATTGGACACTATGTGTATAGCTATTGGCAGTGTCGTACTGGACAGGGCGGCAGTTGCTGCCTTGGCCAAACCTCAAATGGTGGGCCAAACCAGAAAATTGTCAATGTTTACGGGACATTGCACTAACAGAATAATATTTATTGAACGTCATAACGTCAACTTTTAGGCAACTTCTTGTTTTATTTTATCGAAAGATACAGCAAAATATCTAGGCATGAATCTAGATGTCAGACTTAGATGGAAATAACACATCAAAAAGAAAAAAGAAGAGCTAAACCACAAATACAGAACATTATATTGGCTTCTCGGCAGAGGCTCTGAACTGTCGATAAAAAATAAAATAATGATATACAATCAAGTACTAAAACCTATACGAGCATATGGAATACAACTCTGGGGGTATGCCAGCGAGAGTAATATCCAAATGATACAAATACTTCAAAATAAAGTACTAAATGGCATTGTCAATGCACCTTGATATATAAGAAAGAGTGATCTACACAGGGCCCTAGGGGTGGAGATGATCGCAGATGTAATCAAAGAATCTGCCAAGAAGCACGAACATAGAGTTCATAACCATGCCAATGCCGAGGCCGTCCAACTCCTGGATCAGACTGGAATAGTGAGGAGACTTAAAAGAACAAAACCCTTTGAGTTAGTGTAAATAGTGCTAGGGTAAAAACAGAGTAAGATTCGCGTTAAGAGCGCTATTGAGACCTATCTAGAATTAAGTGTAATATAGTTTAGAGGCCCCCGTCAATTCACCGTAAGGCAATTCGTCGTATAAGTCAATTAGTTTTGGAGCAAGAAGAAAGACAAAAATAGATCCAGAGCGAACTTAAACAAACTTTACCAAACCTGAAAAGAAAATGTGTAGGCTAGCTTAAGTTTGTTTAGGTTTGCTCAGGATCTTTTTCTGTATATTTCTTATAAACATTTTCTTATTATACGAGAACTTTCAATGTTAATGTTAACAATGACTTACTTATTTACTTATCTCGATAGTCTTCTACCTTACTCGGTGTAGAGGTGATGATTGTTCTCAATTTGTTTCTGTTTTTTTGCCACTTTACTTGCTTACAGGACTGACTCATGTACCATCTTCTTTGTTTCTTTAGTAATTTCTTTTTTGTTAAAAAAAACTTTGTATAGTGATCTGTATATGCCATTGACTTTGCTTATTCTGTTTAATATTTCCTTTTCAATGGTTCCCCGTGCATCTGACTGTGTCCCAATGTATTTTATCTCTTCTATTTTTTATACCCTTCCCTTCTACATATATTTCCATCATCTGTACTTCATGTGCTATAGACATAATTTCTGTTTTCTGGGTGTTTATCTTTAGTCCGAACTGTTTTAGGTTTACTTCCAGTTTTCAATACGTTTTTCTAATTCTCTTTCATTTTTGGCAAATATTAGCATGCCGTCTCCATTTATTAATGATATTAACAATGAATGTATTTCAAATGAATTTTGTAATGAAATATGTCAATTAAAATTATATTGATACGACCAACTGTTACAACGAACGAATACGACGAATTGTTTACAACGAACTGACTATAACGAATTGCTTTACTACCGAGTTTATATAATATGCTTGTCCTATACAGTTATCAAAAGATAACAGACGTAGCCTGCAACTAAATTTTTAATAAAAACATTTTAGGCAAATAGATTTTTTAAAAACTAAATTAAAGGAAAGCACGGTTCTATGTGCATTATATAAAAACTTATGGTGTTATTTCAAACAAGTGGTGGTAAGATTTTGCTTGGTATTTTCGAAAACAAATTAAGAGATGTGCGAGTCATACATGTCTAAACTATGATGGTTATTTAGCCTAATGACAGTCATACATCTTTCAATTATGAACTTGCATGTTTTAAGTTTTAATGCTGTTTGTTAGGGCTAAGCTAAGAATTTTATAAGATCCCTTTGGTTTTAGGCATGCTAGCCATAGATATGTTTGCAATATGGTAATCACAAACCAGAGGTTTCCAAGTCTTCAAGAAGTATCTCACACAGTATGACAATCAATTTTAAAAACAATTATAAAAATATAGGAAAGCATACGAATAATACTTAATTCAATTCTATCGGCCAGATTCTCTAACGGTAGACCGCTCTAGTTTGACTACTAGAAGTTTTAAATAACTAAGTGTAAGAATAAAACGAATAAGTTTGTTACAGTGAGTTTGTTTCTGAGCTTGCTCGCAAATTTGTGAAAAAGAGCGAAAGAAAGAGAGTGAACATTATTTGAAAATCAAACAAATAGCTGAAATATTAGATCAACTCACAAGTTCTTAATGATGACTTATTGACTATGACATGCTAAAAGCTAACTGGTCAACTAGACGATACTAATTTAAACCAGTACTAAATATTAAACCTCTTTAGTGAAACTAAAAGATTTGCAAGTGCCAAAATCCGAGCATTCCTAATTCAGCACACTGCATAACAGCACACTGCATAACTCTTCAGAGTTATGTTTAAAACGAAGTGGAATTGTATAATATACTTGTCCTGCACGGTTGTCACAAGATAACTGCAACAAAATATAAAATCATTTGAAGGAAATAGATAATTAAATATATTATATGAAAAATTATGGTTCCGGAAAAGAAAATGTTTTATTAATTTAGAACAAATAAGTGGTGATGAGATTTTGCTTGGTATTTCGAAAACAAAGCAAGAGCCGAGAGACGTGCGAGTCATATACGTCTATAGTATGGTGGTATTTAACAATATGCAAATCATACATCTTTCAATCATGAACGTATAACGTATTGTAAGATATAATGCTGTTTGTTAAGGATAAGCTAAACATTTTATAAGAACCATTTCGTCTTTGGTAGGCTAGCCATAGATGTGTTTGCAATATGGTAAACACAAACCTAAGAAAATAGGCTGTGCAAAGTTCTGGTAATGCTATAGTCAGAAGTTAAGAAAATGACAGAAAGTAATACTAACAAAATATTTTCAAACATAATCCTAGTTAAAAGTTGTCTAAGTCTTCAAGGGGTGTCTCACACAGTTTGAAAATCAATTTCAAAAACAATTATGAAAACATATGAATAATTCGTAATTCAATACTACCTCTGACGGTAGACCGGTCTAATTTGACAATCAAAAGTTTCAAGTTAACAAGTGTAAGAATAAGACGACCAAACTTTTTAATATGGGTCTTCCTGCAAATTTATAAAAGTGAGCAATTTTAGCACGTACTTTCCACAATAATAAATCTAAATTCATTTCGCAACACGATCCATAATAAAATAAATTGGAAACCTAGCAAATCGCTCACGTTTTTAATGACGCCTTTTTACCAATGACGGTACGAGAACCTGTCAAAAGTTAACTGGGGATCCTAATTTAAACCAAAACTAAATCTTAAACTTTCTTAGTGAAAGTAAAAATTTAATGGCCAGATTCTTAACCACTAGTCTAATTTGACAACCAAAAGTTTTACATCGAAAGTGTAAGAATATCAAAACTAAGTTTTATTCTATAAATTTGTTGCAAATTTATAAAGAAAAGGGAAATTTTGATACGTACTTTTCACAATAATAAAACTAAATTCATCCTAGCAACACGTTCCAAGTTAAAAATCAAGCAAATCGCTAATATGTTAAAGTAAATCATAAGTTTTTATGACGACTTATTAACAATGACAGGACAAAAACTTGTCAAAACCTAACTGATCAACCAGAAGATTTTAAATTAAACCAGTACTAAATCTTAAACCTTGTTAGCGAATCTGAACGTATTAGTTTAGTGAGTTAAAAACTCACAAAATCCTTTTATTATTCTCGCTATAAAAGAAGATATAAATTTAAACATTTATTTTACCTGTATTTTTAAAGAAAATTTCGTAAAAATATTTTCTTGACATTAAGAATTTCTGCTACAAAAATAAATTTTAAAAACATTAACCAACCCATATACAACTTTTTGGATTTAGGTTTAATTGTTCTTTCGTCCGAGACGACTTTTAAATCTTTTTTTTTTATTCCAGGAATATACTTGTTTTTCAAGCTGCTCTAAGATTATTTTTCAGAAACCTGAAAAAGGTGTAATAAGTTCCGTGATTTGACTTGCAGATTTGCTCAATGTACTTTGTCTTACCCTTATTGATGTATATTTCACTTTTTATGCCATTGGGAGTTACCCTGCCAATTTTGTACATTTTCCTGTACAAAAAAATTTCAAAGTCACAATAAGTACAGCAAATAAAATTCGCAACATTTCGTTTTTCATTTTAAATATTTTGATTAAGTTGGCAACATATTTATGCAAGGTAATTTTTTTTATATAAAAAATACTTCAGTTTTATTTGCTTGACAACCCTTCGGTTATCTAATTAAATTCGCTTTATGACCTGGTTTGCAACAATATAGCTATCTCGTATTTTTAATATATTATTATCGTAAGGACGAAAAAACTTTCAGATGTGAAAAAGAGCGACAGTATGGTAAAACCTTCTTGTAAATTATTTGCCATAAAAGTATTTCCAACGTAATTGAAACACAAAGAAAAGAAACTGTAGCCAACTTTATTTGCCATAATATCTTGACTTTGACATTTTTATTGAAAAAAAAATAGGTATATGATAAAACAAATGCAAGGCTACACAATACTGTAACCCTATATTACATTTAAAAATCTTTTTACAACTATTTGTCACATTTCGAAAACATGAGCTAGCTATATTATTGCAGATCTGGTAATAAGCAGTTGTTCTGAAAAAATGAGCTCGACAACTTGCACCCATCTTAACTCGTCTTTTCAAGATTTCCTGTGACAAGGGTATCTTCTCAGGCAGATGAAAGACAGTTCGTGTGCAGCTTGTTCCGAAGAAAAGTTCCAAGACCCTTCCATCCAATTAAAGATATATCAATATATTTCCTCTGTTGTCATCAAAGTTATGGAGAAAGTCATCAATTTGCAAATTCTAAAATATCTAAAAAAAACGAAAATCATCCATGACAGACAGTGCGGATTTTGTCACCAAAGATACGCAGCTGATTTCCTTACCGTTGTCACCCATAACTGTAGCAAGTCTCTCAAATTTATGATGAATCCCAGATTGTTGCTCTTGATATTTCCAAGGCCTTTGACCAAGTATGGCATGCCGCACTCCCCAACAAACTACTTTCTTATGGTCTTCCTCCCCCACTACGTACCTGGGTCGGTAACTTTCTCTTTAATCGGCGCATATCTGTCGTGGTGGATGGTCACTCATCTGACTTCCATCCTATGTTTCCCAAATAAGACCTAACTTAGGGTACTGTTCCCAGATCTGGGGAGCGGCATCATCCTCGACACTTAACATCCTTCATTCTATTCAAAAGAGAGCCATGCGACTAATCAATGACCAAGTCCTTAAAGAAAACTTCCTTCTATTGCTCATCGCCGCGATCGTGGGGATTTATCCCTTATCTACCGATGCTTCTACGAATTTTGTTCTGAAGAACTATCCGCTATAATTCCCCCTTGACTGTTCCTAACATGACAACAAGGGGCGCAATAGGTATGCATCCCCTTACTGTACAGCTACAAAAGCCTAGAACATTTCACTTTTTTCGCTCATTAATACCTAGGGTCCCTAGATTGTTTAACCCTTCTCCTCCCAACCTCCAATCCTTTAAATCCCGTGTCAGTAGATTACATCTATCTTTAAACGCCCACGGTTCGTTAGCACTTTGAAGTATCTGTGGGGTATCCGAGATAAAAAAGAATAAATAAAATGAATTTAACTAAATAAATTGAAGTGTTCCCAGTAAATAAAATTATAACCCGAACACCAATCAAATAAAACATGGGCAATTATTTTATTTTGACTTTATGAACCTCCAAGCTTTGTCGCGTACGGCTTATTTTATGACAAGTTTTCTAACACAATATAATATAATTTTTATAAATTTAGTTGGCTCTCACTTGCAATTCTATCAGTATAACGTATAACAGGTCTCTGGAACAACACCTTGTGAAAAAATGGGATTCAAGATGAAATATTCAAAGTATATTGACACATACTTATACTGATGATACACTTTTCCACCTCGTCTCACGAAAATAATATTTGTGTTTTTGGCTTTTCCTTCCCCCCCCCCATATTTTTTATTTCTTTATGCCAGACACAGTACAGAGTTTAAGATCGCATATAATTAAAATAATTTTTCTCTAGTGGGTTAGTTTTGCCATTATGCTTCACATAATTTGAGTGGGCTTTTTAAGAGACTGGAAAATCTATATTTTTTCGATTTTTTTAAAACAAAGATTTACGTTTGATACATAGGAAAAACAAAATTTCTCTTTGCTAAAGCTCCAGCAATGCAAATTCATAAGTACAGCTGAAATTATATTGCTTTATCTTATATTATTATATTGCGTTGAGCTAATTTCTAGATTCATTATTAAAGAAACCTACAAAACTACAAATTAACTAACTATTTAAAAAAAACAATAACAAAATGAACTTCTACATTAAAAAAGGGTATCTCATGCTTTGTCCCAAAATCACTTTGGGGACAGCTTTGCTTTTTTATCATTTAAAGCTTGACATTAAATAAAATTATATTTTAAGATCAGAGCTCAAAATAAGATACTAGAGATATAAAAAATTTTGGCAAGAATTTTAATATGAAATATTGCAATAAAATTGCGCTATGGACGCATATCGGGGAATGCCGGATGAGGCAAGCGGGTTTTCAAGTTAATAGTAGGCCAAATATCGTTTTCTAGGAGGTGATAAATTAAAAACATTGACATCCATTCACTCCATCTGTTCGGCAATCCGAGTATAATTTTATTCAGGTGAACTTTTTTAATCATTTCGCAGTACTTAAAAGAGAGCACTGAGAATAGTGTCGTCGGTATTAAATAAAGACTAAGAAAAAGAGTAGGAAAGCTAACCAAAAAATGCAGTGTATTCCGTTCTTGCATTAATGTACGTGGTACCCTATGCCCCTAATTGTTAGTGTTCCATGAAACGGATCACTTATGAAATCACTTCGGTGTCCGTCCGTCAATCTGTCTGTCAGAGGCGATTTTCTCTGAAACTATTCGACGTAAACATTTCAAATTTGGCTCGGAGATAGAATGTGGTGACCCAATTATAGACGTGAAGTAAAAAAAGGTGAATTTTGATTCTGTTGGTTAATTTCAGGAGGTTAAGTGGGACATGGAAAAAAAATTTAAGGGCATCGTGTGGGGTATCAAACGAAAGCTATTGAAGCACGAATTCAACAATATACACGATGTATTTTTTATGCATTTTTTTGCCATTTTTTGAAAAAAAAAATGCTTTAAAATTGCTGTGGCCCACCTTTATCACCAGAAGAACCGATCAGAAAGATCTGAAAAAATCATAAACATTAAGAATTAGGTGTACATTGAGCGAAAATTATCAGCGTAGAAAAATTCTAGAGCGATCAATTGTTAACAATAGTTTAGTAGTTTTTCTCCTTATAACTGCTGAACCATTGTTTTAGAGAAAAAGTTTATTGACAAAAATCCTTTGTCACGATGTAAGGAACAACTTTTGATTTTACACGTTTTTCAAAATTTCTAATTTGGCTTAGAAGAAACGCTCCTCACTCAGTTCCGCGCATACGCGATGTGATACGGCGTTTGTGCCGTCGGCGGCGGGTAGCACGGCATTTGAGCGGAGATCGGGCGGTCGAGGCTTGCTCAGGTTAAGGTTAACTGATAGCACGGAACACTAATTGTGCAAGTCGGTCCCGGTGCCGAAAATGTTGCTCCCGAACATGTCTCTTATTTTATAAGCTCCCTAACAGTAACAGCTTACCGTCTATTAGTGTGAATTTTTGTACTGCATTGGTTCCCATAGGCGGGGGTGCTGCATATTCTCTGCCATTTCTGTCGAAGGAAATTGTAATAAATATACGAGATTGCTACTAAGGGAGTTGCCTAAAGGGTTGCATCACTCTGATGATCCCCAACAAAGGTACCGTTAAAATAAATAAATAAATTTTAATGAAAAACGGAAAGCACTGTATTTTTTGGTCCGCTACACCACAAATTTTGTTGTACTTAAAAGAGGAATCTAATCATAATTTTCTTAATTTTGTCCCAAACGATTTAGTCACAAGCAATGCCGCCGCCCCCCACCCTGTCACTAATTTAAAGTTACCAAGGATCAGCCTCCCACCGAGCTGAAATATTGGTTGCGCCACTGCGAACTGATATATGTATATATTTTTTGTCGGTGACGGTAAAATAATATAGTAATTAATTTAATGTCTTAGTTGTCAGTTAAATAAAAAAATATATTGAGGAAAAGGCAAAATAATAGATCTTGTTTATTTTGCGGCATTTGCTCAGCAAGGGTTACTACAGTAAAAATTACTATGGATACAGTATATATGTTACTAAAATACTACGAATATTTTCAACTACAACAAGGCTGGTATCCACGAAATGGAATCTGAAAAGAAGATATGTGGCAGCCGTATTTCGAAATGAGTAACCCGTAAACCTTCCTGGTTGGGGGAGCATCAAAATATTTGCGATTTTCTTTGGAAATTGTGAGATTGATTTGTGTGCAAAAGGTTGATTGGTTGCCATTCCTTAGCGATATTGGGCAAAAAATTTATCATTTTGATTGTTTTCCCGAAGATTGAGATATTCTTTTAGCTTTTCGATCCAACTTACATCACTAATTAGATAGGATCTACTCATGTAAGTCCTTGTCTCTGGAATCTCAATTAAAACTTTTTTTTTATAAAAAGTTGATATCTGGCATTCTCATTTTCATGAGTTCATCACTTCGGCATGCCCCCGATATGTCGACTATAAGCGCCACCTGAAACAATAGAAAAAGGAATAATAATTAAAATGATAATTTAAGAATCAAATTATTTTTTAAAATCTGTTTTTTTTTCAAAATAAATTGTAATTTTCTTACCTTGAAAGGAAGAAATTCCTTTGGTGCGATTTATAGAAAATTTTCCATATTTTTTCTTGAAAAAATGTTAGACTTCGTCGGGTTGTAGCCCACATTTTGTTTTTTCAGGAAAGCGAGGAGCTTTCCAAATTTCGAAATATCAACTCTATTCCTGAGAGCTAACATTGTTTTTATTATACTGTACATTGACGAAAGTGCAGACGGATTTTTTTTTATTTTTGCCCATGTCGCCGAAATTAGCCTGTAGAACGGTCTCTGAGGCAATATATTTTGCGTTTTTTTCCGTGCACCAGTTTTCGTATATTTTAAAGATTTTTTCGTAACGCTCCTTACATTTTTCAGGCAGCAAATTTTCCTTCACCTTCCCAGCTTTTTTCTTAAGCTCAGGAGGTGTGCAGTGTAGATCATTTTCACTATCGGACGCTCGACATTTATTATTATTTTTCGTCGTAAAACCTAAAATCTGCGACGGCTTGGTGGCGTGTTTTTTCTAACAACTAACCTGGACGCTCTACGCTGTAATATGAGGATGAAACGCCCTGTAGGTAACATTGGTAATAGTTAAGAGAATCAAATAGCAATTAAGCACAACGGGTTTATGTAGGTTAACAACAAAGCATAACAAATTATTGTAACTCGGCATGAACCCTTTTTGGGGCATGCATTCACTTTTTGATGACAGTGATATAGATAATATACGGAGACGTTAGTAAGACTACGATGGTTTCATTTATTATTCACGACTTCATCTAACAACGATATTAAAGTATTACATGGCGATCCTGCCAGGATATTAACTATATGGAAAAAAAAAACGAATAGGAAAATTATTTTAATGGATGGATGGTGCTAAATTTATACAAAGGAAAAAATGGGCAATGCCAAGACAAAAGAGGAGATAGTAATTAACCAGGCCTCAAACGGTGATGCAAGAAGCGAGATTTCCAAAAACAGTGGGCTAAGTTTATCCGAGTGGCTCCTGATAGGTTTGGTAGCCTCAGCACTTATGCTTTTAGTTGGTTGGGCCCTAAAGCAAGTAAGAAAAAGTTTAACACGGACCATCCGGCGGGAAATATATAAAAATGAGCTGCACAAATCCAGGGCAGAGCTAGACGAGGAGGAGAAACTATAATTTTAAAGTTCTTTTGTAGGGTTTTTTTTTAGGACAAAGAAGAACAAATAAACAAAATGGAGGTATACGTGTAATATGGACATTAGTAGAGAATGAGTAATAAAAATAGTAGTATATAGAAATATTTAAAGATTGTGCATGTAAGTTTTAAATGTAAAATTATGGTTTATATAATAAATTTATGGGAGTTCTAAAATATGGGCCCAGTTGTCAAATTTTGGAGTAGATATTTCGGATACAATATTAATGGGAGATAAAATTCGCGAGATTTGTAACTCTTTATTAAATATTAGAACTAACCTGGTAAAATTAAGTCACGAGAGACGAAGAGCGCCTATAGTTCAAACCAAAATAAAAGAGGCAAAACTCTGTTATGCCCAACTAAGTAATGAACTTTCTGTTGTAAACGAAAGAATAAGTAAGGCTCAGTTAGGGGATTCTGATATTAGGTACATTAAAGAGACGGTAAATAATATTAAAAAACTTTACACCGAAATTCTGAGTTTTGACAAAGTGCCGAAACCGAAATGGCTTCTTTTGATATCAAAGTTGCTACGAATCTATTACCAGTGATGAATGACTCGGAAGACACTACCATTCGGTTAATAGAGGCCATAGAATTTTATGAGTCTATGCTTAAAGACGAGGATAAACCCACATTAATTAAATTTATTTTAAAAACTCGTCTTTCAAATAGCGCTAAGCTACGATTAAAATCAACGTATGCTTCTATTACCACATTGGTGAGCGATATAAGAACGCATCTTTTAACTAAAAGGTCGGACACTGCCCTCCAGGTAAAATTGCTTTCTGCTAAGCAAGGGGAAAATAGTATTGAGGATTTTGGTAAGCAATTAGAAGATATTTTTGTGAACCTAACCATTGCGCAAGCGGATGGCATGGCGGACGCTTTTGATACGCTAAGGCCAATAAACGAAAAAATGGCAATAAAAAGGTTTGCAAGTGGCCTTAGAAATCAAAAGCTAAGCACAATTATATCTTCAAGAAATTTTGTAGCCTTGAAGGATGCCATTAGGGCAGCCCAAGACGAAGAGACTTCCTTCCAAAATAATACCCAAATTTTTACCTTTTCACACAGAGGAAGGGGGTATTTCAGACCGTTTTCTAGGAATTTTACTAGGGCAGGAAGGCAGGGAAGATTTATTAACGATTATAACCGCAGAGCGTCTTACAATAATGCTAATTTTCAACGAAATAGTATTCAACAAAACAATCATGTTCCAGTATATTTCAATCAGCGTAATCAGCGTTTTCCGAGGTATCATAGAGGTCGGTCATTCACTCACGGTAATAATAATAATAATAATATTATAAGAGGGTCTCGGGCACTAGGTCACAGAATGAATTTCGCTGAGCAAACTGAAAATAACCGTCGCGAAAATACTACGAATACAAGTACTTCAGGCGATCAGCAAAGCTCAAATTTTTTTCGTGCCTAAAAATGATAAATGTAATAAAATTTTTACTTATTCCGAAAAATGTTCAAACTTCGTTTCTTTTTTTGTAAATAATAGAAAGGTGGATTTTTTGGTCGATACAGGGGCATCATTGTGTGCGCTTAAATTAAAATGTTTAGATCCAAAAATTCCCTTGCATAAAGAAATTATCGAAATTAAGGGAATTCGGGGTAACATAGTGTCAGTGGGATACGTATACTTAAATCTTAGTATAGGAAATACGGTATTTAGAGAAAAGTTTTACATTTTTGATACTTTGGCGTGTAATATGGACGGTATAATCGGCGAAAATTTTTTGAACAAATATAAGGCCAATTTAAATTACGAAGACCATACCTTAACTGTTTTGAATAACAAAGATACAATAATTTTAGATTTAAACACATATAATGATTTTATCCTAGTAATTCCTCCTAGGTGTGAAGTGATTCAGTATGTAGCTACGGGCTTACATGAGGGATGTGTGATAATGCCAGATGAGTTATGCCAGGGTGTGTTTGTGGCAGGTATAATGGCGCAGCCTAAACAAGGCAAAGTACCTGTCAAAATTCTAAATACGCGTGAAAGTGAAGTACGTTTGAGAAATTTTCTACCGAAAACTGAAACGATAAATAACTATAAATGCTGTCAATTTAACCCTCAGAAAAATGATGCTTCACGAGTGAAAGAATTATTTAAGCTACTGAAGCTCAGTTATCTGAATAAGGAAGAACAAGATTCCATAGAACAAATTTGTGCCAAATTTTCGGATGTTTTTCATATGCCCGGGGATAAGTTAACTGTTACAAATCTGTATAAACAATCAATTCAAGTTAAACCAAATACTCAGCCAATTTATAGAAAACCGTATAGACTTCCGCAAGTATATAAGGAAGAAATAAATAGGCAAATTTCTCAAATGTGCGAAGATGGTATAATTGAGGAAGCGCAGAGTGAATGGTCGTCGCCAGTTTTACTGGTACCGAAAAAGAGTGACGCATCCGGGGAGAAACGTGCTAGATTAGTTTTGGATTATAGATTTTTGAATCAAAATTTTGTAGACGTCAAATTTCCTATCGCGAATGTAGTCGATATATTGGATTCTCTCGCAGGAGCTCTTTATTTTTCGCATCTAGATCTCAGTCAAGGGTATTACCAAGTAGAACTAGAGGAACAAAGCAGGAAGTATACGGCTTTTACCACCGATCGCGGTCAATGGCAGATGAGGAGGCTCCCAATGGGGCTGAAAATTAGCCCTTGTGCTTTCTCAAGGCTAATGACCGTGGCAATGGCAGGTTTAAATTATGAAAAATGCTTGGTGTACCTTGATGACCTTATAGTTTTTGGCAGAAGTCTGAACCAACATAACAAAAATCTCCTTGATGTTTTTTCGAGGCTCCGTAAAGTGAATTTAAAACTGAACCCTTCTAAATGCGAATTTTTAAGAAAGGAAATACTTTATTTGGGTCATGTGGTAAGTTCCGAAGGGGTATCTCCCGATCCGGACAAAATTAAAGCATTAAAACAATACCCAGAGCCGAAAACCGCTGATGAGGTAAAGCGCTTCGTGGCTTTTGCAAATTATTACCGGAAATTTATCCCAAGTTTTTCGGAAATTACCGTACCCCTTAATAAATTATGTCGGAAGTATGCGAGATTTGAGTGGACGAGTGAATGTGAAAAAGCTTTTATATCTCTTAAAAATGCTCTTATTGAATATCCAGTTCTGGACTACCCAGATTTTTCAAATCAAAATGAATTTATTGTACAAACGGACGCATCAAACTTTGCTATCGGGGCGGTAATATCAAATAAAAATAATAAACCAGTGGCATATGCCAGTAGAAGTTTGAATAAAGCCGAAATCAACTATCCAACCATACACAAAGAACTTTTAGCTATCTTCTGGGCTGTAAGATATTTTCGCCCATATTTGTATGGTCGGCGCTTTAAAATATTAACTGATCATAAACCGCTTATATATCTTTTTAGTCAAACCGACCCCGGCAGTAGGTTAACAAAATTCCGTTTGTGCTTGGAAGAGTACGACTTTTATATTGAGTATATAAAAGGGAATGAAAATGTTACGGCGGATGCATTATCTAGAATAGTTTTATCTTCAGAAGACTTGAGAAAGATGAACGAAAGTATGATTGCAGTTATGACTAGGGGGCAATGTAAGCGTGAAGAGGTGCAGAAGGAGGCGGACGATAAGGATAATGCTAACAATGTTTGGCTTGATCACCCAAATATTGCGGAAATCCTTAAGCAACCCAAAAACGGCACCGAACTACGTTTGACGTCATCGGCACAAATAAACTCTTTATCAGAACATGTTACCGAACGCGTGGGAAATTTATATTACGTTCCGTTAAAACTTACCTTATATCTAGACCAAAACACTCGATCAACATTGGCGCGAGACGAAATGTTGAGAGATTTGGTTGAGATATGTAGAAAAGCTAACATAATTGAATTATATATAATAAAAAATAAAGATAATATAGAATTTATCAAATGGATAGGTAAACAAATAAAAAATAAAGCAATTTGGGGGGGCCCCCGTATAAATATTGTACAAGGTGTTAGCAAAATAATGGACAATGATGAAAGACGGGTTATATTGAATGATTTCCATTTACTCCCAACTAGCGGGCACGCGGGTGTCAACAGAATGACAAATAATATTAAAAAATTTTATTTTTGGCCGGGGCTGGATAATGATGTTCGAAATTTTGTTAAAAGGTGTGAAATTTGCCAGAGACAAAAACATTCGAATCATTATACCAAAGAACCAATGGTTATCACCTCTACAGCCACTTCAGCTTTTCAGAAAGTATATTTGGACATCGTAGGACCACTTCCGGCTGACATAAATGGATTTGTTTATATACTGACGCTGCAGTGTGAGTTAACTAAATATGTTAGGCTTATCCGCTAAAAAACAAAGATGCCGTGTCTGTGGCGAGGTCTTTTGTAGATAACTTTATCTTACGATATGGTTTTCCTCTGGAGACAGCAACAGACAGGGGTTCTGAATTTATTTCCTCCACAATGAGCGAAACGTGTAAACTTCTAGAAATAAAACAAATTCTCTCAACGGCCTATCACCACGAGAGTATCGGTGCTCTAGAGAATTCGCACAAGGTTCTAGGTGCATATCTTAGAATCCAAACACAAAACCATGAGGCGGCTTGGAGCACTTGGCTGCCTTATTGGTGTTTTTCATATAATACTACTGTACACACCGAGACTAAATATTCTCCTTTTGAGTTGGTTTTTGGCAAAAAATGTCGAATTCCAAGTAACTTAATTAGTGAGGTGGAGCCTATCTACAATTTTGAGAACTATCCTCTTGAGTTAAAGTATAGATTACAAAAGGCTCAGGAAGATGCTAGGGCCAACTTGTTAATGTCTAAAACTAAAAGAAAGCAGCATTTGGATGATAAAAGTAACCCGGTCCAGTATAAAAAGGGCGATATGATCTTAATAAAGAACGAAAAGGGTGATAAAATTTCAAATCCTTGCTTTCTGGGCCCATATTTAGTGGAAGAGGATGTACCACCAAATGTAACAATTTTGAAAGACAATAAGCACGAATTAATCCATAAAAATAGAACTAAGTTATTTTATCAGTAAGTTAGCGAGTAAGTTAGCAAGTAATTATGGATAGAAGGGCCCTACAACTCTATTCTTCTAATTCTCTACTTTTATACACCTTTCCTTGTTTTCACTATTTCTCTATGCCTTCCATGCTAGTTTAAGGATTTATTATTTTATTGTACTGTAAGGACATTCTACTTTTAGAAAAGTAGGAGGTTTAGCTATATAGAAATACTATTTTGTGTTTATTAATAAAAATTTTCTTGATTGTTATAGCACACACCTAGTATGGGGTTATAGCTATGAATCTCTCAGGGTAATATTTACGTTCATATTATACTCTTCGGGAATTTCTATTTCTGAAGGAAATATAAATTCTTTAAATTGCCGGGGAGGTGTAATATGAGGATGAAACGCCCTGTAGGTAACATTGGTAATAGTTAAGAGAATCAAATAGCAATTAAGCACAACGGGTTTATGTAGGTTAACAACAAAGCATAACAAATTATTGTAACTCGGCATGAACCCTTTTTGGGGCATGCATTCACTTTTTGATGACAGTGATATAGATAATATACGGAGACGTTAGTAAGACTACGATGGTTTCATTTATTATTCACGACTTCATCTAACAACGATATTAAAGTATTACAACGCCTTGGGTAACTATCTTACATCTTGACAGTAATAAAACACTTTCCACCTCGGAGTGTAATATAATATTTCAATACTCATCCGGTCCTTCTAGAGCAAACAGGATAATTTAATTTTATAGAAATCGTTTTCTAATATGTAAAATCTCACCTAGCACCAGAACACCTTAGGTGATCAGTAACAGCGACAGAATTATGAAATAATACCGACAAGACGATTGATCTTCTAGGACAATCCGCATCAACAATAACTTACAAGAAACCTCTTCTCTCGCTTACCGACCTGTTATAGATGATCTGCCTACTCTCCCTCCCCTCTGTTATACAGATATGGCTTTTGCTTAAAAGGACTATTATTTGCAGCAGATTGTTTATTACTTCTCCAGATACATTCAGGCAGCATTAGCATTTAGGCTTAGCATTGCGTGAACTGACCAAAGTAAAAATGAAAATATTTTAACCACATATCGGCACCGCCACTGTCCAAAATAGCTTTTTCGTTCTGCAGTGCTTCTTTCACTTATATTAATATTCGCATCGACAATTCAACAGCAGAAAAATTAGGGCACCTAGAAATGCGAATCCATTTTCTGCAAGCACTGCTTTTAACAATGGACTTCAATAAATATTTCTGCTCCAAAATATAATTCGTTTCGAATAGAATTTATTTGAAAAATTGATTTACATTACAAAATAAAGCTAAGAGCTTGATTTGGCAAGAGAAACGAAAATTCTGTACTGCATATCTATTTTCTATTTAAATTATAAAGAAAACTGGTTAATAGAAAAAGTACTATATGGCTTCGCGTAAAAATTCCTTTTCGGTTATTAAAAATTTACACTGTAAAGAAAATCACAATACAAATTTTAATAAGTTCAACCACGAAAATCAACGATATCTAAAAGAGTACCAAGTTTTAATGTCAGCTTTTTGAGACATCTTGCAAGATGAAATGGTAATATCCCATCCAGTTGAAATGTTTTTTAAGACTTAAAGGTCGGAACTTGGTAGAGAGCCTTAAAACGCCGTTATTTATACAGGGTGTCACATAACTAATGGGCCATAGATCAACTGGAGATACTAGACAATCTACACTAAGGTGATCAACCGTACTGTTTTATCTAGGACAGTACTATTTTTTAGCATCACTGTTCTGGGTAAATCGCGATAATAGAAAACCCCGTAAAAGTACTGTTTTCTGAAAAGTGTCTTGGAAAGGATGGATCAAATATTAAGTCAGAGATAGAAACGAAAGAAGAATGCAATAATTATCTACAAGCAAATGAAATGCAAAATTCAGAAACGAATCATTGTAATTTTATTTAACCTTAAATCGAGTTTTAATCGTCCATACCTATCTTACGCGCCCAGACGCGCGACTGGATTAAACGTAAACCGCGAGTGAATAATTCGACAAACGTGTTTGCTCTTCTTGGTATAAATACAAGGTCAACTAGTGCGAAGTATGTCGACGCTACTTTCGGGTCTTTTTTAGGGATTTTACATCGTTTCCTTAGGCGGGTTTGATCACTAGGTTGGGTCTTTAATTGAAGAATTTAAGAAACAAGTCTCAACAAACAGAGCACGTTGTGCTTCATGGTATCTGTATATGAAACAATTTCTGTTTCAGAAACGTCAGTCTGCATCGTATCATATAGCTACAGGGGTTAATAAGGTGATGAAACAAGTTTCACCCGCCGCAGACATATAATGCGTCTAAGGTGGGTGACACTAAGAAATGGTGTAACTTGAAGTACAAGTGCACTGAATTTTTTACCACGCTAGAAAAATAACACAGTTTTGAAAGCAATTCACTAATCAAAGGAGTATAACTTTAACAGAAAAGAATACATGTTTTTCAGAAATTTTTTATTTTGTAAGTTATTTGATTTTTAATTTATAAAATGTTAATGCAAAACAAGAAATAACACTCTTATGTTTTTGTTAACAAACAAACTAACAATCCATTACCTCTTAAGAATGTTGGTATATTTCTGAATTAGTTTTTTCCGTTAGAATGCGTTATTTTTTTTTAATTTTTGCTCTTTAAAAAATTATTATTATTATTATAAATTTTCCTTCATTAAAAGTGACAGCTTGTTTTATTACTTAAAATATTCTAACTTGAAAACAGTTAATTTGTCCTATTTGTTCTTATGGATTACTTCTCTTATTAAACGGAAAAAATTACCAACAAATGATTTATAAGAGATGAACTATCCCTATCCCTCTCGTCCCCCATATGAAATGCCACTATGTCCTGGTTTTTAATTTTGTGGTGTTGGTTACCTTAATCTAGACCGATTAAGTCATATAAGTTTTTTCGAAATGATACTCGTTATAGAGATATAGGGTATTGAAAGTGAAAGTTTATTTTGGAAAATAAGCCATAATTTGAAAACGGTTCAATGTATCAAATTGAAAGTTGACATTATTATGTTTCTATGGGCGAGAAATAAGAATTTGTGAATATTTTTAAGTAATAGAGGGCGCTAGTTATATACACTGGGTATAATAAAGTAAGTATCTGTAATAATAGGTACGTTTCAATCCAAGTTTCTCAAAGAAGGGTTATTTTTAAGCTAAGAAGGTACATGCTCCATCTTGATTTTTTTACCGATTTCGAGATATTTCCGTTTAAACATCACAATTTCTTGTTCCAAACTTAACACGCTAAAAAATCAAAATAATTAAATTCATACTTTAATTAACACGATGCAATAAATTAGAAACAATGCAGTTAAACACGCAAGCTCAGTTTAGTAGATGTTGAAAGTGACCACCTCAATACATGTTAACTGCATTGTTTCTAATTTATGGCATTGTGTTAATTAAAATATGAATTTAATGACTTTGATTTTTTGTATTTATTGTGGTGTTTAAATGAAAATATCTCGGAAACGGTTAGAGATATCAAGATCATGCAAGTATACTTGTTTAGCTTGGTAACTTGGTTTGAAACGTACCTAATATTACAGGTAAAAAAATCATAGGTTTATTAAACCCAGTGAATGTAACTAGCGCCCTCTATTTGCGCCCTAAATGTTCACAAATTCTTAGTTCTCACCCATAAAAACATAATAATGCCAACTTTCAATTCCATACATTGATTCGTTTTCCAAGTATGGATTATTTTCCAAAATGAACTTTCACTTTCAACGACCTGTATCTCTATAACGAGTATCATTTCGAAAAAACCTATATGACTTAATCGGTCTAGTTTGATATCTAGTGCCTAGAGCTGCTCTATGGCCAATTAGTTACGGGACACCCTGTATAAGTGCTTCCCTGAATATTATGTATATTAACAAATTCGATATTCTTGGAAGTGCCTTCCCTGGTCCAGAGTAAAAGAAATTGTCGAAATATCAAAGAGAATATAAAAATAAAAAAAAATCTTTGGTAGGCAGGCTTTTTTATGTTCTGACAGCCCACGAAGACCGAAGTGTAAGTACTATGTGCCGTGGGTGTACTGGGGAAATCCCTCTCACACATCCAGAGCTGGAAACATCCGTAGGGACTTCACCTGCCCTTTAAGAGGATGTGTGGGGTGGTACCACCTCGGTTGGGGAAGAAATCCTCTACCACCTTCCAATGGCTTATAAATTCATTTAGCAAACGAGGTAAAAAGTCTGATTAAAATACTACTTTAATTTTTTTGTTTATGGGTTACCGCGTCTGCATTTCTTCTTGCAAAATAATCCCTACTTAAATAAGTAGGAAAGTAATATCTTATTTCACGTAAGTATTTTTTTAAGCATAATGCGTTTTTGGCCATTATAAATTATTATTAATAATTTGTTGTTGGACAATTCTAGCGTAATTTATAAAATTTTTAAAGTGAAACAAATTTAAAACTCAATATTTCCCTCAAAAATAAAACTTTGGCAACGTAGTATGTACGATGGTCAGACTTTCGGGTGTTAGATGAAATTTTTGAGTTGTTCGATTAAACCAAGAAAAAAGTATTGAGTGTGTTTCTAGACTGCCCCAAAAGTCATCCAGTCCAATGTATTAAACCATTTTTATAACACCCTGTATATAGCAGGGGACACCTAAACTACAACGCTCTAATAGTGCACTAGTGAATATATTAAGTATAGCATTTGCATTTTTAATAAAATATTTGGTTGTTTTTAGAAATGACGTGCATTCCTTATATATCCAATACAGAAAACTTCAATACTGACACACAAAACCAAAGTAAAATATTTCATGATAAATAGTTTTAGTAGCACAGTGGTACTTACCTAACTATCGATATGTACTGGATCCTCGGCGACAGCCGATCACCAGTCGCTTTTTTACACGATATGAGACTCTAGATACCTTTAGGCTAGGTACTCAATATATCAATAAGTACCTGGGGTTAGACTCTGGTATAATTAAAGCATATAGTGGTTACCACATTACCTTTTTAGTATACCGTTCGGCCCTAGTAATTGCATCGTACCTGCTATTTGTCAAGGCGTGCTTCTAAAAGCCAGACCATCATAACTATTAATAAATAAAAATGGTAAAAACTTATTTTAAAAAAATATCACTATAGTAACATCCTAGGTTTTATATAGCATTGTGATTTACTGTTGCTTAAAACTCTTACGTCGGGTTGCACAAACGATTTAATCATGAATTAAACTAATAAGACACTTATAATGTGACAGCACTTATGCTAGCGTCATTGCCAAATAGGACCCTAAACGTCAATTAAATTTACTACTTGATTAAAAGCTTTGTGCAACCCGCTGTTAATCAAGTAATACATTTAATTGACGTTTAGTGGTATCTTTGACAGTGTCATTAACACGAGTGTTGTCACATTACAATTATTCAGTTAGTTTAATTCTAAATCAAATTGCTTGTCCAACTGGAAGTAGGCATGATAATAAACAAAATATTACTGCTGCCTCAGCAGGTGTAATCATTTTGGTTTTTCTAGAGAGCTTTTTTCGATTTTTATTGTGTGCACGTTATTAAACTTGAGAAATATGGGTACCTAAGTTGCAAGCAAAACATTTTGTATTAAAAATTCAGTATCTAACACTCATAAACACGCAAATACCGGTAACCAAATAATATCAACAGAAAAGAAAAATTCTAAAGTCTTGGCTATCGTTTTTATATTTTTAATTATGAAGTTAATGATCAATATCTCACTTTACAACGTAAATTAAAATTATTGGGACATTCTTTCTATCTATAGGTAATATGGTAAAATTACAAAGAAATAAATTCTTCGCTAGTTCAATAAAAGACTCTCCAGAAAACGTTAAGAGACAGGGACTGTTATAATTCTGGTCCAGATGTCCTTTCACTAGCGAAAAGTTTATTTCTTGGCATTTTTACTATATTACTTATAGATCGAAAGATATTTCCCATCTTTACGTGCGATGGTGCACTTGCACTGTCTAATAATTTCGACATAATATTATATTGTGTCAGCAGCCAAATGCAATTTCGGAGCACACAACACTGGGTCAATTAATTGGCGCGAACCACTACCACAGTTTAAAAAACGGGCTTTTCGGCTTGAATCAGTTGGGTATCTTAGCAAGATCGTTGAGGCCAAGAATTTGGACCAATAGCAGCAGGCCTGCCTAGTTGACGCTTGCGCATTTTTCAATTTATTCTAGGCGGCAAACATTGTTGCCTCGACGAACGTTTAAGAAGTAGGTGTACACTGAAAAAATCGTTTGGCCTTTTTTTCACACAAAATTGTTGCAAAGTCTTTGTAGAGCAATTTACTCTAATTGGATTATTAGTAACAACAGTTTTTATACATTTTCATACACTTGTAGCAAATTTTGCTCCAAATTGGTCTTGGACGTTTTTGAGAACAAATTGTTGGAAAAAGGTACAGAATTGTGGTGAAATGCCCCACAATGTCTTTTCAGTGTAGGAAAACATGTAAATGCTATATTGCTAAAACTAATTATGTAATTCTAATCAAAGGATTATAGTCAAATTTAATACAGAAGACATATCTGTTAACCCTGACTGAACCAACTGGTTCCGTTAATATATTGATGGGTTACGCTTCCGCTTAGTTAATTTAGGCTGTAAAACGGTAGTTTTATTGTAACAAGAATAGTAATACATTAGTTTATAGTATAAAAAAACATTTGCCGATATTTCGGCTCTCGCGTGGCTCTTACTGCGCATACTCGAGATAGGCAGACAGCTATAAAAAACAATTTTGTGCTTCACGTTTATGAATGAAATTCGCAGGAGTTGGCAAACTGATTCGCGTTTACGCGTTTTCTCAACTGTGCCACCACATCTCACCCATACGAAACTCATTAACAGATCTCAAGGGCACGATTTTGATTCTGGTAGAACGTTGTCTGTTCTTCAGATTCGACACTCTGGGTGCAAGGTTGCCCGATGCAGGGTAACAGCCTAGAAATCACGAAAGCAGGAGAGCCAATGTACTAGAATCAAAAATAGTCCCTTTCTCTTGAGTTCTTCTTGACATTGGTTTATTGCACTGACAAAGAATGTATTTCTTTGTATTTTCAAAAAATTACAATTATTTTAACTTTGTATTTTTTAGTCCTGATAAAAACACAGGACAATTCAGTTAGTCTAAAAAGCTGATATTTTGCGTTATTCCAAAAATGTGTTTACAGAACACTGATCTTTTTGTAAAAACAAAGAGTAATTTCTGCATATAAAAGAAGAAACTGACTTATTGACGCACAGTCCACACCGCTGGGTCTGGAAACATGATATTTTGCATAGAGATTTTTTACACACCGTACGCATCCACTAAGGAATGGTTTTTGAAAATTTCACCACTAAAGGGGTGAAACAAGGGTGCAAACTTTGTATGGAGAAAAAATATTAGATGGTCCTCTTAACTTGAAACTTTATGGAAGTACTCTAAAGAATAAATGTTTAAACACGTGTTTTACAGCGTCTAATAAATCAACCCGTAAGGGGTAAAATGGGGGTTAAAAGTTTGTATTGAAATAAAATTGTTGTACCGCGAACGGAGTTGCGGGCGAAAGTTAGTGCAATATAAATGTCGACGAGCGCATTTTCCGTTTAAAATATTGCATGTGGCAAGTCAACAAGGACGGTTTATTGATTAATGACGCAATTTGCTGATTTATATCATTAGCTTAAATCTCGATAAAGCATTGTTATACAAAACGATGAATACCAAACTACATTTTGAAATTAGAGACACCGAAATGCGATCAGTCATTAATCGGCGAAATGCAGCAAAAATGATCCAGTGTCAAAGCTGAGGTTTCGGGTCAATGAAGCAGACAAAGCTGCATAATCAGTTTCCCACTTCACTTAATTGACGTTATATCGTGATTTTCCAGTGCAGATAATCATGTTAAGTTTGATATATTTGCCTTACGAGGGTGTCCTCATTTATTATTCTTAACACGGAAGGCGGTGATAAATGAAAGAACGTTGTTCAATGCTGTCATTTATGTCAAATAAAATATGGTTTTCGCGTTGACATGCTATATTCTTTGGGTATTTCTGTTGCAAAAATAATATTATATTCGACTTATACAGGATGTTTCCAAATCCTACCTAAAAAATTCTTCTGATGATCTTTGCCCAAAAATAAGAAAAAAAGTTACTATTAATATAATACGTCTGGAAACGCCTCCTCTCCGATGTAATGGGTGATAAAATTGTAATTGTATTTTGGTTTTTCTTAGTTGTTAACACTATTTTTAAGTTAATTCGTTCAAATTCCATTCACGAAATATTTATTAAATTACCTATAGAAGTTCCTAATTACCATTTAAATTAACATACAGGGTGAATTTTTTAAAGTGTTACAAGGCGATATCCCGAGAACGGTTTAAACTATTTTCATGAAATCTTGGTGAGCTAATAGGGAGATGGGGGGCATATTTAAACATATTTTTGACATTTGCCCCCTCTCTATATGGCGTGGTGGGGTGCAACTTTG
The DNA here is from genome assembly GCA_963971165.1 of Philopedon plagiatum. Taxonomy (NCBI): domain Eukaryota; kingdom Metazoa; phylum Arthropoda; class Insecta; order Coleoptera; family Curculionidae; genus Philopedon; species Philopedon plagiatum. The sequence continues at coordinate 38,353,523 of OZ020191.1, read as the reverse complement.
GAATTTTAAATGGGATAATGTACTTTTGTTTATAAAATTCGAATCTATGTAAAAAACTACGTATGTAATGATTTTTTTTAACTTGCTCTTTCGGTTTCGGAATTATGATTTATTAGGTTATAAAATAAAAAAAAATATTTGGCCATTTACTTTCAACTATTTCTCGTCTGTCGTGCTTGAGAAGTTGTTCGAAATGTCCCTTTTCAACAACACTTTCTCGCTCTTTTTCTAAATAAATTTCGTACCCTCTATAACATTTGAGGTTTCACTAATAAGCATCAAAGTGAATTAGGTCTTTAATATCATCTAAAGTTGCACTTTGTCCTTTATAAATCGCTACAAGAAAAAGTCAAGGGGGATCAAATCCGGGGACCCAGCAAGCCAGTTGACCGGACCATCTCGTTCAATCCACCTGTTTTTAAATATTTCATTTAAATCATTACGGACCTGTGTTGCATAATGGGGTTGTTTTCGTTAGGTAAATAGACACAATAGGCACTACTAGGCATCGGAAAATCTCCACTCGATAAGAACTCTGCCCAATCAATATCCCTGGTCAATTATTGTCTAGTGTGGTATAATCGGGGATAGAGTTTTATTGGTCCGCATTTCTTTGAAGGACATATGGAGAAATGTTCACAGATTTTTTAAGAAACCGTTTACTCCTATTGATAAGCCAAAAGATAGATCCTGGTATGTGGTTTCAGCAGGACGGAGCTCTATCCCATTATGCAATACTGGCCCGTAATCATTTAAATGAAATATTTGAAAACAGGTGGATTGGACGAGCTGGTCCGCTCAACTGGCCTGCTAGGTCCCCGGATTTGACCACCTTGACTTTTTCTTGTGGGATTTTATAAAAGACAAAGTGATGGCGGCTGCACCTACTCATTTAGATGATATGAATGACCGAATTCGCTTTGCCTGCATATTATAGACTCCTGAATGTTACAGAGGGTACGAAATTAATTTATAAAAAGAGTGAGAAAGTGTTGTTGAAAAGGGGCATTTCGAATAACTTTTCAAGCATGGCAGACGATAAATAAGTTGAAATTGGCCTAATAAATCATAATTCTGTAACCGACGGAGCAAAACCAAAAAATAATTTGTATACATACGTAGTTTTTTACGTAGATTAGAATTTTATAAACAAAAGTACATCATCCTATTTAAATTTTCAGAGTTACCCCCACCCCTCAAAGCAGAGAGTGGTGGTAAATATCAAAAATATAAATATATAAATTAAATATGTCTCCCCATTTCCTTATTAACTCACCAGAATTTCATGAAAATATTTTAAATCGTTTTCAAGATATAGCCTCGTAACACTTTAAAAAACTCCCCAACTCACCCAACCTGTAGAGGGTGATATATTTTTGGGGGACAATACCCTTTTAATCACCCATTTTTTGCGACAATACTGACTATCTTTTTGTAAAAATGCAACATATCTTTAACCTTTTTCCTATCTTCCATTTTTTTTGGTATGCAATCAAGCTGAATTTTTAATATGGTCTGTAGACTAACGCAGTAAATTCGTCTTGATCTATTAGGGCGTGACCCCCCAAAAATATCACTCTGTAGATTATTTCTAATGATTGTCAGGTTATTTCATAGGTACTCTACACAGTATGTCTCCGAATTTTTATTAGTCACGTAACCAATCGTGTTGTTTTCAACAACTATTCACTTGCCAGTCAAAAAATAAGGAGCAAAAAGAATAAATTCAAGAACGGCCTCGAGTGTATATTCAATTGGCTATAACTCGAAAACGTTCATCCGTGACGTAAATAAAAAATATTTGTTGTTTGGGTATAGTTCGTTTTTTGATTATAGAGCGTGTCCAGAATCCATCTTAACAAATGGGAAACTTTTTATTTTTGACTTTACGGAAAAAATTTATTTTTCATAAAAAGTTCTCCTTGTTGAGAAAATATCACAATTTTGACCCAGCATATACGGCGTGTCAAAAAAAAAGTAAAAAAGGTAAATGCCGTATAAGGAAATCTATCTCTAATTTTAATTGCAAAGTACAATATCGGAAGAAAAGTATCTTCCAGTACTGAAAAGTAATCGAATTTGAAATTAGACAAAATAACTTTATGGTCATTTACATGTATGTAATTTTTTTTAAAAAGTGTTTTGGAATACATGTTTTTTAAATAACCTATTACCAAAATAAACAACAATAACATTTTATGAAACACCACACTAAGCCCCAACATGACCATAGTTTCTTTCCATACAAACTATTGTACGTCGTGACAAGTCCGCCACTGCATTTCTAACAATCTGAGTGTAAATTTCTTGCACACATTCTCTGGTAATAATTCTCTCTAAATGGTCTATGTTTTCGAAAGGTCTGTGGGCACAGACTTTTTCTTTTAAAAATTCTCATGAGAAAAAATCTAGGGGAGTTATATCTGGAAATCTTGGTGGCCAAGCAAATTCTGACTTTCCCCAATCCATCTCTGTGGAAATGTCCGGTTTAAAAATTCTGGCACTCTTGCAGTGCTGACATGGAGTGCCGTCACGTTGGAACCAAAGTGTTTTTCTTATATCCAATGGTAGTCGATGAAAAAATTCAAATAATTCCGTGTTCAAAAAGTAAATTTCACCGGTAATATTTTCACGAAAAAAGTACGGCCCTGCAATTTTGCTCTTAAAAACACCACACGAAAGGTTTGTTTTGAAAAATACTGGTCACAGATTAGAATTTTATAAACAAAAGTGCATCATCCCTCAAAACGGAGAGTGGTGGCAAATATCAAAAATATGTTTAAGTATGTCTCCCCATTTCCTTATTAACTCACCAGAATTTCATGAAAATATTTCAAATCGTTTTCGAGATATAGCCGTGTAACACTTTAAAAACAACCTGTATAGGGTGATATTTTTTTGGCGGACAAGACCCTTTTAATCCCCTATTTTTTTGCGCCAACATGTTTGGCTCCATTGGCTTTAGCTGAGGCTTTCCTAATTTTAGATGACGTGCAAGTGATTTTACAGTCCCTACATGACGAGAAAAGTGAATGTGTTAGAGAAAAATTTTATGGTGAATTAAAAAAGAATGTTGGTCTGACTCTCTTACGCCAAATTTATACTAATAGTGTACCAGTACCTCGTTAAGCATGTCTAAATATCATTTTACATGCTCACAAGTTACCTTAAATGTCGAACGGTCATTCTCTTTACACAAACAGATTTTTTCGTCACGGCTGACAAGGCTGAAAGAAGCAACTGTCGTGACATACCCCATGCTGCAGATGTTTAGCCAAGCCCATCCAGAGTTTTAAGAGGTATAGGTAAGTGTTTTATATTTTCATGTAAATTCTACTACGAAGCATGTAAGGGGGTATTAATTAATCCAATCCAACCAATCCAATTAAGTTTTGTAGATAAGACCATTTCTGCAGACCACAGGGAACTTTACTTAAAAAAAAACCTTTTCAAAGCTTTTATGACCCACTTATACCCACGCTTACACATTGCTAAATAGCTATATTTGTGGGTTAGACCATTTCTGTATAACATATTTATTTATATAACACGATCCACTATTTATGGCAGTTTGCTGTGTGTAGAAATATTTTTTAAAATAATAAAAGAAATTTAAAAAACTATGCCAATCTCCATGAAGTTGATTTTCGTTATATCTATTCTATACTATATATACATATACATATATGTCAATGTAGGAGTGCACTGTGCATGTATGTATGGTAGGTAGGTATATGCTTGAAAATGTCCTGCCATTTCTAGCCGTTCTAGAGGGTTGCAATTTGGTGTGGGGGTTCAAGTCACAACCCAGAATAAGGGGATTACTCAAAAATTGTCAATACCTTTTTTACCCTTGGCGGGCGGCATCTGCTCATAATTTATATAACACAATTTAGTAATTCCACCATAGTTTACTAAGTGCAAAAGCTTAAATATAATAAATACTAAAAAATAATAAATAAGAAATATCAAAAACTACGCCAATGTAAGAGAATTGGATTTTCGTTCTCTATAATGAAACTAAGATCAGAGCAATAAAATACTAACGATTTAAAAAATGAGTACCGATGAGCAGTTCTAAAAATTTATTCATTTTTAATAATAATGTAATCAGATACAATGGGCAGAAAGTCACGCGGTTATACCTGCTGCTTGTTTGATTGGAGATTATGGTTGTTTTCGTAATCGTTTTAATAATTTGACCAGTCGAAGACGGAACGCACAAACGGGATGTTGCAATTTTTTTTCAAGCGACTCTTGTTAATAGGAATATTTAATGCCGATACATGCTGCTTTAAAACTTTCCTTAAACTCCCGGTATTTCGGGTTGTCGGAGGAGGAATCAATTTGAAGGGATTAAACATCTATTCGTCCGAATATTTTATCCTTTTCATGATTTTGATGATTTGGGCATTTTCTTTTACATATCTATACACTTTTAACTTAACTTAGATGTGGAATATCATAAAAAAAAGCGCTGCCTGCGCTTACAATAAAATTTATTCAGGATTGCTGAAATGTAGATCGTGCGCGACATGCGGCGCACAGCACGCAGCTCATAGCGTTCGGCGCGTGACACGCGCTCGATATTAATAAATATCTTTCGACCTAATAGATACTTCACTCTTATTTTTTAATGGATTATTAGGGTAAAACGCAACGCATAAAATGGTATTTTTTGCGATTTTTTATACCGTGGGGGCAAGCATAAAAAAAAGTTTAAACAATTAATTTGTTAATGTTCATTAAATACTTTTTTTTAATTCTTTTCAGCATGCAATCAGAAAGGCTACAAATCAATAAATAAAACGGCGGGACAACGGTATCCATCCGATGGTTAGAACCAGAGATAATGAATTTGCAATGTGACAGAAACAAACAATTAAAATTTATAAATAACATATCTCGGAAGATATTTTTTTCCGATTCACGTGTCGACTCAAATAATAAAAAGACGCAAAAACTTTTTTTATGACATTTTAAAAATTGCAAAATTATTTCCGACCAAATCCGTGCAATTTGTAAAAGAATAACTCATATTGCTATTTTACTTACACACCAGCGATATTTTGTACAGAATTTAGATAAAACAAAACATAAACGAGTCAATGGCTTTTTGATTTGACTTGTTGATGCCATGGTATCCTTATTACTAAATTTGTACAAATATGTGCGGCACTAATATTTCAGCATTACTGTGTGGCCGAGTAATACTGCAACTCGATCAAACAAGCTCTCGGCCGTACGCCAAGAAATGCTCGTGTACTCGGTTCTCTCTTTACAATTTTTCTTTACTCCGCAGTTATTGTACTGACTGTTTTTTTTTAATCCGCTCGTACTCATTAGATTCATAAACTGATGAAGAATAAAATCCAGTGGAAACAAGTCACAGAAGGTGCACGAGGAATTCGTTACACAATATTTAATAAGTTGGTCAGTTTATATAATTCCAAATCGACAACGCATTTCTCAGTTCCCAAACATTTCCTCAAGAGATACTTTGCAGCTACACGAATCACAAATAACTATTTCCCCGCAATGCCAGTCCCTCTGTCAAACTAATACGAGTTATCTCAAGCAACCACATAACCCCAAGAACTAAACCTAAGCTTAATCCGAATACAAAAGGAATTTGTTAAATTGGGAAATTATTTGTAAAAGATTTATTGCGACAGCAACCGAATTTAAACAATAGAGCAGGTTTCCCTGTCTAAAATTTCATTGTAATTTTATATAGAGAATAATAAGCGAGTCGTAAAATATTGAGCAGAATAGTATTTAAATTCCCAAGCCATAAAAGGAATCTTCTTGATGTTCGGTAAAATGCATTTTAAGCGTGAAAACCAAAATCCTCCCTTAGTTTCACCATCGTCATTTTTAGGTCAGAAGGACATACAATGTTTGTTTGCGGGGCTCAATCTTCCCGAAGAGTCTTGTGAGGACAGCTAAGTCCGTACGGGAGCATTTTTTTATAAATATAGATTAGGGTTAAGATGATGTTTTTGGTTTATTTAGCTCACCCCGCCTTATGTATTTTGTTTTAATGTATGAATAATAGGATTGTTGTTTGTGAAGCAGGTTCCTAGACGACCCAGGCGACTTTCACTTTGTGCCTAATTAAACCGCACGCGATCTGCAATAGCTTGCCTCGCGCAAAACGCCCTGTTGTTTGCCTTTGGCCTATTTTATGCATTCATTTAGCTTTCTTCCCATCTACGTTGATTCTTAAGCAGTAGGTACATGATCAAAGATACTCGTCATAGTATCGTGACAGTTATCTAACTTTATACTTTCGTTCAACAAAGTGCGTCGTAGATATTAGTTCCATTTGTCGAAACAATCTTCTGTGTAAAAAATAATAATAATGAAAAAAACAATTAGATTTGAAAATGAATTATCGTGGTACAGCAGGCTTGAAAATGGCAAGTGACTGTGATAAATACAGCAATTTTTTAATTTTTATTTGTAAACAGCAAAAGCAGCAGAGTCCCAAATATTTCCCCCGTTGCGTTATTAAATCTCCTTGACAAAGACTCTAATCTAGCATATAATTCATTTTTCGCGGCTCCCAAATACACGACACTTATCTTTATATACGTTCCGATCTTTTTTTTTATCTTTTTTAACGCTAAGACAAATGAACTTAAATTTATTTATGTTTGCCTTTGAGGTTCAACTGTATGTTCAACCCCCGGGTAATAGATTTTTTAGGAAAAAGATAAAAAATCTTAATGCCGGTTTTTTCTTAAGGTGATTTATTATAAAATTTCACCTTTTGTTCGGTAATGAAAGGGATAATTTTTCAAAGAGTCGCTAGAATAAAAAAGCCCGAAAATTGGGGAGTTGACCATAATGTACATGCATACGCAGAAGGGTTATATCAAAATATGAATGAAATACTGAAACTTTTTTAGATCTATGCTGTTTTCATTTTATAATTTATATTGTTTTCTTATTAGTATAACTTGGACCAATAAAGGATTAAGAATGTTGTTATTTAGCGCTTGCATCTCTTTCAGTTCGGCAAAACAATAATATTATAAATAGGTAATGTTAGACACTACAAAGAAAGATATAGATACAATATTATTTCTTCGTCTAGTGAATACTAGCGCGTGAAGTTTTTTTTGTCATTTTCAGCGCACTTAGCATGTTAATACAAAAAAAAATATTTCCAAACTTGTCAAAACTCATGTTATACTATGGGCACCTTATTTTACTGGTGGACTGAATCACAAATTCAACTGATGGAGTGTGTTTAAAAATATAAGTGTGTTCGGCGGGTTCCTCTCAGAGCAGACTGGATAGACCACAAATGAAAAATATTTTTTGATCACGTGACCACCGATTAATCCGTTTGCTCAACGATTAGCCGAACTGTTGACTGTCAAAATTACAAGATCCTTGATGTTGATTAAACTCAAATTCAAAAAACCGTGTGACCACGTGAGCTACAAGCAACTAGATTTGGTCGATTAGGTAAGAGCTGTAAGTAATTGATCTTCTTAGAGTGTAGGTTGGTCACGGAGAGATATTTAAGAATCAGGGTTATATCATCATCCATACCCCGTAGACCCCATTGAATTAATTAATTTTTTTTTGACGCCAAATTATAATGCATGCGCTCCAAAAAAATATGAAGCAAGAATTATTATTTTATCGCCATCAATATCGGCTTATATTTGCCGGCTTTACTTTTAGGACACCGATTCTTTATTTAGATATTGTTAGCGAGACATAAAACGGCTTCCACGAAATCTAACTATGGCAAGCGGCGAGTTTATAATACGAGTACACTCTACTATAAACAAATCTTACCACGAAGTAGTTGTCAATATTTAATGAAGTAGCAACAGTCCCGTATTGTCATATTTAGGAAATATACAAACTTAATAAACTACTTATTTTTGTTTATATTATCTCGTTAACTCAAAGAGATTATAATCTATATTACCATAAAAGTAAGGCTATAAACAAGGCAATTTTCAAAGCTATCCGAACAAGAGTTGATTAGGAAATTAAAGCTGTTGCTGCTTCTAAATGAAATGTAATAACCTGTTTTTAACGGACCTTTTTATTAATTTTCTAGATTTAATATACAATTTTAAGTGCTTGGAAAAGGCTACCAAAATTAAGGGACGCATAAACTGCTTATAACTTATAAATTTGTGAGATTGTATTTGGCACTTTGTTTTAATTATAAGAGCGTATTTACTTTTTGTTTTATTACAGGTTCATCATTCTAACCCATCTGTGCAGACTGTGCAAATACATGTTTGTTTTTTTGTTATAGTAAATTTGTGATAAACCTAGTAAAATAAAGTTCTTTATTTTTATCCAGATTGGTTATTCGTTAATGTATACATATATATATATATATATATATATATATATATATATATATATATATATATATATATATATATATATATATATATATATATATATGTTTGAACGTAGACTTTCACGGATGGAGAAATGTGAAGAAATATTGATTATATGCTAGATTAGAGTCTTTGTCAAGGAGATTTAATAACGCAACGGGGGAAATATTTGGGACTCTGCTGCTTTTGCTGTTTACAAATAAAAATTAAAAAATTGCTGTATTTATCACAGTCACTTGCCATTTTCAAGCCTGCTGTACCACGATAATTCATTTTCAAATCTAATTGTTTTTTTCATTATTATTATTTTTTACACAGAAGATTGTTTCGACAAATGGAACTAATATCTACGACGCACTTTGTTGAACGAAAGTATAAAGTTAGATAACTGTCACGATACTATGACGAGTATCTTTGATCATGTACCTACTGCTTAAGAATCAACGTAGATGGGAAGAAAGCTAAATGAATGCATAAAATAGGCCAAAGGCAAACAACAGGGCGTTTTGCGCGAGGCAAGCTATTGCAGATCGCGTGCGGTTTAATTAGGCACAAAGTGAAAGTCGCCTGGGTCGTCTAGGAACCTGCTTCACAAACAACAATCCTATTATTCATACATTAAAACAAAATACATAAGGCGGGGTGAGCTAAATAAACCAAAAACATCATCTTAACCCTAATCTATATTTATAAAAAAATGCTCCCGTACGGACTTAGCTGTCCTCACAAGACTCTTCGGGAAGATTGAGCCCCGCAAACAAACATTGTATGTCCTTCTGACCTAAAAATGACGATGGTGAAACTAAGGGAGGATTTTGGTTTTCACGCTTAAAATGCATTTTACCGAACATCAAGAAGATTCCTTTTATGGCTTGGGAATTTAAATACTATTCTGCTCAATATTTTACGACTCGCTTATTATTCTCTATATAAAATTACAATGAAATTTTAGACAGGGAAACCTGCTCTATTGTTTAAATTCGGTTGCTGTCGCAATAAATCTTTTACAAATAATTTCCCAATTTAACAAATTCCTTTTGTATTCGGATTAAGCTTAGGTTTAGTTCTTGGGGTTATGTGGTTGCTTGAGATAACTCGTATTAGTTTGACAGAGGGACTGGCATTGCGGGGAAATAGTTATTTGTGATTCGTGTAGCTGCAAAGTATCTCTTGAGGAAATGTTTGGGAACTGAGAAATGCGTTGTCGATTTGGAATTATATAAACTGACCAACTTATTAAATATTGTGTAACGAATTCCTCGTGCACCTTCTGTGACTTGTTTCCACTGGATTTTATTCTTCATCAGTTTATGAATCTAATGAGTACGAGCGGATTAAAAAAAAACAGTCAGTACAATAACTGCGGAGTAAAGAAAAATTGTAAAGAGAGAACCGAGTACACGAGCATTTCTTGGCGTACGGCCGAGAGCTTGTTTGATCGAGTTGCAGTATTACTCGGCCACACAGTAATGCTGAAATATTAGTGCCGCACATATTTGTACAAATTTAGTAATAAGGATACCATGGCATCAACAAGTCAAATCAAAAAGCCATTGACTCGTTTATGTTTATGGATCAATATTTCTTCATATATATATATATATATATATATATATATATATATATATATATATATATATATATATATATATATACATATATATATATATATATATATATATCTATATATACAGTGAAACTTCCCTAACTCGAATCTCCAGGGTACAGAAAGTCAGATTCGAGTTAGGGAAAATCCGAGTTTTAGAAAAATACGCCGAATTAGGACTTTAAAATGTATTACATATATAGTAAGCATTACAAAACAAAAGGCACATACATATTGTTTACATACTCTATGTATAAGTATACGCAACAAATAAAAAAGATTACATTCTTATCTGAAAAAATCAGTAATTTTTTTTTGTGTTAAACTAGACCATTTCTCCTTGTCTATAAAATCTTCCACTAAATTTAAGGAGCCGTGTATTGCACACGGAACATTTTCTCTAGACGAAACAAAATTTCTCAGGTTTTCAATAGCAGAATACGCTTGGTCAAATGTAGGTATGGCAACAGTTGTTTGGCCCTCACTTTCATCATCATCTTTATCCTCGTCTGAATCTGAAACAATAAAAAATTCCTATTTCTTAACTTGGCGAGACGTATGTAACTTAAATTTACCTTTTTCAGGAATAAGATTTTCCATGACACTTTCTAAAATGTCTTCATCTGTTGGGAAACCCATTGTATACACACCATCATCAATATTAACGTAATCTTCAAATGTAACGTTATCCATGTTTACAACCTGCCTTTCTGAAACAATTGGCAATTGTTGACTCTTTTACATCGAGATTCCGTGTTTTATTTATGTCCCTAATTGCGTCCAGTAGCGACTTTCCTCTTCCATATGGATTAAAACTTTCATTACAATTCATTTTCTGTAATGCTGCTTAAGATTCTTGATAATTCCCTGGTCCATTGGTTGTAAAATGGAGGTCAGATTAGGAGGAAAATATTCCAGTTTAATGTTTTTTAGCTTTGTTTCTACATTTTTAGGGTGAGCAGGACAATTGTCGACAAACAACAGAATTTGCCTATTCTGGGCAGCAAACTTTTTATCTAACTTTAGAAGCCACTTCTCATAAATTGTACTAATCATTCACGCTTTTTTGTTGTAGTCGTAATCCACGTCAAATGATTTTATGCCCTTAAAACATCGTGGACTTTTCGACTTGCCAATAACAAGCAATTTTAACTTTTCGGATCCAGTCATATTGCTTGCAACCATAACTGTAATTCTTTCCTTACTGTGTTTGCTACCAAAACATTTTTGACCTTTAAACGCTAGTGTTTTGCTAGGTAAACATTTAAAAAAAACTCCTGTCTCATCTGCGTTGAAAATGTCATTTTTATCGTACTGTCTGATTAAATCGGGTAAAACATTCTTTTGCAAATCCACACTACATTGCAAATCTGCAGAAGCACTTTCACCGCACACCGACATCTGGCCAATATTATGCCTTTTCTTAAACTTATCTAACCATCCCACACTAGCTGAAAAATCTTCACGTCCCAGAGCAACAGCAAATTCTTTAGCTTTTTCTCTAATTAGAGTTCCTGAGAGAGGAAGATTTTTATCACGTGCGATAGTTGCCCACTTAAGCATAGCTTCATCAATATCATTATGGAAACATGTTGTAAGCCTTTTTCTTTTGCTGTTAAAATCGTACTGACATTTGTTTTCTAAAAGTTTGTTCTTGGTTTTTAAAATGCTCGATAACGTGTTAGGGGGAATCCCAAACTGTTTTGCGATATCTTTCTTTTTCGTTTCGCCCTTTTCTACTTCAGCAATTACCTTAAGTTTTTCCTTAAGCGTTAAATACTTTAAATTTCGCTTCGACATTTTCACTTTGGGCCAATATATTCTTTGTGAAAAATTAACCTCAATCGGCTTAACTTCACCCAACGTCAAAAGAAACTGTGCTTCCAATATGAATTTTTATCTGTCGTCATCATAAATCGGTAAATCCCCGAATCCCCTAAATACAGTAAGGATTTCCCCGCTGGTTACTAAATCTCTGTTCGAGTATTAGAAATCTTCGAGTAATAGAAATTCGACTTAAGCAGATAAAATTACTCTATAATATTGTTTAAAGTCCATTGTTTGAAAATAATATTCGATTTAGAGAATATTTAGAGCTATGGAAGTTCCACTATATACATATATATATATATATATATATATATATATATATATATATATATATATATATATATAGATGTTTTTCTATATATAAATATTTAGACAACGGGGAATTTTCTTCGGTCGATATATTTAATATAATATGTCGATAAATGCAAAAGCTTTAATTCTTTAGCTAGTGCAAAACACAAGACCGTAAAATGAAAAATAAAATAAGGTAGGACTATTCTTTTTGATTCTGGTCTGGGTGTCCTCCTGCTATCACGATTTCTGGGGCCTTTCCCTTCATTTGGCAGGCTGACACCCAGAGTGGTCTGTTCGCCAGCCACTCTGGGTGGGTTAAACCTTTATATGGCCTTCTTCAAAATTTCATTCATTTCTTTATTTAAATGAGTTATGTTAGGTTATGTTAGGTTATTATTACAGTTATATCTAGAGGGATTTCAATATTACTTGACGCAAAAATCGGGGTCGGACACAGGTAACTGATAGAAAAGGTAGGTAAAGGAAATTAATATTAGATTTTGTCAGGTTGTATTTATGAATTATTGTTCCTAAAACATTTTTTTTTCAAAAAAATAAACCAACTTCACAAAAGGAAAGCACTGAAAAGTGTGGAATAATATTGTTACGTATTTATTACTGCGGTTAATGGTAGTTTTGTTAATTTTCAAAAAAAAAAAATCCGTTTTAATGCACCTATTCTTCCCCTCTTCCTTCATCTTATCTCCCCCTCTTTAAATTCATAATAGCCATGTTGTATTAGATTTTCTGACCTCAATAACCCCAAAAATGACATATTAATTAACATTTTTGAAGGGATTATTAAAATATTTGGACCACACTATATACTATTCTGTTAATCAAGAAAGTAATGACAAGGCAACCATTAAATACGGCATGTAGAGAAAAAGAAAGGGATGTAGAAGAAACATATTATTTAGCATTGTTAACCAGACAAGCTTCAAACTCTGCCACAGAGTAAAAACAGTTTTGTACTAATATTATTCTTAATGATATTATTAAATTGGTTTACCCTTGTGGCCTCCGTCAAAGCCCGAGGCAGCGCTTTGGACAACCTGCTACCAAAATATAAAGGTGACTTTTCATAGAAAACATGATGGTGTTTTTTTAAATAGATGTCTTGTCTTCCTTTAGTCATATCATATATAAATGTCTTGTCTTCCTCTAGTCAACATAATAATATATTACACAAAATTATATTTTTTGACCTAAATCACCCCGAAGATGACAACATTTTTGGAAAAATTACCAATCGCTCCTCCATACTATCTGTTAATCTGAGATAAAATTAGATTTAATGACTTCAATAACCCCGAAAATGACACATTTAACATTTTTGGAAAAATTTACAGCCGCAAACATTTCCTGACCTTAATAACCCCAACACTGCCATATACGCTTTATCATTTTTAGAGAAATTTTTAGCCGTTCCCTTTTACCTCCCCTCCCCGATAACTTTTTTAACGTCTGTTTGACAAAATTGGATTTTCTAACCTCAATAACACCGAAAATGATACATTAGTTAACGTGTTTAATGAAATTGCCAGACGCTTCTTTTCCCCCGCCGTCCCCCCTACACATTACACAAAATTAGATTTTATGACCTTAATAACCCCGAAAATGGCATATAGGTTCACATTTTTTTAAGAAATTGTCAATCGCTCTTTTTATCCCCCCGTCCCCGTCAATTATTTTCCATCTGTTAGACAAAATTAGATTTTCGGATCTTAATAACCCAAAAAATGATACATCTAACATTTTTAGAGAAATTCTCAACCGCACCACCCCCCCGTTATATTTTTTAACAACTCTTAGACAAAATTAGATTTTCTGAGCTCGGTAACCCCCAAAATCACATATTAGTTAACATCTTGGGAAATTTCCAGCCACTTCTTTTTATACCCCCCACCCCACGTTTATTTTCTTAATATTTGTTACACAAAATTGGATTTTCTAAAATTTTCTAAAACAAGTGTTTATGTTTTAGAGCACCTTTACGTAGTTTAAAGGTAATAGAACGTATAACAATTTTACTCCATGACAAACTTTGAACCCCCATTTCACACACAGTTGATTTATTAAAAACTGTGAAACACGTGTTTAAACATTTATTTTTTAGAGTACTTCTATGAAGTTTCGAGTTAATATGACCATTTAATATTTTTTCTCCATACAAAGTTTGAACCCCTGTTTCACCCCCTTAGGGATTAAATTTTGAAAAACGCTTCGGTAGTGCACGCCCACGTTATATAAGAAACCTCCGTGCAAAATTCAAGTTTCTAGACCCAGCGGTGTGGGCTGTGCGTTGATACCTCAGTCAATCAGTCAGTTAGTTTCTTCTTTTATATAAAGAGATTATCGCAAAATAACTGTTAATAAAAATTTTAAGATATTTACACTTCCACATAATGACGTTTGTTTACTCCATTTCCTTTGTTCTAAGTTTTAGAGCAATGCAAAATTGTAACCAATCACCAAAGTTTATGTGAATTCATAATAGCCGTCTATTATTTACTAGCATATAAAGTACATACTCATTTTAAACTAACTGTAATAAAGATAGATTTTTATTAAACTTCTGAAAACTTGTAGTAAGGCTTTCTACTTTTTTAATCCGTAGTAGAAAATTATATTTTTTTACATCCGGTATAATTAACAAAAATTAAAATTAGTTGGCCTATGTTGAAAAAGTTTGATAGCAACTGTCATTCATTAGTCAAACAAAGTGTTTGGAAAGCGGCATTGTAAGCTTATCTAAACGTTCTCATTTCACTTAGGGTAAATTTCATTAGAAGTTCACTTCATTTGTAGAAATGGTAAGTACAAAACTTTATAATCTACCATTTAAATAAATAATAGGGCTAATTTTTTTCCAAGGCACTCAACCTGACATAAAATTTAGGGGTGTCTTTTAGTGAACAAAATGGATGTTTTAAATTTATGTACGGTTCTTAATTACTTCGTGGGCGGTTGAAGCCATATATTGCGGCATTGTTCAACTGACAACAGATTTAGTGCCTATATATTCCTTTAAAGAAAAAATATCGTCCTTTTTAGTTTTATTAACGCCATTTTGACATAAATAATAAGTATTCTTCTAAAGAGTGTCTCTAAAAGGTCTGTACAAAATGCTACAACATATTCTTGAGGACAAAATGGGGCGATTTAACCCAACTTACCTTTGCCCGAACGTGTTTATTTAGGATTTGCTCAGGTTTGGTATCGAACTTCAAAGATTTGTTAAAAATTTCTAAAATATATCATAAAAGAAAAATTGTGCAACGAAATTTGGTATGTTAGTCAGTAACACGAAAAGGCTTTTTTGTGCAGCCGTATGCGAAGTGAGTAAAAGTCACTTCAAAATTTGACATTTCTAAAATGATATTGACAACAAGGTTATTATTTTTTATTAAACAGAATTAGTAATTATTTATAAATTCATAAGAAAAGCATTTTTCGTATTGCCGTTGGTAATTATTCGGATTAATGGATGCCCCGAATTTTATGATGAAATTTTGGGCAGACCCTAATTTTGGGTCGTAGAACACGAATCCGAAGTCAGTTTTTGGCGGTCTCGGATGGTTTTTCCAAAAAAAAAAATGTTAACTTTTAGGTTACCTTTTTTTATAGATTTCACTTAAACATATCTGTAAAATTATAATTTTAATTTTCTTTTCGTCACACAAACACCATATTTAGACAAAAATAGCTAAGAAAATTGCTGTTTTCTGTAGAAAATGCCATTTTTGAACTCGCTACTAGTCGCCATTATTTTCCCAGCTGTCAACAATATTCCTGTGTCCGGCGTTGCCAGGTTTACTTATTTTTCATGAAAAAGTTGTAAATTAGGAATAATAAAAAAGCTAACCATAACAAACTAAAGTTACTATTCTGCCCAACTTAGTCAACAACATTCTTTAATTTTAACCTTCGTCAGATCTAACCAAAATCCTATTGATCAGTAATCCAATAACTGAATGCTGATGCATGCAACCATATCTGAACAAAAAGGTGTATACCCAACCCAAGCAAACCTGAGCAAAAAGGTGGTCAGTTTTGCTCAGTTTTCATTGATATAGATACATATTATATCTATTAGGGTGTCCGTTATTTACCAAGTTGATTTTTTTTCTTGCGACGCCTCCTAAATTTTTAGTTTATCGTCTAAGAAAAAATGTCAGACCAAAATAAGCCCTTAATATTCAGAATAAACCTTGCCCTAAAGACGATACATTTCCCATTTAAATTACATGCGATTTTGCCACTTTTTACAATTAATTTATTTTTTTCTCGGACAAGACGACTTATATCAATGAGACATACATATTCTTATATGAAATTGAACGCTCTACAAAAAAGGCCCCTTATAATTTTTCGACTAATTCACTCCTTCAAAAGTTATTCAAGGTGAAATTTGAACTCTATCTAAATTTTCAGGTTTTTTACTTTTACGGCAAAGTGATTATTATTTCGATAAAAGTTATTAGTTTGTTTCTAAAAATAGATAATTCTGGTGGTATTAGGGTAAAAAAAATTTTAAACATGGAAAATAATATACCGCATAACAGGTAGCTGGTTCTAGTTTGAATCATTTTTGAGACTATTCATTTATAACACGCAGTCAACTAATTTTTAGTGAATTACATAAATTTTTGTATACTTTCATGAAATTTCCCTTCAATACAGTAAGTGACTCAAAATTACACTACAAGCATTCCCGCCAACACACGGATTTTCTATTCACGCAAGCGCCCTAAGTCGCATGTAGTACCGTGAATAACTTTTGAAGGAGTGAATTAATCGAAAAATTATAAGAGACCTTTTTTGTAGAGCGTTCAATTTCATATAAGAATATGTAGGTCCCATTGCTATAAGTCATCTTGTCCAAGAAAAAATAAATTAATTGTAAAAAGTGGCAAAATCCCATGTAATTTAAATGGGAAATGTATCGTCTTTAGGGCAAGGTTTATTCTGAATATTAAGGGCTTATTTTGGTCTGACATTTTTTTTAGACGATAAACTAAAAATGTAGGGGGCGTCGCAAGAAAAAAAATCAACTTGGTAAATAACGGACACCCTAATATCTAGGTAGGTATATCAATGAAAACTGAGCAAACCTGACCACCTTTTTGCTCAGGTTGGGTGAGCAAAAAGGTGGTTAGGTTTGCTCAGTTTTCATTGATATAGATACATATGTATCTATATCAATGAAAACTGAGCAAACCTGACCACCTTTTTGCTCAGGTTTGCTTGCGTGTATACAACTTTTTGCACAGATTCTGTCCAACTGTTAAAATTTGTGGGAAAAGCGATTTGTAAATTTGGCAACATCGCGTCTTTCAATCAGAAATTTCGAGTATGTGTACCATGGATTGCGTGATTATTTTCTTTCAGTTTTTTGATATTTTCTCTGTTTTTTTTAATGTGTTTTTACATAAATTTGCCCAGTGGCGGCTGGTGAAATTTCAAAGTTGTATATCTCTGTTCCTACTTACAGGACCCGAACCAAATTTAAGGGTTTTAATAGTGAGCCCACTGGGAATGTTTTGGTAAACAAAAAAAAACATTTTGTAATTTGCGAAAAAAAGTTAAAATTTTGGTGTGCCCCTCCTAGAAAAAAAAAATGAAAATGTCTAGGTATTTTACTTATTCTTTTTTCTAAACAAATTTCACATCATTTTGTCGACAGTTTTTAAATTTTGAGAGAAAAAAATGTGTTAGTAGAAAATTATAGTCATTTGAATTTTTTTAAGCCTAAACTAAAATTTAAGAAAAAATTCAAATGACTATAACTTTCTACTAACACATTTTTTTCTCTCAAAATTTAAAAACTGTCGACAAAATGATGTAAAATTTGTTTAGAAAAGAGAATAAATAAAATACCTAGACGTTTTCATTTTTTCCTAGGAGGGGCACACCAAAAATTTAACTTTTTTTCGCAAATTACAAAATGTTTTTTTTCTTTACCAAAACATTTCCACTGGGCTCACTATTAAAACCCTTAAAATTGGTTCTGGTCCTGTAAGTAGGAACAGAGATATACAACTTCAAAATTTCACCAGCCGCCACTGAATTTGCCTAAATATGGTTCAGAAAAATAGTTTGTACTGTGACTTGTATAGATGTATTTAAGTAAAAGTGCCGAAAATTAAAGAAATTCATTGAAAAAGCTAACCTAAAAGTGAAAATTTTTTTTTTTTTGGAAAAACCATTCGACACCGCCAAAAACGGGCTTCGGATTCGTGTTCAACGACCCAAAATTAGGGTCTGTGCAAAATTTCATCAATAAATTCGGTGCATCCATTAATCCGAATAATTACCTTGCCGTTTAGATTTTTCAGGTATAAAATCAGAAAACACTAAGTTCGCGATACTTTTTATCTCTTGTATCGCTGTCTGGCATTTTCACGATTTTTAAGAATTGCTAAAATGTTTTATATACCCAACCTGAGCAAATCTTTTTTTCCTATGTTGTATACATGCAAAATATAACATTTCCATAGAAACGGAAATAGAAAGAAAAGGCAAAAGAGAAGAATTTTATTTTCTATGTCATCTCATACCATATAGAACTTTGTCTATAACGATTCGGCTAAGCTCGGAAATTTCTTTAATTTTATACCATCATTAGTATTAACACTACAACATTTGCTTTGTAGTATGAGCCAGTAAAAACGAAGAATAATTGAGGTTAGCTCTGTTACCCACAATTTTAAAGTAAAGAAAATCAAAGTGTGGGATACTACCTTCTCTTATAAATAAAAATTTTTTTTTTGCGCTTTTATTATACGAAGAGCACGATCTTTTTAATTTCAAAAAGTCAAAAATCCGTCCGGTATTTGTTGTACTGTACTGTAGAGATTACTAGGGTAGAAACATAGACTATAAGAGCTATAACCTTTCTTCTCCACTCAAATGCACAAAAAATAAACACCCTATAATTTTGTCTAAGTTTAAGGTTTGATAACTTTATTATTCCTAGTCGGATTTGAATAATTTTTTTATCAAATCTTAAATCCAATTATTGGCTTTATTACGTTTATTCACATTTTCAGTAGAAACCATTAATTATATTATCATAAGTATTACACAAAGATAATCGGAATGATGTTTTACTCACTGAACTTAAAACAGCCTGTTTAATAATTGAGCGGCGTAAATATTTCATAATGTAAATTTCATTATCTAAACTTTGTTTTTGGATGTCAATATCTGCATTTTGTAACAATCAGGTGCAAAATAAACTGGCCAACAAATTTCCTCACGTTGCGCATTCTTCTAATACGAATGAAACTTTTAATGTTTCACCAGTGGCGTAGCTAGGAACTATGGCGCCTAGGGCCAGCTCCATAATTTTGCTTTGGGTCGGATGAACGTGGCTCAAGTATCGCGATTTGTCAGCCCGCGATTTGCGATTTTTGCACCCTACGGTGCTTGCGCCCCTGGCGCGGGTCCCGATTGCTCTGTCCTAGCTACGACTCTGTATTTCACAACAATAACACTATCAGTGTATAAAAAAGATAACATATGGTAGTAGCCAGTTTCTAGCCCTGACTGATAACTTTTTTATATTTAAAAATTTAAAGGCCCATTCATGTTACAATAACGTGATTAAATTTTCGAAAATAAATTGATAACCAGTATATTTTGTACATGAGTGTTGAAACGCAGAAATGCAGATATTGACATGATTATAAAAACAATGTTTAGAGAATGGATAAAACTTTATCCCAAGTGACATTTTGAAATATTTACACTGCACAATTATTCCACAGGGTGTTTTAAAGTTAGACGAAAAAAACAGCATTCCGATCAGCTTTGTATAAAATGTCAGATAAAGGTTTTATGGAAAATCTGAGGAAGCATAATAAGGTCAATGTTTGCATTCATAATTTGCTAAATATATTATTGAAAACTTTACATTTGTTACATTCTGTTGGTCTTACCGCCCACTAGACAAAAAATACTTAGAATGAGAATCAAGTGTTCTCTAAGCCACCTGTAGATGCCTTATATATTAAGGAGGAATCTTCAGATGGTTTAGAGAAATCTTGATTCTCATTCTACATATTGGCATGTACCCCTGACTTAATGCACTTCATTCTTATAAAAAATCCTTTTTTTTTTCTAAACTCTGGCCGATAGCGAAATAGAAGAAAAATGTTTTAAATAAGATTATCTTTCCGAAAACAAATCATAAAGCTATTACTCAAACGGCTAAGGTTATGAGCTTATTATATTTGATTTTTGAGAGCGCCCTAAAAACGCACTTTTGGACTAAGATTGGGATAAATGGTCCTATTGTGACCTTAACAATGTGGTAGCAATTTGTACAGACCTTTTGGAGACATCCTGTAAATAATATCGCCGACTATACTGCGGAATTTTTCAACTAACAACATATTTAGTATATTCTTGTAAAGAATATAAGCCACCTCTTTTAGAGCGGGTTTGTAGAAGACTTGTGAAGAATTTCCTAAAATTATTTAATATTTATTTTAAATACGTTTTGTTAGTGATATATAAAAAGCATTTTAAATAACGGCATTCCACATTGGTACAATAAGGGGTGCAAAATTGAATAAAAAGTTTTAAGCCTACCGTAATGTTCTTGATGTTGGTAAAAGTACAAAACAAAGGGACAGTTTATATTTTATGCTAATGCTATACAATGGAAAACAGGTTAAAGTACTTGTTTTAAATTCCTATTTTATTTGAAAATTTCTATAATTATGTGACAGTTGTGTGTTCTAAACAAAAATATTTCTTATTTTCTGGTTATTTTACTCGAGATTCGATTACTCTATTCCTAATCAAATATCTTGCCCGCCCTCCAATTTTTCTATTTGTACTTGTTGTATATTAAAACATGTTTAATTTTTTGAAAGGTGTACCATTTTTATAAATTTTTACAGGAAGAGAGTTGGAAAGTATGACATTACTCCTTACACAATTATATTACTCACGAGCAGTAATGGCGGCAATTATTTACAAGGATAAAATTTGCGACACGAACTGCAAGCGAGTACCGCAAATCATCCGAGTAAATAATAGTCATTACCGCCAGTTCGTGTTGTTAAAGTTAATTTCTGATTGGTTTAAAAATCCGTTAATAATAAAAATGCCCGTATCCGTAAATAATGACTGATTAATTGTTCAAAAATTGCATGAAAATTATGGTTTTATTAAAATCGTAAAAAACAGTTTTTTTTTCTAATAAATAATTAGTATTTTTATTACACTAGTGTCTAAAATATATAATTATTTTAGTCCATTTTTCCTTAAAACAATTATTAGGTAAGTCAAGGCCTAACTTTTGTTTGACTGGTATTAGTGTTGTAAAATTGTTCACTGGTGGAACGTCAGTTGATTCGGGAAAACTTATTTTATTACCTAGTTTGGAACAATTTTGATTACAATTAAGAGAAACTTTCGAATATGACAAAGAGTGGCAGTAGTATTTAAAATAAAAATTTGGGGCATGAGAAAGTTAATGATTTCGTATCATACTTTTTATAACACAATCAAAGTCAAAAGAACTTTTCTTTGTATTATAATTATGTTGATAGCGCTTTTATGCTAAATGTTTGACCTAAGTCAAACACACAACAATGAAACTCTTCGTCATATGGGCGAGTTTTTAAATTTATTGATGTCAAGAGCACATTAATAATTATTACACTTCGTTCACCGTTCTTAAACTGCAGATGAAAGTTTGCCAACATTAATTTTAGCATTTTTAAATTCACTGCATTTTCATCAGATTGCTCATCGGATTCATCACACTTTCTGAAGACCAATATTTCCGATGGATGCGTGGTGGGGGAACTCAAGTATCAGACTATAAGCTTATTAAAGCAAATATACTTTTAAATTTTTTGTTTTTAAATATGATTTATAACGGAAAAATATTACAATTGCGATCTCTCCCGCTAAAGAACCAAATGGATTGTTTATCTGAAATGAATCGGCTTAACCTATGACGTCAATGACAACTCGCCCTGGCTGAAACGTCTTTCTTCCTTATTTGTACATGTGTTAAAAACATAGCAGCTGCATTGTACCAAATGAGATAATAAAATTAGTTTCACTGAATCAGTTAAGGTATCACCAATAAACAAAATTATGATAGAAATATCTATCGACTATAACCTAATTCCCATAGAAAAAATAATTTTTTGAACATTTTTATACTAAAAATATTCAAGGAGAGCAGGAGCCATAATCATATAACGCAGCGTTTCTGAAAATAAAAAATAACCTATAAAGGGTGTTACAAAAAGATGTTAAGACATTTTAAGGGCAGATTCTACATCTAAAAATATGAAAATAAGTTTATATAGACATGGATCCTTAAACGCTTCTTTTTGGAGATACAGGATGTTTAATATTTTCACACCTCAAGTATTCCGAAAAGTTGGGAGACATATGCGAAGACGATTTAGAGCATGTATTGAAGCACGGAGAAGCCATTTCCAGCATCTACTATAAAGTTAAATCGAAATGCACTGTTTCCTGAACAAAAAATATTTAAAACAAAAACATTTTTATTATTTGTTTTTATAGTAAGAGACAGTTTTCAGGCAGAATTACTTGGGCTTCGAGAAAACAATATCAATTTTGCAAAGAAACAGTGGCGTGCCATTTTTTTCGTTAAAAATAAAGACTTATCCGCACTCACGCCACTGATGCAAGTACTTTAGAAAATAAATTTTTAGACGCAAAGGTATACTGTGATTATATACTGGCGTATAGTAAAATTCATGTCAATATCTTAACGCATTTTCGAGAAATTAAAAAAAAAACATTTAAAAAAGAAAAATATAATATAAACACCCTGTATCTCGAAAAAGAAGCGTTTGAGAACCCATGTTTATATAAACTTATTTTCCTATTTTTAGATGTAGAATCTCCTCTTAAAATTTCTTAACATCTTTTTGTAACACCCAGTATAATTAACATTTTTAAAATGCAGCAATTAAACAGAATTAAAAATGCATCCCTAATTTTTTGATATAATTTAGACTTACCGCGATCATACTAAAATTTATTGATGTAAATTTTTTTTTGTCTGGTGCTCTAGCTTTTATCTACAGGATCTGGTAGACAAGAGGACACAGGGACCAAGAGTGAAACATACGAAAAAAGGACATTGTTTATAAAAGTTTTTGCTTGCTCTAAAAATAAGATCCACGATGCTAAAAATTTGTTATTTGTACAGGGTATGCAAAAAAATACAAAAATGTAAAATTGGTTAGGAGTAAAGTTGCCATTTTTAAAATTTTAATGCAAAACATTAAATAAAAAAGTTGTTAAAATTTTAAAACAATTCTTATTCAAGATTTTCAATTAAAAATTCGAAAGTTTTAAATTAGGCTATCAAAATCAAATTTTTCTAAGTCACATTGTCGCGTTTTTTATTTGATTACACCCCTGATAACTGTGACGTATTTGTCAAAATAATGAAGATGTTTTCTTTAGAGCAAAGAATATTTATAATCCAAAACTACAGACTCATACAGGTTAAAGAAAATTACTAATAGACTATTAAATAATAGTCGTAATATCCGAGAGATATTTCTTATTTTATTAAACTTTAAGAAAATTAAGGATACATCGTATTTTTTTTCTAAAAACATATTCTCCGAATTTTTCTAACTGACGTCGAAAATGGCTAAAGCTTCTTCTTATTTCTTCCAGTGAAATCGATTCTATCGCTCTTAAAATTCTCTGCTTTAACACTTCTTCGTCATTTTCATTGAGTCTTTCATATGATAGTTATTTAACGCGTCCCCAGAGAAACATGACATCACAAATTATCAAATCGGGACTCCTAGGGGGCCACAAAATTGGACCATTTCGGCCCTTCCATCGATTTCAAAATTTGCGATTGAGTCAATCCCTTACTTCTGCAGCATAATTCAGCGATATTGAAGAGGCAATCCTTCTAGCTTGTCTGAGAAAAATGATTCTAGCATAATTAAATAACAATGTCTGTTATATTAATAAAAATACAAATACGTTACAATCCCATAATAGAAAATGGCGCACCAAACATTTACTTTTTTACAATATTGACGGCGGGTTCGCAGTTCTAAACTCTGGATTTTTCCTGCCCCAGTATCTCACATGCTGAGAAACTACAGTGTAATTTGTACTGAAGGTTGACTCATCTGAAAACATTATCAGCTTACGAAAGTTCACGTTGTTACTTAGAATTTCATTACAAACAAAAATCCAAGCGTTTGCAAATGTCCCCATCTTCCAGAGTTTGGTTTAAAAGGACAAATTTTATTTTCCTTAAACATATTTTCAATAGTGCTTGTTTATACACAATTGTAAACTACGTGCTCGATTTCTTAAAGATATTTGTAATAGGATTTTTATCAACAGATTGTAAAATTAATACTGTGGAAACATCGTTTTCGTCGTATCTTTTCCTGGTTTTCTTTAAATTATTAACGAATCCAGTTCTTTTTAATTTGATGACTAACTTATATACTCAACTTCTGCATAATTGTAGATTTGGAAAAGTTTCTTGAAACCTCTCAATATCGATAACAATAATTCTCGTCGTTTCTGTAATTTTAGATTACAAATATTTTTTGCTCTAAAGCAAGCATCTTTATTATTTTGATAAATACGAGTACGTCATACTTATCAGAGGCGTAATCAAGTAAAAAAGGTGACAATGTGACTCAGAAAACTTTTGATTTTAAAAGCATAATTTAGATATTTCAAATTCTCATTTGAGAATCTTGCATAAAAATTCTTTTAAAATTTAAAACAACTTTTTATTCAACGTTTTGCTTTAAAATTTAAGAAAAGCCAACTTTACTTTCAACGGAATTGTTCGTTTTTTGTATGTTTCGCATACCCTGTACAAAAAAAAATTTGGCATCGTGGATGTTATTTTTAAAAAAGCAAACACTTTTATAAGGGATGTCCTTTTTCTGTATCTTTCACTTTTTGGTCCATTTGCTCTCTTGTCTATCTACCCCACCCGTGGACAGACAGTAGAATAAAGTGTTCGAATAAATCCATCACAAGTTTTAGCATATCGCATTCTTTTATTTGCTATTGTATAATTCTATACTGATCATGCCAATGATAAAAGTTATACCCACTGTGCAAGAAAAAACATTTTTAAACTTGATTTCTTTCTTTTTGTTTCAGCGTGAATGCATTTCCATTCATCTCGGCCAAGCTGGTGTCCAAATCGGCAACGCCTGTTGGGAGTTGTATTGCTTAGAACATGGAATCCAACCCGATGGCCAAATGCCATCCGACAAGACCGTAGGAGGAGGAGATGACAGCTTTAACACATTCTTCAGCGAAACTGGTGCCGGTAAACACGTGCCCAGAGCTGTTTTTGTTGATTTGGAGCCTACAGTAGTAGACGAGGTGAGGACTGGTACCTACAGGCAACTGTTTCATCCAGAGCAACTGATAACTGGCAAAGAAGATGCAGCTAATAACTACGCACGAGGGCACTACACCATTGGAAAAGAAATAGTAGACCTGGTGTTAGACAGAATCAGAAAATTAGCTGATCAGTGCACTGGACTTCAAGGCTTTTTAATTTTCCACTCTTTTGGAGGGGGTACTGGTTCTGGATTTACTTCGCTTTTGATGGAGCGTCTCTCCGTAGACTATGGTAAGAAATCGAAGCTAGAATTCGCTATATATCCAGCCCCCCAAGTATCCACAGCTGTGGTAGAACCTTACAATGCTATTTTAACTACACATACCACCCTGGAGCATTCAGACGCTGCCTTTATGGTCGATAATGAAGCCATCTACGATATATGTAGAAGAAACTTGGACATCGAACGCCCCACATACACCAACTTGAACCGATTAATAGGACAAATTGTTTCCTCCATTACCGCTTCCCTCCGTTTTGATGGTGCCCTCAACGTAGACTTGACGGAGTTCCAGACCAACTTAGTACCCTACCCACGTATTCACTTTCCTCTAGCCACATATGCTCCCGTTATATCCGCAGAAAAGGCGTACCATGAGCAGCTGTCTGTGGCTGAAATTACAAATGCATGTTTTGAACCTGCAAACCAGATGGTAAAATGCGATCCCAGGCATGGCAAATACATGGCGTGCTGCATGTTGTACCGTGGCGACGTGGTTCCGAAAGATGTCAATGCTGCCATTGGCACTATTAAGACCAAACGTACTATCCAGTTCGTGGATTGGTGCCCCACGGGTTTTAAAGTAGGTATTAACTACCAGCCTCCAACTGTCGTTCCAGGAGGTGACTTAGCTAAAGTCCAACGTGCAGTCTGCATGTTGTCAAATACTACTGCTATCGCCGAAGCTTGGGCTAGGTTGGATCATAAGTTTGATCTTATGTACGCCAAGAGAGCTTTTGTCCACTGGTATGTAGGTGAAGGTATGGAAGAAGGTGAATTTTCTGAAGCTCGTGAAGATACAGCGGCTTTAGAGAAGGATTATGAAGAGGTCGGAATGGACTCTGGTGAAGGCGAAGGCGAAGGAGGTGAAGAATATTAAACGTTTAATATCACGACAGCATCGGAAGCTCTTTCAAAAAGAACTGCTCAATTTATGTTTTAAAAATTTCTAATAAATGATGTTATACTTCTAAATTTTGTGTGATGTCTCATTATTTCTTTAGGTTTTCGTCATTAAATAAGCATAATATGTTGACAATGTTGATATATTATACACAGTATATCCACGGAATGGGTTGACAATAGGACAAATGCATTAAATTTTTGAAGATTCAAACATAAATCATTATTAAGAAAAGTTTAAACTTTGTAAATTATGGACGTAAACTTATTATTATAAAATGGCATGCCTGAATTTAAAATTTACACAGTTTAAGGTTTCTCTTGCAATAATTATTTTGAATTTTAATTAATGTTCTAAATAGTGAATTGTATTTTCTGTTAAGCAAAATCCTTCATTAA
The DNA here is from genome assembly GCA_963971165.1 of Philopedon plagiatum. NCBI lineage: Eukaryota > Metazoa > Arthropoda > Insecta > Coleoptera > Curculionidae > Philopedon > Philopedon plagiatum. The sequence continues at coordinate 38,326,461 of OZ020191.1, read as the reverse complement.
GACCGTCTTTTCGTACCTTAGAAAATTTGGTTTATTAGTCTTATTGTCAACCTTCTCCGTGGATGTACTGTATACTCAATTTTTTCTTTCGAGCAGGCGCGGCCCGTGAAATTTTAAAGCTGTATATCTCTGTTGCTACTCATGGGACCCATGCCAAGTTGAGGTTTTTTAATAGTGAGCATACTAGGAATGTTTTAGTAAATAAAAAAAATATTTTGTAATTTGCGAGAAAAAGTTGAATTTTTGAATTTACCCACGTGGGAAAAAAATTTACAGGTTGTAGGAATTTTATTTATTATTTTTTCTAAACAAATTTTACATCATTTTGTCGACAATTCTTAAATTTTAGGAGAAATAATGTGTTAGTAGAAAGTTATATTCACTTGAATTTTTTTTAAAATTATATTTTAGGTTTAAAAAAAATTAAGTGACTATAACTTTCTACTAAGTAACTCATTTTTTTCTCTTAAAATTGAAGAATTGTCGACAAAATGATGTAAAATTTGTTTAGAAAAAATAATAAATAAAATACCTAAGCGTGTTAATTTTCTTCCCTGGTGGGTCAATTCAAAAATTCAACTTTTTTTCGCAAATTACAAAACATTTCCTTTCTTTACTAAAACATTCCTAGTAGGCTCACTATTAAAAAACCTGAGTATGGCGAACCTCATAAGTAGCAACAGAAATATACAACTTTAAAATTTCATGGGCCGCGCCTGATTTGTAGAACCCCTTATGTGTGGTTCATACGACGTATTTGTAACACTTAAACAATACTGCATACATATTTTTAAATGCATTATATACTGTGTCATAGGATGCTTACACAATATATTTATAATTGTAATTTTAATATGCCTGTTAAAATAAATGTGTTGTATAAGGCAGCTCTAGGTATCTATCTATAACACTATAATTCTTATTTAAGTATGCTTATATGAATTGCATAATGACCGAATGCCACACTATACTATTAAAATATTTTATAAAAATTGGCCTTTTTCGGTTCTGTAGTTATCGTATTATGGTTTAAAAATCGCTTTAAAATAATTTGAATTTTATTCATCTTCGTTGTGTAGTTGTTTATTAGGGTGTCCGTTATTTACCAAGTTGTTTTTTTTCTTGCGACGACGACGCCCCCTAAATTTTTAGTTTATCGTCTAAAAAAAATGACAGACCAAAATAAGCCCTTAATATTCATAATAAACCTTGCCCTAAAGACGATACATTTGCCCTTTAAATTACATGGTATTTTGCCACTTTTTACAATTTTTTTTTTCTCGGACAAGATGACTTATAGCAATGAGACATACATAATCATATAGGAAATTGAGCGCTCTACAACAAAGGCCTCCTATAATTTTTCGATTAATTCACTCCTTCAAAAGTTATTCAAGGTGAAATTTGGACTCCATGTAAATTTTCAGATTTTTTTACTTTTATGGCAAAGTGATTATTAGTTCGATAAAAGTTATCAGTTTATTTCCAAAAATAGATAATTTTGGTGGTATTATGGTAAAAAAATTTTTAAACATGGAAAATAATATACCGCATAACAGGTAGCTGGTTCTAGTTTGAATCATTTTTGGGACTATTCATTTATAACATGCAGTCAACTAATTTTTACTGAATTTCATAAATTTTTGTATACTTTCATGAAATTTCCCTTCAATGCAGTAAGTGACTCAAAATTACACTACAAGCATTCCCGCCAACACACGGATTTTCTATTCACGCAAGCGCGCTAAGTCGCATTTAGTACCTTGAATAACTTTTGAAGGAGTGAATTAATCGAAAAATTATAAGAGATCTTTTTTGTAGAGCGTTCAATTTCCTATAAGAATGTGTATGTCTCATTGCTATAAGTCATCTTGTCCGAGAAAAAAAAATTAATTGTAAAAAGTGGCAAAATCGCATGTAATTTAAATGGGAAATGTATCGTCTTTAGGGCAAGGTTTATTCTGAATATTAAGGGCTTATTTTGGTCTGACATTTTTTTTTAGACGATAAACTAAAAATTTAGGGGGCGTCGCAAGAAAACAAATCAACTTGGTAAATAACGGACACCCTATTGTTTATACAAACATTATAAATATCATATCACTAGTTGGGGTTCTAACTCTTAAAAAACAAAAAAACGATTTAATGAAAAACTTATTACGATACTGAACACGATATCGAAAAAGCTTACCTAGATATGAAACCAAAATAGAAAAATACATTATTTCAGCTACATTAGAATTCAGTTTTTTGATTGACCTGCAATTTTAAAGTTTAAAAAATTAGATTTTTTAAAAATGATGGCGCTTCATTCAAACAAGAACGGCCATATTCCCCAACACTAGATCGATCTAATTTGGTATTTAAAGGTTTTAAACTGACAAGGGTAAGAATAAGACAACTAACTTCCACACTGAGGGAGTTTAAGTTGACGCTCAGGGTATTCGGGGTACTCTCGATGCGGTTTTTTAGAAACTCCGAGCGCATCCTGTTACATTCGAAATGATATGGAGTACATTTTCCAAGCATGTCCGCTTTACTCGGAGTCAGTCTGTGGAGCGTTGCCAGTGTGCAGCAAACATAACCTAATTTTCACGGTCTGACGTAAAATGAAATGCGCAATGTCGAAAACTTTTCCTCTAAAACCAATAGTTCAGCAGTTATAAGGAAATAAACAATTAAATTTATTATAACAATAATTGATCGCGCTATATTTTTTAATTCTGATAATTTTGGTTCGATCTACACTTAATTCTCAATGCTTCCAGATTTTTCAGAGCGACCCTTTTGATGACAAGGGTGAGGGCAGCAATATTTTAGCGTTTTCCAGAAAAATGTTTACAAAATGCATAAAAAAGTACATGAATTATTGTTGAATTCGTGCTTCAATAAGCTTTCATTTGGCACTCTAAAAAATGCCCTTAAATTTTCTTTTTCATTTCCCATTTACCCTCTGAAATTAAACCCCTGAATCAAAATTCAACTTATTATACTTCACGTCTATAATTGGGCCAGCACCAGTGCCGGCTTATGAAATTTCAAAGTTGTATATCTCTGTTCCTACTTACAGGACCAATACCAAATTTAGGGGTTTTAATAGTGAGCCCCCTGGGAACGTTTTGGTAAGGAAAAAAACATTTTGTAATTTGCGGACAAAAGGCGGATGTTTTTACCCCCCCCCCCCCCTGGAAAAAAATGAAGGCGTTTAGGTATTTTCTTTATTACTTTTTCTAAACAAATCTTACATCATTTTGTCGAGAATTTTTGAATTTTAAGAGAACAAAATGTGTTAGTAGAAGGTTATAGTCATTTGAATTTTTAAAAATTATATTTTAGGTTTAAAAAAATGACTATAACTTTTTACTAACATTCATTTCTTTTAAAATTTAAAACTTCTCGACAAAATGATGTAAAATTTGTTTAGAAAAAATAATAAATAAAATACCTAAACGCCTTCATTTTTTCCCAGGGGGGGGGGGGGGGCTAACAAAATTCAACTTTTTTTCGCAAATTACAAAATGTTTTTTTTTCTTTACCAAAACATTCCCACTACCCCTAAATTTGGTACGGGTCTTGTAAGTAGGAACAGAGATATACAACTTTGAAATTTCATAAGCCGGCACTGGCCAGCACACTCTTTCTCTGTGCCAAATAAATTTCTACTTCTAATAGTTTCAGAGAAAATCGCCTGTGACAGACGGACGGACGGACGGATGGACACCAAAGTGATTCTATAAGTGTTCCGTTTTCACTAAAAATGATGGTATGGCGATAAAAAAATATGCCCTGCTTTAGAGGTCAGTATTTTCACTTGTAGCCAAGATGTCGAAAGTAACTGCTATATTTTGGTCGCAAATAAATCTAAAAATGTATATGCAATATTTGCTCCCTTAATCGTAATAAATGAGGAAGTAAGGAGTATTCAAAGTTTATAAGCAATTTGTTTCCGGGCGAATATCTATACACTTAAAAGCAATAGTAGGCCAATACTAAACAAATATCTTGACAATAAAATATAATTCGTGCGTTTGTCATATTATTTTAGTAATGTTTCCATATTGAGAAACGTCCTATTTTCGCTTTAAATTCAGTTACAAATTAGTGACGGCTCCTCATCTCGCAAAGGCTGATTTATCCCTAATTGAGAATTACTACCTTGAAACAAAACTGGGCTGTCAAAAGAATTTGTAGGTGGTTTCCAAATAAACCGTGAACAGTTTCTAGTGTTAATCGTACTATAAAACGTTTAGTCGAAAATGGAAAGATAGCTAGAAGAGCTGACAGTGGACAACCAAGAACCATTATAGCTCAGGCAAATCTGCAGCAAGTACAGAAATTGCCATTTCCTCAACAAAATAATCCTGGTTCATATACATCTCAGCGAAAAATAGCTATCAGGTTAAAAATTTCTCGCAAATCGGTTTAGGTAATGCAGAAAGTTTTGTATATCAAATGTTATAAACGTCTCCAAACTCCAGCAATAACGATTGAAGCAAAATTGCGCCGAACATTGCTTTTCTATAGATTACACAGAAAGTTTTCTAATGCTGACATACGACGTATGATATTTCAGGATAAAGAAAATTTTACTTACCACAGAACATACAAAATAATCGGGTTTACTCAGTGACCAGAAAAAATCCGATTGATCCAGGTCGCTTGTACCATTGAAAATCAATTTTTTCCAGAAAATTGATAGCATGCGCCATTATCTCTCGGGATGGCAAAGGCCGAATATTTTTTATAGTATGCTCAAGCTATTAAAGCTAACGCAGATAACTACACATGTAGCTCATTTGCGTAATGCATTCCCGAATATCGACGTTTATTTCCGCATACAACTTAAGAATTTAAGATTGTGCTCATAGAGCTATCCGAACTTGAAATTTTCTAGCAGAGGACGTTCCGTCTTTTATCAGGGCTAATAAATGGCCTCTTAATTCTCCAAATTGCAACCCTCTGAAATATTGGGTATGGAATGCTCATTAAGAAAAGTGTCTGAAATCCGGAGAGAACCTTTTCGAAATTTGCAAGAACTTCGTGTAAAAATATAGCAAGTGTGGCCCCATATCACTATATATTTAACAAGAAGCGCTGTTTTACAGTATAAGCCAAGATTAAGAACCGTTTCTCTCCAAAATGGCTGTCCCATCCAACACATTCTCAGGTAGATACCTAAAAACATTCTGAAGTGATGTCGTAAAACCGAATTTTTGTTATTGACTCTTAAGTTTCAATTGTACACTAGGTTATGAAAGAAAAATATTTCTGTTTAAAGTATTTTATTTTTTTCTTTATCCTCTATAATTGCTCAAAATTTTAAATAAATATCTTCAATTTGGCAAAAGTTATTACCTGCCAAACCGGGCGCATTGTTTTTTCATCGCGACCGGGTAGTAAGAATATTAAGGACATAAACATAATAAACACAGTTGAAATACAACTGGTACAATAATATAGGTACTTGGCAATAACACACGATACACTTACAACGGTATGTTACGCTGTGACGTCACTTCGAGAGAAAATCCTAAATTGACTAGACGATTGCACCCCTTGTACTTAAGTATAGGTCAGTTTATTGTTGGGTAGTGTATTGAGTTGACGTTTATTAAAATATTATTGTCATATTCCATTCACTCAGGTAAGCGCCTAGTCAATTTAAGATTTTCCCCGCGCAGAAACAGAATTTTTGAGGTTGTGTTGTAGTTCTCACCATATACGTATTACTACTATATAGCGAACGACGAAAAAATGTTGAAGCAAAAACGTAGCCTTTGGAAACAATTTCTAACCAGTCACGTGATGTCCTGAACATCCCTCATAAATCACCAAGTGATTTGCTCAGCCAGTGAACTCAATACTACCTATCGTGCGCAAATCAAAAGACCAAATACGACAACATGGCCGCTCGCGCCTGTCATAATCAAAAGTTCCAATTTGAATCTGACAAGCCTTCGATTTCGCCGGTGGCGTTATTTTGTGAATATTTATTTTAATTTATAATAAGATATCAGAAAAACCAGTAAGTATATACTTTAAAGTACAATATCGAAACAGAGTTAATAATATTTTAGATAAAAAATGAAAATGAGATCTTGTTTCGCATGTCGACGGTCAGTTGAAACAAACAAAGTGATTTTGCATAGGTTGGTAATTAATTATTTAAGAAGATTTTTATTCTAATTATGATGTATTATATATGTATAAATTCATGAGTACAGGGTGTCCCATTTTCGGCACTTTTGATCTCCCTTATTTTTAAAGATAGAGGGTTGCGGTTTTCGCGACAGTGTGCTACTTTTTGATGAAACGAAAGATGGCATAAAAATATTTTTCATGGCCCCCTTCGTTTTTGACATACAGGACGAAATTGATTTTTTTCCATTTTCGGACCCCCCTCGCATTTCAGTTATCTTGTAACTTATAAAAAAAGTAAAAATGGATCCCATTAGAGTTTTCCACGTAGAATCGAGTGGCGTGGTTAGATTTTCATCAGATGTGATATTTTTCGAGATATTAACCAAATAAATGTTTTTTTAAATGGAACACCCTGTATATTTCTTAACCATTAAGTTTCCCCTTTCGAGAGCTTTTCAAAAATATACAACACTTTATAGTTATTTTTTATTTTTAGCCCTTAAATCGAACTATTTAATTTTAAATTTTAATTTTGCGTAGTTGCTCGTGTTTAACAAGTGGTTTAACATCAATTCAGGTATTTAGATTTAAAAAAGAAACTGGTTAAATCCTGTATTTTCATTAATTTATTAAAATTGGTATTATTTTTAACCTACAACACTACTTGTTATCTAGATATATAGAAAATCCTAACCAGAACTAAAACTGTTTAGTTTTTAATCACTTAAAGATTAAATTAGTTGTCTTGAATTATTAATAGCAAATAAAAGTCAAATTTAAAAACAAAACATACAAAACTTTAGGTAACGAAAAGAGCTAGAATGGATTAAATGGACTAACTCTTTTCGTTACCTAAAGTTTTGTATGTTTTGTTTTTAAATTTGACTTTTATTTGCTATTAATAATTCAAGACAACTAATTTAATCTTTAAGTGATTAAAAACTAAACAGTTTTAGTTCTGGTTAGGATTTTCTATATATCTAGATAACAAGTAGTGTTGTAGGTTAAAAATAATACCAATTTTGATAAATTAATGAAAATACAGGATTTAACCAGTTTCTTAAAATCTAAATACCTGAATTGACGTTAAACCACTTGTTAAACACGGTCAACTACGCAAAATTCAAGTTTAAAATTAAATAGTTGGATTTAAGGGCTAAAAATAAAAAATAACTATAAAGTGTAATATATTTTTGAAAAGCTCTCGAACGGGGAAACTTAATGGTTAAGAAATATACAGGGTGTTCCATTTAAAAAAACATTTATTTGGTTAATATCTCGAAAAATATCACATCTGATGAAAATCTAACTACGCCACTCAATTCTACGCAGAAAACTCTAATAGGATCCATTTTTACTTTTTTTATAAGTTACAAGATAACTGAAATGCGAGGGTGGTCCGAAAATGGAAAAAAATCAATTTCGTCCTGTATGTCAAAAACGAAGGGGGCCATGAAAAATAGTTTTATGCCATCTTTCGTTTCATCAAAAAGTAGCACACTGTCGCGAAAACCGCAACCCTCTATCTTTAAAAATAAGGGAGATACCCCGCAAAAGTACCGAAAATGGGACACCCTGTACAATAAATTATACTTACGTATTTTGAGTTTTAATTCGAACTTAAATAATGTGTTTTTTTTTAGATTTCCAAACGATGCCTCGGTTTATTTACATAATGTTCTTACCCGTTTTGCCCCAAAATCTCACATTAAAAATTAAAAATGATGTATTCACTCTTCAGTTTACATTCTTGTGAAGAATATCCGCCGCTAAAACTACAAGTAATTTCTTCACTTCTTGCTGCTTAAAACTGGCATTATCGGTATACTAGCTACGAGATTATCGTAAATAGGATAATAATTAACTGAATTAACTTTTAATCCACTTTTCACAAATAAAAACACATTAATCTTTACTTTTGAAAGGTAAAAAGACGAAAAGAAAACCCACAAGCTCACATTTTAAACTGCTGTCAGAACTGACAGTGACAGTTCCGTCAAAACTTCAAAAGTGCTGAGACATCACGTGGTACAAAACCAATGAAAAGCAGATTTTATCTTTGCTTCAAATTTTAACAACGGGTAAATTGGATGCTAACAATATAGTAGTAATAGATACGTATATGGTTCGCACCATATACGTATTACTACTATATTGTTAGCATCCAATCTATCCATTGTTAAAATTTGAAGCAAAGATAAAATATTCCTTTGTTTGGTGTTGTGCCACGTGATGTACCAGCACAGTCAGTTCCGATAATGCCAGTTTTAAGCAGCAAGATGTGAAAAAACTACTTGTAGTTTCAGCGACGGATAGTCTTCACAAGAATGTAAACTGAAGAGTGAATACATCATTTTTAATTTTTAATTGGAGATTTTAGGGCAAAGCGGGTAAGAACATTATGTAAATAAAGCGAGGCATCGTTTGGAAATCTAAAAAAAAAACACATTATTTAAGCTCAGCTTGATTAGCTGGGCAAATCACGTGGTTGTTTAGGAGGGATGTTCAGTACGTCATGTGCCTGGTTAGCAATTTTTTCCGAAAGCTACGTCTTTGCTTCATCATTTTTTCCGTCGTTCGCTGCAAAAACCCCCCCAGGAAATGTTCAGTACATCACGTGACTAGTTAGCAATTGTTTCCAAAGGCTACGTCTTTGCTTCAAAATTTTTTCGTCGTTCGCTATATAGTAGTAATACGTATATGGTTCTCACTCCATCGCAGTTAAAGTACGTTATCCTGATATCCACTCGCTTTGTCTAGCGTCAACCTAAACTTCCCGATTAAAAACTTATTTTTGAGTATTTTCACGAATTTATAAAGACATATGCAATTTTAGTACGTCTATCCATAATAATAAAACTAAATTCATTTTTGCAACACGTTTCAGTTAAAAATCATTTTAAAACTGAGCAAATCGCTGAAATATATTAATAACTCACAAGTTTTTAATGACGAGTTGTAAACATTGACAGGACAAAAACCTGTGAAATCTAACTGATAAACTAGAAAACCTTAATTTAAAACAGAACTAAATTTTAAACCTTTCAGGTGAATCTGAACGTAAATCTTTTAATACATTAGTGTCAAAATCCCTTGTTCCACGTTTTCTAAAAAATCTTTAAAAAAATCAGTCACAATTAAAACAGGGGCACGTTCTCTTCATTATCACTTAGCTTTCACCAAACTTTGATATAATCAGAATCTAATTATAAATTAAAATTTATACCGGAAATGACATTTCCCAAAGGCTTCAAGTATGCAAAGCAGTGCCTAAATTCAGCTCGCCTAATTTCCAAGCTCAAAGCAATTTTTTGACGGCACAAGACAATGGAATTTTCAAAGAAATCCCCGCGATCATTTCTCGATGGATGATTTTGTCTTTATGCCTATAGATTGGGGCCATTCTGAAGGACAATTGAATGGTATTGCCTTTTCATTTTAAAAGAAAAAAACGTTTAAAAACCAAATTTGCCTCTTGCATGTTTTCTCGATTTGATTTGCTTTGAAAATGAAAGGGATATTGAAAAGAGAAATGGCGAAGCCCATTCTGTTTAAAACGACATCCATACGATGTATTTTAAGAAAAGATAGAATGTGTTATTTCCTTTATTTAATATGCCATTAAAATTGGAAAAAACGCAATCGAATTTTCGATATATATATATATATATATATATATATATATATATATATATATATATATATATATATATATATATATATATATATATATATATATATATATATATATATATATATACATATATATATATATATATATATATATATATATATATATATATATATATATATATATATATATATATATATATATATATACATATATATATATATATATATATATATATATATATATATATATATATATATATATATATATATATATACAGTGACCGGCAAAAAGTTCGCAACATATGGGAAAAATTTTTATTAGGAGAGTATCGGAAAAACTTTCCCAGGGGATCGGTTCTGCATGTCCGATAACCTAAAAATCGATTTTGACATACGTCACGTGACCACTGGTATAGCGTCAAATTAAAAAAAAAATTGTTAATTTACAAAAAGTGAGGTTAGTTGACGAGATATCAAAAAAAGTTATTTGAAAAAATTGCTTAGAATTAAATTCTAGGTCCTTGTGCAAAATTTTAAGATTTTATATAAAAAAATTGGAAAACTAAATTTTTTTTAAATATTTTTTTATCGATTTACAAATTTCCGGTTTTTTTCGTTTAGATAGCTTGGCTAATGTAAAGCCCATGTATCTGGATGAAAATAAACGAATGTAGTAGTTTTTTCTACAATTGACAGGACAAAATTAAAAAAAACAGGGTTTCGCCGGACGCTAGCTGTTGCAATGATTTGTATCTAGCAGCAGTGTCAAAATTTTAGAGACATTTCAATGAGATTACATTGAGAAAACCTTAATCGTCTTAAATATATCTGAAGTTCGACTTTTTGTAAAGTTAAGGGGATTAAAATAGATAATAAACAAAAAATTACCTGTTTATTTAATCGAAATTTTATAAACGAAAACCAATGTAAGAAAAACTTAAAAGTAGTCAAATTCTGTACTAACAACACAAAAAATCATTGTTTTTCCTTGGGTGCACAAAATTTAAAACTCAGTATGACCACCATTTCTCTCCATACATACTGTTGTTCTCGAGCGCAACTCTCGATTAACATTTCGGAGCATTATACGATTTATTTGCAATACACAATTTATAATGACATTCTCTAAATTTTGTATATTCCTAAAGGGTCGATGTTTGTACACAGGGTTCTTTAGGTATCTCCACATAAAAAAAACTAACGGAGTCAGATCTACAATTCTATAATTGACAGGACAAAATCGAAAAAATAGGTGTTCGCCGGACGCTCGCTGTTGCAATGGTTTGAATCTAATGAAATGACTGTATCAAGATTTTATTAAGATTTTTCGCACATAAATTTAACAACCAGGTCTATTTAGTTGTACTTAAAACTACCAAAGCAGGCTCTGAAATTAAAACAACCAAATAATCTAGTAGGTTAAAAACAACAGAAAAATGTCAAACAAATTATAATTTGTTTGATTTCAACCTATGTCATTGGTTTATGTCTCGCATCTTACTAAGTTTGATATTTTACATAAGTTTATTAATATTTTATTCCTTAAAATGGCACCCACACTACTTCTTCAGGAAAAGATAGAAATTATTTTAATTTCTGGAGATAATTACAAAAGCCATAGAGAAACAGCAGCAATTTTTAATGAGAGGCACCCCGATAAATCCCTCCATTATTCCACAGTATCTCGTCTAGTCAATAAATTTAAAGAAACGGGATTGGTAGAAATCAGTATAAAGTTTCCCATGAAAAACCGGTAACAGGTGACGAAGGTTCTCTGGATGTGTGTTTGTCGATCACAGAAACACCCCAATTAGCAGTTAGTCAAATATCGGAGATCACTAACATTCACGAAAGATCTGTGCGGAGGATATTAAAAAGAAACAAATTTCATCCGTACAAACCTAAATTTGTACAAGTATTAAAAGATAGGGATTATGACGCCCGCTTCGATTTTTGTGCCTGGTTCCAGGGTATGATTGAGGAAGATTTTAATTTCCCAAAGAACGTTCTTTTCTCGGATGAAGCTACATTTACCTCTAACGGAACCGTCAGTTCACAAAACTGTAGATGGTGGGCCACCGAAAACCCAGACTTTGTAATTCAGAGTAAAGACCAATATAGTTTTAAGGTTAATGTGTGGTGCGGAATTTTCAACCTCAGAATAGTGGGACCTTTTTTCTTTAGAGACAATTTAAATTCAGAACGATATTTAGAATTTCTACAAACTGAGATATCTGACTTTTTAGACAATTTGTCATTAGCCGAAAGAAGAAATTTATACTTTCAACAAGACGGAGCTAGCATTCATTCCACAAATGAGGTGAAGAGATGGCTGGATCAAGAATTTGGAAACCAGTGGATAGGACGGTTTTCTGAAAATCCGTGGCCTGCGAGATCACCAGATCTGACTCCGTTAGATTTCTTTATGTGGGGATACCTAAAGAACTCTGTGTACAAACATCGACCCTTTAGGAATATACAAAATTTAGAGAATGTCATTAGAAATTGTGTATTGCACATAAATCGTAAAATGCTCCGAAATGTTAATCGAGAGTTGCGCTCGAGAACAATAGTATGTATGAAGAGAAATGGTGGTCATACTGAGTTTTAAATTTTGTGCACCCAAGGAAAAACAATGATTTTTTATGTTGTTAGTACAGAATTTGACTACTTTTAAGTTTTTCTTACATTGGTTTTCGTTTATGAAATTTCGATTAAATAAACAGGTAATTTTTTGTTTATTATCTATTTTACTCCCCTTAACTTTACAAAAAGTCGAACTTCAGATATATTTAAGACGATTAAGGTTTTCTCAATGTAATCTCATTGAAATGTCTCTAAAATTTTGACACTGCTGCTAGATACAAATCATTGCAACAGCTAGCGTCCGGCGAAACCCTGTTTTTTTTAATTTTGTCCTGTCAATTGTAGAAAAAACTACTACATTCGTTTATTTTCATCCAGATACATGGGCTTTACATTAGCCAAGCTATCTAAACGAAAAAAACTGGAAATTTGTAAATCGATAAAAAAATATTTAAAAAAAATTGAGTTTTCCAATTTTTTTAAATAAAATCTTAAAATTTTGCACAAGGACCTAAAATTTAATTCTAAGCAATTTTTTCAAATAACTTTTTTTGATATCTCGTCAACTAACCTCACTTTTTGTAAAGTAACAATTTTTTTTTTAATTTGACGCTATACCAGTGGTCACGTGACGTATGTCAAAATCGATTTTTAGGTTATGGGACATGCAGAACCGATCCCCCTGAAAAGTTTTTCCAATACTCACCTAATAAAAAATTTTCCCATATGTTGCGAACTTTTTGCCGGTCACTGTATATGTATATATACAGGGTGTTTCAAAAAACATGTGCCATCGCTTAAAGGGAGATTCTTTGAAAGACATTAAGGCAAAAAGTTGTTATGAACATGGGTCCGCAGATGCTTTGTTTCAAAGATACAGGACGTTAAATTTTTAAATGGTCTTTACATGTTAAAACCGATAGTTGGGAAAACTAAACCAGTAAGACGGTTAATAAAATTACATTTCTCTCCTAAACGAAATGAAAATTGAAAAACTATGAAGAGATAAGTTTTGTTAAGAATTTAACATACTATTTGACCATTATACAAAAATGTGAAAAAATCAGTGGCGTACATGTTTTTATTGGAAAAACATTGTACCGTCTTCTCATATGTACCCCCTGGAGGACCTGTCAAAGTCTTTTCATGGTCAGAATTATGCTTAATTTAACTACTTTAAACAACGTAAATTTCATCAAAATTGATGAAGCCATTTTGAAAATATTTTGGAAAAACTGAAAAAAATTAAGAAACTTAACACGCTGTATCTTTGAAATGAAGCATCTGCGGACCCATGTTTATATAAACTTTTTGCCTTAGCTTCTTACAAGGAATCTCCTCTTAAGCGATGGCACATGTTTTTGAAACACCCTGTATATATATATACATATATATATATATATATATATATATATATATATATATATATATATATATATATATATATATATATATATATATATATATATATATATATATATATATATATATGTATAATTATAATAATAATAATAATAACATATCCTGACTGACTGACTGACTGATTCCTCATGGCCGAGCCGAAGCCGCTGAAGCTATAAATATCAAATTTGGTCAGTCGTTTTATTTTATAATGTAGTGACTCACTAAGAAGGAATTTTTCGAAACTCAACCCCTAAAGGGGTCATAAGGGGGTTGAAAGTTTCTTTGGAGAAAAAATATTAGTTGGTCCTATTAACTTGAAACTTCATAGTAGTACTCCATAAACTAGATGATCAAACACGTGTTTTACAGATTTTAATAAAACAACAGGGGGTAAAATGGGGGTTAAAACTTTTTAATGGAGTAAAATTGTTATACCGCGGACGAAGTCGCGGGCGCAAGCTAGTATAACATATTTTCAATTTCATAGAAAGAAACTATTAAATTGTGAAGACGTCTAGTAAATTACGAGTGTTATTAAAAAATCTGTCGTTCGAATTAATTAAAAAGGTTTAAAATTTATTACTGGTTTAGCTTAATACCTTCTGTGTAGTTGTCCTGTCATTTTTAATAAGTCGCCATTAAAAACTTATGAGTTACTCTAATGTTTTAGCGATTAGCTTGATTTCCAAATGATTTTCATCTTAAAATATATTGCTAAAATGAATTTAGTTGGATTATTGTGGAAAATCCATACTAAAATTGTCATTTGTTACAAATTTGCGAAAAAACGCTAAGATAGTACGAAACTTAGTTAGGACTCCTAGTCTTACACTTGTTAGTTTAATACTTTTGGTTGTCAAACTAGACCGATCTTGCGTTGAAAAATCTGGCCGTGATTATTTAAAATAACCGATTTTATGGCACACAACAGCACATTTTGTTTTCGGTAAAAATAACACAATAATTTTTTTTTTGTAAAATGATGCAAAACGGTATTAAACACCTCCTAAAGATTGTCTCTCTGGAAAAAATAAAAGTATTAAATAATAAAAAAATCTATTTGCGAGACAAATAATAAACAATGAAGAACTAGTAATTGTTATCAGATTATTTTCTACAATACTCAATACAATACTCAGTATACCCTCAATACTCTCTAAAAGGTCTAAACTAAATACTACCCATATTCTTATGGCCAGAACAGGAGCCAACTTACATAATATATTAGTCCAAAAGTGCTTTGTTTGGGAGCCATAAAACGTTAAAGATTTGGTAAAAATTTCTTTTAGGTATTTGAATAAAAAAATTAGTCAAGTACAAGCTATACGTGCACAATTAGTGTTCCGTGCCATCAGCCCCCCCCCCCTAACCTGAGCAAACCTCGGCCGCCCGGTCTCCGCCCATCTGCCGCGCTACCGGCCGCCGACGGCACCAACGCCGTATCACATCGCGCATGCGCGGAGCATTGACAAACGTCAAAAGCGCAAAAGTTGTCCCTTAAATCGTGAGAAATGGTTTTGTATTCTAAACTGCTGGCCTCTTGAACTTACACAGAGATTTTTAGGCAAAATTTAAAGTTCAATATTTTCAACACGAATGCAAATTTTTGAACACGTGTTACAGATTTTAAGAGTTAGTTTTTTTCGGATTAAGCTGCATGACGTATATTTTTCGTAGGACCATAGGATTATTATATAGGGGGTGATCAATGAAGTCATGCAAAAAATTAAAAAGTTTGTATGAGTGAAATTTCCGCAACAATTTTTTTTGGTCATTGCCATATGGTTCATTACTAAGGTAACATCAATATATCTAGACGTTTTTGTCACTTTTTGGATAAAGGCCCTTAGGTCTTGTACACACTACTAAACATAAAATTTGGGTAGCAAAATTTTTAAAATGCTATAACTTGATATTGAATTGACGGTTCTTGATAATTTTTACGGATTTGGAATCCTTATTTCACGTAGATTTTCTATAATCTAAGCATTTTATTTGGGGGTTGAAATATACAGGTTGAAATTTACACATTATACCGGGTCGAAAATAGACAAAAACGTAGGGTACGACGCCCTCTACTGTTTGGCATTATTTAAGTTTTTGTAAAAATAAATTCTCACCTCAAGTTGTTTTTGTTTAATGTCCTTCTCACTGTTCTGTCCAAAACTTTCACCCCAGTTTATTGTCTCAAAGAGTCATTCAGTTTTATAGAGTTCTTGTCTATAAATTATTACCAAAGATTAGGTATTTAAAGATAGCACACTTGGCAATTTTCCATTGATATTTGCCGGTTTTTTTTTTAGGGATTGCAGGAACCTTTAAATTAGGTTTAGAATTTGAAATTTTGTAAGAATTGACTTTTGGCCGTTATTAACCAATCTTGTATATTGTAGAATATAATGTAATAAAATTGTTCTTGTCGCTACGTTTTTGTCTATTATCGACCCGGTATAATGTGTAAATTTCAACCTGTATATTTCAACCCCCAAATAAAATGCTTAGATTATAGAAAATCTACGTGAAATAAGGATTCCAACTCCGTAAAAATCATCAAGAACCGTGAATCCAATGTCAAGTTAGAGCATTTTAAAAATTTTGCTACCCAAATTTTATGTTTAGTAGTGTGTACAAGACCTAAGGGCCTTAATCCAAAAAGTGACAAAAACGTCTAGAGATATTGATGTTACCTTAGACACGAACCATATTGCAACGACCAAAAAATTTTTTTGAGAAATTTCACTCATGCTAACTTTTTGATTTTTTGCATGACTTTATTGATCACCCCGTATATAATAAACCTATGGCCCTACGATAAATACACGTCATGCAGCTTAATCCGAAAGAATCTAGCTCTTAAAATCTGCAAGACGCGTTCAAAAATTTGCATTCCTGTTGAAAATATTGAACTTTAAATTTTGCCTGAAAATCTCTATGTGTAAGTTCGAGTGGCCAGCAGTTTATTATAGTATATATATTTTTTGTCGAAAAACTCTTTCTCCAAAACCAATGGTTAAGCAGTTATAAGAAATAAACAATTAAATTGTTTATAACAATAATTGATCGGGCTGGAATTTTTCAATTCTGATAATTTTCGCTTAATCTACACCTAATTCTCAATGTTCGTGATTTTTTCTGATTTTTCTAAGCGATCGTTCTGGGGATAAGGGTGGGGGACGGCAATTTTTAAGAGTTTTTCCCGAAAAATGTTTAAAATAAATCATAAAAAAGTACATCATATATCGTCGAATTAGTGCTTTAATGAGCTCTTATTCGACACCCTACACGATACCCTTGAAAATTTATTTTTCCTTTGACCAATTTACCCCCCGAAATTAACCCCCAGAATTAAAATTTAACTTTTGTACTTTACGTCTATAATTGGCCCACCACACTCCATCTTTGTGCTAAATTTCAAATTTCTACGTCGAATAGTTTCAGATAAGATCGCCTGTGACAGACGGACGGACGCACCGACGGACGGACACCGAAGTGACTCCATAAGTGTTCCGTTTCACGGATTACCTTTACCGATTGGGATGAAGTCTGATATGTAAGTAAGTACTTCAAAAAGCTATTTTTATAATTGTTTTGCTTCTGGACGTTGATCGTCCCCATGAAAAAAGCTTATATTCTTTTAACAGTTTGGCCAATAGCTTTTTTTCGGATAGATAACCTTATTTAGAACCGTTTTCATCTCTTGCTCAATAAATTCTGATTGTCGGGATTAAACAAGTGACAAGTATTGTCTTAAATAAGATTATAATATGTCCGTAAAAAAGGGATAGGCTATTATTGACCAAACCTGTATAAAAATATAAGTTTTTTTCACATGTTAAATAAGATTATATTATGTCCGTAAAAAAGTGTTAGGCTATTGACCAAACCTGTACAAAAATATGAGTTTTTTTCGCGAATAATGTTGGATTACTCACATAATACTCAGGAATGGCAAAATTATGTCAAAAAAGCTTTTTGCAGTACTTTCTCATATACCAAATTTCGTCCCAATCGCTCAAAGTAATTTTTTCTTCATTTTAAATATTGGAAATTTTTAGGCTCCCTAAACAAAATACTTTTGGGTAAAGATAAATTGAGTTAAATCGTCCCATTTTGTCCTCAAGAATGCTTGCCAGTACGGTGGTAGCATTTTGAACAGACCTATATAGATAACCTGTAAACATTCTGACGATAATCTTTATTTTTGAGCTAAACAGTATATATTATTTATAAAGTGAAAAACAAAAAAAATCATTTGGCAAAAGCTCTCTGAGACATGCCTTTAATTATAAAAATTTAAATTAGTTTTTAAAGTTAAATATTTATAGTTATCTAGCTTAGCCGTGTGATTTTGAACAGGAAAAATATAAAATACTTTTAATTAACTTGTTTGAACTTATTGTGACTTTTAATTACTTTCTTTTGCGTACGATATTTTAGTAAAAATGGAAACTAACTTCAATAAACATTTAAATTTTGTTTGCTAATGAATCAAAAGTTTTAAATTATTTTATTTACCAGAGAACACCGACGCAGGTTATTTTAAAAAAGCTTGTATTCTGGAACTGGTATGAAATTTTGTTAAAATCTTATGTTAAATATCTTCTTTGCAAAATAAAAGCAAAATGATCTAAACAAATTTCACGACTATGATATGATTGTATGTGATGTATATGATTTTAGGATTAAAACTGAAAAAAAATATGACATATCACTAGACGAGCTCTTTAATGATCTTACCAAATTTTGATTTTGGTGGCATACAAAATATATTTTTCTAGGTTCCTACTTTTTGGTATCTTTAAGTTTAAAAAAAAATAAAAGCAAGTAAGTCTTTTTACAAAATAATGCTCAAGTTCTAGTAAAGACACACATAGAACAAGATAATATAAAAAGTCTGGCAATGTTTTACTGATTAGTAGCGTAAACCAAAGTCGTTTAAGAATGTTTAAAAATTTAAGTCTTCCTTCTTAAATGAGTATTTTAAAAACCAGTTGGTTTTCAGGAATATTTTTTATAAAAAAGACTAACGTACCTACTGGTTTTTAGATCTTCTAGTTGGCAAGTTAGGTGTTGACAACTTTTTGTCCAGTTATATTATTTCTGTAATTTGCCTCGTTAAATGATTTTTACCATGAATATAAATTTAGTTTCATTATTATTGTGGAAAATGGATATTTAAATTGTGTTCTTTATAAATTTTCGAAAACACTCGGGAATAGATTCATAGCTAACAACTTAGCTATCCTATTCTTACACTAGTCAGTTCAAAATATTCATGGTCAAATTGGACAGGCCTTAATAATAATAATAAATTTATTTTCAACCTTTACAAAAGAAATATTTTACATTATATTTCATATTTATATCATTTATACTATTTGGCAAATAAAGGGATTAAAAAGTCACTTTTCATGTGGATCTCGCCTTTTTGGTAGCAAAAAAAATGTGGTATTAAAAATTAAACTTACCGTTTTCCAGTTGGCCACGGATATTAGTAAATCGGCAATTTCAGCGTAGACGATACCGCCGATACTGCACAGATTAGGAGACCCACGCCATAACAATGGGGACTTTTTACCAACGATTCGCGTGATTTTTAAATCGCAAGAATCTCGAGACCTGAACATAAAATATCGTAAACATGTTTACCATTTTCAAGAACAAATGCTCTTTTGCCCAGCGAGCTGAACATCGTGTTTTCAGGACCAGCCAGTGCCGAGATTTTTGCATGTAAAGTTTAGCGCTAAGCGGTAGCAAAAACTCCCTAATATAACCTAAATTTGTTTACCTTTAAAACACAGTTAAAACAAAGATCATTACAAGAGAAGTATTAAAAACGGGCCGGATGCAAATTAAAACGAAAATACGCTTGCTTATCGAATACGTGTATTCTAACAACATTGCCTGACATCGACTGCCTTTTTCAAAACAAAAATATGTTCACTATGTCTAAATTAACTTATATTAAGAAACTGCCAATACAGCACTCTACGAGGAATTCATATCAGCCGCCACGATCTGTCTTGTGTGATTTCGTTTACTTGCTTACGTAGCCTTTTGAATGTTGTTTTCAGTCGGCCACGCTGCTATCATCCACGCCCTCGTGGATTTAAACCTGCAATTTTAAAACAACGATTTTAACAAAAATTCGAGAATTACCTTAATGGTGTTAGTTAAAATCAAAATATCAAATTGTAGTTTCTTTGATCCATCCTCCGCTACTTGGCTTCAGGCTACTAAACAAAACTTAAGTAATAAACTTAACTAATGGGTTAGTCATTAAACTAAAGCTAACTATAAGTAACTATGAGTTAAGGAAAATATTCAATATTACCACACTTATTAAATATTTTTCCTTAAATGTTAATTATGAAAAAGATTTGTATTAACTTAGTACAAATCAATTTCATCTTTTTCGTGTGAGAGCTCTCTTTTATTTGTGTCACTTTGGAGTTCATATTCTACGTCAGAATCAGAACTCACTTCGACATTATAGGCCTTTAGCTTATCTAGTGATACGATCCCAGAATACTTTCTCTTTCACTATGTAGCGATCATGATCTAACACTTTTGTGACTACGTATGGACCAGCATATTTGGGTAGTAACTTTTTACTTTTCCCATCGTTATGCGTTGCGTTTGTCCTGACTAATACTTGGTCACCTTCTTTAAAGCTGCGTCCAGCTTTTCTGTGAGCATCAAATCTCACTTTTTGTGCATCTTGCTTTCTTTGCAAGATTTCTTTGGCTTCGTCTCGAGTTTCCTGCAGGTTTCTTTCCTTAAATGATTCTAGCGTTATTTCGTTATCTAGAATCGCGTTTGAAATACCCCTTGGAACGTATCCAAAGAATAATTCATATGGTGACTTCTTCGTTGAAGCATTGATTGTGGAGTTCATACCCCAACGTACTTTTGCCACGTTCTGATCCCATCTTTCTTCGTCATCCGTTAACGCGGAAAGACTAGACAGAATTGTGCGATTGTAACGTTCCACTTGGCCATTTGCCCGTGGTGTTGCTCTACCGTTCAGAACATGTTTTATATTCAGGTCTTTACAGAAATTGACAAATTCTTTACTTGTAAAACAGCTACCCCTATCTGATATAATTCTTCTGGGTACTCCAAATTCTTCTATATCACTTTTTAGATATAGTATTAGAGGTCGTGCTTGAGTTGATTTTACTGCCTTCATAAACAGATACTTCGTAAAGGCATCAACTATGACAACGAGGTACTTGTTTTTCATTTTTGATGTTACAAAAGGTCCTAAGTGGTCCACGTGTAAAGTGTCGAAAGGAACAGCAACTTTTTCTATTGGATGAAGAAGTCCTGCTCGCTTCCCTCCTGGTTCCTTGTTGTACAAACAGGGCAAACAACAGGAGATAAACTTCTTTACATAGCGCCTCATACCAGGAAACCAATAGAGTTTGTTAATAACTGAAATCGTCTTATCCAAGGATAAATGTCCGACTCCGTCGTGAAAATGAAGTACTACTTGACGCCTAGCTGCTCTTGGAACGAACCACTTTTTTTGTCTATTTTGCATGATTTTATATAAGCGACCATTTTCCAGACAGTGCACTTTGTGGATATTTTGCTCTTCTCGGTTTTTGGGTTTCTTCTGCAACGTTTCTATAAGAAGTTTACAACGATCATCAGTCAGTTGAGCACTAAGTACCCAGTCGTCATTTGAAACGTTGATTTCGCCGACAGGAACCACAAATTCATCGTTGGAATTTCTACTTAATGCGTCAACATGAGTCATCCTTCGACCCGGCCTATACTCAACAACAAAATTAAAGTCCTGGATAGTCAACCACCAACGACCAATACGAGGTACAAGATCTCTCTTACATAACGTCGTTCTTATCGCATCGAAGTCAGTAATAACTTTGAATTCAATTCCGATAAGATAAACTCTAAAATGCTTTAACGAATCCACTACTGCAATGGTTTCCAACTCGTATGAGTGGTATCTCTGTTCTTCCTTCGTAGTTTGACGGGAAAACTACATGATAGGCTTTAACTTTTTGTGTGTTTGTTCTTGCAGAAGTATGCCACCAATACCCCATTTAGAAGCATCTGTGTGTACTTCCGTTCTTAAACTTGGATCGTAGATGGCTAAAACGGGACGAGACGATAATTTTTCTCTAAGAGTGTCAAAAGCTTTACGTTGTTCATTACCCCAAGAGAATTCCGCATCTTTTTTTGTCAGCGATGTCAAAGGACGAGCTATCGTGGCAAAGTCCTTTATGTATTTGCGGAAATAACTTGCTAATCCAAGAAATTGTCTAACCTTATGCACATCCGTAGGCATTGGATAGCATTTAATAGCCATAGACTTTCGTTTGCCTGGCTGGACACCTTCTCGACTTATCTCATGACCCAAATATTCTACTCTTTCCATAAAAAACTGACATTTTGAGAGCCTCAGAGTTAAACCAGCGGTTTTAAAAGATTCAAGAACGATCCTTAGATTGACTAAACCCGAGTTGAAGTCCTTAGAAGGCAAAAGTACATCGTCCATGTATGCGATCACATTACCATACCTAAGATTACCTAAAACTTTGTTAATGGTTCTCTGAAAAATCGCAGGTGCGTTGCATAGCCCAAATGGAACACGCAGAAATTCGTAGTGTCCATCAGTCGTAACGAATCCAGTCTTAGAAATAGAGGATTCTTCTAATGGAATTTGGTGATAACCACTAGCCAAATCTAAGCTCGTATAGAACTGACTATCCTTTAGTTTTTCCAGAAAATCGTCCACGTATGGTAAAGGAAATCGATCTTTTATTGTTTTGGAATTTAAGGCCCTAAAGTCAACACACATTCTTTGTTCTCCATTTTTCTTTTTTACCAACAATATTGGACTGGAATATGGCGATTCACTTTCCCTAATAATATCGTTTTTTAACAGATCATCAATTATATCCTTGACTACTTTTCTCTCAGCATAAGACAACCGATACGGACGATAAACTACCGGCGTGTCATCTTTCAAATGGATTGACATTTTTATTACGTCAGTTTTACCTAATTCATTAGTGTTTGTAGCAAAACAACACCTAAACTCGTTTATCAAATTAAGTAAACAATCTGCTTGTTCAGGAGCAAGATTTTCGTTACATAGCAAATCTTTTTTGCTAAATAACTTGCTTTCTTGCACCTTAGTTCTAAAATTAGTAATTTTTAAACTTAAGGACTTATCTTCAAAACAATGAACACATCTAGCAATAATAGAATTTGCTCTTACCTGGAGATCTTGTTGTGAAACGTTGGTAATGGGAACGAATCCATTTTCGCCAAGAGTAATGCATTCACCTAAATAGTGCTCCTGACCAGGAATAGAACGTAGACCTCCAGAAACGTAGACCTCTCCGTTGAATATATGGCGTGTTGTAACAGCAACGAGAGCTGTCGTCTTAGACGGTATCACAACATCTTCTTTTGGCCACAGAGGAATTTTCTTCACTTCTAACTTAAGAACATCATTAAGGTCATCGTCCGGTGTAACAACTCTAACTTTCTTGTCGACAATCAGTACTACTACTTCGGGTAAATTCAAAAAAGTTTGCCCTATCATCACTGGCACATCTTGAACATGGTTTGGGGTAATCAGAGCTTTTACCTTTGCCCTGACACGATCTAAAACAAGGTCGATTTCAACCTCACCAACAGCTGACACAATGGAACCTCCATATCCAGAGATCACTGTCGAACTAGGATCACACTTTAATCCCAGAGCTTGAGCTGTTTCGTCTTTAATCAGAACTGCACCGCAACCTGTGTCCACATAGGCGCGTGTTGGCTTTCCGTTCACCAAACACTCAACAAAATAAGTGTAATTACTGGATTTTGATTCAGGGTTAACTAATTGGTTTTTTATAACTTTTCTCTGACAGTCTTTTGCCAGATGGCCTAATCTCTTACACTTTGTACCTTCTATTTTTGGCTTTGGACACTTAGATGCAAAATGCCCACGCATTTTACAATTGTAGCACTTTTGTTCGGTTTGATTTACAATATATTTAGGCTTTTTCAGCGGTGGTCCAACTCGTTGTCGAACATCATCTGTTGTAAATCTACTTCTATTTAAGTGAGAATGCTGTGCAAAATTAACAGGGTTTTCAGATTTTAAAGATGATAAGTACTCAGCGTACAACCCATCTGGTGTATTATAACGACCAGCTCGTGCACCCGCTTGGACTCTTGGATCAGTAATTCCGTCTATAAGGCAGGCTACAGCATTCTTGGGACTGATATCACAAGCGTTGATAAGCTCCAGCTTACTAAAATAATATTCTTCCCAAGCTTCAGTAGGTTGCTTATATCTATTCATCATCTTTCTAAGAATTTCTGCATAATCTTGATGTTCAGGAAACGATTTCAATAGCAGAGCTTTCCATTCCTCCCAACTAAGATCGTATGTCGAAAGATTATCATACCACTTTCTGGCTAGACCCGTAAGTCGACGTTGCATGTGGAAAACTTTGGTATCATCAGTCCATCCATTAATTCTTGCCAGTTGCTCTACTTTTTCTATCCATTTTGCACAACTTAAATTAGGATTGCCAGGACTAAACTCTGGAATGCACTCAGGTCTTACGTAAGATTTGGTTAATAATGGCCTCTGTGCAACATTGTGTTCTATAAGTTTTTCTACTAACAATTCCAACCGCTTAACACTGTCTTCAGAAGACACAGTTGAAGACGTCGAGGGTGGCGGAGTAAGACTTCCTGGTGCAACATTAACATTGCCACCCGATGATCTTGATCTATTTTCCACCACACAAACTTTAGATTTTACATTTAAGTCCCTACTTTTATTATGAGTCGTGTTTTTACGTGAACGCTTATAATTTGTAGCATCGTCATCTGAATGTGAGTCAGAGTCCGTTGATAGTGACCGTGAACGAGGCATTATGGCTTGTAAAGACCCAGTTTGTACGTTAACTGAATATTATCAATAACAAACTACAGTTTTTCCAAAATTTAAATTTAAATTTAAAACAGCCAACTTAACGGTAATGTCTTTGTTTAATTTATACGTTAACTAAACAAAAACGTCTGGATATGATTTTAAATATCTATTATTTACTTACAGTCGGTTAGCATTCGACGTTAGCTAAACAATCTAATACGTTTTAGCAACTATACATACGTGTGGCCAAACACTAACACAAAACTCTTTTTTTTTACGCACTTAACTTTAAAAGCCACAGTCACAAAAAGCACTCAACATAAGAAAAGCACCAGTTTTGTAGGAGTATCCCGCCGCTGCACTATTAAAAACGGGCCGGATGCAAATTAAAACGAAAATACGCTTGCTTATCGAATACGTGTATTCTAACAACATTGCCTGACATCGACTGCCTTTTTCAAAACAAAGATATGTTCACTATGTCTAAATTAACTTATATTAAGAAACTGCCAATACAGCACTCTTCGAGGAATTCATATCAGCCGCCACGATCTGTCTTGTGTGATTTCGTTTACTTGCTTACGTAGCCTTTTGAATGTTGTTTTCAGAAGGATGGACAATGTGTTTCAAATACGTTTCAACAGGTGACCGTAGGTTTAATACGAAAATAAAATGTTTTTAAACCGTTTGAACCGTATTAGCAAAGTTTACCAAATAAATCTTCGGTAAACTTTGGTATGAGCATAAAAAAATGGCTCAGTCAATGATCATATATATTTGTGCTTAATTTTTTGTCGCGCAACAGTAGACACAGATAAGTGTGAGAGGTTATTTTAGACATTTATGATTAATAATACAATCTTTCTGATCCAAGAATATAATTGGCAGTCCGACCCAACTGTCTAAAGCAATAGAAACCAGAGAAGTATTTCTTGACCTTGCCCTCATGCTACTGAGCATAGTCCAATTTATACGGTGTATTAATTAGAACAGGATGATTTCGAATATTTTGCACTTAACCTTCATTTATAAAAAATATTGCTTTATTACAATCTGCTGATAAAACTTATCGTAGGTAAACCGAAAACACTTTGCCTTATCAGCGCAGTTCGTTTTATGCGAGAAATGGAAGCACAAAGTATACATAATTTTAGTGCTATTTTCCTACTAACCAATATCAATGTTATGTGTACAAGTTTTAAATAATCTAGATTTTGCAATAAGTACAGGAATATTGTTTTGATGTTGTAATGTTTAACGTTATTGTTTACTGCTGAATAACTAAAATTTGTCAAGGTAAGTTTAATAAACATTATGTACATATATTTTCTATATATACAATAAAATGTAGGTGTTTAAGAAAAAGTTTGATATTTCAATAGACTTTAAACTCTTACAAATTCGAAACACATTATCAGTTCACAAGTTTCCTACGAGAACGTATGAGACATATTGGGATAAGACTCAATTAAACACTGTGATGATAAAATTAGTTATATATAAAAAATATATAGAAATTATCCATGTCACCATAATTTCCGGAGTTGGTCGGAAGTCTTCCGACTTTTTAATGTTTCTAAAACCTCCTGATTATTATTTCGGCACTTCCGCTTCTTGGTCTGTTGGTAAGTTTCAGATTTAGATAGGAGCTTCTCGTCTTTTTGATATTTTTCCCACCTCCTGATTGGTGCTCTGGAATTTTCGATTGTTGTTTTTTTTTGGTAAATATACCGTAATTGGTTGCAAATCTAAAAACAAAATTTCCTGCTCCTAAGCTTTGAGAATAGTTTTCGCGACTATAAATGTACTGCGTGGACTATACACTTTACGTGGATCATATAAGAGCATTGCTTTTTGAGAAGGCGACCTACACGAACCATATTGGGAACTGCCGTCAGTAACCAATAGTAACACTTGTTTAGTTAAAATGTGAAATTTGCGTGAAGTTTCTAACACTAACGCACTTCTGCTTCGCCAGTACATTGCTGCAAGCGTTTACAATCAAGTAAATATGGAGATGATGGTTTAAGTGGGTCCAGTGTTCGTGGTATAATATTAGCGATAGAGTTTTTTTTACAATTCGTCGTCTCATCGACCGTTAACCAGACTTTTTTATTGTTACTTTTTTCCATAATATTGTTTTCGATTCTTTCTCGCACATGCGGTACATAGTTGCGAAGTGTTGAATCAGTGGGTTATTTCCATTGCGGAACACATTTTTTCCAAAATTTCCGAAAAGGTGCTTTTTGAACTGTTGTAAATGGTATGTTACATGCACTCATCATAAAAACAAATTCGCAAAGAAATTGTACATAGGAGTTTTGGCTTTGTTTATTATTTTTGGGAGTTTTACTATTTATACGGTTCGTGCACATTTATTTGTCTTTTCAAACAAAGAAGTTCCTTGTTATATACTAAACCCATCACGTGTGATCCCGTAAGTTGTAAATCCGGAAATCCCGTAAGAACTTTTACACTACCCACACGACGTAAGGGCTTTTTACATTTTGTGTTAGCCATAGTAACTTTATTATAATGCATGTACACCCTCAAATAAAACAATCCGCAGCGGCAGCGCTGCTCGCTATACACCTGCCACACTACACACCTGCCTTGCAACGAAGAACTAGATTCTGCTCTTGAACCAGAAAATATATTACCCTCTGTAAAAACGATAATTGTCACCGGGCGGCAGTGTTGTCAAATGTTGGCAACACTGCCGAGCGGTCTTCAGTACGTAGTACGTGGTCATATCATTGATTTGTACTATATAAAAGTCAATGGGTCATACCACCACCATAGATGGGCGCCGCGCGATACGATGACTCCAACGCGCGATGCCCTGGACGATGCCGATGGCACGACCCTTCAAACGTACCTGCTATTTGAAAATACGACACACACGGACACGTTCGCTACGCGGTGAATTGCAAAGGATCTTCCACTGTCTTTTAGTTATTCTACCACAACGTTTCACCCGGTAAACATCTCCAGGTGCATATTATAGGTATAATTTTTATCTGAAGATGACTGTAAATGTTTACCAGTTGAAACGTTGTGATACAGTACATCAAGACAATGACAGTCCAAAACACATCTCTCATTAAGGTTTTAGCGGCATTTGAACACTTTGGGACCCACCTGCAGCAATACCCTAAAACTAGCACTTTTGATGGGTTAGACCATTTCTGCATAACACGATTCATTTCCTTACATAATATAAAGAATTTTCCATACTTGATAAGGATTTGTTTGATAGACATCCTACGCCCCCTTTATTTCGACGCTACTGAAAGTGAATTAGGAATTTCGTACTCTAATTTATTCGTTACACACAGTTCGCATTGGCGACGCGGTTCGTGACGCGGTTCGCGGCGCAGTTCGTGACGCAGTTCAGTTCAAGTCTGTATGTACCTAAATATCGATGATTTGCACATCGTATATCTACTGAGAGACATTAGATATAAAAGTAGTCATAAATATTGTTGGATTTGTAATAGATATACATATGTACCTCTCTGTATAGGTAATCGAAAGACAAAATTTGTTTTATCAGTAGGTATTAGGTAAGATTATAACGAAATATTTTTTATATGGCAATATTATTTTAGATTAAAGTATAAGAACATTCCTTATTTAAAATATTACGTCAATTGTAACAAAACAGCTGCACCAGAGAATTTTATTATCTTACTTACGTTTATGTTGAACATAATACCTACATTTGACATAAAATATCAAAAAAATTATAAACCACGAAAATAACTTAATAATTTAAAAAATTTCGAAGTTGTCATTTAAGAATTTGATTGATTTTTTATCGACGTATCCCTTCTCTTGCAAAACGGATTTTCTAGTAATATTATTTTGAATATGCTTTAACGTGGAAATATCGAATAGCTATTAACCAAGCGACGTTTACCTTCTCTGATCGGACTATTCTCGGCAGGAAAATCAAGCTGGATTTTTCGTTACACTTTTTCCAGCAACACTCTGGTGAAAAAGTTTAAAAAATATAATTTCTGTATATATTTTCGAGTCTTTGGACAAATTGATATCTCCCATAGCCCTTAAGGTTACACGGTGGGGGCTGTTCTTGCCGTTTTTTAAATCCCAAAATTTTACCAAGGGTTAACACCAGCCCTGGCTGCACCCTGGTCGCGTTTTTTCCAAAGTAGGCTTGTACTTAGTGTAGACACTGTACTTTGGAATGCAATAAAATATGTGTATATAATAAAATGTATATATATAAATATATACATATATATATATATATATATATATATATATATATATATATATATATATATATATATATATATATATATATAAATATATATATATATATATATATATATATATATATATATATATATATATATATATATATATATATATATATATATATATATATATATATATATATATATATATATATATATATAAGGGATAAATATGTATACAGTTGAAAAATAAATGTCTTTGAAAGTACTATTCTCGATCAACGAAGTTAAAAGACGGTAGTTCTTGATGGGTGACCGCTTGGGAAAGCCATGTCTCACCGCTTTAAACAAGGAAGGTGGTAGAGGAATAATTATTCCTGGGCCGAGATGGTACCATCCCACACATCCTCTTAAAGGGCCGGTGAAATCCCTACGGATGTTTCCCTCTGGACCTGTGAGTCAAACTCAAGAAAAAGAATATTTTGTAATTTGTGAAAAAAGTTGAATTTTTGCTTTGACCCCCTGGTTAAAAAATGAACACGCTTAGTTATTTTATTTATTATTTTTTGTACACAAATTTTACATCATTTCGTCAAAAATTTTTAAATTTGAAGAGAGAAAAATGTGTTAGTCATTTGAATTTTTTAAAACCTAAAATATATTTAAAAAAAAAATCAAATAACTATAACTTTCTAATAACAAATTTTTTCTCTTAAAATTAAAAATTCTCGACAAAACGATGTAAAATTTGTTTAGAAAAAATAATAAATAATATATCTAAGCGTGTCCATTTTTTAACCAGGGGGTTAGAGCAAAAATTCAACTTTTTTTGGCAAATTACAAAATATTTTTTTTCTTTACCAAAACATTCCTAGTATTAGTATAGTAGGCTCACTATCATAAACCCTGAACTTGGCATGGGTCCCGTAAGCAACAGAGATATTAAACTTTAAAATTTCACCAGCCGCCACTGATGTGTTATATTTCCTGTTTCGCGTTTCAAGTTTCTTTGATGTGCGGCCTCCCTAAAGGATTAGTTACATGAAATTTTAAACAAAATTTGAAATTGTTTTGTAAATTGAATGTTTGTTTTTAAATGTAATGTAAGAATATTTTAATGTGTTAATTGCTGTCTGGTCAGATGGATTTCCGACTGTTATCCTGACAAGTAGCACTGATGATGACCTATAAGGTCGAAAGCGCTCTGCTTATTTATTAAATTTGCACTTAATACAAAAATTTGTTTCATTCATATATGAAATTTGGCATAAGTGTGTACACACAAAAAACAGAAACTCTTTAGCAGGCCGCACATCAAAGAAACTTGAAACACGAAACAGGAAACATGGAACATATTTTATAAAACAACAACACATCAGTGGCGTCTGGTGAAATTTTAAAGTTAAATATCTCTGTTGCTTACGGGACCCATGGCAAGTTCAGGGTTTATGATAGTAAGCCTACTACTAATAAGTACTAGGAATGTTTTGGTAAAGAAAAAAATATTTTGTAATTTGCGAAAAAAAGTTGAATTTTCGCTCTGACCCCCCTGGTTAAAAAATGAACACGCTTAGGTATATTATTTATTATTTTTTCTAAACAAATTTTACATCGTTGTTTCGAAAATTTTTAAATTTTAAGAGAAAAAATGTGTTAGTAGAAAGTTATAGCCATTTGAATTTTTTTTGTGTACACACAAAAAACAGAAACTCATTGGCAGGCCGCACATCAAAGAAACTTGAAACGCGAAACAGGAAACATGGAACATATTTTATAAAATAACAACACGTCAGTGGCGTCTGGTGAAATTTTAATGTTAAATATCTCTGTTGCTTACGGGACTCATGCCAAGTTCAGCATTTCTGATAGTGAGCCTACTACTCCTACTAGGAATGTTTTGGTAAGGACAAAAAATTGTAATTTGCGAAATTTAAAAATTTTCAACAAAATGATGTAAAATTTGTTTATAAAAAATAATAAACAAAATACCTAAGCGTGTTCATTTTTTAACCAGGGGGCAAAAGCAAAAATTCAACTTTTTTTAGCAGATAATAAATTTTTTTTCTTTACCAAAACATTCCTACTAGGAGTAGTAGGCTGACTATCAGAAACCCTGAAATTCGCATGGGTCCCGTAAGCAACAGAGATATTCAACTTCAAAGCGCACTGTGCCATTTCGAACCATTTCGAGCACTTTTCGCCCCCTCTATCTTTGAGGCTAGTTACGTTACAGGACTGGATTTTCTCTGGGGTGTTAAGGTTACCAAAAAGAAGCAGTATTCCAAATTTCATAAGTCTAGGGGTAGTATTTTCCAGGATACAAGTGTCCAAAAATCACAATTTCGGGTACTCACTGACTAACTGTCTGACTGATAGATCATCATAAATCTAGGGTACTTTCAATCGAGCTAGAGCTTTGAAATTTGGCACATAAATAGTGTTTAAAGTGATAATTGCGAGAAAAATCAAAAATCAGAAAAAATCCA
The DNA here is from genome assembly GCA_963971165.1 of Philopedon plagiatum. NCBI lineage: Eukaryota > Metazoa > Arthropoda > Insecta > Coleoptera > Curculionidae > Philopedon > Philopedon plagiatum. Next base: position 38,295,067 of record OZ020191.1, on the reverse strand, counting down.
ACGCGGAAAATTCAACATGGAAAATCCAATCTGACACGAAATAGATAGGACTTCTGCTTTAGGGAATTATATGGGTATGTAGTGTAGTAGTTACCACATCGGAAGGTCCCCGGTTCGATCCCGGGCGGAAACAATTTTTTTTAATTTCTGATTTACTTTCAAATACCTCTATTTTATGATAATCGCAACAAACAGAAATACCAGGAATGCATGCAGCCTTATCAACAAAAAACATTACCGAAAAAATACCGTTCATGTGTATACACATATAAAATAACTAAATATCATTTTGTATCTGAACAAAAAGTTATGAAATCCCACCAAAAACATACATGTAAAAAAACATGCCAAGTTCTCGTCAGGACTGTGTGTTGTGTTATCTGAAAAAAATAACTCAAATGTGAAAATTATGCCAAGTTCCCTGCGTACACGATATTAGCAATGTTTTGATAAGCACATAAAAATATTGTGTGAAATGATAAATTTACAGACCAAGCCTGTCAAGTTCTCAAGGGCCTCAATATTGTTCAGTTTTTTAATTAAAACTTGCCAAGTTTGGTTTGTAAATTTATCAATTCACACAATATTTTTCTGTGTTAATTAAAACACTGCTATGCTTAGCTGTGACATTTAATGTCAAAGTGTACTTTTGCAATTAGAACTTAAATTACTATGTAAAATATTCAAGAAAAGTGCACGATGGTGCAAGAAAATATTTATCTAACTTACCGATATCATACTGCACTAAACCAATATGTAAAAGGTTAGTAATATAGTAATATTACCTACTTAAAATTTGTTACCATTTTTTAAGTTATATATTTGTTAGCTTAAATAAGAAGAACATAATATGTGTTCACAATTTTAGTAGATTTTACAGTTCAAAGCATCTAAAATATTCTGTGTTGCTTCTGGCATTTTATAAATTATTTGGGTGTTTACAGCATTAGAAAAGTTTCAGAAATACGTGTTGTTTTGATTTTATATAATTTATATTCACCATTTCCCCCTATGTATATTCTATATTATGTAGTTCATATTATTACCGAAATAAAATCAGCCAAACGTGCGGTGCTGTTTGCGACGTTGCCTTTTGTGATTCATGGCTCTTTGGAGTTTAAGAAGGCTGTGGTAGTGCGCAATGCCTTAAAATATACTGGGTACTTATATCACATGGTATTTGGACGTATTTTACACAAATTGTTTTGTATTTTTCACAGAGAATAAGGAAAAAATAAGAACTGTGATTTTTAGAGATTAAATTGGCAAAAGCGGATTGATCGAAAAATACAGGACATAAAGGGTACTTTTTAATTTTATTTTGAGTTATGCAGGAGTCAGCAACGACCAAATATTTTAAATATCAAAATTATTTGAAGTTAGGTGAATAAAACAAATGTTAAGATAATAAAATAATTTTATTGGTGTCTCCAAATCAACATCTTACTATTTTTACAGTCCTACAATTGCTACCTATAAATTTAACAGCGCAAAATAACCTTGCTCTACCATACAACCTAATCAAGTACTGGTGCGGCAAGCTTTTGCAAGAATGAACAAAGCGGCTATCTTTAAAAATATTTACAAAATGGGTAATAACATCATTTTTAAACCAATGTGTTCAAAATCCCTTTGACATATTATTTCTAATAGTTAACTAATTTACAAAATCGTTAGGGGGCATCTGTAAGTTACTAAATGGATCTAAATGAACATTTTGATACGCTCTGTAATAATAAAATAACGAGGTTTCGTCCACGTTTTGGTGAGCTTTCGACTACTCTTCACATATTTTGTTTTCTAAGACTGCTCACGTAGAGTTCAAGCATGTTCCGTGGGCATCCGACGGGAAGGGAAATGTAATCAATTCACACGGGATTGAAAGGGTTGGAGGTTGGGAGGGGAAGGGAAAACATCTTCAGTCAGTGCGTTCCATAATCTGGATACCTTAATTATGAATAAGCGAGAGGAGTGGGATGTTCTAGGCTTTTGTAGCTGGACAGTAAAGGGTTGCATACGTAACGCGCCTCTTGTTGTTCTGTTAGGAACAGTCAAGGGAGGAGTTATACCAGCTAGTTCTTCAGAGCAAAATCCGTGGAAGTATCGGTAGAAAAGGGGGTCCCCAACTGCGCGGCCATGAGCGAAAGAAGGAAGTTTTCTTGTAAGGACTGGGTCATAGTCATATGGCTCTCTTCTGGATAAAATCAAGGATGCTAAGTGTCGAAGGTTATGCCGCTTCCCAAATATGGGAACAGTACTATAGGCTAGGTCTTATTTGGGAACATAGAGAGTGTGTAAGTTGGAAGAGAAGGAGTCTTTTCTGGCTCGAAAGAGAAAACCAAGCTTTTTAGCTGCTGATGTGGGTATTAAAGTAATGTGTTTCTGCCAGCCGAGATCACGTTCGAAATCGATACCAACAAGATCAAACGTTTCATTGTTCTATAGGGCTTGGTTATTCATGTGGATGAAGTAAGTGTTTCCGGATTTTTTGCGTGACAGGGAGCAAGACTGAGTTTTGGAGGCGTTGAACTGAACAAGATTCTTGGCAGTCCCAGTCTAGGATTAATTGGAGATCTTGAGAAAGGTATAGATGCATAGATCTGCGTCTATTATCCAGCTCTTGATTCGAGACTTGTCTATGAAAAATGAATGTTGGAGTGAAGAGTACTATCATCAGCGTAACTGTGGATGAGATTGGTAGTTGAAGAGAGCAGGTCATTAACATGAAGAAGAAATAGGGTTGGTGCCAGGACTGAATCCTGGGGTACGCCAGCATTGATAGGATGGAAATTAGATGAGTGGCCGTCCCCATGACAGATATGCACCGAGAGAGAAAGCTACCGATCCAGGTCCACAGTTTGGGAGGAAGACCGTTTGAAGGTAGTTTGTTGACGAGTGCGGTGAGGTACGGCGCATTTATGAATATTTAAACATTTTTAAATAAGATAGCCCGTAAAGTACCTTCAAAAATTTGTTTCTAATGAGCTATTCTTTGAAAAATCAGCCTGAAATTTGTGTGTGGCATCTTGTGGCGATAAAACTGATGCCGAAACAGTAATATCATCTTTTAGAAGATCTAATTTATCAATGGTTGGAATATCTAGGCCGCATTGTTAGGATAATGTAATAATTTAAATATTGTTTATTATTTCGGAGATTTATGATAATCTAATAAAATAATATAATAAAAGATTCTTTTTGAATTTTAAAATAATTAGATGTTTGAAACCAGACAATTGTATAAAAGACATAAAATAATGAAATCAAATATTGGATACATATCATATGTGCATTTACACTCAGAAGATTGCTATCGCACTGACCGTTTCAGGGCACGTTTTAGAGTATCGATGGTTTGGAGGCCACCGGTCGTCGCGCTTGACAACAAGAGAGTTATCCTTCTGGTTATTATTTATTCTTGTGTCATTAGGGTGAAATTAGGGAAAAAGCACGCGACATGACTAGGCAACGGGCAGACAAAAAATAAGAATAGTACATGACACTTTATTATGACTTTATTACAAAAGCTTTACTTTTACATTATAGCAAAGTGTATGTCCAGAAACGGATTTAGACTTAGGCCTGCGAGGCCCGGGCCTAGGGCGCCAAAACTTAATGGGCGCCAAAATTGTAAAGGCGACTAATGATCGGTGTAGAAAGTTGATGTCGCTAGTTAAACCAAATCCCGATCCTAAGTATTTTTGACACAAACTATTTATTATATTAACATTAGCTACGTTTTAAGTGAAAGTAAAACCATCATAATAAATAAATCATATAATAACAAAAAATGGGGCAAAAACGATTTGGATCAGGATGTGGATAAATTAATCTCTATATACCATCACAAAACAAGAAGGGCTCCATATATGAATAGGCACAATCTAACTTAAATCCGCTCCTGTGTATGTCCAATTTAAATATACATATTTCTTTAATTTAAACATTTTTAATAAAACAAATTTCTGGTTTTAAAGTTGTAGGAGGTCTAAAAATAAAGTTATACTCTTATTTAAAATTCACATTATTTTAAACCCAGTGCAAATTTTTAAGAACATCTTGAAGCTTATTGCAAGATTCTTTTTTTGTGTGTATATACACACACATATATATACATTTCATAACTATGTAATAAAATTAGGGGTTAAAAAATTTCCACAGTCAATGTAAAAACACATTCAATTAAAGAGCGGAATAAAACAACTTCTTTATTAACGTTTAACCTTTAATACGACACCGGCACGGTGTTTCACAAGCTCCTCCTTATTGTATAAAGAACCAACGAAGTCCAAAATTCTATACAATCCTCATAACATTGACGTCGGTACAAAAAATAAATGTTTTTTTAATTGCTTTGTTAAACAATTAAAAAAATATATTAATTTGCATGGTTGAATAGAATAACATCAATATTTACTTTATTTTTAGATATGACCAACACCGTGATGACCAAAATTTACATCTGTCCTTCCGACAAAAAGTACGGATGTTCATGGGAAGGCCAGTCTGACGATATTTTGGAACATTTTATTCAGGAACATGAAGATATCCTCTATTATACTAACTCCGTTAATGTAAATTTAGACGTTAACTCCGAAAACAGCCTTATCTTTGTTGATACAGAAATATATTTATTGCAGTCAAAAATCCTTGAAAATTATCTCTGTATATTCCTAAGATATTTAGGTCCAGTCAAAATTGCCGCGAAAATAACTTATGACATAGACCTATTTTCAAACGATGAAAAATTAGACAAGCAATATATTCAGATGAAAGATGGATGCTTTAGTGTTAATTTGGAGTGCCTACAAAAACTCTTTGGTGACATTAACACCATGAACTGTCAACTTTCGATAAGTGGTGACTTTACAAGCAACAGCTCTGACGATGGAGTATTTCTAGAAGACGAAAGTAGCCTAGAAAAGGAAGAAATCTTGGAGAAAATTACACAAAATGATTCTGTACTTGAGGCTGTAGATGTTAATGAAGTGGAAGGAGAAAAGTTACTGGAATTACCACCAACAGAGACCAAGCCAACTTTGGAAAGAACTTTAAGCACTGAAAGTAATGGAGACTTTACATCTTCCTTACAAGACCTTTTTGCCACACCCAAGGATGGAAATTCACCAATAGAACGACCAAATAGCAGGCCTAACAGTATTGAAGACGGAAGAAGAACTACCTGGTATGACACCCTAAGTATCCTCTTTGGAGAACCAGATCCTCCTAAACCAGAACCCTCTTCTCTACAAAGATCGAAAACCTTTGGGTCTGAAGATGTTAGAAAACGAAATCTAACCAAAAGACACCCCAGTATGAGAAGTTTGGGTGCAATTATTGAAAGTGATGCGGAGTTGGAGTTAAGATGTTTAAATTGTGACTCACATTTAGCCCCACCTATATTTTTATGTGAATCTGATCACAATATATGCGCAAATTGTTACCGTGATCACAAAGTTTGCTCACTTTGCGACTTAAAGATTACAGCTGACAGAAATCTGGAATTAGAAGAAAAATGTATCGATTACTTTTATTACTGTAAAAATAAGAAAAATGGATGTCCCCAGAAGCTCACCTATAAAGACATATGTGACCATGAGATAAACTGTTCTTTTTGTTTTTACGTTTGCCCAATGGAAGAGTGTGGCTACAAGGGCCCATACAAAAGTATGTTCACCCATTTAAACCTTATCCATAGTAGTGTTAAGATGTTTGAATCCTTTATAGCGGTTTTTCAAAAACATACTGAAGTATTCTTAGCGAATGAAAAAATGGGAATTTTTTACTGCACAGTAAAAGTTGTGGACGATGTAGTAGTATGGAAAGCGAAATATTGTGGACCAAAAGACAGAAAGTTTTTCTGTGAGTTAAAATTTAAAGGCAAGCATTTTAAAACTCCTCTGCTATTAGTAAAGCATGATGACTCTTATATTAAAGAAATGCGCGTTACAGTTTTAAAGGAGCAAAAAGTTAAATCTAAAAATTCAATTTTAGCTATAACTAGGTAGTTCTGCTAAAACTGCATTTAAATTTGTGATACTAGGATTATTTTTATTTTGTAAAAAAAAAGAAAGAAGTAATTTATTGTTAGTTAAATGATGTAAATCTGGCAAAGGATATAAGTAACACCGTAAACTGTAAATATGCTGTGATAATATCACTGTAAATTAGTTTAATGCGATTTATCTTAAGAATTTTATCAATAATATATGTATGTATAACTTTGTGTGTACATTTCACAGGAGCAAATTTCTATAAACATGTGAATAAGGACAAGCAGTCTTGTTGTTTTTGTTTGTACATACATGTACACTGGATATTTAAATGAATTCAATTAAATTGCATGCCAAAGAAGGTTATTCCTTTTTTGTATGCGCCGTTGTCAGAGGGTGATGGTGCTATCATGTTTGTAAAATTTTCGTATTGCACAACTTTTTATTGTGTCATTGTAGATCACTTCAAAAATTGCAATTATAAATAACATACCTAATTCTAAAGGGTCATTTGAGTTTACACATTTCAGAATTCAGTTTCTCGAAAAGTTTGAAAGGCCGTCATTGGGTGATAAAGACACCAATCCGTTTACTGCGTAACGGATCGTCATAGAAAGGAATGTTCCTAAACAAAATTATCTTAAAGGACCTAGCGTTGTAACAAAAAAAAAATTGACACATCTTCATTCCAATCGTCGATAGTTAAACCCTTTTTTTAATTTTTGAAAATACGTGATGCTGGCATTTTTTTATCCCTCATGGACGATGGAGTAAGCACTTGAACACTATCATAAGTAACACCAGTTTGAAAGAGATATCTTACTTACAATATCATTTGCAATATCTATTCAATTAAAATGCCCTAACTTTTTAAGATTGTGTCGGAAAGGCTTGTTCGTATTTTTGAAAACTCTTAGAACTGGTTAGAGTTTTTACTTCTTACACAAGGGCTATTATTCGCCTTCGTCATTATTTTCAGAATCATTTTTATTTTGCCTTAAGGAAAGATGAAACAAAACGACGTGCCTAATATATGTTTGTCCAAAATAGATGGCCAAGTTATTAATATCAAAAAGTGTTCATTTTTCTAAACTCCAAAGTTGCTGAAGATTTTCTATTTTCCTAAACAAAATTATCCAAGCAGTCGTTTTTAAAAATTGTATTTAATAAAAACACACATATTTTTTAAGGTTTCTATAAAATTATAAACATACATAAAAAAATAAATGCAACCTTATAATATGTCGTAACCGCCGTTTCCTGATGAATATAGAAAAACACAAATATCAATATAAAAAATGTCTGTCAATAAAAACAGATGGTAAACATATTTCGACAAACAGTTTTTATATGAAGATTGCGTTTCCTTGAAAACTGAACAAATATTTTTGTTGTTAGTCATTATACACTGAAAGAGAATTTGCACCCATGCATGTAATAAAATGGCACCCGCCACAGTGGTGGGTTGGGTGAATATGTTTTATGGAGTTTTAATAGATCACGTGACTAAAAGTATGATTTGTATTCGTCTGCAAACCTTTAAATATTTTAAATGACGGCAGCTTTCAGCTATAACATTGTCTTTTGGGATAAAGGGCGAAACAGTTTTTCTTGGATTTAAAACTGCTTTTATGAACCTTTCAAAGTTGGAAGGGATAAGGTGGAAATGTCAATCGTCATAATCAATAGCTTTTCTTCTTCGTTTGCCATCAAAATAAATTATAACGGCTTAAGTTTCATTGGTGTGGATAAATCTGTGCCTGTGTTACTGTTTGTCAATATTATATTCAGGAAATAAAAAGGGATAGTATCTTTTCTTACAGACCAACTGCAAAACGCCAAAAACCCTTTAGCATACTTGAAAAGGAAATTACGAACTTCCAATTGTAAATGATTAGTAACCCTATGATAAGGAACTTTATTGATTTTCAATTCTTATGCGTTCTTATTTTGGGCGATTGTTTCTAGATAAAGTTTATCAAACAAAATATAAATTAAAAGTCAACTTGCAACACTTTGAAAAGTAGCAAACACACTCATTCATATTTAGGGCATGTATCGACAGAAATTTATTTCCTGGAAATCTGAAAGTCTTGTTTCGGGGATGGAATGACTTTTCCGATAACTTTCTACGACAAAGATGAATGGCTCTTCTTTGCTGTTCGCCGAAGACTTTTACTTAAAAAGGGTTTCCTGTAATAAAGCTATATAAAGTTTACACAAAAACAATAGATCTTTATTTAAAATAGCAACCAATGAAAATCAATACTCTCATTAGCATTAAAACTAGGAAATGTGGTCCAATGTAAAAAGCGCCATTTTACGATTTCTGAGAAAAGCGAGTTAAAATTGTTTATTTCTGTGTGAAAATATTATGCTAAGGAATATATACTACTACATTTTTACCTATAATACTTGATAGTTTTTAAAACATACATAACATACATACACCAAAATATTTCTTATATATAACTACTGTAGCAGACAGAAAAAAATAGATAGGCACTTTTTGCTTATGATTTTAAAAATTTTACTTTTTGTTTACATATCTAATGATTTAAACAACAAAATATTTTATTTCTTACATAAGTGTGATAGGCTAAAATAAAAATACCTGAAAACTGACATATGAAAAGTGTTCATTAACAAGAATAAAAGTGGTCTTCTTACATTTTTGTCTTCAAATAAAACACACTTAGTTTAGCTTCAAATACGAAATAATGTGGCTAGTTAACGGGAATAATGGTTACTTTAAAAAATAAGAGACGTTTAGCTTCGCTAGTAGGGCTGTAAAATACTTCTGACTGTAAATATAGCTACATAGTACCTGAAGTTGAAGCTGGTTTTTTAAACTTTTCCCAGCAGAAAAAATTGTAAATGGTAGTATTAAGAACTTTGTATATATTTATCTTTTTGCCCTTCTGGGGCCGCAAATACTAATGGCTCTAAAAGGTCTCTTCGGATGGAGCCGGAATCAACCGTCACGTATTGTCATTCTTCCCCCAGGGCTAACAACTACCCCAACCAGCCCCCTGGTTGCTTCTTCCTGGTGAATACGCACTTCACTGTAAATATTGTACTAGGAAATCGTAATTATAAATAGAATGAAATGTATGAAATACGTTTGAAATGAAATGATATTTCGTCCGATCACTGAGGCTAAACGGCGCCCGACACGATTAGTACTTGGATGGGTGACCACTTGGGAAGGCCGTGTCTCGCCGCACTAAACAAGGAAGGTGGTAGAGGAATTCTTCTTCGGCTGAGGTGATACCACCCCACACATCCTCTGAAAGGGCTGGCGAAATCCCTAGGAATGTTTGCAGCTCTGGATGTGTGAGTCGAACTTTCCCAGTACACACACGGTACATGGTACTTACGTCCGGTTGCCCAAACAATTTAATCACGAAGTAAACAGCACTTATGTTAATGTCATTGACAAAGTTGACGCTAAATGTCAATTAAATTACTACGTGATTAAAAGTTTTGCGCAACCCGCTGTTCGACTTCCGTCTGCGTGAGCTGTCAGAAGATAAAAAAATAAAGATATTTTTATACTAAATGGCTGGTGACATTTCAAAGTTGTATATTTCTGTTCCTACTTACAGGACCAGTACAAAATTTATGGGTTTGAATAATAAGTCCACTGGGAATCTTTTGGTATAGAAAAGAAAATTATTTTGTAATTTGCGCAGAAAAGTTGAATTTTTGCTGAGCCCCCTTGTGAAAAAAATGAATGCGATTAGGTAGTTTATTTATAATTTTTTTGAAACAAATTTTACATCATTTTCTCGAAAATTTTTAAATTTTAAGAGAGCAAAATGTGTGAGTAGAAAGTTATAGTCATTTGATTTTGTTAAAATTATATTTTAGGTTAAAAAAATCAAATGACTATAACTTTCTACTAACACATTTTTTCTCTTAAATAAAAATTCTTACCAAAATGATGTAAAATTTGTTTAGAAAAAATAATAAATAAGATACATAAACGCGTTCGTTTTTTTCCCGGGGGGGGGGGGGGGGGTTGGGTTGTGTGCTCAGCAAAAATTCAACTTTTTTCGCAAATTACAAAATATATTTTTTCTTTACCAAAACAATCCAAGTGGGCTCGCTATTAAAACCCCAAATTCGGTACGGATCCTGTAAGTAAGAAGAGAGATATACAACTTTGAAGTTTCACCAACCGCCAGAGCACAGCGGTGTATTTAATATTTTATAATATTTTATTAACAGAATTTTTACAATGAATTGACCAAGGAGTCATTGAAATTTTAATCCAGAATATGAATAATTGTATCTTTAAATTTTTCTGGCCTATAATCCAGAAAATAGTGACACAAAATTTTTATACATCTAGCCATTAGGGCAGCCAGGCTTAATAGTGCAATTCGGTGGATATTTGAATTAGTAGTGTACTTTTTAAATTTTGGTGTGTCTAGGATGTCGGTCTGGGGGGGGGGGGGGTTTGGCTGGTGGGTTGGTTAATATGATTCTACTTTTTTATGTAATTTAACTTTTTCAACACCCTTGAGGGGTGACGTTAGGAAGTAGAGGTCAAAAATTTTAAATGCATCCCTATGCAGTGTGGTACCTAATTTTAAAGGTCTTCAAAAAACCATTCTACCGCAAATTCCAGGCCCGTATCTTAATTCATTTTTAAAATAATGCCTTTAAATTTAAAAATCGTGAAAAAAATTAAATACCTTTATTTTTCTTATTACCTTACAAATTGTTCAAAATGACCACCATGAACTTCTTGGCAGTAACAACGTCGATTTTGGAACTCACTTCTCACATTTTCGAGAAAGGGAGGTGTAAAGTAACAAGAGAAATAAAGATAATTCAATTTTTAATTTTTCATCGATTTGTAATTTTTGTAGGCTTGCCATTTGAAAACGAATTAAGATACGGAGCTCAGGTTTGCGGCAGAATATTTCTTTTTTGAAGACCTTTAAAATGAGTTACCACACGGCAAAGGGTTGTTTTTAAAATTTTTGACCTCAACTCCTAGCGTCGCCCCTCAAGGGGGTTGAAAAAGTTAAATTACGTAAAAAAGTAGATATAATAACCAATAAGATACAGCTAAAATTTGGCGTCTCTATCTTTACCTATAGCAAAGATATTGGCCCATACTAAGACTTTTCGGACACCCTGTATATCGCGTGTTGAACCGTATTTCAAAACATTTTAAACTTATATTTGAAACACATTGTCCATCCTTTTCTTCTAATGAACTTTGTTTTAACAGTATTTTAAAGGTAAAATATAGGTTATGTTGTAATGACGGAAGTCCCCTAATCAGCATCCCGCCGTTTAAGATTTTTGAACTACTGGAGACAATTTCAATTTTATTTAAACTAAAGTATTCTGTAATTTTTGACAGAATCGTCCATATTTAAGTTAATGATTAAATAATATCCGCGAATTATGAGAAAGCACCTAACTGAAAAACGGTAAGTTTCATTTTTAATACCACATTCTTTGCTGCTGAAAAAGACGAGATCCATTCGGAAAGTAACTTCTAAGTCCCTTTATTTGCCAAGTAGTTTAAATAAAAAAAATCCGCTAAGATTTACTAAGAAAGTCTAAGATTTAGTAGTGGTTTAAATTAAGGACTTCTAGTTGGTCATCTAGATTTTAGTTCTGTCATTGTTAATAAATCGTCATTAAAATCTTATGAGTTATTGTAATATTCCAGCGATTTGCTTGATTACCTAATGATTTTTATCTTGTTGCTAAAATGGATTTGCTTCTATTGCAAAAAAATGCGAAACAAATTGATGGCATAAAACTAAGTTGTCTTATTCTGGAACTTGTCAGTTTAAAACTTTTGGTTGTCAAATTGGCCGGTCTAGAGTTGGAGAATCTAGTCATTCATGTTTTAAGCTCTCAAAAAGTTCTTCCTTTATAGAATCTCTCCATGGCATTAAAAAGGTTGTAGAACAGAATTATAAATAGTGTCTTTAGGCTAACAGAACAATATATAACATTTCTTTTAAAACCTTCATCATATTATTTATGATACTTTTAAGCTTAAAAACTGTTCAACTCAAGTAGCTAAACAACGAGAAATGTCAAATTCCTTGCGACCGTGCAGGATGTTGTCAACAGTTGACGAAATCAAATTTGTCGGGGCAATACTGCTTTAAATAACATTCAAACTGTACAAAAGATTAAAAACAATTAATTACTTTAAAAAATTAAGTTATAAATTCTGCAGTCTCTTTTTAGAATTTTAAAGAGATATTGACTGGATGGAAGCTATGAGTTGACTTATGCTTCAATCACTTAACGTTTTAAATTTAATTTACTTTATAAAATTAGGAAGAAACGTACTCGTAAATGTTATGCCCACTAGAATTCCTTTATTCGAGTTATATTGTTAATAATGACTGAGTAATTTATTTAACATAATTTGGTTTTTAGTAACCGAAAACGATAATTTAAAACTATTAAGAACTATTTGGATCGGCTTGCCCTTTACGAATAAACTGACGACAAAGTTTGGTAATTATTTAAGTCATAAGTTTTAGCTTGGGTTTGCCTGGGTTTGCTTAGGTTTGCTACATATTTTAAGAAAGATGTTTAATAAGCAATTCAAAAATAATAAAGTAAAATTCAATAGAAAAAGTCTTTTAATGAGGATAAAATAATGTATATAAAGATTTTTTCTTTTTATTAAGATGAGAATAAATTAAATGTAATAAAATAAGCAATAAACTTGGCGTCAAATTAAACCAGAAAAATTAAACATTTCTATGCGAAAGACAGTATATTTAGACTTAGCTGTTAATATTTTAACAATAAAGAAGAAATGCAAGAAAATAATATATTAAGTATACACAAATATAAGAACTAGCTTTAAGGACAAAAGCAATAAGTAAAAATCTTCGAAAATTAAACTCAACAGAATTAGAAATAAACAAGTTGCATACAATTTTTTGTAAACAAAAGATAAATAAACAGATTAAGATATACGGTAATATCACATTTCGGTTGCGTTACCTTTAATTCAATTTTTTTATCTGGAACAGCCCCCGTAGACTTCAAATCAAAGTACTAACGTACCGTGGACGTCTGAAGAGAGGATAAACGTAACCTATTGATACGGAATTTAAAGGATTCATGCTAGGCTAAATGCTCGAAGGTAGGTACACATATAGAAGACTCAATGAACAACGAAGAATTAGAAAAATAATATTAAAAACAAGAAATAAATGTAAGCGTTGTAGCGTTTCGCTACAACGTTATGTAAACGCAATTATAAATTATCATATTACTTTAAAACATTTAATTTTAAAGTGCTACGTGGGTAGTACCTAGTTATTTGGTGCATCCGCCATAAATACCGAAATTGGTACCGTACTTCTGAATGAATTTATGACGGTAAAAATATCGTGAAAAATCATCAAAATGGAGTTTGCGTATTCTTCCCAAGCAAACCCAAATAAAATAATAAAAGGAACCTGAATTAATACTAAATAATATTAAAAAAAATCATTTAAACTATTAGTGATGACTACCTATAGAATAAAGTCTAATATCGCGGAGATCTTATTGCCATTTTTTGAATCAAAACAAATAGGAAGTGACTCCACTGCCCCGGTTCCCAAAATATTGATGCATGGATACCGGCACCGGCACCCGAGTACAAAATTTCCGGGGTGCCGGAAGTTCTAACCTAAAATAAAAATAGTTACGCCTTTTAAATGATATGTAAACATTGTGTTGTTTTAATTTTGCGTAAAAACTATAAAACAGTAAAGTAGGTGATCAATTTTCTTCATATGAAAATTTTAATTGCACTTCGATGGCCTACAAGAAAGCCACAAACAATTAGTTTTGGTTGTGTAATAGCAGAACCATTGACAATCAAAGACAACAAAATCCTAATACTGTGGTGGATATTAATCCGGCTCTGAAATACTATTATCTGCGGTTAGCCTGTGTTAAAGGTGGAAGATCATTCGACAGAAAATGAAAACTCAACAAGGAAGTGTTCCACGTATAAGCAAGGCTACCAGGATAGCATTTTCTTGAAAGTATGTGAACATAAACAATTTCTATGCATCACGGAGCTTGAACAAAATCACGATCATACTTCATCTAAAGCTTATTTCAATTTTCTAGCAAAATAAATACTAAATTTCCCAGAAAATGCCAAACTTTACTACTTAAGAAGCCTTGAAGGCTGGAGCAAATAAAAAAATCATTTTATATTCCGACGTGTCATAATGACATTATTATGAATTTCATTTTCAGTGTCAAAATGACATACTTTATAGGACTGAGTACTATAATGATTTCATTATAGTACTGAGTACTATAATGAAAAATAGACGCAAAAATTGAAAAAATATAGACGGAAAAACTAAAAAATTTATTTGAAACAAAATGGAACAAAATTTAATGATTAAAATTAAGAGTAACATAATTACAATTCGTTAAATTGATGTTGGACATAGGAGTTGAAATTGTTGCATTATTGTGATTTTTAATTTCTATGGTTTCTGTTTCTTCTGAGAGAACGACAGTCGATGAAACACTCGATGATGATTTCTTCCCGAGAATGGCTGCTGAAATTCTTTTTTTGTTTTCGCAAGAGTTCTCTATATATCCTTCAGCAACTGTGTCACTTTTCCAACCACCATGGCGTTTAATAGTGTGAAGATCGACTCCTGAATCAGCCAGCAGTGAAGCTGAAGACCTCCGAAAACAATGACCTGTGTATTCGTCGGAATGGGGTAACTTTAAAAAAGCAGCGATCGTTTTGCACATATTTCCAAAAGTATGGATACCCACTGGTTGCTTTGTACATTTGTTGTTTCTAAATGATAGAAAAAAACGAGAAACTTCTCATTGCTACATAAGTCCGAACAAGCTGCACCATATTTATTCCTTCGACATCGCCAGGCGTTACGAAAAATTCTCGGGGAACGTTGGTTTTTGTACTTGGTATGAAAATTCGAAAAACAACCCCCCTCATCGTGTACATCTTCTATCCTTAAGTTTTTTAACTCATCTCTTCGACATGCTCCACTTATACCTATTATCATTGACACTTTTAATAGCAAGTACGTTTTGTTGTCTGCCTCTTCTAAAAACTTTGCAACATTTTCTTTAGTCAAAATCCTGGATTTTTTAGGTGTGTAAGAATCAGATTTTCGTTTTAGAAAAGCTATCAATTGATTGAACTTACTTATGTCGACGTTTTTCTTAATTAATAGTGTACTCCTTAACATAGAGTAATAACTCCATAAACTCGAAGACTTTTTCTTCATTGATTCTTCCTTGAAATATGCCAAAAGTACCATTTCGTGTAACCTTTTTCTGGGAACACCAAGTTTCGTAATTGGCATAAGTTTTTTCATATATGCCTTTAGACTTTTCGGGCAACAAACCAACAACTGCTTTATTGGCCAATTCTTCGATGCCTGATGGCAGATTATCCATATTATATTATATAAACGTTAAAATTAAAAACTCAATTCTGACAATGACAATACAAACAAATATTTCTATAGTTACCTGGTTTTATTAAAATCAAGCTACATTTACACTGGATTAGTTTACTGACGAAAACTGAAAATTCATCAAAAAAAAAAAAACACAAAAATCGTCGGAATATAAAATATTGTATGAAATTCGGATCATAAACAATCATTATGATACACGCCGTGTTATTAGACTCGGCTGACGCCTCGTCCAATAATACTCACGGCTAGTACAGTCATGGAAATAAAATTTCGTACACTAGGGTTAAGATTTTATGTCAATTTTGAATATTTTGGTAAACTGTGCTTTTTACCTTTATATCACCTTTATACCTTGGGTTTGTTATTTCAGTAATAAAAGAAAAAGGCTACGTTATAATATAAAAATATTTATTCAAAGAAGGCGCACATACTTCAAAATGAAATATAATACAGGTTATTAAAATATTTAAAAAAAACACTGGTTTAATATTTTAAAGCGGAACCATTTTTTCCACTAATAAGTTTAAACGTCTGGGCATTGATGCTACCAGCATTTGGGCGTGATGAAAATTGTAGTTATTCCAGATTTCCTCAATTTTATTCCACAAATCGTCACTGTTTTGAGGATGGAAATCATTGCTCTTGTTAATTTCTTTCACGATATATCCCCAAACGTTTTCCATTGGATTGATATCAGGGCTTTTTGAGGGCCAAGGTAACAACGTAATGTTATTTTCCACTAGCCAGTCAGAAACTCTCCTTGCTGTATGGACGGAGCAGTTGTGATGCTGGTATATAAAATTTCTTTGTTGAAATATATTGTTTACTGATGACAACATAACATTTTGGAGGATGTGTATATAAGCTTGAGTATTAAATGTTTCTCGAATACGGTGGCATATTCCTAGCCCTCTGGAAGACATATACCCCCATACATTAACAGAAAATCTTCCACTTTTTTTAACATGTTGGGTATATCTTTCTTCGTACCGTGTATTTGGCGGTCTATATACTCTAATCTGCCAGCTATAATAAGATTGAAAAATCTTCTCATCGGTAAATACCACATTATCCCAAAAATCCATACCTTGCGGTAAATATTCCAGTGCAAACCCCATTCTATGCTCTTTATTCATATTTGTCAAAAATGGCTTTCTAGCAGCTACCCTATTTCTCAATTCTGAATTTTTCCTTATACAATTTCTTGCCGTTCTTACTGTCCCAGGAAAATTAGTTCGGTTGTGTGCTTCAACAGCTGTCTGAAATGGATTGTTTCGCAAAAAATCTATAAGATCATTATCTTGATTTTCGTTTGAAATTTTTCTTCTGCCACTTCCAGCCCTTCTATCCAATGATCCTATATTTTCCCATTTAGTTCGAAGGCTTTGTATGGTGCTTCTTGGTTTCCCAACTTGCTCAGCTATTCTTCCTAGAGAAACACCTCCTTCGAGTAAAGTAATTAATCTCGCCTTCTCGAGTTCATTCATATTCACAAAATTTTTTGAAATTCAATATAATTTTCAAATCTGATGACACCTATAAATATTTGTCAAAAAGTAAAATGTATTTCCAGGTAATCTAGGTATGTACACAAAAACCGACATCACATTGGGAAAAAATAAGTGTACGAAATTTTATTTTTATTATACTTCTTTGAAAACACCTTATTTTCATCTGTTTTAGTAATAATGTAAGATGGGCTTTTTCGGGCTAGCGCACGGAAAGAGCGCACGGAAAAAATTTTCCTGGTCTCCAGTTCTTTCAGTGTGTTGAATGAAGATACCGACTATTTTTTGGCTTTAAAATAGAAATATAGGTATAGGAAAATAAACTAAACTCAAGAAAGTCTATATGCTATCTGATATTTAATATGTACCTATTTTGTATTTTATTTCGTAAATATTTGAATATTTAGATGAATTTCTGAAATATTTTTTGACGTTTTGTCAATCTTATCTGACATAGACAAATTTAAATCACCTTTTAAATGATTTGAAAGTTACCATGAAAACGCATCATACCTGCCAAAGACCATATTGTCAGCGTTGTTAATTTTCTGTCAATTAAATTCATTCTAATAAAATGTTCTCTCAACCTGAAAAAGTGGCATCTTTCATTATTAATAGTTAATTTTTAATTACTCTAGTAGTTTTTTTTTAAATTCCGATAACAGTTGTGAAAATAAAAATATTCCAAGTTTATTTTGTATGTATGTATTTTTTTATGTTATATTTTGTTTTATGTTATCGTTTTCAAAGAAGTATAATAAAAAATATCGTTCATTACACGTCCAGAAATGGATTTTCCGTGCTTGCTTGACTTCCCGTGTTCGGCTGCGCCTCACACGAGAATTTGTCAAGCGCGCACAGAAAAATCCTTTTTTCCGGACTGGTAATGAAATATACTATTCCGTCAGTGTACCATAATGATCGTTATTATGATCCTTATAACATAAATATCTATTATATACTCATACTCATACTCATACTCATAGTTTATTGACCTCTTTATATATACAGTATATTTGAAGTCCTAGGACATGTATAATATAGTCCCATACAGAAATAGTTAATATAATATAGGTAGTATACATACAAATAAATACAAGATAGAAGAAATAAAAAAACACAACTAAACGAAATAATATAGTACAGATATCTTAAAATTAATTACTTCAACTTTTGGTAACATAATTCATGTAACCGTCCACATCATAAAAACAGTGTTCTGCCAAAACATTTCGCCCAAAAGTTTGGAATATTTTCATATTCATACTGCGAATATTTTTAGTTTTGAATTTTTTGTCTTGAGCATTGTAAATGCTAATGTCCAATTTGTTATTGCTAGACTGTTTGATTCTAGTTGTGGGTTTAATTAATTGATTCGCATTTCGTGTGTGATAGTTATGAATATTTGAGTGGGACGGAATACTTTTCCTTTTATGCACTTCACAAAGGGTTTCCAAAATAAACAGACACTGTACAGGTAAAATTTTATGTTTTTTAAAGAGAGGCTGACAGTGGCTCCCAACAGGCACTCCCTCCAAAACTCGAACTGCACTTTTTTGCAGTTTAAATGCTCGAATGGAATGGTGTTTGTTTCCCCACAATATAATGCCATAAGTTAAATGAGAATGGACCGTGGCGTAATATACTGACTTTAAAGTTCTAGTAGACAGAAAGGGTTTTAGTTGTCTCAACGCAAATATTTGCGGTGACATTTTTTTGCATACGTATTCGACCTGCGGCAGCCACGTCAGAAATGTATCAAGCATTATGCCCAGCAGCTTGACCGGCTCAGATTTTGTAATTTTTTTATCAGAAGTAAATGTAATTGCCTGAGTTTTTGTCTCATTAATTTTAAGGTTATTAGCTGAAAACCATTGACTGGCTTTACACTTGTTAATTTTGTTTAGACATTCTAATTCATGAAAATTTTTGCAAGAAGCCAGCACTGTCGTATCGTCAGCAAAAATGATACAGCGCCCAGCATCAATGGCACTGGGTAAATCGTTGATAAAGATAATGAATAATAAGGGTCCTAAAATGGATCCTTGCGGCACACCATTAACAATTAATCTCTTTTGCGAATGGATGCCATCGACACTAACGTATTGCACCCTTCCCGCAAGGTACGACCCTAGAAAATCGAGCGTTTTGCCGCGGACACCATAGAATTCCAATTTCTCAAGGAGAACACCATGCGGAACGCAGTCACAGGCCTTGGTGAGGTCACACAGCAGAGCATTCGTATGCATCCCCTCATCAAGGCCCCCGACCACACTCTCAATGAGTTCAATTAGCGCTTTTATTGTGGATTTATGCTTTCTAAAACCGAACTGACTTTCGGAAAAAATACTTTTATTTTCAAAATATGAAACTAGTTTATCCTTCATTAATGACTCCAAAACTTTACCAATTACCGGAATGATAGCGATTGGCCGATAGCTATCCGGTTGATCTCTATCGCCTTTTTTGTGTAAAGGTATTATTTTGGTTATTTTTAATACGTCAGGAAAGTTACCTTCCTCGAAACATTTATTCGCCAAAGTAGTTAGAGGTAATATTAAAACATCAGCGCAATCTTTAAGAATGATGCTCGACATTTCATATGCATCCAAACATTTAGAATTTTTTAATTTAAAAATCGCCTGTTGTACGTCATATTCAGTTATCGGTGACATAAAAAATGAGAATTGTGGCTTAGAGCTTACTTTAAGAAAATCTCGGAAATCCAGGTTATGGTTTGTTATTGTTTTTGAAATTAATTCTAATACCGTTGAAAAAAGTTATTTAATATGTCAGGAGGCAAAATCACATTGCTGTGCTTTTTGGTAGTTTTTCTTTCAGAGTTAATCAACTCCCACGCTGTTTTTTGTCTATCTCGTGATGAAAGTATTTTATTTTCAAAGTAATTCTTTCTTTCAGTCTTTATTGCGCTTTTGTATAATTATTTATAATTTTTGTAATTCATCCAATCATTTTCAGTTTTGGTTTTTTTATATATCGTTTGTTTGTCGTGGAGTAACCGTCTCATTTGTTTTAAGTTATCAGTGAACCAGTTTAGTTTCTTGTTATTAACGTTAATTTTTATAACTGGAAAAGATATTTCTGTATTGTAGGATAAAATATCCATAATTTTTATAGCCAACTGATTACTGCTAAGTAAGTTCAGATTTTCCCAATGCACTGTTAACAAATTTGTTTTAAATTTTTCTAAACCTTTCTGGTTTATGATCTTTCTCGGAAGTGTAGGAACATCAGTTGAAATTTTATTCAAATTAATAATTATATATTGACCAGTATGATCACTCAAGTCAGGGTCGTAAAGACCTGTTACATAACTACTACTATTTAAATTTGTAATTATGTTATCAAGACATGATTCTTTTTGATTTACTTGACGTGTGGATGACGTTATACTATATTGAAGGCCATAGGCCTCGAAAACACAACATAGCTCTTTGGCATGTGTATTGTTACTAGATGGATCTATGTTTAAGTCTCCTATTAATATAAGATGTTTATATCTGAAATAAAGATAGTCAATAAGTGCCTCTAATTTTTCAATAAAAATGTGTATATTACCATTAGTAGAAGATCTATAGACTGTGACTAAAACAGTGTTAGAGTTAACTATCTCACAAGCACAAAATTATAATAACTTAATTAGAAAAGGAGGTTGTAAAATGACATTGAAGGACCTCACTAATCTTGGACATCGTAGCAAGATTGAGGCAAATAATTTTGAAGAATGCATGCATATTTTAAGAAATTCATAACATTGTATTGATATTGAGATTTTAGTTGATTAAAATGGGCTTTTTAAAGGTTTATTTTTCGAAGATGACGGAATGAAAAAATAAATGGAATGTTTTCCAAAGATTATTTTTGTTGATGGTACTATCCTTTATAGTCTCTGATGGTACCTATTGCCTGGTAAATCTAAGGTTTGCGACTTACGTAATGACGGTAGAAGATGGAAGCGGCCTGAATGAGATTGTAGCTATTTGCTTGTTGGCGAACGAGGATGAAGATTATTATATTATTCGCAGAATAGTAATTGATATATTTTTGAAGCAAGATTTAACTTTCGTTAAAGTTTACACTATGATAAATTATTGTTTTTTCATCGAATTAAGGTATTTTGACATTAATTTTCTAATGTTGCCGGCACCCAGCTCGGCTGCCGGCGCCGGCATCCATGATGGCTGCCGGCGCCGGCAGCGGAGTCACTTCCAAACAAAGAACTTACTTTAAAACTTTTTTATCAACAACTTTTCTAAAATATTGTGTAAAGATTAAACCAATTACCTGCATGTTAAATAGCGCAGATTGAGTGTTTGTGGTATCGGTATGGATCTACGGATCCAATTATTTCACCGTTAGTTCAAGAACTGACTTGTTGCAATTTTGGCCATAAAAATCAGACCATCTGTACAACCGCTTCAAAACTGCTATATTTCACCAATACCTCGTAGGTGTCATTACTAGTATAAAAGAAGAAAAAAAGGAAATCGTTTTACTTATCATGGATCATCTTACCCCTAGTTTAGTTTAAACGACACCTGTAGAAACCTTCACGTTCAGATTTACAAAAAAGGTTTAGAATTTGGTATTGGTTGAAGTTGATCAGTTATGTTTTGACAGGATTTTGTTCTGTCATTGTAAATAAGTCATCATTAAAATCTTATAAATTATTCTGATATTTTAGCGATTTGCTTGGTTTTCAAATGATTTTCATCTTGAAATGAGTTGCTGTAATAAATTTAGTTTTATTATTGTCGAAAGTATGTACTAAAATTACCATTTTCTTTATAAATTCGCGAAAAAGATCAGAAATAAATTTATAGTATAAAAATTAGTTGTCTTATTCTTGCACTTGTCGGTTTAAAAGTATTGGTTGTCAAATTAGACCAGACTAGCGTTGGATAATCTGGCTGTTAGAGTTTATACGGAATCCTCTCATAGTCTAATGAATAAAAACGTTTGGACAAAGGTTATTAGTCGCGCCATTATCGAGTAATACTATTGTCATCAAGGGAAAAAACATACGTACTTACACAGATACTTTGCTCAGGGTGTTCTTTGTACTTATCGGTACACACCACTAAACAAGCAATTCCCGATTCCCTTTATTTATTCTTACCTTTTAAAACTATATAGTGTTAATTTTATTTCACGTAAAATAAATCCCTGGAAATTCTTTGTAATCTTTATTCGGAAAAGATGTTTTCGAGTAAATCGCAGCAAGTCGAACTCTAAAGATTAGAGAAAGTGCAGCTATGCGTCTTTGTTGATACAATGCAAGTAGATGTTTCGACAACGAATCGCTCTGTTAACTTTCATGAGATAAAGCACATCAGCACATCTTATTTATTTTGCTGAAAGCTTAGATTTAAAGTTTCTCTGGATCTTTAAAATAATAATTTTGCCTTTCATAAGGAGAAAAGTTTATTTAATATGACATATAAAAAACCAGTGTCGGTGTAGCTGATTATTCCTAAAGTTTTAAAAATTAGTGAATAGAATGTTCGTGACTTATCGTACTAATACAGTGACAGTATCAGTAAAGGTAATACCATTCAAGTATATTCGAGTTGCCAATGATGTCACTTAGTGAATAGAATTCTGAATTTTTAGCGGATTTCTTGATAGAATAAAATAAAATAAATAAAAAAGAAAACGCAACCAGACTGAACGATAGGTCGTCACCTTTTCAAAAAGCGTTGAAAATTTCAGTATGAACCTATTAAATAATGTCGAGTTTTGTTGAAAATGTTTTCCCAAACAAAACCGTCAATTTTTCTGCAGTTGCTTTCCAGAACAAAATGATTTACATTTTCGCTATTGCTTTTGTAAATATCAGCAGAATTTAGTCCGAAGCCTTAATATCGGGTCCTAAAACCCAGAGACTCAGGAAGAGGTGGTGCCTCTACCCTTACATGTCATTCTTTGAATATTTTACTTTACCCCACATGCTCAATAATATCATATCTTATTTCTATTGTAGCATGTACTTGTCTATCCCATTTCAGTTATTTTATTTTCCCATGCCGTTTATTTTAATTTTCCATGGCTAATTACTTGCAGGTCTCCTTCTACTTCTACATTATTTCTTCAGCATATGCCTATCTAGGTATACTTTACACTTCTAGTTCATTCAACCGGATATATTTTCAGTGTCTTAAAATGTATCCTATCGTCCCGTTTGTTGCATAGTTTTAGTATCTCGTTACCATGGAAAAGGTTACCTTGACTATTGCTTTTATTTGCCGTTTTGGTATTTTATTTATATTTCAGATTTCCCATAGTTTCTGATCATGTTACGTAATTAATAGAACTCATCGACTTAGTTTAATTAGGTACTTCATTGTAGCCTTATTATTTTTTTTGTTATCTGTTTTTAGATGTTATATTGCCGCAATTTTCTGTTGAGTTAGAGTCATTCACCTTAAATATTACTCCCTCCATCTGAGCCAGAAAGACATGCAAATTCTATCCTTTTAAAATAAAATTGACCACCTTTCCCCTGAAACTCCGTCAGCGTTTCCACTTCCGATCCCTCCGAAATCTCAGCTCACAGATATCGTTTAAGCAGGAATTGCAAGTTTCATTCCATATTTGCAACAAATCTAAGCTCCACCATCAAAGCCTTGGTTCCCCAAGGCTTGTGATAAAGACAGGCTGAAAAAAGTCTCGACTCACAAAAGATTTTTTTTAGATTCTACATACGAAAATCGGCATAATTTCATCGAGGAAATAAATTAGTACAATAATTAAACTATTTCGTAATCTAAAAATGCTTTTTATAACCGCATAAATAATAAAGTGCTGTCCTGTTCTAACGGCAGTAAATTTTTCTGGTCATATGCCACAAACATTAGCCAAAATTTCTGTAGAAGCACTTTTTCTCCCCTGGCCTCCTACAACGAAATGATCTCCACCTCTATGGGAAAGCTGAACAATTTGCCAAAAAATTCTCTGCCAATTCCACCCATCTCTGCCTGTAAACTTGCCTCCTCCAACCGTTACTTCTGCACCTCACAAAATGTCCACAATATTATTTAGAGCCCAGCAAGTTCAAAACATTCTTTACTTGACTCAAAAATATCCTCTGGTTTCGCTGCAGAACTTCTATCCATCTTAACTCATCCAAACCTCTTATCACAAGGATATTTTTTCAGACAGCTGGAAGACTGCTCATGTGCAGTCCCTTCCATCTAATTATAAGCATATCTCTCTTCTTTCTGGCGTCTGCAAAGTTATGAGGAAAGTCATATACTTACAAGTTCTAAAATATTTACAAACACACGCACTTATTCACGAAAAACAATATGGATTTCGTCATCAAAGATCCAGGCTGATCTTCTCACCTTTGTCATACACAACTGGAACAAGTCTGTTGAAATTTGTGGCGACCCTCAGATTGTTATCTTTGACATTTCCAAGGAGTTTGATCAAGTATGACATGCCGCAGTCCTTAACACAGTACCTGGGTGCTGAATTTTAGTATTCACGCCATGCAATGTCCTAGAATTTTGATTATTTATCAGTGAGTGAGTGTCAAAATGACCCCTCGTGTAGATTTGATTAAGTTGTGTAACAGAAGAAACAGGAACATGATCATAACATATTTATATTAGGTTGCAAATCTTTCCCCAGAAAATAAATTTAAGCCATATACTCAATGCAACCATATGGGGGCCCAAAAGTACGTACAGGTACTTCCAAAAAAGTTTATCCGGTAGTCTGGCTCGAACCATGGGCGCCCGCAGGGGAGGGCCAGGAGGCCGTGGCCCCCCCTGAGATTGTGAGATTGTGATGCTTCGTACTTTTTGTCGGACAAATTGCCAGATATCTATTATTTTTATAATAAATAATATTTCTTTTTATGATAAATGTTGTATATTTTTCTGGTCTTTGAACATCTTTATACTCGTAAAGCCACGTACAAAAAATTTAGTCAGGATTAGGAAGGAATATTATTTAAGTCCAGTCTTAATTCAATGCAACCGGCAACCAAATTACTATGAATTTGAGCCAATATGATTATTTTATGAAGAAGATTTTGTCTTTTTAATGTTCTGTATTAAAGTTATCAAAACGGATTCACTTCGGTGGCCGTCCGACCGTCGCGTCCGTCTGTCACAGGCGATTTTCTCTGTAACTACTCGACGTAAAAATTTGAAATTTAGAACAGAGATAGAGTGTGGTGACCCAAAATAGACGTGAAATATAAAAAGTTTAATTTTGATTCTGGGGGTTAATTTTAGGGAGTAAATTGGGAAATGGGAAAAAATACAAGGGCATAGTGTAGAGTATCAAATGAAAGCTTGTTGAATCACGAATTCAACAATATATATGACATATTTTTTACGCATTTTTTAAAACATTTTTCTGGAAAAACGCATAAAAATTGCTGTTCCCCACCCTCATCACCAAAGGAGTCGCTCAGAAACACCTGAAAAAAATCATGAACATTAAGAATCAGGTGTAGATTAAGCCAAAATTATCAGTATTTAAAAATTCTAGCGCGATCAATTGTTATAAACAATTTAATTGTTTATTTCCTTATAAATTCTGAACTGGTTTTAGAGAAAGTTTTTCACCAAAAAATATTTCTTACGATGCGTAAGGAACAATCTTTGTATTCTTTGTCCTTACACGTTTTTCAAAATTCTCAATTGCCGAAACGCTCCCCACTCAGGTTGGGTTTGATGGCGTTGGTGCCGTCGGCGCACACAGGCGAAAAATCGATAAAAGTCGGACAGAACCCTATTTTCAAAAAGTTCCTAGAATACAAAAATTAGGCCTTGGACCTCTACCTTAATGACCAATCTATGGTACCTGTGCGCGCGAGCACTGCGAGACCCCCCGTTACTTCGCTACGTTAGTGCGAAGAACGGTTTCTTGGAGAGCGTATCAGTTACAGAAGATAAAGTGCTATTTTGTTTATATGCATGTTGGTGTTTTTCGTGGATTATTTTATTAAAACTTTTGGGATAATTTGTATGTTTAAAATGAATTTCGTTTTTTGTTTATAAAATTAATAGGAGGATAACGGTTATGGTAACTGGCCAAGTAGCACAGTTGTTTGTATTTTTATCTTATTATTTACCTTTACATGGGGATAAAGTTAACAATACGGTCAGATTCCAGTTTAAAACTTTGATTAGACGTAAGCCTGAAGTCTTGTTTTGCAAATACAACAATGATTTTATGCGACCAAGTGCGACCCTTAACAAAAATGGCGCATTTATACAGTTACGTTTGCTCTAATCTGTACTATTAATAAAGTTGTTCAAAATGAAAAATCTGTACATAAAGCAGAATTGTAAAAAAGGGGTTTCTATCGTCTATTTAAGGTGTTCTGAACCAAAAGCAACAGTTTTTAGAATGTTTGTGTGTCTGTTTGTGTCTTTGTTCCGGCATCACTTAAAACTACTAAAAATAGATTTTAATTGGACTTTTACCAAAATATAGGTCTTATAGCCAGTTAAATATTGAGGTATATTTTATTAGGTTAGGTCAAGTATAGGTCAAGTTGACGAATAAAATGTTTAAACCAGTATTGCCTTTTTATTACAATACTTATTTTTTTTTACTACAATTAGTTTTAATTTTAAAATGATTTAATAGACTAATGGTCGTTTGTACCACCAAACTTAAGGCCAGTATAGTTATAAATACGTTTATTTTGAATCAGTAATAAATTACGTAATAGCATTTAAAACTATACTTAGCTTAAGTAAGCCTTAAATTTGGTTGTGCAAATGACCACACGTCTAATTACTCGCGCAAAGGGGTAGAATGAATAATAATCAGGAACTGGCTACTTAATAAAATACTTACCTATAGTCTGTACACCGAACGTACGGAGTAACAAAACTACCTGATATTCAGTAACAAAACTACCTGATATTAGGTTTAAATTGATTTGGGTCATAATGGGAAACTAACATTATTATTGTTTTTTCCGAAAATTCTATCCTTAATCAAAGTAGAAAAATCATTTTAACGTAGCACTAGATTGTGATATACACATGGAGACGCAAAAATAAAAAAAAAAACTACTAAAAACCAATAATATTTAAAATCGAACAAGAAAATACAAAGAAGTAATCTAATTCTGCTTTCTAAAGAAATAGTTATTTTATTGATTTTTAGAGCTACAGTTTTTAATCTTTTGGCATCCTTGTATATTTTACATAAAATTTACCTATCAAAATTTATTTTTTCTTATACACTAACTTTTATCAAGAATCGCACTTTCTGAGAAATCAATATTAGAGAAGTTTTTTCGTTGGCGCCGACTTTTTTGCACTGTTCTTGGTACATAATCCTAATAATGTCATTACCATGAGATATGGTTCAATTTAATTAGGCTTAAAATATTTTTTTTAGTCAAATAGGGTTTAAAGGTAATATTAAAAATATTTTGTTCAACAATTAATAACGTGTAGGTTTTGTCCGACTTTTATCGATTTTTCGCCTGTGTGCGGCGGTGGGTAGCGCGACAGATGGGCGGAGAGCGGGCGGCCGAGGTTTGCTAAGGTTAAGTGGGGGGCTGATGGCACGGAACACTAATTGTGCAGACTATAGCATGCACTGGACCGAATGTTTTCTGTTTTTAGTTAATTAAATGTATAAATCACTAGAAATAAAATGTTTAAAAGTACCTATAATAATTTTTTTTATTTTGCCCCCCTGAGAAAAAAGTCTGCGGGCGCCCATGGCTCGAACTAGGCATCATGAATCCGCACATGTCATGATGTCTAAGCAAAGACAGTATAAAATCTGCCTAATCCCATTACGGTTCCGTTAACCCATAATGAACAAAACTGGCACCGCATTAAAACTAATTGACTTTATTTAATTATCAGTTAAAATTATAATATAATGTGGAAATAGAAAACAATAGATATCTACACCTAATTACAACTTTATAAACCTTCTAACTCGGTTGATACAAAAATAAATATAGGTAACAAGCCCAATAAAAATAAAACTTTTTATTTTTGCAGCACTGCATTTACAACTCTGGGTAGTATAAAACGGCGTTGCTTATCGCCTATAAATGTACATATATAGACTTGCGACTAAGACTAACTTTTATAGAAATTTTACAGACAGCATATAAAATTTTCATACATCAATTAAAAAATAAGGTTATAATGCTGTATTTTACGGAAATGTAGTCACATAAAATGTTCTATGTAACACTATTACAATTGTTTTATCATTTAGGGGTTTATTGATATTTCAACTGGAGGAAAACCAACAAATGCAAAGTATAAACTGTAACGGGAAAAAGACGCTACGTCCTAAAATCTCCGTTATGCCACATAGGAGCCATACCAAATTCGAGGGGATGTTCTAAAAATACTTATATTAAAAAACAAATTAGTGCGTAAGAAAAATATGAAAACCTCGAAATATCTTTGAAACTGTCTATCCGATTTTGATGAACTTTTGTACACTTATGTACGAAATTACGCTTGATCCAATGGTGAGCTCTGCATTGTTGTCAAGTTTACCGCTTTCCTGAAATGGACAGATACTTTTTTTTTTAAAGAAACGCTCTATATTTTATTCGATTTTCGAATTCAGCTTAAAATTCTTAACACTGCTTATAAGGAATATTTTATCCTAGAGTTAACAGTTTTTGAGAAAATGCAATGCAATGGTCAAAAATCGTTATTTTATTGTATTTTACCTTCAAATACCTGTACACGAAAGTTTATCTGAAATGTCGGACATTGTCGGTTTCGTTAATTTACAAAAAACGGTTCATTTAACAAAATCCCAAAGAATTGAAATTTTAATAATACTGGGTCCTAGATGCAGAATGCGAACGCAACAAGAAATTTGTAATATTTTTAATGACAAAAATCCTGACAGAAACCCATTAACTAAATCTGCTGTAAGTAAAGTTTTAAAAAGAAATCGTCAAATTGGAAATGTAAAATACGGTATACCTACTATTTGGATATTTAGTACAAGAATAAACAATACAGGAGGAAATAATTTAAATGTTGATGAAGAAAGTTAAATCAAATGTTGTCCATTTACTTCTTGGCAGTAAGCCAAATACTGCGGAAAAACATGCAAAACGTTTAGAAAAATGTCAGTTTCCTCGATTCTTCTGCATTCTGTTTCTAACCTTAAATCATGGAGGTCATTTGGCTTACTTTTAAAAACAACATTTGTAAGGTGGCCCACAAGAAGTAGTCGAGGGCGTCAAGTCCGGAGACTGAGCTGGCCACTCGATTGTACCCCTACGTCCAATCCATCTTCTAGAAGAAGCACCACTGAGGTATTGCCGCACATTATGGGCATAGTGCGGTGGGATACCATCCTGCTGAAACCATATTTCATTATTTGGTGCTTGAATATTGCCTAAAAATTATATTCAAATAATCAATACAACAGGTAAAATTGTACCTAAGTGCACAAAAGTTCATAAAAATCGGATGAACGGTTTGGAAGATGTTTCCAGGTTTCCATATTTGTATTACACCCTATATACTTATACTGCAATTATAGAAGATTTACCAGAAAAAAATTAAACTTAAAAAAAGCAAGTGCAAAACTATGTATCTATTCATAATTTATAAAATTCATATTTTAAGACCAGAACAATTTGAAATTTCCCTGCGCTAATTTAATATCCGATTTCTATTAAAAGGAAAATTTCTCGACGACATCGTATTAAATTAATTGAAAAAATATAAAATCACCTTTTATATAAGAACATTTTTTTATTTGCAGGACAGCGTGTCCAAAATTCAATATTTTTTCGCAAATATAAAATTTTTTATTTATAAATATTCTCATTACATTCTTTTACAGCCTCTTTAAATAATTCTGGTGTGGGTCGAACCTGTCGTTTTATCATTTAGTTGTCAATGTTCAATGCATTGCTAAGTCAGCATAACTTGGCTTTATCCGTAATTCACTTTACGGAGAACCAAATCAAGCTGACCGCTAATGATGCTTCAAAGTTCACTGAACAACAACGCTTCCTTTACTTGTAAAACTGCTTAATTTAACTATTTTTGAGTGCTTAGTCTATTTTATAGTTCGAGCGAACTAATCAACTAATACAGCTCTTTTAGTACATACGCTTCCGTCACTTAGGAACGCCACTAAAATGCACTAGAGGTAAATAACATTTTGGAAATAATTTTCTAAATAAGAATATTCTCTTTACAATTATTAATTTTTTTCTGCGACTATTAGAAATTTTAAAACTTTAAAATATGGGAAAAAACTAATTATATCAACTCTTCTTTTAATTACCTCTCTATATGTCACCTACGGAATCAGGTTATCACCTACTTTACCATTTTCGAGAAACCATTTTTAGAAAAAAATATATTTCTTGAATAGTCAGGCTCTTTTACAATATCTGAAACAATAATATATTTGGCATAGTGTGACAAAATATTTTGAAAGTTACTCAAGGAATTAAAAAAACAAAATGACAACAAAACTTAACCTTTGAATTCCATTTTTTTAAGATCGGGTCCCAGACAAGACGCCTATTTACAGGCTTAGGACGTTCTTGAACCTTCACTACATGTCACCCAGATGTCCATATCTATAAAGATAATGGACATAATATAGGTATTTGTAACCTTTGTTGTGTGTAATATCCATAAGTCTGCTGCGAAAATCCCATAGATGTTCATTTTGATGCAACCAGTGGACGTATATTTTTGGTTACCCTATAAATAGAAGTAGTTTCATAGATGTTAATTTTTGTAAAGCTAATGTACATATATCTGGATTATCCATTGACGAGCGCGTTAAAGTTACTTGTACGACCATTTTCTCAAAGCCGGTTGATATAGTTTTCGGGATGTCTAGGGGTAGGTCAGAATAGCCATCTGACTTCCACTTTATAATATCCATAGAGTAAAATAATAATTATAAAGTTTGTAACGTTCGTTACTGTTGTATTGTCAAGTAGTTTAGTTGCTGCTTGAGTTTTGGGTATTTTCGAGAATATGCGAACGAAGCGCATGCATTCGCGGTAGAAGTATCGATCATACCGTCTTGGTTGACGTTTATGCCTTTTGGAGTTGTCATTTGTCCGCTGTCATTCTAAAAGGCTAGGGTGAACAAAGGGCTCCCTTTTTGAAGGAAATTGAAATCTAGTTTCATCCCTCCTGTTTAAACATAATTCTTTGTTAGGGACTCTAAAAGTTGTGTAACTGTTGTGTGACTGTAGTAAAAGTAGTATTGGTTTTTTAAATTTTTATTTTATATTTTTTTTATTTATTATTTGATGACAACAATTATTGTTAAAAGTTAATATGATCCGGAGTGAAAAATACGAAAATGTTCATTTTTCAAAAACCATTGAGGAATACTTTAATTTTGGATGTCCATCGACTATCCACACTTCTTACTGTCTCGTAGCGCCATCTCTTGGAAATTGTTTAAATTTAAGAATTTAGTCATTGCTAGCAGGTACCAGAACGTAAAGTAACCTTATTATAAGATGAAACTGCGACAGTTCTTTTACTATGTACCATCAAAAGGAAGGATAAGAGCTATAAATATTTAGAGATCAAATTTTTTTACCAGTGGATTTGTAAGAAAAAATATAAGTTTGAATCGATCAAACCTAATACAAATACAAGTGAGTCGTTCATTAATCACTAAACAAATTTTAATTTTCCATTTTATATTTAAAACTCTGGGAGGGCGGTCGAGTCAACTTTAACTCGTAAGTTCCCGAATGTGATTTGCTACACTAGCGCTTGTAAAATTCCTTATTGGTCAATGAGAAAATTTCTATTGGCCAGCGTTAGAACCATGGCAATTTGTTTAATCTGTTTGGCCAAATTTTGATTTTCAATATCTAATTATTGTTTAAAATTGTACATTAGTAAAGTATTTAAAATAAATATCTGTTGCGCGAATTCTGTTTAAAAATGTAAAATGCATTCACAATTAAATTCAAAATATAAGTAGTAAGCGGGCTTCAATATAAAATCAGGAATTCTAAAAGAAAAAATAGTTCAGACTAAATGCAAGACTCAATCCTTGTTACACTTCTGCTTCTGTTTTTTTTTATGAAAAGCGATTGTGGGGTAGTTTTTGTATGACAAAATAAATCTTTAAAAGTGGTTTTACTTGTGTTGGTAAGGCTGATCAAGATAAGGGACAATGTAACAGTTCTTGAAATCATGACATTTACGTATCTAAAATATGAAGAAATATCAGATATTTTTGGTACAGAATACGTGTGTCTTCGGAAGTTCCCACCAAATGGGAAACTTTTTAATATCGATTTTAGAGAGAAAAGTGACTGAGAAATTAACTTGAAAGAGGAAAAATAAAATTGATGTAGGACATTATAGTCTTCAAAAAGTAAAAGTCATAGTTCAGCAAAGTTAAAAACACAGAAAAACTTTATCTTAAGGTGAATTTTAATATTTGGTAAAATGCGATTTTGTTATTTATTTTTGTTAGTAAATTTAGCTCGAGGCCTACGGGAGGTATCCAAAATATAAAAATCTAAATTTACTTGAATAAAAACGACACTAGCCTTTTACAAAAGTAAACTAATAAAGTGTAAAAAAGGTAATACCATGTCACGGAAACGTCTCTGTCAAACTGTTAAACTTTGCTTTAAATGTAAAAAAAAGTTTTTCCGTTTTTTATTTAGTATTTTAAACATAAGTGATGGCGACTAAACTGACACTGGCTAAACAAATAAAATTAGTTCTTATTGTTGTCGATAATTATTACAAGACGCATCGGGGGCGGTTTAAATACTTAATAGTAAATACCCAGACAAACATATCACTCACGTTACTGTTGGCAATGCATTCTCTAAATTTAAAAATATTGGCTCTGTCGAAAATAATTTCAAGGATAAAGATGAAATTCGAACACTTACTGAAGAAAATGAATTAAAAGTGTTGCAAGCGGTT
Source organism: Philopedon plagiatum (assembly GCA_963971165.1). Classification (NCBI taxonomy): domain Eukaryota; kingdom Metazoa; phylum Arthropoda; class Insecta; order Coleoptera; family Curculionidae; genus Philopedon; species Philopedon plagiatum. The sequence continues at coordinate 38,262,146 of OZ020191.1, read as the reverse complement.
GTGGAGAATCCAAAAATTTCGTTAGAACAAATAAAGAATACAGTTCAAGGTAACCTGGAACGAGTCTAGTAAGATACTTAGACTAAATAAATTTTATCCCTTTAAGCTAAAATTTGTTAACACGCTCAAACTTAGAGATATGGAATTGCGCTTCCTGTTCTGGGCCTGGTTTGAAGGAGAAGCTGAATATGACTTCTTAAAAAAAAAAATAGTGATGAGGCAACGTTCACTTCTAATGGCGTTGTATGCAGAATTGTAGTTGATTCGGTGTTGAATGTCGTAACCAAACGTATTTTAAAACGAACGTTTGGTGAGGTATTCTACATAATCAAATAGTGGGCCAATATTTTTCCATGAAAATATGTCAACTCAGATTTATTTAAATTTCCTAAGAAACCAATTTTTTAAATTTATTACCGAATTGCCAATGAACGTGCGACAGGCTCTTCGGTATCAGCATGATGAAGCTCCTTGTCACAGCGCAGCCAGCATCACCGAATATTTAATGAGAGTTTCCACAGAGATGGATAGGAAGCATTGATTTGTACTACATGGATCCGCGAACAATAATCGCGAAAGTGGCAAATTTCTGGCCTTGCGCATGTAAACAAAGCTGATCGGCCATGGGCATGCGCACTGCAAATTTGTCATCTGTGATGGACAGGACGCGTCGATCCGACTCTGATCGTTTTCCAGCTGTTTATGCAACACGTGTAGCAGATGACGACAAGCGAGTTGTGCGCATGCCCCTCGCCGATCTGGCTCGAAAAATATGACCGGTGGCCGTGCGTATAAACACAATATTTCACCCTGCTAACTTAACTTTTGTTTGCGCACGCTGTCAGGTGTAAGGGTCTATATATAAAAGTCAATGATAGGAAGACGTTCGGAAACACTCTGGCCACCTAGGTCTCCGGATATTACCCAACCTTTAGATTTTTTCCTCTGGGGGCGATTAAAGAAATTAGTCTACAATCATAGACCTTTCCGTGATATTGATCACCTAGAAGAAATTATACGGCAATGTATCTGAAAAATTACTGCCTGTATGGTCAGGAACTCTGTATCAGAGTTCTAGTAGGACAATAATGTGTATGGAAGGAGACCTAAATGATTTTTGAGCCACTTAAAAGCATTTTGTTTGTTGTTAAGTTGTTTAAAATAAAGTTATTTTTTATCCACCCTTACATAACAGTAATGTAGTTTAAATAAAATTTAGAATAACCTTGTGTAGGATTGATTCACAATTTCATATTTGAACCTCCCTGTACTGAATTATTTTTTTAATCGCAGTGCTATTTTCTCCAAAATCATGTTACATTAAATGTCAAATTCACTTTGATATAAAGTTTTCCTGCATTGTTAACTTTACTGACCTATGAATTTCACTTTTGAAGTCACCCTGTATGTCCTGTCCTACATCAAGTTTTCCTCGTGCAAAGTTAATTTCTCACGATGCAGAACTTTTTTTGAACAGTAGATATTTTCTCTAAAATCGACATTAAAAAAGTTTACCATTTGGTAAGGACTTCCAAAGCTACGCTGCATATCGGATATGTATCAAAATATTGATATATTTTATGTTCATCGGATATTTGCAAATAAAAAATTATAAGGGGCTGTTCTGACAAAAGTGGTTTAAGAAAGGATTGAATAATACAGAAGTTTTTGCTAGTAATAAATAGTCATGATATAATATCGTACCCAAAATGCATTTAAAAGCTAACGGCCGTCAGTAAAGTTAAAACAGATTTACTTAAAATAAGAGATGTTTGGTCAGTAGTACATTGATGTCAGTACATACATGTCAGTGACCGCCTGGGTTACTGCATGGGTCTTTGTCTTTAATTTGTATGTTTAATATAACGTTCTTTCACTCGGAAGCGGCAGAATAAACGATTTCAATTTTGACGGTCGTAGTTTACATTTCTAATGTTATTAAGATATTTTAGTGGTAAATTTAATAATCTGATTTCTTTAAATTCAGTCCAAGGAAGGTGCGCACAAATGCTTGATGCCCTCCTATCATAAGAAAATAGAGTTATTTCTGCGTGGCTTTATCAGATTCGCCTTAATAAAGTTTTGATCATCAACGAAACTTTTAATGTGACAAAACTTTAAACCAAAGCTGGAAGTCTGGATTTTTATTCGATTTGTGATCTAGTAGAAAATGACATCGAAAAGCTTTTAATATGACCCAACAAATTATTTTTGTTTTTTTTTAGGGGTTCCTACAATGTCACTCACTTAAATTTTAAACAGGGTTTCTAGCAGTAAATCTACTTAAATGTGCATTACCTCCGTTGCCCGGTCTCTGCTTGGAATACAGTGTGTGGGAGTTTTTCCCAGAGAGAAAAACATGTTACTTCTTGGTTGTTTCGTGTACCCCAGCTCAGATCCGGTGAAGGGAATTCTGACAGTGTTTTGTAAACTAATGCCGAGTTCTCCTGTCCTACCCATATTTACATGATTCTGAGAGCACTTCGCATTTTTTCTCTTACCGATATGCTAAATTTTCTATGGGTTGCAATAATCAGGTCAACTACGTATCCCACGGTGGGGTTTCCCTTTAAGTTAAGAGGTCCCAACCTGAGGTATTCCATAATCTTTTAGTCGAGAAATAAAATATTTATTTAAATTTAAAATATCTAAAAATGATGATGAGCGATTTCTTGAGTCTTCTTTTTTACGTGCTATTCTACCAGTGTGAGTTATTGACGGTATTGTTCATCCAAGTGGTAAATTTACAAGTAATTTTTAACAGAGAGAACATCTACAGATTTTAGTAGATTTTAAAAATGAATGTGGGGCATATATTTTGACACATTTTTATCTCTACGTGCTAAATTGCGTCAAGAATAAATATAGTAAATACTTATTAACAAAATGCAAAAAGCCACTAATATAATAACACAATAACACATTCAATGCCGAGAGTTTTTAGGATTTATGACTTTACTCTCGTTTTGTTCTATCTTTATAGCACGATACTTTTGGAGTTGAAGTAAATATAGTATTGTGATATAGAAGAAACTCGGGAAAATATTTATTTTGTTTTTTATTTACTTATAAAATACTTTTTGATTTTACTATGTCGAAAATATACATAATTAGAACTTAATCAAGGATATAATACCTTACTGACATCGTTTCCAATTTCCACCGTCGCGCCGCGCCGCTTGTATATCATACTAAATTAGTTGCAATATACTTGCACGCTTCTCACGCAGTATTCTCATCTACTCCTCTTATTTTAAGGAAGTAATGCGATTTAATTTAAATTTTGAATTTTGGCTACGAAAGTAGTTCTAAAACATATAATTTTTTTACAAACAAAGATGGAAATAGTTTGCTTCTAGATAAAATTTCTGTTTTTTAAGTTTGTAGTTGCCCCGCAAAAAAAAAATTCTTTTGAACATGAATTTAATTTTTTCTCCACTCAAAAATTTGTCTCTTAATTTTTCTTTGGAGGCACCCTAAGTATATATTGCTTACCGTCATTGTCATGTATTCTGTATATAACTGACTTTTATTTAAAAGAAGCATAGGTTCTCTTTTAAAAGTGTCTTATTTTTAAAAAACAAATTAAAGCAGTGTACAGGGTGTCTGGAAATGACGATGACAAAACTTAATGTGTGATTCTACATACAAAAAATATAAAAAAAGTTCATAATAACATATTACCTACATATGGAACTTACTTTGGCTTCAGGTGTAGCTTGCTCGTTCTTGACGCACGTAAGGCATTGATCATTTTTGGGAAGAAAAAAGATAGGTCGCTAATATTTTGGAACCTCAGCTACACATTTTTTGCTTTTTAAAATTTTATTTTTTATAAATTTTGTACACAATAACATGAAATCGAATCGAAAACTGGTCACGTTTACTCAACAAATAACCCATTAGGTCAGCTGTTGCAATGTTCTATTGCTGGCTTACGTTAAACTACTACAAACAAAACGCACCAAGTCACGTAAGCAACGATTTTTTCTATACTTTGCAAAATCAAAGTACAAGTATAACGCACTAAGGGACTTAATGCAATATATTTCTTTTTATTTTTATGCATTACAATACATATAAATTCACGGTGACTAAAGTATTGTTGTCACCGTTGACATTAACATTGACTTATAGGTACCTACGAAGAAAATTTAAAAAGGTAGCAGGTATTTCGTTCGCAACCTGGATAGTTACGTTTAAAGTATATTTTTATGCGAAATAATTTTTAATTTAAAATATTTCAAAAACGATTGAAAAACCGCATAGGGTATGATATACAGAATATGTCTTCTCCTAGAATCCAAAAATATGAAAAAAATCACGCTATCCAATTTAAAATAAGCCAGAAAATCGATGTATAGTATATTTTTTTTATTCGATGCTCAATTGTTTTGCTGATAAGGTATATTAATGATCCATAAATATCCCCAAAACTTTCATATTTAACATTTTTTCTTATCTAAAAATAAAAAAGTTATAAAGCCTGGATATTTTTACTTGGATATCCCTGTACATATTACATTGGACAAAAATGTTTAAAAAATTAAAATGCTTTTTAATAATCAAGATTTAATTTTTATTCATTTTTATTCATTGATGACTAATGTAATGATTAATGATCTTTGCCCACATGCATTAGTCCTAAAACATGAATAAAACAAATCATGAGATCATAATATTTTATCTAATCTTAAAAATAGGTTACTTATTTATTTTTATTGGAAAAGCTAATAACGTTCTAAAAATACAGACAATTTAATACAGTAAGTCAAGTATTTTTTGTTTTTGTAAAATATGTATATTTTCTATATCAAAATAATTATGTGATTAAGACAAATACAATTTTCTTCTCCTTTTGACTTAATGTACGCCCAGCGGTAATTGACACTCGGAACGAAAGGACAAAAAATTCCTGTGACGCCGTTGTTAACTTTTAAAAATTCAGAATGCTAAAAAACTATAGGCGTACGCGCACTACATAGTTTTTTAGTATTCCGAATTTTTAAAAATTCCCTACGGCATCATAGTGATTTATTTTTTATTCCTTTCGAGTGTCAATTACCGCTGGGCAGACTATACTTCAATGGGCAGTAATCTAATGGTTTAGATTTACCAATTCTTTTATTGAAAATCTCACATCCATACGACCATTTAGTATTTAGTTTTAAAAATAGATTAGGAAGGTAGTAGAGGAATTCTTCCTCGATCGAGGTGGTACCACCCCACACATCCTCTTAAAGGGCTGGTGAGATCCCTACGGATGTTTCCAGCTCTGGATGTGTGAGTCGATACCCCAGTACACCCACGGTACATAGTACTTAGACTTCGGTCTTCGTGGGCTGTCAGAAGATAAAAAAAAAGATAATTTTATTTACGTTCAATTGTTGGCAACTTTTAGAACCTAAACTTCACATAATTTTTTTGCTCAGATTTAAGTCCATTGAAGTAAAATATAAAATGAACAGGTCAGTATAATTACAATTTTATTAAAATATTTCTTTCTTTTAATTACTTTACAGACAGTGATTTAATTGTTTAGATTTATTAATTCATTTAGTGAAGATCTTACATAAATATGACCCTTTAGTTCTAAAAATTATAGATAACTGTATTTACGTTCAATCAATGATCAATTATAGAACCTTGTTAGTCAATACTCGACAAGATTTCTTTGCTCAGATTCAAGTCTGGTATAATATAATATACCTCTAGAATAAACAATTAAGTATAAATACAATTTTACTTAAAGCTTCTTTTTCTTTTAATTTAATTCAATTTAATAGTTTAGATTGACGAATTCTTTTATTGAAAATCTCAAATCAATACGACCATGTGAATTTAAAAATTATCGATAATTGTATATTTACATTCAACTGTTGGCGAAGTCAATATTGCACAAGATTTTTTTGCTCAGATTTAAATCCGTTGAAGTAATATATAAAATAAAAGTCAGTATAAATTCATTTTTATTTAAATATTCTTTTTCTTTTAACTTACTTCAACAGAGAGTGATTTAATTTTTTAGATTTATTAATTATTTTATTGAAAATCTTAAATAAAAATAACACTTTAGTTTTTACGATTATAGATAATTGTATTTACATTCAATCACTGGTCAATTTTAGAGCTTTGTGAATTAATAGTAGACAAAATTTGTTTGCTCAGATTCAAATCTGTTAAAATTAAATATAAAATAAACAAACCAATATAAATACAATTTTACTTAAATCTTGTTCTTTTAATTTACTTTGAGGGCAGCAATTGAATAATTTAGATTCACGAATTCCTTTGTTGAAATCTGAAATCACTGCGGACATTTAGTTTTAAAAATTACAGATAATTGCTTTTACATTCAACTTTGGCGAATTTTAGAACCTAAGTCAAAACTGCACAAAATTTGTTTCCTCAGATTCAAGATCGTTAAAATAAAATATAAAATGAACAAGTCGGTATTAATACAATTTTATTTAAATATTCTTTTACTTTTAATTTACTTCAACAGACACTGATTAAATTGTTTATAATTATTAATTCTTTTATTAAAAATCTCAAATCAATATGAAGCTTTTAGTTTTAAGAATGATAAATAACTGTATTTACATTCAATTTTAGAACCTCGTAAGTCCAGACTGGGCAATATTTGTTTGACCACTCTGATAAAATAAAATATAAAATAAGCAAGTCAGTATAAATTCAACTTTAGTTTAATATTAATATTCTTCTAATTTACTTTAACTTTAGATTTATTTATTAAACCAATATAACCATTCAGTTTTAAAAACTTTAAATTATTCATTTATTTTTATTGGAAAAGATAATATATCATTCTAAAAATACCGGCTATTTAATACAGTAAGTCAAGTATTTTTTATTTCTGTCAAATATGTATATTTTTTATATCAAAATAATTATGCGAATAAGACAAATACACTTTTCTTTTCCTTTTAACTCACCACTTAAATAGGCAGTGGTTTACTTGTTTAGATTTATTATTCGTTTATTAAAAATCTTAAACCAATATGACCATTTAGTTTTAAAAATTATAGATAATTATATTTACATTCAACCGTTGGCCAATTTTAGAACCTCGAAAGTCAATACTAGACAAGATTTGTTTGCTCAGGTTCAAATCTGTTAAAATAAAATATAAATTAAACAAGTCAGTATTTTGATTAAAACATTATAACTTAATTATGATTATAATATTATAATATGAAGAAATATTTGCTTCAAATTAATTAGTTTTTTAGTTTAGCTTCTCTCTAAAAAGGTAACTATAACTGACTGAACAAGTTTCCAAATTAAATCAACGGCACACATCATAACATACAGTTACCAAAAAAAAACAAGTATTAGGTACTTTATTATCATTACTTTATTATTCCTTTCTTTGCTTGTACGTGTAGAACATCATAAATATTAACAACCAATCAAACTAATTAGTTAATAATCTAATATCGTTACATTATCAGTTATCACAGACCTGTTTTAACTACATAAAATGTATCAAAGGTTTTTAATTAACTATATGACTAGAATACAAAGAAAATACGATAAATTAGATAATTATGTGGTTAGTTCTACAAGCTGATTACAAATAGTATTTTAATCATAATTTTGTTTTCTTCAGTTTTGATAATGAGAGAAAAAAAAACCAAAATACTAGGATCGCACTTACTTACATCTAGCTGCCAGTTGCCTAACAAAGTCTTTTAAGAAACGTTTAAATTATAAATTGCGTATACGATTTTACTGATCACGATTGTGCCTAGCGTGAAAACTTTTTTTCAAGATCATGGTTGTGCGAATATAAACAGACTGTTTTTATTATTGAAGAAAATTTTAAAAATAGTTTCTTTAGAAATACATTTTTGTTGATTCTGAGAGTTAAGGATAGTCTCTAGTTGCAATGTCTAGGCATTTATTTAACCCCCTCCCCTCCCCCCCCCCCCCAAACACGCAACATTTAAAATTTTACCTGGGTAAACACCTGTCATTATGCCAACTTAGGCATATTTTTTAATTACATTTAAACATTTCAATTGTACGTAAACAAAAGTCAATCATATACCTTATATCTAAGCTGTTATACAGATTTTAGAAACCTAAGCAAAATTGAGCTGTTCATCTTTAAAAAAAGGTCATTTTTCCAATATTTTAGGAAAATCTGTATATGGTTTATGTATTGGAATAAATAGGGAAAAAAGGTCTGGCTTTTTAATTGTAAGCCTGAAATAAACTCATCAAAATAAGTTAAGGATATTGTGATTTCTCTGAGAAAAATCACCCCAAAAGAAAAATAGCATTTTTATGTTCCATAATCTTCTTTTCGAAAACAAATAATGTTTATACACATTTAAAATTGTACCAAAGAAATCTCATCGATAAATTAAATAATGTGGAATTTCGTTTCTATGGACCCCATTTTTGGTTCACCGTTGCTTAGTGATTCCTGTACTAATTATCCTGTAAAATAAGTTTTACAATATGAATAGGCGTCGTTTAACTGAAGACGAAGCAAACCAAGCAATTGGGTTACTACTTGGAGGTGCGCGACAGACTGACGTAGCTAATAGGTTTAATGTTTTTCAAAGTGTGATTTCCCGTCTGAGCAACCGATTAAATGAAACTGGAACTGTCAGGGAAAGGCCATGAGAATCCAGGCCAAGATCAACGAATGCTAGGGAAGACTGATTAACTCTTATAAAATTTACTGAGACTGGCTTTACAACATAAAGAATAAAAACAAAAGTTAAAAGTTTTAATAATATAGGCAGCATCACTGACAAATAAATACCTACAGGTTTGTTGTTCCAGTAGGTAAATATAGAAAAAAAATTCGTATACAGGATTATCCTTAGCTCTATTAGGAAAATTTAACGGTAATTTTTTTTTCAGAATTTTTTTAAAGATAAGACTTTTATATAAATTCAGTAAAAAAGTAAAAAGAAGAATTGATTCCTAAATTTTCCTAATAGACGTGAGGCTCTCCCTTGTTTCCGAAAAAATATCAAGGGCAAGCCTGTTTCAAATTTGAGTTGGTTTCATATTCTTTAAAAAAATATATACATAGGTACTTCAATTATTTCGCACGAGTTATCTTTAAATTAAAAACACAGCTATTAAACTTTTTCTCGCCAAAGTGTAAGAGTTCATTTTTATCGAAATTAATGCCGGTAGCTATCATGCAATCATTCCAATTTGCACATCCTAAAGTCCTTTTTATAATCTTTTTGTTGACTTCCACCGACACTTCAAAGGAAAATTCTAACGCTTTGGCACATGAGCCCAAATACACAACAACAATCTCCACCGAAGGTCCATAGTTATAAAACAAGCATTTAAAAATCCCATCGTAACAGAGAAATACCAGCGTTTTGTCTTTTTGCCCCATGGTTTTAGCAGTTATACTAGATAAAATTATTTTTTCTGAGTGATTTTCTTTCAAATGTTCCTTAATCTTTTCAAACACATCTCTCTTCTCGCACTTCTCTATGGGACAAGATATTTCATTAAACTCACAGTGGTCCCTATGCAAACCGACAGCTCCTTGGAGTAAAATTTCCTTGCATCCTCTAGAAGCGTTCTTACAAGCTACTTTAGATAATCCATCCAGATTTTTCACACAAACGACACACATATCTTCTTTGCAGCTATTGCAAGTGACGTGCCCAAACAGACAAGTATTTTTGTTATGTTTTTGAACTTCTGCGTTGCAGTTAAGGCAAGTCGCGGGTTTTATTGAAGGACTAGAAATACTAGGGATTGTCCAGTACATATGTTCATAAGCACCTGTTGACGCAACATTGTTGTTATTGACTTCTTCGTAAGGTAAGAGCTCGGGAAGCTTGGTGTTTTGATATTGTACAGTTCCTTGGAGATTGAGGTGTATCGAATCTTGAACTTTTTCGCTAGGTTCACTTTTAAAAGCTAAATTAGTGCTGCCAGTTGTAGTTTCGGCATTAATTAGGGAAGTTGAAGCGATTTTTCCATATTTAGCACTATAGGCTGAAACTATATCAGCCTCAGTTAAGTCACTTGGTATAAATTTATCATTATTGTATTTAGCAATAAGTTCCTTGTTTGTATCTATAACGTCCGGAAAAGTAAAATACCTTTTCCTACACTCTGACTCATGCCCATTTTCATTATTCCATGGAAATGTGTAATCACAACCCATTTTATAATACCTGCATGGAAAAATTAAACAACTTCCTATGGCTTCAAAGCTTATCTCTCTGACACACTGTTCCTTTTCATCGTGGGGTAATATTTTGTAACACTTTGCGCAAATTTGTTTACTACTTGTCACTACTACTGGCTTTGCATTCAAATATCCATCACACAAATGACACTTAAGTTTGTCTAAAAATATGTCGGGAACTTGAAACATGTTTTGTCTTTATTGGAAATAACCGTCAAACTAAGAATTTTGCTTCCTTTTTCTATTGGTATTAACTCCTCATAAGCGTGTCACTTCTTCAAGTTGAAAATCAAAACAAACATTACAAACTATGTACAAATTCGATCACATAAAATATTTATTATTAAACGCGGTTGAAGGTAAACTGCAAACTGGTAAATTTACGTGTAATGGAATTTTTCTTATCATGTGTGTGTCAACTCTATTATCAGGTTAGACGAATAATGCTAATGCTGCTCGTTTTTATTTATTTAGACAGATATAAATTCGTTCCCATAAATTTTATTGTCGGAGAAGTATTATCTTTAAATGATTAGATGATTTCGCAAAGAGATAAGCTTTAAGAGTTAATTCATAATTGAGTAGTTTGATATGAATAACAGTACTACCATAGAATTCCTAAGCCACACAGAAGTGAAAGAGTGTTTCGGTTCCTTTGATCTCAAGGGGACCGTTTTCACTTTCAGTGACAATATTGTCACGTATTACTAAGGCTGCCCACCGTAAGAGTCGTTCCAGCGGCATTACATCGCGGGGAGCTCGGCCGCGCAATGATCGATTGAAAGACTTCGCGCCTGCGTAGTGTGAGTCAAGTTGATTGTAACCTTGCTTTTTTAATATTTTAATATTTGGCGCCGTTTCCGACTTGTGCTTGGCATGACCCCGTAAACAAATGATACCGGCGTGAATAAAATAAAACTGAAGTGAGCCAAACGCCGGCGTAAACAAACGTAACTTCACAAATATAAATATATGATGCACTTGTAACACGTTTACCGGTTATAACGGATGCAAGATGATTATCTTGCATCAGTAACGTGGTCCAGAGGTAGAGTACCCACTTATGGACCGAGAGGTAGTGGAGTCGAGGCCGTGCTCCTGTTGAATATTTTTTAATTTCTGTCGTGGTATTGTGTGTATGGTGTATTGGAAACGGGTTAGCACTTCAAAGGATTGTAAGTTCTTTTATATTATTGGTAATCTCATAATATGTACTACTCAAAATCTTAAGCATAAGCAAATATCATATATCAAGTATCGCCAAGCGTATACGCCGAGCAATCGGCACGGTTCGACTTCCGAGATCATTTGTTTAGGGTAGCGGGACAGGCTCAAGTCAGAAACGGCGCCAAATATGGAAATACTAAGAAAAGAAAGTTTAAAATCAAGTCGGCTCACACTACGCAGGCGCTAAGCTTTCCAATCGATATTTCCGGCGTGTATCTAGATCCTTGTCTCGGCCGTAGCTGCAATTCGGTTTAGCTTTAGCGGTTAAACTTTAAACATTTTTTTAAAACGTTAGGCGTATCTCAATATATTTGGATAATAAAAAGCAAAACGGGCTTAATGGTGGATAATGAGGGAAATACTTTTAAATGGACTGATATGGCAGAATTTACGGTATCAAAGGAGGATACAGAAAACTATTTTTCAAAATAAGGCACCTAGGAACAGGTATTTTATTAAACTGATAACTGTTATAATCTGTTCCTCGTTCGTAACTGTTCCTAGTATTTTGTATCATCTCTTTAAGTTTGACTGTGCCGTTTTTACCTTGCTGACAGCGTGGAGTTGAAATTTCAGCGGAACAGGGTAAAATATGTTTTTACTATATCTAGTTTTGACATCCGACTGTCTGGCGCCTTGAGGGGTTGGTTTCCGCTGTTGTCAATAGTTGAAGGTATCGAGCGCGGAGTATCAAATATCAGATACTATTGTGCACCACTCTATAACGCTTCAAAAAAAAAATGAATATCGGGTTCTTGGTAGCTGCATGAAGGTACGATGGGCCCTTTTGCATGTAACTATTGTCGGTGTTGAGTGTTCATCCCTTAAACCCTGCTGTAAAGGGTACCGATATGGTGATTTGGGGATGACATCCCAAATATTTCTTCCGGGCTTTGGTAGTACCTTGGGCCGGTTTGAGGCATTTTGTTTGGCTGTTCGATGCCTTAAATGTCCGAAAGGAAAACGTGTTTAACGAATTTTAAGCTGTAATGTCGTACACGCACGCTTTAGACCCGCCCTACAACCTTAGGGTCTTTCCCTCTTCTCTTCATCTCCTCACATCTCACCACATCTCATCACATATGATCTCATCTCATCTCATCTTCTGATCTTCTCATCTTCACATGTCCCAACTTTGCCTCAACTTTAGTTCTCACTTGGAGGGAGTCTTCTCAACGTCTTACGTCGGTAATCGCCACGCCTAGGCCGTCATAGCCTAGGGTCTGGACACATTCAGATGAGGTAAATTCCTGCAGGAAACTTTTTTTTATTAATTTGGTTTTACTACCTTTAAGGCTAACTGTAATAATTATATAATTGCTTTTGCCCTTAAGGTCATAACGAGTTGTAAAATATCTGCGGTTGAAGCGTTCACTATGCTAAACAGGGATTTAAATTAGCAGTATAACCATGGACCACGACCCCTAAGACAGGTACTAGGTCGGTTTGATTTAAGTTCATCTTTTGTTGCTTATTATTTGCCACTGATCTTAGCTCTTTATCATACCCTCTCTGACTACCTAAGCTCAGCTAAGACAAGTGGCAAATAAAAATCCACTATTATTTCATAAATTATAAATCAACGAGGACCACAAGTTTTGTGGCCCCACCACACACAACTCACACGAGGAAAGTGTTCGACAAAAAAATAAAGTTCCAACCATTAAAAGTGAGGTTAATTTCGTCAAAGCGGTTAACCAGTTAATTTCATATGGCTTCAGGCATGACATCACCATAATGACGTTGCATAGTTACCAATCTGTTACCTGGTTGTTCAACGGTAAGGTCATAATATGACATCATCTCATGTAAGTTTACTTTTTGAACCACCTTGCGGGGCGACGCCAGGGAGTTGAGGTCAAAAATTTTAAATGCAACCATATACCGTGTGGTACCTCATTTTAATGGTCTTCAAAAAAGAAACATTTTACCGTAAACCCTCAGCCCGTATCCTTGTTCGTTTTTAAATGGCAAGCCTTTAAAAATTTACAATCGTGAAAAACGGTACAGATTTAAATACATTTATTTGTCTTATTACTTTAAAAAATGTTCAAACTGGACACTATGAACTTGTCGGCAGTAATAAAGTCGATTTTGGAACTCACTTCTCACATTTTCTCACAAAAGTTAGATTGAGTTCCAAGATCGATTTTATTACTGCCAAGAAGTTCATGGTGGTCATTTTGACCAACTTTTAAAGTAATAAGAAAAATAAAGTTATTACAATTTTTCACGATTTTTAATTTTTAAGGGCTGGCCATTTAATCACGAATTAAGATACGAACCTCGGGTTTACAGTAAAGTCTTTCTTTGCCTTCAAAATGAGGTACCACAGGGCATAGGATTGCATTAAAAATTTCTGACATCAGATTGAGTTCCAGAATCGACTTTATTACTGCCAAAGAGTTCATTGTGGTCATTTTGAACAACTTTTAAAGTAATAAGAAAAATAAAGTTATTTCAATTTTTCACGATTTTTAAATTTTTAGGGCTTGCCATTTAATCACAAATTAAGATACGGTCCTCGGGTTTGCGACAAAATCTTTCTTTGCATTCAAAATAAGATACCGCATGGCATAGGGTTGCAAATTTCTGACCTCAGCTCCCCAGCGTCGCCCCTCAAGGGGTTTGAAAAAGTTAAATTACATGAAAAAGTCGATTTATGTATTAACCAATAAAATACACATACAATTTGGTGTCTCAATGTAGCAAAGATATTTTCCCATACTAAGACTTTTTGGACACTGTATAGAATGACCTTTGTATGTTTTATTATAATAGTACTATTTAATTTAGCTACTGCTTTTTAAAATAGGTCTTTTTTATTTTTCATACTCTCATCTCGTCTTCTTGATACTCAGGCAAAAATACTGTTTCCAGAATTTGCCAAAAAGAATATTTAAAACGGACGTTTAATCAACCAAAGGAATTTAATTAAACATCAACTTTCATCCGTTCTGTCGCTTTTAATTATTATGTTTGTTACATTGGTGATTGACGCAACCTTCTTTGAACTGGTGTTCTCTGTAAATTTATGAAATTGCTCTTTAATTTAGTTTTACCGATATCCTTGCAATTCACAACTTACAATTCATTTATATTAAAAAACTGGATTTTTTATTGCTTGGGACATCAAGCTTAAAAATTATATTTTTTCGGTCCAGGTTTGGAAAATGACCCGATAGTTTGCAAATTTTGTTCCAGCTTTCTAAACATTTTAAGAGCGGAGTGCCTTCGCTTTGGATAGTGATCAAAATATAAGTTTGAGGCAGCAATGATGTTTTTTCACTTTCAATATAGCATTCTATCAAATTAAACTTTTTAAAATTTTCGTACGCCACGATTAGAAATAACCAAAACTGAAACGTCAATATACATAAATGGTCTTTGACACATTTATCCAATGTTTTCAGAGTCTACTTCTAATTTTGCATGTGCATGGATGTTTCAGTGGTTTTGCTTTCGATCTATTTGGCAGGATAAAACAATATATTTTAAAAATTTAAAGGATATTTTTTAAAAATAAGTATAATGTGTGTGGTATTAATGAAAAGGTAAATTAACTTGGAGTCGATCTAATAAAATATAGATCGGGTGTTCCATTTAAAAAAACCCAACTTATTGTTATATCTGAAAAAATATAACAAATGTAAAAAATCTAACTGCGTCACTGGATTCCACGTAAAAATCTACACAAAAATGTAAAACCACTTTTTCTCTATCTCTAATATCTTTCGAGATATAGAGGCATGCCGAGATTGGCCAAATTTCAAAAGCTTGAAAACGAATCGAGGTAGTCATGAACTATTGGGATCATTGAATTTGTTTTTAAAATCGAGCTCGGAGACGCTTGGTCAAATTTTTTCCATCTACTGTAGTTTCGAACCGACCGTTGAAAAAGCGCCACCCTGTACACTTACGACCCACCTCACACTTTTTTTTTAAACTGATAATCAGTTTGAATAAAATATAATCCGTCTTGATCATTTAGGCTCACTTTGGATATTAAATGGTCTCTCAAACAATAAATATATATTTTTTATTTTAAAAGTGTAATCGTCGATGGCCGATTTCTATGCGCGTAGGTGTATAATTTTTTCGGAAGTCATGAGAGTATTTTACAAGATTTAGGTATATAAATTACTTTACTTTAAAAGGTCTTGATTAGATAAAAGGCTTTCGCTATTACAGCGCAGTGCAGAAAATAATTAATACCTTGCAGCATCTGTTACGTCACAACCTACAGAATTTATTTATAAAATAGGTACGAAATACTTTTAACAAGTATGAAAGAGCGTTGTAAACTTGAATTACACACCTACGTTCGAAAACGTGATAGCAGCATTAATTTACAAGTCTGAAATATGGCGAGTCTGCAAATTTTTTAGTATTGGTCTGGAAAAGAACAGATCTTATTTTAATAAATTTCCCGATGTTTACTCTCGTTTCCGAAGTAAATAATAGTATAATTCGATTGAGTAGGACAGATCCATTATTCTCGGAATAAACAGAGAGCCGAATTGGCAGAAAAACAGTTCTATAAAGTGTTTTGGTTTTAAATAACCTTAAAAATATGTACACGTATTTAGTTATGACATGTCTCATTTTGGGGCGAAGCGAGGTGCCTCAAATTACACGAGTTACCTAAAAATTGTATTTTCCAACATGTTTCATGCAACGCTTTTTCTGATTTGATTTGTTTTTTAATTATTGACAATTTGTAAAAAATCTGTCAGGTTTGACGCTTATTTCAATCAAAACTGATGTCGGAAAAACTTTTTGCAACTATAGCGAAATATCTTTATTTCCTAACTAGCCAAGAAAGACCGTTCCATAAATGACTCAAATTAATAAAATGTTATGCCTATACTATCAAATAAACAAGTCTTAAAAACACATTCTAAAAGCCGTATTAACCATTTATAAGAATGTTATCATTTCAGAGACAAGTCTCTTAAATAAACCCAAAAGAAAACCTACACGCCAAAACAGGAAACCACATTGCAAAGAATATGGCACTAAAAGGATGCCAAGAAATGTGGTCCAGACGTTGGAGAGTTTTGGGAAAATTTAGCAGGTATGGTTTCGTTATTTTGTAATATACTACCCCGTGCAGCGCGAATTAGTGTCAAAAATAAAGGACAGTGCTTACCAATATCATTAAAAATATTCATGTACTCCAAATTCTCCAAAATATCACAATGTGGTGTAATAATAAAACATTGGCAAAGAGCTGGGACCCTGGGACCTTTAAATACCACAAAATACACACATGGATAAACGTTTGGATGTTAAAGGAAAGTTACAAAAAAATTAGTTTTGCAAACAAAATATATTATTTCTAGTTGTAATAATCCCACCAAAAACATAAACTGCTCGTCAGTGTGAGGGTATGCAACCCGTCTGTATTATGGGTTGCATAACAGTATCATTAGTAGTAGTAGTTATTGTAAGGTTAGGAGTAACTTAGTAGTGGTTGCATTGTTGTAATAAAAAGTAGGCTTTGAGAATAAAAGATATAATTAAACAAGTCCTGACTTTTAATGCATCTTCGTTGAAGACCTACTAAATTAATGTAGAACTATCGGAATAACAACAATATAACATGGCGCAGTCGGTATCTAGAGTTCACAGGACTGGTCTGTGATCTGGGTTTTATCAAGAATAAATAGTTATTGCCGAAAAGAAAAAGAAAAAAAAATGGGCGACCATCGTGGTGTTGGACCCCTGCTTTTGAAGGGTAATGAGAACACAGCCGAGAACTGGAAGTTATGGCGAGTTCGATTTGAAAACTTATAGCATCCGAGGTAATTAAAAAAAAGATGAAAAAGCAACAGGAAATTGAAGAAAATGAAGAAGTTAAAAAAAGGAATTTCCTGTTGTGAAGGAGGAGGTTTCTGCCCCTGTGGTAGAGGAGGTGGTTCCTGTTCCTGTTATTCCTGAAGTGGAAGAAACCTCGAATGTGAAGAGTAGCAAAGAGGCTGTGGAAAGAAACATAGAGGAAAGCGTAAATACATAAATACATAAATGCATAAATAAATAAATACATAAATATGTAAATACGTAAATATATACGTAAGTACGTAAATACATAAATGCATAAATACATAAATACGTAAATACATAAATACATAAATACCTAAAAATATAAATACACAAATACATAAATAAAATAATTTCAAAATGTTAATTAATGTCAAGAAAACCATTATTAATTTCGATCTACTGGAAAAGGGGAAGAAGGTATAGAGGAAAGCGTTAGAGATATTACATCGGGATCAAGTGAAAATATTACACCGGGATCAAGTGAAATTGAACTTGGACTAGTGACCTGAGTGAGGTTAGTGGAAGTAGTGAAACTTCTTTTACAAATTTAAATAAAAACAATTTTGACATTGAACGTGACATTGGAAGTGGGAAGCTTTGTAAACCTCCTCAGAGGCTAGACTTATAAAATGGAGGATGTGAGGGTATGCAACCCATCTGTATTATGGGTTGCATAACAGTATCATTAGTAGTAGGTGTCATTGTAAGGTTAGGAGTAACTTAGTAGTGGTTGCATTGTTGTAATAAAAAGTAGGCTTTGAGAATAAAAGATATAAATAAACAGTGTTAAACAAGTCCTGACTTTTAATGCATCTTCGTTGAAGACCTCCTAAATTAATGTAGAACTATCGGAATAACAACAATATAACAGTCAGTAGGTTCGGATAATGGAATCTTTAGCCCCAAATTTGGAACGCTGTGATTTAAAGAATAATTGATCGATTTTGATGTGCTTGGCAAGAACGCAAAGCTTTTTTCTTTTTAATTTTTAACTTAGAACTTAGAAAATATGAAAAACTACATGATGTACAGGCAGATCGGATTATCCATTAGGCTGAGTAGGCTATAGCCTAGGGGCCCAAAGCTTGCGGGGGCCCTTGAAATTAATGCAGACTACAATAAAAAAATACCAAAAAAAATACATGTGACTAAAATAAAATCGGAAAAAAATACATTTACCTAATTAGGTCAACGGTTTACGGTATATAATATATTTTTACCATGGTATAATATTAAAAAAATAATAATAATAGCAAATACAATAATAACAAAATAACAACTATTCCTTCCTACTAAATATAGCCGCGGCAGGGCACGATATTTTAACAGAGTTCAATAAAGTTAGCAAATCATTACAGGCCACTGATATCGATGTTTCTTTGGTAGCCATTTTATATGATTTATTAGTTAAATATATCTTACAACAACGCGAAAGTTTTGCATATTACGAAGACCATAGCAAAACACTGACAAACAATTCAACATACAAATCTGATAACAAACAAAAAGAAAGTAGAAAACTACAATTTGAGGAAATTAAAGAGGGTGAAGTTGAATTCAGTGATCGAGATAATATGCTTGTAAATAATTTCTATGTTATTATCGATAATATTCTTGAGGAACTCAAGAGATGCCAAACTGCTTATGTTGACATCAGGGACGTTCCAAGAACATTGTGATTATGGGGGGAGGGCAAGAAACTTCCCAACTGAGTCAACTTTTAAATTCCAACTGCAGAACTACAAGTTTGGCAACGTTATTTTCGGAATTTTATTTGCCCGCCCCGGGACTTTTTTTTTCGAGATAGACCTTGCTTTTCCCAACTTTCCCCATTGGGTCGGCATTAGGGGGGACGCGATCCCCCCGTCCCTGGTTGACATTTCAAATATGTTTCAGTTTTTATATTTAGAAAATTATTCAGATGGGAATACTCGTATTATAATAAAAGCAAATTTACTCCAGGAGCACCATCCAAATGATTTGGATCAAAATTTAGGAGACGAGTGTATCCGCTTTAAGTACTAATGGCTAAATTAATTCAGGAATTACCAATCCAAGGGATATGATAAAGTTTATAAGAGAAAAAAATAACATCAAGTTTTCCAATCGTAGATATTGCGTTAAATATTTTTATTTATGGCAGTAACTAACTGTAGTGGGGAGCGATCATTTTCAACATTAGAAAGGGTAAAAAGTCATAACAGAAATTCATTAGGTGATGAAAAACCTAACGATCTTCCTTTACAAATTCACAACAGAAAATATTATTAAAAGTTTTGCACATCTAAAATCACGGAAACGAACATTTACTTGAATAAGGTACCAGTCAATACATACTATATTTTTTTAACGGAAATACCCATGTTTTAATGTTTTGTGGCATTTTTACTGTTTGATGTATAATATGTATTATGCTTTATTTTTAATAAAGGCACATTTAACCAACCATTAAAAACTACATGATATACAGGATGAAAAAACAAACGATGGAAAACATCGTAAACTTTCGCTAGTGGCAATTTAGATATCAAAATAGGTTCACAAGATCTGAACATGGATTATTAGAGCTTCCTATGATAGAGGTATGTATCATAATTTTGATATCTAATTTTTTTATTGGATATTTTCCATTTTTTCCAATTTTATTGATTTTCACTTTTTGAAAGAAGATAAAGGTAAGGGTACCGAATAGCTCAGTTTTCACGACAAACTTATTCGGGTAGTATTTAATTAATAAGTTTTTATCAAACTGAATCAAGAGTGTAACGATTTTACACGGGGGGGACCAAATTAATAAAAAAATTTGCTTTTACCAAGTAAGCATTAATTTTATTTTACTTTACATAAATTTGATTCAGGCAGTGTTGAGCGAAAAACTTTTATAATGAATGTTAATAAAATCTTAAAGGGTTTTACAGAGTGGGAAAATTAACAGGGACTTAAATGTGTCCAATTTATTTAGCTTTATTGTGAAAAAATAGACTTATAATGATAAGATCAAAACCAAGCACATTGAAAATGCCATAGTCAAAAAAAAACGGGAACAAAACTGCAGACCATAATATTTCGAACACAAAATTCAATCAAGAATATGTAATAATTATCGCCTTTTTAACGGAAACTATAGCCTGTTTCAAATCGAATTCATGAATCATGGTTAAGCATTACACTAAGTCTCTACAACATTAACATAAATTAAGAAACCGAAAAAAAAAATTACCTTTATTCCATAATATCCTTCAGAGGTATTTTTTAAAACATATTCTTGATTGAATTTTGTGTTTGAAATATCATGGTCTGTAGTATTGTTCCCATCGTTTTTTTTTAAACTATGGCATTTTTAGTGACCTTGTTTTTGAACTTATCATTATAAGTCTATTTTTTCACAATAAAGCTAAATAAATTAATCACATTGAAGTCCTTGTTAATTTTTACACCCTATAAAACCCTTCAGGATTTTGTTAACATTCACTATACAACTTTCTCACTCAACACTACCTAAATCAAATTTATGTAAAGTAAAATAGAATTAATGCTTAATTGGCAAAAGTATTTTTTTTTAACTTGGTCCTCCATGTAAAAAATCGTTACACTCTTGATTCAGTTTGATAAACACTTATTAATTGAATACTACTCAATAAGTTTGTATTGAAAACTGAGCTATTCGGTACCGTTACCTCCATTTATCTTCGTTCAAAGAGTGAAAATCAATAAAATTGGGAAAATGGAAAATCTCCAATCGTAAAATGAGATATCAAAATTCTGATACATACCTCTGGAGATATGATAGGAAGCTCTAATAAATAACACAGGACCACAAATGGGAACCGAAAAAGTCCTTTGGCGAGATTGATATCCTATATGTATTTTGGTGCGCTGATTACGAATCCGAGGTCCATATAACCCCAGCACATCACGTTCAAGGTCATTTGAAGGTCAAATGCATATATTACGGAAAAACAGAAAATCTGACCACGGATTCGGAAAGAGCGTGAAATTTTACGTCCAAATATGTAGTTTTTAGTTTTTCCAACATGACCCTCCAAGGTCATCTGGGGGGTGAAATGACTCACCGATAGACCAAATTCATATTTCCCATATACATCATCACAACTTGAAAGTGACGTGCTGGGATTATATGGACCTCGGATTCGTAATCAGCGCGTCAAAAAACCTAAAGATACCTGACTAAGTTGTACGTAAAAGTCTGTAGTTGTGATTTGTGATGATGTATATGGGAAATAAGAATTTGGTCTATCGGTGAGTCATTTCACCCCCCAGATGACCTTGGAGGGTCATGTTGGAAAAACTAAAAACCACATATTTGGACGTAAAATTTCCGGCTCTTTCCGAATCCGTGGTCAGATTTTCTGTTTTTCCGTAATATATGCATTTGACCTTCAAATGACCTTGAACGTGATGTGCTGGGGTTATATGGACCTCGGATTCGTAATCAGCGCACCAAAATACATATAGGATATCAATCTCGCCAAAGGACTTTTTTCGGTTCCCATTTGTGGTCCTGTGTAATCAATGTTCAGATCTTGTGAACCTCTTTTGATATCTAAATTGCCACTAGTGAAAGTTTCCGATGTTTCCCATCGTTTGTTTTTCACCCTGTAAATCATGTAGTTTTTCATATTTTGTAAGTTTTTCTAAAATTACAAATTGGAAAGAAAAAGCTTGCCATTGATGTCAAGCTCATCAAAATCGATCAACTATTCTTTAAATTATAGCGTTCCAAATTTGGGCCATTATCCGAACAAGCAGTTTACTTGCAAAAAACAGGCCAAGTTCTCATCAGGAGTGTAAGGAACAGACAGGAGGGACTGATAGTTCTTCTGAGCAGAAACTGTGGAAATATCTGTAGAAAAAAGACAGATCCCCAACAGTGCTACGATGAGCGAGAGAAGGGAGTTTTCTTGTAAGGGCTAGGTTATTGGTGAGATGAGTCGAATTTTAAACGTAAGATTTTAACGTATTGGACGATACTTTCTATATTTTGAAAATATGCACTTTCTCGATTGTAACGGAGGTCAGTAGTATGAAAAATTTGGAAATAGCACAATAGCTCCTTATTTGATTGGTCTAAATACAGCTGGTTCTTTAATTCCTTCAACATTTTTATCATTCAGTATATTATAGTAATGAAATAGTTTTCGAGATAAACTGACGTGGCTTTGGTTAATTATATACTGTATATTGTTGTTTCCAATATAAATAATAGTTGAATTATTGATTAAGTGAAGCAGAAAACAGAAATGTACTGCGTCAAATAAAAATTACAACATCCATTAAATAAGTATATTTTTAAATAATTTTTCGGGAAATGGGAGGATTGAGTGAAACGAATAATTTCAAAGTTTCAAACTGATTATTAAGGCCAAGTTACAAAAAGTTAATAATAAGTAAAAGCTCCCGGTAGATTTAAGCATTCCTATATTTTTCTAGGCATGCTTCGAATGAGGTGATCTATGTATTTTTGTGGTATGCCTTCCCAGACTAACCAAATCTCATGACGCAGGCGCTGTAGGTCTATGATTGGTTGTGCATGGCAATCGACTTAGTCTTTTTTTTATCTAAGGCATCCCACGTAGACTTCAAGCCTAAGTACTAACGTACCGTGGGCGTCTGAAGAGAAGGGAAATGTAGTCTATTGACACGGGATTTGAAGGATTGTAGGTTGGGACGGGAAGGGAAAACATCTGCAGGCAATTTGTTTCATAATCTGGATACTATATAGCGAGAGAAGTGGTCTGTTCTAGGCTTTTGTAGTTGGACAGTAAAGGGATGCATACGTAACGCGCCTCTTGTTGTTCTGTTAGGGACATTCAAGGGGGGAATAATACCGACTAGTTCTTCACAGCCAAATCAGTGGAAGTAGCGGTAGAAAAGGAACAAATCCCCAACAGCGCGGCGATGAGCGAGAGAAGGGAGTTTTCTCGTGAGGGCTGGGTCATTGATAAGTCGAATGGCTCTTCTGCTGATCATGTCTCACACATGTTCAATAAGTGATAGGTCAGGTAACCCTGGGAGCCAAGAAAGGGCATTAACGTTACTTTCCTCTAGGTGGTCGCAGCGGTGTGAGGTCTAGAATTATCTTGTTGGAATCTTGGGTTTTCCAGCTGTTGGAGATAGGGCATGGCGACAGGCCTAAGCACATTGTTTATGTATAGTTGGCCGGTCATGCTGCGGTCTAGCAAAACTAGAGGAGACCGTCTTCCTAGCTTTATGGCACCCCAAACCATGACGCCTCCGGCAAGGGCAGTCCCCCGTTCCACACGAAATTGAATTTGACCCCTTTCTCCACGTCTACGACGCACCCTTCTACGGTCAGCGTGGGCCCATAAACGAAATCGGGACTCATCACTAAACAAAAGTCGACCCCATTCTTGGTCCCAGTTTGCCCCTCCTGGCACCATGCAACACGGATCTGTCTGTGCCGACTTGTGAGGGGTAGAGTGAGACATGGACCGTACAAAAAAAGTGCCGTATGCGTTAACTCTCCAGTAAACGGATCTCATTGCCATCACTCTTCCCGTTGCTGCCATCCACTTCTCCTCAATAGCTCTGGTAGTATTGAAACACTTCCTAAGGGCTCTAATTCTTAAGAGCCGTTCTTCGCAGTCCGTTGTTCTTCTAACTCGACCGTCTTGGAGACGACGTCAATGGAGATGTTCCTGAAGCCACAGATCCCAACTCTGCATAACAGTAGATGCATACTGATTAACCCTTTGCGCAATTTCTCTAAATGATAATCCTGCCTCTCGAAGTCCTAATTCTACCCCGCTCAAACTCACTCAATTAGCTATAATTCGCACTTCTTCGAACAGGAGGCATTTTTAACAAGTGTTTTAAAGGCAATACAAGCAATAAAACTGAATTTATTTTAACAAAATTTCAATACACCACTGTGGTCCCGGTGCGATAAATATGCGGCCAAAAATATTTCATTGGGATTTCTCAAAAATATGGTGTATATGGTATGAAATGGAGGAGATTTGAAATAAAATGTCAATGGGATAAATAAATGTATTTTATCCAGAATATAGACCAAAAATGAAGAATTTTTACTTTTAATAGCTAAAATAATATTAATTTTTATGTTGTACATAGTTTTTTATTTGAAAACTCATTCCTTAAAATATACATAATGCAATAAAAATTCACTGTCATGTGGTACTAAAATATCCAACACATTGTTATAAAGCAAATTTCAGAAATACATGGTTAATGTTTGTTAGGTATTTATATTAATTTTAGAATATTATGAATAGCCTCAAAAATAATACATAATAATATTGCAAACTTTTAAAAAGATACCTATTTTTTCTGACTACATATTATTATGAAACCTAAAACTAACTAGTCCAACCTTAGGCAGGAGTTCAATCTTTACTTATCACTATCACTAGAGTCGCTAGCTACTTGAAGTCTTTCTTGTTGTACACTACTTTCATCGACACTAAGTAGAGCTATGACCTGTGCTGATAGAATTTTTCTTCTCGATTTTTCAATATATTTTTGACGAAGGGATGAAATAAGACGATCGAAAGTTGCTAAAAGGCGATTTATTACATCATGATTAGTAAGTTTTCTTGACACGTTACGGAAGTGATTTTGTCGATATTCTTTTAAATGTTTGTTTCTTGATTTTTGCGCTTCCCCTGACAGCATCCCAATTTGTAGCACTGCTGCAGAAACCACTGATGCACCATATACTAAAACTTTGTGAACTGACGCCGGCATATAGTACGAAGGATATAAGTTTACAAATAAATCTGCTGTTTCTAAACTGCATTTTGCAAATTCAGAGGCATTTGCTGGAAATTCACACGACAAGGTGATCAATAGCCTTAAATCTACAAATCAGTTCCTTGTCAATTGATTTTCTTGTTGAAATTGCAGCTTAATTTTGCGGCAGTACCTCGTGGAGGACGGTCTTGGGTTTTGCTAAACTATAATCTTTTTATAGTCCTTATTTAGATAGTACAACAGTACAACTGCAGAGGAACTACTGACGTGAAAAAAATGTCGGCATCAGAAAACCCATCTTCTCTGGCTACCTGTTATACTGTAAAGTGTCCGCTACCTCCATCACAACCCCATTTTGACACAAGTATCATATTGGTAATTGACTTATCCACACTTATTTCTAAGACAGGAGTCTGACTTAGCAAATGCGAATAACTGTATGATCCAGTAACACTTGAAGCTGTATTTCCGTACATGTTTCCGTCACAATTATATCTGTACTCCATAATAAACGTGAAATAAGAGAACTATCTTGAAGTTTCAGTTTTAACTAAAATTTTATTAATCATATACACAACTTGCACACAGCACAGTAAACCTTTTTTGCACATTTTATCCAAATTAGCCTATATCAGCAATTTATTTTTATGGATCATAAGAACAATACTCTTAGTAATATATAGCAACTTAAAGCTTATCGGGGTCGGGTGGGGAATCTTTTGTAAGTCAAATAAAATATAACTTTTATACTATAACTAAAAAAAATTATCGTTTACTGATATAACACACAGTGTAATGTTATTGTATGTAATATATTTTTTTAAAGGAATGCTAACACTGAAAAGATATTTCTTTCCTCATTTACTAATAATTGCTTAGAAATATTTGTCAAAATCTCACACATAAACGCTATCACTTCCCTTACAAATTTTATTCTGACAACCGTTCACTTTAAACGTCTAGAACAAACTAATAAAGCACAAAAACTTAACTTAATTAGGCTTAAGATATTTACTTACTGGGGATTCTAGTAATTAGCCATAGGTAAAAATGACCCTAATTTTCATCTTTAGAAAAACATTTATGACCGCATTTTTCCCCGAATGGAGCCACTGTAGCACAGGTGCAAAAAAAGTACCTATCTATTTTCAAACCTAAATTTAAAAAAGGCAAGAAGACGTAAACATTTTGGAACCAAAATGTTATCATTTACTAAACTTGATTAGCCTTTTTAAAATAAAATGAAATTATAAAGATATTTTGCTTTCCACAATTGCAATTTTTATGGCAAGCAGTACCTACCTATATTTTATTATGAAGTTAATATTAAGCATGATAGCACAAAAATAACATTTTCACTTGCAATGCAATTCAACTATAATATTGTCCATTGTCACTTACCTACATACTACAAACAAATTTATTAATGCTGCAGAACAAAAATATACACAGGGTGATCCAAAAGTAATGGAAAAATATTGTAATTTAGCCCAACATGTTAAGTCCGAAGGTTCATATTGAAAGAGGTACAGTGTGTTGACGTGATAACTTTAATTTCGATTTTGTTCATTATTTTAACAACTCTATGACATTCCCGTAAAATTGGCGTAGAGGGGTTTCCGAGGGCGAGAAAAAAATCCGGTTTCAATTGTGGTGTACACATCTTGCTTTAAAAATGCGCAAACTCTTTTGTGAGTAAATGCATTGAAATTTTAAATAAAACATCATATTTTTCTGTATTTTAAAGATAAAAAATTATTAGTCGAATGAAGCTAAAATCAACCGTTTTCAAGATACTCTCTATGCCAATAATAAGATGTCTTTTTTTCCATAACAGGCAACCTTCAAAGTCTTAATTAAACTCAAATTATTTTTTTTAAAATCGGGTAAAACTTACATCAATAATCCTTAAAGTTACATCTTGTACTAGTTGTACTACACGTAAAAACTCAACGAACATAGTACCATATGAATAATAAGAATTTCCTTTGCCAAGAATAATAATGGTCATTACGATGATGACAATGATATAAATTTAGACGAAAATGAAAAATTGTTCTTGTATTAAAAGTTTTAATATTTGTAAAACTAATATGGTTTTGAAAATAAATTTTTGGGGTTTCCTTTCGCGGTAAAAATAAGGTAAGCAATGCAAAAACTGTGTTTACATTTTACTGCTACACGTGCCCTGATGTCTTTTCGGTTCACTTTTCTTAACAAGGGATTAAGCATGATTTTTGTCAGTTTAGCTAAACAAATACTTCTTTATAAATATTTTTCCCATGCACCTACGTAATACAATTTTTTTTCTTTATTCTGTATGAAGATAAAGATTAGAACAACATATTAAACTGCCAGATTTACAAAATGTACTTTAGTTTTTTGTTGTGTCAATGTCAGGGCCGTCGAGAGCTGGGACGGACCCCGGGGCGCATATTTACAGATGCTAGCATGTGTTGACACCAGGGTGTTGAAATCAGCGAGGGTTTGGAAAAACAGTACATTTACAAATGCTAGCAGATTTGGACACCTTACTATTTAATTATTTTTTGTGAAATTTTGGCATTAAAGCTGTTCTTAGAAATAATATAATTTCTTCTTGTGGCCATAGAGTTGTAAAATACGTTCTCGGACAGGTTTGTTCAGTTTTAGGTTTAATCAGTATATTTTTTAAATTTTTTATCTTTGCAGAGATTTTTTACTGCGACTGCGCGATTCGTATTGGTATAAAATTTTGGCAGCACCGCATACACCTGACATTTTATTAAAAAAGATACTGATGAAACCTAAAACTGAGCAAACCTGTCCGAGAGCGTATTTCACGACTATTATGCAATTTTAATTTCTGTACCTTGTAGGGCCGATCTGGGTTAGCTTTTATTTCTTATTCATCTTAACATCTCACAAAACCAGCCTAATGCTGAAGGGCATGGATCTGCTCATTAACCTAATATTTTATTTTTATTTTGTTCGTTTGCTTTAATAAATATTTTTTTTCAATATTCCAAAACAACGTCTTATTGTTATTTTCCGTACAGGCACAATCATGGAAAAAGGTTATCTACTGCTCAGGTTATCTAAAACTGGTTTCAACACTCTGTTCGCCTCTGGTGTCCAAATCTGCTAGCATTTGTAAATGTTCTGTTTTTCCAAACCCTCGCTGATTTCAACACCCTGGTGTCAACACATGCTAGCATCTGTAAATATGCCCCGGGGGCACCCAGTAAACTGTTGGTCTGACTAGCAGCCACGAAAGGATACTATTATATTCATTTGTTTCATATCAATATATCCCGGCGTACCTACTATGAAATATTATACCGTTTTTTTAATTGTAAAATTCATTTGGGTTTGCTTAGGTTTGAAGATATTTCAAAAGATATATAGCAACAATTATACATTATTGAAAAGCTTATGAAAGACGCAATCGAATGAAAACAAAATATACAAGGGTTCCGAGAAGGGTTCCTATTTAAAAAAATACAACTTTGGTTTTTATCTTCAAATTTATTCCTTCTAGAAAACACCACTGAATTCTACGCAAAAAGCTATATAATAATGAGTTTTTACCTTACCGATAAGTTAAATGGCAACTGAAATACGAGGTATGGTTGACAATGACACATTTTCAAAATAGCCCTGTAACTCCGAAACGAAGACGGATATGAAAATTCAATTTGTAGCGTCATACGTTTCACGAAAAAGTTGCACAGTAGTGGGAAAACCTCAGCTCTATATCTTTAAAGATAACTGTGAACTATCGAAAACGGAACACCCTGTTCATATGAACTTTTTGCCATAGTTTCTTTAAAGAAACTTTCTATAAGCGATGGCACATGCTTTTCGCAACATCCTTTATTAAGGAAATCTATAGAGCAAAGGAAGAAAAGTGAAACTTAAATAGCAATAAGAAAAAAAAAAGCACGGCACAGAGAAGGGGACAATCAGGAACTTACAGGGCAGGTAAGTCAGTGGACCTGCACCTAATTGGAAATTGACATTCTAGTTATAATAATGGTGCCTTTAAAAGAAACCAGCATCAGGCGAAAGACCCCTTTATTATTCACACATTTTATTCCCAAGGAAATGAAATAAAGCAAAAGAGGTCAATATGCGCAAATTCCAGGTAAAAAATGTATTCCTCCGCTTCAATTGTCTTCTTAATATTTAATTGAATCTATAATAGTAATATCAGCTTGCTCCGTATTTTCGAATCGACCATTTCCCAGAGGGTCGTTTTCCAGTAAAAATCGTTAAGTTGCTGTTGTTTTAAAGATCTTGTAGCAGGTTGAATTTCAAGGTAAGTATCTTTTTGTATTCGTTTATTAGTGCTCAAGAGTGAGTGGATGTATATAAGCATATATAAGTTATTTTATCTCTTACAAGTCAATTCACTTTATCAAGAATGCATTTTTTTCTCATTTGTAGGCAAGCAATATATTTTAGTCGTTATTTTCTGGGACTAAAATAGCAATTTTAATTTTAATACCTTTAATATTGCTTAAAGAATTAGCGTGCAATAACAATTAATTATTTTATATTTTTTATCTTATTTAACCATTTGATTAGAAACTGACGCAACTTAAAATTAAACCAAAAAGTTGGCAAGTTAAACTAAATAAAATAATCAATATTCGCTCCCTCAATCCAATATTTCCACAACCCAAAATTAATTGATAGTTTGCAGAAAAACGCGTTTAAAGGTTTTGCGTTTTGAACATTTCATTGTTCTGCTTTGATCTTATGAAAGTTTTGTTTTTGATTTTTACATATTATGTTCTTTAAAGTTACCGTTGCACAAATATATATATATATATATATATATATATATATATATATATATATATATATATATATATATATATATATATATATATATATATACATATATATATATATATATATATATATATATATATACATATCAGTAGTATTATGGCAAATGCTATCTGTATTTTTTTTTACAAAGTGTACTTTTTCACATTAAACGATCACAAATAGAGTTTACTTTAAGTTGTCAAGTGAATTTAGTTGTCACAAACAAAATTATAGAAAAAAATGATATACGCTAATCTATATTCACAAAATTATGAAAATTTAACTGGATTTGCTTCTCCTGTAAAAATCTCACAAATATCAGATAGCATGTTTTGCCATAACACTACTGATATATATATATATATATATATATATATATATATATATATATATATATATATATATATATATATATATATATATATATATATATATATATATTATATATATATATATATATATATATATATATATATATATATATATATATATATATATATATATATATATATATATATATAATATATCTGATTACATTATTTTGTTTTTTATGTCATTGGTGTTGCTCAGTTACCAAAAAAACACCTTTCTGGTGTTGTCATATTTTATTAAAGACATCATATTTTTGTATAAGGATATCCAAATACAAATGAACAGGACTTATAACTTTTTTATTTTTAAAGGTGGGAAAAATGTTAAATATGAAAATTTTGGGGATTTTTATGGATCATTGATCTTATCAGCAAAACAATTGAGCATCGAGTAAAAAAAGTTATAGAACATCGATTTTCTCGCTTCCTTTAAATCGGATGGTATAATTTGTATCATATTTTTGGATTCTAGGAGAAGTTCTAGACATATTTTTTATGAAATACCCTATGCGGTTCTTCAACCGTTTTTGAAATATTTCAAATTAAAACTTATTTCGCATAAATATATACTTTAAACGTAACTAGCCAGGTTGCTAACGAAATACCTGCTACCTTTGTAAACTGTAGGTAAGTCGAAGTTAATGTCAAGGTTGACAATAATACTTTAGTCACCGTGAATTTATGATTTTATTTTTATGCAAAATGCGGTTCTTTAATGAGAGATACAAAATGTTAAAATTATATTTAAAAAATAACAATGATGTTAGAACGGCTCAAAGCCAATATGAAGAAAATATTGAAAATGGACAAAGAACTCCATCATTAAACACCATAACGGAAACAAATAGAAGACTAGTAGAAAGAGGAATTCTGAGCAATGGAAAAAGAAGACGAGAAAGAAATTAAGAAAGGGACCTAGCGATTTTATTATATTTTCAAGAGAATCAAAAAAAAATTAATTCGCGATTATGTGCGGTATCTCAGAGTTGGAAGAAGAGATAAAATATTGACCTACGGGACAGTTTAAAGAACGTTAAAGTATTTTAAGTATAGAGCATACAAAATTATGCCTGTTCAAAAGCTTCGTGCCGATCAAAAATAAAGGAGATACACTTTTGTCACAAATATTAACGAAAGAATGCGGCAAGATCCTAATTTATTTCATACTATCGTTTGGACAGACGAAGCAACTTTCACAACTGCAGAAATGTTTAATAGACGAAATGTTCATGTTTTGTCGGATGAAAATACCATTACCGTTGAAGATATTGCTGTTCAGGGGAGTAATGCAATCAACGTTTGGTGTGGGATATTACAAAATAAAATTCTGGGACCATTGTTTTTTCGGGGAGCATTAACGCCTGCGCTATCTTAATTCTTTAGAAAATGAAATCGACGATATTCTCGACGAATTGCCACTTGAAGAACGTCAACGTATTATATGGGAACAGAACGGTGCGCCTCCCCATAATATAATTGAGGTTCGCAATTTTTTTAAATCATTAGTATAACGAGTGGATCGTCAGATATGGAACGTTACATTGACCTGGAAATAGCCCAGACCTCAAACCTTTAGATACATTTTTTGCTGTCGTTTGAAAAATGAAGTAAGAAATCTGAACGAAAATGATGCTGAAGGTATTATAAACACGCTTCAGAGGCAGAGAAGAATGAATGAAAAGTGCGAATAATTAAATGGCGGATATTAAATGCGGAAATTTCCTTTGGCATTTATTCGCCAATGTTAACATTAAATTTATCTGTTTATGTTATAATTCATTTGTTATTGTTTTCACTGGTTATTGCTTTTAAATATTATTAACTAATAAAAATCAACATTTATTGTTTAATAGAATAACTCATTTTGCATAAAAATAAAATTATAAATTCACAGTGACCAAAGGATTATTGTCAACCTTGACTTACCTACGAAGAAAATTTAAAAAGTATCAGGTATGTAGATAGTTACGTTTAATGTATATTTATCCGAAATAACTTTTAATTTGAAATCTTTCAAAAACGATTGTAGACCGCATAGGGTATGTTATACAAGATACCTATGTCTAGAACTTCTAGAATCCAAAAGTATGATAAAAATCATACCATCCAATGTAAAACAAGCGGGAAATTCGATGTATAATTCTACATTTGTTTTATTCGATGCTCTATTATTGTTTTGCTGATAAGATATGTATATAAATGATCCATAAAAATCCCCAAAACTTTCATATTTATCATTTTTTTCTCATCCTTATAAATTAAAAAGTTATAAGGCCTGATCACTTTTATTTTTATATCCTTTTACTTTTTCTTTTATGAATTATGTCTTTTTTCTACTCCTACACTTTAATTGATTTATTATATATTTACTACCTGTACTTTAATGAGGTACCAATATAGGTACCAAGAAACACTGACAACACAGTACAGACATTAATTTAATGCAAGGAACTAACGCCTGATAGCAAATTTCCTAAAGAGGACGCCATGCTGTTCTCAGTTTGAATCGCCAAACTGCGAACTACGGCGAAGCCAAAATACTTCATAGTGAGATTTTGCAACTAGCAACGTTAAGCCAAAAACGATAAAATTTAATGTGGTGTTTCTATTACATGATTTATAAAAAAACCTAAAAATTAAAATCTCTGGTAGGCTTATAGATTAATTTAGCAAGTGAGGTGAAAACTATGGCTAAAAAATACCACTCTAAATTTTATCGTTCATTAATTAGCGTATCCGCAATTTCTTCTTGCAAATTCTCCCTAATAACGCACGTACGGCCGTAGTTAAAAGATATACTATACAGCACTACGGCAGTCAGCTGATTTGAAGGATTTCAGCTTTCCAACAACAGAAAGAGACGGACAAGCGAGCAAGAGCGAGATAAAAAATAAGCTATATTTCGTAGTTATTTCATAGTTGTCTTGTCAAAAACCATGTTCGAAGAAGTTGTTTGATGATGTCGGTAATTTTTCACATTGTAGTGTCCTATGGTGTGTTATAAGTTATAATATTGACGAAAACCCTTTGTTTATGCGAATAATAATACCGAGAGCAGAACCCTACCAAAAAAATAAGTAATAAATGGGTGATTTAACTCTTTTTGTGGTGCAGTGAAATTTTGAAGCGTCACTGAAAGAACTTCACGAAGTATGTTCTAAACTCGGTTATAAACAATTTATTGTTCGATTTTTGACATTTTTCGAAAGGCAAAAATTTAAGCTAGTAGTATGCTCATCTCATTAATAAATAACGTAATAGGTCAGTGACTATTCTTTGTGTTAATGGTACAACATAGCGTATTTTGTTCTGGTTATGATTTCAACCGAATTCACGAGTGTTCCATATTTTCCGATATTAAGTAAAAAAACTACCAATTCAATAACAATACACATTTTTGGTAAAATCCGTCTGTGAAATTAAAAATGCTTTTGATTATTTTGGGTTTTCACTAAGACTGATAAAAAATGAGATATAAATGCCTCGACTGGATCATTTGCTTTTTCTTTATAATATTAAAGCCCGTGACGTCAGGCTCTTCCGATGCGTCGGATAAGGGCCAGTACGTGGCCATTTTTTAAAATAAAAAGAAAATGTGCGATTTGAGGGGGAAAAAGTATGGGTATTGGGTATGTCTGTAGACTGTCCCAGGAGTCACTTATTCAAATATATGCAGTGAATTATATAACACCTTATATATATATATATATATATATATATATATATATATATATATATATATATATATATATATATATATATATATATATATAGTAGAAAAATGGAAGATTTCTTGGCCTATAGGTAATATAATAAATGTAAATGCGAAGATTTACTTCTTCGCTAGTGCAGCGAAAAGGCCGTGAATGAAAAATAAAAATAATGAGGACTATCTTTGATTCTGGTCTGGGTGACCTCCTGCTATCGATTTCTGGGCCCTTACCCATCAGCGGGCAGGCTTACACCCAGGGTGGCTGAAGAACAGACCACGATTTGACCAGAATCAAAGAGAGTCCTTATATCCAAAATGATCGGAAAGGATGGGTAAGATGCAGTGGCTCGCGCCAACTAGTTCACCCAGTGTTGCTCCAAAAATGTTTGGCTGCTAACACAATAATACTCGAAAGTATCTCGAATGTCGATTTTCTCGACGTCGACGGTAGAAATGCACCATTGTCCAACAATAGTAGAAAAATGGAAGATTTCTTGGCCTATAGGTAATATAATAAATGTAAATGCGAAGATTTACTTCTTCGCTAGTGCAGCGAAAAGGCCGTGAATGAAAAATAAAAATAATGAGGACTATCTTTGATTCTGGTCTGGGTGACCTCCTGCTATCGATTTCTGGGCCCTTACCCATCAGCGGGCAGGCTTACACCCAGGGTGGCTGAAGACCGTAACGTCGCTGTTCATTTTCTAGTCGTAAGTAGTTATAGTCTGTTTGTAATATGTCGCAGGTACACACGCACTGCGTTGATTGTTTAAGGTGGCATTTTCCGATCGCGTCCATGGTGGCCAACTTAATTTCGTTTTGTCATGGTTTTTCGGCTTTAAAATTGTTAACAATAAAATTATAAGTATAAATATAGATTAATAACCTGCAAGCAATTCTTAGTTAATTATTTAAAGTTTCAACGTGTATAATGATTTTATTCAAAATATAAATACTTTAAAAGATCTATGGTGACTTTTTCTGGCACTAGGACCTCAATATTCTTTTTAAATATTATTTTCCTAAAATAAAACATAAAATATCTTGAGACTTTTATTAATACGTTAAAAAATACCTATATAATATGAATCTACGGTTAATATTGTGACAATATTCATACAAAAGAAAAACGTACTAAAATAAAATTAAGTTGGCAATAAATGGGTGTGGTCGGTAAATACAGCCTTAAGCAGGGCGCGCATTGAATCGACTCGCCTCGGCTCGGCACGGCACAGTCAAAAGGTTTGGTATACATGCAAGTATATGAAGAGGAGCGCATTAAATCGGTTTCGGCCGCTCGGAACGACAAATCGGAATCAGAGCAAAAATTGCCGAAATGTCCGACTGCCTGCGACTACTTCTCGTATTGAGACGCAAGCGGAAGAGATAGGTGTCAAATGGCGGACGAAGTTTTGATAGTAAACGTTCGTTTTTATGTTTTTTTGTACGGCCCGAAGAATCACGACAATGTGCGGAAGGAGAATGTTTAGGAGGAAATAGCGAAAAAACGTCTGATACGATACTACGTCTATACATCACAATAGTTGCAGCTGTTTTAAATAACCGATAGCCGAATCAATGCGCTTTGACTGTCGGCATTCCGAACGAAACTTACCGAGCTGAGTCAATTCAATGCGCGCCCTGTTTTGAGTGTTTGTCTATTCGTCTAACTGGACCGGGTTTGCTCAGGTTTATTATTATCATTTAATAAAAAATAGTTTAATAAGTATATTATGAAGGTATATTTAACTTAATGAAATACGATGAAATCATGTTATTTACAGGCTTAGCATCACTAGTATACCAATTATCATGATACAACACAAAGGTAAGAACATATTTCGGACTTTTCCTAAAACGTGATTGGCAAACCTAAGTTTGCCGGGTTACATTCTAGGCAAACTCCGAACTAGAGAACAATTTCGGACTTTGCCGAAATCGTCCCGGCAATGTGCGGTTTACCTAGGCAAACTTAAGTATGACGATGAAACGGACTTTGCCGGTAACATATATATATATATATATATATATATATATATATATATATATATATATATATGTCGTGGTTAATCCGGGAATACATCCGTTCGTTTGATTCGTTTCTAGTTGAAACTTCTAGTTGAAACGTTTCGCCAAAATCTCATTTGGCATCTTCTGTGCTTACTCGCTGGTCGTAGAAAGTAAAATGAGGGTGGCAGCCGCCGTGCGTGGTTTTATAGTGGATCGCCTCGGTCTTAGGTCGTATCTATTGGCCGGTGTTGGCTCCGCCCCCTGAGTGGTCTGCTTGGGAGCTGTGTTCGGCTTCACTTGGTTCTCGGCCATCGTGGTGTTCATGTTAGAGGGCTTGTGATGGATTTCCATGTTGCTGGAAGGTTCAAGGCAACGTCGCGTTTGTTTAGGTTGCCGCTTTTTTCTATTTCGATTGCTTCGCGGATAAGCCTGGTTTTGTAGTGGTCTATGTTGGCTATCTGTTTGCAGCTGTCGAAGTTGATTTTGTGTCCTGTTTCAAGCTGGTGACGGAAAAGGGCTGACGATGTTTGTTTGTTCTTGATGCAGAGCTTGTGTTCTTCTAATCTTGCTCATATTCGTCTATTGGTCTGTCCTACATATGTTTTGCTGCAGGTCCCACATGAGATGCTGTAGACACTGTGGTTTTCAAGTTTTAATTTATCTTTTGGGTTTCTTAGAGATGATCCTATTGTTTGGTGTGGCTTGTAGGCTGTCGCGATGTTGTGCTTGCGTAGGATTCTCCCGATTCTGTCTGTTGTTCCCTTGATATATGGTAGTATAGATATGGGCCTGTCTTTGGTGGATTCTTCTGGTTTCTTTTTTTGGCGATTTTGTTCCTGGTCTATGGCATTTTTTATTGTATGTGTTTTGTAGCCGTTTTGTTTCAGAGCTGTTTTTCATGGGCCCGGTTAAATATTTTCCAATCCGGTCCATTTTTTTTCGAAACTTTTTAGGACAATACACAACTTTTCTATGATAGCGCCTTTCGAAATTCAGAAAAAGTTTTTTCGGCCCACCCTATTGAGGGTGCGAATATTCATTAATTTATTTAGTTTAACTTGCCAACTTTTTTGATTTAACTTTAAGTTGCGTTAGTTTCTAATGAAATGACTAAATAAGATAAAAAATATAAAATAATTAATTCTTATTGCACGCTAATTCTTTAAGCAATAATAAAGGTAATAAAATTTAAATTGCTATTTTAGTCCCAGAAAATAACGACTAAAATATATTGCTTGCCAACGAATGAGAAAAGAATGCGTTCTTAATACTATTAATTGACTTGTAACTTTGATTGATTTGTAACTTGTGTTAGAGACTGTAAATAATGTAGACAGATACTCGAATACATCGAAAAGGCGGTCTCCCTTGAGGCATTTGGTGGGTTTACTGGTTTATGGTTTAAAAATTTGTTTGGTTCACCATTTTATATACATAGTATACATATTTATATAATGGTGGATAAACAAACTCTTAAACCATAAACCAATAAACCCACCAAAATATTTCAAGGGAGACCCGCTTTTGGTACACGGCAGTGCTCGTCTAGATTCTTTATAGTCTGATGCATCTCACATTTAATGGCTATTAAGACAATCCTATTCATTACGACAATCGCCTACGGCTCGTGTCGTAGTTCTCATACTCATGTCTTAATACCTATCATTAAATGCACATTGTATAATCTATTTGATAATTGATATTTATCTTTAATCAATTATACATATGTCTTTCCATGCGTCTGCAACTGAACGTCATGGTTTCTTGTTATAGCAAATAACTGAGCAACAACAATGTTAATAATCCAAAAGAGCAATAATTAGCTCTATATATTTTCCTTAACGATTGACGTCGATGGTTACTACATATGTACCTATGCCGTGAATGAATGAATGAATTGAATAAACACAATGAATAATAGAGACCCTTAATTGGGTGTTACGCTACTCCACATTCAAGGAAATTATATATACATTTATGCCACATCAACCTAACATAAATAACAAATCCTACAAAAACGATTAATACTGAACAGCGACTTTTAATATAGATACAAAAAGCGATTGTTCGATTCCAATCTAGGATCTACTGTTTACTACTATTTGTTTTTCTAAAACCTGAATTGCTTTGAACAAAAAGATTTTCTGAAATTTACAGTCCTAATTTCTAGTTTTTTTAAGCTATATTTTTATTATTTGTCCCAAAAATTATATCTTCTTATTAGTGTTTAGTGTTTATTTTTTAATTTTTACTTAATAAGATGTTGCAAAAAAATAAGTATTAAAAAAGTTGTTATTTTTATTTTCCTACAGATATTTTTATTATTATTATTATTATTATTTTTCAACCTCATTGAGGGGTGAGGCACAGTAATATATTACGAAAATAAAATGGGCAAAGTCAAATATACATATCTTGATCGAAAAAATGTTTCGGGATGAACCAAACCGCGTTTTGTAGTTTAGGTGATTATCTCTTTAGAAAAAATATACACAAAGTGCCCCTCCTATTGGAAAAGCCCTAAGGATCACCTAAAATTCGTCGTTTCTTGATATTTTGGTCGCCGCTTTTTACTGTTGGACTTTGATGAACATTTTTTCCTAAAACTAGACTAAAAATGCTTTTATTTCATTTTTTTAGAAATTTTTTGGACCCATTTTTGCGGAGTTACAAATTTTTGAAAGTTAGAAGGTTTTTTTGTTTATTAATTTTTAACATATTTCCACAGCAATAATGTACCTCTATCTACTTAGGAACGGGATACATATTATGTATTTAAGGAAAATATGAGAAAAAGTAAAATTAAATTTTTGTATAGGTCTCACTGTTTAGATAATACAGGGTGTTAAAGATGTGTGATATAAATAACATTTTATTATGGAATATCTGCTAGGAACGAGATATCAATTTGAATTTTAGGACATGTTTTTCAATACCTAAATGCACAATAACCTACAAGACGATAGCCAAACAAGTCACTTCAGAGGCGTAGAAAGGGGTAAACTTATGGTAATTTTTTTTTGAATTTGTTTACTAAACACTTTTAAGATTTTTTCATATGAACTATAGTTACCGATATTTCTTCGAATTAATGATTTGACGTAGTTTAAAATAAGTTTTCCGCCTTTTGATCATTTAAGTTAAGCAAGCCATGACTTATCGCTAATAAACAAGAATGAAGGTGCTTGCCACACCGCATTAATCTGGTTGTCAGAAAGTATTTATTTGCGCTGTTAATTATTTATGATCCAATATCTTTAGCACAACATATATATATATATATATATATATATATATATATATATATATATATATATATATATATATATATATATATATATATATATATATATATATATATATATATATATATATATATATATATATATATATATATATATATATATATATATATATATATATATATATATATATACATCTTTCATCATTTCTGCGTCCTTTCATAATCCATCATTTTTGCGTCCCCTAGAAATAGAGGCTTTAGGCTTTGTATTTCAAGTGTATATCGATTTTTTCCCTTTTTTTGTATTGCTCCTAATTTTTCTTTTAAATATCTCTTAAAACTAAAATATACCTTTTATTTTATAATGCAGCATTTTCAACTCCGTTCATATTATAATCAAATTTGCGTCCGGCGTATAATTTTGTACATTTGTCGACGCATTTTGCTTCCGAGCCGTATAATATTTGGACACTTCTCTATCATTTTTACTACTGCCCTGTTGCCAGAATTTTGAAAAGTCCGAAAGGTGGAAAAGATTACACAGCGCTTTTGAACCAATGATAGGTATGACTAATCTGTCACCAGAAACAGCTTGAGGGACTGGGCTGTTTATAACTTAAAGGTATAATTAATTGTTTCCTCATAATATGATGAAGACATGTAAATCTTTACGCCAAGAGCAGAATGAGATAACCAAGGTGCTATGAGTCTATTACAAAACCATCGATCTTTTATTAACATGCTTTTATTAGCTTGACTTATAACATTGTAATGGGACATTTCATTAAAAGATATATACAGTATGTATTCGAAATGGAAAAATTTTTGTTATTGATTTTACGAAAAAAGCGTATTTTTATAAAAAGTTCTGCATCGTGAAAAAATAGCATTGCCATTCAGAAATTTGATCCAGTAGGTACGTACAGGGTGGCTCAAAAATGAAAAAGTCATAATCCACGTGAAGCTAAAAAGACAAAATCTTTATTTGAAATTACACTGCCACTGCAAATGTACAATTTAATAATATGTTTTTTTCATTAAAAAATATACAGCATGTCTTCGAAATGGAAAAAATGTATTATTGATTTTACGAAATTGTGTATTTTTATAAAAAGTTCTGCATCGTGAAAAAATAGCATTGGCATTCATAAATTTGATCCAGTACGTACAGGGTGGCTCAAAAATG
Organism: Philopedon plagiatum; assembly: GCA_963971165.1. Taxonomy (NCBI): domain Eukaryota; kingdom Metazoa; phylum Arthropoda; class Insecta; order Coleoptera; family Curculionidae; genus Philopedon; species Philopedon plagiatum. The sequence continues at coordinate 38,221,790 of OZ020191.1, read as the reverse complement.
AAAAAGTCATAATCCACGTGAAGCTAAAAAGACAAAATCTTTATTTAAAGGTACACTGCCACTGCAAATGTACAATTTAATAATATGTTTTTTTCATTAAAAAAATATACAGCATGTCTTCGAAATGGAAAAAAATGTATTATTGATTTTACGACAAAAGTGTATTTGTATAAAAAGTTCTGCATCGTGAAAAAATAGCATTGCCATTCAGAAATTTGATCCAGTACGTACAGGGTGGTTCAAAAATGAAAAAGTCATAATCCACATGAAGCTAAAAAGGAAAAATCGTTATTTAAAGGTAAACTGCCACTGCAAATGTACATACAAGAGTTATTTTTATGATATGTTTGGAACACACAGGAGGTCCCAAAAGTAAAATTAATTTTTTAAAATCGCCGTTACAAAAAAAGTATATCTTCATAAAAAATTCTACATTGTGAAAAAAGAGCATGGTTTAAATATTTTTATAGGGCATAGAGGGTGGCTAAAAATTTAAATTAAAATTGGGACTTTCAGCTTTATGAGCCACCCTGTATTGTCCTTCATCAAGTTTTTGAATAACCATGCTTCTTTTACAATGTAGAACTTTTTATAAAGATATAGGTACTTTTTTTGTAAAATCGGTAATAAAAAAATTAATTTTATTTTTGAGACCTCGTGTATGTTCCAAAACTAATTCACTAAAAAACTAAAAGAACACGCTTTTATGAGTAGCGCACTAAAAAGTTAAAAATAAATTAGGTATAGTTTAAAAAACTATACGGTTTACTGTTAGGTAACTACAAAAGGAAAATAATTATTTTGAACTTTTTAGTGCGCTACTCATAAAAGCGTTTTTTTAGATTTTTAAATTATAATTTATTTTTTTAACCTAAAATGCAAGTTGAAAATATAAGTTTAAATAATATTAATATTATATACATTTTTACTGCTTATTTCTTAATTTGTAAAATTTATTGAAGAAGAAAAAGATTGATAACAATAGTAATATGAATAACAATATTGTAAGTATTTTCCATGCTTATAGAATATAATATTATTTTTAGTTTATTTTTATGTGAAATTAGGAATGCTTAGCCGTCGACAAATTTCAATTTTTCATAACAGTAACGGTGTCAGACATTTGCCCTCCTTTTGGTAAAAGTGATAATTAATATATAGGTGATAGATCAAGGCTGACAATTTTTATTTTAATTTACTGACATGTACACATTGCTATCACAGAATGGCGCTTTTTTACCAAGAGTTCTCCGCATTCTTTACATATGAGATCGCTATAAAAAGGAGTTTTGAGCCATGGACTCTCCTTACCTCATTCCATGATTTAAGTTTATTTTGAGTTGTTTTGCTGGAACCTGGAAATAAGATTGCGAATTATAATAAAAACCTATTTTTATTATAACTTTCGTTTATTTTATTTGGGTTAAGTCACCAGATTAGCTCAAAATATGACAAGGCGTCCAACAAAAATTATCCACCTAATAAAACTAAAACAGATATATTTAATGTCGACAGACACAAGCAAGTTTCTTCTTAATGCTTTTTGGCTGGAATCACTATTGATAAGACAGGTGTAATTTGGCAATTAAAGTCTTGCTCATTGCTCAGTGCTCAGCTTTATATAATTAAGGGTTTAAATTGGCAAGTGTTAAGATAAGACAACCAAATTTTATACTGTTAGTTTCTTTTTAATTTTTCTCGTCAACTTATAAAGAAAAGAGCGATTTAAATAACAGTTAAGTACAGTTAAATTTACCAACCGAAATAAACCTTTTTAATACACTACAAAGATAATGTAAAATGTCGACCACAGTAACTGGCGAGCTAGTTTTTTTATTTAACAAATAAATTCCAAAATGTAGTTTTTGTTAAATAACTTTTTAAGTTTTATTTTTTCGAAAAACCGCATCAATCGAAATAGGTGAAAATGTTACACAGGAAACGTATCTAAAACGTCTATAAAACTTAATCATTTTGTTAAACTTAAGCTTCAAAAAGTTTTGCAATTTATATGTCAACTATATGTAGAAAATACAGTTTCTGTAACATAAATCGTTTTCGAGTTTGAGCAACAAAAAATAGAAACTAATTTTGAAGGTGCTCTGTATATATTTCACCGGAAATACAGCCTGTTCCAAGCCAGGTTGAAAAGTAGTCCATATGCAAAATTTTTCCTTTTCTTTTTGGTCAAGCAGTTTTAAGCGTTCGCTCCAACAGACAATCCGACAGACAGGCGGACAGACAAACCGACGAAAATGGGAGACCATCTGATATAGGGACCTCAACACGTAAAGATCTGAAAAAATCCCGGGAAGTGATTTTTTTCTAGCGAGAGAAGTAAAAAGTTGAAATTACTAAAATTAGAAATGATTTTTAAAAATGCAAAAATATTCCGTGAAAAGATAAATTTAGGATGTGTAGAAATGTCAAATTAAAATTAATAACCTCCAGTTATAATGAAGTGGTAATTTCCATAAGAAAGTGCGATTATTTCTTGATATTATACCTTTAAAATGGGCTAGTACAAACTATATCCCAAATCGATTACTTGTTATATTTTAGAAACAAATATAAAATGGTATAGATTTTTTTGTAATAAAAAAGCCTTAAAATTAAAAGTACTAAAACTTTTAAAGCTCCAACAAGAAAAGAAAATTTTACGCGGCTGTTGTATCTAATAGAAAATAAAATTTCATTGTTCCTAACTTACACCCTGTACAGGGTGTACCATTTTCGGCACTTTTGCGGGGTATCTCCCTTATTTTTAAAGATAGAGGGTCGCGGTTTTCGCGACAGTGTGCTACTTTTTGATGAAACGAAAGATGGCATAAAAATATTTTTCATGGCCCCCTTCGTTTTTGACATACAGGGCGAAATTGATTTTTTCCCATTTTCGGACCCCCCTCGCATTTCAGTTATCTTGTAACTTATAAAAAAAGTAAAAATGGATCCTATTAGAGTTTTCTACGTAGAATCGAGTGGCGTGGTTAGATTTTCATCAGATGTGATATTTTTTGAGATATTAACCAAATACATGTTTTTTTAAATGGAACACCCTGTATATTTCTTAACCATTAAGTTTCCCCTTTCCAGAGCTTTTCAAAAATATATAACACTTTATAGTTATTTTTTATTTTTAGCCCTTAAATCGAACTATTTAATTTTAAACTTTAATTTTGCGTAGTTGGCTGTGTTTAACAACTGGTTTAACGTCAATTCAGGTATTTAGATTTAAAAATGAAACTGGTTAAAACCTGTATTTTCATTAATTTATTAAAATTTGTATTATTTTTAACCTACAACACTACTTGTTATCTAGATATATTGAAAATCCTATCCAGAACTAAAACTGTTTAGTTTTTAATCACTTAAAGATTAAATTAGTTGTCTTGAATTATTAATAGCAAATAAAAGTCAAACTTAAAAACAAAACATACAAAACTTTAGGTAACGAAAAGAGCTAGAACCAATTAAATGGACTAACTCTTTTCGTTACCTAAAGTTTTGTATGTTTTGTTTTTAAATTTGACTTTTATTTGCTATTAATAATTCAAGACAACTAATTTAATTTTCAAGTTATTAAAAACTAAGCAGTTTTAGTTCTGGTTAGGATTTTCTATATCTATATAGATAACAAGTAGTGTTGTAGTTTAAAAAATAATACCAATTTTAATAAATTAATGAAAATACAGGATTTAACCAGATTCTTTTTTAAATCTAAATTCCTGAATTGACGTTAAACCACTTGTTAAACACGGCCAACTACGCAAAATTAAAGTTTAAAATTAAATAGTTCGATTTAAGGGCTAAAAATAAAAAATAATTATAAAGTGTTATATATTTTTGAAATGCTCTCGAAAGGGGAAACTTAATGGTTAAGAAATATACAGGGTGTTCCATTTAAAAAAACATTTATTTGGTTAATATCTCGAAAAATATCACATCTGATGAAAATCTAACCACGACACTCGATTCTACGTAGAAAAATCTAATAGGATCCATTTTTACTTTTTTTATAAGTTACAAGATAACTGAAATGCGAGGGGGGTCCGGAAATGGAAAAAAATCAATTTCGCCCTGTATGTCAAAAACGAAGGGTGCCATGAAAAATATTTTTATGCCATCTTTCGTTTCATCAAAAAGTAGCACAGTGTCGCGAAAACCGCAACCTTCTATCTTTAAAAATAAGGGAGATACCCCGCAAAAGTGCCGAAAATGGGACACCCTGTACAGTACAACTGTTCTATTTCTACTTTACATTCCACTTACAACACCATTGATTTTTGACACTTTAACGGTAATTTTGTATTGCAGCAATTGCAGTATACCTATTCAAATAAGATATGCAGGCATGCATCGCTGTTTTATTTAATAACTAGCTTTCGCCCGCAACTTCTTCCATGGTATAACAATTTTACTCCATTACAAACTTTAAATACCATCGTAATACCCCCTTAGGGGTTGATTTATTGAAAACTGAAAAAAAAACACGTGTTTAAACATTAACTCTCAGATACACTAAGAAGGTTTAAGATTTAGTACTGCATGGTTTAAATTAGGATCTTCTAGTTGATCAGGTATGTTTTGACAGGTTTTTTCCTGTCATAGTTAATAAGTCTTCGTTAAAAACTTATGAAATATTCCGTTCCGTGCCGTTCATTTTCTTCACATTCGTTAGGCAAAATTAGATTTTCTGACCTCAATTGACATACTTATTAGTTAACATTTTTGGGGAAATTGCCATTCGCTCGTTTTTAACCCCCTCCCCCCCCCGTTAGTTTTTTTAAATGTTAGACAAAATTAAATATTTTGACCCCAATAACCCCGAAAACAACATTAACATTTTTAGATAATTTCCCAGTTGCTCCTTTTTACCCCCCCCCCCCCGGCGTTATTTTTTTAAAAATGAGTTTCAACAAAATTAGATTTTCTGTTCTCAGTAACCCCCAAAATTAGTTAACATTTTTGGAGAAATTCCAAACCCCGCGCCTTTTTATTCCCTCTGCCCCACCGTTAATTTTGTTTACATTCGTTAAACAAAATTAGATTTGCTGACCTCAATAACCTTGAAAATCATATATCAGATAACTTTTTTTGAAAAATGATCAGTTGCCTGTTTTTATTCTCCCTCGTTATATTTTTTTAAATATGTTAGACCAAAGTACATTTTTTGACCGTAATAACACCGAAAATGACAAATTAGTTAACATTTTTTCAGTCGCTCCTTTTTATCCCCCCGCCGTTAATTTTTTAAATATAGGTTTCAACAAAATTAGATTTCTGACCTAAATATCTCCGTAAATGACAGATTAGTTAACATTTTTGGAGAAGTTCACAGTTGCGCCCTAATATCACCCCACTCCCCACGTTATTCTTGACATCCATTACACAAAATTAGATTTTCTGACCTCAATAACCTCGAAAATAACATATTAGTTAACATTTTTGAAGAAATTCCCATCAGCTCCTTTTCCCCAAAGTCGTCCGTTCCCCAGACGCGTACTTTTCCAAGGTCGTCCGGAACCTAGATGCGTATTTTCTTAAAGGGCGTCCGCTCCCCAGACGCGTATTTTCCCAAGGTCGTCAGTTTCCCAGGCGCGCATTTCTCTAAGGTCCTCCGGTTCCCAAACGCGTAATTCTTTCCATGGCCATCCGCTCCCTAGATGCGTATTTTCCTTAAGCGCGTACTTTTTTCGAAGATCGTTTGTTCCCCAGACGCGTCTATTCCCCAGGGTCCTCCGTTCCTCAAACGCGACTTTTCATCAAGGTCGTCCACTTCCCAGGTGCGTATTTTTCCCAAGATCGCCCGCTCCCCAGACGCGTATTTTTACAAGGTCGTCCGCTTCCCTAGATGCGTATTTCCCAAGGTCGCCCGCTCCTCAGACGCGTATTTTTCTAAGGTCGTCCGTTTTAAAGAAGCTTATTTACCTCAAGGTCGCTCCCTCCCCCGACGCGTGTTATTCCTTAGGTCTTCCGCTCCCTAGGCGCGTATTTTTCTTAAGGACGCCCGCTCACCGGACGCATATTTTTTCCAAGGGCGCCCCTGGTGTGGCATTCAAGTGGGCAGCCTTATTACTTAACATTTTTAGGTAAATTCCCATTCGCTCCTTTATATCTCCCCCTCCCGTTAATTTTTTAAAAATCAGTTCCAACAAAATTAGATTTTCTGACCTCAATAACTCTGAAAATACTAAGCTAACATTTTTGGAGAAATTCTCAGCCGCCCTTTTATCCCCTCTCCCCTCCCTTCTCTGTAAATTTTATTTAGCATCTGTTACACAAAGTCAGATTTTCTGACCTCAGTAATCCCGAAAATGGCCCATTAGTTAACATTTTTGGACAAATTCCCAGCCGCCCCTTTTTATTCGCCCCCCCCCCTCCCTACGGTAATTTTTAACTCCTGCTAGAAAAAAAAAATTCTGACCTCAATAACCCCGAAAATGACATATTAGTCAACATTTTTAAAAAATTCTCAGTCGCTCCGGTTTTATCCCCTCTCACCTCCTCCCCTTTATTATTTTTTAAAGCTAAATCGTTTCACGTGGATTATGACATTTTCATTTTTGAGCCACCCGGTAAGTATAAGATCAAATTTTTGAATAGCAATACTATTTTCTCACGATGCAGAACTTTTTATAAAGATACACTTTTTTCGTTAAATCAATAATAAAAAAATTTCCATTTCGAAGATATGTTGTATATTTTTTAATGAAGAAAACATATTATTGAATTGTACATTTACAGTGGCAGTTTACCTTTAAATAACGATTTTGTCTTCTTAGCTTCACGTGGATTAGGACTTTTTTTATTTTTGAGCCACCCTGTTTATACAAGATCAAATTTTTGAATAGCAATGCTATTTCCTCACGATGCAGAAGACATGCTGTATATTTGTTAATGAAAAAAAAACATATTGAATTGTACATTCGCAGTGGCAGTTTTCCTTTAAATAACGACATTGTCTTTTTAGCTTTACTTGGATTATGACTATTTCATTTTTGAGCCACCCTGTACGTACTAGATCAAATTTTTGAATGGCAATGCTAGTTTTTTACGATGCAGAACTTTTTATAAACAGATAGGTACTTTATTCTTAAAATCAATAATACATTTTTTCCATTTCGAAGACATGCTGTATATTTTTTAATGAAAAAAAATATTATTGAATTGTACATTTGCAGAGGCAATTTTCCTTTAAATCACGATTTTGTCTTTTTAGCTTCACTTGGATTATGAATATTTCATTGTTGAGCCACCCTGTACGTACTAGATCAAATTTTTGAATGGCAATGCTATTTTTTTACGATGCAGAACTTTTTATAATCAGACACTTTTTTCGTAAAATCAATAATAAAAATTTGTCCTTTTCGTAGACATGCTGTATATTTTTTGAATGAAAAATACATATTATTGAATTGTACATTTGCAGTGGCAGTTTACCTTTAAATAACGATTTTGTCTTCTTAACTTCACATGGATTAGGACTTTTTATTTTTGGGTCACCCTGTTTATACGAGATCAAATTTTTGAATAGCAATGCTATTTTCTAACGATGCAGAATTTTTTATAAAGAGACACTTTTTTCGTAAAATCAATAATATTTTTTTCCCATTTCGAAGACATGCTGTATATTGTTTTAAGAAGAAAAAAACATATTATTGAATTGTACATATGCAGTGGCAGTTTTCCTTTAAATAATGATTTTGCCTTTTTAGCTTCACGTGGATTATGACTGTCATTTTTGAGCCACCCTGTACATACTAGATCAAATTTTTGAATCGCAATGCTGTCTTTTTACGATGCAGAACTTTTTATAAACAGACACTTCTTTCGTAAAATAAATATTTTTTTTCCATTTTGAAGACATGCTGTACATTTTTTAATGAAAAAAATATTGTTGAATTGTACATTTGCAGTGGCAGTTTTCCTTTAAATCACGATTTTGTCTTTTTAGCTTCACTTGGATTATGAATATTTCATTTTTGAGCCACCCTGTACATACTAGATCAAATTTTTGAATGGCAATGCTGTTTTTTACGATGCAGAACTTTTTATAATCAGACGCTTTTTTCGTAAAATCAATAATAAAATTTTTTCCATTTTGAAGACGTACTGTATATTTTTTTAATGAAAAAACATATTGAATTGTACATTTGCAGTGGCAGTTTACCTTTAAGTAACGATTTTGTCTTCTTAGCTTCATGTGGATCAGGACTCTTTTATTTTTGAGCCACCCTGTATGTACTAGATCAAATTTTTGAATGGCAATGGTATTTTCTCACGATGCAGAACCTTTTATAAACAGACACTTTTTTCGTAAAATCAATAATAATTTTGTTCCATTTCGAAGACATGCTGTATATTTTTTTAATGAAAAAAAAACACATTATTGAATTGTACATTTGTCGTGGCAGTTTTCCTTTAAATAACGATTTTGTCTTTTTAGCTTCACGTGGATTATGACTGTCATTTTTGAGCCACCTTGTACGTATCAAATTTTTGAATGGCAATGCTGTTTTTTTACGATGCAGAACTTTTTATAATCAGAGACTTTTTTCGTAAAATTAATAACAAAATCTTTTCCATTTTGAAGACATACTGTATATTTTTTTAATGAAAAAACATATTGAATTGTACATTTGCAGTGGCAGTTTACCTTTAAATAACGATTTTGTCTTCTTAACTTCACATGGATTAGGACTTTTTATTTTTGGGTCACCCTGTTTATACGAGATCAAATTTTTGAATAGCAATGCTATTTTCTAACGATGCAGAATTTTTTACAAAGAGACACTTTTTTCGTAAAATCAATAATATTTTTTTCCATTTCGAAGACATGCTGTATATTTTTTTAAGGAGAAAAAACCATATTATTGAATTGTACATATGCAGTGGCAGTTTTCCTTTAAATAATGATTTTGTCTTTTTAGCTTGACGTGGGTTATGACTGTCATTTTTGAGCCACCCTGTACATACTAGATCAAATTTTTGAATCGCAATGCTGTTTTGTTACGATGCAAAACTTTTTATAAGCAGACACTTCTTTCGTAAAATAAATAATATATTTTTTTCCATTTTGAAGACATGCTGTACATTTTTTAATGAAAAAAATATTATTGAATTGTACATTTGCAGTGGCAGTTTTCCTTTAAATCACGATTTTGTCTTTTTAGCTTCACTTGGATTATGAATATTTCATTTTTGAGCCACCCTGTAAGTACCTACTAGATCAAATTTTTGAATGGCAATGCTGTTTTTTACGATGCAGAACTTTTTATAATCAGACACTTTTTTCGTAAAATCAATAATAAAATTTTTTCCATTTTGAAGACGTACTGTATATTTTTTTAATGAAAAAACATATTATTGAATTGTACATTTGCAGTGGAAGTTTACCTTTAAGTAACGATTTTGTCTTCTTAGCTTCATGTGGATCACGACTTTATTATTTTTGAGCCACCCTGTATGTACTAGATGAAATTTTTGAATGGCAATGGGTATTTTCTCACGATGCAGAACCTTTTATAAACAGACACTTTTTTCGTAAAATCAATAATAATTTTTTTCCATTTCGAAGACATGCTGTATATTTTTTTAATGAAAAAAAACACATTATTGAATTGTACATTTGTAGTGGCAGTTTTCCTTTAAATAACGATTTTGTCTTTTTAGCTTCACGTGGATTATGACTGTCATTTTTGAGCCACCCTGTACGTATCAAATTTTTGAATGGCAATGCTGTTTTTTTACGATGCAGAACTTTTTATAATCAGACACTTTTTTCGTAAAATCAATAACAAAATTTTTTCCATTTTGAAGACATACTGTATATTTTTTTAATGAAAAAACATATTATTGAATTGTACATTTGCAGTGGCAGTTTACCTTGAAATAACGATTTTGTCTTCTTAGCGTCACGTAGATCAGGACTTTTTTATTTTTGAGCCACCCTGTATGTACTAGATTAAATTTTTGAATAGCAATGCTATTTTCTCACGATGCGGAACTTTTTATAAACAGGCACTTTTTTCGTAAAATCAATAATAAATTTTTTTCCATTTCGAAGACATGCTGTATATTTTTTTAATGAAAAAAAAACACATAACTTCAGCAAAAAAAACTTAAAACGAGACCATTCGGAAAAACTCATCGACAAACCAAGTTGAAGAAGTCCGTTGAAGAATTATGCGTGAACATATAAAGAATCTCACATGCGGGCCGAATAATTGATAACCTCCTCTTGAGAAGACGGTTAAAAAGCACACCGCTTAGCGAAAATGCTGTTCACTACGTCACGGACACTTCATAATTATAGAACTAATATTTAAATACAATTTTATCATACTTTAGCGTTGCCAAGTTTCTGGTAGCAAAATCCACCGACCAGTAAAACTTTTAATATACGCATGTATAATTTTGCGCCTCTATCGGAAATTTTTACAACTAAAATTTATACGTCTTCATTTATTTTTCGATCATTTTTACTTCCATTTCGTACCGCTATTATTCCCCGCCACTAGTTTATGCTTTAAACTGTCAAAGAACAATTTCTTTACGTAAGGTATGGTACTTTGGACCAGCCATTGCGACAATGTGGGACTTAAAATTTATAGCCATGTTCGAGAAAAACGCCTAAGTTAATCTTGCGTCCGATATACGGCAGCAAGTTTGCAGCGGTAGCAGAAATGATAGGGATTAGACCCCTTTCGGAAGCAAAAATGATAGGGTGATGTATATATATATATATATATATACATATATATATATATATATATATATATATATATATATATATACATATATATATATATATATATATATATATATATATATATATATATATACATATATATATATATATATATATATATATATATATATATATATATATATATATGTATATATATATATATATATATATACATCACCCTATCATTTTTGCTTCCGAAAGGGGTCTAATCCCTATCATTTCTGCTACCGCTGCAAACTTGCTGCCGTATATATATATATATATATATATATATATATATATATATATATATATATATATATATATATATATATATATATATATATATAAGTATAAGGGGGTTGCACTTCCGAAATCATATTAGGAAAGGAAAATCGTGGCTAATCGGACAAAACCAGTAAGTTATGCTCTTGCATTAAAGTATGGGGAGTCCAAGATCTAATGGACAACCCCGGGCCGGTAGATAGTAAGCTTCTACCCTTGTTAGGGATCATCAGACTGACTTAGCCCTTTGACAGCTTCCCACATAGCAACCTCGCATTTTATGTAGTTCGCTTTGGATAAAGACGGTACATAATACACGTAAGCGCCATCTATAGGAAGTCACTGTAACGCAAGAACAGATCTTACTAGATTAATGCTGCTACTGTAGGCAGCCAGTAAAACAATAATACATAGCGGAAACATGACACCCGGTACCAGCACCGATTTTGAGCATCACTCCAGCTCTCCACAGTTTTGCGGCTTACACTAGGAGTCGCACACTCAGTCCCACCGGGAGGCATATTCGTTAACTGCACCCATTATAGACCGATCGGAAAGCCGAGCGTCGCCTTGTTAACTGCAGATGATATAGATAAACTTCGCAACTATATCGTCTGCACTTAACTGATTCTGTCATATTGGTACGCTGACATTTATGAAAATGACAACGGAAAAATGCGGTCGTAACAGGGTTAGCACCTGGTTAGGGGCCCTGACAAGTCTCTTCGCATGCGAGGAAAGAGACTTGTCAGGGCCCCTAACCAGGTGCCAACCCTGTTCCGACCTTAGGGTGCCCTCCGATTCGCTTGGCCCCAATTTAACGCTAAGGCTCGTTGCACACTTATACGGCGACCGTCCTAACGGCACCGTTTATACGGTCAAAGGATTAGAAAGCATATGTGGCCTTTCACACGCACCGGTGCCGTGTACACGGTGCCGTTCAGTCGCGATGTCACCGTGAGCTCCCACTACAAAGCACGGCGACCGTTTAGCTTCGTTACCGTGTTGACGGAAAGACATGCCCAGTAGAGTTAAAGATTCAATTGGTGCTTTTACACGTGCCGCGTTTGCGGCGTTATCCGTTACTTTATTGGTTTTGGTTCATTGGCGGGAACATTGTTTGGTTCAGTAGATGTATATCTTTCGCAATTTTTCAACATTTCTATAGGCTGTATGCACTCTCTCACAAATGTATCTTGACGTTGAAGCGAATCTTTTAATCGTTTGTGTAGGTCATCAAAGCTGGATATGGACATCCTAAAATAGTTGTAAAACTTTTTTTCGTCTTCCCTCAACTGACCGAACAGTACACAGAATGCACCGAATTGTTTCCTTCCCATATATTGATCGCATGAACCCACACAATTCTTTTTCTTGCTTTTCTTCGTTTTTTGATACGCCTGTAAGCCACTAAAATCGCTATAGCACGCTTATGATCCATACTCGAACCACTATAGAAGCAAACTGCCAAAAATCGTGCATGTGTGAAGGGAGAACACGATCGCGTAAACGGTTCCGTTAGGACGGTCGCCGTGTAAGTGTGCAACGAGCCTAACGCTCGGCTTTCCGAACGGTCTATAATGGGTGCAGTTAACGAATATGCCACCGGCATCCGTGCAACTCCGTCTAAAAAGCCTAATAGTAGGGGAAAGCGGGGCAGAACGGGCTACTTAACGTTTAATGGCAATTTAAAAATATCTAGTGATTAAAAGTTAAACGTGTTTTGATGCAAATCGACTATTTGGAATATTAGTTAACTATCTCAATTCTTCTTAGCTATAAATTTTGTGACTTTAACCATTTAAAACAGTAATTTAAAATAAATGCATTTTGCACCGTTCTGCCCCGTGGGTGGGGCAGAATGGGGTACTAATAATTTGTATTTGCCATTTGGATTTGGACCAAAATTCTTTGCACTAAAGACAATCGACGTCATCGTGACTGTCTTCTAAAAGCGAATCTGACTCTTGTTTCGTTATTTTGGCTTTTTTATCTTTATTCTTTTCCCTGATTTTTTCTCTGGTGAAACCGTCTGGCTGGTCAAAATAACATTTTTTTACTTTTTGTTTCTTTTCAACTGGTGTTTTTTTGCAGCAAAAAATTCATTTTTGTACGAAGTTGATGTCAGTAAAGCGGTTTTGCCTCTTTTTCGGGTAACTCTTTTGACGGTGGATTTAATTTTGGGCACCGGCAAAGCTCCTTCCAGCAACAAGCAAGGAAAACTAGAATTTCCATTATCGACAGTAGGAGGTTTTATAACTTATGTCGTTCCATGAATTGTGGTTGAGGATTTAGGGTAGTCCGAGGGACGCAAAATTGGTCCGCAGCTCTTTTGTAGCCCATTCCTCCATTAATAACTGACAAAACAGCTTGATTCATCGATATATACATATATGGGGCGGAACGGGGTTCCGCCCGTTCTGCCCCATCCCATTCTACCCCACGTGCTTACTGTTAGTTATAAGTAATATATGTTTGTCAAAAAAAAAAACAAATAAAATAAAACACTATATAAAAAATGAAGCCAAGGGGATACTATTTCCGATGAGTATTTCAAATTTAGCATAAATAAATAAAGATCCTACGTACCGTGCTAATCTTACTGATCAAAAATTATAAATCCGAGAAAAAATTTCACATTTGAACTAAACAACCTACTCAGCGAACGTCTGGCAACCAACTGATGGTACAGCAAGTAAAATTGTGTAGAGATAATGCCGTTGGCAGTGTTTCAGATATCTCTGGTGGTGCGTTCTGTTTTTATAATGGGTACCCCGTTCTGCCCCGGTACCCCGTTCTGCCCCGCTTTCCCCTATACTACGTATTATTGTTTTACTGGCTGCCTACAGTAGCAGCTTTACTCTAGAAATATCTGTTCTTGCATTAGTGACTTCCTATAGATGGCGCTCACGTGTCACCGTCTTTATCCAAAGCGAACTACATAAAATGCGAGGTTGCTATGTGGGAAGCTGCCAAAGGGTTAAATCAGTCTGATGATCCCTAACAAGGGTCTTAACATAGGGCTTACTGTTTACCGGTCCGGGGTTGTCCATTAGATCTTGAACTCCCCGTACTTTAATGCAAGAGCATAACTTACAGGTTTTGTCCGATTAGCCACGATTTTCCTTTCCTAATTTTATTTCGGACGTTAAACTCCCTTTTTCTTATACTATTGGCTTTTTAGACGGAGTTGCACGGCTCCCGGTGGGACTGAGTGTGCGACACCTAGTGTAAACCGCAATGGAAATAATTTGTATTTGAAAAAAAGTATTTTTATGACAAAAATAGAAAAATATCATTTAATTTCAAATTTTATTCCATACAACCACCTTATACCTACCTAGCATCTCCAATCTTTTTGCTCTCGCACTCCCGTTTTATCTTTCTCCGCATCTGGCGGGCCCTTGCGACCGTTGCAATCGCCTTGCCTTGAACATATTTACGTTAAATCGTTTAATAAAAAACCTGTCAAAATTGGAACCTTGTGGACAATGTTTATTTTATGCTCTGCTCAGAGCACATTAGAATCGCCTGGCAGGTGCGCGCGACCTTCAGAATCGCCTGGCAATTTTTGATTGTATTTTGTTATGTCTAAATTCAAACATATCTGAAGTTTGTGAGTTAACTTCTAATTTTTTTTTAATTTTGAAAAATATAGAGGTTGATGACGCGGCCGAAAGAGACTTGCCAGGTCATGACTTTTACTTATGATTGCTCTTCAATGGTTAATATACAGATTTCCAGCTTTATGCAAATACCGTTACTAACAGTGTTCAGTAGCTCTCCGGTTATGACTAGGTTTTGAAAATGGCCCACGCATGCATGGACGACCATATAGAGTATTTAATTTTTATTTGGTTTGGTACTTGAACTTGTGTTGGCAGCAGCTGCTAACTTAGTGGAAGTTGATGGGAGGTAATTTTGAAAACAAAAGGATAAAATGTGAACATTAATATTGTGTAATATAACATAACTCCAAATGTTTGGCTACTTAAGGTTATTGTTTTAAAACTATTCTGCAATCAAATTACATAATATAAGCAGAAAAAAAAACGTTTTGTAAAAAGCCGTGCGCAATTCTGAACGCACCCAGGAGATAAATAATCAACTGTGTGAAGTCGTTTGTTGTTAACATGGATTTATTAAGAATGGATACGGGATGATTTAACAATCTTTGAAGCCAAAACAACCCATTCTAAACGACACTGTAGACACAATTTGTAAACATTGGCCACATCTTATTTTACCTTGTATTTTTGTACAAAAAAATACGTTAGAAGCATCACAAGATTTACTAAAAGTAATAAAAGCCCTAAAATATTTTATTTTTCTGCTAAGTAATAATAAATTTAAGTTAAAAAGTTTTATTATTTATAGGTTATGTTATTTCTAAAGGCGTTTATTTAAAGGCCCTCCGAGTCATTTATAAATCTATAAATCGCACTTTGTCGTTCCTAGTTTATTAGACAAAGACGTACATGTAACCGAGTGTTCAGACCGAGGTTCAGCCGTTTTCCTAAGCAACCGGCACAGACAGCAACACTTCTGAACTCCAACACTCCAATGTTATTTTTTCTCTTTCTACTACCATTCTTGATTCAATTCCGTAGTTCGTAAACGAATCTCCTGGGGGAAATGTTTTCATAACAAATAACAAATATAAAGCTTCACGTTCGATACGCTCACAGTATACGGACATCCAATCCTTTCTTAATAAATCCATGGTTGTTAACGTATTTCAAGTAACAAAACTGCCAATGTGCTATTATCGAAACTTGAACCCCCAGGTAGCCGTCCTTTGCATTTTATTAACAACAAGTCTTATGGGAAGTCGTTAATTTATATCTTTTTATAGAGCTGTGCTAAGAACACAGTATTTTTAATCAGAAAGGATTTAAAAATATTCTCTTCTCTATTCTCTCGACATTTTTAAATTGTCATTTTTTAATAATTAAACAAGAATAGAAATTAACTCTCTATAAATACCAGAAAAGCTTTTTATTTTTTAACAGCTTCGACTTTTTGATAAAAATAAATATTGCCTTTAAAAGAGATTAAAGTCAGACACTTTTTTATATGTTAAAATTCGCAGGCAAATTAAAAAAGTTTTTGCAGGATTTGTATTATTTTGTTTATGTGTCAACGCGGTGGGTTTTATTATTTTCAAATTTTTTCCATCACAGCACGATTGCGGAATACCCAATTAAAAATATTTGTCATCGCCCCCACAGTCACACAGACAGCAACAAATCATATTTTCTACAAACATTTATTATAGGTAAACTGCTCAAAAAAATTAGGGGAACACTTCTTTGGGGCTCTGTAACTTCTAAAGTGGTAATAATATACAAATGAAACACTTCATTCTGAAAGACACACATTTTTTCCTAATAAATCGAATAATGCAACATTCAACTAATCACTTATTCCTAAGATAAGATTAACAATTTAAGAATACTTCGCACGAGCCTTTCAATTAGGGATTGCAATCCCGCAAAGTGGGATCCCGCAAGCCCGCGGGATCCCACATCATTTGACGGCCTGGGGGATCCCGCACCAGATATGCGGATCCGCATAGCCATGAAAAAGGCGTAAACTCTTAAAACATAACGCGGAAACGTGTATCTGCCAAATATCCGAGGTACTATAATATGAAAATTATAAATATAATAAAAGTTAATTTATCGAATTTTATAAAATTAAAAAACCTATGCGGGATCCCGCGTATAAACATTTGAAGTTCATTTGCCCAAATGTACTTGTTACTTTAATTGATACGAAATTTGACTGATTTATAGTCATAGTAGTATAGTTAAGAGAGGCTCGACTTTAAAATACATAATTTTGTTGACTGAAATACCGTTAATTATAAACGTTAATTTATCGAATTTCATAAAATTAAGAAACCTATGCGGGATCCCGCGTATTAACATTTGAAGTTCATTTTTGAAGTTCATTTGCCCAAAGTTACTTGTTACTTTAATTGATAAGAAATTTGACTGATTTATATTCATAGTAGTATAGGTAAGAGAGGCTAGACTTTAAATTACATAATATTTTTGACTGACATACGGTTAATTTTTGACTTTTACGATAAAAACTTAAAGTTGGTTTACTAATTAATTAAACAAACGCTAATTTATCGAATTTTATTAAATTAAAAAACTATGCGGGATCCCGCGTATAAACATTTGAAGTTCATTTGCCCAAAGTTACTTGTTACTTTTTGTATAGTTAAGAGAGCCTAGACTTTAAAGTACATAATTGTTTTGGCTGACATACTGTTAATTTTTGATTTTTACAATAAAAAATTAAAGTTGGTTTAATAATTAATTAAACAAACGCTAATTTATCGAATTTTACAAAATTAAAAAACTATGCGGGATCCCGCGTATAAACATTTGAAGTTCATTTGCCCAAAGTTACTTGTTACTTTTTGTATAGTTAAGAGAGGCTAGACTTTAAATTACTTACATAATCGTTTTGACTGGCATACTGTTAATTTTTGATTTTTACAATAAAAAATTAAAGTTGGTTTAATAATTAATTAAAGAAACGCTAATTTATCGAATTTTATAAAATTAAAAAACTATGCGGGATCCCGCGTATAAACATTTGAAGTTCATTTGCCCAAAGTTACTTGTTACTTTTTGTATAGTTAAGAGAGGCTAGACTTTAAATTACATAATTGTTTTTACTGACATACTGTTAATTTTTGATTTTTACAATAAAAAATTAAAGTTGGTTTAATAATTAATTAAACAAACGCTAATTTATCGAATTTTATAAAACTAAAAAACTATGCGGGATCCCGCGTATAAACATTTGAAGTTTATTTGACCAAAGTTACTTGTTACTTTAATTGATAAGAAATTTAACTGATTTATGGTCATAGTACTATAGTTAAGAGATGCTAGACTTGAAATTATAAACTTTTTTTTAACTGAAATACGGTTATTCGTTGATTTTTATAATAAAATATGAAAGTTGGTTCAATAATTAATTAAATAAACATTAATTCATCGAATTTTGTTAAATTAAAAAACCTATGCGGGATCCCGAGGGATCCCGCGGGATTAGAACCAATCCCGCAAATGCCCTGCGGGATTTAAAACACTGCGGGATTGCAATCACTACTTTCAATGTCTTCCTGTGGTATACTAACCCACTCTTCGACTAGTGCTTCTGTTAGTTGCTGAAGGATCTACGGTGGATTTGGGCGGCATCAAATACATCTGTGCAATATATCCCATAAGAATTCAATGGGATTAAGGGCGGGGCTCACCGCTCGCCAATCCGTTCTACGAGTTTCATGCTCATTAAGAAAATCTACAAGTAATCGCAGCAGTATAAGGCCTCGCAATATTCTGCATGAAGAGAAAATCATACCACATGCTGCAGGAATAACGTGATCCGACAGAATAATATCAATATACCTTGCAGCTGTCCTGGTATCACTACAAGATCTGTTTCTCCTTCATTAACTCATTCCACCATTACCAAACCATCTCCAAATCTGGATTTTTCTTACACAGCATCATTCATTGGGACTTTCATTGGGTATTCTAAACTCAGTGACCTATTAGAAGTATCTAAAGAACGAAAAAAGGTAGCCGTTTTAAATTTGGGCTACACCTATAGGAGGCCGTAATCTATATTTAAAAAAAAATTGACATATCAACTTTGTTTTTTAAATAGAGCCCCCTATATATTATTATATTTTTAAATTTCATGAAACATTTTGAAATTGTTTTATGAAACATGTCCTATACGTATCTTGAGCCTTTTCGGCATTAAAATTATTTTCTAGGAAATTTGGCAACGAACATGTCTGAATAAAAAAAATCATCTCTTCGCCACCAGCGCAGCTAGAAATATGCATTTTTGGTTAGGGTTCCTCAACAGGCTGCTATATCATAATATAATAATAATAATAATTCTTACTAGCTGAATTGTTTGAAGTGCTCGCCGTTCACCCTTAAACATTCTTGAAGTGTTTCTATAACATGATTACTTGCCTTTGAAACCTTTTGAATTTCAGTCGGATCGAATTCTTCCATTGCTTATTCCACTCTGGCACACAGTTCGTCTTTTGTGTTTACAGGTCTCTTGTACACAATTTCCCTCAATCTACCCCAAAAATAAAAGTTTAACGAGGTAAGATCGGAAGAACGTGGTGGCCAGTTTCATGGACCTTCTCGTCTGGTCCATCTATCTTCAAATATATGAAAAAGTTCTCTACTGGCCTCGTTTGTGCATTGAGCTGGAGCTCCATCCAATTGATAGAAACAATTTTGATACAAATTGAGTGGTAAATCATCTAAAAAATCGCTGACGGTTTTTCTTAAAATCTCTAAATATTTTTGAGAGGACAAGTTTTCGTCGTAGATACAATATTTATGCATATTTGTATTTCATTACCAAGCAAAACACATTGAAGCTAAACTTTTGTTGATGCCGCCTTTCCATTACAAAATGTGGATTTTCTAAAGCCCAAAAATGGTTATTCCGGCGAATGAATATTTCTTCGCGCCAAAAATTTTGACGCGTCCAAATATTTTTTTTTTTCAAAAATCTAACTTCCTCTTGCAAAATTCAACACTGTCGTGGTGGATCTTCTACACGTAAAGCTTGTAGCGAAATTAACTTATAAGGGTACATACTAGGGATGTAAGGGGTACCCGGTCTACCCGACCAAAACCGGGCACCCGGCCGCGTAGGCCGGCTACCCGGTTTTGCCGGGTATCAGGTTACCCGGCCGGGTACCCGGTTATTTTGTTTTCTGTTTTTGGTAAAATAAAGCACAAAAGAACTAGAGATTCATCAAGACAAGTAGCTTGAAGTTTTTATAAATTACTTGACTTGAGTTGAAATCCAAGCTTTTCAGAAATTCGCTGCTTGACTTGACTTGGTTTTCCATGGTTACTAGTTGACTTGATATCAAGCAATTTCAAGTTACTTGATATTACTTGATAAGGACCCGATTATGTATAAAAAGAACGCGCAAATAATTTCTGCAAGCTCATGCTCACATATAAACAAGATGCGGGGTTTCCCGAATCGACCGTAACAACTGCGTAGTTGCGTATGCTTAAACAAACAAGTATAATAGTAAGTGTATCAACCAGGGCTGCTCTAACTATTACAAAAACCCACAACCGATTAGGCAACAATTCTATTAGAAGCCTTATATGCCCGATCTTGGATGGCGAACGATGATATTAAAGACCTCTTTTAAATTTAGCTGTTACTACTGTGTTGCTGAATAAGATGAAGAGGACATACACTGGAAAATCAGTGTTATTATTTTGTTTAATATTTAAGAATAATATGTTAATTTATTATTATTTCCTAAAAATAAATTATTATTTCCATTTTTTACTTTTATATTACTTCTTATAAATTTTGAAATAAGAATTTAAGATTTAGTTTTGTAAATAAAAGGCTTTATTGTAAGGTTTCCTGTCATTTCTTGATTATATCAAATGTATTTAATGAAAAACCAAGTAGTCTTGAAGAACTACTTGATTTTTCAAGTACTTGAAATATAATTACTTGATTATTCAAGTACTTAAAATATAACTACTTGACTTGAACTTGACTTGTTTTCAAGCCAAGTCAAGTCAAGTAACTTGAAAATCAAGTCAAGCCGTGAATCCCTAAAAAGAACTGAAGCGGTGTATTTTCGTGATGATAGAAAATACATAAAAAACAGATTTTAAAAGGATATAACAATAAACTTTGTTAAAAATTTAATCACTAAAATCAATTAATGACAAATTGTGATGAAGATAAACTCACATTTCACCATTCGCAGAGGATAGTCGGTTTCGGTTTTCTTCATAAATATTACCCGCTTCGGAAAACAACCATTCACTAAATATTGTTGAGGCAGGTGCTGAATGAAACTTTTTACCAAGCTTTGCTAGATTAGGAAATCTCTCGGAGTTTATTTTCCACCACGAAAATGGGATTGATTGCCTATCAATTAACGGCAACGCCAAAAATGAATTTATTTCTAGGGATGTAACGGGTACCCGGCCAAAACCGGGTACCCGGCCGGGTACCCGGTTTTGCCGGGTCGTAATTCACCGGGTACCCGGTTTGGTCGGATCTTAAAAAGGGCTACCCGTTACATCCCTAGTACATACTATGTTTACAAAGAATTCGCCATATTGAATCTCGACTAATTCCCAAATCATTTTCAGCACTACTTAATAAAGCACTGGAATAAGCATGAAAATACCCTAAAACGGCGACCTCATTGTCCTCATTACCAGTTGCAGGCTTGTTTTGATTTCTTGAGGAATTAACAGATCCATAATTATGTTCTATTCTTCTAAATTTTGTCTCATTCATTGGTGGTAAATTAGGATAAAGTGCATTAAATCTTTTGCATGTTCTTGATATAATTTTTTGGCGTTCACCGTGAATATAAAATAAATTTAAAATATCCGTGTTGAAATAATTCTTATTTACCATTTTTAACTAACTGTCTAGTTAACTAACTAAACACAAATATCAATATTTTAGACGTGTATGACAATAACTATGACGATTACTTTGACAATCAAAGAGCTTTTATAAAGCTTTTATTTTTCAACATCACTTTGCTCTTGGCTGCCTATGTTTTTAGATGAGTTCTTGGGAATCTCATCAGTGTTGTTATTTTGGTGTTTTGCTCATGAGTCCAGAACGGCTAAAAACAGTTATATTGTCTCAAAATACTTTTAGATAAAGAATTAATTGCTCTTTTAAGTATCACTATAAAACACAGGGTGTCCCATTTAAAATGCCTGCAAAACTTGCCTGTTTATGTTGTACCAAAAACGCAATATTTTGTAAGCGACACCCTGTAAGCGATTATTTAATTTTAATGTAATGTTATGATACAGCAGCCTATTGAGGAACCGTAACCAAAAATTCACATTTCTAGCTACGCTGGTGGCGAAAATTTTTTTTTCCGACATGTTTGTTGTCCAATTTCTTAATGCCGAGAAGGCTCAAGATAGGTATAGGACATGTTTCATAAAAAAGTTTTAAAATGTTTTAGGGAATTTAAAAATGTAATAATATACAGGGTATTCTATTTAAAAAACAAAATTGGTATCAGGTACGGGTAGATCTGGCAACACTGTAATGTCGAAAATATTTTTGAAATGGAGATTACGTTTTCCTATAACGCAGCCGAAATTTCAAACCGCTACCTATTATATATAGGCCATTGAGTTTGGAATACCCTGTATACACACGCACCCGGCCATCACAACGGGTTAGACGAAATTACAAAAGTTGACTCGTCTGTGAAAAGTATAGGTCTCCAGTGGCGAAGTTGCCATCCCAAATGATCACGAGCTGAATCGCAGAGTTTGTGGAATGGCAGAACGAAATTTTGTATCATTTTGTATTCTTTTAAGTTCAACCGTTAACAATAAATTTTCAAAATCAGTGTTGATATTTTCAATGAAATTGCGGAAACTATTTCCATCTTTTAATTTTAAGTCTTTCATTAAACCATTGCCGTAATTCACTCATGCTTGCAGAAGCTGCTTTTGCCACTATGGATCGTATTTTTCCTGATTTTTTTTATAATTAAATATGCCGCACAAACACCTGCAGCTATTATACGTCACTATATGCCATTTTTTATTTGACTGAACAACTTCAGATGTGGACAAGATGCATTTATGTTTATTATATCGGCCGACTGTACCCATACTGGATTCGTAGAACAAGATACAGTCGGCCGACAGTGTTGCCACAGATTGTGTCCAAGTCTGTACTTAGATTAAGATCTCTTATTTTGACAGATAATGAATTCAACAATAAACTATCATGCTGTTACCCAGTGAAGCTGTCTAAGCCTGCTGCAATATAAAATCTAAATGTGGATATTTTCATGACCACTTTATTTCTTGTACTTACTCTGGAATCTTAAATTTTTCTTAGATGATTATACAGATCTATCAAATCGCTAAAATAAAATGTGCATCAATAACGAAAATGTCATTTTTACTCGTTTATAGAAACAAGCTAAAAAGTTAGAGGGTTACCAAAAGGATTCCCCTAATTTTTTTGAGCGGTTGCAGTTGCAGTAAAATTAAAAACATGCGTTACAATTTTAAATAATGATCGTTACGCCAACATGTTCGTACCATTTTTAAATTATTGTTTTTCGAAAATACTAGTTTAATTTTATTACCTTTTTTATATAAAGTTATAAAAATGGCAACGATAAAAATCGCTAGTAATTAAAGTTTTTGTATTAGTGTGCGATTAACATAGCTTCTATGTAAATTTTAAAAAATCGATCACCAAAAATGTGTTAGTGGACTAATACGTCAGTTTTAAGTAAATATTGCTAGTTTGTAAACAAAGAAGGTGAGATTTAAATAAGTTAATATAAGGACAGCAATTCAAAAGAACTTATAACAAAGGCATCACTTTAATACAAATCTAGCAGGTTAGAAAATTAAGAATGGTACAGAGAATAGCGCCGGCAAAAGCTTCGCGGTAGGTTGTTTAACTCCGATACCTAGCAACAACCTCATGGCGAATCCATGACGCAGCATTGTTAAGCCTCACCGAAGTGACTAGACAGGTGACTAGCGACTAAAACCTCCACTTTGACTTCCACATGGCGCGCATGCACCAACTTTCAAACTCGATTAGATTTTTGCATGGAACAAAAAATACATGAATTTTGATTTTTGACCGGAATCTCCATTTATTCGACGTACTGTGCGGCGTGGCGTGCCGATATTTCCAAGATTTTTTTTTCTGTAAAGTAGTCTTACAACTTGCAACATGCCTACTAGGTACATTAAAAAGATCAAAATGGCACACAATTTTACCGTGCGGACGGGGCATAAATCAACAACCGATAGTCGACCGCTGGTGTCAGGCAGTACCAGCCTGCGCAATACATGTGCGCGCAGCAAAGTACGCGCAACTTTTTTCCCAACTTTTGTTTTCGACTTCTTTATTTTGTCGTTCTTTTGGCATCTGCGGAGTAGACCAAACTGCGTACTACGCGCAAACCCAGCGTGCTAGACATGCGCATGGAATTTCAGGGGATGAACTTTGGAGTCTATATGCAAACCCATCTATTTTTAAGAATAGATCTCCAATTATAAAGCTACAACTAAGTATTTAACTTTTTTCTCAACTTTTTTTCGACTTCTTTATTTTTTGTTTTTTATATTTTTCGTTTTTTGGCATCTGCGCTGTAGAGCAAAATGCGTACCTCGCGTAAAGTCTACATTTAAGAATATGTCTCCAATAATAAAGCTATAATTACGTGTTTAACATTAGAGACCGGATTTCAATATTACACGACGCAAAAATCGGGGTCAGACCCAGGTAAGTGATGAAAAAGGCCAATGAAATGAAATTAATATTATATTTTGCCAATAAGTCATAGGGGACAATCTGTTTAATAAATATTGCAAGGTGCAAGTGAAATGTTAACCTTCAAATCTAATAGATAAAAAATGCGAACTAAATAAAAGCTACACACTTTTTTAGTCCTACTTTTCAGGATCCTTAGGGCATCGAAAAAATTAAATTTTACGATCACTAATATTACATTCATCGACACTACAATACTAGTGATGAGACGACCATTAAAAAACTAAATTGTATTTGGCGCTCTTGGTGCTTCCCTTTTAGCGACACGAGCGTGAGAGCGGGACTCGCACTTGACCGTTTTTTTATTTCATAGGGCAACGCCCATGAAATAAGTTATTTTTGTCAAATACGTACTTAATTGGCATCGACGTCTCTGGTAACAGACCAAAAGTGGCCAAGTTTAGCAAAAATACTAATTAGGGAGATAAAAATATTGCCGCCACTGACTCTGATATCTCACCTTTGTACAATAGTCAAACTCAACTCAAAATTAATGTTTATTTTTAACAAGATGCATTCTATATTATTTGTAGCCCCAGTTTGTTTATATCTACATACAATGTCCAGCAAAATTAAAGCATTCTACAATAACCAAAATGTTTTTCTTACGGGAGGAACAGGTTACTTTGGAAAGATGATCATAGAAAAACTTCTAAGGACGACACAAGTTAAAAGTATTTATGTAGTAGTAAGATCAAAACAAGATCTTGGCTTTGACAAACGTATAGTCAAGATGTTGGAAGAAGAGGTAGGATTTATACTAAAACTTTTGCTTAGGTACGTCTACGAGACCAGTATACGAAAATATATATCTTGCAAATTGTTTTGTTCAATGAAATATGTTTTTCTTCTTTGAAATTTATTCTAATTTAATATAGTTCGGACGACAAAAGAATAAAAAATCGACAGACAAAAGAACATTATACCTTGACTGTTGACCTAAACAAGCCTTTTGACATTTGGCAATAGGAAATATGCATGTAATCCAAATATATCTGGAATATTTTTTTGTATTCTCGACATAAATTAAATATGTATGTTGTTTTTAGCCATTTATTTGGTTTTATTAAGATATAAAAAGATTTTCTTTTACAAATTTTCATACTGAATTCGAAATTTGCAAAACATATCATAATGGTTGTGACGTCACATAATGTGTAAATCAAGGTGGTGTTATGGCTTGTGTACTGTAAAATCGAGTGTTAAATTATTATCTACTTTACTATTATTTTACATTTTGACCAAAAAGACTGTTCAACAATGACGTCAAGGACAATCAGATAAAGTTTGCGGGCAAACAAACCTAATGTGTTTTGTGAAGTTTTATTATGTCGTCGGAACCTTTTTTGTCAGATTTAGCCGAATGCATTTTTATTTCAATATCTGCAACATGCGAACGCGAGTTCTTTTAAATTTATCAAGATATTAAATAATAAGACAGAGATTCTACTGATGTCATCTTGCGGTCATGTAATAATCCAAAAAAAAAGGAACTAAAGTTAGTGGAAATTAGTACGACTTACCAAACTATATGGTTAACCAAACCTTATTACCGCCGCCTTCGACTACAGTCTCTCGAAGGTCTTGGAGTTATCGCCACTTGAAGATCGAAGGTCTTGAAGATCTTGCAGAACCCTGCATGATATGCACGATGTCTATTGAACATCGGTAACGAACCAACGTAGATCGAACTTAAAATTTATTATGTGTCCGTCATTTTCTGTAAATAAAACAACTCTTTCTTACACCAAATATATTAACAATTGACAGAAAATATAATGTAAAAACATATAGAATATTTAATCAAATAAGTACAAATCCACTGGACTGGAAAATCTTGTGACAAGCATCAATATACTAAAAAATCTCGAATCCAAAATATTCAAAAAGAAGATCGTTGTTATGAAATCTAAGAAACCTCAATTCCTAATTGATATAGGGTAACGTAAACATTTTATATCTGTTAACCCCTTAGTTAAATGAAACCTTTAAACATATTAAATTAAGTCATAACACGACGCACGACCGGGGGTGGCGCGACATAATTAGGATGCTCCCATCAATCAACCCCTTAAACCTCCGATTAAAGACCACCCATTTGAACTATCTCTCGAGACGTCCGACTGAAAATCCTAAATTTATAAAATTCCGAAAGCACTCCCTAGGCAGGGCCGCACCTAGTAATTTTTCCACCCCAGGCAAACCCCAAATTTAGCGCCCCCCTATCCAAAAATATATATAGAGCGTGTCTAGAAACCATCTTAACAAACGGGAAACTTTTCTATTATTGATTTTACCAAAAAAAGCACTGCCATTCAAAAATTTGAGCTTAGACACAACTTATTTGATATCTACTTTTAAGCGAAAAGGCATTACATTTGGTATATGGAAATATAAAACTATAGTTGAGGTAGGGCCTACCTCCCACCTTTTTACTATACTTTGAAGGCATTTTCGGTAAAAGAAACTTATTTGAAAATAAGAAAAACAATATGAACTAAAATAAAAAAAATAAAAAGAGGGGAAAAATTACTTTTAATTTTGGTAAAATAATCAAAAATAATGTAAAAAGTAGGAAAATATCAACTGGTAACCTAAAAACTCAATAATAATGTTAAAAGGATTAAAGTATATATAAAAAAAACAGTATAAAATATACAGTGTCGGAGTTATCCCGGCTGTCCAAGTTCCATCATTTTACGGTAATAAATTATGAAAGTTTTTTTTTTCAAATTATCCTAGTAATTTTTTTCAAAATAACATTTTTGGGTTTGTAATTACTTGTTTGAACAATTTAGGCAATAAAAAAAACATGCATATTCCCTATGTTCGGTTCTACATTGACTTAGGTATAGGTCACTAACAGCTAGTAGTGTCTTTGATACGACTCTGCTAGTAGTTTGGTGGTCACGGTGGGCACAGCTAAATATTATTGACATATTTATTATTTATTTAGAGCCAAGTGTCATCAGTTTTTATGCTTTACAGGTTTTAAGTCAAGTCAACAAACCCGAGTTTTTACAAAAACTTCACCCTATAGAAGGAGATCTAAGAAAAAAGGGACTAGGCATATCAGAGAATGATAAAACATTTCTAAGAGAGAACGTAAGTTTTGTACTAACAAATTAATATATAAATTAATATAAGAATATCTGACTACAATTATTTTTAATAGGGCGCATAACATCATAATTTATTTATAATAAAAAATATGCTGCGCTGCGTACTGCTTCGATTTAGGTAATAAATTATTAAAGAGTTTTCCGTGTCGAAAAAGCACAATCCAAAATGAGAATTTTAATTACTCCCCATTACAAACTGGATTCTTTAGTCAAGGAGAAGTACAACATAAAATTTTTCATTTCTTTAATAAATTACCTATATGGCATTAGATTTTTTATAGCAAGCAACTGCACATATTATCTTGCAAACATGATTTATCATTGATAAAGAATTCTTCGAATGTATAGAACAATACAGAAGAAACGGCAGATAATAATTTATTTGCCAGTGCAATATAAAACCGTCAAATAACTCAAGTAAAACAATCAGATAAATCGAAGAACAGCACTATTTTGAGTAGTCTATTCCTCAGCCACCCTAATGGGTGTAAGCCTGCCTGATGAAGAGTAAGGGTACAGAAATGGCAACATACCTGGACCAGAACCAAAATTATTATTTTCTCTTGTATGGTCTGTTCTTTAGTCACCGTAGATTTAAGCCCGCCTGATAAAAGGTAAGATCCCAGAAATCGCCAGTCTTTCCAAATATTGTACGGTATGCACTGGCGCTAAAATTCCTATTTACATTTTCTTCCATATTTATAACTTTTTACGAGTAAACGATTCTGGTATAGTTAACGTACAAATTTTAAAACAGAAAAAAAATAACCGATATAGAGCAAATAAGCGTAAACTAATATGGACAATTCAGTACTGAAATGAATAATAATCCGCTCTTAATAGATTATTATGAAACTTTTTTATATCAATAACACATTACAAAATTGAATTATATTAATGTATTTACCGGATATTAATACGTTAGGTTTGTTGCTTTTAGCAATATGAAATGTACACTATCCATATATTTTTTGCTCATTAATATAATAGTCCAGATTTTGCGATATGATTTAATATCTATGTATTTATCACACTGATCGTTTTTGTATGTTTAAGGCATATCTTAGAACAAAATTCCCACTCGTGTGAAAAATTCTTCGGACACTTTCAACACTTGTTATGTAATATACTATTTCAAAAACCGTTACTTGAAAAATTAATATCCGAAAAAGTTTAAATTCGAAAAAGATGTTCTCTGAACTAAACTAAAATTTTAAAATGGGTTTTAGGAAAATTGTACTTTCGTTTATCCCCCTAAATAAGCAGAAGGCATAAATAAAAAAATGCTACAATATTTACACTTTCATATTAATCAAACAATAATTTGTCCTGTCGCGTGTAAGATAAAATGCCATCTTTTTTATGTTAAACTAAGTAAATTTTTTCGAAAAACAGCTTCTTTGAAACATGCTTTTTCGAAAGTGGATCTAAAAAATTTCCCCGAAAATATATTTTTTTAAAAGAATCTTTCGAAAATATATTATTCAGAAAACATAGACTTTTCTAAATTTAAATTATGAACTCTACTGGCTTAGAAAATGACAAGAGCATCTTGAACTAACTTAAAGGAGCCGTTTTTGTGTTCGGTCATGTTTACGCCTCCTTGTGTCTACTACGTTACTCTGTAGATTAAATTACCTTCAAAAAAGTGTGTTTTCGAAAAAAAAGTGTTGAAAATGTCTCTACTGTATTCGAAAAAGCTTGCTTTCAAAAAATATATTTTCGAAAAATTTTCATCTATCAATCCAAATGGACACGGACAGAAGGTATAAGTAAAAAACGCTAGAATTTTGGTAAGGTAAGATGACAAACCGTTCTGTTTTCGCAAGAATAGGTTTAGATATTTCGTCCATTATGAAGTAGTGTACATTTCTTAGAACCCTAAAAACTAAAAAAATCATGTCGCACGCGAACTTGTCCGTTCTTTTTTGGTATAATAATATACTTTTGTGTAGCTCGAGGTGACCCCCCCCCCCCTAGACGAAATTCTAATGCCGTCCCTGCATGAAATATCTCTGTAATCAAGGTCATTTAAAAATTACATGCTATTTAAAATAGTGATATGCCCAGCTTTTTTGAGTAGTCCTATCAACTTTTTAAAGAATTTATAAAAAACTAAAATCGACTGGTGTAAACACTTTTTGGTAAAATACACCGGAAACTTTTCATTCTTTACGTGTAACTCTGTTATAATAGGGCTTTTAAACACGCAACCCTTTGATGAAAATATGTTCTAAACTAATCAGCTTCTATTTATACAACACTTTTGTTAAAATGTACCGTTGTGTTTAATTTTAAAAGTCATCCAGAATAAAAAAGCCAAAGCTTTTAAGCCTTATTAAGTTGTCCAAAACAGAAAAGCAACAAGAAGAATGAGCCAAAGAGGAATTTTAAATACCGCAGTATCAAATCAATCATTTGTATCTACATTGTGGGAATAAGAGGGAGTTTTTGCAAAGAACTTTTTAATCGACACAAAAAAATCTTGTTAAATATTTTCTTCTATAACTGGTTCAATGAAAGATTTAACATGAACTGACACTTGTTATTGAGAGTTGAATATGCTACAATAACTTAACAAGAGAGTAGTTTAATGATCGATATCCGATTTATTTATAAAATTTCTTATAGGGTAATCCATTGCCTTTTGGAACGGATATCACAAAAAATATAGCCTGTATGCTGACTTATGAGACAATTATGGACACTAGAAGGATTTATTCGGGGAGTAAGTTAACAAATACTATAAAAAAATAATTTATCCTTAAATAAATTCCTACTTGATCGTCGTATTTTATGCAAAAATCAATCTCATTTTAAAATACAACTTAAAAAATTATTTAATAAAAAAAACTTATCAGATGCAGTAGACACTAGTGATGTAAGGATTCGTATCCAAAAATCCGTTGGATCCGAATATTAAAAGAATCCGGATTACCCGGAACCGGCCGAGAACTTGAATACGGATTCGGAATCAAAATAAAGTCGCATCGGGTGGTTACTAATGCAAAGTGCAAAGAGAAAACGGAATCGGAATCGAGTGTAAGCGAACAACACGGTCTGCGATTTGGCATATTTGATATTGTGCTTTCTCTTTCTAATGACATTTCCTAAAAAAAGATGGCATAGTTATCGGGGTAACGGGTATCATATGAGATGAGACCCATTGGTTAAACTAGTCCCGCCTCACCCGAACCGAATTCAAACGAGAACGGCGCGACGCGGTGCCTTCTTATCCCTAAACTTCGACTTCGACTGGTATGATACCGATACCGCATCGACCTACCTAGCCGTGTATCCGGATAGAAAATGTTTTAGTCTGTTGCAAGCATACGTATACATGATCTGTAACCGCTTTCGCGCGGGTCAAGAAATGGATTCGTATTCGGATAATGGATACGGATATTAGCTGATTCCGATTCCGTATGATTCGGATATCTAATGAATACGGATATTTACAACACTAGTAGACACTCTATGTTATTATTTTGATTAGTTTTTGCTTTTAATTCACAACCTTTACAAACTTCATTTGTATTAGAACCCTACACATTTTCTTCTGTCCTGTAGAATGATGTAAGACCGACACACTTTAAAGTAGGTAATCTAAAAAATCTACTTATCTTGGATTACTCTACTGTTTTCCTGTAGCCTCGTCTCAGGTAATAAATTACATCCACGTTTTTTTTTTGGCAAGAGCGTAGATAAAAATTTGTATAAGTTGTATATCTCTGTTGCTACTTACGGGACCCATGCCAAGTTTAGGGTTTTTAATAGTGAGCATACTAGGAATGTTTTGGTAAGGAAAAAAAATATTTTGTAATTTGCGAAAAAAGTTGAATTTTTGAGGAGCCCCCCCAGGAAAAAAATGAACACGTTGAGATATTTATTTATTATTTTTTCCAAATAAATATTACATTATTTTGTCGACAATTCTTAAATTTTAATAGAAAAAATGTGTTAGTAAAAAGTTATTGTCATATGAAGTTTTTTAACCTAAAATATAATTTAAAAAAAATTCAAATGACTATAACTTTCTACTAACACTCTTTTTCTCTTAAAATTTAAGAATTGTCGACAAAATGATGTAAAATTTGTTTAGAAAAAATAATAAATAAATACCTCAACGTGTTCATTTTTTTCCTAGAGGGGTACCGCAAAAATTCAACATTTTTAGCGAATCACAAAATGTTTTTTCTTTACCAAATCATTCCTAGTAGGCTCACTATTAAAAACCCTAAACTTGGCATGGGTCCCGTAAGTATTAACAGAGATATACAACTTCAAAATTTCTATCTATGCCCTTGTTTTTTGGTACAATTTTGCAATCACTGAAACGAGAAATTGCACACAAAAATTTAAATGAAAGAAATCATTTTCGCAAACGAATATATATTTACACGCAAGTCTTATATGCGCCCACATTTTTCGTACGCACAAGAATGCTTAAATCAGTACCCACCTCAAATGTAATATAAACCACAACCCATACACACCGTATTTTCACTATTAAAGAAATTATTTAAATGGCGTGAAAAATATGCCAGCAGGTGTTAACAGTAATAATAAATCAATTTTATCACAATAAAAATTCACCTCAGAGTTTCTTATTTTTGACACATTAGCACAGTTTTCACTAAATTTGTATTCGATTGTAGACTTATCCAAGAGAGTTAAAATCGTTGTCCATCCTACTTTATCTCAAAAAAAGTATATAATTTTAAATTATATACCGATTTTCACAATAAATAGCCACTAAGCACCACTACAATTTATCAAATGCCACTTTCATTTGGTTCCGCTTATCCGCTTACATTTTGAAAATTGAATATCGTGCTTGAATTATAGCCTGTTATGCAGTAATGTAAAATTTATTGATTTTTAATGGTGAATTACTGAATAAAAACGCAATATCGTAGGTTAGAAAGGAAACGTTTTAGAGGAAAATAACTTTTCTGCTATCGGAGAAAAATGCGGGAAAAGAATATGGCAGGAATGCCGTGAAAATATCAGCTAATCTCAAATTCAGTGGAAACTGCCTAAATAATATCCTTTTTCCTTTTGCAAGTTTTAAAAGTTTTTTAAAATGTTTAGGGCACAAGACAAACTTAAAATTACAACCAAAATTACATTTGCTGCGTGTCGGTCATGTCCCTTGTAATAGTAAAAACAGTTGCGTATTACGCCACTCAAAAACTAATATCAATCCACTAAATAAAGCTTTTTCTTTTTACTTTCGAAAATTTTTTTTGGAATGGCAAACTAAGAGAAAATTTAAATAATATTTTTCTAAAATTCCTTATTTAACGTGCGTAGGTTGTAGGTTATACTAAGGATTGTGAAAATACTTTATTTCAAAAACAAATACACATTTAAAAATAATAAAAAGTACCTACTACTCCTAGTTCTACAAAAATTAACAAAAAAAGTCTTTTAGAACGTTCCTTTCCTTTGACTTATGTCTTTTTCCAGGGTAGTTTTTATAATTTAATCTATGTAATCTAATTTTAGTTGCTGCTATTCTATAAAAAAAACGAAATCAAGCATTCATAATCATAAAAAGGACCAGCTGACACTCATATCTTCGCTTGCATGTACATTTTTTTTTTTCAGAGGGTTAGGAAATCTTCGAAAAGATCGTAGCAGGCAATGTGTGTGATCTTTATATGCCTGCCGTGTATCGGATTCGGCCCTTTGGGGGTCGTCCTATCAACTAAAACCCTTTCCTCTTTGTCACCTCTTGCTGCATTTCTTGGACCACCGTTTCCGATGTCCGCTTCAGGAATGCGGGGCTATCTAGTTTTGTCTTAAGCTTTCTCTTTCATCCAACTTTTTTCTCTGCATGATCTCCATGGCCATATTTTGTTGTATATCCCAGTTTTCTTTGGTTACTATTATCTTTGGGATGACGATTTCCCTTTGTGCGTCAGTTCCAATCCTCTCGCCCGCTCGGTTTCTCTCATGTTGTCATCTTACACACCTGAACACTGCGTGTTCCGCAGTATCCTGTTCACAACAGTACATGCACTCATCTGTCTCGCTAATTTCCATTTTTTGGTGTAGGCTCCAAAAGAACCATGTCCTATCAGTATCTGTGTCAACCAACAATCCAGATTTCTGTGTTCACATTTCACCCAATCTTTTGCGTTTTCTATGAATTTCCATTGTCCCTTTTCACTATTTGCCATCCAACATTCTTACCATACTTCCACTTTAACTTCCGCTGTTCTCCTTTTTAGTGACACACTTTCTTGATCCATACGTTCATATACTAGTATTCTTTCCAATATTAAGATATCAGTTCGTATTACTCCCGTCACCACCTTTAGGGACTGTGATGATACCTTTTATTCCCGTCACCACCTTTAGGGCCTCTGTGTGCACACGCCACTCACAATTAGATTTTCCTCTGCACTCACGCCAACATACTTTTGCGTACTTTTTCATTTCCAGCACTCCGCACCAGATGGGCACCCCATATAGAATCACGTTGTGGACTACTGAGCACAGAACCATCCTCTTTGTACTAGCTGGACCTTTTATGTTTGGTAGAATAATTCTAGTCAATACCGCTGTTCTTTTCTCTGCCTTTCATAATTAATGAATTTATTTTTGTCGTCCAAGTACACCTCCAGGTACCTGATTGATCTGGAAAGCCTTACCACTGTATTTGATGCATTAAAAGTTACATCGTCTTTTTTATCCTTTAAAAGTAGTGCTTCTGTTTTCTCGGATGCTAGGGCCAGTGGCCTGGGCAATAGTGGTGGCTGCGCCCATCAATGGCACCCTCAGCACCGATCCCTGTGGTACTCCTGTACTTATCCCTATATCTTCCCCTTTGTTGAAGGTTATTTTTCAGGTAATTAGGTATCAGATTTATCAGGTATGCTAATATGTTTCTGCGTTCTAGGTATTCTATAATCAGGCTGTGTTTTGCGGTGTTGGAGGCGCTTCTCACGTCCAAAACAACCAGTACGCACCACTTTTTATTTACCCTGTTTATAAATCCATACATCCTCTGGATGGCTTGAACTGTGAACCTGCATTTTCGAAAACCAAACTAGTTTTTATAAAAGTCTTCTTTTGCCTCGATTTCTGTCTGCATTCATTTCCTAATCATTGTTTCATATAACTTACTAATGGAATTTCGCTAACATCTAGGTCTAAAAGTTGGCTTTTGTCGCTTTTTGGCAGCAGGATAACTTTGGGAATCTTCCATCCGCTTGGAAAATATGTCTTTTCAACTACCTCGTTTAGTACTGCTAAAATCTTTTGTGGGCATATTTTTACCACCTTTTTGATTGCTTCTGCTGGAATCTCGTCCATCCCGGGTGCTTTTTTACTTTTCATCTTTTTTATTGCCTCCTGTAGTTCCTCCACTGTGAACGGGGTTGTGTATTCATTGTTCGATTGATTTATCCATGATGGGAATAGTTCCGTTACTACTGCCCTGTTTACATCTGGGTCTGATTCGGGTGATGCCTCAGGTTTCAGACTTTTCATGATGATCTTGTAACCCTGTCTCCATATATCATTCTCTAGATCATTGCATAACTCCTGCCATTTTCCTCTTGCCGGTCTTTTTCATTCTCCTTAGTTCCTTTCTATTTTCTTTCAGTTGTTCGCTCATAGCTAAAACTTTATTTGTATCCAGGTTTCCTTTTTCTTCCAGTCTAATCCGCTTTCTCCTCATTTTATCACATTCTTCCCGCTTATACATAAATTATTTAGGTCTTGTAACAGACCGTTCGTATTTGTTCTGTATACCTTTATACGATTACTGACAAAAATTAGTCGTTGTTTGCCTGACCGATTTAGATAAATCATTTTTGAGATTTAGAATGTTCTGCCAAAGTACTGAAATTACAAATTTTAAGAGTACCTATGTGTTGCTTCTTTGATATTTTAATTATCCGAAATCAAGTGCACTATAATATTTGAATAATATATTAGTTTGCAGTATACCACATATTGTATTAAGACCTGTTCCTATTTTTACAAGAAAAATTTTATTGCTTCATATGTAAGGCGTTTAGTGCAATAGTGACTGTTTTAAAATTTCATGATTTTAACCGTTAGATTTCTGTTTTGCGTTCGTGAAATAAAACTAATTATTATTGTCGCAACAAACTTAGCTAATAATAAAACACTGACAATTTCATTTTAGTCGAATGTCTCATACTCTTCAGTCCCCTCCAGTTTTAATATTTTAAAGACAGGCAAATGACACTAATCTTTCGGTAAACAACTCCGGAATTTCCCAATTTCGAAGTAATTTGCTTACAATTTACTTTTTATTTTTGCAATTTGGCTGTTTGCTGTGTTGTCTTAAATAAAAATCATATTTGGGCATTTCATTTTAAATTCTAATAATGTTATATTTTATATTTATTGTTATAAAGAAGTAAGCTCATAAAGTTCAAACTAATTGATGTGTGTAGGTTTTAATAAAACAATCTTCCAGGTAGAACTCCTATGTTTTTAATATAAATATAAACCAAATAAAATACCCAAGCAGCTTTATGAAGAGATACACGTATGTCAACGATATCCAACATCTCCCTTTTTTAATAGTAGCCAGAACCAAATTAAAACAAGTTTAAAATTTATGAAATTTTAATCATTAATTAGGTATTTAACTAAAAATTGTACTATTTCTGCACGTTATCGAAAAATGTTTACCAATACAATGCTGTGAACACCTTTTTCGGAATGCTAGACAATTAGTGTTTTTTTGGTGATGCCCGCAACGAAACAAAGGAACAGTTTTACCTTTTTGTTGACCTCCACTCTCCAGCATCTGTGTTTTATTTGTATACTGAGGATTTAGGGGACTCTTTCCTTCCGATAACATCTAACGTTCTCAAAACTAGTACCTGGAATAGCATTATTCACTGGTTACGCCTTCATGCACTATATCCACAGACACTACACTTTTTTGAAAGATATGACTTACTTGTGACGATTACACAATCGAATTTTTCACAGCAACACCTAACTTTATAGTTTCATCCAAGAACGGGCTAACGTTGGCCTTCAAAGGGTTTTCTGGCAAAAACAGGTTGGCAAATTCCTTAAGGTCACTAAAGTCGCAAGTTATGACTTTATTTTTAAATCAGGAACAAACTCGTCACTTGTCTCACCCGCTATCTGTTTTCGTGTAGAAATTTTAAATCTTTCATAATTTGTTATAGGTAAAAAGTGTTTGTAATACCTGTTTCAGTTTTTATCCCCAAATTGATCGAAAGAAAATGTATTATACCTGTATATAAGAAAACCCTCATCGCAGTAATGCAAGAGCTGTACAATTTTTACCGTTTCATCTTTCTGCTTCAATTCGAAGGCAACCAAATAATTTAGAAAACGTTTTCGCCAAATTTTCCAATTTTTAGCATCATGGGACTACTATTGGATGGAAAGATTATCGCCATCGTTGTCTTTTTATTTAATGCCTAACTGTTGGAATTATTTAAAAAATTAATAGAGCTAAAAACTATTTAGACTTTTTTGCGCTCTATTCGACTGCGCCATGTTGTGTATGTCGTGAAGATATGCACCCATGTTAACCAGTGGCGGTTCCTGGAATTTCAGATTGTCGTATCTCAGGTCCAACGCATGGGACCCACACCAAATTATAAAATGTTACTGTTGGGTACTCTAAAATCATTGTCGTGAAAAAATATTTAATTTTGAAATTTGCGAAAAAAAGTTAATTTTTCGGGCCGCTTCACCTGACATCTGAGAAAGCTTTGAAGAAAATTTTACTCAGCATATTTTTTTTTATAAATTTTATCGACAAATTCCAAATTTCGTGAAAATATTCTAATTTTCCTAAAAGAAATGACATTTTAAATTATTTCTCAGACAAAATATTTTAGGGTAAAAATTTTTAAAACTAATTAATTTCAAGATGTTAGAGGTAATTCAATGAAATTTCAATTTTGTCGATAAAATCTGATAAAATGTATGAAAAAACCTTGGAAGTAAAATTTTCTTCAGAACTTTCTCAGATCTCAGGTGAAGCGGCACAAAAAATTAACTTTTTTTCGCAAATTCTAAAATTAAATATTTTTTTACGAAAATATTTCTAGAGTACCCAATAGCAACGTCCTATAATTTGGTGTGGGTCCCACGCGTAGGTACTGAGATACGACACATCTAAAATTACACGGGCCGCGCCGGATGTTAACAGTATCCAACACCAATTCACAAAAAGTACCACGAAAAAGGTGAAACGGCTGAACCAACCATAGTCCCTCGTAAACTTTTTGAAACTTCTATCAGAATATTCAGAAACCTTTAGAAAAGTTACATATTTGAACAGTGGCGTGGCTCCAGCATGTTTGAAGTTTAGAATTGCTTTTCGGAATTGTAAATAAGTTAAAGTTTGTTTGCTTAGGTCTTGAGGTAAGGCTCTACTTTATAAAGTTAAAAGATTTTTTATTTGTGCCTAACCACAAAATATGTTCCGGATATTCAACAGGTGGAATAATCTTCCTTTTTTTGGAATGGGTAAAATTTTTGAAGGGTCTAACAGTAGGTAGTGAACTTATTTGAATCTAGACATAAAATCCTAATTTTGCTGATATCTTCGGAAAAATTAAAAAATGTTACTGTATACATGCCAGCATGTCTGGTGTACTTAGGTTTCTTGGTGAAGTGGTAGGGCTGCTAAAGGAACCTTTTTCACGTTATAGCGATGCCATCCTATTTATAGCATGAGATCGAACGATCCTCGATACCCTGGGCTTGATTTAAGTTCTACCACTGATTTAGACTTAGATCTCCTAGATATACAGTAAAGTTTTGGCAGATTTTTGTCTTGTTATTGTTGTTAATAAGTCGTCATTGAAAACCTAAAAGTTATTTATATTTTATTATTTCTGGAAATTAGTTCTGTTATTGTGGAAAATACATATTTACATTGTTTCTTTATTTATATATAATATACTAGTAATCCCTTCGCCCGCATAGTTTCTGGTATAATATTTACCGGTAGAAGAATAAAGTTTGTCTGCTGAATTTGAAACCTCGTATTTCAGTAAGTTGTGAGATATGGAAATTTTTTTAAAAATATACCCTCTTAAGGGGTAAATTTAGAAAAACGACCAAATACATGTTTGGTTATTTCTTATAGGGAGCTTCCATATTAAATTTAACATCCCCACCTTAAACGGTTGGTGAAATATAACGCTTAATAACTCCTTTTTACCATTAAGCGTTGAATTTTAAAAAACGAACAGACACGTGTTTACTTATTTTTCGTAAAGAGAATTTAACTGAATTTAACATCTCCCACTTCAGCCGTGTGTGAGATATAAGTTTTCCTTTAAAAATGTTTCCCCACTTTTCACCCCCGTAGGGGTTAAACTTCAAAAAATCCTTTTTTATCCGTTGCCTACAATATTAAAGAAATATGTACGCTCAGACTCACCAAAAAGGTTTAAGATTTATTACTGGTTTAAATTAAGATCTTCTTGTCCATCAGTTAGGTTTTGACAGGTTTATGTCCTGTCATTTTTAATATGTTGTCATTAAAAATCGAGTGCCCTCAGAAGTCTCAGATCGACCTGAGAGCGGAAAGAGCGATGAATCTAAGATGCTATTGGCAACAGTTGTCTTATTCTTACACTCATCAGTTTAAATCTTTAGGTTGTCAAAGTAGACCGGTCTATAATAGCGTTGGAGCATCTGACTGGTACTATCTAAATTTTAAGTTATTTATGTATGTTCAGCGGTTTGGGCTGGGCGTTAATACATCCACGTTCGATGTTATAAAATTTTAGCACCAGCTGGGAACATAATAAGGAGATAAGTAGGAAAAGTGTACACACTATTCATATCTTCCATAGGTACAAACTGCGTAGGTTTCAATTAAAGAAGAAAATGGCCACATGTTCTACTCGATCAAATCTTTAATTGGATACTTGTCCCGCTTCCTATGCACCAAAATGTGTTATTTTATTTTGCATTTGAGGGTCGCTATATAACCCACAATACCCTTCTTTTAATAAAAGTTTTGGTGATTTAGGACTCCTCATACAACTCTTATTCAAACAGAATTTTAGAATATGTACCTTTTTTAAGTAGGAAGACATCCTTATACAACCATTGACGCATGGATGAATTCGAAAGGATTCGGTGTTCCGTATACTGTGAGCGTATCGAACGTGAAGGCTGTTTATTTGTTGTTTGTTATGAAAACATTTACCCTAGAGGTCTAGTTTACGAACTTTAAGGAAATACGTAATTGAATCAAGAATGGTAGTAGAAAGAGATAAAATAGCATTGGAGTGTTGGAGCTCAGAAGTGTTGCTGTCTCTGCTGGTTGCTTAGGAAATACGTCTGAACACTCGGTTACACGTACGTCTTTGTCTAATGAACTAGAAATGAAAAAGTGCGACTTATAGATTTATAAATAACTCGGAGCGACTTTAAATAAACCTTTAGAAATAATATAAACTATAAATAATAAAGCCTTTTTAACTTAAATTTATTATTATTTAGCAGAACAATAAAATATTTTAAGCCTTTTATTACTTTTAGTAAATCCTATGATGCTTCTGACGGATTTTTTGTACAAAAATACGAGGTAAAATAAGATGTGGCCAATGTTTACAAATTGTGTTTACAGTATGGCTTAGAATGGTTTGTTTTGGCTTCAAACAATGTTAAATCATCCCGTATCCATTCTTAATAAATCCATGCATTGACAACTAAGACTTTCAGTTATATTTTGCGTCTCCCAGGGGCGGATTTAGAATTTCGTCTAGGGAGCCAACGTAACCTCGAGCTACACAGAAGTACAGACCAAAAAAAAAAAAAAAACGGGCAAGCTCGAGTGCGACATTACTTTTTTATTGTTTAGGTTTCTAAGAAATGTACACTATTTCATAACGGACGAAATATCTAAACCTGTTCTTGCGAAAACAGAACGGTTTGTCATCTTAATGTACCAATATTCTAGCATTTTTGAATTACTTATACCTTCTGTCCATTTGGACTGATATATGAAAATTTTTC
This sequence comes from Philopedon plagiatum, assembly GCA_963971165.1. Taxonomy (NCBI): domain Eukaryota; kingdom Metazoa; phylum Arthropoda; class Insecta; order Coleoptera; family Curculionidae; genus Philopedon; species Philopedon plagiatum. The sequence goes on along the minus strand of OZ020191.1, from coordinate 38,181,221 downwards.
AATAACACATTTTTTCGAAAATATAGTTTCTCGAAACAGAACTTTTCAATAATATAGGTATCCAAAAACTAGGAATGTTTTCAATTTTTTTTTTCTGAAACCATCTTCGAATTTTTTTAACCACTTTTTAAAACTGCAGTTTTTCAAGAAAACATAGAAAAAACATTTTTTAAACATTATTTCGAAAAAGCAAATACAAGGAAACGTAAACCTGACCAAACACAAAAAAGGTTCGTTAAGGTTAGTTTAGGATCTCTTTGTCATTTTTTCATTGACATTTCATTCATAATTTAAATTTAGAAAAACCATGTTTTCCTAAAAAATATATTTCCGGGCAATGTATTTTTAAAAGGTTCTTTTAAAAAATATATATTTTCGAAAAAGTTGTTTTTCGAAAAAATTTACTTAATCTAACATCAAAAAGATATTTGTTAAAAAAAGAAACAGTTAAAAGAGTTGGTCATCTTAGCTTACACGCGACAGGACAAATTGTTTGATTAATTTTGAATTGTAAATATTGTAGCATATTTTTCTATTTTTTTTAAACACTTTTCAAAAATACATGTTTTCAGAGAAGATCTTTTTCGAAATTAATTTTTTTCGGATAGTGTTAAGTTTTGCAAGCAGCGGCTTTTTGAAAAAGTAATTTACGAAAAAGTAACTTACCAAACCTAAGGAAACTTGATCAAACCCAAAAAAGGTTCGTTTGTGTTTATTCAGGATCTTTTTTTGTCTTTTTTTTCATTAACATTTTCCAAGCTACTACAGTTCATAATTTAGTTTTCTAAATATTGTTTCCACAAAAATATATTTTCGAAATATATACAAGTTTTAAAAATTATTTGTTAGGAGACATTTTTCAAGAAATGTAGGTACTTTCGAAATACGGGTTTTTGGAGAAAATATTTTCAAAATATTTCATAAATCCGTTTTCTAAAAAGCGTCTTTGAAAAAGCGGTCAAGACATTTTTGAAAAAATTTAGGTTCGAAATATGTTTTCGAGAAAATATTTTTGAATTTCATGAGTCCATTTTCGAAAAAGCTGTTTTTCGAAAAAATTAGGAATATTTTCAGAAACTACCTAAGAGCATGTAAATCAAAAATTCCAAAAAAGCCTTGCATTTTTATACTTATTACATATTAGTATTGATATATTATTCATATTTTTTTGCTATAATTCATTTCAAAGACCTTACATAGACGGCAAAATGTTTGTTTTTGTTTATAATATTTTGTAGAATATTTAGAAATGGTTAATGTTTATTTACAATATTTATTTTTATAAAATTCACTATTGAAATCCTTGTTGTACAAGGTTCTAGGGGGGGCTTCCCACCCCCTAAATCCGCCACTAGCGTCTCCATATATGTAGACATACAAATTTGAGATGTCAATAGCTGTACGTGTATATTTTCGCTATCGTCATATACAAATTCAATTTAAATTTGTATATTTTTCAATCATTTTTAGGTAAATATAGTTTTCCACTGCGGTGCTTCTTTAAACATGGACTCAAAGCTGGTGGACGCAGTAATGACGAATGTTAATGGCACAGCGGAAATACTGGAAATAATGAAGGAAGCCAAAGTCCTTAAATCTTTTATTCTCGTATCCACTGCATACTCGAATAGTTTAAATAAAATAATTGAGGAAAAATTCTACGAGCCACCCATCGATCCTAAGTTGCTAATTATGATGGCTGAAAAGATGAGAACTGAGCTGCTTGATAATATAAGTGGAGGGTGAGGAATTTTACTATGATAAGTAATACTTAGAATAGGATAAATAAGTAATTATAGTTGTATTGCTTATTCAATAACTATACATAATTTTAAATCAATGGTTTTTTAAATCCAAGATTAATAAATGATTTGTAATACAAAATATTAGTGTGTAGTTAACCACATGATTATGATGGCTGATCCCTCACCAAAGATTTATATACTCAATATCAGGTAAGATTTTAATAGCGGCCGTTGACCCATGTGATTTCTAGTAACATTTTGTTTATACAACTTGAATTTTGATCAGGGTCAGAATACACATTTTTCCTAAAAATTTATGACTGTTTAAACAGTGGAACAGAATCTTAATGAAAGTAATTATCTGACATCGTATGTGTGGAAATACGAAAAAAACAATTGTACCAGAACTATGATAAGTTTAAATAAACATGTGGTCATACTTGCCACCAGTTTCATGCCGCTCTTGGTAAGATAATTTATTTTTAGTGCCAATTAAACGAATTCAAAACGATAATTTAATTAAAACAACAAAGTTTAGCCCTAAAATCGTCAAAGACAGAATTAATGAAAAATCAATCCAAGTTTAAACTTATTTTCATTAAATCGACTCGCGGAATCTTCGTACACTTTATGGTTATGTCGTTTGGAGTAAAAAGGGTGGAAAAATATAAACGAATACTCCTAATTTGCTTTTGGTTCATGCTCCACAGAATTATCTTAGAGGTGATTTTCATCTGACGAATCGTCGTCACCGTCTGAAACATGAATAACTATAGGCTTTCGAGTGACCACAATATCTCATTCTTTCGCCCAAGCCTCCTTAATAACTTTATCTGTGTGCTGCACGTAACTAGAACATTGGTCGACCCCCACATTAATTAATGCCATCGTCCAGCACTCTATAACGTCATTGGTCGAGTTGATGTGAGCATCATAAAACCGTTTGGCCTGACTCCATACCATTTCAGTGGAACTGAACTAACAATGGTACGGAGGCAGACGTATCACTTCATGTCCAGCATCCCTTTTCAACTCGTCAATAACGTGCGAATTGTCGGATTTCGGGATTTAGCTTATTACTTATTACCTCCCATAACTTACTTGAATAGGGCTTAATTCCTGATGTTCGTAGGCAGAGTACTTATAAACGTTGCGGACAAATTCTTGGGCTAGCTTATTTCCATGCAGAATGCCTCTATATAGATGTCTAAATTTTTCAAACACCATTAAATTTTATACAGATCATCCCGTTCCCCTAGGAAGCATTTTAACAACTTCAAGCTTTTTCCCTAGAAAAAATGCTATTTTTTCCTTGACTTCTATTTAAAGCTTTTTGAACCTCCAGTTTTAAATATTTTAAATGAGAAAGATCTCCATTTCAAATGTCAAAGCTTTTTGAGTTTTTCTAAAGGAGTTACTAATCTCTTTTTAATGCTCCAGCATTTATCACAAATCATTTTTTCTTGATGAGAAATGAATGATACAAATGTTTTTATCTTTATCCTAATATTACATACATAATACATAGAAGTAGAGATATCATGTCAATAAAAACAAATATTAAGTTATCAGATCTTCACTACTCGGCTTAGATGTATTAAGAATGCACTAATCGTGATCCATAATAAATTGATAATACCTAAAAATGTTAATAAAAAGTAAACACACCACTCCACAAATAATTATTTTTTCTGGAATTATGCAATTTGAGGCGTATATGACATATGACAAAGCTGAATGTGTTGAATACAGTCCAAGATAATAGAGCAGAGCGCGTCATCATCTACGATTATATTCTCTTCGTGATTAACATAACCTTTACAAAATATGGTAATTTAAAAATAAAATTTTAAAAATTATAATCTTTTTCACTAAACTATCCATTTAGATTCGTAATTTACGCCGCAAAACATATCATTTTTATACAATTAATTAATTTTGGGGTATTGTGTATGTCTATATAATTTTTAAACAAATAAGATATGTGTTCCTACATACTTTTCAATAAAAAAACACTTTACACATACACCAACACTATACTACCAAAATGTTTAATAAGCACAAAACAATGGCACAATACTTTCTGACAACACCGAAAACCCAAAACAATATTCCTAAAAACAAACTATGACTTCACATGTCATAAATCAAAATCGGACGGGACGGCTCTGTGAATAGCGAACTGATGCGGAATAGACAAGACGGGTTGAAGACTGCCGGAAAGAGACATGCCGGAGTAAAGGATGCCAATCTACACGGCATTCGACGTGAGGTTGTGCACATATTCCATGAATTGACGCTTCCGGCTGCAAGGACTAGATACGGAATATCTATCTTCGCCGCGTACATGGCGCATCAATTCAGCGATTGTCTATCCGCGAGGTGTTGTCTGAATTAGAGAGCTTTAAAATTACACATTGGCAAATATGTTTGTCATGTATCAACGGCCGCCATTAAAATCTTGCGTGATATTAAGTATATCACTTGTTACATTTGCAGATTAATTAAAAACATTAAATTTTACCATAAATTTACTTTACTTTAATTTATAACTCGGTAGTTGAAGATCCGTATATTGATATAAGGTTAAGTTAACATCATGCCTGTTTCCTTGTCTATAACTCTAAATACTTCAATACATTGTTGAACATGTATTATTGAGATTAATAAACTTTGGCAATCAATATTTTTCCTTTGATCTTCCAACTGCACTGTATTAGTTTTTAGGGTAACTCCATTATTAGTAGACTTGGCCAGTTGCATCTGTTACCAGAGGCGTCGATCCGAAAATTAAGTACGTATATATAGGGTACTTGACAAAAATAGTTTAATTCTTGGGCGTTGCCGTGATTGTGTGAAATAAAGAAACTGTCAAATGCGAGTTCGGACTCGCTCATAGAGGGTTCCTTACGGCGCGTGCCGTAATTTTGAAGAATTTTTTTTCCATGGAGTGGTCTTGCAACTTGCAACATACAGTCAAAATGGCACACAGTTTTACCGTCCGGGAAGGGCATAAATCGACAGCCGGTACTCGACCTCTGGTGCCAGGCAGTACCAGCCTGCGCAATACATGTGCTTGCGGCAAAGTGCGCATGCACATTTTTGTTTTGTTCTTGTGGGGAACTTCTTTTTCCCAACTTTTGTTTTCGACTTCTTTATTTTGTCGTTTTTTTGGCATCTGCGCAGTAGACCAAAATGCGCACCACGCGCAAACCGAGCGTGCTAGACATGCGCACGGAATTATAGGGATTGTACTTTGTTGTCTACATTATTCGAACCCATCCGCTTTTAGGAATATATCTCCTATAGTAAAGCTACAACTACATATTTAACACTAGATACCGGATGTTAAGTATTCCATGTCGCCATTAAGTATTCCATGTCGCTCCATGTCGCGACCGGATGTTAAGTATTCCATGTCGCAAAAATCTGTGTCAGACTCAGGTAACTGTGGAAATGGCAAATGAAATAAATTTAATATTATATTTGGTCAACAAGTCATAGGTGACAATGTGTTTAATAAATATAGGACTTGGTGCAGGTGAGAAGTAAACCTTAAAATCTAATAGATAAAAAAATGTGAACTATATAAAAGTTACACTCTTTTAGTCCTACCTTTCAGGATCCTTAGGACATGGAAAAAATGAAACATAACTATGATCACTAATATTGTACCCATCGACACTAAAATAATACCAAGGATGAGACGCCATTAAAAAACTACATTTTATTGGGCGCACTCGGTACTTTTAGCGACACGAATTTCACTTGCAAAAATTACCCTGTGTAATCCGTAAAGTTTTGCAAACGGGGGTAAATCCAGAGACGGCTTCTAACCTAGTTGGAAATAAAATCAGGATTCGATGTGCAAATAAAATACAAATATTTATTTACCCACATTGTGTTATTTGAAAGTGCCAGATAAGAAAATACCATACAGGGTGTCTGAAAAGTCTTAGCATGGGCAAATATCTTTACTATTACTAAAGATAGAGCCACCAAATTTAAGTTGTATCTTATTGGTTAATAAATCTACTTTTTTATGTAATTTGACTTTTTCAATCCCTTTGGGGGGTTACGCTAGGGAGTTGAGGACAAAAATTTTAAATGCAACCCTATGCCGTGTGGTACCTCATTTTAAAGGTCTTTTCTCAGATGTTACTTCGTGGCAGAGTTCCAAAACGGACTTTATTACTGCCAAGAAGTTCATGGTGGCCATTCTAAACAACTTCTAACGTAATAACTAAGGCAGGCACTGTTGGTCTGTTACCAGAGCCGTCGATGCCGAAAATAAGTACATACGGTATTTGACAGAAATAATTTAATTGATGGGCGTTGCCGTGATTGTATGAAATAAAAAAACGGTTGAGTGCAAGTTCGACTCGCGCTTAGAGGGTTCCGTGAGATATACACTGAAAAAAAGCTATACTAGAGTCAACAGTAATAGTCTTCAGTGAAGGATAGCTTAGTCTTGTATATCCGCAAGAGCAAGTATAGTCCTTCCAAAAGGCATGTTATTCTTACAACAATACGCACATCTATACTTCTTTCAATGCTAAATAGGAGTAAACTAAGTATTGTAATGTTTGAAACAAGCACTTTCTTAGTGAGAGAAAAGCAAATAAACTTGAAATAAGTATAGCAATTCTTAAACGAACTGCAATACGGTCGTAACCTCAAACCAAAGTAATCCTTATTTCAACTTTTTCTTAACTTAACTCCGATGTTGAAGTGAATACACACACGGAGAAGTAGAACTATTTATCAGTGACGTATATTGAGTGTGGTCAAGGTGTCAGAAAGGCACTGATGGGGTGTGTGTGTATTAGAGGAAGTGTGTAGGTGGTGTAAGAAGGTCATCTATAGTGTCAATGCCTCCTTCCCCTATATTGCATAAGGGTGCGTGAGTGTCCAAAAGGCATATTTGCGCGTTCGCCAAAGGGGCACTAAAAATACTAGTGGATTAGGGTAGAGGGGAGTATTTTAAAAGGGATGGCGAAAGAAAAAGGCGCTTTCGCCAAAGGATCGCTAAGATATCAGTGGATTACGTATTTCCACGAAGACTAACTGCTAAAACTAACTCTAGAAAAGTATATCTCTTTGTTCAAGAGCAAGCAATATTTATGTCAATGTATATAAACTGGTTGCCATAACTTTAGTTATTCTTGAGACAATGTACATTACCAATTAAAATATCTGTACTCCTATTCTTCATCTTAAACTAACCCTTCTTCTTGACCGAACAGTAGCAGTCCTTAAACCAATATTACTATTGTCTTGGATGCCAAGAATAGAACGTTTGTAGATTCAAGATTAGCCTTTACTTGCACTAAGAATTTTCGCTTGACACAAGAATAGTAGCGCTTCATGTAAGGCTAATTTTCCAAGAATACTCTAATTTTCAAATTAGATCAAGATTTTTTCAGTGTACAATATTGTGAATTTCTCACAGGACGCAAAAGTCTCAATAACTATGGTAAGGCTAATGCTTGAATAAATAAGAAGAGGCGGCCATGCCGGAAATAAGTCAGTGCGTAATATAACTGATTAGTAAGGCTGGCACGGTTGGCCAGAATGTCTAATAGTTAAGAATGTTCAAAAAAAGTAAGACCTCATAAAATCGTAAAAATATGTTAAATAAGTAGTTGTAGTTTTACTATTGGGGATATATTCTTGCAAGTGAAAGGGTTTGAATGTAGACACCCAAGTACATCTCCTGAAATTGCGTACGCATGTCTAGCACGCTCGGTTTGCGCGAGGTACGCATTTTGGTCTACTGCGCAGATGGCAAATATCGAAAAATAAAGTCGAATAAAACTTGGGGGAAAAGTTATAAAGGTAAATACGTGGTGGTACCTTTACTATTGGGGATATATTCTTCAAAGTAAATGGTTTCGAATGTAGACACCCAAGTACATCTCCTGAAATTGCGTACGCATGTCTAGCACGCTCGGCTTGCGCGAGGTACGCATTTTGGTCTACTGCGCAGATGGCAAATAACGAAAACTAAAGTCGAAAAAAACTTGGGGAAAAGGTTATAAAGTTAACTACGTAGTGGTACCTTGACTATTGGGAATATATTCTTACAAGTGAATGGGTTCGAATGTAGATACCCAAGTACATCTCCTGAAATTGCGTACGCATGTCTAGCATGCTCGGTTTCCACGTGGTAAGCATTTTGGTCTACTGCGCAGATGTCAAACAACAAAAAATATAAAAACGACAAATGAAGAAGTAAAGTTGGAAAAAAGAAAAAAAGTGCCCCACAAAACAAAAAATAGCAGCGCAGACTGGTACTTTCTGTCAAAAGAGGTCGACTAATAGGCGCGGCCCGTGAAATTTCAAAGTTGCATATCTCTGTTGCTACTTATGGGACCCATACCAAATTCAGGTTTTTTAATAGTGAGCCTACTAGGAATGTTTTGGTAAAGAAAAAAAATATTTTGCAATTTGCGAAAAAAAGTTGATTTTTTGAATTGACCCACCAGGGTAAAAAATTAACACGCTTAGATATTTTATTTATTATTTTTTCTAAACAAATTTTACATCATTTTATCGACAATTCTTAAATTTTAAGAGAAAAAAATGTGTTAGTAGAAAGTTATAGTCATTTGAATTTTTTCAACCGAAAAATAATTTAAATTTTCGGTTGCAAAAAATTCAAATGACTATAACTTTCTACAAACACATTTTTTTCTCTTAAAATTTAAGAATTGTCGACAAAATGATGTAAAATTTGTTTAGAAAAAATATTATTTATTATTTTAATTAATATCTAAGCTTGGTAATTTTTTACCCAGGTGGGTCAATACAAAAAATCAACTTTTTTTCGCAAATTGCAAAATATATTTTTTCTCTACCAAAACATTCCTAGTAGGCTCACTATTAAAAAACCTGAATTTGGTATGGGTCCCATAAGTAGCAACAGAGACATGCGACGTTGAAATTTCACGGGCCGCGCCTGTCGACTAATGGTCGACTTGTGCCCCGCCCGATTATATGATTTACGATTTATAATTTTTATAGGCTTGCCATTTAAAAATGAATTAAAATACGGGAGCTGCGGTAAAATGTTTCTTTTTGAAGACTTTTAAAAGAAGAGGCCACCCGGCATACGTTTGCATTCAAAATTTTTGACCTCAACTCCCTAGCGTAACCCCCCAAGGGGGTTGAAAAAGTCAAATTACATAAAAAGTAGATTTATTAACCTATAAGATACAACTAAAATTTGGTGGCTCTATCTTTATTAATAGTAAAGATATTTGCCCATGCTAAGACTTTTCAGACACCCTGTATGGTATTTTCTTATCTCGCACTTTCAAATAACACAATGTGGGTAAATTATTTGTATTTTATTTGCACATCGAATCCTGATTTTATTTCCAACTAGGTTAGAAGCCGTCTCTGGATTTACTCCCCTTTGCAAAACTTTAGAATCCGCACCTGGTTTTGCCAGGAATCGAACGCTACTGGCTTAGGCGGGAGGCGAGCAATGGCAGAGGGGTGATTTACAGCGCGATAAGCAAGTGACTGGACTATTTAGAATACCTTTCGGCCAGTGTTTCCAACCGTACGATTTAAATCGTATTTGTACGATTTTTTAACGCTGGGTACGATGTACGATAGCATCAGTGCGATCTTCCTTTAAAATACGATATTTTTACGTATACTCGATTTGAAATTGGTTGATAGTAATAAATCATTAAAATCCGTCAAACACGTACACAGAGTGGTCCACCTAAATTGCCAAGTTTTAAATAGTATATACATTGAAAGTCTAGACCCTTTTGCATTTATTAAACTTTCCATTCCTATAGATCTGATAAGGGCGTCGAATACAAAGCTTAACCCGAGGCTCGAACAATAAGCGGTAGTATTCTACCTGTGATGTTTTGCACTCATGCACGTGCTTTCGGGTGGGTTTAAGTTTATATTAAACACAATAATTATATAATTTAGTGAACATTCGGATGTGTGGCATAATTTGTTACCCTTGTATTTGAATAAATATAATACTAATAACAATAAAGCAACTAATAAACAAGTAAATTTGGAAAAATGTTTCTATTTGAAATTCTATAAAATTTATAGTAAGTCATTACAGTTCTTCGCTTTAAATTAATCATCATCAGAAAATGAAATATCTGAGGGACTGTCTTCTTCCCCTAAATTGATAATAAGTGGTTCGACCGTTTTCTCCAGTAAACTATCCAATTGCCAATTACCCAAATGTGTGTCCTAGAATACTCGCATTAGGTTTGTTCGCTCTTAAAATGACTCACAGTTTTATACCAATAAGTAGAGGTACCTAATTTTTCGTAACTACCTGAAAAGTAACATTGTGTATTAATTGTTCCCGGAATTCTCGGCATAATTATTTTTACCTGTTATGACAATAATGATTACTAAATTATTCGGATAAGTAAATAGGGTTCAAACCGGCACGTCAGGTAGGTGCGCCTATGGAATCGGCTGCTAAAAATGATTTATTACTATCAACCAATTTCAAATCGAGTATAGGTACATCAAAATATCTGCAAAAATTAAATTGATTAATCTAAAGCCTAAAATAATGAAAAGAATAAATATGCCGAAAACTACTTGCATAGATTTATATGCCGTTCGATTCGTTCGAAATTATTGAACGCAGTCACTTCTACGTATTTACATAAGACGAGCGAACGAGCCGCAGAGAGTCAGGGAATCCCCGTGACACAACCAGTAATATTATTATGTGCTATTTTATTATGTTCTTTTTAGAATCTTTACTAACACGCTTCCAAGTGTTTGTTAATTTATAAAGATTTCATTTAGGCGATTATGTAGAAAAAAATTTATATTAATAACAGCTTAATATACCTATTATTCGAAATTACCCAACTATTTTTTTTTCACTAGTCCAGTAAAAATAAAAGTTCGAGTTGAATTACACTACACTTTTATTAATTGGCGGTTGGTGAAATTTTAAAGTTGTATATCTCTGCTGCTACTTACGGGACCCATGCCAAGTTCAGGATTTTTAATAGTGAGCCTACTAGGAATGTTTGAGTAAAGAAACGAAAATTATAATTTGCGAGAAGAAGTTGAATTTTTGCGGAGCCCCCCCTGGCAAAAAATAAACACGTTTCGGTATTTTATTTATTATTTTTTCTAAACAAATTTTACATCCCCTTTTCGAAAATTTTTGAATTAAAAGAGAAAACAACGTGTTAGTAGAAAGTTATAGCCATTTGAATTTTTTTAAACCTAAAATATAATTTAAAAAAAAAATTCAAATGACTAGAACCTTCCCCTAATACATTTTTTCTCTTAAAATTAAAATTTTTCTACCAAATGATGTAAAATCTGTTTAGAAAAACTAATAAATAAAATACCTAAACGTGTTCATTTTTCTCAGGGGGGCTTACCATTAAAAACCTGGCATGGGTCCCGTAAGTAACAACAGAGATATACAACTTTAAAATTTCACCAGCCACCACTTCTTTTATTGTACTATTTTTTTGCCGAAGAATTAACTAAAATACGATCTTTCTACTCTACTTGGACGATCTCAAAAAAAGAAAACATAATAATTGGCAACACTGCTTTCGACGAGGTATTGAAAATGTTTGTTCTGTAACAAATTCACAATATTGTATGTGGTACGGAATCCTCTATGCACGAGTTGAACTCGCACCTAACCGTTTTTTTATTTCACACAATCAGGGCAACGCCCATGAAAAAAACCTTTTTTTGTCAAATACCGTATACATATGTACGTACTTAATTTTCGGCATCGACGCCTCTGATAACAGACCAACAGTGGCCAAGTTTAATTATTAGTCTCGCCGTAATGTCTGTATGTACATCTGTTAGATGTACCTATATATCTGCATATATACAAATATAGGGACTAAAGTCGTAAAACTTGACACAGATACGTGAAGCTGTCATCGTCATAATCCTAATAAGATTTTGCAATAAACTTTGAGGGAGTGCCTTAAGAGTGGGGTGGGGTAAAATCTAACGAAAAGAATTTGTCACTGAACTTAGACAAATCCGGTATCAAACTAAAAAGGTTTCTAAGTATTACATAATATTCCTTTCTAAATTTTTATTGTATTTTTGCTGTTTTACTGTCTGACTCACATTTACCAAAATTTATGATGTTTTGTGTTTTTTAAGATACATTTAATTTAAACCGTATATTAATTTGAGATTATTGAAATGTTTACAATAAAATTATTTATTTTCAGAGTAGTGGGAAAATGGCCAAACACATATACTTTTACGAAGGCTGTTTCAGAAAATCTTCTACTTACTGAAGGAAAAGACATGCCTGTAGCTTTGTTTAGGCCAACCATAGGTAAGTAATAAGTTTAAAATACATCTGATACCTCATCGGATTAGCAAGAAAAATATATCTTTCAAAGACCTCAAAAGCAGTAGCTGGGGTAGACTCGGCCCTGGATGATGAGTATTAATATGATTAAACTTTAGTGTCTGTCTGTCGCCCAATTTGGGGATAGTAAGCAAGTATACAACTACACCGATTTAAATGAAACCGAAACGGACTGAACAGAGAATTAAATAGATGCTTTAGGAATTTCTCTGTATTTACTACATTTTATCTCCATTGCTTACAGAAAGTGCAAAATCGCACACATACATTTTAGTAATATTCAGATCACTGTATAATTTCGTCTTAAATGTACTGTTTTCTTTTTAACTTAAACATCAAGCATGACTCATATGAAGTAAAAAAACATTACTTTCTATTCTAGAAATATGTACCTACTGTTTTTGTCAGGTTAGTAATGAATAGTAGATATGGGCTTAATCGTTCTTTTTAAAGAACTAGTTCGCGCACGAACTACTCTAAGTACTATGGAACTTACTGCAAAAAAATATCACTCGTCCTTAATTATGTTACTATGGAATACCCCATTTAAAAACAAAACCTCTACTTAGTAATAATAAACGGTAGAAAAATGAGTAGTTACTTAAAAACCAGCCAATACCAGTTTATCACAAAATACGCTTGCCCTGTATGATAGACAATCTCTAGTTCGCTTCAAGGAACGGTTCTTTTAAATAGTTCGTTCGCGAACTACCCATCACTAGTGAATAGTTAAGGCGGCTAATGGTCAGTTTAGGTGGTTGTAAATTTTTAATATAACATAGAATAATTCGCAGTTTTTAAATAAGGACTGTTGAGTGACACATATCCAATATTTTAAGAACTTTTGACCGTACGACAGTGAGAAAAATCTCCTTGGAGGGCTAGCAACAGCAGAAAACTATACAGAAAGGTTCAGCTTGGTGCGAACGTAGGTAGAGCATGGACGAATTCGTTCGTGTTCACAGTTAAACCAATCGCGTGGGAATACTATTTTTAAATACATGGTTGCAATATTTTGATTTAAGCAGCATTATTGCTGATTATTTCGCTTCGAGATACTCATGCAGGTACAGGAAGCGATTTGGATTTTTGGTTTTACCAACGAATTTTAAATCCTCATTTGTGGAGAGGGCTCGATAGGATTCTGGGGTGAGCCTGGCCCACCTGCCCCCTGCCCCCCTCCCCATCCTTAATTGCGCCTATCTTTGTATATCAAGTTAAATATTTAAAAAATATTTACTCTACGCTTCGTATTTCACTTGAACTTTAGTAAGAAAATCCAGTGAACAAAAAATCTATCCGCATTCATGAAAGTAACTTACAGGTAGAAAGAAACTGCTGACAAAAAATACAACTTACACGGTTTAAAATAGTGTCAGTAGTTGATTTATCATTTGGATTTTTGCGGGGGTTCAGGACCCCCAGGCTATGACATGCTTAATCCAGTGGGTAAAACTGTTGCTATCTAAAAAATAATTTGAAAATAATAAAAAATCTTTTAATCTTTATAAAAAAAATAATCGTGATTTGTAATAATAAACATAAAAACAAAGCAACACATCTAAGTAAAAAATATTATGCGGGTTTAAAAGGTGTCTCTTAAATTTCCAAATGCCAATTTCTGAGAAATTCTGTATAACAGGGATTGATGGATGGGATCGGTATGATCAAACATTATTTAACGAAAAAATTATTTCGGCAGCCTTAAAAGCCTTAGATAGAAGCCGCATTGTCACGAGGTAACAAATCGATTGCGGGGCATTTAAAAGGATATAAACATGACAGTGTATTTAAATCAAGTGATTTTCCTATACTTCTTCTATTATAAGAGATAATTATTTATTAAAAATATTAAATCTATTATTAACTAATATTTTAAAAAGTCTGCAAAGATCATGGCATGGAAATTCCATCCCAAAATAAGGTAAAGTATAAAATAATAACATAATTAATCCTATTTTGTCTCCTGTCGTCTTATCTGAGGCATACATTTTGTAATATAAACCGTATTTTTGAGTTAAAGAAACAAAACTCGAAATTCATTTTTTTAAGGTGAATGTGTAGTGTAGACGGTGTCGGCCCAAATGCATTTTTTTTTATTAAGTAGTTGTTAAATTTTCGCGTCAACAAATTGACCGACAGACTGACGAAAATGGGCAATCATGTATTTTCCGTGATATACCTAGACACCTCAAAATAATTCAGTGACGGCTGGTGAAATTTCAAAGTTGTATATCTCTGTTCCTACTTACAGGATCCGTACCAAATTTAGGGGTTTTAACAGTGAGCCCACTGGGAATGTTTTGGTAAAGAAAAAAACATTTTGTAATTTGCGAAAAAAAGTTAAATTTTTGGTTTAAGAAAAAAATGAACACGTCTGGGCATTTTATTTATTATTTTTTCAAAACAAACTTTACATCATTTGGTCGACATTTTTTAAATTCTGAGAGAAAAAAATGTGGTAGAATGTTATAATCATTTGAATTTCTTTTTAAATTATAGTTTAGGCTTAAAAAATTCAATTAAAAAAAAAACCAAAAAAATAGTAAAAAGGTCACTGCGAAATCAATCCTTTTTGTCAGTAGCCTTAGTTTTAACTAATATTTATTACATTATTAATGAGATTAGCATTATTTCTACTAGCTTAAACTTTCTGTTACGAAAAAGTTAAAAATCAAAACGAAAATCACTAACTAAGCACAACTACATAGTATTTTAAAAGTATAACCAAAACTCTTCCATTACAGCATTTCTCAAAAAAACACACATTATTCTGTTTCACGCAGCAGGTTCAGAAAGTTGTTTTTAGCCCTTTTGTTGAGAAAATTATCGCAACTCACCGATTTTTTTGAAAAGATCCCCTAAATGAGTTTTTCTAAAGTCGAGATGCACCCGCAAACGTTTCCATAATACGTAAATGTTATTAGTTTTCAGTTTCTAACCCTATGCTAATTTAAGAAGCACTATAATCAAAGCACAAACTAGATAATACTGAGCAAAAATATTAGTTAGTACCGGATCGACAAAGGCCATTTTCTAGGCAATGAAAAGAAATTACAGTATTATTTAAAACTAACTTCTAAAAAAATATTGATAACATTCATTCTATGATTTTTATATTGTTGTTTGAAGATTAAGTGGACTGTAAAAACTTAAATATGGCGCACGGCGCTTGATGAGATGACATTCAGAATGCTTATTTTTCCATCTCCCTTTGTCACTTCCTGTCTTAGTGTCTTGAGGAAGTAGCTGGCGCTGATTTGGCGCAAAAATTTAAAATATAACGCGTGTTTGTATTGTTGCCTATGTAGTAGAGTACCTTGAAATAAACAAAAAGCAGACCTTTTATAAATTGGTGGATGCGCCAGAGAACTACTATTATGCAACAATTATTACTATTTGTAGTTTTTTTGAGTTGCCTATCTTTTGTTACGTCGATTTTACTCTAAAAATAACAAAAACATTAGTTTTCGTTTTTAATAGGGCGGATAGTAGGTAAAAACCGTGGAATATTTGTGTTTAACTTTTGGTAATTTTAGTTATTAGTTGAGTGCTCTTTTTTCATTAATGGCTATACTGTGTTTTTACTGCTAAATATTTTAACCTAAATTTTTTTCAAAAGAAGTGTATTTTAAAGACATTTTACTACAAGTCAGAGCATCGTTGTGCCTGGTTTGGAAGGTCGTGGTAGTAAAAAACTTTGTCATTCGCCACGCTTTTCGTTTTTAAAGTTATTTTGTGATTTTTTTTTTTATTTTTTTTGTGAAAATGAGTGCGCTGGGCAAGTGTAAATACAATGGTGCATTTCAAACAACTTTTCCTTGTATCAAGAAATTGTATTGAGTATTTTTACGTTACTTGGTACTAACGTAGACTGCTACGACTACCGAATCAATAGCAAGCAATGTAGCGGTATCATTTTCGTCATGAATGCGTCATTGCTTATTCAGATCTATTACAACACCTGTTCTATTAAACTTTCTTACTAACTTCCGAACACGGTTTACGGTATACCCCCGAATACTTTCTATTAAACGGTTCAATGTTCAATTGCAAAGCCATATAAAACGATATTTCACCTATACCGTAACATTTAGCTAAATAAATTCTTTGCTCTAGACTCTAGACTCTAGAGTCAACATTATTCCAAATTTTTGACGCTGGCTGGAAGGTTTTTTAAAGACTTTAAATGCCTAATTTCAGTTAAATATCAACTAAGTTTATTGTTGTTGTGGATAACTGCAGTATTCGCTTTGGCTAAATTTGTATAGTTATTACTTTAATCCTAATAAAGGCAAAAAATGCTTTGAGAGACAAGGTTCAAATTTCACATCTGAACTTTTATTGATATTTCAAAGATCTTTTCCCTGTAATATTTTTACCTTTCTTTTAAAGAACAGGTATTTTATTATAGTTTCACTACACTTTTAAGTGCTCCATATACACATACACAGTATACTTTTTTCTCCTAATGTAATGTTATTTCTTATTTTAGCACTTAGATATGCAAAGTGTTTTTTCATGGCTGAATATTCTACTTACTGTTACACACGTACGTACGTATCTTCACACAAACATCCTGGACATTTTCGTAGTGCGGAGAATAAGGATAATCTCTAGAGAATCGTAGAGATGTGGAAAATGGAGTCAGGTAGCACGGAAGTTATTAAAATGATAAAAAAGTAAACTCTATTAACTTTACCCGCATGTTTTTAGTGCAGACTTGGTATGTTTCCTTGTAACTGTGATGTAATAACAGTTCAGGTATAATGTGGATGGTAGTAATTGTGTAAAAATAAAAAGAAAACACCTTAAGTGTTTAAAAAGTATACGATTTGTTTTTATATTCAGTTAACCACTCTTCTCTAAATTTTTAGCATACAACATTTAGGTTGAATTAAAAAAGGTATTGTTTTTAAAAGAATATGTTGGGATTTTTTTTTGTGAAGCCTAGTGGACCCAGTACCTATAAATTTTGATTTTCGCCAGCTGGCAATTAGATGTAAAGTAATGTAATGGACGGCGTATGTAATCTATTAATTTTTTAATACCTTGCCCTGTTACACTCTGCAATCTTTTAGTTTCATTGTGGTGTCGCGACGCCTCTAGGTCCGCAAGGGCATCGAATTGATTTTTTATACCCTTTAATTCCACCATAAACAATACGCGGATAATAATAATAATAATAATAATAATAATAAATCGTCTTTATTTGTAAAATAGTGAATATAAACAAATTCATATCTGTAAAAAAAGATAGGTGAAACTCTTTTGAAATGATTGAGATTGGTGATGTTTGAAGTGGCATGGATTCAGATTGGTGATATTTGATGTGGCATGGCGAGATAATCTCAATGTCGCAAGTCACGATCGTGTATTGCTTCGCGAAACACAAGTTTTTCTTTCAAACAGGAGAATTTAAACGAATAAGTTTAACCATAAAAACAAGAAAGTATAATTTTGCAGTATTTTACATATTCAATCATTGTAATTCTTTTATTTGAGCTGATATCTGCTCATATTTTCCCTGATTAAAAATGTACCTTCGATAAGTATCCTGGACAATTTGTAAACGATTTTTAGTCAATAAATTCAGACAAGGAAAGAACACAATGTTGCAATAGTAATATAGATTTAAGCCACGTAAAGTTTTTTTTCTTTTCTTGCGATTAAGTATGTGTTAGCTTGCATTTTTGCGTAGCTTTTTGGAGCAGTTTTTAATATGGTCTCTAAATATTAATCTTGTGTCAAGTTGAAGTCCCAGTTTTTTGCATAATTCGAAAATTTTTAATTTACATGTCCCAACTTTATATTAATTTTATTATTATATTATATTATGTAAGCGAAATAATATCTGAGAATTTTATTCACCAGGCAAAATCAAGATTTTAACAATGAAATTTTGGTATTTTATTTTTCGTTACCGTGGCTACATTCATTGTTGAAAAACATTACCTCTTCAATTTTTCTGTCAAAAAAGTTATCAGGCTAATTTTTCTGCCAAAGTAATATTCATTTTTCTCTTAATAGTTTTGCTGTAACGTTCCACATGGTTTTTATAACGGTTTCCTTATATTCATCACCATTTTTTTTCTCATCTTGGATGCCCAATTCTTCACCACAACAACTAAATGTTCTCCAGAAGCCTCCCGGTCCAAAACGTATTTTTTCCTTTACAAAATAATTTGAAGAGCAACCATATCGACGATCTTGATCGTTTAGTATCTACTGGCGTCAGATTTTCGATATTTTTGGATATATTTTCCATCGAAATGCGACTGAAACGCCACATAATTATATGTTTTTTGACGAATGTTATTTGGTTACCAAGGATGCGTATATTAATATTTAATTTTAACTGCTTATGATATGCGGATGACCTAGTTCTAGTCATCAACGGACACAAACAGTCCTAAACGTGGTAGACAACTTGTGCAAACGGAAGCGACTGTCAGTCAATGCCCAAAAAACCCAGGTTGTCGTCTTCACAAAAAAATGGGCACTGCAAGGCATAAAACCACCAGTGCTTGGGGGCAAGCAAATACCTTGGGCCAAAGAAATAAAATTCGTAGGGGTAATCTTCGATCAAAAACTCACATGGAATATCCACATCGTAAAAACAACAAAAAGGCGTCAGTTGCCTAGTTGCCCTAGGCAGCTGCAGAAGGACGTGTTAATAAAACTGGGGACTCAATCCAAAAATGACTCTATGGTTATACAGAAGGGTTATGAGATTCATGATAACCTACGGATCGGTAGCTGGGTGGCCAAAGACCCAGCAGCAAGGTGCGATAAGGCTACTGAGTGACATAAAAATACTAGCATGACGCAGTGTCCCATGAATACCACGCCAACAGCTGCAGAGCTTACAGACCCGCTCATAAGCCGAGCGTATGGGGCGGACTACAAGAAGTTGGAGAATGAGCTCAGAGCAGACCCAAAAGACCCAATAACAGGAATGCCACGTGACCTCATACCCAGCAAGTACAACTTTAACAAAAAATACATACAATATTACAGCGGAAAGACTGGGAGAAGGGTCCACCTTGCAATGCGGATTCAGTATGGTATACAGATTGCTCGAAGATGGAAGAGGGGGTCGGAGCAGGCATCTACGGACAAAGACCTAGGGTAACAATCTCGGTGAGTATAACTAAAGACTCAACAGTTCAACTTTAGACTAGTGTGGAACTGTGCATCGGCCCTAAATCAGCTCGTTGGGTAGAAGAAAGTAACATTGGCATGGGTTCCACGACATAAGGGGCATCAACGAAAAAGCTGACAAACTGGCCAAACAAGGCGCATTGATGGCATTCGTAGACACAGAACCCTTCTGCGGTATTGCAAAGACGGCTGTCAAACAAGCCATTAACAAATGGACGGAAAAGAAATCTTAAATCTGGTGGGAGAATATCCCGAGGCAGAGACCGGCAAAGCAGTTTATCGAAAAACAAGCACCTAAAGTAACGACAGATCTTCTAAGCAAGGACAGAAAGTCAGTTAAAGCAATAGTAGGGCTGTTAACAGGGCATTGCAGACTCAACAAACACATGAGCACCATAGGTCTGGCAGACGAAGTATTATGCAGAATCTGTCGGACAGAAGAAGAAACCTCGATCCACCTCGTATGCAAATGTGAAGGCCTGGCAAGGATAAGGTACTTACAAGTGGACCATGAATACCCTAGTGCAGAAAGCTATACAAAGAGGCCCCTAGCAGGGGTTTTGGGGCTAATAAAAAAAAAGCAAAGCTGGAGCAAGTCATATAGAATAAGGGGAAATAACAATAGATCTGCAAATGTCGCAGTGAATAAGGACTTAATTGCCAACCCAAAAAATATCTAATCTAATATTTAATTTCGATTGGTATATGACACATGCTATTTTTTTGTGACAACGACGTGGAAGTTTCAACTATACGGGGTATACGAATATAATGCATGCATTAAAAATTATGGGCAGTTTTTGGACAAATCTGCATTCATGCGGTTTAGACCAAACGGCATTCATGCGGATTTCCCCAAAAATTGCCGATAATTTTTAATGCACTTGTTATATATATATATATATATATATATATATATATATATATATATATATATATATATATATATATATATATATATATATATATATATATATAGGTATATATGCATTTTTTTGTATGGCGGTTTTTACTCAGAAATGAAGACATGTTTCATTACACATTTTTGCGTGAAATTCGAAACTTTCATTGGACGATCCTATTGGTTGTGACGTCAAATGATATATTATTTAGTTATTATGGCTGGTGTATTACAACTGTCACGACATCAACACGACATGTAGGCGACACAACAGGTAAAATTGTCTCCAACACGACTTATCCATAGGACACGATATAATATATTATGCGATATTTCGCCATCGCGACATTTCCCAATTTTTACCAAAATGTCGAGTGAAGAAGACCATATTATTTCAAGTGTAGAAGAAGAGGTTATACTTATATATTTATAATGTGTAGAGAGGAGAAACAGATGGAAATATTGGGTGCATCTCTCTTTCTCTCACAGCATAGGTTTTTAGTCCGAATTCCGAATTTACAATTTCAATTTATGGCCCCATTTTTCCTATAATTTCCTATAGTGCGGTGGTGACATTTCCTCATTTTTCAGTGTTGGGAGCTTTTCAGATTATTGTTTCTCCCCTGTATACTATTATATTTTTTGCGATCCTAATAACCGGTAATTTTGTTTTAAGATATGCACCAATTTTTCGTTAACTTACATTTCAAAAATTCATGAATACAAAATTTCACTTTTGCTGCAACTTTTGTGGACCACATGGAATACAATTTAGGTGACATTTTGTGAAAAATAAGTATATTTTAGCCTACATACAGTCTCTATTAATAAAATAATACAGTTTGGTTGTGAATAACTTTTTCTAAGGATTGCCAAATTCTTAAGTCGTTCCTGTCTTGGCAAAGTACCGTAAGGGCCACTTATGAAATTTTACAAGACTGAAATGTAGAATGTGTCAAACAAACAGTTTATTCAAAGGTTAATTTAAAAAAAATTAAACATGGCAACAAAGATACATTTTATTACTTTTATTTATCCAACAGTTTTTCAATTTTAGTAACCTCCACATTATCCGAGCCCGTACCAGGTTGGTCCGACAATCTCTACGGCCCTCTGGGAATTCTTTTATCCAGTAATTGTGGCATTCTCCGCGTCCTGCGAGCCGAAGGTAGCATAAAGCACGACACAGTTCCTGGAGATCTGGCTATCAATGGTTTGCTATGTTTCGCTTGGGAAGTAGGAAATAAATGGTTAGTATTTATTTAAATAAGTCTGTTTTACTCAATTTAATTAAACTAACTATAATAATATCTCGAAAACTCAAATAATTCGAAATAATAAACAAATAAAAGAAAAATTTTAAATGCAACTCTATGCCGTGTGGTACCTACCTCATTTTAAAGTTTCAAGAGAGAAACATTCTGCCGCAAACCCGAGGTCCGTATCTTAACTCGTTCTTAAATGGTAAGTCTTTTAAAATTAAAAATCGATATAAAAAGAATTCAAAATATAAATACTATCTTTATTTCTCTTATCACTTTAAAAGCTGTTCAAAAGGACCACCATGGACTTCTTGGCAACAGTGACATCGGAAGTCAGCTGGCTAGTAAGCGTTGTGTATGCGGTCGGTGGATTTTTCCTTTGCATTCTGAGTACGTAATTTAACAATTAAAACGGTAAGTAGCATGGATTTATTATATAAAAGGATTCGATATCCGTATACTGTGAGCGTATCGTTTGTTATTCTCTTGTTATTCGTTTGTTATTCGCGTGTTGTTTGTTATTCTCTTGGGGGAGCAGTTTACGAACTACGAACATAGACAAGACTACGAATTACTACGTAATTGAATTAAGAATGGTAGTAGAAAGAGATAAAATAGCATTAGAGTGTTGGAGCTCAGAAGTGTTGCTGTCTGTGCTGGTTGTTTAGGAACCTCGGTCTGAACACTCGGTTACACGTACATCTTTGTCTAATGAACTAGAAAAGAAAAAGTGCGACGTATAGATTTATATAGATTTATAAATGACTTGGAGCGACTTTAAATAAACACCTTTAGAAATAACATAACCTATAAATAATAAAACCTTTTAAATTAAATTTATTATTATTTATCAGAAAATAAAGTAATTTAGGGCTTTTATTACTTTTAGCAAATCTTGTAATGCTTCTAACGTATTTTTTGTACTCAAATACAAGGTAAAATAAGATGTGACCAATGTTTACAAATTGTGTTTACAGTGTCGCTTAGAATGGTTTGTTTTGGCTTCAAAGAATGTTACATCATCCCGTATCCTTTTATTTAGTAAATCCATGGTAAGTAGCATTTTAATGGCCTAATATTATATAGGGTAATTTTCAAACTTTAGTAGCACATTGAATTTGGAGGAAAATCGGGTTTATTTGTATTATTCGAGTTACATAGGCTATTTTATAGATTTTAGTTTAAGTTTTTTTGCAAAGTGATGCGGCGTCTCTCCCTACCGAAAAGAATAGATGCCACATATTTTGGGTGGGGGAGTTACCACACATTATATTTGTGTTTAGATGAAAGTGATCGCTAATAACCAGGCTTCTAGCACGTACACAATAAAAAAAAGTAATAATTTTCTGTAGATTTACAATGCCCATCAGCGTAAGGCCAGTGTCAAACCACAAGAAAAATGGACAGAAGAATTGGATTTCCTGTGACAGAAGTGCAAAATTGCTACGTGAGATCTGTACCAAGTTCCCCACACATAAAATATTATGCAAACGAGAAGAAATGAAAAAAAAATAAGGCATCTGTCCCTTAAGGAAAATTCTATGAGGTCACCATCCGTATAACTCTGGGCATCTCTCCCACTTCCCAGGGGAGAGATGCCTAAGAAGACTGTTTTTTAAATCATTTTTTTGTAACCTTGAATTCAGTTCTGTTTTGGTTTTTTTATATTTCTATTTGTTATTGCTGCTTTAAATGTCACGATGTTATTTTTGCAAAAAATATATGAAACTAACGATTTTACGGTTTTATTTATAAAAGCGTGGCAACTGACCCACATTTACCCTATATATAATCATCATTTTTATCCAATTAGTATTGAAAAATTGTTAATTTCAAAAACAAAATATTTTAAAAGCTCCTTTTCTCAAAAGGCACTCCGCCGATCATTTTAATTTATTCGAGAAAATAACCTAGACATATATTCAAAATCTGGAAGTAACTTTCGAGTGCAAGAAACTTTGATTTAACTTCATTTAAAGCTCACCGTGCCCGCTATATTTTCCACAACTGAAATAATGAGCAGATTTGTACTGTTGAAAAAATTTTTGGAAGCACTTACGTTACCAGTGGATATTTGCTCAAAATAAGTACTGGAGTTTTCTTCTGGTACGTCCAGAACTGGGCAGAGCTTGAAAGTTTGCAAGCATTTTCGGTGCTTAAAGCCCTTTTATTGCTTGTAAGCATTGTGCTGCAAATCATTTATTCAATATCTAATTAGGGCTTTGTAATTGAATTGCTTTATATTAGTGCTTGGTAATTGGTGATTGAACAAGGGCTTGCAAGCTCTTCTAAAATGCTTCAAGTCCTTTCAAAGTGCTTCAAGCCCTTATAAAGACACTTGCCAGCTCTTGAAATTATCTAGTTCAAACTAAAAAAATTATGCAGTTATTAAGAGTTTATTATGGTACCGGCACAGCATCGGAACTCACAGGCAAGGCCAAGGACAACCATTTGCATAATGTTAAATGATAAGAGCCTAGTCCGCAACAAATCTGTCCTTGTTTATGGGGAACTTAAGTTCGAGAATATTTGTTTGACATGTTGACAGCGAACCAAATCTATATTTAAAAGCTGTGTTTAGCTTTATTTCTGTAGCATTAGAGAAATACTTAACAACCATTCCCAGAAATTGGGAAAATAGGCCCAAAATCCAGAACATAACCCCTAAAATGTTAACCAATGTTAAAAAAACGCGTGTGTTATTAAACGTGTTCAGTGTTGCCGGGTACAACAAGGAAACCAATTTGAACACTTAATAAAAAAATAAATTTCAATAAAGAACTTAAAAATTCTATGTATTTTTTTGCTATTGTTTTGCTAAACAATTATTGTAAGGTAAAATTTAGTATTAATTATTACATTAATACTCGCAATATGGATTTAATTAAAGTTTAAACGCCAATAGCTTGTAAATTGCTATTCTAATCAAAATTTTTACTCTTTGTGTATTTTTAGAATCAGGAGATGTATCAAAATTTGGCAAAAAATGTATTGTTGTCATTTAAGAAACTAGGTTTTTCTGAAATAACCTTCGAACTGGCAACACTGGGGAAAACTTGCTTTCGTATTTTTTTTTTTAGGTTGGACTATTCTCTAAAATCTCGCTTTTGGAACTATAACCCTGTATTGTAGGAAACGGTATCCTAAGATGGAACGGTTCCTCTCTCATGAGAAAATTTTGAACTAAAATTTAACTTGTTATTTTTAGGAATGAAAACCCAAAAAACTACATCCCACCAGTTATAAATTTTTCTGGGTGTTTCAGTCCACTTTACATTCCAATTCAGGAGTACGCATATAGAGCTGCAAATTGTGGGTATGCCTAGAATAATGCTTCTTTTATTATTTTGTTAATTATGTATTTCTAGGTACACACCCTTCAAAAAGGCGGTTTGGAGTCCGATGTTGACCATAACAAATAACAGATCTCTATTTTTGTTTTTAAAATTTATACTACATACTACACCTGCGTACATTTTTGATACGATGTTTGTGGTTGCTGGACAAAAACCACGGTAAGTAACTTACACAACTGACAGAATTTTATCAATGTTCTGTGATTGTCATACTTTCTCTCTCTCTCCCTCCGTAAATAACTTGTTCCTGACTCAAGCCAGAGTGTTCCGATATATTATTTACTTATTAACGACGTCCTTCGCCTTTATCCCTTTGTCTGGCAATTTGCTTCTATTGTCCCATTAACAATAAGGCGTAATAGTTTATATTTGGGTCTATGTCGATATGTCCAGAATATACCAATTTTCCCAGGCGAGGCCGGTGAGTTTTTTACAAGTGGGTAAAATTTTGTGGGCTGGTGATATCAACGTAACAAGCAAAATTTTTCACTTGAAATTTTTTTTTAATAATGTACCTATTTCTGCCAAGAAATTATTTAGGTACCTACAAGATAAACACCGCGAAAAACATACAATATTAAAATTGCATTTTTGCTGTAACTTTTTTTAAGTTATATGCAAACAGTTTCTTGAACTGTTAAAGCCATTGTTAACACAAGTACTCAAATACTAGTACTACACTACTACACAAAGGACAAAACACAAATATCAAATAATATCCAAAAACATATTACACAGCAAAATTAGGAAAGCCAAAACACCTCCTAAACTAATAAGTGCCGGCGCGACGTAACGAAATGTAAACAAAATTTATGTAAATTCAATGCGTATATTAATTAGTTTTTCTTTTTCTAACCCAAATGTTTTGTAATAGTATATTTCACGGAGTGGTTCGAGTGTATTTCCATAGTGGCCCGGGACAACCCAAGAACCGGTGATGTTGACGGTCACGCGCGCTAAAAGCGATATTATTGGTGGTCCGTCGACAATTTCGTCATATATTTGTCTTTTTTTTTAACTTCTTAAAGCTCGTATGTTTATTTCTCTCTTGGTTTCAATGCAGTTATATAGTTTTTTATGTCCATATCGATCTATAAGGTCAATTTAAAATACGGCTGAGCCCCGAGCAAGCTTGGCTCGATTCTTTATTGGGGAGTTTTCGCATGGAACTCTTTTGAAAGAAAAAATAATAATTTTTTGATTTTCAAAAATAAACTATTAGGTGGATCATTGAAAATAAAGTAGAAGGTGGGTCATTCATCAAATGACCTTATGGACAAGCCGCGCTTGATTTTTTCTCTCGTGAGCATTTCTTTAATGGAAACTTTTTTGTCCAAGAAATTTGGAGACGATGACCATATTTAGGTCCTTGTTAGACAATTTTACACTAATGACTTCAATAGGCAGTCATAATACATAGTACAACAATACAGACATGAAATTGTGTCAAGAATAAACATGCATTAGTTATCATCTTATCGCAAAATATATAAACAAAATGTTCTTTGATATTTTAAAATTAAATCGAAACTTTTGCAAACCAAAATTTGTCTAGTCTGGATTGGAACAGAGAACTTTCTGCAAAAAGGATATTTGACCATTCCTGATATTGCTGGATGGGACTGTTTCAAGAATCCTCAGTGGTTGTTAAATTTTGCTAAAAGATTTGGGAGGTCAAGAGGTACTTTGAACATCAAAATATGAATTGCAGAAAGTACGTAAACATATTTCATGAAAGGTGTTGTAATCGAAGAACCGTGATTCTCTTTTCTTCTAAACAGCGTTACCACTGTGGACTTTTAAAGGTTGTCTTTTTTAGTACATTCTATTTTTTCAGAATAAAAGATTAATATTGCTCGTTATACGCTGACTTCAATTATTAACGTTCAGTTTATTTTACAAATTAACACAAGCTGAAAATTAAATTCGCTGTGCATCAGAGATTTTGATTTATGGTATCTGTTATTTTGAAAACCCCTTCATACTTCAAATGCATGAAACCATTTTATTGTATTGGCACAGATTGGCATATACGTCAGTGATTGTAATATTATGTTACACAAAGAGCTATAATTACCGACGGCAACGGCCTAAAAATAAACGGTCTTTTAGCCTCGTTATTCCAGAACTATTAAGTGCAATATATCAAAGAAAATAAGCTCGATTCAACGAAAATAATTACCGTAATAAAAGTTTTTCTTTGGCGATATCGTACACGAAATTGCTTTGGCGCGAGATCGATAGTTCTTTGTTTTCAGATAAAACGGGTTATCAATTTTGTTTCTTTATGGGGCACATGATATAAATACTTCATAATATAGTCAGTCTCGGCGTGACAGTATTTAAGCATGACGTACCATGGTTTAACATTTTCCAAAAATTGATTGCTATTAGTGGTCCAACTTAACGCCAGGCACGTTTTGTCTGGGTACGACTAGTTTGGTTTAAGTTTAATTAACAGTCCAAGCTTACAAAAGGCATGGTCAAAATCCTACTCCCAGAAATCGTTAAATTTTCACCGAGGCAAGAAATAAATACAGTCAAACTATCCAAAAATGCTTTTAATGACCGCATAAAAGATAAAATGCTTTCCTGTCCCAACGACAGAAAATCTTTCTGATCACTTGCCAAAAATATTAGCAAGAACTTTTGTAGAAGCACTTTTCCTCCCCTGACTTCTGATAACGAAATTATCTCCACCTCTAAAGGGAAAGCTGAACTATTTGTCGAACAATTCGCTGCCAATTTCACCCTAATTCCTGTACCTCACTATAATACTTAAGGTCAAACAAGGTCAAATTTTTTTTTATCCCTTAACACTAAAAAGTCCTCTGGTCTGGATGGCATATCCGCAATTGTTCTAAAAAAATGCACTCCAGAAGTTGCACCCATCTTAATTCGTCTTTTCCAGATCACCCATAGCAAGGGTATCTTCCCAGATAACTGGAAGACCGCTCGTGTTCAGCCTGACCCGAAAAAAAGTTTCAAGTCCTTTCCATCCAATTATAGACATATCTCCCTCATATTTTTTTGTTGTCAGAAAAGTTACTTCCACCTCTGTTGTGCATGGACTCGTCGATGCAATTAAGTGATTTAACTCATCTTGGTCCAAGGCATACCATCAAGAAGAACCTGCCTTAGTGTCCTTGCATCACGAAACGGCGGTTGACGGTCAATTACTGCTCTTCCAAGCATGACCCAGACATGTTCAATACAGTTAAGATCTGGACAGTGTGGCGTCATCGGCAAATGATTAATTTTATCCAATGCTAGCTGTTCTAAAACTAACCTGGCTCTATGTGGGCGAGCGTTATGATCTAGGAATCTAAAATTGAGTTCTAAATTCCAAAGGTAATTATTTACCAAGTTGCGATCGATGTGTCCAGCATAAATGTCACTTGTCGTTGTACGTTCACAAACATGCAACTCCGTTAGGCCTCCGTAAAAAAATGCTACCCATACCATAGTGCCGCCACCTCCAAACGGATGTACTTTTTGGACATATCGGCCATTAACTCGCAAATTGGGTGGTCTCCAGACATGAACTGTAAGTCTGTCATCACGAACACAAAGTCAGCTATCATTTGTAAATATCACGGTCTTCCACCGTCACGCCAGTTTACCCGTTCATAGCACACAAACGAAATTAATGTCAGATTGGTAGGTTTATATGTTTATAATGTACTATTAACTTACAAATTTTTCACAAAATTTTGGAAAAATTGTTTTACGGATTTTTGAGAAAATGGGCTTGATACCATCACTAAACTACCCTTATTTATGGGTGTAGAAAAAAATTTAAAAAGGTAGGTATAAGTCATTTATAAGAGGATTAGAAGTTACCCTGTATATATAGATTATACTCGAAAAAATGCGCCACTAAATAACTGCGGGTCCAAACTTCTTTCGCAATAGTATATTACATAACAAGTGTTGAAAGTGACATTTTTCACACGAGTGGGAATGTTGTCGCACGAGGCGACAGCCGAGTGCGATAATCCCATGAGTGTGCGAAAATTACTTTCACACGAGTAATGTACAATATTTTTCCTACGATCACAAAAATATTTACCAAAAAGCCCCAATTTCTGTCTTTATTTAATACCCCCACTTTCAACACGTGTTGTGCTGAAAAACATTTCAACACACGTGTTGCAAATAAAAAAAAATGAAATTGGCATCATCTGTTCAAACGTCATGTTGACAAGTACTTTTCAACACATGTGTTGAAAAGTACTTTTCAACACGCGTGTGATATAAGGCACTTTCTAGCAAATTAACCGTGCTTTTTGTCTCACTTTCATAGGTGGTCGTAGGAAAAAATTATTACCTGCTTTTTTATCGAATTTATGCCAAATTTGTGTTCACTGTATGACTAGTAGCCAGGATAAGTTTAAAATGTAATTTGTATGTACTTATTAGTTATACAAATGGTATTATTATATGATGGATGTGATTTCATGTGATAATAATATGATGGATCTTGAAAATCATTTCTGATATGCTAAACTTCTTTGTACAGCAAAGAAGCCTGATTTTTCACAGTAAGCCATAGGCTTCAAATCCTTTTCAGGGCTATGTATTAATAATATGTAAAGGATAGACAATTATAGGATAGCTAGTGGGGGAAACAACTAGTTACATAATAGCAAATCGGTTACTTAGTAAGAAAGTTATCAAATAATAAAAAAAGCAAAAGTTAGCTAGGAACGCACAGTTAGACTGAAAACAATGGACAGACTTGAATTAAAGAAACAACTTTCATTTCACAAATATTTTTAAATGTAACATTTGTGGGTAATAGAAACATAAAAAATCATCTAAACAGAGATTAAAGATATAAATAAAGACACTAAATTATAAAAAATCATATTTTCCGATAGCTGTATGGGTTGCAAAAATAAGGAAACATTAAAGATCAAATAAATAAAAAAATATCAGTTTAAATAATAAATGAAGAAAGAAAATATTAAGGATAAAGATAACTGTAACTAAAAGGCAAATAAATTGTTAATTGCATGCATAAATAGAAAATTCCGTAGATACAAAATATTTTATTTTTATTTGTTAGTTTAATGTTTATCCATTTTCACAATAGGACAGACCACTATCAGATATAAAAATCTGTAATTGCCTCCCTGAGTATAGCTTTGTTCAAGTTTCTATTTATTTGCTTTCTTTATTTGTTTTAGCATGCGAAAAATCTATTCGAAATTAGACAAAGTAATGGCCGTGTTATATTTCTTTTTAATAAATGAGTGGACGATAAAGAACGAAAACGTAAAAGCCCTTTGGGAAAAACTCAGCCCAGGCGATCAAGTTACGTATAACTTCGACGTTACGGCCATTAACGCTGAATCTTATATTAGGAATCTTATGATAGGGTTAAAGAAATACACCCTTAAAGAGGACATGACCAAAGCTAAATATCATCAAGCTAGATACGAAAGGTAAGTAAAAATAGAGTAGTTTTAGATGGTGAGTGGTGGACAGAATCGTACCTATTATTATAAAATAGTATTATTAGTCTATTCAATAATATTTCGACTTATATTACCTGTACATCACTGTTACATGTAATTGCCTCGTCACTTGTTATTTGTATCGGTGTATGTTATTTATAATTTAAAATTCTGTTACTGCGAAGAGTAAATCCGTTTGGATCCTTTTAGAATTTAATTTTTACTTTTTCAGTAGGTTTATTGTTTACTGTCGCTTTCTTATCGCCAGAGCAACCATCTCATTGTTTAAATGGAAACACACTTTGTGTAAGCCATTGTTGGAAAGGTTATTTCATTAGGAATTTAGCTGTGCGACATTTTTGTGTATTATTAATAAACAGCTATAATAGTAATTCAAAAGTATTTAAGCAATATTTTTAATAACAATGACAGGGCAAAAGCCTGTCAAAACCATAACTGACCAACTAGAAGATCTTAATTTATACCAATACTAAATTTTAAACCTTCTTAGTGAATCTGAATGTAATAGTTTAAAATGTGTTAATAAAAAATAAACAAAAAAGATTCTAAGCAAACTTAAACAAACCTCAGCAAATCTGAGTAGATTTGCCTTTTTTGGATTTGGTCAGAATTGCTTAAGTTTGCATAAGTTTTTATTTCTTTATTTTTGTTATCAACATTTTCTAAACTATTGAAACGAAAGCTCCAAAAAAGATCTAAAAAAGGATTTATATTTTTAGAAACATTAATTTTGTACACCTGCCGTAATTATAGTTTTTAGTTTTGCATACCGTGTGATATTTATTGTCATCAATTAGTATTTTTTTCATTTTTGATAATATCATTAAGAACAACAATAACAAAAAAAACGGAGTTAGATAAATTGTTCATAGTGTCTTGCATTCACAGCCCTAAATACTCATAAAATTGTCTTATAACGTCAAACAATAACCTAACATTTATGTTTTTTAATTCTTTCACAGTAATAGACTCTCTTACTTTTTCAAAAACTTTTAATGATATATGTCCCTAATAAAAGTTATCTAGAAGCGAGATATCTGGACTTCGCGCGGGAAATTTAAAAATGCCTAAACGTCCAACCCAGCTTCAAACCTGTTGCTTAAAAATTCGGTCACAACTGCTGCATTGTGAGATGGAACTCCATCGTGTTAAAAAATCAATTCTCTATCCTCCAACGTCAGGACCAATTTCAATTTGAAGAAGTTTCCAATATATGTCTCCCGTTTGTGTACCCTCTGTAAAATAAGGACCGATAATTCTATTCCCTGGAATACCTACCCAAACATTCACTTTTTGACATCTCTGTATATGTACTTTTCTTACTTTAGTGTTAGTGCTTTGTAGCAACTGTTCAGGGACACTGTGGAATTTATAGTAAGCTGACTAAGACTAACACATGAACTCTTCTCTACTGGTAGACGTAGATCAGTTTTAAACTTCTCGATTACTACAAGAGAATTTTTTCTTCGCTTTACATGTGAACACAACCCGTAGTCATAAATTTTTCGTGCCATCGTAGCACTGTCGGTACTGGACAATCTGGATATGCTACTGCAAACGTTTCCTTTTAGGTATACAACGTGTCCCACGGAGTTCTTGCCATATGGGAAAAAATGTTACTGAAAGATAAAAAAAATGGCTGGAGTAGAAAAGTTCTGCATATTAATAAACTTAGAATCTCTATGAAAAAAATCTAACACGACCCATAGTATACAGGGTAGCGAGAGAAACATAAAATATACCTAAGAATACAAGTACCCTTATTTAGCGAGATACAGAGAAAAGTTATTTAAAAGAATTATTTGGAAACATTTGTCCTCCCTAAATACGCAATTACAGCCTCGTACGAAAAAAATTAGGAGTGTTAATATAAAACAAATGTAATACTTATTAGGAAGGAATAAATTTACCAAATTCAAACTTCAATATAGCGACCTTCCTTTTCGACGCATTTCATTGTTAACTTGGAGAATATTGAATCAGCTTTTTTCAAAACAACTTGAGGAATTTTTAGAGCACTCCGGTTATTACTCTTTCCACTTCCACCCTGGCGATATTTTCAAAAGGTCGTCGAGAATACACTTTTTCCTTTAAATATCCACAAAGAAAGCAATCCAGTGGGTTCAGATCCGGTGACCTCGCCGGCCTATGATTTAAAAATCTTCCTTTCCAAAGCCCTTGGAACATTTCCTGAAGTAACTCGTAAAATTGTTCGGGAACTATAGCATGGCGCACCATCATGTTGATACCATAAATTATCTGTAATGTTAAGTGGAAGGCTACTAACAAAGCGAAACAGCTGATTTCTCAAAAACTGAAGGTAGACATCCGACGTTATATTGCCTCGAAAGAAAAATGGGCCTCTCAGTTGATTATCTAAAATACCGCACCACACATAATACTGATCTCGATATTGGATAACAAAACCCGGATTACCTGTACTCCACCAACGACAATTTTGGGAGCTAACGACTCCATTTGATGTAAAACATGCTTCATCAGAAAATATAACTTTTTTGCAAAACGACGGGTCATCTTCATGCATACCTAAACTAAACTCTCCAGGTTTCAACGAGTGGACAACGGTCGGTTTGTATGAATGAAAGTAATTTGCTAAGAACTCTTCCAGCAGTGGATTTACAAAAGTCTATCGTTTCCAAGAGATACTTTTTCTAAATTTATCAACGAAGTATTGGGATTTTCAACAACGGTTTGAAAAATTTGTAGGTGAATATCCTCATTATCTTCGGCTTCAACTTGATCTTTTTTATTGAAGCGGTTTTCCGCACTTCCTTTCATGGAAAATTTTATCGGCATCCCTATAGCTTTTGTAGTTGTCGACAACGATTAAAACAATTTTAATTTTTTGCTTCATGGTAAGTTTTGGGGACACAATTAAGGAAAATGATAAATTGATGAAGTGAATTAATAGAACCATAGACTATAAAAAAACTAGAGACAAAGTGGATTGCATTCTTTGGTCAACTGCAGAAGGTTGCCAAAGTGTAGGTACAAAATGTCCTGATTGATGCCATCCATTTATTTGACTCAAGATTTGACTATATTTTCGTCTAGTAAAACTAGCATAAATAAGTATTAAGTAATAAAAAAGTAATACTCACATTTTGTTCTATTTTATGCATCATAGCCGAATAAACTTTTACTCCCTTCTCACTGAGATAAATTATTAAGTTATTAAGTAAAAGTGGCAACGCTATTTGACGGTTTACTACCAGTTTTACTATGAATTGAAAAGTGACACAAGCGACCATTCATAAAACTCGTTGAAGTTTGCGACATTGTTCGAAAGTGGAATTGTGTTGTTTTGTGTTTGCGAGAAGCGTTTAAGTATTTTCTTTGAAGGAGCTGACATTATTTTTATATATAAATATGGCGCGGCAGTGTCAAGTTTACAAAAAATTGGACTATTTAAACCCATAAGTTTCTTTTCACAATTAAGTGAGGTTGGATTCACTTGTATCGAATCCATTGGTGTAGTTTTACATATACCTACACCCCATGTCTACCTCTGTTAATCGCATACACTGCTTGTTTTAAGCGGATGATTGTTTTGACGCGAAACGATTTTATGAATGAAATGCTTTGCCTATAGTTTTTAATGACAATGAATAGAGCTATTCGCAGGTGGCTATAATTTTATATTTAGAGAGAAAAAATTAATCCAAATAATTCTTTAAAACAACTTTTCTTTGTATTTTGCTAAATAAGGGTACTTGGGTATATTTAACGTTTTTGTCGCTACCCTGTATAATATGGGTTTTTTTTAGATTTTTTTCATAGAGATTATTAGTGTATTAATATGCTGAACTTTTCTACATCAAAGTCATTTTCTTTTCAACTTTTAGTAAAAAAAATTCCCATAGTTATGGCGGGAACTCCGTGGGGCACGCTGTATAGTGTGAAATTATTTTAGTTCGTTTATTAATAGCGTAAATGGGTATTTTTTAAACTGTGAGAATATAGTTTTAAACGTTAGGAAATATGTGTAATCTTCACCTAGTATGCAAAGATACAATAATAATTACGAGTGATGTGAAAAAAAATTGTTTTCCAACAAATAAATGGATATTTAAAGGTGTATCCAGACTTGTGACAAAATCCCGTACCGTGACACCATCTCGAAACTCATCGCGTGTAGTCTGGATGTTCGCGACGCCATCACGTTACGGGGTTTTGTCACAAGTCTGGACGCACCTTTAGATATTTTTTAGAGCTTTTTTGGCATAATTGCCGAATTAACACAATCTTGAGACTCTGAAATTTCCCCATGTCAAATTTCATCTCTATAGTTCTAACAGAACAGTGCCTAATATGGTGTTAAAAAAATGCACTGTACATTGCATATTCGAAAAAGCGTCTTTGGGAAAAGGTATATTCGAAAACAATATTGTTTGACAAAAAGTACTTTCGAAAAAATACTTCCAAAAAAAAATGTAATATGAAATAATCGTTTAAAAAAAAAGTGTTTTTGAAATAACCGTTTTCCGAAATAAAATTTTAGAAAAAATGTTTTTTTTAAATTCCATAAATCCCCATTCTTGTCCATCAATAAATAAAAATATAAAACAGAATTCCTCATCACAGAATTACATTTCCAACAATATGTCGCCCAAGGCACTCGGTATGTTCCCCTTTAAAGTATTAGGGACTTGACTCTGGATGTGAGATGATGAAATCAGCCCGTAATAGGAATGTGCAAATCTTTTCACATGTTTTGGTATTTTTATCGGAGTAAACTGTTTTTGATTTATATGTGTAAATGGTTGGTGTTAAAAGGTAATAAATCAAGAAAATGTACATCCTAAATTTCTTTTAATTATCAAAATTAAAATATAGTTTTAAATGTTTCTTGCTAACATTTTCTACAATTTTTGCATGCGAGTTTTCCTCTAAGTTTAATAATAAAAGACCACAAAAGACCGCTCTCAGTTAGAGAAAAGTACAATTTTCTTTTAATTATTTCGTTCCCAATCCAGAAGAGAAATTTTGTCAATGCTTGTTCGGGTTACCTTCTTTTTTTTGAAAAAATGCACGAAATAATTTAGGTTTGTATTAAAGTTATGTTTCGTTAAAATAAGGCAATTAGCTATAAAATGCAAAAAAATATTTTTTTTTTTGTTTTAGGTTATTGGTTCTTCACAATCTACTTAAGTATTTATGTATACTGCTTGTTGGTTACCCATTTTTCCGAAGGTTGGCAGTCTTGTTGCAAAACTTAATTTTAAAACATTGTTTTATGCATCGTAATTTATGATATTGAGTTCGCTAAAGCTAAAGTTATTTAAATAAATCATACCGGACCATCGGTATCAATTATTCAAATATATTATTATAATTATTATTTAAATGCCTTTTAATTATGATGCTCACTTTAATACGTGAATTGAGAGAATTTTCTCATAAATATATTAAGGCAAAAATTCTATCGTTGTTAAAAAAAATAATTTGAAATGTGCCAACATATAATGAGAATGGCATTACAGGATAATCATCTCCAAAATTCCAGATCCAGAGTTCCCTCTCCTGATAGACTCCTGATAAATCATCCTTTAAAACATAAAATTACAATAGAAAAATCTCTTTTTTTATTAAAATGGCATTTCATTAGGAGCAATATTGCATATTTGACGTTTATTTTATCTAGCACACGTTCTTACGTAAAGATTAATTTTAAAAACTTCTTTTCTAGAACCAAAGCAATATATTTGTATTTTCTTTCCTAAAAACACAACTCTCAAGAGACCACGGAAGTAGAATGCGTAAAGACGGTGTCAGACGATGGGCGGTGGGACGGTAAATAAACTAAAAAGTAAGAGATAATTTGCATACATAAAACACTTACCCAGTATTGTGCGGTGGTTACTACCCATTTTTTTTTATGGAGTCGCCAGTATAGCTTTGAAGTATTTTACTGACTATTAAATAGGGAGAAGACGGTCCTCGTGGATTTAGTGTTCGAAGTATAGCATTGACAATTGATTTTTTTTTAATTCGTTGGCTCATCGATGGTCAGCCACAATTTTTTACTCTTTAGCTCACGCCGAGTTGCATTTTCCATTCGTTCGCGTAAACGTGGTAAATAATTTCGCAATGTTGTTTCGCTGCAGTCGGGATTAAATTTTGCCAGAAACGAAACATTTTTTTTCTGGTTTGTATATAAGGCATATAAAGGTACCTATTCACATTCAGTCGGCCGGCCGATTTTTGCCAGAGAGATTATGGCCCGCCGGCCATTTTTCACTACACACACTCGGTTAAAATGCAGGTCAAAGCCTGCCGTCCACTGTCAATTATTAAAAACTGCACGTGTGTATTGCTTCGCTGGACGATACTGGAGTGTTGATCAAATTTGGAGTTTAAATTTTGTTTTGTGTTTGAAGTTGACAGACAATATGGCAAATAAATCCTTATTTCTTAAAGAGTTTATATACATTTATCGAAAACATATACAGGGTGTCCGTAAGAGTAAGGTGTCTTGGTTCGATAGCGCCTAAACTATTAAAGATAAAAAAGGCCAATACAAAAGTTAAACGGTTTACTAAGATGCCCACAACCCAACCTAAAAATATTTTACAACCTGTAGGGTGCTCCTAAAAAGTGGTACTGATTTACATAGGATACCCGGTATAACTTTCCAGAATTTGATTCAATAGAATAGGGGCTTTACAACCATACTTAATTTTTTGAGCTTAATTTACAGCGTTGCCAAGAAATAAATTGTTTTCTGAAATTTTGGTAATTTTTAAGGGCATGATTTAAAAATCATAGCAAGGTGTGGATACAACGTAATCAAATACTATTTCCATTGTGTGTACTTTAAGGTATACATATAATGTCTAATGTCTGTATAACCCAGGCGCGTGCGGTGAAATTTCAAAGTTGTATATCTCTGTTCCTACTTACAGGAACCGCACCAAATTTAGGGGTTTTAATAGTGAGCCCACTGGGAATGTTTTGGTAAAGAAAAAAAGCATTTTGTAATTTGCGAAAAAAGTTGATTTTTTGCATTGCTTCCACCGGGAAAAAAATTAACATGTTTAGGTATGTTATTTATTATTTTTTCTAAACAAATTTTACATCATTTTGTCGACAGTTTTTAAATTTTAAGAGAAAAAATGTACTAGTAGAAAGTTACAAAACGTTTTTTTTTCTTTACCAAAACAATCCCAGTGGGCTCACTATTAAAACCCCTAAATTTGATGCGGTTCCTGTAAGTAGGAACAGAGATATACAACTTTGAAATCACCGCACGCCCCTGGTATAATCTGTCCTAATATTCTTTAAATCTCGTATACATTGTTCGTTATATATCAAATCAAAATCAAATCAATAAAGCTTTATTGTCCAAAGAAAATCTTATTGACAAAGCATGCTTAAAATTATAAAAAAAAGTCATTACATGGACAACTCAGCGATTTCAAATATGCTTTAATTCATTTTTTTTTCAAATGAGGCATCCATATTTTTTTGGCATAGGATTTATCTTTCGAATATCTTTATTTTTGTTAAATATATCGTATACGGAAATCTTATAATTTCAGAAATATTTTAAGATTTGTCTTAACTCAGGTTAAAATGGGAAGTTCTGATTATATAATTAAGTCAAGATTGCTTTGGTAAAAACAAAGTAGTTACAAACAACGTATTTATATTCGAAAAAATTGACAAATCAAGAGGTAGGCATAACATAGGCGCATCTAGGTGGGGGGCTAAGCTAAGGCGGAGAAATTAAATAAAATAATAAAATTTAACAATATTTACATGACTTTGTCAGGTTAGTTATTGTTTGCTGACAAGAGACAAACAGGAAAGTAATAATAAGAAAATTATACCTAAATTGTGTTCAATATGACCTCTCAAAATTTAAAATGCAAGCGCGAAATCTTTTAAAAAGATTCGCTTACATTTCTCAACATAGTCGGGGTAATTGACTGAAAAGCTTCCCTAATTATTCATGCTTGCATGTTTTCTCCTATTGTGGGAGCGGTCTGGGTTCACTCTTTTTTTACGTATCTCCATAAGAAAAAATCAAGTTTGTTTAGATCGGGAGATCTTGCCGGCCACAATATTGGACCTCCTTTACCTATCTAGTGATAATTAAATCGTTGATTTTAAAAATTTCTTACTAGCATCCTGTAATGAGGTGCTGCTCCATCTTATTGAAACCACATTCTTTCGCGGGTGTGTTCTGGCAGTACATTTAAAACTCCGGGCAAATGAAGAAACCTCTGTGCAAAATATCAAGTTTTTAGGCCCAGCGGTGTGGGCTGTGCGTTGATACGTCAACTAGTCAGTCAGTCAGTTTTTTCTTTTATATATAGAGATAATATTTATTTATACATACTCTACTATCGTATGTTGAATAAAAAGAATCCTAAAAGAAATATAAAATACATATATTGATTTTAAATAAAATAAATGATACGACTCTTGGTAACACAATCTAAACAGAACAAAAAAAGAATAAGGAAATATGTAAGCAAGTTTAAGGTTTAAGTACAAAAACATACTGAAAAAAATATTTGTCTGGATTTCGTCATATGAAACGCCCTGAAGGATAAATGACAAGTTTTGCAAAACCTTAGGGTGCGTAGTTGTACAGTTTTGTAAAAATTCTTATATTTCACCATTAAATTGCTGGTAGATGTTCAGAGCTGCGGGCCACAGCCTGTGCCTGAAACTGAAAGTATATATCGTACGATGGAACTGACAGTTCACGAACTGCCGGCCGAATGAACGTGAATAGGTACATTTAAGTACTGATCATAAATATCAAATCTAGTATAAAAATAGGCATGGGGTCTCTGGCACTTTTTATATTTATAATTTGCACTATTAACATTTTTTTGGTACTGTGATCGTTTCCAACACAATAATTTCCTACTACACACCAAACACAACACGGGACACCAGTCATATTTTAGGTCAAGTAAAAATAAACTTCAGAATATTCTGCGATAGCTGGTGACTTTCACGAACGTTTGGTAACCTGTTTCTGCCGCAAAGCATGTGGGCACGTCGCAGTAGTTTTAGTTCTGGCCTGGCGACTTTGGTCTGACACTTTGATTTACGAAACCTACACGGAAGTTAGGAGTATATGTACCTAATTTATTCCACCCAATATGGTAGAATAGTCAATATGTACTCCACTTTGTGTTATTTACAAGGTGTAGGTACTTAAACACGGTTGTTTTGAAGTGCTCTTATGTAAAAAAAAATAATAGTAAGTAATTATTAAAAAATTTACAATTTTCTTGTATATTATTGTGTTTTTCTCTCGAGTATTATCATTTTTAAAACAATATGTTTAAATATTTTTACTTTTGAAGGCTTTTTATTTTAGAATAAAATAAAATATAGGGTAAACAACCCAGTTATTGGACACTTAAGGTTTTTAATAAATTCAGGTACGTGTCAAAATATTATTAATTGACATAGCAATGTGAGCTTTTGACCATTTTAATTAGAATTATATTGTTTTCAGTCCTTAGTGCCCACATTAACTGATTAGAAACTATCTATTTTTACACATATGAAAAACGAATACTATGCCAATAACTTAGTTATTGGACATTTTTTTGAGTAATTGGACATACTCAATCTAGTTATTGGACATCTTGTAAAATATAATTTTTATTTTTTGTTAAGTACCTACAGTACCTACTGACATACCTACCTTTAGGTAATACTTTTTTCAATTTATATCTTTAGTACTAACTTAATATTATAAAAACTGACGTCGTATTTAGAGGTTTCGGATCAAGCACCAACTTTTCTCAAGAATACAATTTTCTGAGAAATGTCAAATAAAAATTCATTCATCTAACACTTGTTCTCCCTGGTCTCCCTTAGAATACTGTAAATTTTAGATTCTATATATCTTCACTATTTAAAGTAATTTTCACATCACTTTGACGCAAAGTTCCTGAACAAAACAAGAACATAAACTCCCACTTTGTACATACCAAGGAATAACACGGTATCGCGTCGAAACATGAAGACAGACACGTTAAAGTATTAGACGAACACGTGAAAAATGTATATATGATGCCTATGACGTCTCGAACGAACCAATAAAAGTAGAAATCTTCTTTTAGTGATTCAAATCTAACTGTCCAATAACTGCCACGTGTCCAATAACTGGGTTGTTTACCCTACTACAAATTTATTTTTTAATATGTAGTTGTTATTGTTTCAATCATTCTAGTTGCCAAATAGACCAAGAGATAGCGACATCAAAACCTACAGAATTTTGCCACAAAAATTTCCAGGCCTCTTCAAACAACTGGTAACACCAGTATCAGGGTCTGGCTGGCAAGCTCTATTGCGCGTCTACATTGTGATCAAAGAAGTTTCCAACAAATATAAAATTATTTTCGGCCTATGGGTAATATAAACTGCATTTTTTCTAAATCGGTTTGCACGTGTTAAGCCCTATTCTATTAGAAGTATAGAGATAAAACATGACAAAGGTAAATTTCTGAGTTTTAAAGTGGATATGACCCAAAAATGAAAGTTTAAGTACCAAATTCCTAGGTTTAACAATAGATAAGGGTCTTAGATTTCAGGATCACATAGTTTCACTCAGCAAAAAGGTATCTTCAGCATGTTTTGCTGTTAAAATTGCTGCACAGGAGTTGGGTAAAGAGTTTGCAAAGGCAGTTTATTATGCTTTGGTGGAATCCCGACTTCGATATGGCATATCCTTCTGGGGTACGGCCAGCCATTATCTTACTGCTGCGGTTTTTGTAATTCAGAAGCGTGCAGTGAGATCTATTTGTGGCGCTCGTGCAAGAGACTCATGCAGGCCGTTGTTTGTGGGAGAGAAGATTCTGACTCTAACATGTTTATATATACTAGAGACTGTTTGTCTCATATATGAAAACCGAACAAAATTTATTTCGGTTAATCCAAGATATGATACCCGTCAGGGTCTTGACTTGCAGCTGCCTATCCCAACTTCCAGTTTGGTGAGGAATTCTATTTATTATGAAGGTATAAAGATGTTCAATCATCTGTCTCGCGGTATTAGGGAGCTTCCCACTAAGAGGTTATTTAAAAAACAACTTCAGAGGATGTTAGCTGGTAGAGCCTATTATGAACTGGGCGAATTTTATACTGACAGATTTTGACTTATTTAGTTGTATGTTATTTTTAATTTTAACAGTCAACCCCTAGTTTTCTAAGTTTTTTAAGTTTTAATTTATTGATTCTGGTTTTACTTTTTTTCTGTTTAAT
Organism: Philopedon plagiatum; assembly: GCA_963971165.1. NCBI lineage: Eukaryota > Metazoa > Arthropoda > Insecta > Coleoptera > Curculionidae > Philopedon > Philopedon plagiatum. Next base: position 38,139,670 of record OZ020191.1, on the reverse strand, counting down.
TATGTCTGTCTTTTGCTCATGTATTTTACAACTTTTCTGTACCTTTTATTGTTTGTTGATTATGGTTTGTGTGATTTTCTTAGTTTTAGTATTATTTATTTATAATTTTTTTTTTTTTATATACAAGTAGAAAATGTTTTGTTTTTATTTTGTTTTGTAATGTTAAACTGCTCTGGTTTTGTCGGCAAAACTTTGGTTTTTTGATAATAAAGCTTATTTGATTTGATTTGATTTGATTTGACAAAAAATTCTAAGAACACATTTTCAATCCGCACATCGCTACGATAAACCGTTACCGAGATTCGGCAATATTAAGTTGCGAGCGCCTAGCCTGTGACGTCACACCGGCTTCTTACTAGCCAACACAGCTTTCTGTTATAAATATTTGCGTTGCTAAGTTCGTATGAATCGCAGGATGCGGCGTGTGAGATAATCGCATACCTACGCCATTTTATAGTGTTCTTAGTTGGTATTTTTAAGTTGTACGATTTGTGAATAATGGCTTTTGGTTTCGAGCCTAAGTAGGTATAGTAAAGAAAAGCTCGTGCGGACCCGAAATTTTCGCGAGTTATTCATTGTGCGGTTGTTGGCAATTTTTCCATTACCTGGTATCATCGATATACTAGTTTGGGATTTTTGTTGCAACTGGTGCAAGCGAACTTTATCGATCAATACCTGAGAATACTTTGTGACCCCTTGCGGGCAACCGATCCCTCAGGAGAGCGGTCAAGGGAGCAGCCAGCCTCAACTTGTAAGTTTTTGGTGAAGACAAGAGAAAAGAAGAAAGTAGAATTATAATTACTTTTCAATCACAGTCGTGTATAAGGCTAGGTTTCGATTCGTTCCTGGGGTGAACGCTAAAGCCGCCAACTGGGAATTAAGAAAGGTTAACATACAGGATAGTAAGCAGAATAGCCAAAGTTCGTACCCTATTCGGCGGCAGCAATATCCTGGCACTGCAGGTAATGTCCGGCCAAAGATAGGATAGCAAATCATTAAAAAAAATCGTCGTTTAAAAAATCCGTCTGATTTTTCTAGACATCAGTCACTGTACGGTTGCGCCTTTTATAAGGCGGTCGTGAGTGTTTATTGCTGAAGTTAGGATCTGAAATTTTTCCGCTAGTGTGTGTATACAGTGCCGGCTTTTGAAATTTCAAAGTTGTATATGTCTGTTCCTACTTACAGGACCCGTACCAAATTTAGGGGTTTTAATAGTGAGCATCCTGGGAATGTTTTGGTAAAAAAAATCATTTTGTAATTTGCGAAAAAAAATTGATTTTTTTTAGCCCCCACCCCCCTGGGAAAAAATTAACGCGTTTAGGTATTTTATTTATTATTTTTTCTAAACAAAGTTTACATCATTTGGTGGAGAATTTTTGAATTTTAAAAGAAAAAAATATTTTATTAGAAAGCTATAGTAATCTGAATTTTTTTAAACCTAAAATATAATTCAAAAAAAAAATTCAAATGACCCTAACTTTCTACTAACACATCTTGTTTGGGTTTGCTTGGGTTCAAATTCAAAAATTCCCGACAAAATGATGTAAAATTTGTTTAGAAAAAATAATAAATAAAATACCTAAACGCGTTCATTTTTTTCCCAGGGGGGCTAAAGAAAACTCATTTTTTTGCAAATTACAAAATATTTTTTTCTTTACCAAAACATTCCCAGGGGGCTCGCTATTAAAACCCCCAAATTTGGTACGGGTCCTGTAAGTAGGAATAGAGATATACAACTTTGAAATTTCATAAGCCGCCACTGTAGTGTATAGAAAACTTAGGCAACTGTCATAGCCGTAGCTAGGTGATCTTAGGTTAACCTTAGGAGTGACTGGACGGCTCGGTCGCCAGACGCGTAACTTATAAAAACAATCCTATGAGAGAGGTAGTCCTCTGGAATCAAAGTAAATTCTTAGTCAAGCAGCTCTGCTCATGTTAATTTCTAAATCCTAATGATACGCTTCGTAAGTGCTACGCGGATAGGAAACAGACGCTCTTAGAGTGGAAATTAGTCATTTAAAGTGTTAGTTACAGCGTGAGCATAATTAAAATAGGGAAGTGCTGTTGCACAGTAGCGTCTTGAATAAAAGGCATATTAAGTAATTTAGTTTAGTGCCCTTTAGGTCTCAAAGCTAGCGTTGTAAATATAGGCAGCTTAGGAGAGACATCACGGACAAACAATGACTTAGACGCTACCTTGAAATTTTAATTAGAAGCAAACTAACCAACAAATTCGACAAGAAATAAGCCCTCCGTGAATTTCAAAAAAAAAAAAAAACATTTTGGATTTTGTTTAGGTTTCAAATAAATTAGAAAATTGGACGCGCCCGTGTCAATCTTAAAAATATTATCTTAGGGAATTCCAGGTTTCAACCTAACCCTAAGGTTGATATCAACAATAAATTGGTCCCTTTGTTCAAAATTGAAAAAGCAAAATCTTCGTCATTAATTTCCTTGGTGAAACGCTAATAGCTTCCAGCTAGCGGAGTACAAAGGAGGTGGGACCACCCATAAACAAAGACAGACTTTTACAGTACTTTTAAGTACCTGGCATCGTGGACAAACAGAAATACATAAACGTACTCAGGAAAAGATTCAGGTAGGGCCTCCTCGAGCGATTCTTTCCAGGTCGCTGTCACGACCCCCCGATTTTAGACGAATTTTCGAACGCCACGTAGAAAGATACGGAAGTCCGGAAACGACCCTCAGGCGCATACTCAGCATACCAAGTGAAGACGCATTTTCTGACATTAATCTTTATTGTCACAATTTTAAATGAATTTTGTATGTATGTTTTTAGCTTTTTCTTCCCCTATTTGGGAAATTAACATAATCTTAATAAATGTAACTGTATTTATCTCTACACTTCTAATAGAACAGAGCCTTACATGGGGTTTAAAGTTTAATATGTAAAATCCTATGGTCCGTTTTAAACAAAATGTGCTGTATGCAAAAAATAAATTTTTTGCTTGTGCAATGGAAGACTGTCATAAAACTCAAGACAAATATTTTTGATTCGCATCTGTACCAAAATCAAAAAAAGTCCCTTCTGCTCGAGATTTTGGCGGTCTCTTTTTTCACTACCAGGGAGTTTACTTTTTGACATTTTTAATTTACAAAACTACCAAGTAAACAAAAAAACTGCTTTTCTCGCTTATTTATCGCTAAATTCTACACTGAGAGAAAACCCCCAATACAACGGTTATCCTGACACGAGGTTATTTGTGGTTATACAATTTTCCATACCCATAAATACGCATCTCTATAAATTTACGATACTTTTGTATTGTGGCAAGAATATCAGTTATGCTGTACCAAGGAATATAACCGTTATACAACATCCCTTTTGTTGTTAAATACTTTGCTGCCGCTATATTCTTGTTTCATAGTGCTAATATAATTAGCTATATGCATGATCCATTTAGAGAGATTGTATAACCATTATACAAAAAATATATAATGGTAATATACCAGTTGTTTTGTCCCAAGAAGATCAAGTTATAATTTTGTTCAAGGTTTCCGTTTGCCAACCAATCAAAATGCATCGACATTGCAGCTCGTCTAATTTCGGTGTTCGTGCACATGATTCGCGACTCGGCCATTTGCATTTATGTATTAATAGGTAATGCATTATTTTGGCATTTTGCGACATTGCCGGTATTGTATGTGCAGTTTATTTGTTAGATCCGTAGTTTTGCAATGATGGAGGATGGAGTTAGTTTTGACAAAGGAATAATTACAAGGATTTAAGGGTAAGTAAGTTAATTTAAAGGAATCTATATATTATCTAAGTATTTTTTTGCTTTACTAGCTTCACCTTCCCACACACGAATCGTGAACATGGCGGCCTTTCTTATGAAGTTTGTCGTTTACAAGTGTGATGTATATTTTTGGTTCTACACTACCGCAATGCGTAATTTCCTTCAAAAATAATATTTAACAAAATAGGGCAGTTTTTTTGTAATAATATATAGGTAGTGAAAAAATAGCGGATTATTTTATTTTCCTACAATTTTTAATATCATTTTACCAGTTGAAAATAGGTACTATTTTTCCTGGCGTAGGATGTTCTTCTTTTCTTTAGGCTTTTATTGTGATTTTAGTTTGTATTACTTTTTTTTAACTGTATTGAAATGTAGCGAGAGTGATATTAAGCTAATAATAATAGATATTATGCTTTGATCCTGCCCGAACTAGCTAATGCCATCCTAGCAGCAGGGGCCAAAGCATGAAAGATATGTGTGCTTCCAGAAAAAAACATTGGTAAGCATACAATTTTGTGTGTATACTGTATACTTATGAGATGTTTACTTTATTACCAACAATTTTTTGTCCAGTAACTAGTAAAATGTACTTCTTAGGTTGAAAGTGACATTGATGTCAAACATAGTGACAAGGATGATTTAATTTACACCAAACTGCCTGAACTAGCTAATGCCATCCTAGTAGCAGAGGCCAAAGCACAAAAGATATGTCTTGTTTCCTGAAGAAAACATTGGTAAGCATACAATTTTGTATTTTTGTTTGTATACTTACGAGATGTGTACTTTATTACCAAACATTTTTGGCCAGTAACTAGTAAAATGTACTCCTTAGGTTGAAAGTGACGTCGATGACAAACATAGTGACAAGGATGATTTAACTTATACCAAACTGCGTGAACTAGCTAATGCCATCCTAGCAACAGGAACCAAAGCATGAAAGATATGTGTGCTTCCAGAAAAAAACATTGGTAAGCATACAATTTTGTGTGTATACTGTATACTTATGAGATGTTTACTTTATTACCAAAAATTGTTTGTCCAGTAACTAGTAAAATGCACTCCTTAGGTTGAAAGTGACGTCGATGTCAAATATAGTGACAAGGGTGATTTAACTTACACCAAGCTGCCCGAACTAGCTAATGCCATCCTAGCAGCAGGGGCCAAAGCATGAAAGATATGTGTGCTTCCAGAAAAAAAATTGGTAAGCATACAATTTTGTGTGTATACTGTATACTTATGAGATGTATACTTTATTACCAAAAATTGTTTGTCCAGTAACTAGTAAAAGCACTCCTTAGGTTGAAAGTGACGTCGATGTCAAATATAGTGACAAGGATGATTTAACTTACACCAAACGGCCCGAACTAGCTAATGCCATCCTAGCAGCAGGGGCCAAAGCATGAAAGATATGTGGTTCCAGAACAAAACGTTAGTAGGTAAGCATAAAATTTTGTATTTTTGAAAGGGTGATTGATGGGGAAAATTTATCATTTTGATTTAAAAATAAAATAACTTTATGGAAAAATTTTATGGGATAACGTAAGAAACAACGGAAAAATTTTGATACAAGGCGAGGTTTTTGTTAAAGAAATAAAAAAATAACTGCTCCCGCAGCTATCAACTAGTCGGAACCAATGAAACTACTGTAAATCAGTCAACAAACCGTCACGTTTTTTATCAATATGGTCCGCAAATTCAAGATACAGGTAAAAAACAAGGGGTTTTATTATTGTTAAAGGACAACAAAAGTGCATGTTTTGTTGATGAAGAGCAATATAAAAATCACCAATAACTCAACAAACTTTAACAGTATTCATGAGCGCCCATAGAGAGGGGCAAGGGGGGCAGTTGCCCCCCCGGGGTCGGGTTCCACGGTGCTTTTTAACAACTGCGCAACTTCGTGACTTTGTAACATACGGTTTTTTTGCTGGTTGCCCCCCCCCCCTTAGCCCCCTTACTCTATGGGCGCCCATAACGATATTGTTAATAAGATGAATTTATAAATGTATATTTTTTGTTCATTGTATTTGCTTTATTTTTCAGGTCCTCTCTTGAAAGCACTGTTAACTCTGCCATAACTTTTACAATATGTTGAAGATATTTTTGAACTAAGGCGAGAATTAAACGTTCCCAAACACGTTTCGCAAAAGTCGGGAATATATCGCTATCTTCAATTTTTTAGTTTTAAATATTATGTAACACAAAACTGAACATTTTACGTTACAATTAGTTATGGCAGTTCCGAATTATTTTTACTTATAAATATATTTGACGTTTATAGGAATTGGTGCTTTATTTATTTGAAACGGACTGAAATCTCATCACTTGTCATTAAATTACACATTGCAGTAATAATTATTTTACATACATTTTTCTAATGGATATATTTTAGTTATATGACAATTGTATGTGTAATTTTTAGTATGTTAAGTAGCTCTCTCTGTATTTTCAAACTACTATATACATAGATGCTTTATCATTAGTAAAGTTGTTCAGCTCTTATATGTAACAAACATTTATTCATGATCAAGCACCTATATAATAATTTGAAAATACAGAGCTGATATTTAACGCATTAAAAATTATATAATTATTGTCATACAACTAGAATATTACCATTAGAAAAATTCATATAACTTGTTATATATCTGATATATAATGATATTTTAATGGTATATAATTAACCATATAGCGGTTGCATAACGAAAACTTGCTTTAGTAACATTTCATATAATCTGTATATAATGCTATTTTAATTGTATATAGTTAATCATGTAGTAGATATACAACTAAAGCTCGCTCTAAAAGAATTTAATATAACTGGATATATAATGATATATAATGATATTTTCGTGGTATATACTTAACCACATAGCGGCTATATAACTAAAATTTGCCCTAGTAATATTTAATATAACTGGTTATATAACTGGTATAAAATAATACTTAGTGGTAATGGTAAATTTGCTGTTTTTAGAAAAACGCGTTGTATAACCGTAACAAACGGTTTATTTGTCACAAATAGTATATAACTTTTGCATAACCATTATGTAATTTTCTATAATGGTTAATATACTTTTCCCTCAGTGTATGATTAAATCGACAGTTTGGCAGAAGGAATCGATAGATCTACAGAGGTATCGGTACACCTGTCAACCCGACGTATTAATAATACTATTTCCTTTACTTACTGCCATCTGTTCATCTAAAATCCAACATTTATACGTGAGCCCTCAGTGATAAACCTCCTTACCGTCGTTTGTATATCTGGTTGTATATAAAACCTCATGTGCTCTCCTAAAAGTTATCTTTATATCATAAGTGGTGTGTACGTGCATGACCACACCACTGTCAAGATGTTCTTTTTAACTTTTGGATTCGAACAAATTCAAAGGATAGAATTGTTTGTTGTTTAAAAATGAATGCTTATTTTGTACAAGGCACTTGTTATTTCTTAGAGAATAATTCTTCCGAAAGATTATCGCCTAAAGGAATAGCGTGTATCATTTTAGCATAGAATTTATAGTTTGTTCGAGCTGAAAAGAGGGAGGTATAAAGTGTGGTTTATATTTTCTTACGAGGAGAAATAGTCTCTGAATTTGCCGTATTTATCACTTTTATTGGATCGTTAAAAAATTCTTATCTGCGAAATGGCATGGAATGAAGGGGTTAGAAGTGGGATTTTGAATACATAAATATTGAATTTTAAAGAAATGCATTTTTGTCAATGGCGTTGATGGAGGAACGAAGCAGACAGTATAAAAATGGAAAAATATGATAATAAAAAAGAAAAAGTTAAAGATATCTGCTTTAAAATAGATGGGGGTCCATAAGAAGGGATTTTGGCCCTAGAAACTGACGAAACTTTATATACCTAAATAGGTCTTACTATTTTTTTTTTATTTTAGGTAGTATGTACTGTAAGATTTTATCAAAATTTTCAACTAATTTTAGTTTTGATTTGCGTGATACAAAAATTAAAATAAACATTAAAACAGGAACAAATAGACTGCTCCATAAGCGTCTTTAAACTTAAAACTCAAGAGAAAAATGCACGCTAACGAGATTAAAAACTGCTTCGGTTTATACAAATAAACGTCAAGCGTGGTTATTAATTTTTCACACAATTGGGTTCATTACTTTGTACAAAAATTTTAATAAAACCTCGGTCTAAGATTAATTGCACTATTAGTTTAGTTATGGCGCCAATGAATCACTTGTTCTAATTACTTCGAGCTTTAAGAGCAATTGAAAAAACCATGGCCTTATGCTATTTTGTTAATTACCCGGATAAGAGAGAATGAAAAAGACAGCTTAATGGATCGTAACATTGAAATAGTTAAAGTTAAATGCAGTTGTTTTCCACTTATACGAGGGATTCCCTAAACTTATGAAAGTTTGTATTTAATTAAATATTAATAAATAATTATTAAATAAAAACAGTGCATTTACTACCTATCCGACAGTCAGGTAAGTTCTAGCTAAATGAACTAAATATAGGAGAAACAAATTTGGGTTTTACACACAATTAATGCAGCGGAGATAAACCCATTAAAACGCTTTCAAAGAGTTTACCAGTGGTAAAACAACAAGAGACAAAAGGACTAGTTAAGCGTGTTCTACTTATTTGGTTTTATTTTTGTTAAGCGCTTGGAGGGTGAGGAGGGCTCTATGGCCCCATTTTTTATCCTCCCGAAATATGAGACATCCTCAACGCGTCAGTCAGCTTACCGAAAGTAGTTGATGACGTCGCCTCTCTAATGCTGGCTAAGGTGGTCCAGTACTCGCCGAACACGGATTTTCTTAAGAGTTAAAATGTCGGGCAATCACAGCTCGACAGTCTCGTCTTCTTGTTCACATCCTCTGCATAGGTTGGGTTGGGTTTGATTGGCTACCAACTAATCCCATTCTGTGAAGGTGCTTGAGGAGTTGACAATGACCTGTCAGAATACCCGTCGTAAGACGCAGGTTCTGCCTTGTCATCGTCAAGTACTTTTTTAATGTTTTATTATCGGGGTAGCTCCCCTTGGCGAGTATGCAGCCTCCCGTTTCATCCCATACTTTTCAAAACTTTCACGGGAATGCCTTTTAATCAGGTCCGCTACCACTGATGTCGCTAAGTCAGTGAAGCAGCCAGGCCGGAGCATATTTGGAGCGGCCGTCGCCCCCTAACTAAGGAGTCAGCGATTCCTTTTCATGTGTCGTGCCCTTTTCTTCATCTCATCAAAGGGGCCACATTATGATTAGAAGCTTCTGCTAGGGCTCGGTGACATTCTAATACTTTACCTGATATGATAGGTGGTCTGTCCAGGGCTAGAAGTGCTTGTCTGATGTCCGTCAAGACATTTTGTTTAGTAACATTTTGTTTAGTAACATTTTGTTTAGTAATTCTTGCTGCCATACAGATACCTCTGAGTTGTTTGAACTACATTTACATCTTTACCTATAGCCCATTTTAAGTTCAGGCTCAGGGCTTTGGCGTATACTCCACATTCTAAGCCCTTTTTGGATTTGGGACCGTCCGTGTACACTGTAAAAAAAAATGTTTAAATTTTAAATCAAATTCAACCCAATTTTGACTAAATCCAGGTCCACGCCAGATTGATTGAAAAATTTAACACTGCATATTGATTAAATCGAAGGATCTGTGATTAAATTTTCTTATTCAAAATTGATTAACCTAACAATTAATTCTGATTACATCTAAATCAATTTTTATTAAAATTTTCTTCCATAATGATTAAATTTCCATAATACTCTAATCATTTTTTATTAAATCTTAAATCCAATGTGATTGATATGCAATCATCAGTAGCACCGCCCTTCCCCTCTCCGCCCTATAAAGTACCTGATTAGGGCGTCGATTTTATTTATTAAATGACAATACTATAATACATAAGAAAAGGGAACACATTAAAGAACAAACAGATGAAATTATATAAAAGATAGGTAATGCAAATTCCCAAAGCATGGGAATTGTTTGTCCCATATCATAAACAAAAATCCGGGGAGGTGAGGCGTAGACCTGGATTTAGTCAAAATTGGGTTGAATTTGATTTAAAATTTAATAATTTTTTTTTACAGTGTAAAAGTTGAAAATAATTATATGAAGTAAAAACACGAAAATGATTTACTCATCTGTAAATAAATACATAAAACACTAATGAAGACCTAGCATGACAAATCTTTTCTTTGAAAATACATGGAAAATAACTTACATTGGTGCATGAGTTCCTCCAAGGGATTGGATTCAAGATCTGAGATTTTTGCGTATTTCTTTTGTTTTTGAAACATAATTTCACCAACATGATGTAACAACAAAGTTTTTAAAAGAATATTCGTAAAATTTTAGAACAGGTTGACCACTTCATTCGTTATAACCTCACATTGCACATTGCACTACCACAGAAACCGCCATACCTACTGCCGATTAAATGGAATTTTTGCAGATTGCAGCGGGGTGGATGGATATCGGTACTCCCTTGTGATTAAAAGGTTGCGTACTGCGCATGTGTTGGCGGCTTGGTTTAGAAGTTTGAGTATTTTTTAGTCAGTAGGTGATTGATACTGATTATTGTGATTATTTTAACAAGGAAATATGATTTAAAATGTTTGTCTTTTTTATGCATTTGATCAGTATCGATTTAAAGTAATCGAGAATGAGTAATTTGTTTGAATCATAACGAAGATTATGAAACTGATTTAGAAAATAATTACAAATTAAATCAAAAAATTTAATCCGGCCAATAAAATCAGACATCTCTTGTGGTTAATCAACTGGATTTTTTACTGTGTAGATGTGTATAGTACCTGCTGTTGCGGTATCTTGAGTGTGTTCAGTAATAATTACCCTGTAAGGCTTGTTGATCGCTGTGCAATGGCGTCCATTCTCGCCTGCAGCAAAGGAAGCGCATTTAATGCATCGTTCCACAAGCGATGTCTCACCGCACCGGTACCTGCTTCTTGTTCGATACCAAACGTGCGAAATCGTGTCATAGTCATCAACGCAACCTCCTTAATGTAGATATTAACGGGGGTGAGATTAAGGATCACTTCCATTGTTCTAGATGGTCTGGTTTTCATGGCTTCAGTTACATTGAGACATGCTGGTCTCCGGATTTGATCTAGCTTTCATAAGGCTGTGGCTTGGAGGACTGTTAGTCCCCAGACTATCGCTCTGTATGTCAGCATGAGTCTTATAATGGTCGTATAAGTCCATGCGACAACTCTGGGTGATAAACCCCAGGTTCGGCCCACGCCACGGTCCGATGGCATTGTTCGTAAGCTGTTTTGCAAGTGAGTTTCAAGGTATTCACCTCTGTAGAGAAACTTAGTTTAGTTTTCAGAAGTTCCGGAGCTTTTGGGTCCGTTAACTTGTTTTTCTTTGTGAAGAGGGGCCATCTCCGTCTTATTGGGACTAACAGACAAGGAGCGATCTTTGCACCACTTTTCTCCGATTTTGAGGGCAACCTGCATCCTTTCGCAGAGTGTGCTCTCAAATATGTTAACAAAACGACTAAATCATTTGCGTAAGCTCTGCTACTAATTAGGTGTTCCAGAGATCTGTCTTGCCTGGCCTTGACCTGCCTTGTCTTGGCTTTTCCGTGACAGTTTCAGTCTCATTAAATTGGTTGTTTAAATGGGAAATCACACTTTGAGAAATATTAAACCGTTTAGTTACATCAATCTGTCGCGTACCTCCAAGTAGCAACCCAATGGCGTGATTTGCTTTGTCTTCAGTTAAATGAGCTTATTCATATTGTGAAACATAGAATAATCACAATAAAATTATTACAGGCATCACTAAACAACAGTGAAACACATATGGAGTCCATAGAAGAGAAATTCCACATTATTTACTTTTATCGATAAGTTTTCTTTGGTACATTTTCCAATGTGTATAAACATCATTTTTTTCCAAAAAGAAGAGTATGGATCATAAGCAAGCCATTTTTTCCTATTGTGATATTTTTCTCAGAGAAATCACAATATCCTTAACTTATTTCGATCAGTATAGATCCCCCAAAATTATATCATTATTTTCGCTTTTTTAAGATGTTTATATTAAAATTATAAAACTAAATTAACAATCAGACACAACAATATTTTCCTAATTTTTTTTATGGAAATCGAAAACCAAACGCAGCGGTTTAATCCGGGAAACCATTCATATGACAGAAAACAATTATTCATTTCAATTTCCATTTTGTACAAACTTTATGCGGGCGAGCATTCATCATAGTTAATTTCTATTCTCAATTAAAGTGTGACCGTAACCAACAATCTTGGCCGTCACTGTGGGGACAGATGTAATGTTACAACTTTCCAGATGCCTTGTTCGACAACAGAATAAACTATTCTAATGAATATAAAATAATATAATCAATATGATTAAATTTAAAAATAATATTGAGGTTTTGTGTATGGCAAATAAAAAAAAACAAATTAATCCAATTTTGCCGACTTTTCGCACGATAAATTTTTGTCTAACGACTTACTGCTTTTTTATTTTTAAAAAATAATGTTACAAAAGAGAAGCTCTGTAAGTTTGTCGTGGCCGGATCAGTGTCTTTCTGGGTATTTCGCGATCATTTTTAAACAGTTACGGTCAGATTCTCCAACGCTAAAACGGTCGAATTTGACAACAAATGTTTCAAACTGACAAGTGTAAGAATAACACAACTGAGTTTTATACTCTGAATTTGTTCCAGAGTTTTTTTTTTCAAATTTGTAAAGGAAAAGGCAATTTTAATATGTACTTTCCACAATAACAAAACTAAATTCACTACCACGTTTCAACATGAAAATCATGCAAATACCTGAAATATTAGAATAACTCAGACTTACATGTTTAACGACGACTTATTAACAATGACAGAATAAAAGCCTGTCAAAACCTAATTGATCAACTAGAAGATCTTACTTTAAATCAGTACTAAATCTTAAACGTTTTTAGTGAATCTGAGCGTTCATTTTTAAAACGAAAAAAGTACCAAAACTTTCTTTGATAGACCCGTATTTGGTAATCTCCCTCCTGTTAAATTTTACATTGTTGATTTCGACTGGTTTTAGAGTTTATCAGCGGATAAATTTTTGAAAATTGGATTTTTATCAACTTGATACTTAATTGTTTCTGAAACTGATATCCAAGACAATACTGAGAACACAAACAACAAAATCAAACAGTTTTAAAAAATATTGCGGGTTTTGTGGAAAAATGCTGCAGAGTTTTGGTAAAAGCTCAAATGGCGAAATTGATAAAGCTATTGACATATCTATCCTCCAGAACACCGTAAAAACGAAAAATTCCATATAGAAACAGTTTACAACGTTCTGCAAGGAGACAAATTACGAACTTTTGCCCTCTACATATTTTGTTTGTCCACTTCTTGGAATAAACGTTAAAATTTGGTCTGAAGATTATCTTACCCATAGCCTTCTCGCTGTGCCTATCTAGAAAAGTACATCGAGAAGGCTATGATCTTACAAAATACTACTCGTCCTTCTAATTTTTTGGAATAAACTTCAAAAAACTCTTCGCTAACAAACAACATTCGTGCTGGTGGTTTTATTACCACCAGCACATGCTGCAGCTCGTTTATTCCAATTTATTCGATAAAAATTTGGACTAGTGATATTTTTTAGGATTAAAATTAACCGCTCAGGAGGGCAATCCACAGTTAATCAGTAGGTACTCGTCTAGACGTACATGTTTATTTCCGCGTTGCATCCTTCATGTTATTGATTGAAGCAAGATGGCGACCTTTTTGCCTTTAAGTTTTACTTACTGACATTTTAGCGCTCTTAGGCATACAGTGTCATAATTAATAACACTTTCATGTGTCAACTGAATGAGAAACTGTATGAGAAAATATTTTCACTTGCTGGATTATAACACAAGTTGTCGATTGGTATACGTTTGTATGTAGCTCCCCTATGTTAAGCTTCGGAAATAAACGTATACGTCTTGATCCGACTGAGCACAGCAAGGTTGCGTCAAATTCGCAGTTGTATTTCTAGTGCAACTGCAAAGATGAACCAAACCTTGCATTAAGTTTCCATAAAGGTTTCCGCAAACCGCAAATCTTCCCCCAATGCGGTTTCGTTTGTAAAGTTTTCCCTCACAAGTTAGCTTGTGAAGGATACTTTCTCCAAGCTTATTTGAGGTTAAATTTTCTTCAAGCTTATATGAGGTTGTTACAAATTTGCAGCAGACTTAAAAATATTTACTTGCATTAAGTAAGTATTTAAAAGTGTCCAAGGAAGCTGCAGATGAAATTTGATAATAATAAAGCTGTTAAAACCCACTGGCAACTTTGCAAATATGGATAAGAAGTTGCTAGCAAACTTATATTTGCAACTTTACACTAAGTCTGAAAATGAAAGGTTTGGGTATTTTTCCTATAGTTCCTTCACTATTTAAATTTTAGGTAATTATATACCGTAAACCGGTACAACTTTGCCCGCGAAATTTCAGTTTTCTTGAAATATATTCTTCCTTTGTATGTTTAGGCTGGTGAAAAAATTAATTTGAGAATCAAGACGATGGCCTTTAATCATATCTCGGTCATTTTTCAGCATAGCTTTTTATACAATCAACAAAAAAAAATAAAATATAGGGTGGGCAAAGTTGCCCTGCAAAAGTACAACTTTGCCCAGCTATCTTAATTTGATTGTATGGCAATATTGGCGAGTAATAGGACAGCTTTGCCCACAAAAACATATTTTTAAAGATATTTTTTAGTATATTTTACTTTTGGAAAAAAAGAACTAGTTTAATTTGGGACAAAATTTTATTTTTAAATATAACAGTGTACAAAAATATACCTTTCTTACTTTCTTATTTAACTTATATTCAAATAAACTTTTTTGTTGAACTGACCTAAAAATTTTATATATTTAATATTATGGGTTAACCAGAAAAACTACTAGTTTGACTTAGTAAACTTCCACTATATTGACAAAATTATTGACATGTTTCGCTACACTGTAGCTTCTTCGGAATAAGTTTTCCAAATTCTCAAAATATGCCCGCATTTGTTCTTCTGTATTAGACGCCCTGTCTCTTTTCACGTTTTGACAATTTCTTTGTCTCAGTATATGTTTGTGTCGATCTAGAAAAGAATTAATCCATTCAACGCCTGGTAAATTATCTTTGCCAAACTCCGCAGTTTGAACACCTTGCTTATCCAAATATTGCTTTACCAGCATTCTTATTTCTAGGGTACTTAAGGGTGAACCATATTCAGCACTTGCAATTAGCACATCTACAAAGTGACGCTCTTCGATTTCCGTCAGAGCTAATGGATGGCCGACGTTACCAGTGTGTTTCTGTTTTCGCTTATTCAATAATGTTCTGCGTGGAATATTAAATCTCCGTTCTGCCTGCCTTGAACTGCTTCCAGCTGCCATGGCTTGCAAGGCCTGCTGCAATGTCTCCTCCGAATAGTTTTGGTAGTGACGTGCTCCCAATTTTTGTCGGTTTCGATGTGGCATTTTGATGTCTAGAAAGAGAGAAATACTGCTGATGTATAAAAAAACGACCTAAATTTTGTTGTATATTGTATTTAAACTAAAATAATTTTGAACATATTATGAACACATATACACGAATGTCAGGACAACATTGCCCACCTGCATTTCTTTGACTAAGAAAATAAAACTTCAACATTTGAAGCTAATTGTATTTCAAATATGTTAGGAATAAATCACTTATAACGTACCTATAAAAAATATATAACCATACATCCAGAACTCTCAGAGCCCTAGTGCTTAGCTTTTAGCCTCAAAAACCTTGAAATATCGGCATTTTTTCTTACCTAGATACAGAACTAACAACGTCACAGCACAGCTTCGAAACATGTACTGGCGCGAAATACCTATCCTTCCCAAGCGGCTTTGCGCTTCTCACAAGTTCACCATGTTGCCAAGTTAATTTTTTTAATTTATTATTTTTCCTCGACACTGGGCAAAGTTGACCCCCAAGGGCAAAGTTGTACCGGTTTACGGTACTACTCTTTTCCTTTAAAATTGAGTTCTCAGACTTTATAATAAAAACTAAAAGGTTATGTGTCATGAGACATGTATTTTAAACTATTAAAATAAAACTTTAATTGTTCAAATGTTTTATTTTAAATGTCTACAGATCAGTCTTCATACATCGGCTCTCATTTAACATCATTAGTAATTATGGAGGAGGCTGATAAAGAACAATGTAAATAAAATGACTAAAAAGCAAATAATCACCTAAATTAAATTGTGAAATGTAAAAAAATGTTAACACAGTCGGCTATTTATCCTAGACCTAATAATTATCTAAGAAAAATCATAAATTCAAGAAAAAGCAAATTTTAGGAAAGGCTGTTTTTATTACAACGAGGTTTTATTTAAACAAATCAGACAAAAAACAATACTTATCTTCCCAGAATGGAAATTTTCTACTTTTTACTGCTTTTGAAGACATACCTTGCTTTTTCTTTTCCTCATATGCCTTGTTTGTCGATGATTGAACCAAACCATAACACTTTTTTCAAAGGCCTGTTCCATCACAGCTGGAAATAATACTTTTACAGTTCCTGTAAGTAAATACTGTTACAACGCCATAGCGGATTTAAGTTAGATTTCGCCCTAGGCCTATTCCGATATGGCGCCCTTCTCGTTTTGTGATGGTATATAGAGTTTAATTTATCCAAGTACTGATCCATCCACATTGTTTTTGACACAATTTTTTTACTATATGATTTACTTATTATGATAGTTGTACTTTCTCTTGAAACGAAGCTGATGTTAGTAAATAATTTGTGTCAAAAATACTTAGGATCGGAATTTAGCTTAATTATCGAAATCAATATTCTACTTTCTACACCGATCTTTAGTCGCCCTTAAAATTTTGGCGCCCTAGGTCCGGGCCGATCCTAAGCCTAAATCCGTTACTGTACAACGCTGATAAATTAACGCAAGTTACTAAACTTATCACAGTTAGGTGAAACTTCAATTATACAGAAATCCTGACAATCCCGTGTTAGTAAAAAGAGGGCTAAAAATATGAAATGCTACATAGATACTAAAATTTGTAATTAACAAGGGCTCTTCAAATTTAAATAAGTTTTGGTACAGTACAATTTCCAGATCTTTTTATTATCCATTTTCTGAAAAAAGTTACTTTTTTAGTAAAAGTTCTGTTTTCTGAAAAAATAATAACAACATACTAAAACATGAGATAGCATGTGCAGAGCTGCCAAAAATTCCAGAGCGGCTCCACGAGGGAAGTACCATTAATCTTCGTTATTTTTTTTTGTGCCGCACGAAACTGCACTAACCCAAACAAATTTTTACTTGTAAAAACATCTATTAGAAAAAATCAATGAAGTTTTTTGCTAAACAAAAGAACAAACCTATCATTTATAATAAAATATATTTAGGGCTCTACATAATATAAATTTACTTTTCGTTGCAACTGCCTTGGTGGAAGGTGCCCACAACCCGAAGGTGCCTCTCCTGCCGACTGGGTCATTTTCAAACACTATTTAAAGAAAAATATTACAAAAAAAAAACAAAGTAGCTACGTAGTAATTCAAATACACTTATTGTCTGCCCAAGATATCTGCAACCGGCAAAAGAATATAAAGAATGCAAGGGAAGGCTTAAACAACGTTGCCAATTTGTTTGTAAACCAGATATAGAAAGAAAAGTTTAAATATTATTAACGAAAAATTAAACAGTTGTTTTAAACTGGTTTAAAACAAACTGGAAACGTTGTTTAAGCCTTTCCTGGCATTCTTTAAATTATTATGCGATGGGCAGACTATAGCTTAATTGACCGATGATGTACGGTGTAAACTGTCCATGGGACTGACCAATGGGGTAAATTCTTGTTCAACTGTTTTTTCTGACGTCATTCTCAAATCAAATTGGATAGAATATAGGTGTCGAAACGTTTAGTTTTTTAGTTAATTATTATTTATTAGTATTTCATTTAATAAATATCTTATTATAATTACTCATAAAGTTTTCATATCATATTTCGTTTTCAAAAATATTTTTTTAAAATCAAAGTGGCATATTATCCAGAAAAACTACAACTACAATATTCAAATAAACACACAATGATATTTACTGCTCATAGCTTATTTGCTCTTAATTTTTAATTACAATAGGGTTAAAACTAATTTAATGGTAAAATGATTTTTTTAGGTTTATATTGTATGGTATTCAAATTTTACTTGTATTGTCAGATTTTGAAACGTCCATATTTAAATCAAAAATTTGCTACTTGATGATCTATAATTTATGTCATACCTATGTACGAGTACATACCATTGAAATTGGGAACTGTGTTGATGTTTATTAATATACTGGGTGAGTTTTTTAAACTGTTACAAGGCGATATCTCGAAAACGGTTTAGTTAATAGGGATATGAGGGGGGGGGCATATTTAAATATATTTTTGACTACCCCTTCTCTCTATTTTGACCGGTCGGTGTAACTTTGGAATTTTAAATGGGATAATGTACTTTTGGTCATAGAATTCAAACCTACGTCAAAAACTACGTAAGTGCACACATTTCTTTTTCGATTTGCTCTTTCGGTTACGGAATTATGAGTTATTAGGTTATAAAAAAATATTTATCATTTAATTTCAACTTATTTATCATCTGTCATGTTTGAGAAGTTGTTCAAAATGTCCCCCTTCAACTTCCAAACACTTTCTCGCTCTTTTTCTAAATGAATTTCGTACCCGCTGTAACGTTTCAGGTGTCAATAATGAGCAGGCAATGCGGATTCGGTCTTTCATACCATCTAAAGTTGTAGGAGCAATCACCATCACTTTGTCCTTTAAAACCCCCACAAGAAAAAGTCAAGGGGGGTCAAATCCGGGGACCTACCAGACTAGTTGACCGGACCAGCTCGTCCAATCCACCTGTTTTTAAATATTTTATGCAAATGATTACGGGCCTGTGTTGCATAAAGGAGTAGAGCTCCGACCTGTTGAAACCACATGTTTGATTGAGCACTAAACTGAGAAGTAATCGCTAAAACGTCAAATTCTCAACTGACTTAAGTAAAAATAACGCATTTCCATGGAGATGAATGATAATTCTGAAATAAGTGAACTTGATTTGTTGGTTAAATTTATTTATTTTTTAAATTCAATCAAAATTTAGTTAACCTTACAGTAATCCAAAGGGTAAATTAAAAAAACATTGGTACCGGGTTTTCTCTTATATTTTGAACGGGTTCCACAGTCCTTATTTTTAGAGATATGGAAAAATGTACAAATATTTTAGGGTTTTATCTAAATCATCAGAATTTTATAAAAAAATAAACAAATGATAATCAGAATGTCAAAAAATCGCTATCAACTTTAATTTTTTAAATAGAACACCCTGTATATTTTCAACCATTTAGAAAGATATCTTTTTTCTGATTTCAAAAATATATAGTTTGTTTATGTTTCTTTAAGCAGTTTTTAAAATATTTAGATTTAAATATTTAAAAATGCTCAGTTTTAAGTCATACCCGCTCAAGCATAGGTGGCTTTGGAATCACTTGTTCAGTGATCGTAAACGTATATACGGTATCCATTTGGTTTTGAGAATGATGACAGAAAAAACAATTGAACAAGAATTAACCCTATTGGTCAGTTCCATGGACCGTTTACACCAGAACATATTTTAGTGATCACAATATTCATCTTTTCTTTCCTGATAATCACGGAGGAATCAGATTTATTTCTATCCGTGTTGGCGAAACTGCATTAGACAAAGACAAATAAAAAAAGGATTTGTTCAAATTTTTATCGTACATTATTTGCATGTGGAAGTATTGCTGGTTATATACTTCGAAAAATTAATCATCGAAAAATTCTTTTTTTCCTGATAAAATCCCAGCGGAATCCAGTTTCTTTCTATCCTTGTTAGCAAAAGGGGCATTAGTAAAAGACAAATAAAAACGATGTTGTTGCCAATAAAAAAGAATAATCAAATATTTCATCACAGACGGCTTTATTTGTGCGCAAGTATTTCTGGTTGCCTATAGTGAAAGTTTAATCGGAAATCGGAGCTGTCATAAAAAATAAATTTCTAACCTGACAAAATACTTCCGTAAGTTTTATGATTTTATAGCAAAAGACCTTTGTTTTTACTGAACACAAACAGCATTATTTGCAAAAATCTCGTCTTTATTAAACAGAAACAGTGTCAGCATAGCCACATTAACCTTATTATTTTATAGCATTTAAAATTGTTTCCTACCCAAATAACAATACTACCTCTAACCAACAATTTGCAATAAAAGGATCGGAGGAAAAGTATTTAAATAAATAAAGGAAAAATTTCAAAAATGAGTAAATATTTTTATTAGGATAAACAATTTATAATAAGGTTAAAAAATATTCCCTATTCTCCGATATATGTATAATGAAAATGGGTCTATAATATAGCCTACCTGCGAACAGTGATGTTTGTGTAAGTTAAAGACGAGATAAAAATTGTTTAATCGAATATACCAAGTAGTTTCACAATTTTTAACTGTAAATGTTGAGTCTTAGTTCCAGAAGGATAGATACACTTTGTAATGGCACTGTGACTTCTGCTTTAAACTGAAACCAAACGCTTCTAGGGCGCAATTTTCACTACTTTCTCAATCACTAAAGAAATCTTCTGTATGCCCACTATTCTGAACTTTATATCGGGTCGGTGTTCCTGTTACTCATTCCCAAACGCCTGGTCCAAGTAATGTAAAGAAGAACAAATATGTACCTTGCGTAATATTTCAATAGTTGTTAGTCAGTCCCAGATTCATAGAACACAAGAATTTAAGCTGCTAATACTTTATATAAACTTTTTAAGTATATTTTTACACTGCAAAAACAACTTAATCATGGGACAGGCTCACGGATTTCATAAAATAAATTATTTTACGAAGTTTGTGGACAGGCTTCAAATAATGTCATATTAATCTTTCACATAACCTAACTTTCTACCAGCTGTAAAAATTTTACGAGTATGAGAGAGAAAGAAGACGAGAGAGAAAAAAATGAGAGAGAAAGAAGACGAGAGAGAAAAAAATGAGAGAGAAAGAACATGAGAGAGAGACATAATTGATCTCTTCGTTGTAAAATGGGTTTCTGTCATCATTCTCAAAACCAAATGGATACCGTATAGCTTTGAACATTTTTAAACATTTAAATCTAAATATTTTTTAAAACTGCTCAAAGAAACATAAACAAAGTACCTATATATTTTTGAAATCAGAAAACAGATATCGTTCGAAATGGTTGAAAATATACAGGGTGTTCTATTTGAAAAATTAAAGTTGATAGCGATTTTTTGACATTCTTATTATCATTTGTTTATTTTTTTAGAAAATTCTGATGATTTAGATAAAACCTTAAAATTTTTGTATTAAATATTTTTCCATATCTCTAAAAATAAGGACTGTGGACCCCGTTCAAAATATAAGAGAAAACCCTGTACATATACGTTGTTTTCTAAATAGATTCGAATTTCATAAACAAAAGTGCATCATTTAAAATTCCAATGTTACCCCAGCCCCCCCCACCCCACCCCCAAAATAGAGAGGGAGTAAATGTCAAAAATATGTCTAAATATAACTAACCCAAGCAAAACAAAATTTCATGAAAATATTTTAAACAGTGTTCGAGATATTGCCTTGTAACACTTTAAAAAAACTCACCCTCTATACATTCACTTATTTTCATGTCTTGAACATAGTTATTTATTTATCTTATTAGAGTTTTTCCTCCTTTTTTACAGAAGTTTTATCTCCTTGATGACAAAAAGTTTTTCTAGCAATCTCATTTTATTTCTATTTATATGCAAGCTATTTTCGGTCAAACTCTGAGGAGGAATATAAATTGACTTTTATAAATGACCCGCCACAAAGTTTTAGCCAAATGGAAAACAAAATGAGTTCTGCCATATTTTGTACATGATTAACTTTGGGCAAGCTTTAAGTAAACTAGGCATATTCTAAATTACTAGTAGAAGTTGCAGTTATTTCGAGAAAGTTTCTGGCCTACCAGCTATAATGAAAACTTAATAAAACTATGTTCGGTAACTAAAATCGCATATACGAGATCAAAAAGTTCAAAAAAGAGTATAATTAAAGCTTCCGTTTCCTACAAAGCTGTACCGTAAAAAAGCGGGCGTATTTTGACGGCCTTTTTGCCAGAGTAAAGTACGGCCGCTTTGACGGTGAACATTATTGAGTTTTACGAAACGGTGTAATAAAATACGGCCGCTATGACAGTGCACTTCATTGAGAAAATTATGGAATATTATGTGCATTTTTTCGCATTTTCTTCCAACCTATAGCTGTTGCTCCCGATACAACGGATAAGTTAATAGCATGTGCCTGTATTTTGCATAATATTTTAGGTGAAGCAAAAGTGCTCGCTCCGAATCAAGCTACTTTGGATGATCTTTGGATGATCTACCAACGCAAAACTTAAATAATGATCTTGCCGAAAATAATGAACGTGCCCGACACACACCGCTTGAAATTCGTGATAAATTTAAGCTTTATTTCAACTGACCCGGCGCTCTTGAATGGCAAAATCGTTACTGTAGAGAACATTACAAGAGATTGTATATGTGTCGTTACAAAATAAAACGTAAAATGTAAATAAATAATACCCACCTGTTTTACCTAGTGTTGTACCAATTTCATGCCATAAGCTTTGCTTCAGTTGCATCTTCCTGTACTCCGCAGACTTTACATTATATAGACCTTCATGAGTTCTAACAAAGTCAATTAAAATTTCGTCTTGTTCACTGGACCAATTAATTTGTTCAGCCATTTTCAAATTCCATTCGCACAACACAATCTCTGCACAGGAGCACCGCTTAAAAACGTCCTGGCAATATCCCACCGTACGGAGCGGCCGCTTTTGAAAATACGGTGCAGTATTTGTATGAAGCGGTAGCGCTGAACGCTCTGAAGGAAAACACTCAGCTTTGCAAGCATGTACACGTTTTTTTGTGACGTCACTTGCCGTCAAAGTACGCCCGCTTTTTTATGATACCGCTTTGTAGGAAACCGAAGCTTAAGTTAAAGTAGTATCAGTGAAACCCAAAATTTACGAAATTCAAATTTAGTTCGTTACTGATCTTTTAAAATGTAATTTAATAACGACGTTTTTTTATATAATTATAGTGTCATTCTAAGAGAAATTTACTACTAATTTTAAGCTAAAAAATGTCTGCATCTTGGTCAAAGTCTTTTTCAGTTAAATTTAAATATTTGATCAGATAATAAGGAATATCCACATATTATTTTATTGGATATATCCTAAGAAGTCATTACAAACCCAAAAAAATATTTTGAAGAGAATTGCTAGGATAGCTCCCAATGAGCATGGTAACTTACCAATGTTTACTACAAAGTTTCCAAAAGTAGAATTTGTAGCGTTGTTTCGGAAACTATTCTTCAATTTTGTGAGGAAGTAACTGTTGCAAGCTTCTCAATGAACAGTTAATGGCAACTTGTAAATAAAATGTTTCTTTAGATTATAGTTTGGGTATTTTATTCATATGTAAACTTACAAAACTTCAAAATTGGAACCTTAAACGCATTTACAAAATTGATGTTAACTTTTAAAAGTACATGTTTAATAACTTTTCAAAAATGCTGTTACAAATACAGATTCGCAGAAAAGTTGAATTCTCAAGCAAGTTTATTTATTTGCAAAAATAAACTTAGTGTCAGTTTTATGTTCCGGCGTCGATGATTTCCATCCGACATTTTTATAGCTAAAGAAACACAAGAAGTTTGTTGCGAGTACAGTACACCTGATTACTTCCATCTTGGGTCATAATCTGCTTTTTCTCATGAAATTTATTATCATCGGCCAATGAAGGTAGGTGTATTTTTAATTATTACGTAGCTACTTTTTTCTTTTGTAATATTTGTCTTTAAATAGTGTTTGAAAATGACCGAGTCGGCAGGAGAGGCTCCTTCAGGTTGTGGGCACCACCCTTGTAAGTAAGTTTTATTGTTTGAATAGCAATAATATTGCGATTCTAGAGCAAATATAAATTAGGTAAATGTAATGATAATACACACCAGTAGATAGCAGCACTACATAAAAAACCACCTATTGCTAAAGTCGATTTGCATTTGCACCGAAAACGCACTTGCTCCACCTAACCTTATAGTTTCATGAAACACCATACATACCGTCGTTTTTACTGTATTTCCAAAACATTTTAAATATATATGGTATATGTTTAACCCTGTTCAGTTACTCGTCCTGGCTCTATAATGAACATCAATTTTTTAAACGAAGATTTCATCATCACATGATATCAATTTCAACTAAAGACGTAGCATATGTTCATAGATCTGTGAAAAGCAGAATTCATAATTTATATATTTTATATAATTACCTCACCTGCCATCATTAGCAAGGTAAATTTAATCCCTTTCTGGGAGGTTTTGATTAATTCCGCACCTGCTAAGAGCAGAAGCTTTGTTTGTAAATTTCCGCGACACAGCAGCAAAGTGCTTAAATTGAGGCCGTTCCAGAGAGAGAGAAACTCTTTTATATTATTTGCTTTTTATTTTCATTTTACAAAGAGCAATTGTTTCTTAAGAAAAATCTGAAGAAGAACAAAAAAACTGTTAGTGGCTTGGTGGACTGAAAAAGACAGGGTGTTTTGTGTCTGTATTAAAATATGCTGATTCTGGATAAACGGACAAGCCTGAGTCGGTCTGTAATTTCTTTATTTGCTAAGATAATCTCTTTTTTATTAAAAGACAGCCTAGATTTCGAGCTTTTTTATGTTTCTCTCTTCATAACGCCCAGAACTGTTTAAGGAAACATTTACACAACCTTTTCAAAAGTCAATCTCAAAATGAGTTTCCAATGTAAACAAGTTATACTTATGGGTCAACTTTAGGTCTATTTTTAAAACGGATACTTTTATATATAAACAGTTTACATACATCTTAACACGTTAACTGCCTCAATGCATTAAAAAATTGGGTTACTGGTACTGGTGCCATTTTGTGTTTTTTTTTTAGATTTTTATATTTAAAAGGTTGTGTAAAGTTAGTAATAATTATCATCCAAATGACTCTGTACAGGTTGAAGGTATTTAATTTTATGGCCCTACATCCAGTGGCGGTTCATGGAATTTCAGATTGTCGTATCTCATTTCCAACGCATGGGACCCACACCAAATTATAAAATGTTACTGTTAGGTACTCTACAATCATTTTCGTGAAAATATATTTAATTTCGAAATTTGCGAAAAAAAGTTAATTTTTTGGGCCGCTTCACCTGAGATCTGAGAAAGCTCTGAAGGAAATTTTACTCAGCATATTTTTTCATAAAGTATGTATATCAACTTTTATCGACAAATTCCAAATTTCCTGAAAATATTCTAATTTTCCTTAAAGAAATGACATTTTAAATTATTTCTTAGACAAAATATTTTAGGGTAAAAATTTTAAAAATTAATTAATTCCAAGATATTAGAGGTAATTCAATGAAATTTGAATTTTATCGATAAAATCTGATAAAATTTATGAAAAAACCTTGGAAGTAAAATTTTCTTCAGAAGTTTCTCAGATCTCACGTGAAGCGGCCCAAAAAATTAACTTTTTTCGCAAATTTAGAATTAAATATTTTTTACGAAAATGTTTCTAAGTACCCAATAGTAGCATCCTATAATTTGATGTGTGTCCCATGCGTAGGAACTGAGATACGACACATCTAAAATTTCACGGGCCGCGCCTGCCTATACATCGTGCCAAACCTCAAGGTACTAATTTCTAACATAGGTCACTATGGCACGAATGTTGTGCCATAGACTAACCAAAGGAACACTAATGAAACAGTAAAAGTTAGTACTTCTAGGGAAGAAGAAAGAGAAAAACCAGCTGTGATTGTTGACTACAATAAAAGCAAAGCGTTTATAGATATATCGGACCAACTACAAACCTACAATACCTCTTAAAAGGGGTGTAAAATGGTACCAGAAACTAGCATTCAACTTTTTACTCGGAACTACCATCGTAAATGCTGATCTCGTTTATACAGAAGTAGGTAATTCAAACAAAAATTTCAATAACAACTGCATTTAGGGAAATGATTGCAATGATGCAATGTCTATGCTAGGCTTAAATTGTAAGTCTGATTTGCCCAACGATATCTCCCCAGAATCTATGCAACAGGAACACCATAAACTGCAAGACATAAAAATCCGTCGCAGATGTGTTGTCTGTTATGAAAATGAAGCAGCAAAAATATAATCCAAAGCTGCTCATTTGAAGACCCCTAGATCTCCTTATCAGTGTAACGTTGGTTACAGCTATATTTTCAGGCAGTTAAAATGTTTCTCGTGGATTCGCGAGAACATAAACTGAACTTAGTGATTTCGAGTTTAACGTCCGTTGCTTTGGTATTCTCGGGTGATTCGAGGTTAGTTGCTTGGATTCGAGAGAGGGTGAACTCCAGGTGGCAATAGAACACACCGTCTTGTTTGAGGTTTATGACTTTTGGGTAGGTCATCTGCAGGAGTCTGAAGGTTTTAATTGGTGCATGTACACCCCGGACGAACGGGTTTTTCACATGGTTAAGTAAGACACGAGGCGGTACGTAGAGGAATGGCTGCGACTATGCGAACCTGGTGGCGAATATATATAATACGTTTTCAAATGCCGCGTAAATGTCAAATATTAGTTTGAAAATTTTTGTACAAATAAGTCAAGTTGACAGTGATGTAAGTGAATTATATTTCTAGAGCTAAAGGGATTTATTTTACCGTTCGTAGTCATACCTACATTAATCTTACAGTAGTGGTTACAAAAGTATCAGTTTCAATGTTTGTTTTAATAGAAAATTAAACTGTTTTAAACCATGATTGTACAGGGATATCCAAATTTGAAGTGAACAGGCCTTATAAGTTGTTTATGTTTATCTTTAAGGATGGAAAAAAATGTTAAATATGAAAGCTTTGGGGATTGTTATGGATCATACATATATCTTATCAGCAAAAAAAATTGAGCATTGAATAAAAAAAATCCAAAAATATGATAAAAACCATACCATCCAATTTAAAATAAACGAGAAAATCGATAGATATATGAACGACTCATAAAAATCCCCAAAACTTTCACATTTAACATTTTTTCTCATCTTTAAAAATAAAGTTACAAGGCCTGTTCACTTTTATTTGGATATTCCTGTACATATTACCACGTACACATATATCCAGTTTGAATTTACTTTCCTTTTAATCATATTTTTGGATTTTTTTATTCAATGCTCAATTTTTTTGCTGATAAGATATGTATATGTATGTATGATCCATAAAAATCCCCAAAGCTTTCATATTTAACATTTTTTTCCATCCTTAAAGATAAACCTAAACAAGTTATAAGGCCTGTTCACTTCAAATTTGGATATCCCTGTACAATCATGGTTTAAAACAGTTTAATTTTCTATTAAAACAAACCTTGAAACTGATACTTTTGTAACCACTACTGTAAGATTAATGTAGGTATGACTACGAACGGTAAAATCAAACCCTTTGGCTCTAGTATTATATATATTCGCCACCAGTTTCGCATAGTCGCAGCCATTCCTCTACGTACCGCCTCGTAGCAAGACGAGGTACAGATTGTCATTGTTGTCATTTGTGCTGTCAGTTTATTTAAAAGCTATAATCGTTTAACTTCTACTCAGATCAGGAGTAAATAAGTCAATTCTTTCTAATCTACGAGAAAGGCCAACAGTGTGCGTTTAAAATTGCTAAAAACGTTGCGCTTAGAGTAACATGACAATTTTCTGATCTCTTTAAGTTATGGCTGTCGCTTGTGAAGGTCCTGTCTGCAATGTTTATGTTTTTTATTAATACAGGCATTAATTAGATTATTATTTTATTCCTCTGGTAAGTACATAATAAATTATTTATCATAAAGCACAAATAATAACACAACAGTTCTATATCACCGTTCGACCACATCTAGACCAAACTATTAATCTAGGTCATTGGCCTTACAATAATTCGAAGAGTTATTAATTAAACTAGTTCGGTGGAATATTGCTTAGGGTATTCGTAATATCATTGTAGACCTGCATGTTTTTCCAAGCATTTACAGTTTCATCTATATTCTCAACTTTACCAGGTTGTGGTTTTGTTTTTTAAGCTGTCTACAAGTTTCTTGTTAATTATAGTGCATCCCACAGTATATTTTGTAGCAAATTGATACATAAACTTGCTTTTGCACATTAAAGTAAATGGAAGATTTCTTTGAAAACTTGCTTGAGCATTGGATATCATTGGCAGATGACAATGATAAAATATAATTAATAACCCCCCCCCCCCTTAAATAAATTGCCACGTAACATTAGAGCTCATGTCCTTAAATTAACAACAATTAATTAATAACAGCAATAGTTATTGTTATACACTGTTTGTCAAAAAACATTCTGTTCTAGTTATTTCTTTGTAAAATATAATAGTTCTTTGGTTTAATTGTCTATGTTTATTTTTCCTTGTACATTTTTTTTAAGCAGGAAAATAAACATTTTTGTATTTTTTTATATTTCTACTTATTATTAGTCACAGATCTACAAACTGTTTCGTTTTTATAGTATTATGTTTGTACAATAATTTAAAAAAAAAATTGATTATATTTACTCGTCCAAATTCATATGAAAAATCTAAGGTTTTTCCATTGTTGAGTGTCTAGCGCCATACTCTTATAAATCCCATTTAAATATGCAATGTTTATGGGTCCGCGCCTATGCCATTGAACTTTAAGTGATGACTACACTCATGGTCTAAATTCGTGCCATAAAACCTAAGTGGATAAATTTCTATGGCATTGATACGTGCCATATGGCAGTTAACATATTAAACATATAAATACTAATTAGAAAGTCCTTTTAAGAAAAATACAACGAAATTTAAATATTTTAAAACCGCAGTTGAAACCTAATACAAAAATAAAAAAACAAGTATTTGCCAGAAAAAAATAAAAAACTAGTCACTAGTCACTAAGAAAATAAAAATTGGTGTTTTCAAAAACCTATACGAAAATCTGAATACGTTATTTTACTAATACCTTTTTAATGTAGTTGTCACCTAAATAAAAATGTACTTATTTATCGCGTATGTCATTGGTCATCATATGTCTATGACGATCTCTCTCATATACACAAATATTTTAATCAAACCTGAAGTTCTAATCTAAAAAATTGATTTTTTTAATTAGTATGTAAGCTTAGGTAACCTTTAAAAATACGGCCAAGATACAAGCAAAAACAGTATATTTTTTCAGTAACAATTTATTTGAGTTAGAGCAGAGTGCTGACACTGTATATGTATATAGGGAGAAAACCCGGCTGTAGTTTATCCACTAGTTTCAAAGGTGTTAAAATTTCTTATTTTCTTAAATTAAATTGTAATAATATTAAAATCTGTATTTTTACGGTATTTTCCAATTTATAATAATTTAACATCAAACTATTTAATTCGTGATTCTTTAGTACAAATAAAGGTGAAACACGTGGCGAATAATTGGTTTACAAAACTGTAACCTGAAATAAGGTTCCTTCTCATTGACGAAAATAAAATATCTTACAAAATTTACCCCAGGAATAATTGAAAGTGCCTAAAACAAATGTCGGGCAAGTAATTACCGTCGTTACACTGACAGATAATAACGTGGTTTTCCATAATTCGCCTGCCACTTTTCTTGCTAATGGAAACGGAACAAATTAGATCTGTCACTGTTATTTTACATTTTCCTTTTCTCCTTTTGATACTTAATTTTAAAATAAGGTTGATTGGTGACTGAAAATATAGAAACAATTCTTAAAAATAAAGGATGTTTTGCATAAGAGAAGACAAATGAAATATTATAAAATGTATGTTTGTACACTGAAAACAATTTTGTACGAAATTATACTAATAACACAGCTCCACAAAAAAAAATCGATAAATTACCCCTGGAATATGACTATATCTACGATATGTTTTTGGGGTCGCTGAATCCAAATTCGGGGTCCATTTAACCCCATCACGTCAGGATTTTTCATAACCTCTAAAGAAAAACCCGAATCCTCAAAAAATCCTCTATCCATTGATCACTTAATCCCAATAACCCCATAACCTCTTTATTCCCTCATCCCTTAAACTCTTAATTCCTGAAACCCATAACATCCAAAAACCCATGAACCCCAAAACCCATGAACCCCAAACCCATGAACCCCAAAACCCCAAAACCCCTAAACCCCAAAACCTGTTTCGTGTGTTTGCCATGGCGGCATAAACGCCGCTATCCAGGGTCTCTGCAGGATGACGGAATAACTCCGTTGCCCACCGTCAACCACGTGGAGGTGCCCTGGATAGCAAACACGCGAATAAGTAGTACATGCAAGTAGAAATGATATCCAAAGATTTAACTTATAAGATTTCGTGAATGAAGCTATCCTTTGCTGGGTTATTGAGTTGTGTGGTTATTACAGAATATGGGATTAAGGCTCAAGAATCATGAATGGCTTGAACATACTGTGTTTCAGTGCTTTAACGCACCAAAGTATTTTTCTTACGGGGTTATGGGGTTTTAGGGGTATAGCATTTGGAGTTTATGAGGTTAAAGGGTTACGGGTTAAAGGAATTAAGGGGTTATGGGCTTGTAAAGATATTAAAGAATATGGGTTTCGGGGGTTATGGATTTCAGGAATTAAGAGTATAAGGGATGAAGGAATAAAGAGGTTATGGGGTTATTGGGATTAAGTGATCAATGGATAGAGGATTTTTTGAGGATTCGGGTTTTTCTTTTGAGGTTATGAAAAATCCTGATGTGATGGGGTTAAACGGACACCGAATTTGGATTCAGCGACCCCAAAAACATATGGTAGATATAGTCATATTCCCGGGGTAATTTATCGAATTTTTTTTGTGGAGCTGTGTAATCATTGGTTATGAGTTATCAGAACAAATTGAGTATATTTTATATTGTGGATCTTGCTAAAAGTTTTACAATTATTTCATAAAATTATATTGTATTTGTGAATACGCGTTGTAGTTATTCTATATATAATTCTTATATTATACGCTGTGACTAGAGTCCCGACTCGGGACCCAACTTCAGTCCCGAATACCGTCATCAAATTACGTCGTTAGTAGTTCTGTTGGGACTGGTGTTCCGCACCGACTCGGGACCCGCATCCGGTCCCGACTTAATAGTTTAATAGAAGGCTTTTGAGGTTATGTTCGAATAATGTTATTGTTATTAGAAGTTGTATGTGGTTTACTTTACTTGATAAAGTAGTAGGACGTTTAGATGACACAACTAGAACTGTATACGCAAGTGTGTCTTTAATTTCTGCTAATGCTAATTTATCGGTGAGAAATTGGAAAAAACTTTAGCTATTATATCGGATACTGATGTAAAGAATTTTATCCATCAATATGAAAACAGTATATGTATATAAACTAAGTTTTGGAAACGTGGTGCTAAACTTATTTCGTCGAATTACACCAAACACCCAATTAGAAGCGAAGTAATAAACAAATAAATAAAAAAATAATAAAATAAAAAATTTAAAAATGAATGCATAAACTTGACTGCATATTTGAACATAGTTTCTAATTCCAAACAATTTTCTTTTGTTACAGTTTTTTAAATTTTAAAAACATAAGGTACCTAGTTTGCTCTTACGCCAAATTCATATTTTATTACACACCTCGTATATGACTGATAAATTTTGATGTCGGATAATTTTATTATAAGATTTAGACCATGCAGAACTTTTTATAGGGAACAAGTTTTTTTACGAAAAATTACTAATAAAAAAGTTTTTCCGATGTAGCCAACTTAAGTACTTAAACATAGATACTGTCATTACTGTCACTGTGTATATCATGTTTGTAACTGGTGATTTAGGTGAATGTACGATTCGTCTTATTATAAATTCGGGACTGGATGTGGGTCCCGAGTCGGGGCGGAACACCAGTCCCGACAAAACTACTAATGACGTAATTTGATGACGATATTCGGGACTGGAGTTGGGTCCCGAGTCGGGACTCTAGTCACAGCGTATATTATAACATAAGTATTTTTACATTTGCTTGTGGAAAAGATAGTTTCATTCGTATTTATAGAACAGTAAAATGTAATTTTATATTTGTATTCTGACTAGGTGCAATAGGGATTATGCATATAACCTAAATAAATCTGAAATATATTTAATGAACTGATGTAGCCTTTACTTGATGAAGATCCATTAAAAAAATATTTAATAATAACAACAAACGTTTTTAAATCTTCACTAAATCTTTATTCTGAAAACAAGATAATTGTTTAGACACACAGTGTTTCGCGCGAATTTCGAAACCTGTAAAACGTGATCCCACTGGCTCTGTCGTCAACAGTGTTTCTATGCCTCATAATAAGTTCATGGCGAATTTCAGTGTTGTAGAGTCATTGAAAATCAATAAAAATGGCATTTAATGCGTAACTTATCCAATGAAATCCCTGCACTTAAAGTTCCTAAAATCTTATTTATGTATATTTCAAGCCGAAACCGGTCCAAGAACCTTTTAGTTTTGCAACAAAAACTGGCATTTTTGCGAAATTTTGACACATCATATCTTAATATTTCGAGTAAATAAACTGCAGTTCTTTGTTTTCATGGCCATCTTCGAAAATTAAAATAATTTCAAATTCTACATGCCTCCGATGTAAATAAACCTACTTATTTATAAATTTAACCAAAATATAAGCGATTTACATTAGTTGGATTCTCAGATGATTAACGGATAAAATAAACCCAAAAAGAGTCACTAATTAAGGAAAATAGTGTGGAATAATGTCTGTTAAAAATAGGATTTCTAGGAAAAAATCAAGAAAATTCGGGGTTTACCCCTTAAATCCGCTCCTGGGTGACCCATTCGGTATTCATTTTAAAGTGTGATTTTCCCTTTATAACATAGTGTTGAAAAACTGGGAAAGAATTAGATAGGAAAAAATACAGAGTAATTCAAATGAACAGATGTCGACGGCAAAAACAGTAAAAAAATGGAAATTTAATCGGCGATTGCTCCCTTCCTATTATGTAGTTCATGTGCTTCGACGAGCTCTTTCCGATGACGTATATGGAATTTTAATTTGAACCATTTTGACCCCACAAAAATTAAAAACCCTGAAATATTTTTGGTCAAAAATCGAAATTTACAGTTTTTTTAAAATATATCCGTTTTACGATGATTTTACGTTTAGGTAAATGTACTACTTCGACGCGGCGTTTTGTTTTCGAGTTATAAGGTAACAAAGAGGGGCCTGCAGATTGGATTTTTCGACCTAAAAAAGATTAAAAGAATTACTTGCATTTTCCGATCCTCACCAATTTCAATAGAGTTCTAAAGCTTCGAACCGCCGAAAATGTATATCGATTTAATTCGCTTCTGCGACCTGTACCCGATTTCAACGGAAATCGCGGAAATTTCGATTTTGACATTAAATAGATCCGGAATGAAACATCCTTTCTACCGAAGCTAGCTGCACTATTCCTCTGTGAACCCAAAAAATTCGATTGCTTCCCATCTATCTGTTTTCGAGAAAAACAAACCCGTTCCACTTTAGGTTAAGCTTCACGTTAATATGTAGATTGACACTTATATTTGCTGATCTCCTGACGTCATTGCCTTTGAAAAATTTTTCCATTCCCCACTTTATCCCCTGAAATTAACACCCAAATCAAAATTCAACTTTTTATTTTTCACGTCAACTCAATTTAAAATTACCAAGTTGATATTGGTTGTCATGGTGACTACAAAGGTAGAATAATGGTAATATTTTATGTGAAGTTAGCGCATCTAGAACCATAAAAATTAATGTCACGTATTTCTCCATAAACTTTTAATACAAGCTCGTTGTAACACACTGTATTTTAACGGTAGAAACATAACTTTTTTTCTCAGTGTACAGGATCAAATAAGTTCGATCCTGACAACTTAAATCCTTGATACCCCCAATTAATACTTTTGCGAAACCCGTTTCGTTAACCATAGTATCATCATCACAAACTCGAATGAACTTGAGAAAAAATAAACCTATTCATGCTATTCTAAACGCATTTCACACAAGAATGGAAGCTAATTACGTCGGTGGTTGGCCGTCTTTTGTCCCCCAATCTTCGAAAAACAAACATAATAATGTGCTCCAGGGGACTCTCTGGTTTTATTTAGCCTACTTTTACATTATTTGACGATTATATAATTTTATATCCGTCTCATAATCTGGTATACTTTATCCAAAGTCAGTCTGATGAAATAAAAAAGCTTTTAACGGGCTTGAAAGAGACCGACCTCATAACCAGGATTATCAGATCTTTTTTAAAAAATTCTTGAAGATTTTTTAATAAAAATGTTCTTTTTATATCAGTATTGAATTTTGTTAGTCAGGAGCTCTCTTTAAAAGCTAGTTTGCAAATGTACTTTGAACCAAGATGTTTTGGGTGTTAAAGAAAAAGGAACAAGCAATTCATTAATACTATAATATTTTTTTTTATAAAAAATATATTATATAATAGAAAAGTTGAAATCAAAATAAAAAAACTGTTGTTAAAAAAGAACTAATTAACAAACCCTGGCTTTTCCTATATCTACGAAAATTTTGTAGAAGTGGCAACACCTTTGAGACAACAGGCCATGCTATCTTGAAATGAATGCAAAAACAAAGACAACTGCAAATTTATATGTTCTAGACAAGAACAGCGTAATATTTTGAGCGAATGAAAATATTTCTATCCACCTGCTTAAACCACGATTATTCAGACAATTGAGCCATCACTCACATCAGTTATTAAGTGAATAGGGCAATGACGTGTGTGGTTTAAACGAGTTGCTCTAATTTACGTATTTAATTTTGTTTTATAATAATTGTGTGGACTTGGACAGGTAAGTTCTGACAAGTCCAGTCATTAAATAATTGTTTTTGCATTTTAAATCAATCATGATCATTTAAAACGTATCTTAAAAACGTGTTACCTATGTCTACCTTATTTTAACAATTAAAACGTAAATTGTAATGTTTTTCACAATTACTTTAGTTAGGTGTATATATTATGTGTACATATTATTTGGATTATAAGTAAGGGATTGGAAAGCATTTTTGCGCTAATAATGTTTTACTTTTGCGCCCGACTAAAATACTTAGTAGAGCATGGGAATGGAAAGGGTGTAGGGGAGTAGGGAACCATTTTTTGCTTGGGTTTTTGCATCCGTTTTGAAACTTATACTTGCGTTCGAATAAAATACTTAAGGTGTAGGAAGGTAGGAAGCATTTTTTGCGCTCAATATGTTGTACTTTTGCGACCGACTAAAACAATTAGAGCATGGGAATGGAAAGGGTGTAGAGGAGTAGGGAGCCCTTTTTTGCGTCCGTTTCGAAATTTATACTTGCGTTCAAATAAAATACTTAAAGTGTGGGATGGTAGAGACTAAAGCAATGCCAACACAATCGAACGTTTTATTGTTCTGTAGGGCTTGGCCGTTCATGTGGATGGGGTAAGCGTTGCCAGATTTTTTGCGTGACAGGAGGGGGCAAGACTGGGTTTTGGAGGTGATTGATCACTGTGAGACCGTGTTGCGCGATGCGGTTGTCTTACGATATTCTGTTGCGTGTCTGGGCGCACTGAAGTGCGATGTTGCGGTGTTACGATGTTGCAGTGTGCTGTCCATACAGAGTGCGAAGGTATTGCGCGGCGGAGTTGCGTTACGATGCGATGTTCTATTACATGTCTGGACGTACTTTTAAGGTACCATGTAGACATGTAACAAAACTTCGTGTCGTAACACCGTCGCGTAACAGATTTTTGTTGCACATCGAAGATACTGTGTACCCAGCGATAAAACGTCCGCATCGTTTCGTTGATTGGGTTTGCTTGGGTATGATATGGGAAAATTTGTCTATATGTTATAGGGAGATTCTAGGAAAAATTTAATAATTTAACAAGAAATATCACCATTTTTAATAATATTTAAATTGTCTAATGTCAAAATATTATTTGTTAGCCGCGATATATTCCTATACACGGTTGTAAAAACTACGCATTATGGACTCTAAGATTTGTTAGTAAAATGTCATTATATTATTGTAGTTGCAGTCTTTAGTTCCTGAAGAGTGTCAGGACTTAACAAGAAAAATTGCAAGCGGTTTAAAAATGATTTTAATTGGATCACGTCACTAAGAGGAAAACGTTGCCAGAGTCGCGGACTGAGTTCATATAAATATTTTTAAATTGTATTATTTAAGTACAGAAAAACAGTTTAAATGGAATTTGCCAGCAGTTTTAAAGTAGAAGTGTAATAAATTTTAAATTATGCAAATAGGCAGTACATCCTAAAACCAATAAATACGTGACTCTGAAATACCGACAATTGATGGGACGCCACATTGTTACGGTGTTAAGCTGTTACGAAGTGTCGTCCGGACTCGATGCGCAACAAAAATCTATTACGATCCAAAGTTTTGTTGCATGACTGTACGCGGCTTTAGAAGGCACTCTTGGTGAAACCATGGATAAAAATGATTTTTCGAAGAGATTTTTACGTGACTAATATTTAACAAATCATTTTTTAGAAAAAATTATTCTTAAAAAATAATTTTGAAACATTTTCATAGATAGGTAAATTATCTTTATTTCACTGAAAGTGTCAACGCCTGGTCAGAAAATTCATTGTGAAATACCATGCCTGACTTTTCGCTGAAAACTATACATATACGAGTACGTATTACTACTATATAGCGAACGACGAAACAATGTTGAAGCAAAGACGTAGCCTTTGGAAACAATTGCTAACCAGTCACGTGACGTCCTGAACATCCCTCATAAATCACCACGTGATTTGTCCAACCAGTGAACTCAATTCTACGTACCCGTCCGCTAATCAAAACACCAAATACCACAACATGGCCGCTCGCGCCTGTCATATTCAGAAGTTCCAATTTGAATCTGACAAGCCTTCGATTTCGCCGTAGCGTTATTTTGTGAATATTTATTTTAATTTAAAATAAAATATCAGAAAAACCAGTAAGTATAAATTATTATATACTGTAAAGTACAATATCGAAACAGAGTTAATAATTTTTTAGATAGAAAATGAGATCTTGTTTCGCATGCACTGATAAAAGGCTGCACTTGCTACAAGAGAATAAAATATCTTGACTGTAAATTACTTTATCCGAAGGTAATAATCTTATCTGAAATGAATGCGTTCTTAATGCATGATTTTTTATGTCTTTGGTAATTTCTGTTTATGTTCTTGGCAGCAAAATTCCTTTTTTAAAAGCTGGCGTCTTTGGGACTGTAAAATTTTAAAATAGTATTTTTAACAAAGGTAATGTTCTTTGAGTCAAAGAAATTGTGTCCTTGTTCTAAGATTATGGTCTGCAATAAGCAGTATGCAAGTTTCTAAGTAGCCCGGCGTGCCAGTCGGCTTTCGTCTCTTGGTTAGTCTGCATTTTTGGAAGTACGCGCAATAATAATTTAGGCGTAGTTGTTACTGATCTTTTAAATAAATAATTCGGAATTAAATGACCAAGTGCAAGTGATCTATATAAACAATGAGAGTGAGATTAAAGATTTGTGACACCCCATGTTTGTTTTTATTATAATAAACATATATAGAGATTAAAATCAATAGGTAATAATTTTTTGCTTATATAGAATAACCGAGGCGAGCTGTGACTATCCGTCTTTGTTTGAATTAAGATTTTGTTTTAGTAAGTTCCTATATAGCCCTAAAGGCATTAGAGAGATTAAAGATTTGTGACACCCCATGTTTGTTTTTATTATAATAAACATATATAGAGATTAAAATCAATAGGTAATAATTTTTTGCTTATATAAAATAACCGAGGCGAGCTGTGACTATCCGCCTTTGTTTGAATTAAGATTTTGTTTTAGTAAGTTCCTATATAGCCCTAAAGGCATTTGTTAGCAATTTAAAATGTTTAGATATAAAACGTTTTTAAAAAAATACGTATTTCTTTATTAGTAATACACACAGACAATAATTTTTTAAAACAAGATGCTAAAATATAGGCAAAACTATATAATATAATTATTTACCTAATTTAATATACTGGCTTAGCAAAAGACAACTTCGTCTTTTTTTAATACGTGAGCATAATAAAAGCATAGCACATAAGAATTTAAAAAAATTTCTACTGTATAAAATCAGTACAAATGCGGTAAAAGCAATAAAACCATCCATTAATTTATATACGAATGCTTTATTATAACGTTTAAAACCATCTGGTTATAATACAGAATATGCATGGAAAAATCAAAGAAAAGTTTAAAAATCCAACTCTAAGAATATATTCTTTTAGGTCAAGTAATTCCTGCAAAGAAATATATCCCTGCAACAAGCCATTTGAACTTAAAACAAATTTATGAAAACTTTCATTAAAAGGAATTCTAAATTTATTCGTCTTAATTCAATGATGCCGTCTTTAAGTCCAAGTAATTGCAAAGAAATGTGTTCTTGAGCATAAGTCACATATACTTGACTTAAGTATATAAATAGTTGTACACAATTCATTCAGATTTAAAGCTTTCTATTCAAGAATGCTATCTCTGAGACCAGTATGATAATAATCTTGCGACAAAGATAGGTTCTTTAAGGTAAGTACTGAAATTCTTGAATCAAAGTAACAAAAAAAAATAGCCTTACTTTAAGAAAGTGTATGAACGTACCTCAGGGCTGTGCTTGGTATTTTTACAATCTGTTATCTTCGTTTAAGAGATATTTTTTTTACGCTAAGATAATACCGAAACTTGCTTCCAAGTACTTGACTGACTTTGACCAAGAAAATATTCATTTGGCATATCGAAAGACATGGCGGCCTTGTTCTAAATTCGTTTTTCTTTACATTAAGATATCCCTTTTATCAGTGTGTCGACGGTCAGTTGGGAAAGACAAAGTGATTTTGCATAGGTAGGTAATTAATTATTTAAAAAGATTTTGATTCTAAATATAATGTTATTACCCGTTTTGCCCCAAAATCTCAAATTAAAAATTAAAAATGGTGAATATCCGCCGCTAAAACTACAAGTAATTTCTTCACTTCTTGCTCCTTAAAACTGGCATTATCGGTACATTAGCTACGACATTATCGTAAATAGGATAATAATTAACTTTTAATCCACTTTTCACAAATAAAAACACATTAATCTTTACTTTTGAAAGGTAAAAAGACGAAAAGGAAACCGACAAGCTCACATTTTAAACTGCTGTCAGAACTGACAGTGACAGTTTCGTCAAAACTTCAAAAGTGCTGAGACATCACGTGGTACAAAACAAAAGATTTATATTTGCTTCAAATTTTAACAACGGGTAGATTGGATGCTAACAATATAGTAGTAATACGTATATGGAAAACTAGCATGCCTAACCTTCAAACTTTTAATGATATTGATATGCTAATGGCCATTAGACCATGCAACTGCTAATTAATTTATTAGCTTTATTAATAAACTTCTGTGTGATACTTAGTGTGGTATTCTCGTACGTTTCTATGCATAATTGCAAGATATACTCTATGTCTTTTAACTGCTACTGAATTATAGTTCAGTACGTAATACCAGTAATTCATACGAGACATTAAGCAATTAGTCGTCAGACACCTAATGAGTATTTTCAACGCTAATAGAGGGAGATAATTATGTTAGCAAGTAAATGACATTTTCTGTACGCAATCGTAGGTCAATTTTAATATATTATCTCGGTAATTTCTGTGACAATTTAAGACAAAGCGTAAAAAGAGGCTAAAGAGAGAAGGAATGCTTTAGCGACAAAAGAGGATAAGAGTCGTTTCAAATTGATTAATAAAAAGCAAAAAAAAGGAAGGGATTCCTACTGAAAGCGCAATCCTGAGACAAATCCTGTGAGGAGGGCAACCAATAATTTTATTCAGGTTAGTTATATTAAGAATAATTAACGAAAAGTATTAGAGGAGTGTAAGAAATCTATTTTGATAAATTTCTGAATTTAGAGAATTTACGGCAAACCTTCGGCGATAAAGCCCCACATCTTAGCACAATATTAACCAATAGTCGGGAAGAGGTAAAGAATGCTTTAAATATGAAGACCGGAAGAGAAACGAAACCAATGACATAACAGCTTAGGTGAAATAACCAGAACTACAAGGGATAGATGCAAAAGATTTATACACAGGAAAGCAAATGAATAAGGACACAACATTATTTTTTCTATTCATAAGCATAAAGGGGATATTCATCAACAAACAGATGTTATACACAAGATTTCGGAAAAGATTATCGAATGGAAATTTAGATAGAGAGTTAGGGAGAAAACGCACGTAGGAGAAGAAAAATTGGGAAAAATGGAGTGGAGAGCCGGCATTATTGTTTGTATTTAGGTATAAGCAAAAAGGTAATATTCATGAGTAACATCAGCCAGCTGATGCACATAAGATAAAAATTTCGGAAAAGGTTATGAAATGGAGGCGTAGATAGAAGGTTAGACAGAAAACGTCAATAGGAGAAGATTAGTTTGGAAAAGATACCAAGTCAGTAGACACAGCATTATTGCTCCTGTTTATTCGCAAAAAGGAGATATTCATGAGTGGCATCAGCAAGCTGATGTCACATAAGATTAAGATTTCGGAAAAGGTTATGGAATAGAGACTTAGATAGAGAGTTAGAGAGGAAACGTCAATAGGAGAAGAGTAGTTTGGATTCATGCCAGATAGCTAAAGCGAATTCAACTTAAATTTAAATTATATTCAAATTAAAGTAGGTTACGAAAATGATTTAGGAGAAACAGGAAATATTTCAAATAGTTTTTACTTATGTAGAACCAGCCTACGACAGAGTTTTATAGTAGGAAGTATGGAGATGTGTGAGGAAGAAACAGGTAAGAAATAGTATAGAAATAACATGACAATTAACAGTTATGGTTACATCAAGATTCAGTCTTGAGTCCTTATCTATTTTTAACTTTGTTATGAACCAGGACGTAGGAAACAGAATATACTGCATATGGTTTTTACTGGCATAGAACAAGCCTACGACAAAGTTTCACAGTAGGAACTATGGAGATATATGAGGAAGAATGGAGTGGCAGGAAATTATGTAAAAATTGTTCAGGATATGTATAAAAGAGCGAGAAAATAGGTAAGAAAGAGTAATAACACGGCAATTAACCATTATGGTACTAACTTACATGAGGATTCAGCCTTGCGCTCTTATCTATTTTTAACTTTCTCATAAACCATGAGGTAAGAGATAAAGCACCATGGTGCATGATGTTTGTGAAAAATATTGTATTAATGTAAGACTAGCAGGAAAGACATTGAAAAAAGAGAAAAGAGAGAACTTTGGATTTAACCCAGATAGTAGAAGAGAATGCAACTTCTAAATTAAAATAGGTTATGGAAATGAATTAGCAGGAACAGAAAATACTGCGTATGGTTTTTACTGACGTAGAACCAGCCTACGACAGAAGTTTACAGTAGAATGTACGAAGATGCACGAGAAAGACAGGAGTAACAAGACAGTACGTAAAAATTGTCCAGAATATGTATACAGGAGCTAGAAAACAGGTAAGAAACAGTATAGGAATAACATGGCAATTTACAGTTATGGTTAACTTAGATCAAAATTCAGCCTTGAGCCCTTATCTATTGCTAACTTCATCAAGAACCAGAAGGTAAGAGATGAAGCACCTTGGTGCATGATGTTTGTGAACAATATTATAATATGTAAGGCTAGCAGGAAAGACACTGAGAAAAGTGGGAGGAGATCCCGAGCAAACAGAGACGTAACAATCATTAGAAGAAGCATATAGAGTTTAATGGAGAAGAAAGAACAAAAATAAGGGTAAAAAGTAAAAAGAAATGCTTTATAACATTTCATAAAGTTTCGATCGTCGTCGTGGGTTCAAATCCCACTGGAGCCCTAAAAAGTTCGGGGCCCATTTTACGTTATGCGAAGCATCACGCTGCGGTGAAAAAGCGTGTGGAAGGGTAATTGGATATCTCGTAGGATGAAGGCGCCGGCGCCGCTCCGTTTCACACACCAAAGTCGATCGGTAACAAAAAGGCAGCATAGGATAGCACTTGGATTGTCGTATTACTGAGGACCGTGGTTCGGAGTCTGCGTTAAACTGTAGGTCCCGGGGCCAATACACTCGCTTATAATGCCAACGTAATAAATATATAAAAAAAACATTTTAATAAATAATCGGTCTTTTTATCACTGTTATGGCAGAATTATATATTCACGAATGACGAATAAATGTTAACCTTGATCGTAAAAACTTTTATACTTAGTTAGTTTTCGCATTTTTTACAATACGGATTTTTACATTGAAAAACTTTCCCAAACTTTTCCAGAACTTTGCATACTCCTGCAATGCCGGTCTATAAAAGCTTAATTTAAGTTAACCAAAAGCGAATGACTAAGACACCATTCGTTTCAGTGCAGCCCGACAGCCTGAAGCCCCGTGTCGCGAGAACTTCTATTGCGTTTCACTAATCAAAGTTTTAACACATGTAAAGTTACGTATAAAGTTGGTGATATTTTAATAATTTATTTATAGAGTGACTTAACTAGATATATTATTACAGAGTGTCTATGGCTATTTTTGATAGTGCAGAGTAAAAACAACTGAGTTGATAGAGAAAAAACGTGAACGATTTAATAGTGTAAATGATGGCATATTTTAAACGTCTATAATTTATTTCAGATTTTTTATATCTTTGACACAAGGTGGTAATAATATTTATCATGATTTACCCAACTATAACCACGCGCAATATAACTACTAAATACTACAATCTGGGACAAAAAGGACCGGCAAACTAGTGGCGACCGGTGAAATTTCAAAGTTCTGTTCCTACTTTACAGGACTACTCGTACCAAATTTAGGGGTTTTAATAATAAGCCCACTAGGAATGTTTTGGTTGGGTGAAACTTTAGGTATTTTATTTATTATTTTTTCCTAACGAACTTTACATTTTGTCCCGAATTTTTTAAATTTTAAGTGAAAAAAATGTGATAGTAGAAAGTTATAGTCGTTTGAATTTTTTAAACCTAACATATAATTTTAAAAAAAATTCAAATGACTATAAACTTTCTACTAACACATTTTTATCTCTCAAAATTTGAAAATTCGCGGCAACATGATGTAAAATTTGTTTAGAAAAAATAATAAATAAAATACTTAAACGTGTTAATTTTTTTCCTAGGGGAGGCAGAGCACATATTCAACTTTTTTTCGCAAATTACAAAATGTTTTTTTTTTATTCCCAGTGGGCTCATTATTAAAACACCTAAATTTGGTACGGGTCCTGTAAGTAGTAACAGAGATATACAACTTTGAAATTTCACCAAAGCTTAATTTTTGTAACTTTAATAAACCTTAACAGATTTTAATGAACTTTTCAGAGGATTGTTGAGTAAATAATCCAGTTTTTAATTTAT
Source organism: Philopedon plagiatum (assembly GCA_963971165.1). Classification (NCBI taxonomy): domain Eukaryota; kingdom Metazoa; phylum Arthropoda; class Insecta; order Coleoptera; family Curculionidae; genus Philopedon; species Philopedon plagiatum. The sequence continues at coordinate 38,096,404 of OZ020191.1, read as the reverse complement.
TGGCATGTTAAAAATATACGTTATACAAGGGGGAACAAAATTTTGGTTTTTGTTGCTGTCGCTAGAAGAACGCATTGAAATGGAACAAATCACTTAAGCAAATCAGCAAAAATTTAAAAACTTTTCTTTCTATATTATTTAGCCCATATGCAAGAAACTGTGGAAGTCAAGGAGACGAACCTTAACTCTATACGAAATATGGTTTTTGCTCAGCGTATCCATGGTTTTGTGATTTTAAGCATATATAGATAGAAATTAACTTTTTTATGTGCTCATCCCGTATACATTACACTCAAAGTGCATTTAGTGTCGAATTAAGATAAATCCAAGGAAAAATCTCAATCAGCGCCAAAAATAGAATGTGTTTCTTGGAGCTTTCGACCTTTCGCTTCAACAAACTGACAGAGTGCCGGATAGACAGACAAACCGATTGAAATGGGAAATCATGTTTTTCTTACTCTGGGGATTCCGAAACATAAAAATACAAAAAATTTTAAGGGTGATTTTTCGCGGTTACAATAATTTCATCTAGTGAATGAAATAAAAACGAAGAGAGACATCTTTTACTTAGATACCCAAGATTTCATTTTAATCCATCAAAGATTAAAAACAATCAATACAAACATCCACCTTTATCCAAATTTGCATTGTCGGAAACAAATCTATTATAGTTTTGTTTCCAAAATGTACTCGGTATTCCATACCTATACAGGGTGTCTAAAATAGGTGATACCACTATTGCTATCTCCGAAATGGTAAAAGATACGAGGTCGGTTAAATTAGAGAAAATGTGCCATTTCTAGTCCCTATTCATATTCCGTTTACGGAGTTGCCAAATTCTCTATAGTTTCTTATCTACAGGGGATTTTTTAAAAATAGTCAAAAACTTAATTATTAAATATCTCGAAAACTATTCTAGTTAGAAAAAAGTTGTTTTCACAAAAATCACACGATTTTTGACCTTCTCTAAAGTAGCTCTATTGTTTTGTTTATACCATTTGTTTTTACTGAGTTACTGATACTAACTTGTTTTTTTCAAATACGGACCTGGATTTTTTGCTGCATTTTTTGAAAGAATACTTCATACCCTTTACAACTGTGTATCACTTGATTATGGTTTTCGACGTTTTGATCAGGAATAACAACATCATCAGGATTTTCTATCGATACGGACCTGGGATCTTCCATGTTAAGGCACAATTCATAACCTACCGCTATGGTTTGTGGTTTTCATGGTTGTGAAAGGGCGCATTTACTTGAAAAATGCCAGGTCCGTACCGGTAGAATATCCTGATGATGCCATTCTTCACCAAAACGTCGAAAAACATAATCAAGTGATACACAGATGTAAAGGGTATGAATTATTATTTCAAAAAATACAGCAAAAAGTCCAGGTCCGTATTTGAAAAAAATAAGTTAGTATCAGTAACTCAATAAAAACAAATGATATAAACAAAGCAATAACGTTACGTTAGAGAAGGTAAAAAATCGTGTGATATTTGTTAAAACAATTTTTTCTAACTATAATGGTTTTCGAGATATTTAAGAATTAAATTTTTGACAATGGCACATTTTCTCTAATTTAACCGACTTCGTATCTTTTACCGTTTCGGAGATAGCAATAGTGGTATCACCTATTTTAGACACCCTGTATAATAATGAATAAAAATCAGTATAATTTGACAATATTGGGAGTGTAAACGTACAAAATCGGACAACTAAGCTGTGCCATAAATGCAAAGTAGTTTTGTTTTTAACCTACGAAAAAATGATACTTTGGCGGACAATTAAATTTTTAGCCCTGTCCGGCCCTGTTCTATTAGAACTATGGAAATAAGACATAGTACCTATGTCCGCGGATAACGTTTAGAAGAGGACAGATGGACCAAATTTTGGGAGATACGTAAAAATGTCCCTCCTAATAAAAAAAATTCTTGTAAATAAATAAGATCCACTTTATGAAAAATTTAATTTTTTATACAGGGAGCTAAGCGAATACGAAAACGTTATTTTGCGTAAGAGTAAACATACCTTGTTTATTATTTTCTACCAAAAGAACAAATATGGAATATGGTTTAATTTAAACCCTAAGCCAAAGTACAAGATTTCATTAAAAAATTTAAATATTAAATGTAACGAGTTTTATCACATTATTGTTGTAAAGTCCCAACTATTCTCTCTCACATCGGGCGTCTACTTCTCATCAAAATGCAATAAACAAAGGATTTTATAGTCCAGTAGTATGGGGATGGCCAAAAATCAAGTTTTCTTTTCAATCTATTGATCTAGGATTTTCATTTTGTGCTTAAATTACTTAGGCCACACTATCTTAACACAATCTAAAAAAAAATGGAAGTGGGAAGACCTTTGGGCTAAACTTAGTCGAGGCACAACGTGTCCCATCCGCGGACATTCTGTATATAAATTTTAGAGTCTTAAAGACGATGTTAATTTGCCAGTGCAATCATGCCAAGAAAGCTCCAAAAATTCACAGAAGATGCATTTATTTAAAAAAAAACATTAGTTTTTCACACCACTTGTATTATTGTTTTTTAAATTTTGGTGCCGAGTGAAGGTGACATATTTTCAGCCTTATTGCCACAATTTTAAATGCATGTTTAGGTATTTCTGGAGCTTTTTGGCATATTTTGCAAATTGACATAATCTCTGAAATTTACCTACATATGTCAAGTTTTATGCTTCTTTTAGAACACGGCCTAACATGGTTAAAAATTTAACCTATAAAACCAAATGATCCGCTTAAAAAAAATTCACTATATACTGTTCTTACTAACAAAACTAAATCCATCCTTACAACACCTTGCAGCACACAATGTATTGTCACAGATTACTCCTACGTGGTTTTGTTGTAAACGAGAATTCGCTAAAATAGTGCAGCAAAATTTTCTTGGTTCACGATATTTTATAAGACTGGTAAGACTAGAACGCGAAAACACAAGTAGCCGCTTGCACGAGCATTTTAAGCCTGCGTTAAATCCTAATCTAATGTTAGAAAAAAAGATAGGCAGTTTACCATAGCGGTAATTTTTTTTTTTTTTTAATACAGGCACTGGCTAAAATATTAGCTAATCAATGATTAAACAGACAATTGCCACTACAAATCCCTTGGAGTTATTTATTTCTTATTTATTATGGAGGACTTAACGCTGAATTAAAGTAATTCTACAGTATGCTGGGATTTTTATATCTTTGGTAAACTAAAATATTAGTTAATTTGTCAAAATTTGATAGCAAAATTATTTCTCTAATATTTAGATTTTTAAATTTTACCCCAGAATATGCAAAAAGAAATTAAGTGGCAAATAATAAGTAGAAGAGTTTAATACTGAAAAATCTGATATTTAATGAGGAATTTTACCAGATATTTGTGTGGAACATCAGGAAAATATTAGTTAAAAGTAAACCACTACTTAGAGCTTAAATAAAGCATGTTTAGTGTATACTCATTTAAATAACCCTCCTAATACTGACTTATTTAACCAACATAAACTACTGACTGGGGTATTTTTGTACCCCAACCGATCCCAGCTTATTTTGTCAACCAAACCTTGTTTGTTTTGCTATTTAAATAAAAACAACCCCCATTACTAAAAATCAATTAAATATATTAATTAGAAAATGATTTATAAGAATAACAAATAAAAAAGTAAAGAAAAACAGTCTTTTATACTGTTAACAAAATGCAGTTTTTACTCAATTTGAATATTTTCTACACATAACCCGTTTAGTACTGTGTTTTAGTACTCCCACCATAGGCGTTAAATCATTTAATACGGAATACGAACTGGGATATTCTTGCACACCAGCCACTTTGTGCTGTAGTATTACATACAGTATAAATCTTTTTTTTTAAATGAAACTTGTAGATAATGTAGGACATTACTTCAAATGAGTATTTCTAGGACGATTTCAATTTATAACAAACGGAAAAAAAGATATTGCAAAATAACCTCAAAAAAAATAAGTTGGGGTACAAAACTACCCCAGTTAGTATTATGAGGGATAAAAGTACAATTTTCTTACTTCCCTATTTTTAGCAGTAAATCATTTTTCTTTTCGATATAATTGCAGGATCTGTCTCCATTCCATAATTATTATTTGTTCAAAAACACACAATTACACTTCAAAACAAACATAAAAACAGCTTGGTACAGCCTTTTATGCTTGGCAGCTACACCACGACTGCCAAATGTAAACGTCGACGTTAATCGATTTCTTTTTAAAGCATGCCTTGGTTAGTTTTAGTTAAATCTTAGGCCACTTGGCACAAAGTTGTCACAGTATTAAAACTTAACAGGATATTAGCTAACCAGGAGTTAAATTTTCTTTCTGCAACCCGCTGGTAGGGGTGTTAACTTTAAAATTATACCTAAGCAAACCTGAGCATTCAGACTTTGTGAATTCTGCAAAAAAGGTTGTAACTATTACCTATTAAATATTTCAATAAGACCCCTAAGTTTTGTACTATGAAGGTATTTCTAAGTTTTTTTGTTGATAAAACTACAATTTTACCTACGTATTTACTACAATAAATAAATAAATTCATTCTAGCAACAAGTTCCATTTCCTGGATGCGTAAATCGGTTTTCCTTTTCCTTTCCTTGTTCCTACTGTCATTTTTCCCTCTCTCTCTCTCTCTCTCTCTTCTAACCATCCACCTCTTCAAAGAAAAAACAAATTTTAAAATGATTATGACGAGGGGTAAAAATTCCGGAAGTAAACTACCGCTCTATTTGGATCTCCGGGCGCTAAGGGGGCCTACCATCGAAAAACAAGTATAGTAACCTTTGCCAACATCTGCGGGATTTATTCTAATTTGGACTCTGGTCACCAGTACCCCCAATCATGCATACCCCACATTCTTTTCCTGACCGAAACTCAAATCAGTTCCAAATCCTCATGTCCTGTTTCCAGGTTATCAACTTCTCTCATCTTTTCGTTTTTGTGGTAGGGTATGCGCCTACGTTCGCAGTAGTCTTTCTTGCACCAGACTCCCAAACCTGGAATCAGACAAGCCCGATGTTCTCTGGCTTAAACTTACCCTTAAATCTTCCACTAAATTTATTAGTTGCGTCTATTACTCCCCATCAGACAGCTCCTACAATGAGTTCTTTAACTTTTCCTCGATAAAAATTGACCATCTTATCTCTGAATTTCTCTCCGCTGAAGTTATCGTCTTAGGCGACTTTAAGGTCCAGAGCAAGGAATGACTAGGATCCACAAAAACCGACCCCGATCCATTTCCCTAGATCTTCAATTAATCCTAGACTGGGGCGCCAAGAACCTTGTTCAGTTCAACGCCTCCAAAATCCAGTCTTGCTCCCTGTCATGTAAAAAATTCGGCAGCACCCCATCCACATAAATGCCCAAGCCTTACAGAAAAATGAAACGTTCGATCTTGTTGGCATCGCTTTCGAACATGATCTCAGCTGGCACGAACACATTTCTTCAACAGTTAAAAAAAAGTTTTAACCTAAGAATTAGTTAGAAAATCCCAGAAAAAATATAATAATTTATAACTTTTTAATAACATCTAACTAACAATGACAGGACAAAAACTTTTCACTTTTCAGATCCTAACTGATTAAGTAGAGATCTAAATTTTAACTTTAGTAAGGTTTTAGTAGCTTTAGTAAATCCGGAGCTATAGAGTTTTAAGTACTCCATACGTTTAAAACAAGCCAATGTAAAATTATCTTCTGACGTCATAGAATGTATAGTATTTTAATACAATCTACAAGTTCAAGTACGCTCCCCAAGAACTTCTAATTCGAAAAAAAAATGTCTCCCTTTAGGATTAAAGCTGGCTCATAGATTACTTTCCTATTGATTTCCTACATTAAACTTTAAATTGTGTTGACCCCAACGATATTACTAATTCACGATATGCCCCACGTGTAGGCTGATAAAGGTTTTCTCCTTTACCTCGAACACCTTAATTTTGTTGGACAACTGAAACTTTTGCCACGTAAAGAGAGGAATTTACATTTATATTAGTGTTTTCTTGGTTATCCTCTAGGAAAACAATAAAAGTATTGAGATCGTGGAAAAGATTAAGCTGCTCGTTTTCTAATTTCGCAATTTGAAAGTAGAAAACAAGACCGACCGTATCTTTCATCAAAAAACTCATTAATATACTAATGCCTTATGCACCATTTTATTTATTCCCTAATGTCATGTTTAATTTATCATGTTTAAATATTTGATTTAAACGAATTACCTTTCGTGTACACCAAATTTATTCCAAATTGGCTAGTCTTTTATTCTCTTTATATGAGTCATTTTGTCTATAGTACCAATTTATTTCAGTTAACTTAAATAAAAACCTGGTTAACAACCGTATTTTATTTTAATTATGTAGAAAAGTTGGAACTTTCACCGTTAATTAAATTTAAGCGTGTTCGGTCTGTTGGAAAATAAAGAGTTCAGTACTAAACGATTTAAATACATACAAATCGAAATAATGTCGATGTGCTTCATAAGTTCCTAAAAAAAACTGTTATAACTAAATTTTTAGAAATGTTTAACAAAAACCAGTTATAGAGTTTATTTAAACGGGCATTAACTGGAAGTATCCTATTTTTGAAAAAATTTAAGAGCGTATTCTAATAGTTTGTAATAAATAATTTTACTTTCATATAGACAAGCATAAAAAACGACCACACCAGCCTGACAAAAAATGTTTCAAGTAAAATATCACAAAAACTCAACAAAAATTTGGATTAAATTCGTAGATTTTTCATACATAACTCTATTTTATCAAATTTTGGTAAAACGGGCTTTTATTTTGTTGGGTTACCTCTATAATACCAGCCGCGAATTAAATTTTCTTATGTTTAAAGCAACACCAGTATTCGTTGTTTTAAGGTTACATTTTTCAAGGTTACTTAAAAAAATTAAAAGCCTGAAGATGCAAACATCATCGAAACGTTGCTAATAATAAACTAAGGTTTAAAGATCTCTTAGTACAGTAGAGTCCCGGTTATTCGAGGTAATGCGGGCGGAAGGAACCTAGGATAACAGAATGCTCGAATAATCAGAACTTTATGGATAACATTGACGCCATCGTTAGAAAATAAAAAATATAATAGCGTTTATTAGAAACACGTTTATTGAATTCAGTATTATTTAAATAGCACACAAATACAAATACATAATGCAAACGTGTAATAAAACGGATTAATAACGAAACAAGTATTTCGCAGGCTGCAACAATATTTCCATTTAATGTATTAATATACATATAGCTTATATAAATCTAAAATAAAAGGAAAATGAATTCTCGCAACTTATTAAACTTATATAACGCGAAATTACAAAATGAAGATAATTGCTCGGATAAAGCGGAACTCGAATAACCGAGACTCGGATAACCGGGACTCTACTGTACTTAATTCTCGTTAACCCTAAGTACCACAAAACTAAAAATAGGACGGTAAACAAAATTCATGTTAACAGCTGCACCACCGGAGTTTAATACGGATTGTAGGCTCCTTGGCACTGAGGATATAAGAGAGTTGGTGTAATGCGGATTTATCTCCTCCCAAATATTTTCAGATTTCTTCCATAGCTCTAACTAATTTTGAGGTCTAAAATTTATATCATACATTTTCTTCACCATGAGTCACAAAACGTTTTCTATCGGGTTCTAATCAGAATTTCTTGAGCACCAAGGCAAGCATGTTATATTAGTTTGTTCAACCAGTCTCTGCTGACGAGAGCAGCACATATTCTAAAATTTGAAGATATAAATTAGCTACTATTTAATGTCCAGCCAATATTCCAGCATACACCTGGACCGTGAGAACTTATCCAGAACTGAGAAATGACCACTAGTTTCCTTTTTTGGGAACAATTTTCATTATAACGGAATCTGGTGGTCTGTAATTCTTCCACTGTGCGTTCTCGTCGGAAAATTAACATTTTGTCAGAAGTTTTCATTCTCAGGTGAGTGCATGGCAAAGCCAACTCTTTGTTCCTTGTGAACATTGTTAAGAAAAGGTTTCTGCGGAGCTGCACGGCTTCTTAAGTCAAAACATTGCAGTACCGCCACTGCGCTTTTTTAGAGGCTGGAAATCCTGTGTTACGCGGAACGGACACAGCAGTTTCAAACGGATTATTCTGCAAATAATCTACGAAGTTTGCATCTTCTTTGTTTGTCATTTTTTTTTGTTACTTAAACCGATTCCTCTACGAATTTATCTAAAAATTTAAAAACCTAAAACCCAGTGGCGGCTGGTGAAATTTCAAAGTTGTATATCTTTGTTCCTACTTACAGGACCCGTACCAAATGTAGGGGTTTTAATAGTGAGCCCACTGGGAATGTTTTGGTAAAGAAAAAAATCATTTTGTAATTTGCGAAAAAAAGTTAAATTTTTGGTGTGCCCCTCCTGAGAAAAAAATGAACACGCCTAGGTATTTTATTTATTATTTTTTCTAAACAAATTTTACATCATTTTGTCGACAGTTTTTAAATTTTGAGAGAAAAAAATGTGTTAGTAGAAAGTTATACTCATTTGAATTTTTTTTTACATTATATTTTAGGCTTAAAAAAATTCAAATGACTATAACTTTCTACTAACACATTTTTTTCTCTTAAAATTTAAAAACTGTCGATAAAATGATGTAAAATTTGTTTAGAAAAAATAATAAATAAAATAACTAGACGTGTTAATTTTTTTCTTAGGAGGGGCACACCAAAAATTTAACTTTTTTTCGCAAATTACAAAATGTTTTTTTTCTTTACCAAAACATTCCCAGTGGGCTCACAATTAAAACTACTAAATTTGGTACGGGTCCTGTACGTAGGAACAGAGATATACAACTTTGAAATTCCACCAGCCGCCAGTGACTAAAACCATTGTTTCGTAATTTACAAAGTTTGAAATGCACTAATTACAAAATATTGGACACTATATAACCCCTATCCGGTTCTTAAAATGCCTATTAAGCAAACTATTGTGGTTAAAGTAGAACCAATTGGTTTACTTTATTCATATAGTTCTAAATATATCAGAATTACATTTTTATCTCAAACTCAAGTGACAAAGAGCCACATACCTATTAACGTGAAAAATCGTAATTAGATCGGAACGTAATTAAACCCGCTGTTTTGAAAAGGCCGCTTTTTTCGAATATCCTTTCATTATATCTTTTATTCTTTTGTCTTTTGGATGTATTTTTCAATTTCCAGTTTTCGTGTTTTGAACATATTGAAAAGATCAAAGGTTTGTCCTTTACTGCGTATTTTGCAGACCACAAGGCTACAAAGAGGTCAACAAATAATTGTTAGTTAGTTACGAGAGAGATAAGTGAATGACCTTTTTCCATTTCGAAAATTTATTTTGCATTCAATATTAGTTAAGGTTGGTTTATGCAGACCACGTTAAATTTAAATTTAATTTTACTTTAAGAAATTTTCACTGATATTTAAAATTAAGTAAAATTAAATTAAAGTTGTGGATAAACGCTCTTATGCCTTCATGTGTATTTAACTCGTACTAAATTAAAAGTAAATTTAAATTACGGTTAAATTAAATTTAAAGTGGTCTGCATAAACCCACCTTTAAGGTTTCAAAGTCATTAGTTTTATATGTTACTCTTAAGAAGGCACTGTCGCTGTCCAATAATTTATATTATAAAAAATAGTTTAGTAAGTATTACCATTACTAAAAACCATTGGAACCAATATTATAGTAGATACATCTTAAAAGTTTTAATAAAGATTATGTAAGAACTTTAATTTATTTTGTATTTAAAAAAAATCAAATATGTTTGACAATCGTCTTCTGTAGAAAATTGTTTAATAAAAATTCATATGTTTTCTGATGCAGTGAAATTTTTAAAAACTCGTTTTCGAAGGTTTAAGTTTCGAAGTTTAACAAAACGATGAGTCTCATACAAGATCAGCCTATTTAGAAAATCCAGTTATTAATGATTTTTTATAATAACAGTATGTAATTTTAAAGAACATAATATCTTAATTTTTGTCAGGTGCCTCTTATACCTTTCCTTCTTTTTGAAAAAATTAGAATTTATCAGAGAGTTACGACACATTGAGTTTTTAAAGAATTTATTTATCTTTAGCAATAAGTAAATACTGCCTTCTCTATTTCTTAGACCTACTAAATTATTATTTATTGACTGATTTTAGCCTGGACCGATTTTATATGTATATCCAGTTTATAATCTTCTATAGGGAAAAATTTAGTGAAACTTATTTTATCCCGTGTTTATGATAACTGAAAATGAAACATAACTATCATATCACTGAGTACCTACAACTCTTTCTCTTTACAATGTTAATAACAATAGTATACAGGGTGCTACAAATTTGAGTCTTTGCATGGGGATCTCGGTAACCCTAAGAGATACGAAGTCGACTAATTGTGGCAAAGTTGCGCAATTTGATGCTGAAATATAAGATATTTAGAAGTTTGAGAAATTCCGATTACTTCCGGAGATATTCGAAAAAAAAAACGAAATTTTGCAGAATTTATTTTATTTTTTCCTAGGCGTATTTGAAAATAAATTGCACTTTGTCATGGACATATTTTATCCTCTTCAGGATAAAATAAGTAATTTTTTAATCTGACGTTTCGGCTTTCTGGGACCATCATCAACTTTGTTTTTTTAAATACGGACCTGAACTTTGTTTTTGATTTTTGGAAGGCCTTTGACATCCTGAATTTATTGACGTATTGCAGTCACTTTTTAAAGTATTATTAATGGCAATATCCATAGGTGCCCTATGTGTTAGACAAAGATGCAATATTGATATTTATCAAATACTACTTTGCTTATTATAAGGCAAAAATCTACAATGAATGGTTACGCAGATAAAAACACCGAAATGTCGAAAAATTAAATGATGAACAACTTTTACTTTATTTAAAAAATAAATATTTTGTCCATTTCCGAAACTGCCCCATTTTTTAATAAAGAGTAGAAAATTTATTTTATATCAACTTAGTTTTTTTCTTCATTTTTAAACTTTTGACCAGAGAAAAATAAGACAGAGAGAATAATATCTCCTACCGATTTCATTCATAAATACGATTTGCTTTCCATGACCTCCAAACCGACGTCGAAATAAGCTGTCATGGGCGTGCGATGCAGATTTTGGGTTATTATAAAGCACAGTGAGAGTGAGTATTGAGACGCGCCGCAGAAAACTCTCTCTGCTTGCCGTGTTGCTACCGCAGTGGCTAATGTCGGGATGTATTGTGAGAATCACACGCGCCAATCTCGGGATGTTGCCGTTTGAAGGCCGTCGAGTTGGCGGAAAGAAGAGATATTATTCTCTCTGTCTTATTTTTCTCTGTTTTGACATTATCTAAATACATACTATTCGGTTTTGAAAATATTCAGAATTATAAATTTATTACACTGTTGTTTAAAGTCATGGACAAGGTCCCCCAGTTTCTTATAAATTCTAAAGCATTATTATTTAGAATAAAAAAATAAACTGAGTACTAAATAACATTATTTTTATTACTAATTTAATTACTGAAAAACCACACAATAATTCAAATATCCAAAACAATTTTTTTTAACAAAATTATAAATGCTCAAATAAATTATAATTGGCAAGAATACATTTTTCGGCATTTCTGGTACAAAGATTCATTATTTCACATATTTTTGTGAAATAATAGATTTTTGTTCTTATTTATTGAAACAGGAATTTAATAGGAATTCCATTTTTTTAAATATAGGGTCCTATGGAAAGTGCCTTGATATTTGTTTTAGAGGTAAGTGGAATATATCATTGTTTTCATGAGGCAAACAGCTTTCGAAAAATGAAATAAAAATACAGGTCCGTATTTAAAAAAATAAAATTAATGATGCTCCCAGAAATCCGAAACGTCAGATTAGCAAGCTAATTATGCCATATTGAAGAGAATAAAAGGTGCCGACGGCAAAGTGCAATTTATTTTTAAACATCTCTTCAAATACGCGTATGAAAAAATAAAATAGATTTTGTCAAACCTTTAACTAGCTTATAATTCAGCATGAAATTGCGCAACTTTGCCCCTATTTAACCAACTTCGTATCTCTTACGGTTACTGAGATCCCCATACAAAGATTCGAATTTGTAGCGCCCTATAAGAAAAATAAGATACAATTATATACATTTTAAAGCAGCCAGAGATTCCCGGAACAATCTTAATCTGGTCAACTATATGGTCCCCATCGTCTTTTTTAGAACAGCTGTTGTTGACTTAGGATTAATAAAATATATACAGGGTGTTATAAAATTCATTGCAAATATTGAAACCGGTAAATCCTGGTATACATTCAGATTGGAGAAAAATATTCATAAATGGCGCTTCCCAATAAACAAACTAATAATCGCCCCTTATACTTGTTCTAACCGACGCACAGTGGGTCTCGGAACCCAGAAATTTGGCATTTATTTAAAATATGAAATTGAACATTAAAATTACCTTTGCTTATATTTCTTAACTACACATACCACTGCCTTATTTCTCCCACCCCAATACTACGGACGACCTTTCTCAAGCGAAAATATCATATAGACAAACGTTTCGTTGCATGTTAGTATTTTCTGGAGATAATTTAAATATTATTATTGGTCAGATTCTCCAATGGTAGACCCAAATTCAATCGTGTAAAGTACAATGAAGTTGATGCCGGCGGAGGGAAAATTTTTAGTTAACCACTGGTTGTTAATGAAGCCACACGAGGCTCGAGAGAGACGGCGATGCAACAATCTTTCCGCCGCGCCGGCACCAACGTCATTGTACTTTACATTTTACATGATTGAATTTGGGTCTAGTCCGGTCTAGTTTGACACCAAAAAGTTTTAAACTGGCAAGTGTAGTATAAGACATCTAAGTTTTATAATATGAATTTGTTTCTGAGTTTTTTTTTGCAAATTTATAAAGAAAAGGGCAATACGTACTTTCGACAATAATAGAACTAAATTCATTCTAGCAACCCGTTCCACGGTTAAAATCATTTGGAAACCAAGCAAATCGATGAAATATTAGAATAATTCATAAGTTTTAATGACGACTTTTTAACAATGACTGGACAAAAACTTGTCAAAAAATAACTGATCAACTAAAAGATCTTAATTTAAACCAGTAATAGTCCTCAACCTTCTTAGTGAATTTGAACGAAATAATTTTATGTATGTGTTTGACAATAACTGTTTTTAAAATTTTTTAAACAATTTTGTATTAAACGGTTTAAAATATGAATTAAGATCAGGAGTTGGATAACAGACGCAGATCTGTGTACCTATCCCTTTCCCAAGATCTTCAATTAATCCTAGACTGGGGTGCCAAGAACCTCGTTCAGTTCAACGCCTCCAAAACCCAGCCCTCTCACGCAAAAAATCTGGCAACGCTTACCCCATCCACATGAATGGCCAAGCCCTACAAAACAATGAAACATTCGATCTCGTTGGCGTCGCTTTCGAACATGATCTCAGCTGACACAAACACATTACTTCAGTAGCCACATCGGCAGCTAAAAAGCTTGGTTTTCTCTTTCGAGCCAGAAAATACTTCTCCCCTTCCAACTTATACACTCTCTATGTTTCCCAAATAAGACCTAACCTAGAGTACTACTCCCACATCTGGGGAGCGGCATCACCTTCGACACTTAAGATCCTTGATTATATCCAAAAAAGAGCCATTCGACTTATCAATGACCCAGTCCTCTCGTTCATCGAAGCGCTGTAGGGGATTTATCCTTTTTCTACCGCTACTTCCACGGATTTTGCTCTGAAGAACTAGCCGGTATTATTCCCCCTTGAATGTCCCTAACAGAACAACAAGAGGCGCGTTACGTATGCATCCCTTTACTGTCCAGCTACAAAAGCCTGGAACAGACCACTTCTCTCGCTCATTCATACCTAGGGTCTCCAGATTACGGAACAAATTGCCTGCAGATGTTTTCCCTTCCCGTCCCAACCTCCAATCCTTCAAATCCCGTGTCAACAGACTACATTTCCCTTCTCTTCAGGCACCCACGTTACGTTAGTACTTAGGCTTGAAGTCTACGTGAGATGTATGAGATAAAAAAAAAAGATACAAAATTTATGGTGTTAATCTCTAATATACCCTATGACCCAATTAAGACGCCATATCGCCATTTTGTCTATATTCGAAAAACCCGTGAAATTTTAGGATAACATTTTATTTAATGATACTTTCCAATATCGTATTACCAGACTCTCAACATTAAAAATTAAGTTAAAATGGCGCTTCGCCACTTTTTATATTGGTGATAATACTCTTCTCAACGTATATTTTGCTCCATTCTAGCTAAATAAAAAACACCAGCGGTTTTGAGTGTCATTGAAACAAATTCTTGTTCGCTAGTTTTGTTACATTCAAAACCAAATGCTATGTTTTACAATAATTAGCTCTGCTCGCACAAGAATCACTAACCAGTCAGAGCCAATGAAATTGCTGGTAACCAGTTTGCAAACTGTCACATTACCAAATAACTAAAACTCGATTGGCGCTGAGCGGTTTGTAATTTCTCTACGAACAGAGCTATTAATTTATTCACAAATAATAATTTTTAGTCTGTCGCATACAGAAATGGATTTAGATTTCTTTGTTACGAACATTTACTCCAAACTTAAATATGTGTTTCTTTAAAATTTGTATTTTTATCAACCACTGCTTGTCATGCAGTATAACTTCTTTTATTAATAAGATGATATAAAAAGTATGTGATTTTCTTAATAATGTGCTTTTTAAAACTCAGCTTACAAATATTAAGTTTCATGAAGGTAAAAGCTTATTACTTGTAATATCAGACATTAAACGTAAAGTGTTAAAAAAAGTGTTAAAAATAAGAAACTCTTAAAGAAAAAATGGAAGTAAAACGATGTTGTATTACTAACCATTACCCTTAAAATTATCAAGAAAAGTGTTATCGGTAGAATGTCAGAGGCAACATGGCTGTTCCTGTTAGCAGTAATCTCGTTATCACTTTTTATCAAGGCGCAGAAGGAATCAGCAGAAGAAATCCTGCCGTCACAGGATGGATATTACCTTGATACGCTTAACGAAGTTGCTGCAGGGTCGGGGTGAGTAGGATTATTGATTTAATTATCCTTTAAAAGCCCTCTAATGAGATATTGAGAGCCATTTCATCGGATATTTTCGATTTTAGTACTTAGTCGTTAAATCTTTATATATTTTAGGGGATAAGATGGAAAGGTCATTTTGGCCATATTTCGTAGAGGGCTCTTTTTTTACAGGACATCCAGACTGAAGAAACAACTTTTCTTGTACGTATGCTGATGGAAAAAAGTTAATTTATTTTTACAGGTAGTAAATGGCGATATTAACCCAAAACTTATATAATATACAGGATGTTATAAATTTGATACGTTAGCTTTGGCATTTCGATAACCACAAGAGACAGAGAGTTGGTTAAATTGGAACAAAGTTGCGTAATTTCATGGTGAATTAAAACATTTCGAATAATGTCAGAGATTGCAACTCACACTAACAGGCTGTGATTAAACAATAAACATAACTTTCAAGAATTTAAGGTTTCAAAATTCGATATATAATTTTGGAAATAAATTTTCTTATGTTTTTTATTTTTTCCTTTAGGAAGGGCAAGTCTATTTTACTTATTTTAAAAGACAATTTTTTATAACTCTTAGATTCTGCAACATTTTTTTCCACACCCTGTGCCCCAGATGTGAAATTTTTGTGTCAGTTTTTCTCTGGGCAAAGCCTAACTTTTTGTCCTTTTTTGATAAAAAAAAAAGAGCAGATATAGGCCTATTAGTACTCTAATTTAATATTTCTATTAATTATCTATAATTGCATCCTACAATGTCACCTTACAAAAATTTTGTGAATTTTCAAAATTTATTGAAAAATCTTTAATTGAGACTGGATCTGTAAACAAGATGAGTTGCTCAAATTTATTTGGAGAAAAGTGGGGAAACCAGTAATATAAAAAAATGCTGTGCAAATTTGAAAACGTAAATTTACTTTGCAATTTTTTAAACAATAAAACATATAAGAGCTAGAACAAATTGAAAGCTACAACATAATATAAAGAACTATTTTCTTAACACACATTTGCAAGCTCTTTAAAATAGTCTAGAAATTTGAAGTTTCATATTTTACATATCATTATTAGGTCTAATTCCTTAAATACGGGCGTGCATTTTTTATATCATTTCTTTAAATCCCTTGAATCCCTACAATGTCACCTTACAAAAATTTTGTGAATTTTCAAAATTTATTGAAAAATCTTTAATTGAGACTGGATCTGTAAACAAGATGAGTTGCTCAAATTTATTTGGAGAAAAGTGGGGAAACCAGTAATATAAAAAAATGCTGTGCAAATTTGAAAACGTAAATTTACTTTGCAATTTTTTAAACAATAAAACATATAAGAGCT
The DNA here is from genome assembly GCA_963971165.1 of Philopedon plagiatum. Classification (NCBI taxonomy): domain Eukaryota; kingdom Metazoa; phylum Arthropoda; class Insecta; order Coleoptera; family Curculionidae; genus Philopedon; species Philopedon plagiatum. The sequence continues at coordinate 38,079,967 of OZ020191.1, read as the reverse complement.
AGAACAAATTGAAAGCTACAACATAATATAAAGAACTATTTTCTTAACACACATTTGCAAGCTCTTTAAAATAGTCTAGAAATTTGAAGTTTCATATTTTACATATCATTATTAGGTCTAATTCCTTAAATACGGGCGTGCATTTTTTATATCATTTCTTTAAATCCCTTGAAGGCCTAAATTTCACCATGTGTTCAGGGTGTCCAGTTTTTGACACTTTTGCAGGGTATCTTGGTTATCCTGAAAGATAGATAGCTGCGGTTTTCGCAATACTATGCTACTTTTTCGTGAAACGAATTATTCTAGAAACAGAATTTTCATAGCTCCCTTCCTTTCCGAGATAAAGGGCGATTTTGAAAATGTGTCATTGTCCAGCACCCCTCGTATCTCAGTTGCCTTTAAACTTATCAGCAGCTTATAATTATAATATAGTTTTTTGCGTAAAATCCAGTGGCGTAGTCAATTTTTTTCTAGAAGGAACAAATTTGAAGAGAAAAACGAAAGTTGATTTTTTTATATGGGATAATTTTGTTTTTACTCGATTCACTTTTTCATAAGCTTTTTAAAAATATATAACTGTTGGTATATATCTTTTGGAAAAATTTCCGAATTTTACAATTTAAAAAAAGGGTATAATAATAGTAGGCCGAGATATAATTATTTGAAACAAATGAATATAATAGTATCCTTTCGTGGCTGCTAGTCAGACAGCTTGTCAAAATTTCTAAAGGGGCCCATACACTTGCCAGCAAATTGCGCAACGGAGGCTGTTGCGCAACGAGTTTGCTAGTGTATGCCTCTGTTTGACGCGTTGCGCAACTGTTTGAACAAAATCGGGAGTCAGAAACGCGTTGTGCAACGAGAAGCATTGCACAACGTGTTGCAAAATATATGGGCTTGCTCGCGAACAAATTTTAGATTTGAAGCTTCATGGCGGCGCACATAGGCGAAAAATCGATGAAAGTCGGACAAAACCTACACGTTATTAATTGTTGAACAAAATATTTTTAATATTACCTTTAAACCCTATTTGACTAAAAAAAAATATTTTAAGCCTAATTAAATTGAACCATATCTCATGGTAATGACATTATTAGGATTATGTACCAAGAACAGTGCAAAAAAGTCGGCGCCAACGAAAAAACTTTTCTAATATTGATTTCTCAGAAAGTGCGAGTCTTGATAAAAGTTAGTGTATAAGAAAAAATAAATTTTGATAGGTAAATTTTATGTAAAATATACAAGGAAGCCAAAAGATTAAAAACTGTAGCTCTAAAAATCAATAAAATAAGTATTGTTTTAGAAAGCAGAATTAGATTACTTCTTTGTATTTTCTTGTTCGATTTTAAATATTATTGGTTTTTAGTAGCTATTTTTTTTTATTTTTGCGTCTCCATGTGTATATCACAATCTAGTGCTACGTTAAAATGATTTTTCTACTTTTATTAAGGACAGAATTTTCGGAAAAAACAATAATAATGTTAGTTTCCCATTATGACCCAAAACAATTTAAACCTAATATCAGGTAGTTTTGTTACTGAATATCAGGTAGTTTTGTTACTCCGTAAGTTCGGTGTACAGACTATAGGTAAGTATTTTATTAAGTAGCCAGTTCCTGATTATTATTCATTCTACCCCTTTGCGCGAGTAATTAGACGTGTGGTCATTTGCACAACCAAATTTAAGGCTTACTTAAGCTAAGTATAGTTTTAAATGCTATTACGTAATTTATTACTGATTCAAAATAAACGTATTTATAACTATACTTGCCTTAAGTTTGGTGGTACAAACGACCATTAGTCTATTAAATCATTTTTAAATTAAAATTAATTGTAGTAAAAAAAATAAGTATTGTAATAAAAAGGCAATACTGGTTTAAACATTTTATTCGTCAACTTGACCTATACTTGACCTAACCTAATAAAATATACCCCAATATTTAACTGGCTATAAGACCTATCTTTTGGTAAAAGTCCAATTAAAATCTATTTTTAGTAGTTTTAAGTGATGCCGAACAAAGGCACAAACAGACAGACAAACATTCTAAAAACTGTTGCTTTTGGTTCAGAACACCTTAAATAGACGATAGAAAACCCTTTTTTACAATTCTGCTTTATGTACAGATTTTTCATTTTGAACAACTTTATTAATAGTACAGATTAGAGCAAACGTAACTGTATAAATGCACCATTTTTGTTAAGGGTCGCACTTGGTCGCATAAAATCATTGTTGTATTTGCAAAACAAGACTTCAGGCTTACGTCTAATCAAAGTTTTAAACTGGAATCTGACCGTATTGTTAACTTTATCCCCATGTAAAGGTAAATAATAAGATAAAAATACAAACAACTGTGCTACTTGGCCAGTTACCATAACCGTTATCCTCCTATTAATTTTATAAACAAAAAACGAAATTCATTGTAAACGTACAAATTATCCCAAAAGTTTTAATAAAATAATCCACGAAAAACACCAACATGCATAATAAACAAAATAGCACTTTATCTTCCGTAACTCATACGCTCTCCAAGAAACCGTTCTTCGCACTAACGTAGCGAAGTAACGGGGGGTCTCGCAGTGCTCGCGCGCACAGGTACCATAGATTGGTCATTAAGGTAGAGGTCCAAGGCCTAATTTTTGTATTCTAGGAACTTTTTGAAAATAGGGTTCTGTCCGACTTTTATCGATTTTTCGCCTGTGTGCGGCGTCAACATCGAGTAACGGTATTGTGAAAACGTCATAAAAAGAATTCTGGAAAGTCTGGGCAGCAATTGCAGTTTCAAATTTTAAGTTTTCAAAGATTTGTTCCAGGTGCAAGATATCTTAATTTTGCAAATAACCTCTGCTTTGGAGAAATGGCATCCCTTAATTTCGTATCTTGTTTTTTTATGTATGGTGTGACCATCTCCAACAACTCGAGAAAAGTATCGAAATCCATACGTAAATAGTTCTTATAATCAAGAGGAGATGAACCTGAAGTTCCATCAAAAGATTTTTATGACTAAAAGAATCTCGTTTGTTGGGCCATTCTTTCATCCAAATTCTTTCTTCCTGTTTTTTCTTAACATGATCAATATTTAAAGCACAAGCAATTACAATTGCTAAACAAGCTGTTTCTGTTGATGTCATACTAAGGTATCACCACGACGCGACATATTGTATCAACAGCACCGAATAACTAATGTTTAAAAAATTAAAATTAAACCACAATGTTAGTTAAATGTCTCTATTCATTTGTTTCAAATCATTATATCACAGTCTACTATGAAATATTATACCCTTTTTCTTTTAATTGTAAAATTCGTAAGTTATTCTAAAATATACCAACAATGCAAAAATGCAACTTTGGTTTTTATCTTCAAATTCGTTCTTTCTAGAAAAAAAAACTAGGCCATTGGATTCTACGTAGAAAACTATGTAATAATTAATTTTTACCTTACAGATAAGTTAAAAGGCAACTGAGATACGAGGGGTGCTTGAAAATGACATATTTTCAAAATCACCCTGTATCAAACCCAACCGTAGCATCATACGTTTGACGAAAAAGTGGCATAGTAGTGCGAAAACCGCAGCTTTCTATCTTTAAAGATAACGGAGATACCCAGCAAAAGTGTCGAAACCTGGACACCCTGTACAGTAAAAATAAATTTTCAACAGGTCCGACCTTGAAACTTTTTTTGCAGGTTAATTTAAATTGGATGCGACAGATTTTTGCTGAGATTTTAACATCTTAATGTTGGCATTAGCTCCTTGCTCTTTAATTTTCTGTTATTTTCTAAGATAAAAATATTTTTGATTTTTACGTGGTATTTGCGAAACGTTACAACTCTGTATTTGTAAAGCGACTTATCATCGATAATTATTATACCCTGTACAGTACAGCGTTTAATTATTGTAGAAGCGAGTTATTTAACCACCAGTGACGTAAGATCTGACGGAATAGGTTGACAGTTAAATTATTTTATTATCCTAAATTTTGTACGTCTGTATTATGTTTAATTTTATTTTGGTAAAGGCATTTTAAAATTCTTACCATGCATCAAGTAGAAATAATAGCAGAAGAATTAAAATCCGAAACAATGAAAGAATTCGAACGAATAAAGAACGAAACGGCAGTTTTTTCCAACAAAGTTAAAGACGACACGAAAAACAAAATGGAAGTTATACTAGAAGTTCTAAAGCACGATATAAACGAACTGTTACAGGATGAACCTAATATAAATTTAATTAAACAGGTAGAAACAATTTATAAAGATGCTACAAAAAACATATATTCAACCCAAACGGATGCCTGGACTCTTCTCAAAGATAAATCGGAAGAAAGCAAAAAACAAATTAAAAAATGCTACGAATACGCCTGTGAAATTGTAGATAAAAAAGACAAAACTTTGGAAAAAGTATACAAAGGGAGTAAAATATTTCTTAAGATCAATTTAAAGGAATGTAATAAGAATATTAAGAAATTTGGGAAAAATGATCAAGAACAAATTATGATTATCTGTAAAGATGCTAAACGAAGGACAAAAATTGAAATTTAATAAAATATCTCAAAATTCCTTATTTAGTTTAATTATGGCTCTTTGTTCTTCCGCGTTCATGTGTTCGGTGCGACTCAAGTTCTCTATTTCACAACCATTTTTATTTGACCAATTTTTGTTATTTTAACAAAAATTTTCCATGGTATATACTTCATACAAACTTGATTCAACAGGTTCAACAGGTATAGGTTCAGATAAAGTTACCGAAATTGTTTTTTCGCTATGATTTCGTATTTATATTGGTGCAAAACCATTTTTTGATGATGAGGTTTGGTTTCGTTAAGATTTCTCCTTCATAAATAGTTACAGGGATATTTTTTATAATTTTTTCATGTGGGCCCACGGAAAATAAAAAATGTACATCTGTCGGTTGTCTGTGTTTAAAAAGTATTTGTATGATTTTTCCTATTAGATTTTTGTTAGTAAGATCAATTTTTAAATTCACTTATATATATATATATATATATATATATATATATATATATATATATATATATATATATATATATATATATATATATATATATATATATATACTATATATATATATATATATATATATATATATATATATATATATATATATATATATATATATATATATTTACAGAAATTGTTTTCTTGGATCTTGTTTATATATTTTTTATAGATATATTTTCTTGGGATTTAAAGATCCTTAATAATTACTACTTTTAATGGTTTTAGGCTTTTATTAACGTTTCGGTCATTATTGTGACCTTCTTCAGAATGTGTGCTGAAAAACCGCTCTAATTAGTAACATTAGTTATAACAAAAACATATAATAGTATACCTGTGAACGAAAATATCTTGGGGAATGCACCCTCCCAGTCAAAGGTTAAAATTGACATATAGACACTGACACATCGGACGAAACAATTTGAAATAGATATTAAACAATTTTAAAATGACGTGCAGCATCAAAACTGCGTGTCTACTACACTACTGGGATCTTTATCGGTATAAATAAATTCTATCGATATGTTGACGACTGCATCACAGCTATACCAACAAACAAAATACAAGACACGTTAAATCATTTCAACAGTTACCACAGCAAACTCCAGTTTACCATAGAAAAACAACAAAATAATAAAATAAGCTTTTTAGACCTTACACTCCACCATAACAATAGCGACATAAAAACGGAATGGTACACTAAGGAAACTTGGTCTTCCAGATATGTCAACTACAATTCCCAGCACCCAATATCACAAAAAAAATCAGTAGTTATCGGCTTGGCCGACCGGGCAATAAAACTCTCAAGCCCTGAATATAGAGAAAACGCAATAAAGAAAGCAAAACAAGCCCTTAAGCTAAACAACTACCCCGAGAATCTAATAAATTCCATTTTTAAAAAACGCATACATATTTTCTATAACCATAACCAACCCAAACAAAAAACAAGAAATACGTCATATCTTTCATTGCCTTATATTAATGGCTTGTCCGAAAAAATAAACAATACTTTCAAAGGTCATAATGTTACAGTCGCGCACAAAAGCTACAATCTTTTAAAAAGTTGTTTCAGTTGCTTAAAATCAAAAATACCGCAAAATATGAAAAGCAATGTCGTATATCAAATACCTTGTAATAACTGTGAGTGCGTCTATATAGGTCAAACAAGTCAACTTTTAAAAAACAGATTAAACGGACACAAATACGACAAGAAAAACAAAACAGCCCTGACCAACCATATGCTAGAAAAGAAACATACCTTCAATTATGAAAATGTAAAAGTCCTACGCACTGAGACCCACACAAAGAAACGGGAGATTTTCGAAATGATAGAAATTCAAAAAAATCCAAAAAGCATAAACTCAAAATCTGACACAAAACACCTAAGCAAAATTTATCACAATCTAATAAAATAATTAAAAAAAATATATTCACATAACCACTAATAATTAAAAAAGAAAGTATCCAAAGAAATTCAGTTCCCCCCCTATCTTAACAATAAAAACATTATTCTCAGGCAACAACTTTTAAACAAAATACAAAAACTGAATTCTGTTCACCACAAATTTTATACCGATAAAGATCCCAGTAGTGTAGTAGACACGCAGTTTTGATGCTGCACGTCATTTTAAAATTGTTTAATATCTATTTTAAATTGTTTCGTCCGATGTGTCAGTGTCTATATGTCAATTTTAACCTTTGACTGGGAGGGTGCATTCCCCAAGATATTTTCGTTCACAGGTATACTATTATATGTTTTTGTTATAACTAATGTTACTAATTAGAGCGGTTTTTCAGCACACATTCTGAAGAAGGTCACAATAATGACCGAAACGTTAATAAAAGCCTAAAACCATTAAAAGTAGTAATTATTAAGGATCTTTAAATCCCAAGAAAATATATCTATAATATATATATATATATATATATATATATATATATATATATATATATATATATATATATATATATATATATATATATATGTATATATATATTTTATATCTAAGACATCACACGTAGACTTCAAGCCTAAGTACTAGCGTACCGTGGGTGTCTGAAGAGAAGGGAAATGTAGTCTATTGACACGGGATTTGAAGGATTGGAGGTTGGGACGGGAAGGGAAATCATCTGCAGGCAATTTGTTCCATAATCTGGAGACCCTAGGTATGAATGTGCGAGAGAAGTGGTCTGTTCTAGACTTTTGTAGCTGGACAGTAAAGGGATGCATACGTAACGCGCCTCTTGTTGTTCTGTTGGGGACATTCAAGGGGGAATAATACCGGCTAGTTCTTCAGAGCAAAATCCGTGGAAGTAGCGGCAGAAAAGGGATATATCCCCTACAGCGCGGCGATGAGGGAGAGAAGGGAGTTTTCTCGTGAGGGCTGGGTCATTGATAAGTCGAATGGCTCGCTTTTGGATAGAATCAAGGATCTTAAGTGTCGAAGGTGATGCCGCTCCCCAGATGTGGGAGCAGTACTCTAGGTTAGGTCTTATTTGGGAGACACAGAGAGTGTATAAGTTGGAAGGGGAGTAGTATTTTCTGGCTCGAAAGAGAAAACCAAGCTTTTTAGCTGCCGATGTGGCTACTGAAGTAATGTGCTTGTACCAGCTGAGATCATGTTCGAAAGCGACACCAACGAGATCGAATGTTTCGTTGTTTTGTAGGGCTTGGCCATTCATGTGGATGGGGTAAGCGTTGCCAGATTTTTTGCGCGAGAGGGAGCAAGACTGGGTTTTGGAGGCGTTGAACTGAACAAGGTATCTTGACACCCCAGTCTAAGATTAATTGAAGATCTTGGGAAAGGGATAGGTACATAGATCTGCGTCTATTATCCAACTCCTACTTCGACACTTGTCTGGAAAAATCAATATTGGAGTGAAGAGTACTATCGTCAGCATAACTGGGGATGGGATTGGTAGTTGAAGAGAGTAGGTCATTAATGTGAAGGAGAAATAGGGTTGGTGCCAGGACTGAACCTTGGGGGACACCAGCATTGATAGGATGGAAGTTAGATGAGTGACCGTCAACCACAACAGATATGCGCCGATTAGAGAGGAAGCTACCGATCCAGGCACATAGTTTGGTAGGAAGACCGTAAGAAGGTAGTTTGTTGAGGAGTGCGGCATGCCATACTTGGCCAAAGGCCTTGGAAATAGCGAGAGCAACAATCTGAGATTCGCCATGAAATTCAAGAGACTTGTATATTAGATCAGAAAGTCCTAAAACACCGTCAAAATAATAGTGGAAATCAAACAAGATGAAATTTATTTCGTCTTTCGTACCAATTTCGGAGAATGCCGGTACTGATTCTTGAAATTGGGTAGTGTGACATCCCACTGCTGTTTTAATAATAATATGCGATTTATAAATACAATTTGGGCAAAATTTTTCGGAAATCGACGGTTTTAGTATTGACCGCGGCCTACCAGTACCAATACGTAATTTAATTTTTGGGTGTTTTATTTCAACATACGGCAGAGCATTATTTGAAGTTAATGTTAATTTCTATTAGGGTTGCTGATTTTCTGGGTTCACTTCCTGAACATTTTCGGAATCTTCCGGCTCAATTTCACCCGAACTTTGATTTATATAAATTTCCGATTGATCGCTATTGTCGAAATTTTCATTGCCATTGTAAAAAGGATGTTCATCATAATAATATGTATCAGTAACCGGATTTAGAGTATTTTTCTCCTCGTTTTGTTCGTATTCGTTTGAGTAATGTTCCTCGAAAGCGAAATGCGGTCTCTGATTTTGAGCATTAGAAAAATTTTGGAAGTTCGATCTTTGTAAATTTTGGTTCCAGTTTCTGTTTATAGCAACTGTTGGATTTCTCGAGGTTGTTGACGTCGGAGTTGGTTTTGGGAGTTGATCTCGGGAGATTTGTTTTTTTCTAAACACATTTTGTAGCAGTCCAAACACTTGTCGGTTGGTAGGGAATTTCCAAGTTTGTATTTGGCTCGGTTGTATATTTATTGGTCGATTAGTCCATGCAGGTCTTTGACTAAATTGAGAATTTGTGTAATTTTGTGAATATTGTGGTAGTTGGACTTGTAAATTTTGCAAAAATTGATTCGAAGTAGAATATTTGATGGATTTTGAATGCTATTCGGTATAAATATGGGTGTATTGTGTTTTTGAGGTTGTTTATTTTCATGGTTATTGCCGTAAAGTTTTTCGAAATTTTCATATTCACTTACATAAGCCGTAGCGTCTTCTAACGAAGACGGTTTTTTAAGATGCATATTATTTCTGAGTGTACCACTACAACCCGCAATAAAAGTTTTTAATGCCGTTTTTTCGTAGTGATTTATTTGACAAGTTTTTTGAATATCTGATAAAGTTAAGTCATTGCTAACACGCTGGAGAACGTTACGTCTTAAAATTTTCACTCTACATCCGAAGTCAATTAAATTATCATTTTTATTGGGTCTGGTTCGTGTGAGCTCTTGGACTAAACAATCTATATCACGCCTATTAGAGATACAATGTAAAAGTGCAGCTTTTAATTTATCTCAATCATCTAATTCAACACATCTGCCAACCATATATTCTGCTTGGTCAGTTAAGTTTTCTTGAATGCATTAAAAAATGTGCTGATTTAGATCACTGTCATTCAAAGTTTTATAGCCGTTGACTAAATAATCGCATTTTTTTATAAATCTATTTAAACTATTACTATCTCCGTTATAGGATTTAATGTTTTCCATTTTAGATCTAAAAACATACCAGTTTACTGCTTTAACAGTGGCAGTTGTTTCACTAGTTGCCATTTTTGTGTGCTAAATTAAACCAAGTAAATTTATCAAAATAATTTACAACCAATCTGTTTAAAACAATACTTCTTTCTCACTAAGCAAAAACACTTTTTTTGTCACATTCTCTGCGAGAAAGAAAAATATTTTGTTTGGAAGAGATTCTAACCTACAGCAACCTACAGTTGCATGAACAAGGGCAAACTAGTTTTTTTAGTACTGTGGAGCTCTAATTATCTATGTAGGTACCTTATAATGTATTTCTATTTTATTTAAAAATTGTCGTAAACTGATTTATTGCAAAATTGAACAAGACGGAATTTGGCAAACCAGCAATTTACTATACAGGGTGTCCCACCGAAAACTTTCCACCCAGGTTTATTTTCTTTTAATTAAATAAATCAAAAATTCCATATACTTTAGTTTTCAGGGGGACATATTTTTATGGTAATTTCTTTAGAATTCCACTTGTTCTGTCGAAAAATGGGCTCTGATTAGTTTGTTGTTGATATCGGTTAAATTCATAGTAAACTAATTATTCTATAAATTTCATTTCGTTCACTTGAAGAAAAAGTTTACATTATTTTACTTTTGTTTAGAAATAACGATTGTGCTAAAGCTGCCGCGTGATCTATATTAAATTACAACCAAATGGACACCTGTCTTATACTTACGTGCGATAATTAGTGGCGAAATTTCTTTAATCAGTACTAAAAAAATAATATTGAAAATCCTATAGGAATTAAGCTGAAAAAGTTGCAGTTTTGGGTCATATTACAATTGATCCCACACTTAGTACTAGGAAAATGTCAATGTCTTATACGAGGAAAATGTCAGAAGTGTCGGGTGTTTCACTTACAACCATCCAGAGAATTTTTGAAAAGCACAAATTACATCCCTACAAAATAAAACTGGTTCATGAACTTAATGAAGACGATACCGATCGTTTGGAATTTTGAACGTTAATAAGTGAAAAAATCATTCGCGAACCACAAATTGTTTATAACATTTGTTTCCCAGATGAATGCTCTTTTTCCCTTCATGGTACTATCAATCCACATAATTGGTCGGATTCCAATCCTAGAATCTTCAGAGAAGTACGTACTCAACATCCTGAAATATTAAATATGTGGGCTGGAATTTTTGGGTACTGTATTATCGGGTCGTATTTTTTTCCTGGCAATTTAACTGCTAAAATCTATACCTAGAGTTGTTGGAAACCACTATTGCCTCTACTTTAACGAATGCTATTGAAGAAGATGACCGTCATGGACCAGAAAATCTAATTTCTCAACAAGAAGGGGCACCCTCACACTATGCGTTTCCTGTAAGACAGTATCTGGATGACAATTTTCCAGGAAGATGGATTGGGAGAAGAGGCCCTATTGAATGGCCTGCAAGCTATCGTGATCTATCGCCACTGGACCTTTTCTTGAGGGGATATTTAAAAACAAAAATTTATGTAACCCAGCTCAATTCTTTAGAAGACTTGCGACAACGAATAGTGTACGCGTGTCGACAAATAACTTCGAATAAATAACTAACCGACAATGCTTCATATTGTTCGCGAACGGTTCGAACAGTGCATTTACAATTGCATGGAAGGTGGGGTGGTCATTTGCAGCATTTAATTGAAACAACTGTTAAGAAATTTCCTTACTTTTAAATTTCAGTTTTTTGAAAGTCATATTTCTCAGAAACTACTCACCCAATTTCAACGAGCAAGGTTCCATTGGAAAGGCAATTCAATTACCTTTAAAATAAGGTTAGCCCTTCCCGTTAAAGCTTTTGGCGGTAAAAGCGTTAAAAGGGTTTATGGGTTCAAGCACAATGGGTGAAAATACCAAAAAAATATGTCCCCCTTGAAAGTAAAGTATACGGAACCGAGCGTTTTTTGATTTATTTATTTAAACGAAAATAAACCTGCGTGGAAATTTTTCGATGGGCCACCCTGTATACCTAATATATTATCTTATGAAATAGTTTTTTTTTCTTGTCCTCGATGGCATAAACTAAAGTGCAGTCGCCGCCGGCCAAGACTATAATTATCAAAATCAAAAATGAATAATTAAATAACTTTCTTATAATTGGTGTGAATTTGGAGAACTAACACTTCTTGGGTTTGTATTTATTTTTAAAAAGTAAAATACCGTGTAGGTACTATAATTTGATGAAAAATGTTCATAATAAAATAAATATAGAGAAATCGTATAAAAGGGTAAACCTGTAAAATAACATTTTATATTTCGAAAATAGAAGCGTTCTGACTCTCAAGCCATTTAAAGAGCTCTCAAAAACCTTTTATAAAGGCTTAGTTGGTGTTTATTTCAGGGCCGATACACTGGAGTGCCCTTCTAGCAACGTTATAACGACCCGCTACAAATGCAACGTTAACGGAAAATGGGTCGACTGCACGAGAAGACACTGCTGTAAGGACTACACTTTCATTGCCGGAAGGTAAGATTCACATTTCCAATGTTTGAATTTTATATGTGCTGAAAAATTGTTTATAGTTCGAACGCTAATGGAATAAATGGATATTTTATAAGTGAGATTTGCTCCTACTCTGGTGCATTATAATATGGCAAAGTAATAGGTGAGGAGCCGGTGACACTGAAAGTCCCGTCATCGCGGAATCAAAATTTTTTTATGTAAATTGATAGTTAATAATAGTCAGACGAACAAAATGAGCTCGGTACGCTTGGATTCATTAAGCCGAAAGTATTTAAAAAAAAAAACAATCATTGTTATAAAAAAGCAAAAATGTTTTACCATTATCACGAATCTCAATCAATTATATTACATTCGATAGGAAATTTTGTAATCAAACAGAAAAAAATTGGCTTACCAGCTTTATTTGGCCGAAAGAGGCTGGCATACCTATTTGAAAGGTGTGAGATAGGGTAAAATTTTACCATTACCATGTGAAAACTTTTTTTTTAATTTTACTCGTTTCGATGTGATGTTGATATCTTGGTACGCCTGCCCAAAAACTGCCGGAAGTATCTAGCATACCACTTTTATTGCATAGGCTCGATTCACATCAATTATTAAAAGCCGTGAGTTATATACTTTTATTTCGGAGTAAATGTCTTATATAAAATATTGGAATATGTTATTCTTTTCTTAGATTTAAAGTTATATGAGGATAAATAGAATCATAGAATTTATATAATTTTTTTTATTTCTAATATTTTTATACAAACATTCCAATGTAGCTAATATAATGAACAATTCTTTACGTTCGGGCAAAGTATATTTATAAATAATCATCTAAATCGTTATCAACACAATTATAATGTCTGTCGTCCTGTGATTCTTCACTTTCTTCTTCATTTTGATGTTGACTGAGAATTTCTTCAACTTTTAACGGTGCTTTCATACCACAATGGTTCGAGTTTATTAAATTCGTTCAATTGCCATCCACATTCGGTCGGTTCATATAAAATACATTGTGTAATTTGAAAATGCGAAATACGAAAATACTTCAGTTAAAGTAATATAACATACAGGGTGTCTAAAAAGTCTTAGTATGGGTAAATATCTTTGCTATTAATAAAGATAGAGATACCAAATCTTAGTTGTATCCTATTGGTTAATAAATCTACTTTTTTATGTAATTTGACTTTTTCAGTCCCCTTAGGGGTGACGCTAGGGAGTTGAGGTAAACAATTTTGAATGCAAACCTATGCCGTGTGGCCTCTTCTTTTAAAAGTCTTCAAAAAAGAAACATTTTACCGCAAACCCCTATAAAAACTATAAATCGTATAATCGGGCGGAGCTTAAGTCGACCGTTAGTCGACCTCTTGTGCAATACAGTACCAGTCTGCGCGCACATTTATTTTTTGTTTTGTGGGGCATTTTTTTCCAACTTTTTCGACTTCTTTATTTGTCGTTTTTTATATTTTTCGATTTTTCACATCTGCGCAGTAGACCAAAATGTGTACCACGCGCAAACCGTGCGTGCTAGACATGCGCACGGACATTCAGAACATGGACTTTGGTGTCTACATTTGAACTCATTCACTTTTAGGAATATATCTCCGATAGTAAAGGTACCACTACGTATTTAACTTTATAACTTTTTCCCCAAGTTTTTAGGAGATTAAAATAATTATTAAGTAAAAAAAATCGCAAAAACATTTACTCCGAAATAAAAGTATTTAACTCATGGCTTTTAATAATTGGGGTGAATCGAGCCTATGCAATAAAAGTGGTATGCTAGATACTTCCGGCAGTTTTTGGGCAGGCGTACCAAGATATTCTTGAACATCACATCGAAACGAGTAAAGTTAGAAAAAAAAAAGTTTTCACATGGTAATGGTAAAATTTTACCCTATCTCACACCTTTCAAATAGGTACGCCAGACTCTTTCGGCCAAATAAAGCTGGTAAGCCAATTTTTTTCTGTTTAATTACAAAATTTCCTATCGAATGTAATATAATTGATAGAGATTCGTGATGTTGGTAAAACATTTTTGCTTTTTTATAATTATGATTTTTTTTTTAAATACTTTCGGCTTAATAAATCCAGGCGTACCGAGCTCATTTTGTTCGTCTGACTATTAACTATCAATTTACATAAAAAAATTTTGATTCCGCGACGACGGGACTTTCATTGTCACCGGCTCCTCACCTATAAGATATATTCGTGATACAGGTAATTTCCTGAAAATTTTTATTTTAAATAATATAAAAATAAACTTACTACGCACAGCTCTTAAAGCTTAATGTTTAGATTCACTAAAAAGGTTTACTATTTAGTACTAGTTTAAATTAAGATCTTATAGTTGATCACTTAGGTTATGACAGCTTGTTTGATAGCCATTGTTAATGAAAAGTCTTTAAAAACGTATGAGATTTTAATATTTCAACGATTTGCTTAGTTTCCAAATGATTTTCGTCTTGGAACGTGTTGCCGGAATGAATTTAGTCCCATTATTATGGAAAGTACGTACTAAAACTGTTCTTTTCCTTATAAATGTGCGAAAAATCACAGAAACAAATTCGTAGTAGTCCTATTCTTACAGTATACCTGCATTGAAGGTACACTGTAAGATACATGTCAATTAGAAAGAAAGCTGGTGATCCAGGCACATAGATTAAGGGACAGCCTGTAAGAAAGAAATGTGCAGATACCTTGGAAAGGCAGAAATTTGGACTTCGCCATGAAATTTAAGAGACTTATTACTTATCGATGCGTGTGATAAAATCAAAGTGGTTTAAAGAAACTTTATGCTTCTACAATAAAATAGGTGTTAGAGATTTATCTTGACTTTTTGGGAGGGCAGTTTTGTGTTATTTTTAATCATTTTGACAATAAATTAAGGAATTACATAAAATTGGACGTCGCGTCCTGTATATTTAATACGAATGATTTACAGAACAATTTAATATAGTATATTATGATTTTTCTTAAAATATTTTAATAACAATAGCTTCCCCTCGCAGTATTCTGCCACAGCACATTAACCTGAATGATAAGTCAACGTGGGCAAAGACACTAAAACAATTGGTTGTCAAATTAGACCGGCCTGGCTTTGAACAATTTGGACATCAACTTCTTGCAGCACATTGCTAAGTGACACATTGCCACATTATGCTGAGAAAGGCAACGTACCTTAGAATTTTTTAATTTTTTAAGGTATTTTACCAACAAATATAAGAATAAAACTTACTGTCTTTGTAAGTCATTTTGATATAATATTGTTTTCCTAAATATGTTTCTCTGTTATAATAAACTCCTGGGCTCACGAGGCCCAAAAAGGCCGAAACAATATATTTTCAACAGGATTTAGGTGTAAGTAAATTTTTAAAATCATTTTATGATAATTTTTATTTTTTTACATTTCTATATACTAGAAGATATCCGAAATTCTTACAACTAAAGTCTAAATCATTTTTGAGGTCTGGTATATTTATAACATCTTTACATTTTTTTACACTCTGCGCATGCATCGTTCTTTAAGCTTGTAATATCACTTTTGACTTATTGAAAATGAGTTCTGTAATATGTAGCTACTGTCAGCCATGTTCCCCATCGCGTTATCACAGGTTGTGGCGGTAACGCAATATTAGAGCAATTTCTTTGAACGTTGCAATTCTGTCGGGTGACTTAAGAAAGACTTTTTTAACCTCACTGACTAGACATCATCGACTATCGATTAGTGGGTAAAACTGCCACACAAATTCACATATTCTATGCAGGGCATGCGCAAAACATGTAAGATGGATTAAATTGGGAAAATGTTCTTTTACTTGTCTTCCCTTTCAGCATATAATATGCTGCACTATCCAATGGAAGCAAAACAACGTTTTCACTAATATTTCTATCGGAAAAAGTGTATTGATACTTTCAACTGCAGCGTAGGTTATTGTATATGATTGTTTAGACTGAATTGGATTTAAAGGTCCAACTATAATATTGGCAACGCATCGTCCTTTGATGTCGGTAGTTTCGATGATACTGAACCATAACGTTTTTCCTGTAAGATTTTCTTTTATTCTGTTAACAGTTTTGCAGAACACTTTGTTGATACATCTGGTACTGTGTGGGTGTAGTATTTTTCTAAAAATGTTCAAGGATTATTTATTTTATTATATTAAGTGGGATATTTGCTACAACAAAGGCTTCACACACATCCATGTACACAGAAAAAACTGCTATGCTATTTTCAATAATAGGATTATTCTTGACCTCTCTCACTTTGGTTATATTAAAGCTAAACATCATTGAAATATCCAAAAAAAACATTGCTTTAAATATAGTGATTACACAACCCCACGAAAAAAAAAACAAAGTTATGTCCACTGGACTAGATACCCATGTCTATATGTTTTCGAGGTCGCTGAATCCGAATCCGACATCCGTTTCACCCCATCAGGTCATTGGACATCGTAAACCACCCCCTTAATTTCTAGGGTTGCTCAGCATCTGGCTCGGGTGTCCTCTGCTCTTCTTCTTTGTTTATTTCAAAGTGAGAGGTGGGGAGGGTTAACATCCGATCCGGAACGCACCCCCTGAGGGGGTGGAACCACCCTTTCAGGGGGAGGAACCAGTTTTTGTCTGTTTTCGAAGGATTTTTGTCAGAAGCACGACGGAGGAGGGATTTGTATATACATATACATGTACAGATATGAATTTATATATACATTATATATACACATATATACAGGGTGTTGGAAAAAGGCCGGTACTCCCAAAAATTTCCCAGGGGGATGTTTATTTAAGGCCGTCTAACTCGTATAGCATAGGAAATTTTCCGGGGAATCGAATAACGTTGTCAGATTTGGTCCCGATAAGGGCCTGGGCCCTGTGAGGCCTAAGTTTGAGTTTTCATATGGGGACCCCCGTTTTTTGCAGATTCGGATTCAGCCGAAAATTTTGGGAGCTGTAACCATACTTATTGCTGATTGTAGCCACAAACAGCCAATCGTTATAGATACGGATGATCGCGTGTTTAAATTGCCACGCACTGCTCACCTCCATTCTCAAACTCCTTCCAACTGGCGGTTCCATGATGATGGCACAGGCCTACCAAAAAGGCTCTCTAAATGCGAAGGCTAGCATTGGGCTCGATATGGCCCATAAAAATTTGAGATCCACGTATCTGAACGCAAAATTTTCGGCTGAATCCGAATCTGCAAAAAAGGGGGGTCCCCATATGAAAACCCAAACTTAGGCCTCACAGGGCCCAGGCCCTTATTGGGACCAAATCTGGAAACGATATTCGATTCCCCGGAAAATTTACCATGATAAACGAGTGAGACGGCCTTAAATAAACATCCCCCCTGGGAAATTTTTGGGAATACCGGCCTTTTTCCAACACCCTGTATATATGTGTATATATAATGTATATATAAATTCATAGTTGTACATGTATATGTATATACAAACCCCTCCTCCGTCGTGATTCTGACAAAAATCCTTCGAAAACAGAAAAAAACTGGTTTCACCCCCTGAAAGGGTGGTTTCACCCCCTCAGGGGTGCGTTCCGGATCGGATGTTAACCCTCTACCCTCCCCACCTCTCACTTTGGAATAAACAAAGAAGAAGAGCAGAGGACACCCGAGCCAGATGCTGAGCAACCCTAGAAATTAAGGGGGTGGTTAACGGTGTCCAATGACCTGATGGGGTGAAACGGATGTCGGATTCGGATTCAGCGACCTCGAAAACATATAGACATGGGGATCTAGTCCAGTGGACATGACTTTGTTTTTTTTTTCGTGGGGTAGTGTTATTATTAGAGTTCAAAAGTAGTCTTACTTCTTTGAAAACTATATTACCATTTTTTCAATTACAAAAATACTATTGGAAACCAATAAATTACTATTATTCCTTAGAGTGTAGAATTGTTTAAGCTAAAAAATTATTTGACGAGAATGCTCAAATATTATAATTGGGTGAAAAATAGTTATTTGTGGGCGGTCTGATTCAAATTTAAATATATTTTAATGAACGAACAGGAACTACAGTTTAAATAAAAAATCTAAAAACTAAGTGAATAATCCATATTTTCATTCCACGGACTTAGTTTATCCTCGATATTTTTGTATTTGTTGGAGGTTAAAAAACATTTATGACAGTGAACGTGCTTTGTACGGAGGTAAAGATATTTGAGTGAATTTAAAGTCTGTAAGATCGGGAAAGCTGAATTGTTGTTTGCTAAAATATTTTAATTTAAAATTTTAGTTTTTCTTGTTAGGGTGCAGGTTTAAAGCACCAAGAAAATTCACAATGTAGCAAAAATACTTTGTCACGAACTTACCTATAACATTTTTCGCAAAGATGTTTATAGAAAAGGGGAATTTTAGACAACATAGACAAATAGAATTGTTAAATGCAGCAGGAACTACCACAAAATTAATTTATCTATTGCGAAGTTACCACAGAGTCCTGTTTTTTTACTACCATCTTTTTGCGCGAAGCAAAAAACCTCAAGTAAATTATACACAAATGTAATTATTTTACACTACTCCAAACAATAATTAACACACCAGCAAAAAATAACCAATCAATAATTGATTGGTTATTTTTTGCTGGTGTGTTAATTAATTTTTGTCAAAAGCACTTGCCCGATTTGGACCATTTTTCTTTGAATGACAGGTTGTCTCTTCCAGGAAATTAGTTTACTACTGTATTCGCATAGAAACTTATTTTTTATAAATACCGGGTGTAATAATTATAACGTGTTTTTTCCATAAAATTTGGACCGCAGTATTTCCACCCTGTGGAGTTCAACACAACAAGTTAAAATTTAAATCAAACTCTACCATTATCGTTTTATAACATTTTCTTTTTTGATTTACTCTATTATCTTTGCTACTAAAAGAGAAACAGAATTTTATAGCATAACATGTTTTTATTGAGAGTTAACGTCCAAATTTAACAACGAGAAAAAAGAAACAAAATTTAAAGAAAAAAGGTAAACGAAAGAGTCAGTAGTCAGGGTATTTCCGCCTCCGGCACGAATAACTTCTTGGCAACGACGACCCATACTTAAAATAAGCTACCGTATGTCATTTTGGTCCAGTTATTCCCATATCCCCCCCCCCCCTTCCCATTCCCAATATCGAATTATTTGGAGAGGAGGATCTGTCATCTTGGGAGGTATTTCTGTAACTGGTCGCACGAAGCTTGTGGTCATAAATAATGGGAGCCTTACAGTTGATATGTATGTACCGGGTGATCTATTATATTTTGCACCCCCCCTTATCTCGGTTATTTAAAGAGATATCAAAAAACTTTAAATATATAAGTTTTAGGGTTTTTTCTGAACTTTCAGAGTAAGATAAAAAAAAAATTTTACCAAAAAAGTTGAGTTATATTTACAAAACCTATGTTGTTTGTAATGGAACACCCTGTATATTATTTTTTGTTTCGAAAGAAAATTTTACGCTGATTTCAAATATATATAGTTTATAAAGTTTATTTTCAAGAATAAGGTTAATAATTACAATTTTTGATAAACTAAAAATAGGGTATCAAAAATGTATAGAGGCTAATGGAGGTCATTACGAACTCTAATCTTGCTGATTGCTGTAGTTGTCAATAACAAACATCATTTTTAAAAATTGTAATTATTAACCTTATTCTTGAAAATAAACTTTATAAACTATATATATTTGAAATCAGCGTAAAATTTTCTTTCGAAACAAAAAATAATATACAGGGTGTTCCATTACAAAAAACATAGGTTTTGTAAATATAACTCAACTTTTTTGGTAAATTTTTTTTTTTTATCTTACTCTGAAAGTTCAGAAAAAACCCTAAAACTTATATATTTAAAGTTTTTTGATATCTCTTTAAATAACCGAGATAAGGGGGGGTGCAAAATATAATAGATCACCCGGTACATATTGGAGATTTTAAACCACATGTAAAGCCATTTGCGTCCTATACATAGGACAAGGATTTTGTTGATGCCAGATCATGCCAGGCCTCACGTTGATCGAGTTGTGAAAAATTATCTGAAAAAGTCTGAATTAATACCACGACCTGGCCAGCTCGAAGACCTGCATCCCATAGAGCATCTCTGGGACGCTCTTGAGAGGAGATTATAATAGGAATGTAACCAGTTAAATATTTTGGATGACGTAGGGCGAAGACTGATTCGAATATGGGAAGAACTGGACCAAAATATCATACGATCGCTTATTTTAAGTATGGTCCGTCGTTGCCAAGAAGTCATTCGTGCCAGATGCGAATACTCGCTACTGATATTTTCGTTTACCTTTTTTCTTTACATTTTATTCCTTTTTTTTTCTCGTTGTTAAATTTGGACACTAACTCTCAATAAAATCATGTTTTGCTATAAAATTGTGTTTATTTTAGTAGCAAAGATAATAGAGTAAATCAAAAAACAAAATGTTATAAAAAAAGATCAGGCTATACACTCCACAGAGTGTTACAAATTTTATGAAAAGAAAAACGCGTTATAATTGTTACACCCGGTTTTTTTTTTTAAAGAATCTTCTATGCTAAAACAGTAGTAAATCAACTTTCTGGAACGGACAACTTGTCATTTAAAAAATCAAACATCTAAATCGGAAAGTGGTTTTCACAAAAATTAACTTTAAACTTTTGGTTACTTTTTGGTGGTGCGTTAATTACTTGGAGTAATGTATAAAATGTGATTTTTTTAAACTATGAATAAAAAAGTTTTCCATAAACAAGAATTTCCACTGAATATCGAAAAGTACCAACATTATACGTTACTTTACCGTACCATTGGTATCTAATCTACCTTAAATGGGAATCTATGATTTGTAAAATTAAAAGAAACAAATATTTACTGGATTGTAAAAGAGAATACATTACTCAATAATTATTAATAAGACTTATTTTGTTATGGGTAAATCAATACGAGAAAAAGCAGAATAAATAAAGACTAAAACTTTTAGTTCTCGTTTAGACAAAAAAGATTACTCTTCATTAAAAGTTTTGATTAAGTTAGGAATAAGTTTGTCATCCAAAAATATGAGATATGTTATACAAGGTATAAGAAAAATAAAATGTGTTCAAAGTAAACCTGCAAATATTCAGCGTTGTCAAATAAATTACCCTTGTAGCTAGAGAACATTTTTACTTTGTTTTAACTGTCCAGTTTTTACTCGACTACCAAGAAGGGTAATATTTGTAACATTCTATGTATGGGCAGCACAACCAGTTTTACAAAGTGCCAAAGCATTCGGAATACCAGAGACTCTATCTACTCTCTGGTAGTACTAATTAAAACAATGTTCTGTTAGTGGATTCCGACTACACTCACCTAACGTTAAATCTTTTTATTTCATACTGTCCGGTAAATGACTATTTCCCATGACTCATTACAGTATCTGATACCTTAATGTGTTGCTAGGTAACACCAATAACCACAAAAAGAACACAAAAATAAAAAATCAGTAAATAATCTTAATAAAAACCACTCTAGGCAACACCAATAACCACAAAAAGAACACAAAAACAAAAAATCAGTATTCTTAATAAAAACCACTCCAGCTTTAAGTTTTACCACGTGAATTTCACGTAGGTAGATTTTTCCTAAACCTTTGCTTTTAGCCAAATGTTTTCGACTTAATAATTTCCGATGAAACCATTGGTTTCAGGCTTTTATCGTCAAATTATTAGGCCTCGAACATTTTAGAAGCAAAAGTTTTCAAAAAAACACCTACGCTAAATTTACCAGGTCAAATTCAAAGATCTCGTGATTTAACCTATGAAAAAAGCACGAATAAGTTTATGCAAAAATAACTGATGCCTTGAAATTCCTAATAAAAATTGGTTGTGTAACCATGGAAACGTATCAGTTTTGTATCAAGTTTGTTAAACTTGACGCGAGTAAATTGAATTTTTTTTTCAAAAATTCAGGTTGTTATATATTTTGTCTCTAGTAAAAAGTGATAAATAATGAGTGACGCTAAATTTTACAGTCCTGGAACTTCTCCAGAAATGACGTGTTTCTTTTTATAACTTTTGCAGTCCGCTAACAACTCTAAGAAAATATTATTTCCATACAGAACAGAAATGAATATTTCCTAAAAGTTTTTTTTGTTGCCTATGCATTGTAATTTTGACTTTTTTCTGCATGAAATCATGTCAGAAATGTCAAAATTTTTGAACGATCTGAGAAAATAGTATATTGTACAATAAGTGAGAAAATGACATATTTCTCCTGAGCGCAGAAGTTTGTTGGCACGAGCCGAAGGCGAGTGCCGCAAATCAAGCGGGGGAGAAATATGTCGTTTTCTTACATGTCATACATAGTACTTTTTCTACGGATGCGTTGTTTTTACGTGTTCAAAACGAGGTTCTGAATTAAAATATACATATTACATTAACTCATTTTTATATTTTACTTAAAATTGTAATTAACTCTAAATCTTCGTATTCCATTATATTTAATATTTAACAAATCTGAACTGTTTTAGTATAAAAATCAACAATAAAAACTATTCCCGTTTGGCAAGTTGACAGCAATAATAATTGTGCAGTGTTTTGGTTGTGTCGTTATGGAAACCTCAGTAAATGTTTTTATGGCCTAAGTAGATATTGCGCGCTACTCGTCGGCCCAATCAAACCCAATCATAATAACAGTGAGAAATTATTTCTCACGATAATGGCGGATATTTCCCACTGCGTGAGAAATTCTCCGTTTTGAACGTATGGAAGCGATGAGAGAAGTGGAACATTTTATAGCATCCGTAGAAAAATATATATTTTTGATAGCAATTTTATTATAAGAGCTTTTAATGAGGAATGACTTTCTTTGATTACGACATTTTTTCCATTTGTCTCAGGTCTCTATCTATAGAGTAAACGATGAAACAGTGTTATAAACTTACTTATATTTACGCCCGTGGACAAATACATCTAGTTCACAGTCTGAGTGCCAGTTCCCTAAGAAAGTTTATTAATAATCGTTCGAAGATGTTAATTAGATGGATGATTTTTTTGACCACGATGAACATTTTTGACTTCAAAAATAAGATATTGTTATAAGCATAAAGTTTTTCTTGATTCTGTTTTTACTTTTTTTTGTAATTCATTCTAACACATACAATACACCTCAACAATTGCAATATTTTTGGATAAAATTAGCATTTTATTGGAAAATTGTCTTCGTGTTAAGAAAAGTAGAAAGTTCGTAACTAAATGCATAATTAACTAAATTAAATCCTCTCATGCAGAATCTTTAATAATATCGAGGCTATAAAGCTACATCCGAAGCCAAAGAAGGAAGAAAATAACGTTCTGTTTTCAACATAAAATTAATATAAATATTTCCTTTAAGAAAGTTAAGGAAATATGATTAAATATGTATGGGTTGCTGAAAGTAGGTTAAATACTTATATATAATTAAAGTTGCTTACTGACGAATAAAATTCTGAGGGGTAAAATATTAATAATAGTAGGTTGATGCGTAATTATAAAGGATATTTACATCATATTTTTTTAAACGTCCAAACAGGAATTCATAATAGATAAGTAAAAAGTCATTTTGTTAAAGTCATGCGTACAGGGCAAAATATACCATATTTATACCCTATTCAAACCATAGACATTACATAATATATTAGACCTATAAAATGTTTTGGCTACAGCTGAATCCGTCGCATGGGTGAAAAAGTACGTTTATACGGATTTGGCACCAGGCAGGTTTTTAAAAGTCGGTTTCGTAGAGCACGCGCACTCAGGACGTCTGGCAAAAGTGGGTGGATGACAACTAAGCGGTCAGAACCGGGCCGACGCCATGTGCACTTCTGGGTAAAAAGGAAGTAGTGTTTGGCTGTGTTTATTTGTGAGCTTTTGATATTATTTAGAGATTCATTTGTTAACTTTTTGAAGCACGGTGGTTAGAGGTAATATCCATCAATTTTTTAACCCAATAAGCATGATGATTTGCATAAATAACCACAGAATTCATCCTATTGTCATGTACTTATGCAAAGCGGTTAGAGCTGCAAACCACTAACGTAGTTTGAAGTGTACTTCACAGATGACGCTAGCAATGTCGTTTCCGATTTTTTTTGTTCTGGTTCGAGAAGACAGAAAATAATATGCTGGTAACCATCACAATATTCACGTTGTTTTTATTATTGATGTGATTTTTAAAGTTGTATTTGCATCAGTGGCGCAACTAAACAGTGTCTTGGGGGGGGGGGGGGGGCTTAAGCCCTAACCCTTAGGAGACAGTTATTTTGAATTTGTGTTTTTATGGAACAAAAATCGGTCGGGGGGGGGGCTAATATCGAGTTTGGGGGCTAAGTCCCCCTAGCCCCCCCCCCCAGTTGCGCTTCTGATTTGCATATTGCAGTTTGGACGTGTTATTTTTGAAAGTTTTATACTTTGATGTATCTTGAATAAGAGTGCGTATTTAGTAAAGTAAATTTTTAACCTGAGGCCAATTTATGTTGGCTAGATTGAGTGGTTAGTGGACGTGTTCACCGCGCGTATGTGAACTAAATAAAACGTCAGAAGAACATAGCAATGGGCTTGTTTAGTCATTTCGCGTTTTCAATAAATATGTTAGTATTATTGCACAATCAGTCAATCGAAACACACACACCAACAATTACATCGGTTGGACCAATAATAACTAAAATATTAAGGTTTAAAATTCGACAAAATTAAAAACATTCAGTTTCCAGCTTGACATCATCCCACGAAAAACAACTGAATGTAACGGACAATGCGATGAATCCAATACAACACCGCCATCATTCCCTAAGGGGAATACGATGTTTGTCTCTGTCACATTGTAAATTCATTATCTCTGGTTCCAATCATCGGATGGGTACCATTCTCTCGCTGTTTTATTTATTGTTGTGTAGCCTTTCTGACTGGATGTTGAAAATAATTTTAGAAAATTATTTAATAAACATTATTAACAAATTTATGGTTTAAATATTTTTTCATGCTCGCTCCCATAGCGTAAAAAGTCGCAAAAATACCATTATATTCGTTGTGTTTTACTCTAATAATCCATCAAAAAATAAAAGAGGAGTCTCTATTAGGTCGAAAGATATTTACTAACTTCGAGCGCGTGTCGCGCTGCGAACGCTATGAGCTGCGCGCTATGCGCCGCATGTGGCGCACGATGTATAGTTTCAGCAGTCTTGAATAAATTATAAACGCAGGCAGCGCTTTTTTTCGTGATATTCCACATCTAAATTAAGTTAAAAGTGTATAGTTTCGTAATCAAAAATGCCCAAATTATCAAAATCACTGACGTGGTCACATATTCGAACGAATAGATGTTTTAAACCCTTCGAATTCTTATCCCACAATTCAAAATACAGGAAGTTTAAGGAACGTTTCAAACAACGCAGCTTGTATCGGTATTAAATACTTACTATACCAAAATAGTCGCTTGAAAAAAAAATTGCAACACGTGCCTTCGACTTACCTATTTATTAAAAGGCAAAACCAACGATAATCTCCAATCAAACAAGTCGCAGGTATAACCGCACATTTTTTCTGGTTACATTTTTTATCAAAAATGAATACATTTTTGAGAATTGCTCATCTCTCATCAGTACTCATTTTTTAAATCGTTAGTAGCTTATTGATCCGATTTTAGTTTCATTAATATATGAAATTTGAAATAAATTTATATTTATAATTATATAAATTTTATTATATGTATAAAATTATATTCACGTTCATTCGTTTTTTTTTACTCTAAACTCCTTTAACATTGGGGTTGCGATAGTATTTATTGTAAATAAAAATGTTAATAGAATAAAAAATATAAATTAATAATAGTGCTTTAATTAATTTTATCTAAAACATTTTTCACTAAATTTTTAAGTTGTTAAAATAATTAGCCAGTTCGGCACTTTTTACACACAGTGTGATCAAAAAATATAATTAAAACAAACGCAATGTTCATAAAACTAATATTCCTTCCTGTAAAAATGGAGCAGCGTAAAGAGTAATTTTATTAAAAAATTATTAAAAATTGACCGAACATTCAGAAACAATAAAGATATTATTGAAATTCAATAGGAACGCCTTCGGCAGACGCTTATATTGACTTATTTTTTTATATTCTTTTTTCAGATGTATTCCAAAAGAACAAGATCCTTGCAAAATGGGCTTTTGTGAACAGCATTGTACTGTATATTTGCAGAGAGTTATCTGTACCTGTTTTGATGGCTTTAAATTTTCGGCCGAAAATCAAAGAAGAGGAATAAAGCCTGTATGTGTTGGTAAGATATAGAGTATCAGTAATAACAGGTCGCATATTATTTCGTTGCAAGTATTACAAAGTAACACTGAACTTTACACATAGTAGGTGAAGTTATGAAGATATTTATTAATAAATATTAAACTGACAAAGTTTATTTAATTTAGCAACCATTAAACAAATTAAATTTTTAACTATCACTAATACCATAATCTAACAATTTATAATTTAAATATTCGCAAAGTAGGTAGGGCCTTACTTGAGCCAGACAGATGACGTCACATGGACCTCTTCGAAGGCGTTGGGATTTCCTTGGTGATGTTTGATGACCTAGACCACACGGCTATCAAAGCCATGTACAGACTTTCATCGACTAACCCATACGAAGGCTCTTGGAGACGCTACAATCACTAGTCAACCAATGAGAGACATTTACAGGAGAATAACTAAAAAAGTACGCGTCATAGAGAAAAATTTTATTTTGAAAATAATGTAGAGCTCATTTTTTACATGTAATTTCTGATTTTGAGCGAAATCTAAGCAAGCTGCGCTAAGGTAAATTAAAGTTGCAGTACGAACAAATTTGAGACTTTTGCATTCCTTAGAGTAATATTTAGGCCGTTTAGGATTTTGAACTTCGTGTCACCTCGACAAATTTCGGGTTTGAACGACAGAATTAAAATACTGTCGTTATGCGTACAAAATATATCTAGATGTTTCTAAGTATTATTAGCTCTGACCAGGCGACATTGCAGTAAAATACCCTTCTTAACCATGGTTTTAAGAATTTTCTAAATGTGGCAACAATACTACATCTAGTTTAGTATCACTGCAAAGTGTATGTAAAATCAGTGTTACTACTCTTGTATTAAACTTTAACAATGTTTTAAGAACTGTGTACATCTGACAACAACGAATCAAGACAGAATTGATAGGCTTACACCCTTAATATACTTCTACTTAAAACTTGTTTTTCTTTACCAATAAATATAAAAAGTTTTGTTGCCTTTAGAATTCATCCAGTATTTTAAATTAGAACCGATTTAAGGCATCGCGACTTAAATATACTGAAATAATAACTCACAAAGAAGCTATCAATTACTGTTAGACTACTAAAAGTTAAAATAAAAGACAACAATATTTATTAACTATTTATTAATTACAATGCTATACAAATATTATAATGTACATTCTAATTAACCGGATTTTTGTTTCTTGTAGCCAAACGGATCAGAGCTGCCATCAACTAGAAACTTTCTTTTTGTGGAGTTCGACCTGTAGAGTTTCGTCTCAGTGCAGGTTGCTACAGAGTGGTCTTTGGTTCTTCGAATATCTTTTGAGATGATCGATATTGGTTCCGACTCTGTAAGAACCATATCCTTAATAGTGTCGAAATTTATTAACCGCGATGCCTCGTAATTTAAGGATATTCCCTTAACTTTACAAACCATCACATCAGAATTCGTTTTGGTAGCATTTACTTTGTAAGAATAATTTTTGGGGCCTCCAGAAACAAACTCTGTAATGTAGCTGTCATTACCATACACTTCTAATTCATCGGTTAGATCACCAATAAATTGTCCAGTGGTTAAATCAGTCGCACCAGGTCTGGTGACGTAAATAATGGAGTCAGTATCGTAATAAAGGACTCTGTCATCTAATTGTTCGAGAAAAGAATAAAGTTTCAGGCGAGCTTGGGCAGTAACGAAAGCAGCAATAACTACATTAACAGTAGCTAACGGATCAAAGGATTCTTCTCTATGTTCATATCCAACAATTAGAGTGTTGTCATTGACAGGGAGAACACCATTAACATAAATTGATGGATTTGTTAGCATTGAAAATAATTCAACAGGTTTATTTACAATCTTTGTCTTTGGTTGATTTTCCCGTTGTCCAAATTTGCCCCAAAAAGTGTTTAAAATAAGTTTAGCTAGAGATCTTAGACCAGGGTTTTCAAGAATCCGAGAATATTCTAACATGACATCCTCCCGTGCAAAGAATTCTTCAATATATTTGTTTCTCTCTTCCTCGGTAGAACACTCTTTGGGCCAGCCGGATGCTTCCTGCTTTATTTTAATAAATTTGTTCATCATTTCTGTAAACAAGCCATCTTCACCAGTCTCCTTATTAAATGTCAGAACATCATATTTCCATATTTCTTGTATTTCGGTTATATTGTATCCTTTCACAACAGCTTTAAGTACCTCGTCTAGAACCCATGTTCCCTCTAACTTTCTTTCTTCATCACTAGGGTTGCACTCATTTGTTATCATGTCTTCACTGCAGGTTCGACATAGAACAAACATCAATTTACTATTCATTTTAACGGGGAGAACTGGGTGGTAGAGATCTTGAGGAGGTAAAATTTTACATATAATTAAGCCACTGATATTGTTCAAATCCAAACTGTGACATTCCTCCCCTACGAAAACTTGAGGATGTGCAATTGGAAATTTTCCGTACTTACACACCCAGGGGTACAGGGAACAAACACCCAAGTAGTTAATCTTTTCTGCTTCTTTAGCCTTGTAATAAGTATGAGTATTACCCGTAAGCCCTCCGTAGAAAGCATCTCTCGGGTTTAAAGGCAAAAGTGTTAAAAGAGGATGTGTCTCGGTGTAGGCCTTAATTTCCAAATTATCTTTTAATTGCTTTCTAAAGTCACACTCCCATATTTCATTAACAACAAAACCCATTTCTTTGAACTTTGTAATTTTTGCTTGAGATGATTCATATCTTAAATTTAGTGTTGTGGAAGGATCGTTACAAACAGGATCATCTCTTCCAAATTTATAACATTTTGGGCATCCATGGTAATAACAGCCCTGAAACTCGAAAATTTCATTGGTGTCAAGACAGTAACCATCAACTTTTCCACCATGCAGAACCATTTCTCTCCCTTTAGCAGCATGTAAAATATTGATTTGTCTTTGTTTTTCCTCCCACATTAACCACTCTATTGCAATTTTACTTTGTTGATCTTTCCACCTGTATCCGTTTTTAGGAATAACTCCAATGGTGCTGGGTTTTAAAAAGTTTCTGCGGAATACTTTGTTGCATGCGGAAGCAATTGTTGTGGCTTCGGTAAAGGGACAGACATTAGTGGTTGACAACAGTTGATCTCTAAATTTCAAACAGGCTCGTGTTAGAATTTCTACATCTGATACACAGTATTCAACCAAGTCCTTTTGCATTTCCAATCGATCATTTTTGTGTTCCTCGTACCACTGTAAAAACTTCTTTCGATCATCTTCCTTCATGGTGTCTGGAGAGTAGTATTCTAAAGCAGGGAGGGTACCAACGTAATGTTCGTTTGCTTTTGTGTTGAATAAATGAGGAAAATATCCCTTTTTGAAGTCATCGCCCAAACCAAATGCTTTTGGTAATTTCGACAAGGCCATTGGGAAATAGTTAAGAGAGTCAATAAATTTCACATTTCCAACCTTCATCATGATTATTTTTGTACCCCTCATAATTAGTTCTGGTGTTAGAGTGGTGTTTGTGAGTAAATAATTCAAAATAAATTGATGGTCAAAGGCTTGACCGTTGTGTGCTATTACAACAACATTTTTAAAGGTTTTTCTTAATTGTAGCAAATGTTGCGTAAATAGTAAAACAGGATCAAAATTTTTAATTACTTGCAGTCGAACACCACATTTTCTGCATATTTTGTCTTCTGTATTGATGCACACGTCACAACATTGTTTAACAACACAGAGATTTACTTGGTGAAGAAGCGAACCATTAGTCAACACCTCTTCTTGTCGGGTCTCAAAGTCGTAAAACCCGAAAAGTACATCTTTCGTTTTCTGTTTTTCTGTGTCCCTTTGAATGAAACATAGATGATTTTCAGGAACATATGTTCTACATATTTTACAAAATACTTCTCCACATACATGTTGTCTTTTACCACTCACTGTTTTAAAACAATTCTCACAACTTCTAATTTCAGCACACACTGTGCTTTTCTCCCAAGACCCATTTCGTAGGTGATTCTCGTAACAAGCTTGGCCTTTAAAGTACCGACGGCAATTGGTACATTTAATTTTAAGTTGTTGACTCGCACATTTCGGAGACTGAAGGCAACCAGCACACACTCCACCGCACCTGTGCTTATCTTTGTGATCAAACGACGAGTGGCATTCTTCGCAGTAATAGTTGCAACAAAAAGCAGCCGTAGTAGAAGTAATTACATTAAAATGTCCATCATGATGTAACAAGTTAAGTCTTTTATTGCATTCTGTAGTTCCTTCAAAAATGGTATCTCTACCCTTTGACCCGTAACTGTATACCACAATTTTGTAATCCTTGAGGTGTTCTTGAAATTGTTGAAGCTCGACAATACCAGCCCCTTCTTCGGGAATTACAACACTAGCTTCTTCTAATATCTTTCTGGTCCTTGTAATCTGTATTTTCCCCGTATCTTTTCTTACTTTGTTAAATTCAGGGTCTTTGTCCATGTTGGCTATCGCAACCACCAAGGAGCGAGGTAGGCATAAGTTGTCTTTATTCGTAATACTTATTATTCCTCGTCTCATACGCTGTTGTATTTACTTCCTCTTCCCCGACCTGTCGGTAAGCGTACACTGGTAACACCAAGACAAAAAGATTCTGTATCGAAACCTGATGAATTAGACTGATATATGTTACTGATAACATTCCATACATCCTCATAGTTAATCTGGTTTACAGGTCTAAACCGAATCCAACCCTCACCCCTGCTGAATTCTTTGGAGCAAAACGTAAAACCAACATAGTCAGTAGGATCTAAATTATCTGTGGCCTTGCTAATAACCTGATTAACACCTTCTCTAATCCAGCTAACTGGTTCAGCTCCCTCAGGTACAGGTTTTAACTTAAATTCTATATTACGACCTGTTAGATTATATTTTCGAACTTTTTTGATGGTGTCTTTAATAATGATAAACTTTTCCATCTTTGAGAAAGATCTTGTCAGACACGTCTAAATACTTTCATGAAACGACTTGTAATGATTATCCCTGTTGCTTGCACCTCTATTTGTACCCTTGGCAAGCTGAAAAATTAAAAGCACGTCTAGTATTTTGTTTTGACATGTACTGTCTGGTATATAAATAAAATATACCTAATAGCAATGGAGAGGGAGAGAAAAGAATGAAGTGTGGAGTGAGAGAGGAGGGAGTGCTGAGAGGAGAGGGGAAAAGGGGAGATAAATGAATAGAGCGGGCAAAGGAGAGGAGGGGGTGAAAAGAGGAGTGTGAAGAAAAGAAGGGAGATAAACGAGAAGTGGATACAGGTGTGATAGGTGACATGAAAAGATGATAAAAATGGGTTATAGAAGGTTTTACAAACTTAAATTTATTCATAGCATAAGTATAACTACTTATGCTACCATAACTAGTTTTAACAAATATTTAACACTTAAAACCCATAGAATTGTAAATCTCTTAAATACTATTCTTTTTCACGAATATCACGTACCCTCACATTCATCCTTTACAACATACAGAAATTTCCATTTCCCATCACAATTCTTGACGGATGGCCGATAGATGGTTTCTTTCATAGCCAGCAGGCAACAATTTTCCTGATCATGTCTATAAGACATGGAAAACACTGTATATACCTAACTCTTTAAAGGTGTCAACCTCCTTTGTAGAGAGGGATTACCAATCACCAGAGTCAGTACGTCTCCCCTTGTAAGGGTACCTGTCGTGTTTCCATGCGGAAAAATGTCGACCATCCCTTTATACCAATAGGAGCCACAACTGTTAAAAATATATGGAAAATACAGTATATAATTAAAATGTACTTATATAAGTAATATCTGCTCTCTCAACACCTACTTTAAAGAAAAAACACCCTGTCACACCCTTATTGATTTCAGCAGCCATCTATAACATACAAAAGTTTTAACCCGCTAGCTTCAAATTTACCACCCCTATTAAAAATATATAGCAAAAATTTTACAAGCCTACAAATAAAAACTAAAAAATGCAAATATCTTAAGAACGGTGTTTTATGAAAAAAATAAAAGAAAAAAAACACCCTGTCACACCCTTATCGATTTCACCAGCCCTCTATAACATACAAAAGTTTTAAACCTCTAGCTTAAAATTTTCCACCCCTATTAAAAATATATAGTAAAAATTTTACAATTCCACAAATAAAAACTAAAAAAATGCAAATATCTTAAAACCGGTAAGTTTTATGGAAGAAATAAAAGAAAAATATCACCCTGTATAACATACAAAAGTTTTAACCCGCTAGCTTCAAATTTTCCACACCTATTAAAAATGTACAGCAAAAATTTTACAAGTCCGCAAATAAAAACTAAAAAAATGCAAATATCTTAAAAACGGTAAGTTTTATGAAAAAATAAAAGAAAAACAACACCCTTATCGATTTCAGCCGCCCTCTATAACATACAAAAGTTTTAACTCGCTAGCTTCAAATTTTCCACCCCTATTAAAAATATATAGCAAACATTTTACAAGTCCGAAGATAAAAACTAAAAAAATGCAAATATCTTAAAAACGGTAAGTTTTATGAAAAAATAAAAGAAAAACAACACCCTTATCGATTTCAGCAGCCCTCTATAACATACAAAAGCTAAAGTATCTATAATAATAAAAGAGTTAGCAATAGTGTGCACTTAATTTGGTACACCCTGTATACAAGCGGGATTCGCATGGATATATATCCCCCCACTCCTTCAAACATACAAAAGTATTAACTCTCTAACCCTCACAGAGACGTGCTAAAGTATGTTTAGTTCCTTGCATTATATCCTGTAACAACGCATGCGCAGCTCATTATGTCCACAATATTTTTAAAAACTCCTTTAAATCTCAAAACTACGAAAAAAATATTTTTTCTAGCACAAGTTTAGCAAAAAAAAAATCAAAACAAAAAAGAAGTAAAAATTAACATAATAATATGTACATTATCTTCAATTATGGAATAATTGAATAAAAAAATCAATTTCTGATTAGATGTACTGTGTAATATACGCAAGGCACCCACCTTCTGATTTAGATAAATACGGTTTAAAAACTCCTCTTATTTACCTAATAACAGTAAAAATGTAATATCCTAAAACGATAATTTAAAAAATAAACGAAATAATTCATATATCATTTCTTATACCCTGTAGTAAATCGCACAATAATTTAAAGCGCATCCCCTAATTAAATTTTGAAATATTCACACACAAAAATCATTTTGAATAGCTAAAACAAGTAATAGGCAATAATTAAGAAAATTAGAGTCTTTCCTGTCTCGACAGGTTTTGACAAGCCCGGACAAGTTTAGCGAACTACGAAAAACTACACTAGTTAAAATCAAAATACTGTATATTTAAAAAAGTA
This sequence comes from Philopedon plagiatum, assembly GCA_963971165.1. Lineage (NCBI taxonomy): Eukaryota > Metazoa > Arthropoda > Insecta > Coleoptera > Curculionidae > Philopedon > Philopedon plagiatum. The sequence goes on along the minus strand of OZ020191.1, from coordinate 38,046,153 downwards.
TTGTTTAGGACTGTTACCTTTTATTATCTTTCCCTAATCGCACTGTGCTTCTTTGATATACATACTAGGGTATGTAATTCCACAAGAATTTTTCTAAGTCCAACAAGGATAAAAAACAAGCAAATATCTCAAAAACTGAGCCTTTTATCAAAAAAATAAACGCAATTTGACCCCCAGACCCCATGTCGACTTTGGCAACGCTTTAACACTTCAGGTACGTTTCAACCCCCTACGCCCAAGGGTTCCATCCCTCCACACCACAAACCCCGCAGGGTATACCTGTAAACACACATAAAGTAGCCAGAACCATTAAAATTTAAGCCACCTACCTTATAAACCAGCCGACTAGACACTTCGCGAGACAACACCTTCACATACTGAAGAAAATTCTCACCCCGCGACCTTATATAGTGAAAAGCCAACTGATGATGTACGAAATAGTTTAATTAAATACCGTTTTTAAGATATTTGCATTTTTTCAGTTTTCATTTGTGCTATATATTTTTAATAGGAGTGGTAACTTTTGTATGTTATAGAGGGCTGCTGAAATCGATAAGGGTGTGACAAGGTGTTGTTTTTCTTTTATTTTTTTCATAAAAACTTACCGTTTTTAAGATATTTCCATTTTTTTAGTTTTTATCTGCGGACTTTTAAAATTTTTGCTATATATTTTTAATAGGGGTGGAAAATTTGAAGCTAGCGGGTTAAAACTTTTGTATGTTATAGCGGGCGGCTGAAATCGATACGGGTGTTGTTTTTCTTTTATTTTTTCATAAAACTTACCGTTTTTAAGATATTTGCATTTTTTTAGTTTTTATTTGCTGACTTGTAAAATTTTTGCTATACATTTTTAATAGGTGTGGAAAATTTGAAGCTAGCGGGTTAAAACTTTTGTATGTTATAGAGGGCTGCTGAAATCGATAAGGGTGTGGCAGGGTGTTTTTTTCTTTTATTTATTCCATTAAACTAACCGTTTTTAAGATATTTGTATTTTTTTAGTTTTCATTTGTGGACTTGTAAAATTTTTGCTATATATTTTTTATAGAGGGTGGAAAATTTGAAGCTATCGGTTTAAAACTTTTGTATGTTATAGAGGACTGCTGAAATCGATAAGGTTGTGACAGGGTGCTATTTTTCCTTTATTTCTTCCATAAAACTTACCGTTTTGAAGATATTTGCATTTTGTTAGTTTTTATTTGTGGACTTGTAAAATTTTTACTATATATTTTTAATAGGGGTGGAAAATTTTAAGCTAGAGGTTTAAAACTTTTGTATGTTATAGAGGGCTGCTGAAATCGATAAGGGTGTGGCAGGGTGTTTTTTTCTTTTATTTATTCCATTAAACTAACCGTTTTTAAGATATTTGTATTTTTTTAGTTTTCATTTGTGGACTTGTAAAATTTTTGCAACATATTTTTTATAGAGGGTGGAAAATTTGAAGCTAACGGGTTAAAACTTTTGTATGTTATAGAGGGCTGCTGAAATCGATAATGGTGTGACAGGGTGATATTTTTCTTTTGTTTCTTCCATAAAACTTACCGTTTTTAAAATATTTGCATTTTTTTAGTTTTTATTTGTGGACTTGTAAAATTTTTACTATATATTTTTAATAGGGGTGGAAAATTTTAAGCTAGAGGTTTAAAACTTTTGTATGTTATAGAGGGCTGGTGAAATCGATAAGGGTGTGACAGGGTGTTTTTTTTCTTTTATTTTTTTCATAAAACACCGTTTTTAAGATATTTGCATTTTTTAGTTTTTATTTGTGGGCTTGTAAAATTTTTGCTATATATTTTTAATAGGGGTGGTAAATTTGAAGCTAGCGGGTTAAAACTTTTGTATGTTATAGATGGCTGCTGAAATCAATAAGGGTGGGACAGGGTGTTTTTTCTTTAAAGTAGGTGTTGAGAGAGCAGATATTACTTATATAAGGTACATTTTAATTATATACTGTATTTTCCATATATTTTTAACAGTTGTGGCTCCTATTGGTATAAAGGGATGGTCGACATTTTTCCGCATGGAAACACGACAGGTTGGGTTGGGTTGGGTTGGGTTGGGTTGGGTTTGCTTAGGTTGGGTTAATAATATTTTCCACCCCTATTAAAAATATATAGCAAAAATTTTACAAGTCCGCAGATAAAAACTAAAAAAATGGAAATATCTTAAAAACGGTAAGTTTTTATGAAAAAAATAAAAGAAAAACAACACCTTGTCACACCCTTATCGATTTCAGCAGCCCTCTATAACATACAAAAGTTACCACTCCTATTAAAAATATATAGCACAAATGAAAACTGAAAAAATGCAAATATCTTAAAAACGGTATTTAATTAAACTATTTCGTACATCGTCAGTTGGCTTTTCACTATATAAGGTCGCGGGGTGAGAATTTTCTTCAGTATGTGAAGGTGTTGTCTCGCGAAGTGTCTAGTCGGCTGGTTTATAAGGTAGGTGGCTTAAATTTTAATAGTTCTGGCTACTTTATGTGTGTTTACTGGTATACCCTGCGGGGTTTGTGGTGTGGAGGGATGGAACCCTTGGGCGTAGGGGGTTGAAACGTACCTGAAGTGTTAAAGCGTTGCCAAAGTCGACAACGGGTCTGGGGGTAAAATTGCGTTTATTTTTTTGATAAAAGGCTCAGTTTTTGAGATATTTGCTTGTTTTTTATCCTTGTTGGACTTAGAAAAATTCTTGTGGAATTACATACCCTAGTATGTATATCAAAGAAGCACAGTGCGATTAGGGAAAGATAATAAAAGGTAACAGTAATAATTAAAGGGTAACAGTCCTGAACAATACTTTTTTAAATATACAGTATTTTGATTTTAACTAGTGTAGTTTTTCGTAGTTCGCTAAACTTGTCCGGGCTTGTCAAAACCTGTCGAGACAGGAAAGACTCTAATTTTCTTAATTATTTCCTATTACTTGTTTTAGCTATTCAAAATGATTTTTGTGTGTGAATATTTCAAAATTTAATTAGGGGATGCGCTTTAAATTATTGTGTGATTTACTACAGGGTATAAGAAATGATATATGAATTATTTCGTTTATTTTTTAAATTATCGTTTTAGGATATTACATTTTTACTGTTATTAGGTAAATAAGAGGAGTTTTTAAACCGTATTTATCTAAATCAGAAGGTGGGTGCCTTGCGTATATTACACAGTACATCTAATCAGAAATTGATTTTTTTATTCAATTATTCCATAATTGAAGATAATGTACATATTATTATGTTAATTTTTACTTCTTTTTTGTTTTGATTTTTTTTTTGCTAAACTTGTGCTAGAAAAAATATTTTTTTCGTAGTTTTGAGATTTAAAGGAGTTTTTAAAAATATTGTGGACATAATGAGCTGCGCATGCGTTGTTACAGGATATAATGCAAGGAACTAAACATACTTTAGCACGTCTCTGTGAGGGTTAGAGAGTTAATACTTTTGTATGTTTGAAGGAGTGGGGGGATATATATCCATGCGAATCCCGCTTGTATACAGGGTGTACCAAATTAAGTGCGCAATATTGCTAACTCTTTTATTATTATAGATACTTTAGCTTTTGTATGTTATAGAGGGCTGCTGAAATCGATAAGGGTGTGACAGGGTGTTGTTTTTCTTTTATTTTTTCATAAAACTTACCGTTTTTAAGATATTTGCATTTTTTTAGTTTTTATCTTCGGATTTGTAAAATGTTTGCTATATATTTTTAATAGGGGTGGAAAATTTGAAGCTAGCGGGTTAAAACTTTTGTATGTTATAGAGGGCGGCTGAAATCGATAAGGGTGTTGTTTTTCTTTTATTTTTTCATAAAACTTACCGTTTTTAAGATATTTGCATTTTTTTAGTTTTTATTTGCGGACTTGTAAAATTTTTGCTGTACATATTTAATAGGTGTGGAAAATTTGAAGCTAGCGGGTTAAAACTTTTGTATGTTATACAGGGTGATATTTTTCTTTTATTTCTTCCATAAAACTTACCGGTTTTAAGATATTTGCATTTTTTTAGTTTTTATTTGTGGACTTGTAAAATTTTTACTATATATTTTTAATAGGGGTGGAAAATTTTAAGCTAGAGGTTTAAAACTTTTGTATGTTATAGAGGGCTGGTGAAATCGATAAGGGTGTGACAGGGAGTTTTTTTCTTTTATTTTTTTCATAAAACACCGTTTTTAAAATATTTGCATTTTTTAGTTTTTATTTGTAGGCTTGTAAAATTTTTGCTATATATTTTTAATAGGGGTGGTAAATTTGAAGCTAGCGGGTTAAAACTTTTGTGTGTTATAGATGGCTGCTGAAATCAATAAGGGTGTGACAGGGTGTTTTTTCTTTAAAGTAGGTGTTGAGAGAGCAGATATTACTTATATAAGGTACATTTTAATTATATACTGTATTTTCCATATATTTTTAACAGTTGTGGCTCCTATTGGTATAAAGGGATGGTCGACATTTTTCCGAATGGAAACACGACAGGTTGGGTTTGATTGGGTTTGCTAGCTTCAAATTTTCCACCCCTATTAAAAATATATAGCAAACATTTTACAAGTCCGAAGATAAAAACTAAAAAAATGCAAATATCTTAAAAACGGTAAGTTTTATGAAAAAATAAAAGAAAAACAACACCCTTATCGATTTCAGCAGCCCTCTATAACATACAAAAGCTAAAGTATCTATAATAATAAAAGAGTTAGCAATAGTGCGCACTTAATTTGGTACACCCTGTATACAAGCGGGATTCGCATGGATATATATCCCCCCACTCCTTCAAACATACAAAAGGATTAACTCTCTAACCCTCACAGAGACGTGCTAAAGTATGTTTAGTTCCTTGCATTATATCCTGTAACAACGCATGCGCAGCTCATTATGTCCACAATATTTTTAAAAACTCCTTTAAATCTCAAAACTACGAAAAAAATATTTTTTCTAGCACAAGTTTAGCAAAAAAAAAATCAAAACAAAAAAGAAGTAAAAATTAACATAATAATATGTACATTATCTTCAATTATGGAATAATTGAATAAAAAAATCAATTTCTGATTAGATGTACTGTGTAATATACGCAAGGCACCCACCTTCTGATTTAGATAAATACGGTTTAAAAACTCCTCTTATTTACCTAATAACAGTAAAAATGTAATATCCTAAAACGATAATTTAAAAAATAAACGAAATAATTCATATATCATTTCTTATACCCTGTAGTAAATCGCACAATAATTTAAAGCGCATCCCCTAATTAAATTTTGAAATATTCACACACAAAAATCATTTTGAATAGCTAAAACAAGTAATAGGCAATAATTAAGAAAATTAGAGTCTTTCCTGTCTCGACAGGTTTTGACAAGCCCGGACAAGTTTAGCGAACTACGAAAAACTACACTAGTTAAAATCAAAATACTGTATATTTAAAAAAGTATTGTTTAGGACTGTTACCTTTTATTATCTTTCCCTAATCGCACTGTGCTTCTTTGATATACATACTAGGGTATGTAATTCCACAAGAATTTTTCTAAGTCCAACAAGGATAAAAAACAAGCAAATATCTCAAAAACTGAGCCTTTTATCAAAAAAATAAACGCAATTTGACCCCCAGACCCCATGTCGACTTTGGCAACGCTTTAACACTTCAGGTACGTTTCAACCCCCTACGCCCAAGGGTTCCATCCCTCCACACCACAAACCCCGCAGGGTATACCTGTAAACACACATAAAGTAGCCAGAACTATTAAAATTTAAGCCACCTACCTTATAAACCAGCCGACTAGACACTTCGCGAGACAACACCTTCACATACTGAAGAAAATTCTCACCCCGCGACCTTATATAGTGAAAAGCCAACTGACGATGTACGAAATAGTTTAATTAAATACCGTTTTTAAGATATTTGCATTTTTTCAGTTTTCATTTGTGCTATATATTTTTAATAGGAGTGGTAACTTTTGTATGTTATAGAGGGCTGCTGAAATCGATAAGGGTGTGACAAGGTGTTGTTTTTCTTTTATTTTTTTCATAAAAACTTACCGTTTTTAAGATATTTCCATTTTTTTAGTTTTTATCTGCGGACTTGTAAAATTTTTGCTATATATTTTTAATAGGGGTGGAAAATTTGAAGCTAGCGGGTTAAAACTTTTGTATGTTATAGAGGGCGGCTGAAATCGATAAGGGTGTTGTTTTTCTTTTATTTTTTCATAAAACTTACCGTTTTTAAGATATTTGCATTTTTTTAGTTTTTATTTGCGGACTTGTAAAATTTTTGCTGTACATATTTAATAGGTGTGGAAAATTTGAAGCTAGCGGGTTACAACTTTTGTATGTTATACAGGGTGATATTTTTCTTTTATTTCTTCCATAAAACTTACCGGTTTTAAGATATTTGCATTTTTTTAGTTTTTATTTGTGGACTTGTAAAATTTTTACTATATATTTTTAATAGGGGTGGAAAATTTTAAGCTAGAGGTTTAAAACTTTTGTATGTTATAGAGGGCTGGTGAAATCGATAAGGGTGTGACAGGGTGTTTTTTTTCTTTTATTTTTTTCATAAAACACCGTTTTTAAGATATTTGCATTTTTTAGTTTTTATTTGTGGGCTTGTAAAATTTTTGCTATATATTTTTAATAGGGGTGGTAAATTTGAAGCTAGCGGGTTAAAACTTTTGTATGTTATAGATGGCTGCTGAAATCAATAAGGGTGGGACAGGGTGTTTTTTCTTGAAAGTAGGTGTTGAGAGAGCAGATATTACTTATATAAGGTACATTTTAATTATATACTCTATTTTCCATATATTTTTAACAGTTGTGGCTCCTATTGGTATAAAGGGATGGTCGACATTTTTCCGCATGGAAACACGACAGGTTGGGTTGGGTTGGGTTGGGTTGTGTTGGGTTTGCTTAGGTTGGGTTAATAATATTTTCCACCCCTATTAAAAATATATAGCAAAAATTTTACAAGTCCGCAGATAAAAACTAAAAAAATGGAAATATCTTAAAAACGGTAAGTTTTTATGAAAAAAATAAAAGAAAAACAACACCTTGTCACACCCTTATCGATTTCAGCAGCCCTCTATAACATACAAAAGTTACCACTCCTATTAAAAATATATAGCACAAATGAAAACTGAAAAAATGCAAATATCTTAAAAACGGTATTTAATTAAACTATTTCGTACATCGTCAGTTGGCTTTTCACTATATAAGGTCGCGGGGTGAGAATTTTCTTCAGTATGTGAAGGTGTTGTCTCGCGAAGTGTCTAGTCGGCTGGTTTATAAGGTAGGTGGCTTAAATTTTAATAGTTCTGGCTACTTTATGTGTGTTTACAGGTATACCCTGCGGGGTTTGTGGTGTGGAGGGATGGAACCCTTGGGCGTAGGGGGTTGAAACGTACCTGAAGTGTTAAAGCGTTGCCAAAGTCGACAAGGGGTCTGGGGGTAAAATTGCGTTTATTTTTTTGATAAAAGGCTCAGTTTTTGAGATATTTGCTTGTTTTTTATCCTTGTTGGACTTAGAAAAATTCTTGTGGAATTACATACCCTAGTATGTATATCAAAGAAGCACAGTGCGATTAGGGAAAGATAATAAAAGGTAACAGTCCTAAACAATACTTTTTTAAATATACAGTATTTTGATTTTAACTAGTGTAGTTTTTCGTAGTTCGCTAAACTTGTCCGGGCTTGTCAAAACCTGTCGAGACAGGAAAGACTCTAATTTTCTTAATTATTTCCTATTACTTGTTTTAGCTATTCAAAATGATTTTTGTGTGTGAATATTTCAAAATTTAATTAGGGGATGCGCTTTAAATTATTGTGTGATTTACTACAGGGTATAAGAAATGATATATGAATTATTTCGTTTATTTTTTAAATTATCGTTTTAGGATATTACATTTTTACTGTTATTAGGTAAATAAGAGGAGTTTTTAAACCGTATTTATCTAAATCAGAAGGTGGGTGCCTTGCGTATATTACACAGTACAACTAATCAGAAATTGATTTTTTTATTCAATTATTCCATAATTGAAGATAATGTACATATTATTATGTTAATTTTTACTTCTTTTTTGTTTTGATTTTTTTTTTGCTAAACTTGTGCTAGAAAAAATATTTTTTTCGTAGTTTTGAGATTTAAAGGAGTTTTTAAAAATATTGTGGACATAATGAGCTGCGCATGCGTTGTTACAGGATATAATGCAAGGAACTAAACATACTTTAGCACGTCTCTGTGAGGGTTAGAGAGTTAATACTTTTGTATGTTTGAAGGAGTGGGGGGATATATATCCATGCGAATCCCGCTTGTATACAGGGTGTACCAAATTAAGTGCGCACTATTGCTAACTCTTTTATTATTATAGATACTTTAGCTTTTGTATGTTATAGAGGGCTGCTGAAATCGATAAGGGTGTGACAGGGGGTTGTTTTTCTTTTATTTTTTCATAAAACTTACCGTTTTTAAGATATTTGCATTTTTTTAGTTTTTATCTTCGGATTTGTAAAATGTTTGCTATATATTTTTAATAGGGGTGGAAAATTTGAAGCTAGCGGGTTAAAACTTTTGTATGTTATAGAGGGCGGCTGAAATCGATAAGGGTGTTGTTTTTCTTTTATTTTTTCATAAAACTTACCGTTTTTAAGATATTTGCATTTTTTTAGTTTTTATTTGCGGACTTGTAAAATTTTTGCTGTACATATTTAATAGGTGTGGAAAATTTGAAGCTAGCGGGTTAAAACTTTTGTATGTTATACAGGGTGATATTTTTCTTTTATTTCTTCCATAAAACTTACCGGTTTTAAGATATTTGCATTTTTTTAGTTTTTATTTGTGGAATTTTTACTATATATTTTTAATAGGGGTGGAAAATTTTAAGCTAGAGGTTTAAAACTTTTGTATGTTATAGAGGGCTGGTGAAATCGATAAGGGTGTGACAGGGTGTTTTTTTCTTTTATTTTTTTCATAAAACACCGTTTTTAAAATATTTGCATTTTTTAGTTTTTATTTGTAGGCTTGTAAAATTTTTGCTATATATTTTTAATAGGGGTGGTAAATTTGAAGCTAGCGGGTTAAAACTTTTGTATGTTATAGATGGCTGCTGAAATCAATAAGGGTGTGACAGGGTGTTTTTTCTTTAAAGTAGGTGTTGAGAGAGCAGATATTACTTATATAAGGTACATTTTAATTATATACTCTATTTTCCATATATTTTTAACAGTTGTGGCTCCTATTGGTATAAAGGGATGGTCGACATTTTTCCGAATGGAAACACGACAGGTACCCTTACAAGGGGAGACGTACTGACTCTGGTGATTGGTAATCCCTCTCTACAAAGGAGGTTGACACCTTTAAAGAGTTAGGTATATACAGTGTTTTCCATGTCTTATAGACATGATCAGGAAAATTGTTGCCTGCTGGCTATGAAAGAAACCATCTATCGGCCATCCGTCAAGAATTGTGATGGGAAATGGAAATTTCTGTATGTTGTAAAGGATGAATGTGAGGGTACGTGATATTCGTGAAAAAGAATAGTATTTAAGAGATTTACAATTCTATGGGTTTTAAGTGTTAAATATTTGTTAAAACTAGTTATGGTAGCATAAGTAGTTATACTTATGCTATGAATAAATTTAAGTTTGTAAAACCTTCTATAACCCATTTTTATCATCTTTTCATGTCACCTATCACACCTGTATCCACTTCTCGTTTATCTCCCTTCTTTTCTTCACACTCCTCTTTTCACCCCCTCCTCTCCTTTGCCCGCTCTATTAATTTATCTCCCCTTTTCCCCTCTCCTCTCAGCACTCCCTCCTCTCTCACTCCACACTTCATTCTTTTCTCTCCCTCTCCATTGCTATTAGGTATATTTTATTTATATACCAGACAGTACATGTCAAAACAAAATACTAGACGTGCTTTTAATTTTTCAGCTTGCCAAGGGTACAAATAGAGGTGCAAGCAACAGGGACAATCATTACAAGTCGTTTCATTAAAGTATTTAGACGTGTCTGACAAGATCTTTCTCCAAGATGGAAAAGTTTATCATTATTAAAGACACCATCAAAAAAGTTCGAAAATATAATCTAACAGGTCGTAATATAGAATTTAAGTTAAAACCTGTACCTGAGGGAGCTGAACCAGTTAGCTGGATTAGAGAAGGTGTTAATCAGGTTATTAGCAAGGCCACAGATAATTTAGATCCTACTGACTATGTTGGTTTTACGTTTTGCTCCAAAGAATTCAGCAGGGGTGAGGGTTGGATTCGGTTTAGACCTGTAAACCAGATTAACTATGAGGATGTATGGAATGTTATCAGTAACATATATCAGTCTAATTCATCAGGTTTCGATACAGAATCTTTTTGTTTTGGTGTTACCAGTGTACGCTTACCGACAGGTCGGGGAAGAGGAAGTAAATACAACAGCTTTGAAGAGGAATGTGGTATGCGACGAGGAATAATAAGTATTACGAATAAAGACAACTTATGCCTACCTCGCTCCTTGGTGGTTGCGATAGCCAACGTGGACAAAGACCCTGAATTTAACAAAGTAAGAAAAGATACGGGGAAAATACAGATTACAAGGACCAGAAAGATATTAGAAGAAGCTAGTGTTGTAATTCCCGAAGAAGGGGCTGGTATTGTCGAGCTTCAACAATAAGGAATATGCACATTTTTTTTTTATTGCTTAAATCGTTTAAGAAAGTCATTACAACCCCAAAACTGCTATTTTGAGGAAAATTACTGCGTTAATTTAGCTAAAAAAAATTTTTACTTTTCGGTATAATTTATTACAATTTCAAAAGGAGCCATTTGCCCAGCAAAAAAGTTACGTCACGAAACTTAAGTGGCAATCTACATTGAACGTGTTGGCGACTCAAATTAAAGTAACGACTTAAAAGGGGATACGGCAACACCGCCATGTCGATGCCTTCTGCTCCCCGCTCCCCTACCGGCCACTTCTGTAACTGTAAGTTGACGTTTTGTCTTTATTTATTTAAGAACTTTTTAGACATTTTAGAATTAAATAATAGGTAATTATTAGTTTAGACAATTGTAGCTAAATAATTGTATTTGGAAATATTTTGGTATGAATCTGGACTATTACAACATTTTTAAAGTGAAGTTTTATAACCTGATTACCTCAAGGACTGTCTTTATTCATCCAAGGTTATGTTGTGTTATTAAGCTGTGGTAATGTTTTTATAAGCGTAAAAAGATCGTCTGTTGGATATAATAAAAGTTAAATAAAACTTAAGAAAGTGTAAGTTCACATCGCTGCTTAAGAAAAGAGGCTGTAAAAATTGCGTGGTCTAATTAGATGAAACCCTATGAGAAGCTGAAGACAAACATTTCATTTGATGCAGGTAGGTACATCTACACTTTTATTTTTAGCCATTTAAAAACTTTTAAATAACTTTTTCTCGTTTTGAAAGGCAACGTTGAGTTCAAAGTATTAAATGTTCTGTGTTTTATACACACATTACTTATTATAATTTAATAGGTATAAAATAATGTTAGGCAAACTTACAGTAGAATGATATTGCTATTGTTCATTTTTGGATGACATGGATGAAAGTATTGTTGTTATTATAATTATAGAGAATCCGATTTCTGCATTTTTTTAAGTTTCTGTTATGCAGGTACTTAGCCGATAGTACCTAGATACCTACTTTATAAACTGCTTAAACTGCTTTAATAATGTAAAAATGTCCCTACATAGGGGTTATTGATATTGGAGTTAGCTTATCAAGCTAACAATAATAACTAATAGGATATTGTAAAATTTGGGTAGTACGTGATATTTATTATTAAATAATTATATTTTTCTTTAATAAACTAAATTCATGTAGGTTTTTCTCGTGGCTATTTCGAATTTTTAAGGCTCCTAGTTTTACATGTAGAAACGTTTTGTAATATTTTCAAATTGTTTTGTATATTTTAGGTAATTATGCCAGGCATACAAGATTAAAAGGGTTCCTCCCAGAATTTGCTATTGTAATCTCAGCATGACCATAGCAGAACTTAAACATAAGTAAGTACCAAATTTGATTATGAAAAGTAACTACTTGGTAAATGTTAGGATGTGCTCAAGTTAATATGGGTTTTCCTCAAGCCTCGTGCACTCACAAAGTTGCACAGGAAAGAAAGAAATTTTTTGCAGCACATTTGCAACTCCTTTTTCACAAAATCATATTTGATCATGTCTGGTGTTTCACTCCCAATATAGCCAAGATGCTAAATTTATTAAAAATTAATGGAGTTTTCTATGAAGAGATCTAGAGTTCTTTTTACCTTCTATTAATAGTTCCGTTAAAATAAAAGTAAAAACAATATTTTAAAAATGGGGTGCTAACTTCAAGCAGCCCCCCATTATTGCAAAAACAAAAGTATGGCCACAGTCAGTGATGTGAAATGACGGTCATTTATCATCCGTAACAAATGACCATCATGTGACGGTCATATAGGTCATTTATAAAAAATACCCTTAATTTACATTAGTAATAAAACTAAAAGTTTAAGAATACTTTGTAGTTAAAAAAGAATATTCTTACAAAATTTAAAAAAGAAAAGCATGTCCTTAAGTTTCATCATGTTCTTCTACGTCATGTGCAAATTGGTCAGTTATTTCGTTTTTGTCTCATTTTAGAATTAAGCCAGGAATATTCTAAAACGCGACAGAGCACGCGTGATGTCTTCATTTCTTTGTACAAGCCTAAGGTTTGTGCTTTTGTGATGCACCAAACTGCACTAACCTGCACATTTTTTATTCGTGGAAGAAGCCCATAAGCAAAAAGTCAGTGCAGATTAGTGCAGTTTCGTGCAACACACAAGAACAAACCGCTAGTGTGCAATGTCAACAGGTGATCTGCTTTAAGCTTTTTTTATTATTGTTAATAATATATCCTATTTATAAACGAATCAAAAAGTTTTTAGATAGTACGTAATTCGTTTTCTATTTTTCTTTAAATTTAGATTTTTTTGACTTCAGTAGGATACATGATAATTTTTGCAAACTAGTTTATTAGGATAGCCGAAAAAAAAACTTTTTCATTATTAGTTATTGTTTCTATTTTTAGTAATATTATTAGTATTACCAAACTTGGGCGTTTTAGCTGTTCTTGTGTTCCTGTTGATAAATAGGTGGTTTTAGTTCGTTGTTTTTTAAACATGTTTACTTATTGACAAATTTATTGCATATTATTTACTTTATCGTTACAAATGTAATCACATATGGATTTCTAATTATTTTCCTCTAAAACCTTGCATATTTGTCAGTTTGTGAAAAAAAAACGCCATTTTGAAGAAAAAAAACAAGCTTTATGTTTTTTTTTCACAAAAAACACGGTTTTTAAAAAAAACATTGCCGTTTTATTTCATTTACATCACTATTTCTATGACGCTCGTGGCTTTTTCTTGCTTAATTTTTACTCTTACGTCGAAGCATGAAATTTAAGAGGTTAAATGACCTGATGGTCATTTATTAATGTGATGTGACGGTCATGACGTCATGACCGCAGAAAATGACGAGGTCATATGACAGACTCACATCACTGGCCAGAGTGCTTAATAGTTCTAAAGGAGGTCCACAGTTCTTGATGGTTTTCGAGGTCAGAACTCTTACAAAAAAAAAAATATTACGTTTTGTGCTCTTTGGAAAGTAAAATATTCAACAACAAAATATCATTATCTTGATGCAGAACTGTAGAACTATGGAAACACTAACGGGAACTCATGAGTTGTAAACCAGAACTATTGTTAAAAAATATTTCGTGGGGGCCAACTTCACACTTTTTTAACACTCAAAAATGTAAGTTGTAAACAAAAAAATATCATTCTGATTCTGCAGAACTGTAGAACTATAGCAGCATTAACGGGAACTCATGAGTTTAAAGCAGAACTCTTGTTAAAAAGTATTTCATGGGGGGGGGGGGGGGGCAACTTCACACTTTTTAAAAAAGGGTTTACAACTTAAATTTTTGACTTAAAAAAGTGTAAGGTTGGTCCCCCGTGAAGTTAGCACCCCATTTTTAAAATATTATTTTTACGGAACTATTAATAAAAAGTAAATAATTTTAGGATAGCGGTTTTTTTTTCTGGGAGTGTATAATATATATATATATATATATATATATATATATATATATATATATATATATATATATATATATATATATAATATATATATATATATATATACAGGGTGATTCACGGTCGATGGTAGGTTAGACGTTTATGGAGAACGGAACGCGGGATTTTTTTGAAAATTTGGCAACGTGGGTAATTAGCTATGCTCTGTCCATCTAAAATATTTTCAGCATTGCGACGTTGCCGCTTCTATCAAAAAGTCCTAGCAACTTTATTTTTTTAAATGGAACACCCCATATATTAATAAATTTTTAGAATCGCTCTTTTATTACAATACTTTTTTGTTAATATTACCCTATACCTATCTCTATCGGTTTTCGAGATAAAAATTAGTTTGTGTTAAATATGGTCCAAAACATGGCCCTAATTACACGTAAGTAAATTAGTGCTCTCAATTCATGGAAAGTTGATATTTTGGCGGTAGTTTAGACAGACCCGATGTATTTATTTTTCACCATGAAATCGACTCCATATCATACAGGGCGTGCTAAGATTACTATTATTTCCGTTGTTCATAAAAGGGGTCAAATGTTCGTTTTTTTAAATGAAACCCCCTGTATATTAATCAATAAATTGAAAGACGAAGAAAAACGCTTTAAGATGGTACATCATATTCCTATACCTAAATCATCAAGTTTTCTTAATAAAAGCGCTTTTTTGTGAAAAAAAAAATAAAGACTTTAATTTTAAGTAACCATGGATATCAAACATCAAAATATCAAACTTACGACATTTTGACGACTGTGTTTAAAAAAATCTCCCAAAATGAACGCAGATAATCATTATTCAAACGAAGTTCTTATGAAATTATTTATTTTACACGGACAATGTGATCAAATCATTGCCAGAACTTGCAGAAAATTTAACCAAATGTATCCTGAATTGACACAAATGAACGAAAGGAAGTTTGTAAGATTACAAAATAATTTCATTAACTATGGCTCAAATTTAAAAGCGCCTCTAACATTACCAAAACCTGTTACTTCAAATGAAGATAATATTGTCAACGTTTTGGCATATTTTTATGCATATCCAGAGGCTTCCATTCGTAGTGCAGAAAAAGATTTGGGTGTATCATATGCTTCAATACAACGAATTTTGGGAAATCACGAAATGCATCCGTTTAAATTTACTAAAGTGCAAGCCCTCAAAGCAGAAGACTTTGAACGTAGAGTGCATTTTTGCGAAACCCTTTTAATACGTATACAAGAGGATCCGGAGTTTTTGTCAAAAATCATTTGGAGCGACGAAGCAAAATTTACAAGGGATGGGATTTTTAATAGAAGAAATAAGCATTTTTGGGCTGATCATAATCCTCACGTGACAAAAGAAATGGGATTTCAAGAAAAATTTGACCTAAATGTTTTTTGTATTTTAAAAAAGCACAAAATTAGCTTTTTTATTTATGATGCCACTTTAAATGCTGAGAGATATCTCGAAATACTAAGGACGACTGTTACCGATTTCGTCGAAAATTTATCTTTAGAGGATTATAGGAATTCGTGGTTTCAACTGGACGGAGCGCCAGCTCATTGCACCCAGGAAGTTTCCAGGGTACTTTATGAAATATTTGACGATCGTTGGTTTAGGCGCTTAGGGCCGTGGGATTGGCCACCGAGATCCCCCGATCTCACGCCGCTTGACTTTTATTTATGGGGTGTTTTAAAAGAAAGAGTGTACAGTACTCCAGTGCCTACCAAAGAAGAACTGCGACGGCGAATAGTTCGGTGTATTGAAGATCTGGATCCCCATGAAATTGAAAAAGCAACTACGAGTCGCGTACAAAAGCACATACTAAAATGTTTAGAATGTAATGGACAACATTTCCAGCATTTATTGTAAAAATTTCTTATTTTGTTTACAGTTTTGTTTTTTGAACCTTCCTAATTTTGTTATTTAATTTATTTTCACATGTTAATGAAATTATTTTGTAATCTTACAAACTTCCTTTCGTTCATTTGTGTCAATTCAGGATACATTTGGTTAAATTTTCTGCAAGTTCTGGCAATGATTTGATCACATTGTCCGTGTAAAATAAATAATTTCATAAGAACTTCGTTTGAATAATGATTATCTGCGTTCATTTTGGGAGATTTTTTTAAACACAGTCGTCAAAATGTCGTAAGTTTGATATTTTGATGTTTGATATCCATGGTTACTTAAAATTAAAGTCTTTATTTTTTTTTTCACAAAAAAGCGCTTTTATTAAGAAAACTTGATGATTTAGGTATAGGAATATGATGTACCATCTTAAAGCGTTTTTCTTCGTCTTTCAATTTATTGATTAATATACAGGGGGTTTCATTTAAAAAAACGAACATTTGACCCCTTTTATGAACAACGGAAATAATAGTAATCTTAGCACGCCCTGTATGATATGGAGTCGATTTCATGGTGAAAAATAAATACATCGGGTCTGTCTAAACTACCGCCAAAATATCAACTTTCCATGAATTGAGAGCACTAATTTACTTACGTGTAATTAGGGCCATGTTTTGGACCATATTTAACACAAACTAATTTTTATCTCGAAAACCGATAGAGATAGGTATAGGGTAATATTAACAAAAAAGTATTGTAATAAAAGAGCGATTCTAAAAATTTATTAATATATGGGGTGTTCCATTTAAAAAAATAAAGTTGCTAGGACTTTTTGATAGAAGCGGCAACGTCGCAATGCTGAAAATATTTTAGATGGACAGAGCATAGCTAATTACCCACGTTGCCAAATTTTCAAAAAAATCCCGCGTTCCGTTCTCCATAAACGTCTAACCTACCATCGACCGTGAATCACCCTGTATATATATATATATATATATATATATATATATATATATATATATATATATATATATATATATATATATATATATATATAATTGCTAGAAACTAGCGCGGATCGATACATAAAAAAAAAGAGGAGAATTATTGTGGGCATGTCCGCTGAATGAACAGAATGAAAAGTTAGAATGGTAACCCGTACGACACGTGTTTCTGCTCATTGGCTTCATCAGGCCCACGTATGTGACCGTGCCTCTCAACATAAGTCGAGACGCACAACGTCACAGAAACACGTGTCGTACGGGTTACCATTCTAACTTTTCATTCTGTTCATTCAGCGGACATGCCCACAATAATTCTCCTCTTTTTTTTTATGTATCGATCCGCGCTAGTTTCTAGCAATTTTTTTTCTTCTCTTGGGCTTATAGGATACCACGGCAGTTGGCTATAGTTGCCTCCGTCGGCGACGCTAATTGTTGCCCCCAAAAAAGGGGTCTTTTGGCTGAAGCCACAAATGGGTGTACTGGCTCCTGTTTGTGGTCCTCGTTAAAAAAAAATTTTCTCTTTTCTTAAGGTTACACCCGTAACTGCGTATGTGACGTTGTGCGTCTCGACTTATGTTGAGAGGCACGGTCACATACGTGGGCCTGATGAAGCCAATGAGCAGAAACACGTGTCGTACCTGTTACCATTCTAACTTTTCATTCTGTTCATTCAGCGGACATGCCCACAATAATTCTCCTCTTTATATATATATATATATATATATATATATATATATATATATATATATATATAGTTTATGGTTTGATTTGTTTCTTGGATCCTTAATAAAAAAATAAAAATATATATATATGTTTTGTTTTGTAATTATTTACAGATTTGAAGAGTGCCTAGGACCAGAGGAGCTAACACCCACAGATTCGTAGTTCCTGAAACTGAAGACTGACAAATGTACAAAAGTGCCAGATGAAAGTGCCATGCCATGTATTCTTTAAAGCCCCCCAAACTTTTTTTTAACAAGATTAACTCACCTTACTAACTTTGTTTTTTTATAATCCCTTTTATTTCTTGTTCTCATATTCTCTCATTTTCTCTAATGTATGGTTCTTGCATATTCTTAGACATGCTGTTTTTATAAAAAACCAAATACTGAAATTCCATCAAATCATTTATTTTTGTAAATGCATTGTACAGCTGTTCAACAATATAAAAATATTTTGCGATAAAATAATGTTTTTATTCTACTTTATAAGATTAGTATAAATATGAAGCAGAAGCTAGCGGCTAGCGGCCGCAGCGATATTAAACGTACACAGTTTTTATGTTTCCCAAATAAGACCTAACCTAGAGTACTGCTTCCACATTTAGAAAGCTTCGACATGAAAGAACTAGACTCTGTCATTTCCCCGTTGACTATTCCTAATAAAACAACCCTGCGTTACCTATGCAGCCCTTTACAGTCTAGCTACAAAAACCTATGACATCCCACTTCTCTCACTCATTCACACTTAGGGTCTCCAGATTATAGAACAAGTTGCCCGCAGATGTTTCCCTTTCCCTCCAATCCTTAAATCCTGTGTCGATAGGTTACATTTTCCTTCTCTTCAGACGCCCACGATTCGTTAGTAGAATACTTAGGCCTGTGTGGAGAGTCCAGTGTGACTCTTAGAATGGCTTCAAGTCAAACAGCATACAGGACAGGCCAAAAAAATAAAAATCGTTCAGGAGTAAAGTATCCTTATTTCGAAAAACGTTATTAAGAAAAGGTGTTTAAAATTAAAAGATATTTCCAATGCCTTCTATATATATTTTTTTAATTTTAAATTATCCCCTTATGATTTTTTTATATTTAGCTAGAATAAACTCAAACTCAAAAAAACCTTTATTGTCCAAGACTTGTGTAACATTTTCAAATTAACCACACTTAAATCATTTCTGCATAACTTTCATCAAGTTGAAGAAAATTTGTGAAATTTACATATATTTATATTTCTACTCAAGAAAATATTTTTTTTTTGAATAGAAGGTTATGACTTCGTATTTGGACATATTTTTTAATTCTAAACAACTTTTCTTAATAACGTTTTTCTGTGTTTTCGCAATAGGGATACTTTACTCTTGAACGATTTTTATATTTTTTAAACCCCTTAAATAGTTTACACAACCTGCCCTAGGATATATTATACAAAGTATTATAGGAAAGGTGATGGTGTTTGCGCTTATTTTTCAAGAATATGTGTAGTTTAAAATGATACAAAAATATCTGGGATCATCAAGAGCTTAATGTGCAAAATAAAATTTATATAGCTTAAAATTAGCACCTCTAGACCAATTTCCCATATTTTAATACAGAATTACTCCATTCCTTAGAGTATAATGTCAATGAAAGCAGCTATGCATAAAAAAAGAAATTATTCCATTATTTCTAAAAATGGCTATACTAAGGTGGTCATATGGCTTTACATTATAAATAATTGTCACAAGAAAAACTGTCGTAGTTACAGAAAAATAAATTAAATTTGTTACATTTTCTATGGTTTATTACCAATAGGCACTTTTTTTTACATATCACTGGTTACAAATACAAATATTTATTAATGATAGTGCATACAAAAGTACTTTCACACGTCAAGACTTTATGCTACAACTAAATAATGAGATAATGTTAAAATTTCTTAAATAGCTCATTAAAATATTAAAATTACAAAAATAAACATTTAAGTATAAAGTACAAACGGAAATGCTTAACGAAGCAAGACTAACATATTAGAACATATTTCAGAAAATTTTGAAGAATTTAAACAACCCAAATATCAGTCTTATGCTCCTCTTACACTTAGACGAGATCTGAAAAATCACCCTCCAAGAAATTCTTGATGCTATGAAAGGCTTTGTTCCTTAAATATTCTTACTTACATTATAAAATAAGTTGCAAAGAAGAAATTATTCCTAGTGTAACACTCCTCAAAAATATTCTATTTATGACTACATCCTACATACACTGTGTCCAACATGTTAATACGTAAATATATCATTGACCATTCTAATTTCATTAATTTGATGGCTCTTTTTCTTCACAGCTTGGATATGAACTGCTAAAAACCTGAGTGAACTCTGTAGCTATGAAAACTTGTGGGTGTTAATGTGCTGGATAAACCCGTCATGGATAACAGTGCCTAAAAATTAAAAAAAAAATGATTCTCTTTGTTAATGTCGGTAATTAATTTGAAAATATAAAACAGTGCTTAGAAGTGGTTAGAAAATAGGTAGTTTGCACACTTTTGTAATTCCACTCAATTTGAAGCCTACAGAAAAGCTTTTGATAAATTTACAATCATTATGCAACGTTCTTAGCTCTGGTTTTAAAGATTATTATTCTGTAAAATACTGTTTTTACTTATTAAATACATACTCGAGTGAAACTTGAACATTTCTCTATTAATTTTTAACAATCAAATTTAGTAAAAAATATTGGCATAAATTTATCACAGTGACACTTCACTGAATATTTCTTTAGCTATTTTTTTCAACCCAACAGGATATTTCATTGAAGTTATAGAAAAATAATTGGTTACAAGAACTGGCATTTAACCCCTTATAGGTTCCATTATTAAGGCTACGGAGACAGTTCAGTCATATATTGTCCCAATACATAAATTATTGTGAAAAAGCTACATACTTAGCAAACAAGTAATGCCCCTATTTTGCAAAAATAAAACAAAGTTGTATATTTGGCATGAACTATACTTACAAATACGTACTTAGGCTAACAGGAACCGCCGTTTCAGGATTCCTATTCCAGATTTTCTTCAGGTAAAATCTATGCTCTGACTACTGGTCTATATCTTCACATTTTATTTTAAGTGACTGAATGAATAACGGCTTCCCCTATTAGGATATCTAAAAAGTAATGTAATATTTGTTGTATAACTAAATACATTGTGGCAAATCCGAAAAAGTACAATAGCTATCCCTCCAAAAGGTAAAACCAACACTACCAACAGCTTTTTAAAAATTTTTAATCATGGTGAAAACTATGTTTGGTATTTAGCCAGCTTCCCTTGTGCAAGAAACGCCAAACTTACCTTGAAATGATGGTCCTCCACCTTTTGTGTCGCATTTGGGACAAAGTATACATTTAATAATCATTATATAACAGAAACACATATCGAACACGATATGTGAAGGTTTTAAAACACTTGAAAAGTGCAAAAACGCATTGAACTAAAGAAACACACGTGTGTTTGTTTACTTCAATTAAAAAACGGCGAAAGCAAATGACATGAATAACATCATCTAGCGAAACCACAGAACAAAAGTTTGTTAGGCGAGACTATTCGATTTATAACCCACGAATTACGTTGACATCAGGTGATAACTTATCTTTCTCTAGGAGTTGCAAATAAAAAAGGATAACCGGTTTCCGTTGGTCTTGGAGTTCACTTGATTACCGGCTTTGGGTTTATCGTTCCGTGGAGGACCAGTAAACAATACAAGTACACAACAAATATTGTTCACTAGCATTCTCCGTCCCTGGTCTGGACGTTTATTTTGTCTGTGTTACTTGTCTTGATATTAATTAAATCAAGAATGGCAGTGCAGAGATAAAATAGCATTGGAGTGACATAAAGTGATCCTGGTGATCCAATTTTTGTCAATCGAACACGCATCTGGATCATAAAATTGTTCAAGTGAGCCCTTCTTCTTTACCATTTGAAATCAGCTGTTTGCAGCGGTGGCAACGTTGGATTTTCAGTGTGTCGGCCCCTTTATTTGGTCAGCTCTTGTCCTTAAGTTTGTTTACATTGTTTATCTTTGATTATATTCGTATTTTGTTAGTAATCCTTTTTATTAAACAGTAGGAAATATTAAAAAACCACCCTACAGATATTATATTCCCAGTATAAAAAAAATTCCATAGCGAATGGCTTCGAAAACTTCATTTTGTCGTGTCCAAAAGAGCCGGTGTTGGAAGAAACTAGGTAGTGGAAAATTAATCAAAAATTTTACATAAAGCGGTATCTATAAAGGTCAGTATCGCCAAATTCAAGTAATCATAATGTTGCTGTACATTTATTTTTATAGTATAATAAACAATAAGTGTTTTTAACTAAATTGTAAAGGCAAATCCACCAGCACTAACTTCCAGCCAATTTTCCGATTTTCTTTGCACAAATGCCGTTTTGGTCATTTATAACCAGTCTGTTTAATAAAATAAAAGGTTTTCTATCGACTAAATATCCTAGTCTTTGGGAAAAACTCAAGAAAATGGATTTACACTGAAATTTACATTACACTAGCCGTGACTAGCCATTATAAAACGTTGACGTCATAAAAAAAGTGACGTCACAAACAAAAGAAGTCCGTTTTACGAGATGTTGGATTTTGCAGGAAAATTTGCAAAATAAAACCTTTTTTTTTGTTAATAAAGCCCAAAAAAAATGGAAAACAGCAACTGTCATGAACATTTAATATATGTAGAGAATACAAAAAAAAATATTTCAGAATTTTTTGGATTACATGCATATTCCCTATTTCAAGAACACCTCAAGGATTACAAAATTGTGGTATACAGTTACGGGTCAAAGGGTAGAGATACCATTTTTGAAGGAACTACAGAATGCAATAAAAGACTTAACTTGTTACATCATGATGGACATTTTAATGTAATTACTTCTACTACGGCTGCTTTTTGTTGCAACTATTACTGCGAAGAATGCCACTCGTCGTTTGATCACAAAGATAAGCACAGGTGCGGTGGAGTGTGTGCTGGTTGCCTTCAGTCTCCGAAATGTGCGAGTCAACAACTTAAAATTAAATGTACCAATTGCCGTCGGTACTTTAAAGGCCAAGCTTGTTACGAGAATCACCTACGAAATGGGTCTTGGGAGAAAAGCACAGTGTGTGCTGAAATTAGAAGTTGTGAGAATTGTTTTAAAACAGTGAGGGGTAAAAGACAACATGTATGTGGAGAAGTATTTTGTAAAATATGTAGAACATATGTTCCTGAAAATCATCTATGTTTCATTCAAAGGGACACAGAAAAACAGAAAACGAAAGATGTACTTTTCGGGTTTTACGACTTTGAGACCCGACAAGAAGAGGTGTTGACTAATGGTTCGCTTCTTCACCAAGTAAATCTCTGTGTTTTTAAACAATGTTGTGACGTGTGCATCAATACAGAAGACAAAATATGCAGAAAATGTGGTGTTCGACTGCAAGTACTTAAAAATTTTGATCCTGTTTTACTATTTACGCAACATTTGCTACAATTAAGAAAAACTTTTAAAAATGTTGTTGTAATAGCACACAACGGTCAAGCCTTTGACCATCAATTTATTTTGAATTATTTACTCACAAACACCACTCTAACACCAGAACTAATTATGAGGGGTACAAAAATAATCATGATGAAGGTTGGAAATGTGAAATTTATTGACTCTCTTAACTATTTCCCAATGGCCTTGTCGAAATTACCAAAAGCATTTGGTTTGGGCGATGACTTCAAAAAGGGATATTTTCCTCATTTATTCAACACAAAAGCAAACGAACATTACGTTGGTACCCTCCCTGCTTTAGAATACTACTCTCCAGACACCATGAAGGAAGATGATCGAAAGAAGTTTTTACAGTGGTACGAGGAACACAAAAATGATCGATTCGAAATGCAAAAGGACTTGGTTGAATACTGTGTATCAGATGTAGAAATTCTAACACGAGCCTGTTTGAAATTTAGAGATCAACTGTTGTCAACCACTAATGTCTGTCCCTTTACCGAAGCCACAACAATTGCTTCCGCATGCAACAAAGTATTCCGCAGAAACTTTTTAAAACCCAACACCATTGGAGTTATTCCTAAAAACGGATACAGGTGGAAAGATCAACAAAGTTATATTGCAATAGAGTGGTTAATTTGGGGGGAAAACAAAGACAAATCAATATTTTACATGCTGCTAAAGGGAGAGAAATGGTTCTGCATGGTGTAAAAGTTGATGGTTACTGTCTTGACACCAATGAAATTTTCGAGTTTCAGGGCTGTTATTACCATGGATGCCCAAAATGTTATAAATTTGGAAGAGATGATCCAGTTTGTAACGATCCTTCCACAACACTAAATTTAAGATATGAATCATCTCAAGCAAAAATTACAAAGTTAAAAGAAATGGGTTTTGTTGTTAATGAAATATGGGAGTGTGACTTTAGAAAGCAATTAAAAGATAATTTGGAAATTAAGGCCTACACCGAGACACATCCTCTTTTAACACTTTTGCCTTTAAACCCGAGAGATGCTTTCTACGGAGGGCGTACGGGTAATACTCATACTTATTACAAGGCTAAAGAAGCAGAAAAGATTAACTACTTGGATGTTTGTTCCCTGTACCCCTGGGTGTGTAAGTACGGAAAATTTCCAATTGCACATCCTCAAGTTTTCGTAGGGGAGGAATGTCACAGTTTGGATTTGAACAATATCAGCGGCTTAATTAAATGTAAAATTTTACCTCCTCAAGATCTCTACCACCCAGTTCTCTCCGTTAAAATGAATAGTAAATTGATGTTTGTTCTTTGTCGAACCTGCGGTGAAGACATGATTACAAATGAGTGCAACCATACTGATGAAGAAAGAAAGTTAGAGGGAACATGGGTTCTAGACGAGGTACTTAAAGCTGCTGTGAAAGGATACAATATAACCGAAATACAAGAAATTTGGAAATATGATGTTCTGACATTTAATAAGGAGACTGGTGAAGATGGCTTGTTCACAGAAATGATGAACAAATTTATAAAATTGCTTCCGTCAGTCATATAGATCTGACCGGGTATTTGTTCGCTCTGTGATTTTGTCGTTTTTCTGGAGCATATAATCCGAATTTAAACGTGAAAAAAAGACTGTGACTAAATTATGAGTAGTGAATGTGATGGTGATGAGAATCAACATAAAAATCGAGGTTTAAATAGACATTTTTCCATAGGATCCATTTCCAAACAGGGGATAAGAGGGATTATCGGCGTTGATGCTGATAAAAAAAAAGTCAAGAGATAAAAACTTACCTTGATAAATATAAACAGAGGAATATTGTAAACAATAGCAAAATCGAAAACACTGCTCAACAAAAGCAAACTGAATTTGGTGATACAAGTACTGTGCATCAGAATGCAGATAAATCGATAATCCTGCAGACTTCAGATGGCATGAATGATTCATTCAAACCAAAGAATATACTCGCCAGAACACCCCCGCCAAGTAGAGCCGAGAATGATGTATTTTTTGCACAAAAAAATGCAAAAAGACCTAGATCTGATCTTAGCCCTGATTTAATTGAACCAGAAAGGAATGTGAACATGAACGTGGACAGTTTTGAAATTATTGGCCAAAAAAATACTAGGATGGAGCAACAATCATCATCTGATATTTTAGAGGAAGCTCTACATTCATTGGAAACTCTTCATGACTTTTCAGGAAATGGAGGAAATACTGAGTTTAATGGACAGAAAATTCGTGACTGTTGATTTACACTACACAAGGTTGTCACAAAACTGGCATATAAAATTGGTCAAGTTGAAAAACAAAATTTAGATTTAACCATTCAGTTAACAAACAGAAAACCAACAGTAATTGAAACTACATCGGCAGATCAAACACATAAATATCAGACACAGACACCTACAAATGACAATTATATCAAACCAATAGAGAAAACATACAGTAGCATAGTGAAAATAAATGTACCAGATCCTTCAAGCAACGTAAAATGGACTACACCGCCTTCCAAAAAAGACAAACACAGTGCCATAATGAAAATAAAAGATGAAAAAGACTCCATAAGAGTTCTCAGAGAAATAAAACAAAGTTTTAAAAACAAAGGCGAGGGACAACAATCATTTAAAAGTGTCATAAAACTACAAGGAGGAGGAGTATTAGTAGAATGTCAAAATCCGGAACAACGGACAAAATTAAAAGAAACAATAAATTTAGAAAGTGGTTTCGAAATGAAAGAACTTCAGAAGAAGGATCCAATGATAATGTTGACTGGCATTGAAAAGGGATATAAGCCTGGAGAGTTCATAACAGGCTTAATTGAAGAAAACCCAGAAATGAAGAATACACTCGGTGATGATGTTGATACAAAAATAAAGTTCATTACAAAGAGAGAGTGCAGAAATAAAAGAAGGGAGAATTGGATTTTACAAGCAGAACCCACAGTTTTTAAATGGTTTATTAAAAATGATAACATCAATTTTGATTTAACCAAAGTTTACGTAAAAGAATATTGTAATCCTGCTATGTGCTACAAATGTTGTCTATTTGGACATGTTTCAAAATATTGTATGGGAGAACTGTGCTGCCACAAATGTGGCGGAAATCATGAAGGAAAAAGCTGCCCCCAAAATACAACATTGGACTGTCCAAACTGCAGGAGGCTAATACTAAAGGATCGAATACACTCGGCTAGAGATCCAAAGTGTCCTGCTTTTCTTCAGAAAATTGAGAAGTGCAGAGAAAGCACTAATTATGGAAACCAATCAACAGAGGCTTTTTTAGATTAGAGGAAAAAGCATACGATAAAAATAAGCTCTGTATAATACACCAAAATGTGCAATCCATTGGAAATAGCATTGAGAAAATCGAAGCATTGCTAGAAAATAACCCCAAATGTTTTTGCTTATGTGTCACAGAACACTGGAAATCAGAAGACCAGTTATCAAAAATAGGGATAAAAAATTTTAAATTGGCCTCTTCGTTTTGTAGAGGAGAAGGGCAACACGGAGGGAGTGCTGTGTATATAAAGAAGACAATTTCATATAAGGTCATGAAATGTATAAATTTATTATCCTTAAAAAATGAATGTGAGTGTGCTGCGGTTGAATGTTTTCTTAATGGTAAAAAAATGTTAATACTATCTGTATATAGACCTCCGACAGGTAACAAAGAACTTTTTTATGATAAACTAGAAAGTATGTTGTCTCATGTCAGTAACAATTCATTAATATTTATTGCAGGTGATTTTAATATAGAGATGTTGAAGGATAATATTAATAAAAATATTCTGTTTTCACTGTTAAACTTCTATGATTTAACAGAAACAATTCTTGAAAATACAAGAATTACACATGATTCTGCCAGTTGTCTGGATAACATTTTTACTAATATTGAAACACATAATTATCAAACATTTGTTATAGAATCACATATATCTGACCATACTGCTCAAATAATATCATTTTCTATTACGGAAAGTAGAAATAACCTCGTTTATAGGAGATTTTTTAATGAAGAAAATAAATATCAGTTTATACAAAATATAAAAAAGCAGGACTGGATAGAAGTTTTTCAGGTAGAAAGGAGGAATGTTAATTTACAATGGAATACTTTTATTAATACATATATAAGAATTTTTAATCAATGCTTTCCTAGAACTATTGTATATGCAAATAAAAAACGACAGACAAAAAGTAATGAAATTATTCAGTGTAAAAATAGATTGGATACATTGTTGGTATTATCCAGAAATAATAATTTATATAAACCAATTTATAATGAAACAAAAAACCGCTACGACAAACTTCTCCGCGAAGAAAAATCAAAAAAATATGAGAAAAGAGTTATATCTTCTGATAATAAAAATAAATGCTTATGGACAATATGTAATGAAATCAATGGGAAATTCAAAATTAATAGCACGTATTGCACCAATAATACACAAAAATTTGCAGATGATTTCAATAACCATTTATTAACTGTAATTCCTGAAATGTTAAAAAATCAAAATAGCATTCCTTTTCAATGTAATATAACAGATAACAACCAATCAATGTATCTACAGCCTGTAACCAATCATGAATTACTACACATAATGCAGAAACTAAAAAACAAATACAGTAGTGGTGATGACGATATTCCAACGAGTATTGTGAAACTTTCAATTGCTGAAATTGTTGACATCCTGAACTATTTAATAAATAACTCTATAAAATATGGTGTTTTTCCCGACCAACTTAAGCTGGCAAAAATAAAACCACTTTATAAGAAAGGTTGCTTAGAAGATCTTAATAATTTTAGACCCATTAGTCTATTGCCCAGCTTTTCAAAAATTTTTGAATATGCAATTTGCACTCGAATAACTAGTTTTATGAATAAATGTCAATTATTTTCGCACACACAGCATGGTTATCTGGGGGGTAGATCTACCACAACTGCTATATTTCAATTTACACAAACCATTTTAGATCACTTAGAAAATAAACATCTAGCTTTAGGTATGTTCCTAGATTTGAGTAAAGCGTATGATTGCATAGATAAGGATTTACTTTTGTTGAAGTTAAGTAGATATGGCATTAGAGGTAATTCTTATGCATGGATTAAATCTTATCTGTCAGATAGGATGCAAAGAGTGGTAGTCCGGGATGACAGCAAGGAAGTGAAATCGGATATACAAAGGAACAGTATGGGCATAGCTCAGGGAAGTATTCTGGGACCTGTTTTATTTATACTTTTCTTAAATGACTTGAGCAATATTATAGAAAATTTTACGATAACGAATTACGCTGATGATACTAACCTGTTGGTTCCGGGTTTAAACATGCAAGATATTGTCACAAGGGCAGAAGTTGCTTTCGAAAGAACAAATAGGTGGTTCTTACAGAATAAGTTAATTTTAAATGATGAAAAAACAAAATTGATTTTATTCAGAACAAAACAAAAAATAGAAAAACCCGATAATATTACTTTAAGTACATCAAACTATATGTTAGATAATAGCACTATATTTTTGGGTTTAACTATAGAAGAATTCTTGTCATGAAGCAATCATATTGATACGTTATGTCTTAAATTGAGTAGAGTGGGTTATGGGATCAAAATAGTGTCAAATTATATGAATTTAAAAACTTTAAAAATACTGTATCATGCAAACTTTGAGTCAGTGATGAGATATGGCATACTGTTCTGGGGAAGTAGTTCTGACTTGCAGAGGGTTTTTGTAATACAAAAAAGGTTAGTAAGGACAATAAATAAAATGAATTTTTTGGAGTCCTGCCGAGGAGTATTTAAAAAAATGAATATTATGACAGTGTATGCTCTCTACGTGTTTGAATGTTTAATGTTTTTATATAGAAATAGAGAAAAATTTGATACTGTAAATAGAAATAGAACCAATAATTTGTTGTATCCTCGCCATCGTCTCACAGTAACTGAAAAAAGCCCTTACTATATGTGTATTAAGTTGTACAATAGTTTGCCAAATAATGTTAAATCTATCAGCACTCTAATAAAATGGAAACAGACTTTAAAAAAGGTGTTAATAAAGACTGAACCCTATTCACTACAGGACTTTTTAAACAAGGAATGGTAACATATTCCTGTATTATTGACGTCATTTCATTTTGTGTATACTCTGTGTATTATAATTTGAAATAAAGAAGTATTATTATTATTATTATTATTATTAAAATAAAGCAGGAAGCATCCGGCTGGCCCAAAGAGTGTTCTACCGAGGAAGAGAAAAACAAATATATTGAAGAATTCTTTGCACGGGAGGATGTCATGTTAGAATATTCTCGGATTCTTGAAAACCCTGGTCTAAGATCTCTAGCTAAACTTATTTTAAACACTTTTTGGGGCAAATTTGGACAACGGGAAAATCAACCAAAGACAAAGATTGTAAATAAACCTGTTGAATTATTTGCAATGCTAACAAATCCATCAATTTATGTTAATGGTGTTCTCCCTGTCAATGACAACACTCTAATTGTTGGATATGAACATAGAGAAGAATCCTTTGATCCGTTAGCTACTGTTAATGTAGTTATTGCTGCTTTCGTTACTGCCCAAGCTCGCCTGAAACTTTATTCTTTTCTCGAACAATTAGATGACAGAGTCCTTTATTACGATACTGACTCCATTATTTACGTCACCAGACCTGGTGCGACTGATTTAACCACTGGACAATTTATTGGTGATCTAACCGATGAATTAGAAGTGTATGGTAATGACAGCTACATTACAGAGTTTGTTTCTGGAGGCCCCAAAAATTATTCTTACAAAGTAAATGCTACCAAAACGAATTCTGATGTGATGGTTTGTAAAGTTAAGGGAATATCCTTAAATTACGAGGCATCGCGGTTAATAAATTTCGACACTATTAAGGATATGGTTCTTACAGAGTCGGAACCAATATCGATCATCTCAAAAGATATTCGAAGAACCAAAGACCACTCTGTAGCAACCTGCACTGAGACGAAACTCTACAGGCCGAACTCCACAAAAAGAAAGTTTCTAGTTGATGGCAGCTCTGAACCGTTTGGCTACAAGAAACAAAAATCCGGTTAATTAGAATGTACATTATAATATTTCTATAGCATTGTAATTAATAAATAGTTAATAAATATTGTTGTCTTTTATTTTAACTTTTAGTAGTCTAACAGTAATTGATAGCTTCTTTGTGAGTTATTATTTCTGTATATTTAAGTCGCGATGCCTTAAATCGGTTCTAATTTAAAATACTGGATGAATTCTAAAGGCAACAAAACTTTCTATGTTTATTGGTAAAGAAAAACAAGTTTTAAGTAGAAGTATATTAAGGGTGTAAGCCTATAAATTCTGTCTTGATTCGTTGCTGTCAGATATACACAGTTCTTAAAACATTGTTAAAGTTTAATACAAGAGTAGTAACACTGATTTTACATACACTTTGCAGTGATACTAAACTAGATGTAGTATTGTTGCCACATTTAGAAAATTCTTAAAACCATGGTTAAGAAGGGTATTTTACTGCAATGTCGCCTGGTCAGAGCTAATAATACTTAGAAACATCTAGATATATTTTGTACGCATAATGACAGTATTTTAATTCTGTCGTTCAAACCCGAAATTTGTCGAGGTGACACGAAGTTCAAAATCCTAAACGGCCTAAATATTACTCTAAGAAATGCAAAAGTCTCTAATTTGTTCGTACTGCAACTTTAATTTACCTTAGCGCAGCTTGCTTAGATTTCGCTCAAAATCAGAAATTACAGGTAAAAAATGAGCTCTACATTATTTTCAAAATAAAATTTTTCTCTATGACGCGTACTTTTTTAGTTATTCTCCTGTCAATGTCTCTAATTGGTTGACTAGTGATTGTAGAGCGTCTCCAAGAGCCTTCGTATGGGTTAGTCGATGAAAGTCTGTACATGGCTTTGATAGCCGTGTGGTCTAGGTCATCAAACATCACCAAGGAAATCCCAACGCCTTCGAAGAGGTCCGTGTAACGTCATCTGTCTGGCTCAAGTAAGGCCCTACCTACTTCGCAAAAGTTTTAATGAAAATGCAAATTTTAGTAAAAAAACTGTCATTGTCAGACCATTTTTATTTAGAAGAGGCAGCTTGATTAAAAAAGTATAGGTTTCAAACTCGCTAATAACGTGGTTTCATAATGAACATTTGTATTGTAATGAACATTATTATGAAACACATCGAAGACATTTAATTTGAATTTTAGAGTACGGGAGTAGAAAACAAATTTTACATCAGATGTGGAGTAAGGATTTTAAAATATTACAATATCTCAAAAATGGTTTGGAATATTATAATAAAAAATTGCAAGGCAATAAGGAGCTAAGGAGACATATTTTAAAATATATTTATCATTCTCCCCCCGCCCTTCCCCGAACCCAACAACATTTTGAAAGGCGGGTGTCAAGTTTTAACTGTTTAATGGAAAGGTATTCGATTCTTTACCAAAAACTATTATGCAGAAAATTATTGCATTTACTCTACTGATTGCATAGTTAGGATTTTTAAATAATGAGATGTAAAAAGTTTTTTAAGTGGTAAAAATATACCTACATCCATAATATGTAAGTAATGGAGTAAAAATGACAATTTAAAAATGTTAAAATGTGTTTCCACAGCAAAGCAAATATGGCGCAACATATAAGTATTCTTGAATTTCAGTTTTAAAATTTAAAATACTATTTTCTTGTTAAAGCATAATTCTACAGCGATAACAACTAGAATAAAAAATATATAATTCCACATAACACGTTTTAGTATAATTTACTGCTCTGTTATTTTACTAAGAAAAACATGTAGTTTCCTCGTTTTTCATTAATTTCTTCGTTTAACTATAATTTGACTTGTGCCAGTATTGCATTCAGCCAGTGGTATGTTATTAATTCTGGGAAAAGGTAAAAAGAATCACCGAGAGTTGAAGTTTGAGTTTCCTGACTTTCCAAAGTCTCTTATGGCATTTAAGCGATTAGAAGACCGAGGGCCCAATATCGGAAACCTTCGGGCCAAAAAGAGGGTTCGAATAATGTAAACACAAATCAACGTCAGATGTCCGTTGGAATTTTGGTTTCAGTTATTTTAAATCCACACGCTGCCCATTTCTCTAAGAGTGCTCTTGGCAATTCATTCAACCTTCTATAGGCAGGTGTTGGACTTCGAATTATTCTACCGAGTTTGTTAGTTGAGTCAGACGTGCTCGATTGGATTTATATGAGCTATGGGGTAACCAGTTTATGTGTGGGATGTTAGTTAGCATTATTTAAGGATTCTCTGACTATCCAAGAATACCGCTCGGTGGCACGTAGGAGAAAATTATCTCCTGCGAACTATGGATAGGGAATATGGACGATGTTTTATTTATTAATATTCCATAGATGTATTGATTAAAATTAAAAGCACCGGCTGTCCTAAAAGTTTAACTACCGTAAATTGTTAGTGCCTTCTTTGAAAGCATCTCCAACAAAAATAAAACTATCGTGATTGGAAATTAAATGATTGAGGAAAGATGCACCTTGACGGCAAATTTTCTTGTTAAGTTTTATACTCAATCAAATGACTGTGCAGGGTATTTTAGACTTAAGAAAAAAACAACAGTTTCTTTTCCCTCGTATAATATGAGTTATTAGGGTTTCTGTTTTAAATTTAAAAATATGTTGTAAAGTCGAATAATGTATCAACAAATTTCTTAAAGAATCATTATAATCCGTTCAGAAGAAAAGTTAGCACGCTTTAAAATTGGTCAATGAATGGGTTAAACTTGACCAGTAAAAGCAAACGGCTTTATTTTTTATGCGTTTTCGAAAAAGGTTTTTTTTTTAAAATGCAGATTCAGTAGGAATGGCAAGAATGATTTTTCGAAAAATTGTTTTTGAAAAATGTTTCTACACCCATCTAAGAAAGAAAGTTTAAAAGACAGGAAAGTTATTTTTTTAGTTTCAGTAATACACTCAAGTATAATAGAGGATTAGAAGAGGAAAAAATGTTATTTACCTTATTTTATTATCTACAGAATTAATAATTCTATATGCTGTAAAAAAAATAATTTTATTAAAAATGCAAATTCGCAGAGAAAATAAAAAATTACGCAAAACCCTTTTTGACTTTTTTATGTCTAATTAGTAACAATACATTTATTTATGTACTTATGTAGATACTTATTTACTTAATCCATAAGGCCTCTCTACTATCTACCCTCCAGGGTGTAAGGCGTTGGGTGAAGTTGAGTCTCTTGCTTTGGTCTTCCATTTTTTTCATGCCTTTTTGCCATTTACCATATTCCCCACCTCTTCCCATTTATTTCCTCGTCTATCCAATGCTTATTTTACTCCTTCTTGCAATCTTTTCCTAGGTCTTCCTCTGGTCCTCCCTCTGACACTTCTCGCTTCGAATATTTTTCTTGTCAGTCTCGAGCTGCCCATTCGTTTTATATGACCAAACTATCACAATATTGCTTCTTCCATATTATTATTAAAATTTATTGATTACACTCTGAAGTTTTCTCTGTTTTTTATTTATTGTTTTATCTAATTTTATTTTCTTCTGTATTTTTTCTTAAAAATCTCATTTTGATGGCTTCCAATTTATGTTTGTGTGCTTCTGTTAGCGTCCATGTCTTTGAGGCATACGTCAAAATAGGTGTCACTACTTTTTGTGTATTTTAACTTTCACTTCTTTCGGCATTTCTGTTTTTTTCAAGGAATGGATTTTTAATAGTACTGAATAATCGTCCACCACTTGTTACTCTTTCTCTAATGTCCTCATCTATTTTTCCTAGTTGCGTTTCCATTGATCCCAGACACTTGAATTTTTGTACCTTCTTTAAATGTTTTCCCTTCAAATTTATATCGTTTTGGTTTAAGTCTCTTCCTATTATCATTGTTTCCGTCTTGCATTGATTTACTTTCATTCCAAACTTCTCTAGGGCTATTCTATATTTTTCGAGGTTTCCATTCAGTGCTTTTTCATTCTTATACATAGTGTCTTACTTCATATTTTACACTTTTTTGCGTCTATTATGACTTCATCTAGTACCAGTAATAACAGTAGGGGGCTCTGAATGTATCCCTGTCTTACTCCTAAAATAGCTTCAAACAGTTCTGATTTTTCATGTCTCATCCTAACATAGTTAACTGTCGTTTGATATAAGCTTTTAATTCCCTTAACCAGGCCTTTCGAGGCATTTCTCTTTTCTAAAATCTTACAAATGTCTTCTCTTCTGACCTGATCAAATGCTTTTTTCAGGTCAACAAAACAGACATGCACTCTACCCCCCTCATTTACTGCTTTCTCTGCCACTCCATAAAGAAATTTCTAGGGTATGCACGCTGGATGAAAGCAAATATTTTAGGTACAATAAATTTCGCATTATTTCCAACCTTTTATAAATTTATTAATTTCATGTTAGCCAAACAATTAAAATTAAAACTCCCTTAATAGCAAATTAACCCTTTTCAGAAGCTTGTTAAAATATTCACCACCAAAATGTTTTTAATTAAAACGACCTTGGCGTTTGCTTTTAAAGAATTAAATGGAAAAAGGTTTTTAAATTATTTATGCGCCCTTATTACCTTTTACCGCAAGAATAAGAAAGCTCGTCGAAATTACAGATGACATCTATTAGGACCTAAATTCTTTTCATCCGAAATAAAAAGAAATGGGCAACTTTTCTTCATGTGCTCTTTTGGTAAATTTTAAGATTGGTGTCATTTTATGATAGACCGGAGATAATTAACATAAAATTGTCGACTTTCTTAATTTTTTTTATATTGTTAGGTATTTTAGACAAAATAAGTCGTTTTATAAAACTTCTCAAATGTTTATTTTACATTGCATTACTCTGTTTATATGCTCTCTTTAAGGTTGGCATAAGCAGTTTTTTACACAACGTTAATAACACGGTTATTGGTTTTAGAGATTAAGTAGACTAAGCAATGGAACGATTTTTTAGAGTGTATCCAGTCCGCGCATTTCAGTAAAATTGATTTTATTATAATGTTTTAAAGAAAGCATGTAGCAACACTAGTGTTTTGACAATGGCGGCAGGACAATGTTGTCACCACTTTAAAAACTTAACGTAAATTATTCCATTCAGCGATTTAATACAATCGCTGTCTTCTCTTCCTTTGTAACGTACACCTCACATTCGTTATAGTCGAAACCGTTGGTTTTTATTTCTCCAAATCTTTTAAAATAAACGAAAGTTACTCGCTGAACTTTTCAAATGAGGCAACACTGTACTTTCGTCAACTTTAAACACAAGAGGTTATAAAACAATACAACTGGGTTGCTTCAAAAAAACTACAACGTGTCACAGTCACATGATTAAAACTAAACGCTATGACTAGAGTCCCGACTCGGGACCCAACTCCAGTCCCGAATAACGTCATCAAATTACGTCATTAGTGGTTTTGTCGGGACTGGTGTTCCGCCCCGACTTGGGATCCACATTCAGTCCCGAACAACGTCATCAAATGACGTCGTTAGTAGTTTTGTCGGAACTAGTGTTCCGCGCCCTGACTCGGGACCCACATCCTGTCCCGAATTTATAAGACGAATCGTACATTCACCTAAATCACTAGTTACAAATGTGATATACGCAGTCACAGTATCTCTGTCTACTTAAGTTGGCTAAATAGGAAAAACTTTTCTATTAATAATTTTTCGAAAAAAAAACTTGCTCCCTATAAAGAGTTCTGCATGGTTTAATAAAATCATCAGACATCAAAATTTATCAGTCATGTACGAGGTGTGTAATAAAATATGAATTTGACGTAAGAGCAAACAACCTCCTGTTTAAAATTTTAAAAACTGATGCGAACTAAAAATGTTTGGAATTAGAAACTATATTCAAATATGCAGTCAAGATTATCTATTGATTTTTTAATTTTTTATTTTATTATTTTTTTATTTATTTGTTTATATTTCGCTTTTAATTGGGAGTTTGGTGTAATTCGACGAAACAGGTTTAGCACCACGTTTCCAAAACTTAGTATATACAATATGAATATTGATGGATACAATTCTTTACATCAGTATTCGATAAGAGCTAAAGTGTTTTTCCAATTTCTCACCTATAAATTAGCATTAGCAGAAATTAAAGACACACTTGCGTATACATTTCTAGTTGTGTCATCTAAACGCCCTACTACTAATTTATCAAGTAAAGGAAACCCCATACAACTTTTTAATAACCGAACATAACCCCAAAACCCTTCTATTAAACTATTAAGTCGGGACCGGATGCGGGTCCCGAGTCGGGGCGGAACACCAGTCCCGACAAAACTACTAATGACGTAATTTGATGACGGTATTCGGGACTGAAGTTGGGTCCCGAGTTGGAACTCTAGTCTCAGAGAAAACTAAAACCTTCAGATGCTCACGCAGTCATGTTACTTTATGAGCTGGTGAGCACTTATTCCCAGACACGACCCTGACGCTTACAGAATAGCACGTCGTCGTAAAATGCCGATCTCACGCGAATAATAATAATTAGCGTCATTGTCGAGAGAGAGTTTTTAAATTTAGTGAGTCCGGATTTATGGAACACCTTCAGATTTTTTTAATTATCGTAAAGCAACTTAAGATGTTCTTATTAAAATAACGAAATTTAGTGTTTAGCTTCACAATGAAAGTTGCCCAGCGAGGTAACGTTATAAAAGTATTTGGCACATTATGCGCGAAAGAATTGACAACAACATCATTGCTCAAATCAACAATAAAAATCATGTTTCACTGAGCTCATTCGGATTTCTAACATTCACTGGGTAAGTGCCCAGATAACAATTTTAGCCAAAATTCGCATCAGAACCGCTTGATTTTAGCATTCATGTTCCTGAAAAACGCACTTCTTAACCGTACCGGCGCACAGCCAATGGTAAAAAATCGAAAATGCACTTGTTTCCAACATCTAGTAATCTATGGATTTATTAAGTAAAATAATAATAATAATAAAAAGTTTATTAGCTACAAAGCTATTCAACATAATTTTAAAATATAACATGCAATTTATTCTACAGGGTGTCTGGAAAAGGTCTTTACAAAATGCTACCACGTATTCGTGAGACTAAAATAAGACGATTTAACCCAACTTACCTATATCCAAAAGTGTTTCGTTAGGGAGATACAGAGCCCCAAAGGGGTACTTAACGATTTACTTTTTTGGCTCTAACTTTTGAACCGACTTGTATAATTTAATGAAATTTTAATATTTTATGTTGGCCATAAAGACTCATAAAACCATACTACAGTAGATGTTTGACATCGTCAGGGAAGTCAGGAACGGACTTGCCACCACACTCGTTGGGCCAAATTTTTGACAGGTATCATTTTACAGAGCTCAAAACTGATTTTTTAAATACATTGGTCATTCCTCTTTGAAAAAGGTACTCTACATTTGTTTCGATAAAATTAACCGTTTTCGAAAAAATGAAGGTTTTGTATAACACGTTTTTATTTCGTTAACAATGTGTTATTGACAGGTAAAAGTTAAATAATAAAAGTACTTAAAACTGAATCTTTTTGATATTTCAGAAATCGCTTAAACAGAAAAATGTTAAAAATGTGAAAGCTCTCCTTCTTCTTGTTTACTTGAGCAGATTTTCAAAGTGGGCGCCCTGTACCTCTATACATTTTCTTATCCGACGGATGTTTTGTTGTTGTACTTGAAACAACATTCCAGGATTGTCTCCAATTTCGTTGCAATGGTGTGTTATTCTTTCTATCAGGATTTCCCTGGTGTGAACTGGCGTTGAATATACAAGCCTTTTTAAATTTCGCCACAAGAAGAAATCTAAAGGAGTCATGTCGGGCGACCTCGGTGGCCATACAATAGGCCCACCTCGACCTATCCATCTATCACCAAAAGTATTTGATAAGTGCTGACGAACTAAATTGCTAAAATGGGGCAGTGCACCGTCGTGCATAAACCACATCCGATTTCTAAGGGACATTTTCTAATAAACCGTTTAAGTTTTGTTGCAAGAATTGCAAATAGATGGCACCATTTAATCTGTCTACAATAAAGAACGATCCAATGAGATGATTCCCAATAATCCCCGCCCACACGTTAACCATAAATCTTTGTTGATGCTTTGTCTGTTCTATTGCATGGGGATTTTCTTCATGCCAGATATGCAAATTATGGCAAATTATTACACCGTCTCGGGTGAAACCGGCTTCGTCCGTGAACAAAACAATACTAGTAAAATTTGGATTTTGCCTAAATCGTTGAGAAAACCAATTTGCGTAATTGACTCTTGCAGGATAATCAGCGGGAGACATGGCATGTACCTTTTGGACGTGATACGGATGTAGCAGTTGTTCTCGAAGGGTCTCATGAACAACCCACTTTGTCGCATGAATTTGAACCGACAACTTTCTTACACTATTAGAGGGATTTTCAGCAATCTCATCCAGAATTTCCTCCTCTAACTGAGAGTGTCTTGCTCTTCTTGGAGGCCCTTCTCCACCACGGCGCGGCAAAAAACTTCCTAAAATGGATTAGCAAAAGATTCGCTATTTTTAGCATTTTTTTTATTTCACTTGATTATTTACCTGTTTCTCTTAAGCTAGGATCCACCCTTTCAAAAGTTCTTCGGTGCGGTAAACGTCGATTTGGAAATGTACCAGAATAGATTCTTCTTGCCTCCACACAATTGCCAAGTGCTTGTCCATAAATTAGATGCATGTCAGCATATTCGCTATAGGAATAATGCTCCATTACTTAATTCTTGTATAATCAGTCAGACAATTTTGAAAAGTGTTGTCAATAACACATTGTTAACGAAATAAAAACGACTGGTGTTTTATTGTAGTATTCTGATAAAATTATTTCAATAACGTGTTATACAAAAACTTAATTTTTCGAAAACGGCTAATTTTATCGAAACAAATGTAGGGTACCTTTTTCAAAGAGGAATGACCAGAGTATTTAAAAAATCAGTTTTCAGCTCTGTAAATTGATACCTGTAAAAAATTAGGCCCAAAGAGTGTGGTGGCAAGTCCGTTCCTGACTTCCCTGACGATGTCAAACATCTACTGTAGTATGGTTTTATGAGTCTTTATGGCCAACATAAAATATTAAAATTTCATTAAATTATACAAGTCGATTCAAAAGTTAGAACCAAAAAAGTAAATCGTTAAGTACCCCTTTGGGGCTCTGTATCTCCCTAACGAAACACTTTTGGATATAAGTAAGTTGGGTTAAATCGTCTTATTTTAGTCTCACGAATACGTGGTAGCATTTTGTACAGACCTTTTCCAGACACCCTGTATAACCCTTTTTTCTTTCTTTTGTTTCGCAGATAGGTAATTTTAATCCATTTTGAATTTTATCGAATAAGGTTTGAATTGCTTAAAATTTTCGTTTTTAATTTACAAAAGCGAATCGTTCTGATTAGCCATTTTTATTTTGTTTCAATCTTTAAGTAATGCGTCATTTCTTATTAAATATGAGTAATTTTGCTAATTTATAACAATAGGAAAGTTGTCGCTTTTGTGCACTGCTAAATAAAGGTTTATTGTGTATTTATTTCGAGTGTTACTGTGCTAATAAAATATGGGGACTACAGAAAGAGGTACCTATCTCATATTTATACGGTAGTTTTCTTATTATAGATGATGTGTCCGAAAAATCTTAGAATAGACAAATATCTTTGCTATTAGTAAGAATAGAGACACCAAATTTTAGGTGTGTCTGATTGGTTAATAAATCTAGTGTCTTATGTAATTTAACTTTTTTAACGCCCTTGAATTTTAAATGCAACCCTATGCCGCGTGGTAATTCATTTTATGTCTTCAAAAAAGAAACATTTTACCGTAAACCCCAGGTCCGTATCTTAATTCGTTTTTAAATGGCAAGCCTATAAAAATTAAAAATCGTTAAACAAAAATTAAAAATTTTCGATTAAAAGAATTTCCCTTGTTACTTTAACAGTTGTTAAAAATGACCACCATGGACTTCTTGACAGTAATAAAGTCGCTTTTGGAACACTGCCAAGAAGTAACACTCGCCATTCTCGAAAATGTGAGAAGTGAGTATACACAGGGTGTCCCTGGATGGAGTTACTTATACCACAAATGGACTTAATTTTTAATTTTTCGATAAAAAGTTATGCTTTATAAAATCTATTGCTTGTAAAAAAATGCGATTGATGAAAAAATAGTTTCTGTATACAGGTAGGTCAAAAATATCAAAAATATAAACTTGATCTAAGAGTAAACTACTTTTTTTAATTTAAAGAAAAATGCCTCTTGAAAAAGTTGCTAAGAATTACTTTTTTACTGATTATCTAAAATTTTAGAAAAAATCCTTTTTAGTTTTTAAAACAAAAAACTGTAAGTGTTAATTAAACTAAACGTTTTATTTACAAAATTTTTATTCAACATGAAAGCTACCAACTTCTACACACTTTTGTATTACCAGACAGGTATTTTGGTTATAGATTTCCTTACATTCGGAAAAAACTGGGGCATGGGAAAAATCGATTTAAACAAGCCTTTTTATAAACCTTGGCCTGTGACTAAGAAAGTAATTCTAAACATTTCCTACTAGCATTTTTCTTAAAAACGAAAATTCATATTTTTGAAGATTTTGACCTCCCTGTATACAAAAAGTAAATTTTCTTAACACAAATCGTATTTTTTCTCGAAGCAAACATTTTTTTATTAAGAATATCAGGACACTTAAAAGTACAAGAAGTAGAAATAATTTGAATTCTTTTACATAAGTACATAAATGAGTCTTCCAGGGTTGCCATATCTCGAGTTAAACTTTATTTTTAGGAAAAATACTGCGATGATGCTTGAAGCGTTAATTTACTTAGGTTTTTTTAAACATATTTTATAATTTATTTATTCCGGGATATAAGTGCCCTATCCTGGGATTTTTCGGGACTGAATTTTTAACGGGATCCAGGGATACCGGGATTTCGGTATCCCGGATTGGAAGCCCTAGAGTAACCGACAACATTACCGTTCATTAAACAATACCTTTATTATAAATTAGAAGTTCTTGTTCTTAATAGACCCCTTCAAAGCACCCTTCTTCCCCGGTATAAGCCCTCTTTACAGTAAACATCCCTTATATAAAACAAAATATCCTCAAGCAAAGCTAATCGGAGTTTTTAGAGCGACCGGAGTCGACGTAATTCCGGGAATTTGTTGACTCTGTGTTGGTAATAAAGTGCCGAACAAAAAAGGTGCTCCGCTGAATAGCGAACAAGAAAACGAAATGGCACAGTTCCAAATCTGCACCGTTCCGTCGGGACGCTGCTATGCTTGTACAGGAAGTATGCAAACAATACTCGTATAACCGTTGATTTTAGATGTTTGGAGATTAGTCAGTTAGTGTTAGTGCCATTAAGGTCCCATTTGAGCATAAAAAATGAATACCTACATTTTCGGTGAACAACTCCTACGAATGCTCTTATGTGCTGATAATTTGGAAATGTCAATGTTCAATCTTACTGCATATTGTACAATGTAAGTATTTTAAAGTCAAAACTAATTTCACAAGAAAAGACATATGATTCAGTAAATTATTTTGCACATTTTCGTTTTAAAACCTGCAATTAAAAAAAATGATGGCATATCTGTTGGCAAGTGCATTCATCAGTGGCGTATTTATGGGGATTATGGGCGGGAGCGGCCGCCCCGTAACTACTCGAGTTGACTAATTAGAGCACGAGTTGACCATTAGGATCTCATTCCAAAAAATGGCCAAAGCTGTTTTGGCAAAATTCGCAAAAAGGTCGACAGTTTAATTCCAGCAAACATATAAAAATTTCGACTAGTTATACAAAAATGGCCTAAGTTTTACTCGAAGAGAATTTGCAAAAAAGTCGACAATTATGGATTTTTTGCTTCGTATCGTCATATACATTTCCTCCACTACCCTCCCCTCCCCCCAACATAGTGCTTTCGATACGCCCCTGGTATTTCTATTGGTCAGTCGTTAACAGAATAGCGTAGAAACGGCTGTACTACTTGGAACACGACTGTATCATCTGTTTAATGTATGTCGCACAGAAAAAATACGACAAAAACAGGGTGTCCCAAAATATTGCGCATAATGGTAAAAACAATAATTTATAAGACGATTTATTTGTGTAAAACTAAAATCCATGTTTGGAAAAGTTTTTCATGGCAATTTTAATTCCACAAAAATAAACCTGGATACAAATATTTACTGTCGTGATTTATTTTTTTAAATATGCGCAATATCGGCTTTCAAATTAGCTGTTTATTTTTTTTCGCCCCCCTTTCAGATATTGGGTTGCTCGTCCGTTTTTGGGGATTACGCTTTCCAGGGTAGGAATCACAGCCCCCACAAGAACATAACTACTTTTTTGTTAAGGTAGTAATGCACTACAGTAATTTTTACAATTATAAAATAACCCATCACTTATGCTTTATTCTAAAAAACATCATTGATGTTTCTAGTTTTTGGAATAAATAAATACTTTTTCAGTATCATATCATTTATTCGTGTTTAAAAACATATTCATTAACAAAGGACAGGTGTATAGCATAAACTTGAATTACGTTAATAATTCGTGGTTGAATTGTTCCCTAAAATAACTAATTGCGCCATTACAATTAACAAAGTAAGCAATAAACGGCAACGCTCGGCGTGGTTCACGTTATTTACGTTCAGATTCACTAAAAAGGTTTACGATTTAGTACTGGTTTAAATTAAGGTCTTTTAGTTGATCAGTTATGTTTTGACAAAATTTTGTCCTGTCACTGTTAATAAGTCGTCATTAAAAACTTATGAGTTATTCTAATATTTCAGCAATTTGCTTGGTTTCCAAATGATTTTTATCTTGGAGCGTGTTGCTAGAATGAATTTGGTTCTATAACTGTGGAAAGTACAGTTACGGCAAATAAAATTCGGACACCAATTTGACATTTTATGACATTGATGACAATTTTGGTAAATTAGGCTTTTACC
This sequence comes from Philopedon plagiatum, assembly GCA_963971165.1. NCBI lineage: Eukaryota > Metazoa > Arthropoda > Insecta > Coleoptera > Curculionidae > Philopedon > Philopedon plagiatum. Next base: position 38,003,024 of record OZ020191.1, on the reverse strand, counting down.
TTAATTTTTGTCTACCTTTACTAGTTAAACTATTATTTGAAAATGTATTTTTTAGATCCCTTTTACGATGATTTTACTCTGCAGTAGCATTATTCCAGCATTCAGAATCTGAATTTGTAAGCAAAATGCTGTTTAAAATAAAATTAGCTCATAAAATTTAGTTACTGATTAAATTATTGGAAGTAGATAAACAATAGTATTTAATATTAAAATCAAATTTTATTGTTAAGTAAATAAAATAGACAAGTTTTTGATAATTGGTAATTTACTAAAAAAATTAACCGGGCCAACTAATATTTCGATTTTCCTCCATTTCTGTCAATGGCAGAGTTTAGACTTCTAGGTATTGAGTCCACTAAGGCGAGAGTATGGTTTGACGGTAATGTATTCCTATTTAGTGGACGAAAATCATTTTCTCCGTTAGTTTTTTTGACCATTAAGCCCCAGACGTTTCCCATTGGGTCAATATCCGGGCTGCGCGAAGGCCATGCTAATACCGGTATATTTCTTTCGGTCATTCATTCTTTTACTCTTCTAGCCGTGCAGACAGGGCAGTTGTCATACTGGTAAATAAAATGATTCGGAAATTCGGCAACTATGGATTGCAGGACAACGTTTTCTAATATAAGTATTAATATATGCACCTGCATTAAACCTTCCGATATTAATTTGTGCATACTTCAATCCCTCTAGCACTCATCCATCTACAAACGTTAAACAAAAAATGTTTGTATTTTTCTTCAAAACGAGTATTTGAACGCCTGTACACTCTAACACAACCATTATAATACGACTGAAATACCTTCTCATCGGTAAATACAACATTTTGCCAAAAGTCAATTCCTTCTGTGTGGAATTGCAGTGAAAATCCAACTCGCTGTTCCTTATTATCCTGACTTAAAAAAGTCTTTTTTTCTGCAGGAAGATTTCGCAAGTAAGATATTTCTCATTCGATTTCGAGCAGTTCTTACGCAACCTTGATAATTGAAGATGGCCTTTACTGCTACTGCAGATTGGAAAGGACGATTTTGGAGAAACTGTACCAATCGGTTATCTTCCTGTTCGGAAGAAATCTTATGTCCGCCACTTCCAACTTTTCTGTCTACATCTAGACACAAATTGGACACTAATTCTTTGCTGCGAAATGTTTGGAAACATTTTCGATTCAAATTATATCATTGTGTCCAGACACATGTGTTCAAAACTTTTGCAAGACATTTTCGAATTTAGTTACTACAAACACTTAAGAACTGTTTGTTTCGAAATATTTTACAAACCACAGTGTCGATACATTTGCGACACGCGAGAATGAGTATTGTTCGAAACATTTTTAGATAAAATTATGAAGTTGTGGTAAGACACACGCGCTCCCAAATTGTAGCGACACATTTTCGAATTAAGTTAATCAAAACAAGTTAGGATTTTTCTGTTTCGAAATATTTACCAAACATTGGTATCCGTTCATTTACGGAACTTGTGTGTTGTGTGAAGAAAATAATTTTCTAAACTTCCAGAAATATGCACACTACCTAGGACCTCTTCGGAACAAATTATCATAACCTATATTTTTTACATTTTGTTTATATTGGTCCTTTGAATCACCTATCTAACCATTTTACGTTTGTTTTTTTTTTTAAATGTGGGAAGGAAACAACATTCCTTAAGGGTTTACAAGATACTAAAGAGAAAAAAGGAAGAATTTGAAATTGAAAAGGAAAAGGTAAAACCACAGCCTGATTTTCTAATTTATTAGTGATGTCCCATCGACATTTGTAACGACCAGTCGATTTTTTTTTTGTTTCAACTACAGAGTACATTTCTATTTTCCGTTCTTTTTGTTTAGAAGAAAATATTAATGATTGATCTCAACTATTTCTGTAGGCTTTGGTTTTAGGTTAGGATTTGGTAGTGTCTAACGTGACGGTACCGTAACAATTAGTCGGTTTTACTTTAGCTGCATTTGTTCCACACATTTTCGATACATTATCTACACATTTTCTATTAATTATAGCTATCATGATTTATGAAACATAGAAACCAAATACTAGAAATTGTATGTTGACTCTATTTTAGGCCAGAATAATTTCTCTCTCTCTGGGGGCCATTTTGACAAATAAATGTTTATCTTGTTGAAATTGGTTTTAATTAAATTCCTGCCAAATCGCCGAAAAGCCAAACAGCTGTTACCTTAGTTCTATTTTACTAGCTAATTCAATTTAAAAAAGAAAAGAAAAAGTAAAATTTTAAAAATATTTGAAATTTAATTTTTTATTTTTTCTGTAAATGCAAATAAATGAAGAGTGTGTTAAATATATAAAGCTATATTACTAAATTGCACAATACAATTTATATCGACAATGATTTGTGGTTCTCTTTTGCAATAACTATAAAATAAATATAACTATAGAAAATACACTTGTGACAAATTCATGATGCCGAAATTATTTTGTCTTCATATTGTTTTTCTTTTATTTCACAACGTGCAGGTATTTCAAATTATTTGTTTCCTTATTTTGTCCGTTTTGACATATTTACATACAAATATCAGCCACACTTGGAAACAATTTTACCAAAATATTTGCGCTGGTTTTGCCCATACTACAATAGTACAGCGCCCCCTATAAGATGTTGAACTGCCACTTGTCACTCTTGAATAAACCCATTTGATGTAACAATTCAGAAACATTTTCGATAAAAGTTTCGACCGTGTGTCGAAACAGCGAAAGTCACAGCTAGTACCAACCTCTTGGAAACACGTGCCAATGCGCCATTTAAAATATATACGTTTCGAAAATATATCCATATTTGTTGCCAACAATTTCCAATTTGTGTCGGAGACAGAAACAATGGTTCAGATGCATTTACCAAAATGTGTCTAAAATTACTACTTGGGTAGGGAATTCCTTTCATCATATTTCTTTTTTATGTCGTGAACAGTACTTTTTGGTACTCTGGCTCCTTTGCCTACAGTTTTCCTTGACCAACCTTCGTCTGTTAGTGTGGATTATCTTGGCATCTTCTTCTTTTGCGGCGTGGTCATGCACAGATGCGGGTATTTATTAGGACAGAAAAATATGCCACTTTTTGACACTGACACTGACACTTTTAATTTAGGTAGATTTACGGTATTTGTAGGTGTTAAAAGCTAAATATAATAGTAAGTAATATTTACAATATAACAAAGTGCCGTCCGGATTTCAGTTGCCGCATAGGCGTAGTTAGGCAGTCAAACTTAAGCCCTAAACCCTATTCACTATATTGCCAAAAATTTTGTTCATTGGGTAGAGGGTTGTAAATTTTGGGTGTGCTAAGCACCTCCAAGCCCCCGTTAACTACGCCGATGCAGTTGCCGTAACTGTACGTACTAAAATTGACCTTTTCTTTATAAATTTGAGAAATACCTCAGTTTGAAACTTTTAGTCATCAAATTAGACCGTTCAAGCGTTGGAATATCTGGCTGTAAATGTTTTTATTTCAATAAATAGTGATACTAAAAATTGAGTTCGCGCTTATTAGCGCTTTGTGGTAGTTTTCGTATATTTATTGCCAATCTCATCTTGTGCACTGGTACATATAAATACACAAAATTTAAAATGTATATTGTTCAATATAATACACGCTTTAGTACTACCCAAATTTTTTTATAAATTTTGGACAAACAGCCGCCACTGCGGCCTCACCTAGTGTACAATTTGAACCTCGTTGATTTGCACCGCATTGTTCTTTTCATAGCAGCAATTCGTCGTGAGATTTCGATGTGGTCCGCAGTTTCAAGAACATTAACTCCCCAAAAGCTTAAAATTCAATATGCCGATGAGGCTTTTGTTTTAGGGAATATTGGCGAACTGAATTAGGGTTAGTAGTGATAAAAACGAGAGAGTACGATGACAATTAAAATCTGGTTTGCTGGTTTTAATGGGTTTTAAGGGCAAACAGATTTCGTAATTATTAGAGTGGAGCATATTTTACTGCTAGTAGTGAAAATTGGTTAATATTTTTCATAATTTCTCTAAAGAATAGACAACTAGGCAGGAACAAATTATTATATAGATTATCCCGGGGCCAGCTTTACACCAGCAAAATTAAGATTATATTACTAAAAATTAATTGCACAGCATTAACAATGCAAGCTGAAGAACGTTCTAGTGTTAAATTACTTTTAGTTATATAAAAAAACTATTTGTCGATTAAGAACAGAAACGTCATCAATTTTTCAAACAATCCTAAGGTATAAAATTTTTTTATTTAAAATACATATTTTTTAAAAGAAAATTCTGCAGAGAAACAGCTTTTTTGATAGTATATTTTACTCAAAAAACTTTTTTCAAACACGCGTTTCTTCGAAAAACACTATTTTCGAATATACATTTTCTCAGAGGATGCTTTTTCGAAAACGGATCAACGAAAATTTTTCTTCTTGAGAGTACTTTTTTAAATATAATTTTTGGAAAATATATTATTTTTTTAAATTGAATTTTAAATTCTACTAGTTTAGAAAATATTAATGGAAATGAGAGAAAACGATCCTAAGCAAACTTTAACGAAACTTTTTTGAGTTTAATAAGGTTTCCTTACATTTTCTACGTTACAAATAAATTTTCGAAAAGTGATTTTGACGAGAAAACGTTTTTTGAAAAAATGGTCATTCGAAAAAATTTAGGGGAAATGTGTCATAAATGGGATATTTGACTAAAACGGAAAATTTAAACTATTATGAGATTCGAAGAAACGGATGCTTGAAAAACGTTTTTTTGGAAAAATATACTTTTAAAAAATATTTTTTTTTACAGAATTTACTTAAAAAAAAGAAAGACTTTTTCCAAAAGTATTCGTAGTTTCCGAAAAACTGCATATTCGAAACCTGTATTTTCAAAAAAATTTGTCTTGGAAAAAGTGTAATTTCAAAAAAAAAATTTATTGTCGTCAAAACTTTATTAATCAGCTATTTAAGCGTGAAATAAACATTCAAAGAACCAACTTCCTCTGATATATAAGCACTACTAAAAATAATATAATTTTCTTCGTCTACTTGTCACAAGCATACTTGCTGAAATATTCCGTATTTTCCTCGAAACTATTTTACAAAAATAAAAACAAATCCATCTTATTTTCAGACGTAGACGAATGCCAGGACCGCAACGGAGACTGTGAGCACAGGTGTATAAACGAAATAGGCGGTTATCGCTGTTCCTGCGAAGGAGGATATATCCTGAGGGCTGACAACAGGACTTGTGAGAAGCAGGAAACGAGAAACACGGAAGATAAAGGAGATACGTTAGCCGAGACAATGGCAGGGCATTCGAATCGCTGCTATGCAAACTGTGATAGTATGGTCCGATTAAACGAGAAACTCAAAGCATTGCAGGAAAAGGTAATCACATGTAACTAATGTTTTGCTTATCTATTAATTGTTTTAATTATTTTATTTAGATGTAAAAACTTGGTACAGACAAAGAAATAGTTATATCTCTTTTCAAAACACAATATATCGATTTATAAAATATCCGAAAACCACTTTTATCCGAAGAATAAACTCATATGGGAATCCATAATTATTTTTTTTTTGTAAGTGTTGCAAACAAAAATATGCTACTCAATATTGTATCAGCATTAGATACTCTTAAACGGGCTACACACAGTCATATATGTGTTAGGACTTACCTCCAAGGGCCCCAAGCCCCCTTAACTACGCCTAATATGGTGGAGGGTTGCAAATTTTGGGGGTGCTAAGCACCCTCAAACCCCTCCATACCTACGCCTATGCCCCAGGCCTGCCTAATTACTCAGTTAAGTTTCAGCTGATTTTCTTTCAAATACATGACTCACAGTTTACTAAATAAATCAGTGAACTATATGAAACTAATCTTTTGTACTATTCAGTTTACTAAGCGGGATTGAAAGATTGCCATCAGCAAAGTGAACTAAAGTTTCCAGCTCTAATTCCAATCCATGCCATATAGCGAATTCCATTGGCGAAAAAAGTCCAATAAAATTGTATATTTCTCCTTTTCTTATGTTTATTCTTATTGTTAAAAAGGGATGCAAATAATACACTCAGTGCGCACTGAATTTTCCAAAGCCAATGGACCGCTAAAGTTTATGCTTATGTCGTTATCGACATTTTTCGACCAATTCAATAGCTGAAATCCAAGGATGATATTAATCGCTTGGTGGCTGGTGGCAGTGTTGAATCCAGACATTTTTTCCCGAGGGGGAGGAGAAACATTCTTATTGGGGGTAAATGTAGGCAAACTATGCTTTACGCAAATTAATTTCTATATTTTACAGACTTTCCCCCAGGGGGATTTTTCCTGCTCCGAGGGTGGAGGAATCACCCCCGGGTTACCCCTTGAATTCATCCCTGGTTGGTGGCTTCCATTTCCCCAGATTTCTATATTTTTATGTTTATGCTTTATATTTGGAATTTTCAGGAACATTGATCCGATTAATCAGATCATCAGCTATTATCTTCTGTCTCTTTTTAATAGGGTCAAACAAAAAGGATACGAGATGGTAAGTGTTGATTGGATTAATCGTTTTCCGAAAACGCTTATTATTGTATTATATGCTTTCATTTAACCTAACAAAAGTGAACGTAATCGCAGAAAAAAGTGCCAGTAATTCTAAAAAGTTTCGTCAGTAAAAAAGCGGCGAGGCATTGGCAACGCTGCTGCCAGCCTTGATTTTTCGAGCTTTTCTGACGTGGGTAAGGAAGCCAGCTTTCGCTCCTCCTCGCGCATTAGCCTGTTCAGGTACTTATGTATGTAAGTATAAACACTTACATGACTGTGTGTAGCATGGTTTAGAATTTTATCAATGCATAGATAGTTTGCACTGGCTTTCCTCTATGCGATCTTCTAAAATATACCTATGGGGTATACATATTTAGTAGGTAATATATTGTAATTTTTTTTTTCTTGAAAAGTCAATGCAGCTTAAATTTAATAGGATTTGATGAATAATTGAAAGGGTAGTTTCCTCATTAAGCATCCTCAAACCAATTTAAAAATAATTTAGCATGCATGCTTTACAGGAATTGTCGTTTAACTTACAATTATTGTAACATAAAAAGCTTATTTTAAATTTTGATGGGTCTGCAAACATTTCTCAATTTTTTTATAATTGCTTCTTGAATTTTTATCGAAAAGCACTTATTTCGCAAATACGTTTTTTGAAAAATATTGTTTTCGAAAATACATTTTTTTCGCAAAATACCTTTTCGAACGACGCTTTTTGGAATATTCATTATACACTGAATCACAAAAAAAGTTAAGAGCCCCAAATATTTAACAATTTTAAAACTTAATGAATTTTCAACGGATTGTTAAATCGTGTTCAACTTTCAGTGACGTATATAGCCGTGTCTTTCCCCAATAATTCAACGCAACGAATGCAAACCATGATTTTTTGCCGCTTAATATACAGGTGCAAATCAATATATATGTTTTTTATTCATGTTTTAAAACACCCTGCAGAATGACCTACCTACAATATTTAATTTCATAGACGTAATTTTGTAGCCTGATTCTTGTGGTTTTCTTGTTTTTTGATCCACTGTCGCATCTGTCGTCTATAGGAAATACAACCGTATTAGTAAGAGAGCGTGTTTTACTCTGATAACGACTCTACTTTAGCTGACCACATTAGCGGCAGTAATATCGCAGAAGAATGGACATAAATGCGAAAGACAAATTCGAAATTAATAAATAATAAAACAGATTTATGCGACAGCTATTGACAACTCAAACTTGTACAATTGGATTACGTTTTAATTTATACTTAACACGTTCGCTACCGGCCGTCTCATATGCGCCACTACATTTGAAAGAATGGACCGCCGTCTCAGATATGAGACACGAGTACTTGTTTATTACATGTCCGATTCTAAAGGTATGATTTTACATGACGGTTTTATACTTAGGGATGGTCTACGGGAAGCAGTGCCTCATATCTGAGTCGCGTGGTCTGACTTGAGGTGTTCGTATTTAGTTATTATGTCAAGTCAAAGCCACATGTTATTGTTATGTTTATAATGTTATTTTAGTACTTTTTCAGTGTTTTTATTTTAAACTGGTAAGTTTTGGTATTAATATGATTAGTTTTAAACAGCTAAATATTAGAAATACTTGCAGATTATTTTTCTCAAGCTTTTCCTGCTTTTTCTAAAAACAATTCCTTCGTCTCATATATGAGTCATTGGTCTATTGTTCTAAATTATTTACAATATTATTTACTTTTTCAGTGTTTTTGTTTTAAACTGGTAAGTTTTGGTATTAATATGATTAGTTTTAAACAGCTAAATATTAGAAATACTTGCAGATTAGTTCTCTCAAGCTTTTCCTGCTTTTTCTAAAAACAATTCCTTCGTCTCATATATGAGTCATTGGTCTATTGTTCTAAATATTTACAATAGACCAGCGCCTCAAATATGAGCCGGATTTCAAAATCCCCCAGGAACTCCATAGGAAACTTTATAACATATTCTAATCATAATAAATACTAATTTCCAGCAAGTTTCTGTCAAAATTTAAGTCTGGTCTGTGAGGTCGATGCACAAATATGGCCCTGGTAGCGAACGTGTTAAAACGTGTCAATAGGTACTAGATCGCACGGACTTGGACGATATTCAGTTAGTAAATAACAGCTAAAATTTTCCAATACCATGAGGTGTCTGTAGCAAAGCTATTGTAATCTGTGATACAATTTAAGATTGAATGATTATGTTCGCCATTAGTCAACATTGCTTTGGCATATAGCATATTTCACATAGTAGGTACATTCTTTTGTCACAGCAGGGTACAAAAATTTTAATAGATTCGCTACAGATACCTCGTACCTAGTATAGGAAAATTTGAAGCTGTAATCTGCTTGGCGAATATTGTCGAAAGAAAACGAGGTCGGACAATGTTGCCACCGCTTCATGCATTGAAGTGTCCTGATACTTACTGGTGTATAGTAGTATTTTTAAGCTGTTAATTAAAAATATATTTTTCGCTTTATCTTATGACTGAAACTGACACAATAACCAACACAAACATTTATTTTTTAATTGTGCGACAAGAAAAAAGATTTTGAATCGGTATGTTATTATTTTGTAACGTTACATTTAAACATTCCCCGTTTAAACGATAATTTGCCTGATGTGGCAAAAATGCTCCAATTTGACATTAATTAATGATATTGCGTTAACATTTTATACAAGGTCAGTTAGAAGTACCTATCTGTGATTGTACATTTTTAAATAAACATGAATGACAGAAATTCTCAAGTAAAAATATTCAGGCGTAATAATTTAGTCTTGACCGAAATTAATCCGATCACAGAGACCATATAAAATCAAAACAATAGTTTTAAGTGACTGTTTGCAGTACAACACCCTGATCTAAAAAAATATAGACTGATGCAATATTTTGATCCGTTTCACCCTACGATCCGAATTGCCTTTATATTAATTTTTTTGGCCACAACGTTAGAGCTCTCTTTGAGTAGATCAAAAGTACGGTATAATTCGTTCACTCAAAACTTCAGATCATCAGTTGTGCCGCTTTCAAGTGAAAAAACGTCCATAAAACTACAGACAAAGACCCATGCAGCAAGACAGGCAAATGCTCACCTACCACCGGGCACCGTCACTGAATTGCCAAACACATCTCATTTTACTAAGTTAAACTGTTGTAACCTAAGGTTTTAACGTTGTTGAGTGCCATTAGGTTTTACATGCATTATTAGCGAACCATAGTATGACTACTTCACTAGCCAGATCTTCTATAATTAGTCAATCCTTCGTTAAACCACTTTTGTCAGAATGCCTATGTATTATTTTTTATGGAAATATCCGATAAATACCAATATTTTGAAATATTATGTCCGATATACGTAATTAGTCCACGGATGGTGTAGACAAGAGGACAAGTAAACCAAAAAGTGAAAAATACGAAAAAAGGGTATTCTTTATAAAAGTTTTTGCCACAAATTTGTTTTTTTTGTACATAAAATTGGTTAAGAGTAAAGTTCCTTTTTTAATTTTAATACAAAACGTTAAATAAAAAACTTGTTTTATATTCTAAAATAATTTTTATTCCAGATTTTCAAGTAATGAAATTTCTAAATTACGCTATTAAAACCAAAACTTCACATGGTCGCCTTTTTTATTTGATTACACCTTTGACAACTGTTATTATTGGTCAAAATAACAAAGATCTTTAGAGCAAAGAATAATTATTATAATATAAAATAACATACCTACTTATACACTTTCATATAGGTTAAAGAAAATTACTAATATAATGTTAAATATAATTGTAATATTCGAGAAATATTTCTTATTTTATTAAACTTAAAAAAAAATTAAGGGCACGTCATATTTATTTTTCGAAAACGTATATATATATATATATATATATATATATATATATATATATATATATATATATATATATATATATATATATATATATATATATATGTATATATATATATATATATATATATATATATATATATATATATATATATATATATATACATATATATATATATATATATATATATATATATATATATATATATATATATATATATATATATATATATATATATATATATATATATATATATATATATATATTCTACGCATTTTTCTAACTGACGTCGAAAATGGCTAAAGCTTCTTCTTATCTCTCCCAGTGAAATTAATTCTATCACTCTTAAAATTATCTGTTTTAAAACTTCTTCATCTTTTTCAATGGGTCTTTCATATGTTAGTTGTTTAATGCGCCCCCAGAGAAATATATCACACATTGTCAAATCGGGATTCCTAAGGGGCCACAAAATTGGACCATTTTGGCCCATCCATCAATTTCCCAATTTGCGATTCATTACTTTTACAGCATAATATGCAGGACACCCATATTGCTGAAAGTGCATATTTCGGCGATATTGAGGAGGCAATTAATCTTCTTGTCTGACAAAAATGACTCCAGATGTAAATAAGAAGGTCTGTTACATGTGTTATCAAAACAATGTTATAATCTCATAATAGGAAATGGCGAGCCAAACATTTACTATTTTAAAATACTCACGGAGCGGCCGGCGCCGGCGGTTCGCAATTCTAAACTCTGGATTTTCCCTTCCCCAGTATCTCACATGTTGAGAAGCTACAGTGCCGTTTGTACTGAAGGTTGACTCATTTGAAAACATTATCAGCTTATGAAAGTTCACGTTGTTACTTAGAATTATTACATTATCGACCTACAAACAAAAATTCAAGCGTTTGTAACTGTAACATCCTCCAAAGTTTGGTCAAAAATTGGTTTAAAAGGACGAATTTTATTTTCCTTACACACATTTTAAATATGGCTTTTTTTACACAATTGTAAACTTCGTGCTGGTTTTTTTAAAGACATAATGGGATTTTCATCAACAGATTGCAAAATTAATACTGTAGAAGCTTCGTTTTCGTCGTATATTTTCTTTGCTCCTTTAAATCACTAACACTAACGGATCCAGTTTTCGTTTTAAAGATAACTAACTTATGTACTGAACTGAACTTCTGCATAATTGTATATTTGGAAAGCTTTCTTGAAACTTCTCAATAAGGTAGCGATAACAATTCTCCCATTTCTGGATTTTGGATTATAAATATTCATTGCTCTAAAGACATCTTTATTATTTTGACAAACACGTCACAGTTATGAAGGGTGTAACCAAATAAAAATCAAGCGTCTACGTATAGCTCGTCACTTTTATTCCATGCATGTTGAACGGTGGATCGGAGGGCACCCTAAGGTCGGAACACGGTTAGCACCTGGTTGGGGGCCCTGACAAGTCTCTTTCCTCGCAGGCGAAGAGGGATCGGTGCGCCAGGGTGTTGGTTGGGGTCCCTTCTTGGTGCATGTACGGAATAACTGAAAAAATTTGGGTTAAAAAGCGTAATTTAGAAATTTCAAATTTTTTCTTGAAAATCTGGTATAAGAATTATTTAAAATTTAAAACAGCTTTTTTGTTGAAGGTTTTGCATTGAAATTTTAAGAACAGGCAACTTTACTCTTAATCCAATTTCACGTTTTTGTATGTTTTGCATACTCTGCACAAAAAAATGTTTGGCATCATGGATCTTATTTTTAAGGCAAACAAAAACTTTTATAAAGATGATCTTTTCTCGTATCTTTCACAATTTGGTCCATTTGTCCTCTTGTCTACACCATCCGTGGACATAGTCTATGTATGTATATAAATATCAAAAATATCTGATATTTTGATTTCAAACGAATATCATGATTCCCAGAGCCATTATGTTGTCACTTATCATCTGGGCACAGCACATACAGCAACCTTGCCAGCACTCAAATAAAACCACACTTAAAGCTTTGTTTTGCCCTACAAAAACTACCCCACAATCATTTTTCATAAATAACAGTAAGTAGAGATGTAACAAGGGTTGAGTCTTGCATTTAGAGTGGTTATTTACAATTTTTCCATATTCATATAATGCCTAATTTTATACTGGAGCACTCTTACCACTGATATATTATGTTGAATTTAATTATTATAAATGCAGTTTACATTCCAAAAAAAAAATTCACGCAGTAGTAATTTAGTTTCAATAATTTACTGCTGTACGGTTTTAAATAATTACCGATATAGAATAATTAAAATTTGACGGATAGATTACACATTGACACCACTGCAAGACCTCTTACTAGTTGAGATGTGGCGATGACAGATTACTGTGTTTCTAACGCTGGCTAACAGAAGTTATATAAATTTTCTCACTGACCAATAAGGGATTTTAAAAGCTCTAATGTTGCCAATAACACTCAGGAACTTACAAGTCCACCTTGACTCGAACCGCTTTTGGTTAATATCGAAGAAAAAAGTATTCACATAACATAAAATGAAATGTTTGTTTAGTGATTGATTTATTTGTATTTGTATTTAATTAGGTTCAATCGATTTATCGATTTTTATATTTTCGATCGATCGAATTTTTATATTTTTCCTTACAAATATATTTGTAAAGATTTTTGACGGCTAAATATTTAGCCGTCATTATTCTTTCTGATGATGGTACATAGTAAATAATAAGGCTACTTTAACACATATCTAAAAGTTAATTACATACAAAAATATACATTGTTATTTTGTTTTATTTTAATCTGGAATAAACATTTAGTAACAAACAAAACATATGTTACAAAAAAGGACATTTAGCCAAAGCAGTGATTAATGTTGCAGATAATAAAATTGTTTCATGTATTCACAAAGCCTATGTTTTGTTTTTCAGCCCGTTGAAATCTATTTGTCACAAGATACAAATTATTTAAATAAAACTGGATTATTTTTTATTGTCGTTTTAAATTTTTTATTAAATTTCACTCGCTACTTGTTACTAATAGTACACGTATCATATGTCACAATATTTAAAGTGTTTCAAGGCAGAATTGAATATTGATTGAAAGTGTCTTATGTATCTGTAGGGAATACTCTTATATATTTTTGACCGCATTCGACTTTCTTCAAAATTTAAAGCCAAACCCTTATTAAATAATTATATATTCAAATTCCAATTCAAATTCAAAGTCTTTATTAAGGCGGGGCTCAGCCAATGACTGCTTAGGCCCACCCTGAAATACACATTATATTACAGTATTAAGGATTAAGGTGTAATACATACCAATTTATTAAGTATTATAAATGATTATAACTATACATCCCGATATGAAAATATAAAGTAAAATGTTACACCATTATTGAATATTAAAAACGACATGGACTGAGGACAGCCATAACTAAATATTGTTAAAAATTTTCAAAGATCTGTAGTCATTCTTAACTTTCTTCTTAAATGAGTTTGTATTAGTAATTGGGTGGATAAGGCTCTATTTCAACCCTGCCTCCACCTTACTGTAAATTATTTCCGATAAGTTGCTGGTTCAGCTTTCATCGGGTGCGCAATCTCTGGCAGCTGCGACTTGTTGGAAGTAAAAGACATCTATTTCACTAAACAATGTTAAGTTATTTAATTTCTTGGTTAAAGGTATGCACACTAGTAAAGGAATGACCTGTGTTGTTGATATTCTGTTATTACGAGATGTTATTGTTATGCATTTATACTGATTTTCTTGGTTTCATACAATGAAATACAGGACTATGCCTAAGAGAAAAGGGGAGTTTTTGCCGCACTGAATTATAGGACTATGCCTACGAGAAAAAGGGGGAGCTTTTCCCGCACTGGTTACACCTAATTTGTGTAAGTTATTGGTCACGCACTTGACCGATTTTTTTTGTGGGCTTAGTTTGAGTTCTCTAGTTAACTACTCTGTTCCCGACGGGAATCAAGTTGAACTGACACGGACCACCCTTCGGAGAATATTCTCCCCGAGCTCCGGCCAATTGCAAGTCACTTTGGTATGACGCTTACGAATCATTTTTAAGCAGATATTCTCTTATTGGTGAAAGGGTTGACCGGATACTTTGGTACAACGAAGTCAAGAGACCGGGGGTCTAAAGTCTGTAGCCATATTTGCTGCCTTCTTATACATTAGTATTAGAACGTTAATGCAATAAAACTAAAAGATAGGAAATCTTCAAAGGAAACTAACCATTTGAAGTTTGCCGACAACGCGCCGGTGTTTTAGGGGAACTAAATTAAAAGAGAGATTTTCGTTGGATCTTTTGGCCGACATGGTCTTTGTGTTTTACCGATAACTGCGTATTTTTATGCGAGTTAAATTTACAAAGGAGACAAGTTTGGGATTGTTTATTTGAAGGGGATTATTTAGAATACAAATAGAGTTATAGAATTGAACGAACGTTAATCATTTTTAAATTATTAGGTAAAGAATTAAATATGAAACTCGATAATATGTAAAAGAACCCTTGAAAGCGGCGGTGGTATGTAATGGAACATGAAGCAAACTAGGCTGTCTTCCGGGTCTTTCATAAATTCTATCAGCAAACGTTAATTTTTCATAACGATAGGTTTACGTGTAGGAATATTTCTATGCAAAAATAAGCAAAGTGCGTAGTAAGTCTTTCCTCCATTCTCCACCAGCCCAATTGCAAGTATGATGGTGTGATGTGGTCTCTTCTTTTGACGCAAGCAGCATACCTCGTACATGCGTTCTGCAATACTTGTATCCTATGTTGGTCCTGGCCTGAAAGGCAGGGACCATAAACAACATCGCAGTAATCAAACAAGGATAAAATATCCGATTCGGTTAATTTTAGTTTAGTCTGAGTATCCAACATGTATTTAAATCTGCAGAGAGACTTAAGTCGGCCATAGGCCAGTTTTAACACAGTATGTTCACTAAGGGTTATATTTTGGTCAAGAATATTCCCAAGGTTTTTACATTTACTTTTAAATTGAATTGTTTCTCTGTTTAAGAAAATTTCATTGGTTGTATCAACTTTGGCACGTTGTTTTTCTGTACCGATACATATCCCCGAGGTCTTACCTGGATTAAGAAGAAGGCCATTCTTTTTTGACCATATATTAATTTTTCCTAAATTGTCGTTCATCTCTGCGAAGGAGAGAGTTTGATTGCTAGGTGGAAACAATAAATAAATCTGACAATCATCAGCATAATGCTGGTAACGTTGTTATTTCCTTAGGCAAGTCTGCAGTAAACAAAATAAATAAAAGTGGTCCCAAAATGGAACCCTGAGGCACACTACTAGCTCTGGTCATGGCAGCGTTCCTCAACCTTTTATTATTCGGAACCCATTTTTCCATATCAACTTTAGTCGTGGCCCCCTTTTACCGCCTGATAAAATATCGATATTTATTCCAATATAGCTCGCTCTGCGGCTGTTACAAGCTTAAAATTCCGCTCCTAATAGGGCAGGTTCGCCACATCTGACAACACTGATCTACCGTAATGCAATTTATCGCAGCTTCACAAGAAGTTCCGATCCGTCTCGAGTTTGTAGAAGATGCGTGATATGTTGGGACTGTGGTTTTTATAAGATTATAGGTCTTGCTGGCTCTCAGGTTGGGTTTGAGTCTCAGTCTCAGTTTTCTGACACCTACGTTCGCTAAATTATTTTGAATGGGGAAGTCAAGTAAAGCAATTCAAGTATAAATACTAAATAAAGTAAGTAGGAAAGGTTTACCAGTAAAGGTTTGGAATATGGGAACATCTAAAATTTCTCCTTGTATGAAGATTAAACGTAGCACACGGTTGTATATTATGCGCAATACTGGCACTTGCTCCATGGCAGTTGGTTCTCGTCTTAGTAGTGTTTACCCGTGTTTCTTTCTTGGCCAGCACGGGTAGTTTTTTTGTAGTATGTAGGTTGGGAGTGAAAAGGATGGGACTATAGAAATTTGTTGGTATGGTAAAGGAGAGGAAGAGTGTATTTATAATAAATATACTAGCAGGCGCATTCTAAATGCAATGGCACATTTGTTAATATTTAGAAAATATCAATCATAACTAAATAGGTAATTATACACTGTTAGTTGTAATAAATTTAAAGAAGTTTTACTAGAACTAGTATTAAAAATAAATTAATATAAAAAGGAAGTAAAGACAGAACAATGCACCTGCGTGTGTAAATGTATTCCGCGTTGCGAACGTGATAGAACAAAACAAGATGAGCGCAGCCAAAACTCATCAACGCAGCGCATGAACGCATAGTGTAGACCGATAATTCCCAAAGTGGTCGACATCGACCCCCACGGGTCGATTTAGACTTGAAGGGGGTCTATGTCAGCGACAAAGAAATTTGGGAGTCCACGAGATGTAAATGAGGGTCTACCCACAGTCATCATCAATGCAGGCATTCCGCAAATGACAGGTAAGAAAACAGATTGCGTGATTGTACAATGTAGGTACTTCTTACTTATTATAAGTAGCTAAATTTACAAGATGGTTCTTAGGAAGGTCCCGTAAAATGACCGTCGGGGTCGTGTTTCGGACCATGATAGGTTAATTTGTAAACTTTAGACCTACCTATGAATCTTTAGTAACTTAAAAGCTGAAATATTGAGCGCGACTTTTTTTTTATCTGAGACAACCCACGTAGATTTAAAGCCTAAGTACTAACGTACCGTGGGCGTCGGAAGAGAAGGGAAATGTAATTTATTGACACTGAATTGAAAGGACTGGAGGTTGGGAGGGGAAGGGATAACATCTGCAGGCAAATTGTGCCATAATCTGAGGGCCCTAGATATGAATGAACGAGATAAGTAGTTCTAGGCTTTTGTGCTGGACAGTAAAGGGATGCATACGTAACGCGCCTCTTGTTGTTCTTACAGTCAAGGGGGGAATTATAGCGGCTAATTCTTCAGAGTAAAAACCGTGGAAGTATCGGTAGGAAAGGTGATGAGCGAGAGAAGGGAATTTCCTTGGGAGGAGTGGGTCATTGATAAGACGAGTGGCTCACTTTTGATTAGTATCAAGGATATTAAGTCTCGAAGGTGATGAGGCTCCCTAGATATGAGAACAATACTCTAAGTTCGGTCTTATTTGGGAAACATAGAGAGTGAATAAGTTGCAAGGGGAGAAATATATATTTGTGCCAACAAGATCGAACGTTTCATTGTTCTGTAGGGCTTGGTCATTCATGCGGATGGGGTAAGTGTTTCCGGATTTTTTGCGTGGCAGGGAGCAAGACTGAGTTTTGGAGACGTTGAACTGAACAAGGTTATTGGTACCCCGGTCTAAGTTTAATTAGGTAAGGGCTGAGTGCATAGATATGCGTCTATTATCCTGCTCTTGATTCGAGACTTGTCTGGAAAAATGAATGTTGGAGTGAAGAGTACTATCGTCAGTAGTGTTGTAAATATCCGTATTCATTAGATATCCGAATCATACGGAATCGGAATCAGCTAATATCCGTATCCATTATCCGAATACGAATCCATCTCTTGACCCGCGCGAAAGCGGTTACAGATCATGTATACGTATGCATGCAACAGACTAAAACATTTTCTATCCGGATGCACGGCTAGGTAGGTGTCGATGCGGTATCGGTATCATACCATTCGAAGTCGAAGTTTAGGGATAAGAAGGCACCGCGTCGCGCCGTTCTCGTTTGAATTCGGTTCGGGTGAGGCGGGACTAGTTTAACCAATGGGTCTCATCCCATATGATACCCGTTACCCCGATAACTATGCTATCTTTTTTTAGGAAAGGTCATTAGAAAGAGAAAGCATAAGATCAAATATGCCACATCGCAGACCGTGTTGTTCGCTTACAGTCGATTCCGTTTTCTCTTTGCACTTTGCATTACTAACCAGCCGATGCGAATTTATTTTGATTCCGAATCAAGTTCTCGGTCGGTAACGGATAATCCGGATTCTTTTAATATTCGGATCCAACGGATTTTTGGATACGTATCCTTACATCACTAATCGTCAGCATAACTGTGGATGGGATTGGTAGTTGAAGAGAGCAGGTCACTAATGTGAAGAAGAAGTAGGGTTGGTGCCAGGACTGAACCTTGGGGGAAGCCGGCATTGATAGGAGGGAAGTTAGATGAGTGACCGTCCACCACGACAGATATGCACCGATTAGAGAGAAAGCTACCGATCCAGGGATATTATTATGAAGGTAGTTTGTTGAGGAGTCCTGCATGCCATCCTTGATCAAAGGCCTTGGAAATATCGAGAGTAACAATCTTGTTCCAGTTATGTATGACGAAGGTAAGATCAGCTTTGGATCTTTGCTGACGAAATCCGTACTGTCTGTCATGGATGATTTTGTGTTTTTCTAGATATTTTAGAATTCGCAAGTTGATGACTTACTCCATGACTCTGCTGACAACAGAGAGAAGAGAGATACGTCTATAATAGGATCGAAGGGACTTGGAACCTATCTTCGGGACAGCTGTCTGGGAAGATACCCTTGTCATAGGAGATCTAGAAAAGACAAGTTAAGATGGGTGCAAGCTCTGGAGTGCAATTTTTTAGAACAATTGCTAGTATGCCATCCAGACCGGATTTTTTAGTGTCAAGGGATAGAAGAATTTTTTGAATTTGTTTGACCTTAAGTATTACGTCGGGCATTTTGTGGGGTACAGATATAGCGATTGGAAGAGCGAAATTGGCAGGAGGAATAAAGGTGGAATTGGCCGCGACTTGTTGAGCAACTATTTGAGAGACTAGTTGAAATACCCATGTTACCGAAATTAGTCGCTCTTACTCATGGATAGCACTTGTACCGCTTAACATCAGGCGAGGCGTAGTCAGAATATGTAATGATGAAGGTCTGAATAAAGTTGTAAGTACTTGTTTTTCTTTTTTTACAACTGTCCACTCTACGAAAAATTCCTCTGAAACTGAGCAGTACTGTGTCAGCGGTGAAAAACATATTTGACGTTATAAAGTTTAGGAAAATTCAATATTAGGCTGGCAGGGGGTCTACGGAAAAAAATAATTCGGCCAGTGGTCTACAGGGAATAATAATTGGGGGAACTCTGGCGTAGACAAAATCGACCCAGGGGTCAGCAACGTAGTACCATATGTATTTGCATAGGCTGTTCTTGTTCGATATCGGTGAATTTACTGAAAACTTGATTGTTGACAACGCTGCTCTCAAGGCAAAAAGCTTTTCGTCTACTCTTACCATTCCTTAGATCTTATCTTTGTGAAACCGGATTTTCAGCAGTGGCTGTATTAAAGTCAATTTCCCATATATCACCCTCTTATGAATCCTCTGCTCTGCGAGCAGCCCCAAGGATGTCACAAATTGGTAAATTTATGATTTTTCAAACTTTACAATAGCGACACGTACCTACCAACCTACAGTCGTAATGTTTTATTTTGATATTTAGTTGTACACACGTAGCTGTAATAAGGACGTAAAGACGAGGGAACACTGGGCCGCGCCTGCCTCCACCCATACAAAACTCATTACTAGGTGTAAAGGTTTTGATTTTGATTGATTGTTAACCACTGGTCCGTTTTTTAGCCACCCTGGGTGTAAACCTGTGTGATGAAGGATCAAGGACCAGAAATCGCGGCAGTAGGGATACACCTGGACCAGAGTCAAAACAGTCCCTTTTTCTTTCGTTATTTCTTTGCATGTTTACTAAATTATAAAGTTAAAACTGTTTAAACTTTGGCCAAAATATCAATCTTTCACTTACTGTTAGAAGTTTGAGAATAATTGTACTCGTATATTAGTGTTTGTATATTATGGCTTCAACCACAGTAGTTAGAAACTTTATGGATAATTTTATTATACTCTTAAAGAGTAGCGTTCCCTTTGTTTCACTTTAAGCACACAGTAAACATTTTATAACAAACGAATTATGTTTTTACAGCAACAGAGGTCAAACAAAAGCTATGATTAATGTTGCAAATGATTGTGTGTATTTTACAAAGCCAGTATTTTGTTTTTGAGCCCTTTAAACAAAATCCCTGGCTTATCACAAAAAGACAATTAGATTATAATCAGGATTTTACGGGCCTCTGGGTAAAAACAAAGCGGTGTCTTTTTGTGGAAATTTGTATTAAAACCTAATTCGGATGGATTTAATTAAATCTTGATTATGTTGGTAGCTTATTGCCTCGAGCTCTGCTGGGATGCTTTTATTTAGTGACTTTTTGAAAGTGCTTTTGTAACTCGAGCATAAACTGAACTTGATACAGTTATTTTTTGGTGTAAATTTTACCACTTAAAACAAGAAAATCAGATACGTAAATAGCTCCTGTTTTGTGGGGACAATAACCCTACAGGAGATATAATTAATTTCAACGTAAGTTGACTCTACATTCTATATTTTGCAGAATAAATAAAACAAACTCAAAATCTCAGTAAATATTTTTCTTAGGTTACCTATGTTTCATTCTATGATCAGACCTTTAATCACAATATTAATTCTAAAAAAATGAGACAAACAATAAAAACATGTAAATGACAGTTAGAGGAAAGTGGAGTAAATATGCGCGCTGAGGAACTGTGCACATGCCAGTTCCAGGTAAACTATTGAATGCACCCCTTCCATCTCGCAGAGACATCTATGTCTAGCAAGTAGAAATGCAATTCTACCATCCCAACGAATAACGCAGCAAAGACGAATTATATAGATTTAGAGATTTTAATTAAATTGGAATCTTTGAAATCACCCCTACTAGACCAACACAGGTTTTTTGCAATAAAGAATGTTTTTGGACGTAATTCCATTATTAATAAAAATGCAGTAACTGCCCATTTCTAATAAAAAACGCAGTATTTTAAGTGATACTGCTTTAACCACAATTATCGGCAACATGAAACGTCATGGGTTGCAAATTTAAAACGCAGTCATCGGATGTTCTGCCGTACGAAAGCAGAACCTAGTAACTCTGAATTGACCACTTTTCAGGAGAGCGGATTTTCTAAAGTTCTCTAGCCTTTTGAAGAGATAAAGAAATAACTATAGTTCTTGGGGTCTAGCGGCATAGTTTTTGACGAGGATTTACATGCCCTATATAAAACTCACGAATTGTAAGTAATTTGCCGTGAAAAATGTGTTACTAGGTTTTGCCCAAGGAATATATAGTAAGTAATGTGTGGACGGTAAGAAAACATAGCATCATTAGTTATAGGAATTCTACAGCATAATTCTTATAGATTAGTGAACTTATAGTAACTTTTCGTGTGTTCTTAACTCATATAAACATTGTAGTACTCTTCCGGTGTGGTTCCACAATTCTCAAATGTTCAGTTCCTAATGGTACTATGTTAATACGAGTGTGCAGAATCATAATACTACTTGCAGTAACTTTAGTTCCTACTTGTACTGTAGGTACATTTACGTGTGCAAAACATAGTAACTGGAGTTACTATGTTCTCCTAAACGCACATATATATAAGATCCTACTACTACTACTGGTCGTAACTGTAGTTACTGTCTTTTGCCGAAGCAGATATACAGGAATTTTGAAGTTACTAGAAAACGAAAGAGCTCTATTGGAGCAACAGTAATCTAGAAAAATATAAAAAAAATATGTGCAGATGTAGGTTGACGAGCTGACTTCAAAACACACTACTTTTTTAAAACCTAGTAACTCGAGTTACTAGGTTCTGCTTTCGTACCGCAGTGTTGTCACTGCCTTATATGCCACTGTGCTTGAAATGGACACAAATAACTTTTTCCTACGAGCGTGTGAAAATCACTTTTTCACACTGTTTTGGATGCGGAAAGTTACTTTTCCGCACGAATTAAAAAAAAATTCTCAGCAAAAAATGTAGAGAAGGTACGGAAAAGTTACTTTTCTCTCCGTCGGGTGTTTTCGGTTTTTTGTTTATGTTTAATATTAGTATTACCTCTAGGCTCTCGTCGCAATAGTGGTGGTTTGTTATGCTTATAGATTTGTTCTCAGTGTACAAACAGAGACATGAGTTCTTCAAAGACATTTTATAAAGTTCGACACACGAAAACTCAACCACCAAAAGAATGCAACAAAAATTAGTTTTGCCAAACTTACAAACAAAGCTATACTAAATAAGTTACTGAAAATTATTTTTCGCAATAATGTTGAGCGATATGATTTAATATATAAAATAATAATAAAACCCATAGTTTTATTATATTTATTATATAACAAATTATTGTGGGTACCCTAATATTATTCGTCGGAAACTTCGTCAAGATTAAAATAATGCGAATCAGTAGAAAATAGGCAACGTTGTTAACAGGTGGCATGGTTCTTCGGGTTGATAGGTCAATCGGCTGGCGTCTACAATAATAATGGCGTATCTAGCTGCTTACTGAGTGGTGATTTATATTTAAGCTCCACCCACCTAATTTTTTATCGTTTCCTCTCCCTTTCATCGCGTACAACTTACCATGTATCGGACTTTACAAGGCACGACCTTAAATGCCCTTTGGTAGGCTCTCCTGCTGATTTTAATGACAGTATCCTTCCAAGTAAAAAGGGCGTTTTAAACTATTGCTTGTTAAATGCAACATTTTTAAAAGTTTATTATCTTTAAAATCAGCAGGAGAACCTACCAAAGGGCATTCAGGGTCGTGCCTTGCATAAAATGTCTTTGAAAAACTCATGTCTATTATATTATTTACACTCAGAGATGAGAGCCTAGGTAATACTAATATTAAACATAAACAAAAAACCGAAAACACCCGACGGAGAGCCGCCAGGTATGCCAGGTACGGTATAGCTCTAATGTTTAAAGGCTGATAGAGGGTGGAAGAAATAATTTTTTTGTTGAATGTAATTAGAAGTTTCTGTATAGAAGTAAAAGAGAAATCTGTTGATCGATATTCCAAATCAAAATTTCGAAAGAAAATGTAAAAATCTACTGACAACCGCTTTAGTTACACGTAGAAGATGGCCGAATTAATGAAAATTATTTAAATAAACTTTTTTTGTCATTATTATTACAAAAGGAAACTTTTTGTAAGTATTCCAAATCGAAATTCAAAAAATTTTAAAATCGATCCGCCCTAAACTAATGCAAATTCCAAACTTTTTTAGAACTAGTTCTACAGAACGAAAAACTCTGCATCGCTTGAAGAATTCTGCTAAATCCATAAAATTTATTTTCCCGGTTATTTGTCAATAAATATAATTAGATACGCATGCGTCAATATAAATTAGAAATGTGTTCTGAACCGATTGCTTTCTCAGAGGAGGGACCATAGACATTATCAGCCAGATTCTCCAACGCTAGTCCGGTCTAATTTGACAACCAAAAGTTTTAAACTGACAACTGTAAGAATAGGACAACTACATTTTATACTATGAATTTATTTCGGAGCATTTTCGCAAATTTATACAGAAAAGGGCAATTTTAGTGTGCACTTTCGACAATAATAGAACTAAATTCACTGTAGCAACCCGTTCCAAGATGAAAATCATTTGAAGTCCAAGCAAATCGCTGAAATATCCGAATGATTCATAAATTTTCAATGACGTCTTATCAACAACGACAGGACAAAAACTTGTCAAAACATAACTGATCAACTAGAAGATCTTAATTTAAACCAGTACTAAATCTTAAACTTTCTTAGTGAATCTGGACGTATATATATTAGACGTACAACATATTGGCTACACCAGCTAAACCCGTCCAATGCTATGGGCGAAAAAGTGCGTTTGTATGCATTTGGCGCCAGTCAAGTCGGTAGACGGCAACTAAATGATCAGAACCGGGCCGATGCCATTTGTACTCCTGGGTGAAAAGGAAGTAGTATTTGGTTGTGTTTATTTGTGAACTTTTGATATTATGTAGATTCATTTGTTAGGTGACGTTTTTTTAGTGTTAGCGTTTAGTTGTTTTTGGGGACAATGGCCGATCAACATGTAAAGGGTCTGATTGTGTTTTGCCAAAATTTGTTGTTTTTGTCCCTTTTTCTTCTAAGATGATACGTTCTAAATTACTTTGCATTACATTATTGAAGTATGTTAAATATATTGTCCGTATAGAAAGTATCCGGAAAAAAGAAAGCACAATTATAATTTTTCGGTAGGTATATATAATGTTATTACTTGAATCATAAAAATATACAAACAATTCATCTCATTTACTTATACAACCTTAAAGATATGATTCAACAATTTAAAAAACAAAAAGATTAAAAATATCGACTATTTTAATTTTCCTAAAACCTTTTTATAAGCAAAAAAACACCCTAAATTATTCTCGAAAATTATAAAATGGGTCAGTTAAATTTATTGTCCGAGAATTTTTTAATTAATTTGGTATAGAAATATTTACATATCGCAAGCGCAAATTTAAAATATGGCTGGCGAAATTAAAAAAAAAGGATTACTTCGGCATTATTTGTTTATTATATGTTAAAAATGATATAATGCTAAAAAATTATTTGGAAAATTATATTTCCTTTGATAAAATAAATCTCGTTTTTGTCCTAATTTGGAGACACAATATTCAAAGGCTAATTTTAATAATATCTTTTTTTAATTTGTAA
The DNA here is from genome assembly GCA_963971165.1 of Philopedon plagiatum. Taxonomy (NCBI): domain Eukaryota; kingdom Metazoa; phylum Arthropoda; class Insecta; order Coleoptera; family Curculionidae; genus Philopedon; species Philopedon plagiatum. Next base: position 37,978,130 of record OZ020191.1, on the reverse strand, counting down.
TTTAAAGGTAGGTAATTGCCAATTTTAAAAATAGAAGCGTCGTAAAAGCAGATAATTAAAAAAATCATTCTACTAATTTACAAGGACAAGAAGACATAGGTAAGTACAATAACGTTAAGAGTTTGTTTGGTGTTATTTATCAAAATGAAAAAGAAATAACGAAGAATCCGATAAAAAAGTGTATTTAAAATAAGATAAAGCCAATTTACTATATTCCATATTAAGGCCTTAATGAAAATGTTTCAGTCTTGTATCTTGAAAATTAAGCACCAATTCTCTGTGCGTGAATAGTTTCTATTTTTTACTGATAAGACATTTTCAGTCCACCTATAGATACATTAGAACAGTAGTGGCAGTAGTGCTCTCTATAAAAAGTTCTGATTTCTGAAAAAATACTATTAGACTATTAAAACTTGAAATGACATGTACTGAGTAGTCAGAAAATAGAAATTTTTTTTAATTGACCCAAGAGTACCCTTAAATTTTATTTTAGAGCAAAATGAAATAAGAAAATGTTACTTAGAATTAAAAATTATATCTTAGTTTAAGACCATTGCTTTCTATTAAAACATAATTTTAAAAATTTAAGTGTTAGTTCTTAATTTCACCACCAATGTCTTTCCACCTTTTCCCACTTAGATACCAGCAAAATTTCCTTATTTGTCGATAATTGACAAGTGATTAATGAATATTAACTTGAGTTGCATATTTACATGTATTTTTAGTTATTTAAAAAATAATTTACATATTTAAATTTTTAATGTTATTTTTAATAGAAAACAGTAAAATTAAACTTAGATATAATTTCTAATTCTAAGTAACATTTTCTAATTTCATTTTGCTCTAAAATAAAAATTAAGGGTACTTCTCTCTTGGGTCAATTTTTCTATTTTCTGACCACTCTGTACATGGTATTTCAAGTTTTAATTAGAGCAATTTATTTATTTTTTAATTATATATATATATATATATATATATATATATATATATATATATATATATATATATATATATATATATATATATATATATATATATATATATATATATATATATATATATATATATATATTATATATATATATATATATATATATATATATATATATATATATATATATATATATATATAATAATAACATGGCCTCTGACTGACTGACTGATTGACTGATTCATCATCGCCGAGCCGAAACCGCTGAAGCTATAAATATGAAATTTGGTCAGTAGTTTTATTTCATAATGTAGAGACTCAATAAGAAGGGATTTTTCATACTTAACCTCTAAAGGGGTCATAAGGGGGTTGAAAGTTTGTATAGAGAAAACATATTAGTTGGTCCTATTAACTTGGAACTTCCTAGAAGTACTCAAACTCCAAAAAATAAATGATTAAACACGTGTTTTACGGTTTTTAATAAATCAACCCCTAAGGAGGTAAAATGGGGTTCAAATTTTGTAATGGAGTAAAATTGTTATACCGAAGACGAAGTCGCGGGCGCAAGCTAGTATTATATAAAAAAAAAGTAGACATATTTGTGTTGCGAAATCGTAAAATAATTAAAACATTTTAAGCTAATGCTTCTTTTTGCGATTAGGTTTCAGCCTTAAGTACAGCGATACGACTTTCAAGTTTTGCTTCAGGTCCGCCTGGCCCTATCGGCCCACCCGGACCACAAGGCCCATCGGGTCCTCGAGGATTTCCGGGTAAGCTATTAATTTAACTTTACCCAATATTTGCTTTTGCTCTCTTGCCTAGGAAAATAAACTTTATATTTAAATAATGATATACCCAACTAGAAAATCATATAGGTTCAACGTGGGAATAGTGGAATATGTAATGTTCATTACCTTAGTTAAGGGATATTTTTATTCTATAAAATAAATTGCTATAAAGAATAATATTGTTCACTTAATACACGAACGTTATAGGGGTGACTCTTCTATCTAATTATAAAGAATTAAAAGGTAGAAGCTTCGTTAAAAATGAAACCTCTTTAGCAACTGTGTGTAGCATGGTGGACACAGTGAATCACATGCAAGTATACAGTGGTTCAATAGAGGGAACAGTGGTTGATCCCCAAAAAAAGCATTCAATAAAATCAAACTAGGTAATAAACTATTTTTTTTTATTTATTGTGGCATCAGTGTCAATAATGTCGGTCTTTAGGTAAAAAAACAGCCAATACTTAGACAACCTTACAACTAATTATTTCAGTTAGCAACAAATATGTTAATGAACTTTTCGAAAATAAAAATAAAATTTCCATAATTTGGTCAGCAACTTAAATAAGTACGTATTTTGCTGTTTTAAGAAACTATAAAAGTAGTAAATAATTAAGAAAGGAATAAAGTCTGTTTTATTTAAACACAACGGTGTCTCAAAAAATCAAAATTTGAACGAATATTCAGTAAAGATAAATCAAGAAAGAAGCAGAAATATGACTTTCGCCTTAGTGTGGTACCATAAGCAATTGGGTTTGGCAATATAAACTTCACATTAACTAAAGCCGGATCTGGAGTATCTAGCATGCGACCAAAATCAAAGAAAATTATATGCGTAGCTATAATTTTCTTTGGTTACGCGCAATAGAGAGAGGAGGTAAATGTCAAAAATATGGTTAAATATGTCCCCCTATCTCGCTATTAACTCACCAAAATTTCATGAAAATATTTTAAACCGTTTTCGACATATCGCCTTGTAATATTTTAAAAACCTGTATATTTCGATTTTTCTGTCTCGAGAACTTGTTGAAGTTCTGCCTTTTTCCTCGGAAGCTAGCCCCTGATTTTTTAAATATAAGCTTTGAGTTCTCACTCACTTTCCGCGTAGATTGTAGAATACATATTTATCAAAATTTTAACAGAAGAATGGTGAAAACTGGTTTGAAAATGAAAAACAATCCACCTTAAACTCAAATGAATAAAACAACAACTAGGAACAAGCTATTATAGCGCCATCTGTTTGAGTTTGCACTTGTCTTCCCCATTAGTTGTTTATTTCTCTCTCTCTCTCTATATATATATATATATATATATATATATATATATATATATATATATATATATATATATATAATGTATAATAATATGTGCTGAATGATTGACTGATTCATCACCGCCGAGCCAAAACCGCTGAAGTCAGTAGTTTTATTTTATAATGTAGAGGCTCGCTAAAATGGGATTTTTCAAAATTCAACCCCTACAGGGGTCATAAGGGGGTTGAAAGTTTATATGGAGAAAAAATATTAGTTGGTCCTCTTAACTTGCAACATAATATAAGTATTCCAAAAAATAAATGATTAAACACGTGTTTTACAGTTTTTAATAAATCAACCCATAAAATGATGTTCAAAGTTTGCAATGAAGTAAAATTATCATACCGCGGACGAAGTCACGGGGGCAAGAGAGTTTTAGATAAAATAAACAAGATTAGTACCCGAGTACAGTTGTATGACCGTTTAACTCTTTTACAAAGCAAAAATCATTTAAATAAAAACAAGTTTTTTGTGTCCATTTCACAACGCTATTTATTATCAATGCAGTCATGCTTTATATTCAAAAACTAGTGAAATGTTTTAAAATAACGACGCAGCAATTTACCTATTCATTGTTTTAGCTTACTCTGTTGTATTTTAACCCCATGGAAAAAAATACATATGAAAAATAATTGCACTATAAAAATATTTGATAATTTTAATCAAGCAATAAATATTGCTGTCAGATACTAGATTGCAATTAAAAATGGAACATTGTGTATGTTTTTTTTTGTTTTCAAGATGAAATTTTTATGAATTGTTATTCAATCTTTGATTTATTAATGACTCTCATTCGGCAACGAACAGAAGTTTGTTCATTTTAATTTTACTAGTAACACTACGTGCACTAGGTGGCGTGGCGTGCATGGTCATAAATGTCTGTGAATAAAAAGTGCAAATAAAATACATAAGTTCAAACGGACGCTTTAGGTGTACAGGGTGTCCAGTTTTCTATCCTTTTGCAGGGTATCTCGGTTATCTTTAAAGAGAGAGAGCCGCGGTTTTCACAATAATATGCTCCTTATTTGTGAAACGTATGATGCTACAAACAGAATGTTCATAGCCCCCTTCGTTTCGGAGATACAGGGATACAGTGTCATTTTCAAGCACCCGTCTTATGTCAGTTGCCTTTTAACTTATCAGTAAGATAAAAACTGACTATTATAGAGTTTTTCTACGTAAAATCCAGTGACGTAGTTTTTTTCTAGAAGGAACGAATTTAAAGATAAAAACCAAAGTTGCATTTTTTTTTAAATGGTGGCAGTGGGTATATTTCGCTCTCATTCGATTGCTTTTTTCATAAGCTTTTCAGAAATATAAATAGTTGGTATATATGTTTTCGAATGACTTCCGAATTTTACAATTATTAAAAAAAGGGTATAATATAATTTCATAGTAGGCCGTGATATAATGATTTGAAACAAATGAATAGAAATATTTAACTAACATTGAGGTTTATTTTTAAAATTGTAATTCCCAATAACATACTTGAATCAAACTTTGAACAAAAAATTCACTGTTCCAAACAAATTTAGATAAAACAGGAAATAGATGTTTCTTAGTAAATTTGAAATAAATGTAAAAAATCTTTCTGTATATTTTATAAATCACAAAATTTGCTCAAAATTGTTACCGTTTTCTCTAACACAAAACTCGCACATTTTAATTATTCGTCTATGGCGTTTAAAAGTATGATCGATTGTCCCAGCAAATTTTAAAATTCAAGTTTAGTGTATTCTAGTGGCTTCACGCAGTTCTTCTATAGAGCGATGTCGAGACTTGTAAACTTTATTTTTTTAGTAACCCCACAAGCGGTCTGACTAGCAACCATGAAAGAATACTATTATATTCAGTTTCAAATCATTATATCATGGGATACAATGCAATATTATACTTTTTTTTTAATTGTAAAATTCGGAAGTTATTCCAAAAGATATATACCAACAATTATATATTTTTGAATAGCTTATGAAATCTAAGCAATCGAATGAAAACAAAGTATCCCTTTGGTCCTGTTTAAAAAAATGTAACTTTGATTTTTATCTTCAAATTCATCCCTGCTAAAAAAAAATTGACTACGCCACTGGATTCTACGCAAACAACTATATAATAAGCAGTTTTTATCCTACCGATAAGTTAAAAGGCAACTGAGATACGAGGGGTACTAGAAAATGACACATTTTCAAAATAAATATTTTGGTAGTGTTTTAATCATTAGTATAAAAATTAAGCAGTTACTTCACAAAGCTTAAGAGTTTTTAGTTTAGTCCTTCCAGCAGACTAATTACGTTTTGACACCTTTTGGATCATGACATTTTTTCATCTTTTTTTTTTGGCTTGGGCAGGTCTGCCATTAATCTGGTTAAGTTCTGACATCTTCTGTATCATAAAATTATTTGTGTCATTCAAAACTTATGTTATTCTAATATTTCTGCAATTTTAATACTTTTTTAATTAACTTTCTGGTCTGGAACCTGTTGCGAAAATGAATTTATTGTGTTACTAAGAAAAAGCATATTGCCGGCTGAGGTGCAAAACCGTGTAACTCCGAAAACTGAGTTTTTAAGTTATTTAATCCATCCATTTGTTTTTTAATTTCGTGCTCTATGCGTAGCGGAAATGCTAAATAAAATAAATAATTTGAACGGTTACGACGTTATAAAATAAAATTAAAACCCTGTATATCTGTGCCAGCAACAAAAGCATGTATCTCTGCTACTTCCCATAATAAGAAGTGTGTGGTTATGTGGTATGTAAACAATGCAATGCTTAAATTCTAAGTGCTAATAGAAAATCATTATATTATTAAAGATTTTAACGTAGGGTAGTTATTTAAGGGTTTATTTATTAGTTTAACTAAATAGGGAAAACTGCAACGAAGAAAAAGGCGTGGTTTTAAAAGAAATTGATGAATTACAACAGAGACACGAAAACAGTGAAGTCGAAAATATTATAGAAAATATTATTGTGAGGATCGAAGAAATGGAACAAGAACAAGAATCAAGAAAGCAGCCACATTGAAAGTAACATCGTATCTATTAGAAGAAGCTGAAGATATGGGTGAGATCACACTGAGTCAATATAATGAAGAAGTAGAAAAAGAAGGTACCAACGATGAAGGGAAAGAAGCAGATGATATCGAATTCCAGTGAGGTTCAGCTCGTAAAAAAACAGAATGCTGAGAAAATGCGCGGAGAAAAATATAAGGGTTTATTTAGGAATAAAGAACGTAATGAATGGACATTTTCAGTTGAATGAAATGAGAGATTTATTAAACCAGCATGTAATTCGACATTTTGCAGGATAGCTACAACTCGAAACTGCATGTTTTTCGTTTACTTATGAAATAAGAGAACAAATTCTTAAAAACTTTGGGCGTATGACCTGCGACATGAAAATGTTTATGTTGCATCTTAAATTGAAACAGAACCGCCGCCGACGGCACCAGCGCCGTATCACATCGCATATGCGGGGAGTTGAGTGGGCCAAATTAAAAATTTTGAAATACGTGTAAGAACAAAAGTTATTCCTTACATCGTAAGAAATATTTTTTCTCAAAAACTGTTTCTCTAAAACCAATAGTTCAGCAGTTATAAAGAAATAAACAATTAAATTGTTTATTACAATTGGTCGCGCTTGAATTTTTCAATCCTGATAATTTTTGTTCAATTTTTTCGTGTCATATAGAAAGTATGTTTTATTCAAAATTTTCTGCAATTTTTGGGTTTTTTCAATTAATTTGTGTACTAGAAAACTTAGTTATTGTTTTCTTACACTTTAAACTTCAATTCAACCTCTTAATTGTACCATTAGACCGGTTTTAGAGTTTAAACTCGATAATAAATAGGGACATTTTGCAAATAGAAATTCCAGACACGCTAACCAGTAAACGCTAAAATATATAGTGATGTTTGAAACATGCGATATATAAAAATCTTAAAAATTGAAGAAATATTAAAAGCCTTCCCCATTTATGGTCGGTTTAGACAGTCAATTAGTAAATGTAGTAAAAACTCTGAATAAAGCACCACTCTAAAGTTTAGCGTTTACGAGTTAGCGTGTCTGGAATTTCTGCTTGCAAGATCTCACTATTACCTATTTCCCTTAAACTCTACTTTTAAATGTTTAGGTACGTTTCTTCAATTTTAATTTTTCAATATTCATTTTATAATTAAGACAAAAATTAAAATATGGGTACAACATTTTTAAGCGGTTTGTTGTCTTTAGTTTTTAAAGCATCATTTCCTTCCTTCCTTTTTTTAACCTGCATATTTGATCAATTGAATTGAATTGATAATTCCCTTAACAGCAACAAATAACAACACGTATACCCAAAATTCTCCTAAAAACTAAAACACCATCAGTTACGTACAGTTATGACTGCATATTTTGCCGGTTAGTTATGTCAGCTTTGTCCGGCTACAATATATTTGCCGTTTGTTACTATCATCAACACTTTTTAATGAACTGGTCGACAGTGTGATTGCAAATGACCCTTTTGCATCGATTCCCAAAACACGCGTTACGCTAAAATTTTGTTTAAATATCCCAGAGCTTTGGGATAAATTGAATTCTGGTAACAAATGCTCCGAATCGTTTAAATTTTTAATGAATTTGAATATATTTTCGGTGATATTTTTACACTCAATTACTGTAAAAAGTTGTTTATTAATTCGTATTTTTTAGTATGGCCTTTTGTATGCAACAATAAATAATATTAAACCACATAAAATACAGCATGTCCAGAAACCATATTAACAAATGGGAAACTTTTTTATTTTTGACTTTGCGGAAAGAAGCTTTAAAAAGTTCTGCTTGTTGAGACAATATCACTCACATTAGAATTTTTGTCCCGGCATATACGGGGTATAAAAAAGAGTAAAAACAACAAATGCTGCAAATTGAAAGGTACATATTATGAATTAGTATAGGGCTATTTTGTCAAATTTCATATTCGATCACTTTTCAGTTCTGGACGACATCTTCTTACGTTATTGTACTTAAAATTAACGATAGTTTTTCTTCTACGGCATTTATCGATTTCACTTTTTTAACACCTCGTATATGCTGGGGTCAAATTTTTGACTTGAGTGTTATTTTCTCAACAAGCACCACCTTTTATGAAGAATAACTTTTTTCCGTAAAGTCAGAAATAAAAAAGTTTCCCATTTATTTTGTTAAGATGTTTTCAGGATACGCTCTATATTAATATACTACTGTTATTAGAAAAAATAACCAAAAATGGTGTGTCGCTTAGAAAATTAATTTTGTAGTAGTCACTTTTAATCGCAATTTAAGCACAAATTCTAAAAGTATTAAAGAATATTAATGTTAACAAGTTTCAGTTGTTGTAAATATGAATTTCAAAAACTAAAATTAATAACGCCATCTATAAATATATAAACCTCTACGAGCGCGTCTTATTTATCACCTTCGCCACTGAATAAATTTAAAAAACAAAAATTATAGCTGTAATTCATTTCCGTAAATTGATATTTAATTCTATTGTGTTGAATTTATTAAGAAATAAATAAGAAACAAAGGACTACCTACTAAGTTTTCGAGAATGGAGAATTTACGCAACTATTCTTTTCTCATTTTGTGGGAGAAATGTTCCCCTAACAGTGGCAGTTGACAAAAGGATTAAGGCAAGGTTGCTGCCTTTCACCAACCTTATTCAAAATATATGTAAATCAAGCCTTAAAACAGTGGAAAGCCAAATGTAGAGGCATTTGCATACCAATAAGTGAAGACTCCTGTCTATACACATTACAGTTCGCAGATGATCAGGTTATTTGTGCAGCAGATAAAGAAGACCTAGAATATATGGCCCGCAAGCTAAAGGAAGAGTACGAAATTTGGGGACTGGAGATGAATATTCAGAAAACGAAATACCTATGTGTGGGATCAGAGTAAACAGCAATTCAACTGGGAAATGATTGCGTCCAAACATGTAGCGAGTACAAATACCTAGGCGTGATGATTGACAAGAGCGGTAGGGATGACATTGAAATAAAATCAAAAATAATTAAGGCCAGAAACGCAGTAAAGTGACTTAATAACATACTTTGGAGCAATGAAATAGGAAAAGAGAGGAAACTCAGAATTGACACGATCATCAAAAGTAATCTCGTATATGGCGCTGAGATATGGAGATTAACAGAAGACAACAAAAGGACTACTTGCAGTGGAAATGGATGCGTTAAGGAGGTCAACAAGAACATCAAGGTTAGAAAGAGTAAGGAACGACACAATCAGAGACCAAATGGGAAGACAAAAAATAGTGGTAGAGGACATTGAAAGTATGCAGTTGAAATGGTATGGACATGTAAAAAGGATGAACGACACACGACTACCTCATAAAGTGTTAAACTGGATTCCACAAGCAAGGAAAAGACGCGGAAGGCCACGCAAAAACTGGAGATCTGCGTGACGGAGACTGGGACAACCGAAACCAATGGAGACTAGGCATCGCACAACGTCGAAGGACGTTCTAAAAGCGATTATATATATAATGTTCCCCTAAAGTCCTGTAACGCTTATTGAATTTTGAGCTTTTAAGAAATAAACACACTCAGCTCAAAATGCTCAGTCAGTTTTAGGCACGCAAAAATCCCCATTCTGGGTTTTGTTTCATTTAGTAAAAATAACAAGTAACAGGTATTTGCAAAATTAGCAAAAATATTTTGGTACTTATCAAAGCAGTAAAATTGTTCTTATAGGATAGGTTAACGGGATACATCAAGCATTATAGAAGTCCATTATAATTAACCGCCGGAGTTTATTACCAACCGCGGCACAATAAGAAAGTATATAAGGATAACAGGCAGCTTAGTGATGAACCCTCCGGAACGGAGATGTGTAGACATATGTATTTATTTGTGTAGTACTACTTACTAGTAATCTGGACATCGCGACGGTCGTGGCCCGTACGGAATACTGTCCGGACTCGGCCCTGATATGTGTGGTTTAACCATGGATGAATTAGAAAGTATTCGGTGTTCCGTATACTGTGAGCGTATCGAACATGAAGCCTGTTTATTTGTTGTTTGTTATGAAAACATTTACCCTAGAGGTCTAGTTTACGAACGTTAAGAAAATACGTAATTGAATCAAGAATGGTAGTAGAAACAGATAAAATAGCATTGGAGTGTTGGAGCTCAGAAGTGTTGCTATCTCTGCTGGTTGCTGAGGAAATATGTCTGAACACTCGGTTACACGTACGTCTTTGTCTAATGAACTAGAAAAGAAAAAGTGCGACTTACGCCCGGTTTTACAATTGGTAGTTAACTTATAGTTAGGAGATAATTCGTAGTTACAGTTTTGACGTTTTTCAATCTGTGGTTACCCCGAAAGTGTCAGTAAACCGGAAGTTAAAGTAACTATTGCTTGAACCACTAGTTAAATACTAAATTGGGGGTTACCTACTATCGTAACGAAAATTGAGTTGATTGTAAACGCATTTGTTTTGGTATTTTTAAAAATGGATTTCGACGATTTTAACGCTAATGTATATGAGGATGACGACGTATTCGTCAGAAGACCAAAAATTATTAGAAGACGTCCCAATTTCTTTGAGGAGTTGGATGGGACAGATTTTTTCAACAGATTTCGGCTGTCGCCTCAAACTGTAGAAGAGCTGGTCGCAGAATTAGAAGACGTTTTGACCTATCCAACAAATAGGTATTGAAAGAAAAATATTGGCAAGAATTAAAGTGTACAACGAGCAAAACTTTTTATAAGGAAAAGGATTTGCTTGTCGTACACTTAATTAAAGTTTTTATGTTAAGTACCTAAACCCAGACACCTACTGGGTAGGATTTGGTTAGCTAAGCTTTTAAAAATTTTTAAAGTACTTAAATTTTAAAATATCAGATATTAAAGATTCTGTTAAGGTTGCAAATAAATATAATTTTTTTTAGGAATGATTGTTTATCAGCCAGCCAGCAACTTTTATTGGCATTGCGCTTTTATGCAAGTGGGTCTTTTTTAATAACAACAGGTGATTTTTGTGGTGTTAGTAAAACCACTGCACACAAAACCGTAAGAAGGGTAAGCAGAGCTTTGGCACTCTTAAGACCTAGATATATAAAGATGCCAGAAGGTGAAGATGAACTTTCCAGTGTAAGGCAAAAATTTTTCGAAATCGCCAGATTTCCTAGATGCATCGGAGCCATTGATTGTACACATGTGCGTATTCAAAATCCAGGAGGGAATATAGGTGAAATATATAGAAATAGAAAAGGATTCTTTTCATTAAACGTTCAGACAGTGTGCGACGCAAATTTAAAGTTTCAAGACATTGTATGTAGATGGCCTGGGTCGACTCATGATTCTCATATTTTTAGAAATTCGCGCATTTGTGCTGCTTTTGAGGCTCAACAATTTGGCCAGAATTTGCTTATAGGAGATAGCGGCTACCCTGTGAAAAGGTACCTTATGACACCACTACAAAACCCACAAAATGCTGCTGAAAATTTGTATAACGAGTCCCTAATAAGAACAAGGAATTCAGTGGAAAGACACTATGGTGTGTGAAAGAGAAGATTTCCTGCCCTTGCTACTGGACTCCGTTTAAAAAAGATAGATACAGTTCAAGCTGTAATAGTAGCAACAGCTGTATTGCATAATATTGCATGTGATGCAAATGAAGCTGTACCTGCACTAAATGAACAACAAGAAGCGGCAGTTAACATTGAAGTTCCTCCAGATGGAGCTGAAAATAGACGAAATGATCCTAATAATATTACAAGAAATAATTTAATATACAACTATTTTGGTAACTTGTAAACATGTTAAGATAACTTTAAAGACATAATAATGTAGGAAACATTTTTTAAATTTGTTAAATTTAATTTATAGTAGATATAAATCTGTCATTAGATGCTTCATAATAAACTATTTTATTTAGTATTAATAATTATTTTTTGTTCACCCAGTAGGAAAACCCTCTATGCTGATTCTTCTTAAACAAGATATAACTTAGATATAAAATAGACAAATACTGTTCAGGAGGTCTTGTAAGTAACATGTTCTGCTTTGGAAAAATGTCAATAAAACCTACATTTTTTTGTTTTAAAAATATATAAAAATAAAACAAAACATAAAAATAACTTTTTATTATGAAAAAAACAGTGCAGCAGCAACTGTTAAAAATAACATGCAACAAAGGTACTCGTTATCTTAGAAACGAAATAAAAAATGTATTCTATAAATTTAACGATAATGAACAAAATAAGGGAGAAATAAACAAATATAAGACTAAAATATAAGGTTTCTAACCTAATAAAAAAAATCAGGTCCCACTTAACTATCTAATTTTTTATCCAATTTTAATTTTTTTTCATATATTTCCATTTTCATTTGATGTTCTGCTAAAAACTTTTCTTTTTGAACTCTGACAAAATCCAACTTCTCCTTTACTAAAACAGAGTTTACGTTGTCATAAATTTTAGTTCCACCATTGTCAATGTGCTTGTACGAACCTAGGAAAAAAATGTACTTTTAATTATGTTATTCTTTAACTAAATTAAAAGATTTAAAATTCATATATCGTCACTGGAAAGGCAAAAGGTCTAAAGCGACAAAAGATTAATATTGAGAAAAACGTTTTAAACGTATAATTTTGAGGAGAAATGTAAATATCATATTCTCTAATAAATTTAAATTAGGTTTGAAAAGAGTATTAGGTTTGTTGATTTTTTTAGAAAATTGTGATAGACAAGGAATTTTTCAAAACAGAATAGTTCTTTAGATAATTGGCGCTTAAGGCAAAATGCATTTTTAATTTCTGAACCTACTGAAAAGTAAAATGACTAGTAGACACGGAACACTTTAGACAGGATAAAGTAAAGTCACTTAAATGATCCTGCAATTAAAATATAAGTAATGTAAAATATTTTCTAATATTCTATTTTTTTATAGTTTGCAGTGTAAAATAATTAAAGAAACACATGAAAAATTATATAAGCGAAGTTTAACAACTTATGTTATTATGTATATTAATTATTATAAAAAAAATAACCAATACCCGGTTTTAAAAAAGGGTTTTAAGAAAGGGTCTCCTAATAAAAGTAAACTAAATACCTATTTACCACGATAATGTTTTTATTTTTTATAAATCAAGGACTAACCGTCCAAAAATGCGCTGTAAACATTAGGTACAACATAATAATCATAAGAACCAAATTAGCATTACTAACAACTATTAATTCAAAATAATAGATTGAAAAAAGAACAAAACTTATTCTGAATCCTATTTCCAAAGACACTGAATGTAAAGGAATACAAATGATAACTTTTTCTAATAAAAACCTCAGCTTATTCAAGTTATACACAAGCTGAATTAAATTTAGTTATAGATTAAAAAAACGTTTAATTATGTTGTCAAACTAGTCCGAAAATAAAGAATATTTTTAACCTATCAATCTAAAATAATAATAAACTGGCACCTAAAGGACAGAAGCAAGTAGGTTCTGTAATATCGTGGGAGAGGGGGGAAATGTTACCGTGGTTTGTGCTGTGAGTGCTTTAGGGCAGTTTATCTCCCCAATGTTTATATTTCCAAGAGCACGAATGAATACTCAACTAATGAGAGATGGACCAGTTGGGGCCATATACAGATGTTCGAAGACCGGCTGGATAAACAAGGAATTATTCTTTGACTGGATCAAACACCTTCAGCAGCATGTTAAAGCTAGTCTAGATGATCCAGTACTTCTAATATTAGATAATCATGCAAGTCATATTTCTCTGGATATTTATACGTACTGCAGGTCACATGGAATTGTTATGGTATCACTCCCTCCACATACCTCCCATAGATTACAACCACTTGATCTAACTTTCTTTGGTCCTCTGAAGAATGCATTGAATCGAGAGTGCGATTTGTACCTGAGAACTAAAGTGTACGAAAAAATTACGCATTATGAGCTTGCTTCCATATTTAATAAAGCGTATGTAAAGGTTGCTACAATGGACAAAGGAATATCCGGATTTAGAGCTGCTGGAATATGGCCCATAGATCCTAATAAATTTTCCGAAGATGACTTCTGCAAAACAGATAACACAAATTCCATAGTTATTCAAATTCCAATAAACCGACCTTAACGATGAACAGAATATTTCAGAACAGTCAAATACAGTAGCTGATGTGGGACCAAAAACTTCTACGAGTGAAACCAATAAAGAACCAATCCAAGAAATGGAACCACAACCAGGAACTTCAAGAAATATTAAAATGGATCGTAGATCAGGTTACAACGTTTTGCCATCGTCAGAAGTCGCCATTGAAACGCTAGCACCAATTCCAAGCCAGCCAAAAAAAGATACTTCTAAATCACGACATAAGCAACACTCAGAAATTTTTACATCAACACCACTTAAAGCTCAGCTAGAAGTCAAACAAGAAAAAAAGAATCGTAAAAAATATGAAGAAGAATTGAAAAATGAAGAGTCAAGAGAAAGAAAGTCTAAAAAACACAAAAACCGTCTGTAAAAAATCCTCCTGCAAGTAAGAAGCCTGGAGTAAGAAACATACGGTTTGATGATGAGTCTGATGAAAGTTTTGATGAGAGTCAGTTATGTGACGATAATGAACTCGAAGACGTAGATCCAGCTCATGATTTTGATGTATGCTTGGTTTGTGGTGAATTTGGCCGCGATAATGAAGTGTGTTACCGCTGTGTAATATGTTCTCATTGGTCCCATGCAGAGTGTAGTGGTTGGGAATCCGCCGAGGGGTACACGTGCGATATGTGTATTAAGACAGATCAGAAGAAACGTAATAAATAATCAAAAATTATTGGCTATAAGATTTTTAATGTTTTTGTAATTGTTTTTTTTTCTGTTAATTTGTTACAATTACGCATTAGATGTTACTTAACTTACGAACAGCTAATAAATATTAAAGCCATTTATAATAAAATTTACCTTATCAGCACTTTTTCATCAATGCGCGCTATTACCCCATATCCTGCGCGGCTTTACCCAGTAGGCGGGGCAATACCGCGCAATGACAATATCTTGGAATTTGCATTCTTATTTTTATTCCCTTTGACTTGGATTTGGTTTTGGTAGTGGATAAGTTGTCTTATATAGGTGATAACCTGCTGTGAAATTTTGAAAGTGTTTGTTTATAAACTAACATGTTCATGAACAACTGTCCTTAGGTGCGTGGTATTCCCCCGCTTTCGCTTTCCCCTATACTGATTTTGCTTAAGTAACATTATCGGCTAAAAATATTTACAATGTTTTGACTAAGAACTAAGACACAAAACTAGGTTAACCGCCAGGAGCCCATAAATCTTGCCAAGCTATTTTGACTAATACGCCATTGGTCTTATATTCTCACAAATGTAAAATAGGTTATGTTAGTAATACCTATTATTATAAGACGTCACAAATTGACTAACTGAGCAAAAAAAGTAATCTATAGCATATCAAATAGATTCAACCGACCCAAAAGTAAAAAATAAAGCAAACTTAAGTAGCTTATGGGATTTTTTTTTCTAATCGAGTAGACTTATTTGACCTTATGTTACAAGAGGTAGATTTTAATGACCCTTTAGCAAATAATCAAAAATATAGGTACCAATTTTGTGGTGACTAAAGCGCCAGTAAAGTGCTCAGATTGCTAAAAAACTCAGACAGACCGATGCAGAAAAAAAGGGGCTTTTCAGTCATGTAAATAACTCATTTTCGCCCATATTGGCGCTTTAGACCTTTTACCTTTCCAGTGACGATATGTACTGCTGCAGTTACGCTAAATATTTTAAGACAAATTTTTATTACCTACGATACACTTGTAAAATGTTACTCGACTGTTTTATTTGAAATAAAGCTAACCAATGAACTAAACAGAACTAACCTTTATTTACCGTCAACTTTAATGATGGTGTCTCTTTTAATCTTGATGAAGAATACGAATTCGAAGGTTCCACCTGGGGGCTCGCCTGGGGGTATGTATGGTCTTGTATCATATTCATAACATTTCTATGTTCCTCATTTAATAGAACTTCGGATTCACCTAAAAATAATTATTTTATTTAAGTTAAAGAGTTATTTAACTTTTTAATTCATTCATAATTTACTTTGGAAACTTACCATCAACTGCAATCAAATTATCACTTATTCACTGTCTCCTCAATTTCAGACATATCAGTGTCGTTTATAAATGACAATGCTGTTTCTGTTTCTAGTGCCTTATCTAAAAAGAAATAAATATTATAATACTTTTAACCTCTATGCTCACCAAGGTAGTTCTAGACCTTTTAGGTCCGTTTGTGGATAAAGGTGGTAAATTTTCTTTATTAGTATCAGTTAATAATGATCTAAGACCGCAGCTTTCATACAAAGCATTTTTTTGTCTTAGGTGTTTATGTGAACACATAAAAAAAGGAATAATGCAGGCTCACCTTCAGGCGTTACTGAAGCAACAGTATCGGAATCATATATACAGCTTAGTCCATCAATCTGTGTACCGATAAGGTCCTTTATACTCTCGTCAATATCGGTTAAATTTGGTACATCTGGTGGACCACCACCCGTCTTGATGGAGTTTTGTTTAATTAGAGAAAACTTGACTTTTGTAACTTTCTTTAAATTTGCATATTTATCTTTTAGGGTTTTCGCAGTTCTAGATTCTCCCGTGAGACTCCTATACTCCATTTCAATTTTTTTCCAAACTTTCTCCTTCTCTTTCCATGTTGTTGCTCTGCTCTTTTTGCATTCTATAATTTTCTTATATTGTCCTATCAAAGATAGTAAAATTCTCTCTTCATCTTTTGTAAAATTGTTAGATCGTTTTTTGTCTTTATTATCCATTGCCGGTAAACAATCTCACATTTAAAAACCTGCATTTAAATTGTAGGTTATGTTATTCCAACAAACGATTTTCTCTTTTGTTGGAAGTCCGACCCAACTTAACAAAAATTTGCTTTTTGCGGTTTGCGCCAGAAAATTTGACAACTTGTTGTTGCCAACATAAAGAATTACATGCAAAGCTTTCGGTTTGCTAACTACAACTTAAATTTTAATTGAAAAACGGAATGGTCGTCAACTATAAGTTAAATTTTGACTACCAGTTAGGTAATTTGCAAGTTAACTGACAAATGAAAAACCGGGCGTTATAGATTTATAAATGACTCGGAGCGACTTTACATAAACCTTTAGAAATAATATAACCTATAAGTAATAAAACCTTTTTAACTTAATTTTATTATTATTTAGCGGAAAAATAAAATATTTTAGGCATTTTAATACTTTTAGTAAATCTTGTGATGCTTCTAACGAATTTTTTGTACAAAAATATAAGGTGAAATAAGATGTGGCCATTGTGGCCAATGTTTACAAATTGTGTTTACTGTATCGCTTAGAATGGTTTGTTTTGGCTTCAAAGAATGTTAAATCATCCCGTATCCATTCTTAATAAATCCATGGGTTTTACCTTTAAAGCAACAAAAGTAAAATTAAAAAGGAACAAAAATGTGGGGTATATAAACCTAAATGTGGCAGTTGCCCAAAATCTACATAGGAAAAACAGGTTGAAGTTTTGAAAAAAAAAAACTTAAAGAGTGCAAAACTAGTTACAATAAAAATATAACAATTCTTATTACACTCTACATTTAAATAATGAACAACACAGTTTTGATAATAAGTTTGAAATTTTACAGTTAGGAAACAAATCTGTAAAACTTAATTTTTTTGAAAGTATGGAAATAAATAAATGTAAAAAATTAAACATACTATTAAACGACCAGCTGGACTTAAATAATTCCCCATTATTTTTATAATTTGTTGGAAATTCCACCAGAAATAAAAAGGTATTAGTATATATTCTTCTAACCTAAAATTAAAAGTGTGAAGGTTTATACCTAATAGTATTGTAAACATAATTACTAGGTTGTAAAAATTTAGGTAAAATTTGTTGACTAGTAGTACATATATTTATTAAGAACAGTTCTTAGTTTATACCAACCATCTGACGAAGACACTGTGTGTCGAAACAATTGTCATGTTTAACAATAAATTTAGTGAAGATTCATACATGTTTGGTGTTATTATTACATAGTTTTTAAAGTTGTTTTATTTAAAAATACAAAATATTTTCTAAAATTATTCAAAATTTTTTCCACAAAATTTAACACATTTCTCCAGGCGACCCCGAAGCTCCCGAAAACTATTTCACACCTCCTCTAGTGATATTGAAGCAACAGCCTCTCGGATACGACCTTTCAGTATCGTTTTGTAGTAGTCTGTTATAAACTAATTGTTGTAGACGTCCCCATAAATAGAAATGGTCCATTTCTCCCAATCCATCGCCCTGGGAGTAAACTATTTAACCAGTTCACTACGATAACAGAAAAATGGGCTAGACAGTTAGACAGCCATCATGGTATAAATAAAATGAATTTCTATCATCTAACGGAATGTGTTTAGCATATTGAAATATGTATTTTAATTGCAAGTATTTTCGAAAAACATTCCATGATAGGAGACATCACACCAAACGATTACTTTCTGGAAATATTGTCGCCGTGATAAAATGGGTATTGGTATCACTCCAATACCTTACATGCTCTGGGATGCAACTACTCTATTAGTGGTGAATGTTGCTTCATCGGAAAATATGAGAAGTGAATAAAAATAACTTCTGTTGCTGCAATTTTGCTCCCCATCCACAAACAAAAATCTAAACGTTTTGCTTCGTCTCCTCCTTCTAATATATATGATTAAAAATTGGTTTGTACGGAGATATTTTATTTTCTTTTAAAATATTTTGAGTGTTCTATTTTTTTACCACTTCCAAATTTAGCGACCTATGCCTTAACGAAATTTTTGGATATACAGCAACAGGTTGCAATACTACTGTATTGGCATCATTTTCATCGTATTTTTTTTTGCTTTTTTTACATTAAGTACTGAGCCGGTTCTTTGAAATTTATTTAGTAATTTATGAACACCTACGTTAGAAACATAAATATTTGGATATTTTTCGTGCGATTCTTCAATTAATAATAATAATTATAATAATAATAAATACATTTATTTGTGCCAAAGAAAAAATAACAATTACAATAATAATAAAGAATTGTAATAACAAGTACAATAATAATAAAAACTGTAATAGCTAAAGGAATTAAAAATGACGGAAACATACTAGTTGGCACAAATGGGTAGAAATTTTGATTAAAATTAATCATTCTTCCAATCCTGCCCCACGCAAATATTTTTTACTTGTCGGTAGTTTCGCCCTTACCAGAGCATTGAACAATATGTTTTTGTTCCAAATTTAGTATTTTTGGCACAAGATTTAAGTTATTACGTTAATACTGTCAAAAACTAAAGGTATTATTAGGTAAGAAAGATGGTCAAGATCTTTATTAATCCTTTACAAAAACATGACTACCGTGAATTACAAGATAGATAATAGAAGTTTTTAAGAAAAATTAAAAATTATCGCTCACCAAGATATAAATACATAGTTAGGTACACGTACGTGAAACAAATAAATATCGTAGTTTCGCTGTAGTTAGGTAAAAATTATTCCATTATAGCTTAAATATTTTTTTCTCGTAAAGTTGAGAATGGAAAATCTTGGATTTAGACTTACTTTTAAATTTTAAACCAACTTTTTTATTTAAAGTAAAATTATTACTCTATGCCAATCTTATTTTCATCACAAGCAAAAATCTTTATGAAGATTACCTTTTCGTCGAAAAATGAAAAATAAAAAAGTTTTTCCTCTTGTTAATTCAATCCGTGGACATACTCTATATTTTCTTCAAGAAAAAAGTTTAAACACAAAATTTTCTAGTATACATAAAAAACTTAAAATAACTGAACAAATCCAAAGGAAGCTACTAATATCTATTTAAGTTTATTAACGTTATAAAATAATACATTAATATTCCAAATACTCATTTTAAAATAATTGTCCTAATAATATTTTATTATTCATTCTCTACTAAAAAGAAAATGTTGGGACATAAAAGTGTATGAATATCATAATAATAACCCGCAAAATGAGTAAATAAACATAAAAGAAATAATACATTAAAAATATAAGTACGTACATGCATAAATAGGTAAATTAAGCATAAAAGTGAATAAGCGTAAATGACAAAAAATAATTTCGCCCCGCTAAAAATCATAACCACTAGTTTTGCATCAATATTTTTAGTATAAAATGTTTATTATGATAAACACTGACAGTATCCTATTTAATTGAGTATTCTTTAATATTCACCAAAATAATGTCTGATTCTCATCTTGTAGGTTTTCATTATTTTTAGGAATACTATATTAAGAGTGTCGTTTCGTTTACAATTCGTGACGGAATGACAGATACTTTATAAAATATTCCCAATTATTTATAGTATGATTCACCTATAATACTACTGAACAATTAAATACAAAATAAGTAACCCTTACCAAGTTAAGTTTAAATAAATAATTATATCATTAAACAGCAATTTTGATCAGTTTATATATTTTATCACCATATATGGACACGAATACATACAGCTCGAACTGATAAAGTATCCAACTCTTAACTGCCTAGTGTATGTAGCGGCTATAGTATCCTTTCTTATAGAGAATCCTACAGTCAAAAATCTTCTAAACGCAGGATACCTCCATATTTAAATTAATGCATAATCTGCTACAAGAACCGACGAAAACAAGAGAAAGCGGAACATTGTTAAAAGATTGGAAGGTAATTAGTGTTTAGAAAAATGAGTTCCAAATACTATCCAGGTGTAGTTTGATCGGAAAATAAATTGTAACGGTAGATCATAGTTTAAAACTATCTTAAGAGGCTTTTCTTGGATTTTATCTTACTGAATGTAAACCAGATGTTATACGATTTCTGTATGGCTAGACGGTCGTGCTCATATACGTGCTGAAATTGTGATAGGTAACGGCAGTAGAAAAAGCGTTGAAAGGAAAGTTGGGGAAGATCTTTAGGAGACAGAGACCTAATGAAATTCAATGGAGAAGAAAAAGCAGAAGTACAGATGCAAGTTAAATAAAGTAAAAAATTTTAAATATCCAGAAAATGGCACCCTCGATTTGGAAATATCACGTGGAGATTAATTGAAAGAAAGTGTCCGGTATGCTGCGTGCCCGCAAGAGAAAGAGGGGACTTATTTGAAAAACAATGGCCACCTGCAATGATGGATGTGACGATAACATGGCCGAAAAGTACATGGAAGGACGTTAGATGAGACAAAAACGAGAGTGTTAAGATTGATTGGTTAATATAAAGGGACAAGGTTAGAAATATGAGAAAGATGGTGGAAATATCTAAGAGATACAGGAAAGAGGACCACAGTGGTCCAATATAACTATGATGGAGAATTTATTTCACTGTAAAGAAATTTTAAAAAATGATAATTACTGTTTCACATGGGAGACTACCAATGAATTGGTCGATGTAAAAAACGGGAGGAAATGAACTGATGGTAATACATAAAACTGAATTTTTTAAAGTTTGTAATTAAGTAGTATACAAGTACCGATTGTACAAGTCTATTGACATAAATTAAAACTTTTTACATAATGTTCTGCTGGAATAAATTAATATTATTTTATATTTTGAAAACAAAAGATTGTTTTATTTAACCTCCCTCAATTATTTTAAACTGCAGAGAGCCTATTTTAAAAGTTTTAAATTCTTAAACGTTCGATTTTTGAATTACCGTCATTCAGTACATTTTTTACAGATTCAGTGCATACATTTTCTGCCCTAAATTCAGTACGCTTTGAAATCAGCCGCGGCAGCACTGGGGGGCATTGCGATTAACAGGAACGTCGACCCACATAAATTTGTGGAAGACCGGGGAGAAGAAGAAATACATTCATAAATATAAATTGTGATACAGCTTATTTTTCTTTCTGATTCTTTTACCCTTAGAAAATATAAAGTTGTCTTGTTTTAATACAATGCATTGTTTATTATGCTTAAGGTGGCATTTTCTAATCGCGTCCATGGTGGGTCAGCTTAACTTCATTTTGACATGGTTTTTCGGCTTTAAAATTGTAACAATAACATTATGAGTATATTAAGTATAGATTCATATTCTTTAAGCAGTTTTCAGTCTATTATTTAAAGTTTGAATGTGTATAATGATTTCATCCAGAAATTAATATTTTAACCCTCTACTGCATAATGTTCCTGAACGGGAACTTTTAAAATTTTATCCTGGCCAAACACGAGAATTGTAAACCATTGGATTTCAGTTACTAAAAATCTCGAGTTGGTGCGACAGTTTGAGAAAGCTTACATTCTATTCTGGTTACAAAATTTACGGTCCGGTAAGTGTTTAATTGTCTTATCTTATTATTTTTGCTGGGAATGATATTTGTACAATGCTTCCTGATATATTACAATAAAACAGTATAAAAAAAGCCTCGTCTTTTTTCCTGTTCCTGTTTGGGAACATTATGAGTATGATAAACATACCCTGGGAAATCCTTATTTTTGTGCTGTTTCCATATGGGAACATTATGAAAATGGGTAAGAAATATCATGAGATTTCGTTGCGGAGTTTCAACTTTTAACATTTTGTTTTTCAGAATGAACCCTGACCTTTTCGAATTGGCGCAAAAACTTATACGGTTGTCCAAAAAATCCGTTGTTGATAAAATAAGGCCAATACCCAGAGACAGTGAAGACTTGGAACTGTCTGATGATGAGTTGCAAGAGAATTTCCAACCAAGAGGATTGAGAAACCAGTAGCTCGGAAGAAAAATATGACCCAGACGATTAATTACACTTGAGCGTGATTCCGAAAAACAAAAACCTGAAATCACTCTCCAGTGGAAAGAAACAAGAACCAATAGAAATGAGAAAGACCCAGAATTTTTGGTAGTGATATTTTACCTCAGGATGTTCTAGCTCTGAATGCGCCTTACAAACTATTGTTTGGACAAAACGATTTTTATTTCTGAAGACCTTTTCGATTATGTCGCCCGACAAAGCTGCATCTACAGTGTCCAAGCAAATCCGAATAAACCTTTAACTACTAGCGTCGATGAACTGGAGAGATTTGCTGGCATTCTAATATGGACATCTTTGGTAAAGCAACCTCGACTAGAAGGCTCTGGTTAGTGTTGTAAATATCCGTATTCATTAGATATCCGAATCATACGGAATCGGAATCAGCTAATATCCGTATCCATTATCCGAATACGAATCCATTTCTTGACCCGCGCGAAAGCGGTTACTGATCATGTATACGTATGCATGCAACAGACTAAAATATTTTCTATCCGGATACACGGCTAGGTAGGTCGATGCGGGATCGGTATCATACCATTCGAAGTCGAAGTTTAGGATAAGAAGGCACCGCGTCGCGTCGTTCTCGTTTGAATTCGGTTCGGGGTGAGGCGGGACTAGTTTAACCAATGGGTCCTCATCTCATATGATACCGTTACCCCGATAACTATGCCATCTTTTTTTAGGAAATGTCATTAGAAAGAGAAAGCACAATATCAAATATGCCAAATCGCAGACCGTGTTGTTCGCTACACTCGATTCCGATTCCGTTTTCTCTTTGCACTTTGCATTAGTAACCACCCCGACGCGAATTTATTTTGATTCCGAATCCGTATTCAAGTTCTCGGCCGGTTCCGGATAATCCGGATTCTTTTAATATTCGGATCGAACGGATTTTTGGATACGTATCCTTACATCACTAGCTCTGGTCACCTCATACCTGTTTTGCTCAAATCGCCAATGTGATGAGCGTAAATAGATTTTAACGGTTGAAAAGCAAAATTCACTTTACAGGCAATTCTGGAAGGTGACTATTCTTGCGATGAACAAATTATTCCTTTTCACGGAAGGATTGCAAACATGAAGACTTACAACCCTAAGAAACCTCACAAGTGGGGTAACAAAATGTTGGTTCTCTCTGGGATTTCGGGAATGTCTTATAATTGTGAGCGTTTTGGAGCAGAGGACACTGTTATGGCAGCCGATGAGCCCAATTTGGGTGCTGCTAGTAATGTAATTATTCGATTATGCCGTTACATTCCTTCCAATCTAAACCAGAAAATTTATTATGACAACTATTTTTTTCTTTGCCACTTACGGCATATTTGGGTGAAAAAAATTCTTTCGGTACCACCACAAGACACAACCAACTAAAAAATTTTCAACCAACAACGGAAAAAGAAATGAAAACTCTAGGAAGAGGAGCCTTTAAGAAAAATCTACTGTTTTTTCTCTTTGCACTTTGCATTAGTAACCACCCGATGCGAATTTATTTTGATTCCGAATCCGTATTCAAGTTCTCGGCCGGTTCCGGATAATCGGGATTCTTTTAATATTCGGATCCAACGGATTTTTTGATACGTATCCTTACATCACTAGCTCTGGTCACCTCATACCTGTTTTGCTCAAATCGCCAATGTGATGAGCGTAAATAGATTTTAACGGTTGAAAAGCAAAATTCACTTTACAGGCAATTCTGGAAGGTGACTATTCTTGCGATGAACAAATTATTCCTTTTCACGGAAGGATTGCAAACATGAAGACTTACAACCCTAAGAAACCTCACAAGTGGGGTAACAAAATGTTGGTTCTCTCTGGGATTTCGGGAATGTCTTATAATTGTGAGCGTTTTGGAGCAGAGGACACTGTTATGGCAGCCGATGAGCCCAAATTGGGTGCTGCTAGTAATGTAATTATTCGATTATGCCGTTACATTCCTTCCAATCTAAACCAGAAAATTTATTATGACAACTATTTTTTTCTTTGCCACTTACGGCATATTTGGGTGAAAAAAATTCTTTCGGTACCACCACAAGACACAACCAACTAAAAAATTTTCAACCAACAACGGAAAAAGAAATGAAAACTCTAGGAAGAGGAGCCTTTAAGAAAAATCTACTGTTCTTGCAGATGTCGACCTACACGCAGTTCAGTGGTTTGATAGCATGATAGTGACTTTGCTACTTTGCTATCTACCTATTGTGGCAGCGAACCAATTACCAAAGTAAAGAGATTTTTTAAATCGGAGAATTGTAGAAAGGAACTTAACTGTCCTGATATTGTAAAAGTTTACAACAGGCATATGGGTGGAGTGGATTTGCAAGATTCGTTGCTGGGCCTATATCCGATAAAGATAACGAACAAAAAATGGTACTATAGAATTTTTGATCACCTAATTGATGTGGCTATAGTAAATGCATGGGTTCTCAACAAAAAAACAAAACATCAAACTGCCCAAGAAGAAAAGATCATTCCTCAGCTAACGTTCAAAACTGAACTCGCTATGCAACCCTGCAATAGAGGAGTTGGTAATAGAAATAAAAGGAGTCGGCCGAGTAATGAAAATGTTCCTTTGCCTAAAAGAAAATGCCAAGAACCTACTCCATATAAAAACATTCAGCTTCATGGATTAGAACATCGGCCAGTCTGGGCTACTGAACGAGAGAGGTGCAAGTTTCCACAATGCACAGGCAAATCTAGAGTGAAATATTCAAAATGTAAGGTGCACTTATGTTGTAATTCTAACAAAAACTGTTTTTTAAGTTTTCATACCATTTAGATTTAAGAAGATTTTATTTGTGATACATACCGTATACATAATTAGGAAAATAAATTTAAAATAACACAAAAATTGTTTTACTTGCGAATTACGAAAGTAGGTCCTCCGCATAATGTTCCCATATGGGAATGGAAACAAAAATTACGATTTAAAAACACTTCTAATTTTTTGAGTTCTTACTGTTTCCTGTTTCATCAAGAAAACAAATTAACTTTATTCCATTTTTCTCTCAAAAAGGGTTAAGAGATCTATGGTGTCATTCTGTTTTGTCACTAGGACCTCAATATTATTTTTAAATATTGTTTTCCTAAAATAAATCATAAAATATCTTGGATTTCTTCAATACATTAAAAAATACCCATAGAATTTATATATGAAAAAATTCATACAAATGAAAAAAAAAAATACTAAAATTAAACTAGGTTGGCAATAAATGGGTGTGGTCGGCAAATGCAACCTTAAGCACAAAAGAAATAAATCTCTTTTAAAATAATAGATCGATTTATAACCATTGAATGCCAATATGGTAATTAATAATAGGCACTTTGAAACTTTCTTTCCAAAATTTAAAATTGAAAGTCATTACATGACAACGGATCGTACATAGCTTTGCAGTTATGAATTCATGTTTACTCAAAATACACAATTTGCATTTCCAGGCCCCGAATCCAATTCCATATCTGGCCCCAATTCTTATCAAGACTACACATATTCGATGCTGGACGCATTTGTGCCACTTGGGGACGACGAGAATGCACAATGTCGATGCAAACGGGGAGCCCAAGTGAGTATTACCATTAGCAAGGAATTTAATCAATACTGTGTATAGATTTAGTGTCACTGTATCTATAGTAAAACCATATGTTAAAAAAAGGCGGAGAAACCACCCAAGTAACATTTTTTAGTAATTCTCCGACTTGCAACTAATTTTTAACAAAATTTAACCTTGTTCTGCTTCCAAAAATGGTTGCCAAAAAAAGCCTACGCTACCCGAGGTTGTATAAACGTAGTATTTACGTTAATATGTTTTAGTTTAGCACCGCGATGTTAAATATCGAATATCTAAGTTCTCCCTTTAAACGTCTCCCAAGAAAGACTATTGGCGAAGTCAAAATTCGTTAGGTTTCTAAACGTCGCCTGTTGCTACGGAGAAAAATCCAACGTACAAGAACGTTGTTCAACGTTGTAAAGGCCGACTAAATTGTTTCTTCTTTTTTCTGTCCGTCAAAGGTTGTCATTAAAGTCAAATGACAATAGGTAGGTAACTATAAAAAGTCAAAAAGTAAGGAAAATTAGTAAATAAACAAAAAGATTTAAATATTCGTAGACATATTACAGAAAAAAATTGAAACTGAGCCGGCATATCCAAGATCAGCTTAGTGCAAGGTTTTGAGGCTCTTTTAAAACTGGTTTGTTTATTTGTTTCTGCATATTCGTATTCTTCAGTTGAAGACTGCTCTTGGCATAATAAATCTGCCCCTTTTTAATGCACTAGAAAACTGAGTTATACCTTGTGCTTTTACTATGCAGGAATATTTGGTCCATTTAAATGGCTCTGGCACAGAAGTAGCATCACACTGTATTGTTCCCGTCTCACTTGTCGTTATAGGCCAATATAGCACACCATCCTGTTGCCATGAATGGGGAACAGATTCTATTTCATTTATCTGCTTTAAATATATGGAAGATAATATGGACAAAATGAAATATATGGGTAAAATGACCTATTAGCCATATATTAAATATTATAAACAGTTGGTAGGGAGAAAGGATCGTGTCAAGTGACCTTTGGGATTTCTTACAACCTGTGCATGCGCTAGTTGTTTAACTTAGACGTGTGTCGCAATATTTTTGACTGTTGGGAAAATTCTAGATACTCCATCGAGTCTAAGATGAGTTTAATTTAATATTTCTGAATTTTTTAATTTTGATTAGGCAGCTTGTTTCAGTATCCTAGGGCAGGGATAGCGAATATATGGCATGCGTGCCATAGGTGGCACGCGATAGAATATTATCGGCACGGCATTGACTGAGGTACTATAAATTATTATAGTGTAATTCCTATCCACGTGTATGTTACCCGTATTGTTGGCACGTCATGGCCACATAAAACATTTTTTGAAAAAAGATTGGCAACTGGATGTGAAAGGTTCGCCATCGCTGGTCTAGGATCTAGAGAGTTTTAACGATATCTTTTTGGTTTTTACACCGACATTTAGGTTATGAATAAAATATAATGTGTTTTGGACAAAATGACATACAGTTCGGATGGATAAAATGATATAGTATGTCATTTTGTTTATAGTCCCTTATGAAAAAGAACCAAAAGGGCGAGATCAGTAAAGAGAATAAACGAGATCAGTAAAGAGAATATTGATCGAAACACAGAAAATGATGAAGATATTCTTAATGATTTTGCAGATGACGCACAAGCGGAGGGTGACGATTGTCTATTCTAATAATGACTTATCTCACGATCTAAGCCCAGAGAAAGCATCATATTAACCAAATAAAACTAATATATTTGTTTGTGAGTTATGTCATTTTGTCCGGATAGAATGAACAAAATGATTTTTTCTACATCTCTTTTTAAGTAATCACAACAATGTAGCAACAACGTTACAATAGAATTGTAAGTTTGATCTTTATGGATCTGGTTTTCTGTATTACAAAATAATGTTTAAAAAACAAAACCGTATTTCATTTTGTCAATGTCTCCCCAACAACTTTGAAGTTTGGCATATTTAATTTATGAATAAGTACGGGTTTTCAAAAAAAATTACCGCCACTTTGAATTCGAAGAGTTGTGTTGTTCCCTTTCCTTGATTCTTCTTTTCTTTGCAGAAATGAGGTTTAAATCTAGTTTTTCAATTTCAACCTTTTTTGGTTGCTTAAGGTTAAGTTTGCACCAGTTTGCTCCACCTATTTGAACTTCAAGTTCGAAAAAGTGTTAAATAGGTGCAACTTACTTAAACTTACAGTCCTAAAAGTGTAGATTTTTTAACTTATTGCGTGTTCTTGTTAAAATAGGTAATATTTTGGCTTGAATAGGGAATATGCATGTAATCCAAAAAATTCTGAAATATTTTTTTTTGTATTCTCTACATATATTAAATGTTCATGACAGTTGCTGTTTTCCATTTTTTTTGGGCTTTATTAACAAAAAAAAAGGTTTTATTTTGCAAATTTTCCTGCAAAATCCAACATCTCGTAAAACGGACTTCTTTTGTTTGTGACGTCACTTTTTTTATGACGTCAACGTTTTATAATGGCTAGTCACGGCTAGTGTAATGTAAATTTCAGTGTAAATCCATTTTCTTGAGTTTTTCCCAAAGACTAGGATATTTAGTCGATAGAAAACCTTTTATTTTATTAAACAGACTGGTTATAAATGACCAAAACGGCATTTGTGCAAAGAAAATCGGAAAATTGGCTGGAAGTTAGTGCTGGTGGATTTGCCTTTACAATTTAGTTAAAAACACTTATTGTTTATTATACTATAAAAATAAATGTACAGCAACATTATGATTACTTGAATTTGGCGATACTGACCTTTATAGATACCGCTTTATGTAAAATTTTTGATTAATTTTCCACTACCTAGTTTCTTCCAACACCGGCTCTTTTGGACACGACAAAATGAAGTTTTCGAAGCCATTCGCTATGGAATTTTTTTTATACTGGGAATATAATATCTGTAGGGTGGTTTTTTAATATTTCCTACTGTTTAATAAAAAGGATTACTAACAAAATACGAATATAATCAAAGATAAACAATGTAAACAAACTTAAGGACAAGAGCTGACCAAATAAAGGGGCCGACACACTGAAAATCCAACGTTGCCACCGCTGCAAACAGCTGATTTCAAATGGTAAAGAAGAAGGGCTCACTTGAACAATTTTATGATCCAGATGCGTGTTCGATTGACAAAAATTGGATCACCAGGATCACTTTATGTCACTCCAATGCTATTTTATCTCTGCACTGCCATTCTTGATTTAATTAATATCAAGACAAGTAACACAGACAAAATAAACGTCCAGACCAGGGACGGAGAATGCTAGTGAACAATATTTGTTGTGTACTTGTATTGTTTACTGGTCCTCCACGGAACGATAAACCCAAAGCCGGTAATCAAGTGAACTCCAAGACCAACGGAAACCGGTTATCCTTTTTTATTTGCAACTCCTAGAGAAAGATAAGTTATCACCTGATGTCAACGTAATTCGTGGGTTATAAATCGAATAGTCTCGCCTAACAAACTTTTGTTCTGTGGTTTCGCTAGATGATGTTATTCATGTCATTTGCTTTCGCCGTTTTTTAATTGAAGTAAACAAACACACGTGTGTTTCTTTAGTTCAATGCGTTTTTGCACTTTTCAAGTGTTTTAAAACCTTCACATATCGTGTTCGATATGTGTTTCTGTTATATAATGATTATTAAATGTATACTTTGTCCCAAATGCGACACAAAAGGTGGAGGACCATCATTTCAAGGTAAGTTTGGCGTTTCTTGCACAAGGGAAGCTGGCTAAATACCAAACATAGTTTTCACCATGATTAAAAATTTTTAAAAAGCTGTTGGTAGTGTTGGTTTTACCTTTTGGAGGGATAGCTATTGTACTTTTTCGGATTTGCCACAATGTATTTAGTTATACAACAAATATTACATTACTTTTTAGATATCCTAATAGGGGAAGCCGTTATTCATTCAGTCACTTAAAATAAAATGTGAAGATATAGACCAGTAGTCAGAGCATAGATTTTACCTGAAGAAAATCTGGAATAGGAATCCTGAAACGGCGGTTCCTGTTAGCCTAAGTACGTATTTGTAAGTATAGTTCATGCCAAATATACAACTTTGTTTTATTTTTGCAAAATAGGGGCATTACTTGTTTGCTAAGTATGTAGCTTTTTCACAATAATTTATGTATTGGGACAATATATGACTGAACTGTCTCCGTAGCCTTAATAATGGAACCTATAAGGGGTTAAATGCCAGTTCTTGTAACCAATTATTTTTCTATAACTTCAATGAAATATCCTGTTGGGTTGAAAAAAATAGCTAAAGAAATATTCAGTGAAGTGTCACTGTGATAAATTTATGCCAATATTTTTTACTAAATTTGATTGTTAAAAATTAATAGAGAAATGTTCAAGTTTCACTCGAGTATGTATTTAATAAGTAAAAACAGTATTTTACAGAATAATAATCTTTAAAACCAGAGCTAAGAACGTTGCATAATGATTGTAAATTTATCAAAAGCTTTTCTGTAGGCTTCAAATTGAGTGGAATTACAAAAGTGTGCAAACTACCTATTTTCTAACCACTTCTAAGCACTGTTTTATATTTTCAAATTAATTACCGACATTAACAAAGAGAATCATTTTTTTTTTAATTTTTAGGCACTGTTATCCATGACGGGTTTATCCAGCACATTAACACCCACAAGTTTTCATAGCTACAGAGTTCACTCAGGTTTTTAGCAGTTCATATCCAAGCTGTGAAGAAAAAGAGCCATCAAATTAATGAAATTAGAATGGTCAATGATATATTTACGTATTAACATGTTGGACACAGTGTATGTAGGATGTAGTCATAAATAGAATATTTTTGAGGAGTGTTACACTAGGAATAATTTCTTCTTTGCAACTTATTTTATAATGTAAGTAATAATATTTAAGGAACAAAGCCTTTCATAGCATCAAGAATTTCTTGGAGGGTGATTTTTCAGATCTCGTCTAAGTGTAAGAGGAGCATAAGACTGATATTTGGGTTGTTTAAATTCTTCAAAATTTTCTGAAATATGTTCTAATATGTTAGTCTTGCTTCGTTAAGCATTTCCGTTTGTACTTTATACTTAAATGTTTATTTTTGTAATTTTAATATTTTAATGAGCTATTTAAGAAATTTTAACATTATCTCATTATTTAGTTGTAGCATAAAGTCTTGACGTGTGAAAGTACTTTTGTATGCACTATCATTAATAAATATTTGTATTTGTAACCAGTGATATGTAAAAAAAAGTGCCTATTGGTAATAAACCATAGAAAATGTAACAAATTTAATTTATTTTTCTGTAACTACGACAGTTTTTCTTGTGACAATTATTTATAATGTAAAGCCATATGACCACCTTAGTATAGCCATTTTTAGAAATAATGGAATAATTTCTTTTTTTATGCATAGCTGCTTTCATTGACATTATACTCTAAGGAATGGAGTAATTCTGTATTAAAATATGGGAAATTGGTCTAGAGGTGCTAATTTTAAGCTATATAAATTTTATTTTGCACATTAAGCTCTTGATGATCCCAGATATTTTTGTATCATTTTAAACTACACATATTCTTGAAAAATAAGCGCAAACACCATCACCTTTCCTATAATACTTTGTATAATATATCCTAGGGCAGGTTGTGTAAACTATTTAAGGGGTTTAAAAAATATAAAAATCGTTCAAGAGTAAAGTATCCCTATTGCGAAAACACAGAAAAACGTTATTAAGAAAAGTTGTTTAGAATTAAAAAATATGTCCAAATACGAAGTCATAACCTTCTATTCAAAAAAAAAATATTTTCTTGAGTAGAAATATAAATATATGTAAATTTCACAAATTTTCTTCAACTTGATGAAAGTTATGCAGAAATGATTTAAGTGTGGTTAATTTGAAAATGTTACACAAGTCTTGGACAATAAAGGTTTTTTTGAGTTTGAGTTTATTCTAGCTAAATATAAAAAAATCATAAGGGGATAATTTAAAATTAAAAAAATATATATAGAAGGCATTGGAAATATCTTTTAATTTTAAACACCTTTTCTTAATAACGTTTTTCGAAATAAGGATACTTTACTCCTGAACGATTTTTATTTTTTTGGCCTGTCCTGTATGCTGTTTGACTTGAAGCCATTCTAAGAGTCACACTGGACTCTCCACACAGGCCTAAGTATTCTACTAACGAATCGTGGGCGTCTGAAGAGAAGGAAAATGTAACCTATCGACACAGGATTTAAGGATTGGAGGGAAAGGGAAACATCTGCGGGCAACTTGTTCTATAATCTGGAGACCCTAAGTGTGAATGAGTGAGAGAAGTGGGATGTCATAGGTTTTTGTAGCTAGACTGTAAAGGGCTGCATAGGTAACGCAGGGTTGTTTTATTAGGAATAGTCAACGGGGAAATGACAGAGTCTAGTTCTTTCATGTCGAAGCTTTCTAAATGTGGAAGCAGTACTCTAGGTTAGGTCTTATTTGGGAAACATAAAAACTGTGTACGTTTAATATCGCTGCGGCCGCTAGCCGCTAGCTTCTGCTTCATATTTATACTAATCTTATAAAGTAGAATAAAAACATTATTTTATCGCAAAATATTTTTATATTGTTGAACAGCTGTACAATGCATTTACAAAAATAAATGATTTGATGGAATTTCAGTATTTGGTTTTTTATAAAAACAGCATGTCTAAGAATATGCAAGAACCATACATTAGAGAAAATGAGAGAATATGAGAACAAGAAATAAAAGGGATTATAAAAAAACAAAGTTAGTAAGGTGAGTTAATCTTGTTAAAAAAAAGTTTGGGGGGCTTTAAAGAATACATGGCATGGCACTTTCATCTGGCACTTTTGTACATTTGTCAGTCTTCAGTTTCAGGAACTACGAATCTGTGGGTGTTAGCTCCTCTGGTCCTAGGCACTCTTCAAATCTGTAAATAATTACAAAACAAAACATATATATATATTTTTATTTTTTTATTAAGGATCCAAGAAACAAATCAAACCATAAACTATATATATATATATATATATATATATATATATATATATATATATATATATATATATATATATATATATATATATATATATATATATATATAAAGAGGAGAATTATTGTGGGCATGTCCGCTGAATGAACAGAATGAAAAGTTAGAATGGTAACAGGTACGACACGTGTTTCTGCTCATTGGCTTCATCAGGCCCACGTATGTGACCGTGCCTCTCAACATAAGTCGAGACGCACAACGTCACATACGCAGTTACGGGTGTAACCTTAAGAAAAGAGAAAATTTTTTTTTAACGAGGACCACAAACAGGAGCCAGTACACCCATTTGTGGCTTCAGCCAAAAGACCCCTTTTTTGGGGGCAACAATTAGCGTCGCCGACGGAGGCAACTATAGCCAACTGCCGTGGTATCCTATAAGCCCAAGAGAAGAAAAAAAATTGCTAGAAACTAGCGCGGATCGATACATAAAAAAAAAGAGGAGAATTATTGTGGGCATGTCCGCTGAATGAACAGAATGAAAAGTTAGAATGGTAACCCGTACGACACGTGTTTCTGTGACGTTGTGCGTCTCGACTTATGTTGAGAGGCACGGTCACATACGTGGGCCTGATGAAGCCAATGAGCAGAAACACGTGTCGTACGGGTTACCATTCTAACTTTTCATTCTGTTCATTCAGCGGACATGCCCACAATAATTCTCCTCTTTTTTTTATGTATCGATCCGCGCTAGTTTCTAGCAATTATATATATATATATATATATATATATATATATATATATATATATATATATATATATATATATATATATATATATATATATATATATATATATATATATATATATATATATTATATATATATATATATATATATATATATATATATATATATATATATATATATATATATATTTATACACTCCCAGAAAAAAAAACCGCTATCCTAAAATTATTTACTTTTTATTAATAGTTCCGTAAAAATAATATTTTAAAAATGGGGTGCTAACTTCACGGGGGGACCAACCTTACACTTTTTTAAGTCAAAAATTTAAGTTGTAAACCCTTTTTTAAAAAGTGTGAAGTTGCCCCCCCCCCCCCCATGAAATACTTTTTAACAAGAGTTCTGCTTTAAACTCATGAGTTCCCGTTAATGCTGCTATGGTTCTACAGTTCTGCAGAATCAGAATGATATTTTTTTGTTTACAACTTACATTTTTGAGTGTTAAAAAAGTGTGAAGTTGGCCCCCACGAAATATTTTTTAACAATAGTTCTGGTTTACAACTCATGAGTTCCCGTTAGTGTTTCCATAGTTCTACAGTTCTGCATCAAGATAATGATATTTTGTTGTTGAATATTTTACTTTCCAAAGAGCACAAAACGTAATATTTTTTTTTTTGTAAGAGTTCTGACCTCGAAAACCATCAAGAACTGTGGACCTCCTTTAGAACTATTAAGCACTCTGGCCAGTGATGTGAGTCTGTCATATGACCTCGTCATTTTCTGCGGTCATGACGTCATGACCGTCACATCACATTAATAAATGACCATCAGGTCATTTAACCTCTTAAATTTCATGCTTCGACGTAAGAGTAAAAATTAAGCAAGAAAAAGCCACGAGCGTCATAGAAATAGTGATGTAAATGAAATAAAACGGCAATGTTTTTTTTAAAAACCGTGTTTTTTGTGAAAAAAAAACATAAAGCTTGTTTTTTTTCTTCAAAATGGCGTTTTTTTTTTCACAAACTGACAAATATGCAAGGTTTTAGAGGAAAATAATTAGAAATCCATATGTGATTACATTTGTAACGATAAAGTAAATAATATGCAATAAATTTGTCAATAAGTAAACATGTTTAAAAAACAACGAACTAAAACCACCTATTTATCAACAGGAACACAAGAACAGCTAAAACGCCCAAGTTTGGTAATACTAATAATATTACTAAAAATAGAAACAATAACTAATAATGAAAAAGTTTTTTTTTCGGCTATCCTAATAAACTAGTTTGCAAAAATTATCATGTATCCTACTGAAGTCAAAAAAATCTAAATTTAAAGAAAAATAGAAAACGAATTACGTACTATCTAAAAACTTTTTGATTCGTTTATAAATAGGATATATTATTAACAATAATAAAAAAAGCTTAAAGCAGATCACCTGTTGACATTGCACACTAGCGGTTTGTTCTTGTGTGTTGCACGAAACTGCACTAATCTGCACTGACTTTTTGCTTATGGGCTTCTTCCACGAATAAAAAATGTGCAGGTTAGTGCAGTTTGGTGCATCACAAAAGCACAAACCTTAGGCTTGTACAAAGAAATGAAGACATCACGCGTGCTCTGTCGCGTTTTAGAATATTCCTGGCTTAATTCTAAAATGAGACAAAAACGAAATAACTGACCAATTTGCACATGACGTAGAAGAACATGATGAAACTTAAGGACATGCTTTTCTTTTTTAAATTTTGTAAGAATATTCTTTTTTAACTACAAAGTATTCTTAAACTTTTAGTTTTATTACTAATGTAAATTAAGGGTATTTTTTATAAATGACCTATATGACCGTCACATGATGGTCATTTGTTACGGATGATAAATGACCGTCATTTCACATCACTGACTGTGGCCATACTTTTGTTTTTGCAATAATGGGGGGCTGCTTGAAGTTAGCACCCCATTTTTAAAATATTGTTTTTACTTTTATTTTAACGGAACTATTAATAGAAGGTAAAAAGAACTCTAGATCTCTTCATAGAAAACTCCATTAATTTTTAATAAATTTAGCATCTTGGCTATATTGGGAGTGAAACACCAGACATGATCAAATATGATTTTGTGAAAAAGGAGTTGCAAATGTGCTGCAAAAAATTTCTTTCTTTCCTGTGCAACTTTGTGAGTGCACGAGGCTTGAGGAAAACCCATATTAACTTGAGCACATCCTAACATTTACCAAGTAGTTACTTTTCATAATCAAATTTGGTACTTACTTATGTTTAAGTTCTGCTATGGTCATGCTGAGATTACAATAGCAAATTCTGGGAGGAACCCTTTTAATCTTGTATGCCTGGCATAATTACCTAAAATATACAAAACAATTTGAAAATATTACAAAACGTTTCTACATGTAAAACTAGGAGCCTTAAAAATTCGAAATAGCCACGAGAAAAACCTACATGAATTTAGTTTATTAAAGAAAAATATAATTATTTAATAATAAATATCACGTACTACCCAAATTTTACAATATCCTATTAGTTATTATTGTTAGCTTGATAAGCTAACTCCAATATCAATAACCCCTATGTAGGGACATTTTTACATTATTAAAGCAGTTTAAGCAGTTTATAAAGTAGGTATCTAGGTACTATCGGCTAAGTACCTGCATAACAGAAACTTAAAAAAATGCAGAAATCGGATTCTCTATAATTATAATAACAACAATACTTTCATCCATGTCATCCAAAAATGAACAATAGCAATATCATTCTACTGTAAGTTTGCCTAACATTATTTTATACCTATTAAATTATAATAAGTAATGTGTGTATAAAACACAGAACATTTAATACTTTGAACTCAACGTTGCCTTTCAAAACGAGAAAAAGTTATTTAAAAGTTTTTAAATGGCTAAAAATAAAAGTGTAGATGTACCTACCTGCATCAAATGAAATGTTTGTCTTCAGCTTCTCATAGGGTTTCATCTAATTAGACCACGCAATTTTTACAGCCTCTTTTCTTAAGCAGCGATGTGAACTTACACTTTCTTAAGTTTTATTTAACTTTTATTATATCCAACAGACGATCTTTTTACGCTTATAAAAACATTACCACAGCTTAATAACACAACATAACCTTGGATGAATAAAGACAGTCCTTGAGGTAATCAGGTTATAAAACTTCACTTTAAAAATGTTGTAATAGTCCAGATTCATACCAAAATATTTCCAAATACAATTATTTAGCTACAATTGTCTAAACTAATAATTACCTATTATTTAATTCTAAAATGTCTAAAAAGTTCTTAAATAAATAAAGACAAAACGTCAACTTACAGTTACAGAAGTGGCCGGTAGGGGAGCGGGGAGCAGAAGGCATCGACATGGCGGTGTTGCCGTATCCCCTTTTAAGTCGTTACTTTAATTTGAGTCGCCAACACGTTCAATGTAGATTGCCACTTAAGTTTCGTGACGTAACTTTTTTGCTGGGCAAATGGCTCCTTTTGAAATTGTAATAAATTATACCGAAAAGTAAAAATTTTTTTTAGCTAAATTAACGCAGTAATTTTCCTCAAAATAGCAGTTTTGGGGTTGTAATGACTTTCTTAAACGATTTAAGCAATAAAAAAAAAATGTGCATATTCCTTATTGCAGACCTCGCCATTTTTAATTCTTAAAGGACGAGATCAAAATGTCGCCATGTTTGACTATGAAATTTATTAAATTTTCATGGTTTAAAAAGTGTTTTCAATGATATTAACCTTATTTTATTACAACTATACATGTAGATTTACTTTAAATTTATAATTTAAACAAAAGCAATAATTTTTGCTTTTAACATTTTTCATTTTTATTAAAAACTTTATTAGAACAACATTATTTTGAAGGCGATCCCTAAATTTTAGAAGTATTGTATTAATATTTAACAGTAAAGTGGCTGTCGTTGACATTTTTAATACATTCTGGCAATTTACGTGATTTAAGAAGAAACTCTGAGTGCAGACTAATACCTGTAGATATAAAATAAAGATCATTTTTTTACTCTTTAAAATTCCACGACTCATTTGCTGCACTAATTCCGATGTATAGTTCAATTAAATAAACCTAAAGTTAATAAACTGACGTTAGAAAATTATAACCTAAATGATAAATAAATCTTAACTCATAAACTTGCTTTAAATTAACGTTAAAAATGGTTAACAAAATAACCTTAAAAAAAAAACGCGAAGCAACGTTGTAACAAGCTGAATTTTATTGCCCAAATTGGTGTAAACAAATGTCGCTAGGACGTCGTATTAACGTTGTGTGAAAACGTTACCGACGGTACCGACGTTGACCCAACTTTAAAATGTTACTTGGGTGCCTGACCGGGGAATCTTATTGTCTAAAAATAAGGAAAGTTAGGGTGGCCATTTCTGCAAGCAAGTGATTTCTAAGCGCTATTTTATTTTAGATCTAGGGCCGCGTTCACATTTTTTCTTTATTAGGGTAAATTTTACCCCGTGATTGTTTTTGCGTGTACTATTATATTTATACGGATTTGATCGGTTTTGTTCTATGCGTGGACAAAAATTTAGGATATATTTCTTATAACATTATTACAGGACTGAGATAACGCGATAGGTAGTGAACTGCGCCAAGAATTCGGAAGGCACCTGCCTACTATAGGCAGGTGCCTATATACATATGTATAGCGATTGTCTGTCACTCTCAAGTAATCCTAATCTCAACAAAACCTATATTATAATACCGAGCCAAGTTAGCTCGCTTCGCTTGTCCCTCCAATATTACACTCGTTCAATAGTGTAAATCATTTTCTAACCGGTTACATAAATACCTGTTTATAATTATCATATTTTAAAAGAAAATTGTTAAAAACTGCATATATTTCAATAATAATTTTTTTTATTGAGACAGGTTACCCCGAAGAGGTCCTGCCCAGTGGGAAAAAACTTTACTTTTCGGTTTATCGAAGAAAGTTACTCCCCCAAAAAAAGTTTTGCGTGGCCTAGAAATTAGATTACAATCAAAAAATCTGTGGCATGATGGGCAGGGTTTTATAAAGAAAAATATCTACATATAAATTTTTCCAAATTTTATTTATTGCGAATTTTCAATATAAAACAACGTAAAAAATGATAAGGTAACGAAAATATGTAAAAGATTTTTCTACAAAAAAGTAAATAGGAGTTTTCTAAATTTTTGGTATTATTTTTTATACATTCCTAGAGAATGTAATAAAATAACTTACCAATACAATTCAGTCAAGAAAATTTCCTTCTCTCACTCGCCACCGCACGGGGGGCAATCTATATATCTTCTGCAAATATTTGTTTTTACTATTTTGCTCGGAAGATTTAGCCTCTATTATTCCCCCGTTGGCTATACTTCACAAAATAACAACGACAAGACATGCGTCATGTATAAATTCCTTTAATGTAAATAATATCGATATTATCTATCTATCTATTAATGGGGTGTTACGCTCAGTGTTGTGCAGCAATTGAAAGGTGTGGAATTAACAATAATTAACCATTGGTTAATTGTAATCATAGGCTCGCACAATTCTACAATTACAATTAATTAATGATTACTAATTGTATTTGGATTTGGATCGGGTACAATTATTTAATAATATAATTAAACTTTAGTTAAATATATTTGCCCGTTTGTAGTACAGTCCCAGATAAAACCAGACCAGATGCTTAAGACTGTCAAATATCGTGTTCAAGCTCAATGACCTTGGGGTGCGGCACTTAGGCTGCCTGCACCATCGCTTTGCGATAGTGCAGGCGTCTGTACTATACGGCAGTTACGTTACATTTGAAGAAGACACGGCAGTGACTGTGATGCTGTGAGTTACATTTCTAACCTCGGTCTCCTTACTAGATGCCAGACCGCCGGCGGATCGTCTCGTCCCTTGGCTAGCCGTCGCATGAAGTACAGGAGACATTGGAGCTTTCGCATCTGGTCTGGTTTTATCTGGGGTACAGTCTCATCTAAACGAATTATTGACGTATTTGGCTGAAATTTTGCGTGGGGGTGTCTCGGGACCTAAAATCGGACATATGATAATATGTCCTATGTTCTTCTAATAAGTAGTATATAGAATATGTCTAAAAAGAACCACTTCAAGAATTGAATTTCTTTTACTAGTGTATAGTGTAAACTTTAAGTGGTATAAGCTATATTATAAGAGTTACCCACCACCGCACTCCCGTGGAATCCAGAATAAATTTTCAGAAACAAATCAACCCATTTAAACTTCTTTTTACTGCTGGATAGCTGGGACCTCTCTACGTGTCAAAAGACTATACATAACGTACCCGCGGCCCCACTTGTGTGGAACCCTAAATTCATGTCACCAATATAAAATTGCTGACTAAGTCAATGCTTGTTTCTGAAAATTTAAGGGCCGTTTCTACATCTAGAAATTCGAAAACGTTTTAATTTCTTGAAAATATGAGTGATCAAATTTTAACTTTCATTACAAAGATCTTTTCATGATCCATTACTTTATGAACATACATCCTAATAGAAATTAAATTCGACAAAGTTTGTTTTTTTGGTCACAGTTTTATTTTTACACTTGGTAGGACTGCTGTTTCAAAGTGTTACTGCAATAAACTTTGTAGTCTTCTTTCCTGTATCTTCTTAGATATTTCCACAGCCTTAGTAGTCCCCATTATTCTTTCATTCCTCACCATGTCCCCCCCCCCCTCCTTGTTATTCCATACTGTCGCTCATAGAGGACACTGATACATATAACCAGTCAACAGGTTTCAATAATTCAATATCATACAAGAAATAACCTATAGGTACCTTTGAACCCAAAATGTTTCCTGGGGCGTTAAGTTCTGTATTTAAATTATCATGTAGATTGGACTTTACCCTGGCTAGAAACCGACTAAGCTTCCGATAAAAAATATGCAGAGTTAAAATTAATATATATTTTTTGTCGCTTTAACTCAAAAACGATGCATTTTACATATTTTGTATGTAGTCAAGAATTGATAAAAACAAAGACACTTCTCTCCCCCCAAATACAGGGTGAACAAATTACAAAAATTTAATTTTGTCTGCTTTTGCTCTTAATGGTCTACTTAACTGATAGAAATATTACTTATGATTAAAGGGCGGAATATATGCACTCAAATTCAATGAAAATATGCGCATGTATATGCATCGTTTTCTTTTGAAATATGCATAATTTTGTGTCAGATATGCAAAAATATACCGTAATTTTTATATGTCAAATGGTGAAAGAAACACACAAGGATTTTTAAAAAACTTTTTATTTTGAGAAAAATGAAAAAACGCTATAAAATATGGTAAAATAAAACTATGCTAAAAAACATTTTAAATTATGGTATAAAATGCATTAATAACTAAATATTTCTCAAAATTTTCCAATAAAAATTTTTGCCTTCTGTCTGTAAAAATATGCTTATATAAAGAAAAACTTGTTTCAACATCCACTGATGTAATTGGGCAGTACTGTAATTTAGGTATTAAAGTATAAGGCCAAGGCATAACTTCGTTTGATGGGTTACTATCATAAATGCTCTTCACTGCTTGTAAATATTTGAAGCCCTCATTCTTTTCTACAACGGCATTCAATTTTTTTTTAACTATGCTCCCTACATTTCCGGGAACCTCCTTACATTTCTCGCAAAAAGTATCAACAATATTTATAGATTCTCTTAAAGTTAAATTTCTATTTTCTAAGGAAGTTATTAAATTTGGTATAAATCCAAAATTGACTTTAATAAAAACCAGATCTTTAGCTACACTTACATTTTTAAACATGGTTTGGCTTTCAACTACACACTGATAATTATTGTCCTCTAAACTTAAAACTATTTCTTTAATAGCTTCGAAATGTTCTGCATAGAATATTGCCGCCTTAATCCATGTTCCCCACCGAGTAATTACAGGTTCTGGAGGCAAACTAACTCCTGGCAATCTGTCCTTATACAACTGCACTCTTAAAGGTGCCTTCAAAAACACTTTTTTCACATTTGAAATTAACTTGTTCACTAAAGGATATCCATTTATTTCTAATAGTCTCTGCTACTCTGTTTATTCCGTGTAAAACGCATGTTAAGTGTGTCATATGCGGGTAAAATAATTTCAAGTTTTGGCCTACTTTAACCATATACGGTGCTGCATCAGACAAAAATACTAAAAATTTTTCTACTGGGACCGCGTTTGGCAAGAAAAAATTTGAGAGAGACTGTTGAATAAATCGGGTTACGGTCACATTATTTGTTTTGTCTAATTGTTTGGAAGATATTAAATAGGGTCTACTTGGCTCATCTTCTTGAAGTGCTCCGATCATTAGATGTGCAATATATCGACCACAAGCATCTGTGCTTTCATCAACAATTATATAAAAATATTCATCGCCAAGTGAAACCTTAATTTCTTCTATTACGGTCTCGTATACTGCACTAACATTCTTTTTTCTAAGCGTAGATTCGTCTGGGATGTTCTGGTTACAATATTTTTGCAAAAATTCTCTGAATTGTGTATTTTGAAGTTTTTTCAAAGGTATGTTCGCTGCGACTAAAGCTTTGCATAAGTCTTGATGAAACACAACCCTTTCAGATTTTGATTTGTCCTCAACATTTTGAAATGCGGTTTTCACACATTGCTGAATAGGCCGAGTTTTCATTTTTTCTGACTTTACTATATGCATTGCTGTTTTCAAGTGTTGATTAATTTGAAACTTCTTTTCACAAACGATAATTTTTGCACAAGCTTTGCAAAATACTTTATCTCCACTAAACTCAAACCCCGGAAAATTTTTAATCCACAAAGAAATTTTCAGCATTTTAGACATTTTGAAATAATATTTACACACTGACAGACCAACATTTACTGAACAACTAAACTAACCAATATTAGGGCCCATTTAGTTTTATTAGGGATAAATATAATAAT
Source organism: Philopedon plagiatum (assembly GCA_963971165.1). Classification (NCBI taxonomy): domain Eukaryota; kingdom Metazoa; phylum Arthropoda; class Insecta; order Coleoptera; family Curculionidae; genus Philopedon; species Philopedon plagiatum. Next base: position 37,935,089 of record OZ020191.1, on the reverse strand, counting down.
TGGTTCAAGTATCATGTCTGCTTAATAATAGTTGGGAATTCCTGAAACCCCGATACCTGACCTACAATAAAAATATAAATACCAGAATGTTCACCATCTGGGTAAACTACCTGAACTTGTGACCTAAAATATCCTTTGGCCAAAGGATCGACCGCATGTGCTATTAATCTTTGCATAAAAGAACACGGAAAAATATGCCTAAAAACGCGTTTTTTACCGAAATATGCAGTTTGTCATAAAAATGACAAATATATGCAAAATATGCATTTTGCATATATTCCGCCCTTTACTTATGATCTAGATGTATTTTGCATAAGTAGGTTCGTGCAATTTTAAATAGTAATTACTATTCAATTAATGCTTGAATTCAAGAACGTAAGTTTAAGAAAAGTATTTTGAGGTACCTGAAGCTTTCAGTAAAATTTTCTCGCACAGTTTAGTGCAAGGAAATAAAAAAAACGTTTAATTTTGCTATAGCCCTAGAATATTACCTTAAATATAGATATTTTATACAGATCTGAAAATTTTAAGTAAAAAATCATCTAGGTATGAATTTTTTATACAAGGTGGGAAATTTTAAAACAAAATACCATCTCCGTTTTTTACTATGAATACATACGTTTGAACTTGGTGTAATTTTGCGTACCTACAGACCATATTACTGTGACATCCCTCGCTGGAGGAAGTACTGTATCCGTGAAAAAGACATCTTACAAGATTTTTTCAGATCTTCAGGTTTTAGGATTCCTAGATCAATAGAAACGTGATTTTTCATTTTCGTCGGTTTATCTGTCCATTGTCTATTGGCGCGAATTGCTTGACGAAAGAAATGAAATCTTGGGGATAAATTGGGCTTCATCTCGACTCAAAACGGGACCTCTATTTAAGTGACAAACTCATATACAGGGTGATCACCTTAGAAAATGTATTTCTAATTTTGTTTTTTTGATCTTCTGACCGCCCACGAAGACCGAATTCTACGCACCATGTATGTGGGTGTACTGGGGAAGTCCAACTCTCGCATCCAGAGCTGAAAACATCCGTAAGGATTTCACCAGCCCTTTAAGAGGATGTATGGGGTAGTACCACCTCGGCCCAGGGGCGAGGGAGAATTCATTTACCACCTTCCGCGTTTAGTGCGACGAGACACGGCGTTCCCAAGCGGTCACCCATCCAAGTACTAACCGTACCGGGCGTCATTTAACTTCAGCGATCGGCCGAATTTAGCCCCACCAGCGAAAATTATGTATATTTTTTATACAGTGAAAGATTTTGTTTTAAATATACAGTGGGTCAAAAAAAGTATTCGTACACTAAGAATCAAATAATCACTATTGACCAACATAAACAAGATTTAGTAAGCTAATTATTTTAGACAAAAAAATCTGACTACTGGACCAAAAGAGTATCCGTACACATATTTATTTTTAGGCTGTAAAATTAAAAATAAGTCTTATATTTTGTGGGGTATCATTTAGCTTTAATAACTGCCTGTAGACGACTGTTTGTGGCACCTAACCTCAGGTGAAATGTTTTGCCATTCTTGCCTTAAGATAGTCTGAAGTTAGATTTTATTTTGGATCGCGTATCCTTACTTGTCTTTCGAGATATTCCCACAAATTCTTAATTGGATTGAGATCTTAAGATTGTTGTGGTGTCTTCAGTTGGTGGGAAACATTATACAACAACCATTCTCTGACTAATTTTGAAGAATGTTTGGGATCATTGTCTTGTTGAAAGTAATAATCCCCAGTCAACCCAAGGTTAGCGGCGCTTTCTTCAAAATTTCCGGCTAAAATGTCTCTATATATGAACCTATATATTTAAATCGAAATTATTTATGGGAAAACGTTAAATTTTCAGATGAAAAACTTTTCAGTCGTGTTACAACGGGAGAATCCGCGTTTATATAGGCCCACTGGAATGAGCTATAATGAAAGATACACACATAAAACCAGTCAAAGTGGACGGTCTTTAGTCAATGTATGGGGCTGGATCAGCGGTAGGGAACCAGGGTTTGTCAAATTATACAGGACAGAGCCAATGCAGAGTTATATCGCAAAATTTTAAATGAAGTCATGATACCATCTGTTAACGTATTATATGGTAATGATTTTATTTTACAGCATGATAATGCCCTTATACATAAAGCACGAATAGTTGAAAATTATTTTGAGAAAAATCAAATCCATGTACCATGGCCTTCAAGGAGTTCATATGTCAACCCCATTGACACTGAACAAACTACAGACAAAGCATTTCATTCATAAAATGGTTTCGCGCCAAATCATTCATCTGTTTAAAACATGCAATGGATGCGACTAAGAGAGGTAGACACAGTGGAAAACATAGCAACACTGTCCAACATTCCTGGCGGCTGCCTCTTCCAGCACCAGTGGCGTGCTTTGTTGTAATAAATTTTTGGTACCCTACTAATGTATAGATATATTATGTGAAACTACACTAATGGATTGGATACAAGTGAATACAACCCTGCTTACTTGTGAAAAGGAACTTATCGATTTAAATAGTCCAATTTTCAGCAAGCTTGAAACTCCCGCACCATATTTAAATGTTTTTTCGCAAAATAATGACAGCTTCTTTAAAGAAAAACACTTAAGCGCTTCTCGCAAACACAAAATAACACAATTCCACTTTCGAACAATGTAGCAAAACGTCAACGAATTTTATGAATCACTTGTGTCACTTTTTAATTGATAGTAAAACGGGTAGTAAACCGTCAAATAGCGTTGTCACTTTTACTTAATAACTTAACAATTTATCACAGTCAGGAGGGAATAAAAGTTTATTCGGCTATGATGCATAAAATAGAAAATGTGAGTAGGTATTACTTTTTTTTATTACTTAATACTTATTTATGATAATTTTATTAGATGAAAATATAGTTAAATAAATGTCGCGTATTTAATACTGTATTGCTTGGATGGCATCAATCAGGGCATGTTGTACCTACACTTTGGCAACTATCTGCAGTTGACCAGTCAACACAATCCACCAGTTTTTAGTGCAAATTCAATGACTAATTGCTTTCACTAGTAAATAACTTTGTTTTTAGTTTTTTTAAAGTCTATGGTCAACTCAATAGAGAACGTTTAGGGAGAAGTGACAAAATGTATGTATGTATAAATACAACTTCCGCCGAAGAAATCAAAAAGAACTACGACAAAAAATAGATGACGCATGGGATACAATAAACAGAGGAATATACCAGAAATTAAATTTTAAGTATGTCGCGAAGATTACAAGACTTGATTGATAAGAACGGTATGACCAAATATTTAAAACATCTGTTAATTTCTTGTTTTTATTTTTATTAGATTTTAAATCAATAAACATACATATGTTCATTTCTCCTCGTATTTCTATTTCTAAAAAAGGTAGTATCTACTTATAACAGAGATAACCAATTCACTGTCATGGTAACAATGATAACCTTTGGTCAATAGATTTTGCACACTCCCTATAGCCTAGGAGCTACTCTACAACTAGAATTTTGCTGTACCCAATTTTTTTCGGCAAAAATCAAAAGCTAAATGTGATAATGCCAAAAAAAATGGCATCAGGAAATAAAATAACAAAATAAAAAATAAGTATTTATTAAAGATATTTTATTTAAAAACATATAGTTTTATTCAATAAAAATATATTTTTTATTGGGAAGATAATTAAGGAAAAATGTTCATTTATTGCTTATTAAGTTTGTAAACCTGGGAAGTGCGTCCTTCTCGAAAGGCTTTAATCAAACAGTTGTTTTCATACAATACAGAGGATGAAGAAAAAATCAGTTATATTTTTCTACCACTGCACTGCCACATTAGCTTAAAAGAAATAATATTTTGTGTGAAACTGAGGATTTTTACAGGGTGGGAAATTAAAGAAACTGGGTCTATTTTTTACTATGAATATGTTTGATTACTGTAATATTACCTGAATATGCTACAACTTGATTTGTGATTAGAGCTGACTAGTTAATGTGACTTAAATGTTGACGAAAGACAAAATAATGTGCATTTTTAAAGTTTATTATACTAAACTCGTTCCGCGAGGGAAATTCCGTGCAAAGACTTTTACAATTTTTTTTTCCGACAAAGCAAAGTACTTTACCTATTTCTGAAAGTGTTAGAAAAAATAAAGCGATAATGCTAAACCCAACTTTAGAGGCCGGAAATTTTATATTCATCGTATGGCTGCTCAATAACTTCTTATTATGTGTGTCTATGTTCAAAACTATATTACTTTCTACGAAATTATATTTCCAGCACATTTTCAACTATTATTTATTGTTAAGAAAATCGAAATGTCCTAAAAGGAGTTGGCAATATACTTTTCGATTCCGACAGCGTATATGAAAAGTGTATTTTGATTTTATTGCAGTTTGGTAAAGTTGCAGATTAGGACTGAATTTGTTAGGTAGTTTGCAAACAGTCGCGTCGCACCGTCCACGTGAGAAAAATTTTAACCGGTATAAAATACATTGTAGGTAAAACTAACAAATTGTCTGGAAGTTTAAAGGTTACTCGAGTTTGGTGGGAAATAGTTTTATTTATTTAACCTACTTTAAAACAAGCGAATGCTTTGTTAAATTTAAACCACGTTTAAAACACGAACTTACCAAACTAACTTTGTACAAAACTCGTGAAGGTGATATAAGATGCACGACGTAATTCGAATAAAATTTAAAGTTGCTCTAGAATAATTTTAGAAAATACTCTAAACATTGACGCCCAATTCGCGTAGAAGATAAATTTTACCATTAAAAGTAGTGTTGCGTTGGCTGAAAACGGTTTATTACGGCTCCGCCATTTAGCGCAGAACATTTTTAGGAGTAGACCCAAGTAGACCGCAGGATATTCCAGCAGCGCAGCGACATGTCTACGTTGCGACAATTTACCGGAGATACATTTTAGAGTAGAAATATTTCAGTGTAATGAAATGTATGTGTTACGGGCAAAGCCCACATGATGGACAGAGTTAGCATTGTCCGGGCAATGTCAACTATTGCTGTGCAAGTTTTTTTACGCTTATTTAGCTTTGCTCAGGTTTTTTTGTCTTTTTAACAGAAATGCATTCTAAGCAAGTCTAAACAAACCTGCACTACAAGGCTGACATTGCTGACTCCCCGCACCCTGTGAGCTTTGCACGTAAAGCTCGTTTCCAGCTCTTTCGTTGACATATTGCCTGTAATAAACTATCATCGACACCAGCTGTAATAAAACCCGGTAAATTTGCAATTTCGAAATAGTTTAGTTTAGTTCCTATCCATTTAGTAAACCATGCAGTTGTTTTATGATTTCGATCGTATTTTTTGTTATTTCGAACGTGCTAAAAAATGTGGCGTCCTTGGAAAATCGTTGATCATAGCGCCTGCGATAGTGCTAATTTAAAAAGAAAATATTTGTTGCCCGATGCCAAGCAAATTGTTAAAAATGTGTATTGAACATGTGGTTTAATGTAAATGCGCAGCAGAACCGTCTTCATTAACGAAAACTCCTTTGTCGACAGTTAAAGATATTGTGACAAAGCAAATTAAAGACAAAAAACTACCCTGTGATGCTGGTAAAAGCAAGTGTTTTGACGAAAGCGACAAAGACTTAATTTGTAAAAAAGATGTACCTATACCTACTATATACAAAGAGCAAATTGTACCTACGTTGGTTTCATTAAAGCAGCGACTAATGAAAGTTGAAACCAACATTTCTTAATATACTTTAAAGAGTATTATCTCAAATGGGTTTTAGATATCGAATCATTAATAAAAGACAAATAGTAATGGAATCACAACGATTACGACAATAGTGCTTTGATTATTGATTATATTAAATCTATGAGAAAGTACAGATTAAAAAATCGCTCCATTATCTACCTCAATGAAACATGGTTTGATACACATGACACCCCAGCAGAAGGTTGGGTAGGTTCCAAATTGTTTGTGGTTGTCCTCTAAAGATGTTAAAGATTCATCTTTGGGCTACCATCACGACACCACAGCAGAACTTTTTGAAGACTGGTTTAAAAATCACCTTCTGCCCAATGTGCCTAAGAAGAGTGTAATTGTAAAGGACAATGCTAGTTATCATAGCCGTCAAATAAATAACGCTGTGACTAGAGTCCCGACTCGGGACCCAACTCCAGTCCCGAATAACGTCATCAAATTACGTCATTAGTGGTTTTGTCGGGACTGGTGTTCCGCCCCGACTCGGGACCCACATTCAGTCCCGAACAACGTCGTCAAATGACGTCATTAGTAGTTTTGTCGGGACTAGGGTTCCGCGCCCTGACTCGGGACCCACATCCAGTCCCGAATTTATAAGACGAATCGTACATTCACCTAAATCACCAGTTACAAACAAGATATACACAGTCACAGTATCTATATATCTACTTAAGTTGGCAACATAGGAAAATCTTTTCTATTAGTAATTAGTATAAAAATTTCTGCATGGTTTAATAAAATCATCAGACATCAAAATTTATCAGTCATATACGAGGTGTGTAATAAAATATGAATTTGACGTAAGAGCAAACAACCTTGTTTAAAATTGTTTGGAATTAGAAACTATGTTCAAATATGCAGTCAAGTTTATCTATTGATTTTTTAATTTTTTATTTTATTATTTTTTTATTTATTTGTTTATTATTTCGCTTTTAATTGGTCGTTTGGTGTAATTTGACGAAATAGGTTTAGCACCACGTTTCCAAAACCTAGTATATACATATACTGTTTTCACATTGATGGATACAATTCTTTACATCAGTATCCGATAAGAGCTAAGTTTTTTCCAAGTTCTCACCTAATTAGCATTAGCAGAAATTAAAGACACACTTGCGTATACTTTTCTAGTTGTGTCATCTAAACGTCCTACTACTAATTTATCAAGTAAAGTAAACCCATAGAACCTTCTAATAACAACATTACCACAAAAGCCTTCTATTAAACTATTAAGTCGGGACCGGATGCGGGTCCCGAGTCGGGGCGGAACACTAGTCCCGACAAAACTACTAATGACATAATTAATTTGATGACGGTATTCGGGACTAAACTTGGGTCCCGAGTCGGGTCTAGTCACAGCGAATAAATAAAGTTCCTAATTCAAATAACACTAAATTAGAAATTCCAAACTATGAGTATATGTTAAAAAATAATATACCTACCTACATTTTGAATACACATAAAAAATGTGATCTGGAAATATTAAAGAAATTTAATAATGAGAAGAAATATGTATGTGATATCACTGCTGCCGATGTAAGCCATACGGTTTTACGCCTTCCCCCCTATAACTGTATTTTTAACCCAATCGGGCATACAGTCGGGAGATTAATTATTCTTCCGCGTATACATTTTTTAAAAAATTGGGATAAAATTAAAACTGCTTAATTTTTTTGCTTTTCATTACAAAAATAAAAACAACTATTTATATACTAAAAACAGTAACATAAAATCCAACCTAAACAATACCTTTCAAAAATAAAATATAATTTCTTAATAAAAACCAAGGGAGAAAAATTATTCGTCAGCCAACAATTTTTTCGAAATTCGTCGAAATATGCCAAAACTAATAACGTGTGGGTACCCTTTTGCTTTTATAATTTCTTGTAACATGTTAGGCATTGACTCTACCTGCTTTATAACAAAACCTACTTAAATTTTTGATCATTCTTCTTGACATCTTGCCTTTAAGGCTTCTTTATTGAAAATATTATGTTCTTTTACCCTTTCTTTGGGTTCCCACCATAAATGTTGATTCGGGTTAACGTCTTAGGATTGCGGTGGCATTTCCAACACTTTTGGTATGCTATACAGTATCCACTCTTCACGACCCGCGCTTTATGCTTTGAATCATTGTCTTGTCGAAATGCGAATTGTTTCCAATTCACATTTTCTCCGCACTTTGTCTTAAATTCTTTTTTAAAATGTCCATGTAGACGAACCGATCCATAGTTTCGTCAGTAAAATGGAGCTGGCTCACTCCATGCCATGAAATACACCCCCAGATTAGAACGGAACCCCCTCCGTGTTTTATCGTTGGAATTAAATTTTTCGGTTTGTAGGCTTCCCCGCGCTTTCTGTACACTAAACCCTTTTTTGATTTACCAAACAACTCGATTTTTATTTCATCCGTATATATATATGATTTTTTACAGTACTCAGTATTTTTGTCAAAATGCCTCTGAGCAAACGCGAGACGCTTCTTCTTATTTTTCTTATTTAAGGTACATTTCCTATGGGGCGGCTGACGCTCGCGGCTGCCGCTCAGCGGCCGGCTGACGCCAGTAATCCATTGTTGAAGCTTGCGTCTGACGCTCGAAAAGAAACGGATACTTTAAATTGTCACATGAGCAGTACTAGGCGTCAGACGCTGTGCGGCAGCCGCGAGCGTCAGCCGCTCCATAGGAAACGCACCTTTACTAGTGGTATCTCTCGATAAACTCGTGCCTGTATACCCTGACTTCTTAGAAATTTTCTTATTGTTGTCACATGGATAACCTTTTTGTAATCACTGGCTTCACTTCTCCAAAGCTTAATGTAGGGGTGCTACATACAAATATATACCAATCGACAATTTGTGTTACATTATAATGTGAACGTTTTCTCGTACAATGCATCAATTGATTTATGAAACTGTTATTATTTGTAACACTGTATGCCTAAGAGCGGTAAAATGTAAATCTGTAAAACTTAAAGGCAAGGAGGCCGCCATTTTGCTTGAACCAATCGCATGAGGGATGCAAAGCGCATCCAAAAAACGCCCCGAATATACCCGATCCTCAATTCGGAAATAACCGTACGTCTAGACAAGTACACGTTAACTCTGGATTGCCCTCCAGGGCAAACATCGGGTTAAAAATTTAGCATGTAAAACCGTATTGATCGCTTTAAAAAACATGCACTTTATACATTTTAATGATGTTTGTTTGTGAATAGTGAACTGTGTATCATAACATGGTGTGTATGAATGTGTCTGTGAGTAATGGCTTGTAAGATATTGAAAAACTTACACTGTATGTAATTTTTTAAGTCATGGAAATATAACCATATACCGAAACCACTACGTGATAAAAGACCAAAAGAAAAAAGACCCGTGTCTCCCCGTTTTGCCCAAAGTCATGCACTTTTTTTTTATGGCCCCCCAAAGATTTGAGTCCTCGGTGTCATTTTTGCAAAAAAGTGATCATTTTCTCAGGCTCATTTCTTGCAAACCGTTCGGAATTTTGATTTACTCTCTGAGGCAAAGTTGTAGCTCTTCTCATAAATAACAAAAACTGTGAACATATAAAATCAAAAAAACTTCCTCTTCATGATCAAAATCGCAGAAAACTTTAAAAAATTCCATATTTTTTACCTTTTTTCCCCTGTTCAGGTCCATAGGCAAACCGTTCAAAATTCAAGGAAACAGTCAACTACAACAATGTACCTAAGATCTCAATAAACAACTTTCTAGAACATATGAACTTCCTAGGAATGATTCTTAACACCAGTGGCGGCTGGTGAAATTTCAAAGTTGTATATATATCTCTGTTCCTACTTACAGGACCAGTACCAAATTTAGGGATTTTACTACTGAGCCCACTGGGAATATTTTGGCAAAGAAAAAAAACATTTTGTAATTTGCGAAAAAAAGTTGAATTTTGAGTGTGCCCCTCCTAAGAAAAAAATGAACACGTCTAGGTATTTTATTTATTATTTTTCTACACAAATTTCACATCATTTTGTCGACAGTTTTTAAATTTTGAGGGAAAAAAAATGTGTTAGTAGAAAGTTATAGTCATTTGAATTTTTTTAAGCCTAAAATATAATTTTAAAAAAAATTCCAATGACTATAACTTTCTACTAACACATTTTTTCCCTCAAAATTTAAAAACTGTCGACAAAATGATGTGAACTTTGTGTAGAAAAATAATAAATAAAATACCTAGACGTGTTCATTTTTTCTTAGGAGGGGCACACTCAAAATTCAACTTTTTTTCGCAAATTACAAAATGTTTTTTTTTCTTTGCCAAAATATTCCCAGTGGGCTCAGTAGTAAAACCCCTAAATTTGGTACGGGTCCTGTAAGTAGGAACAGAGATATACAACTTCGAAATTTCACCAGCCGCCACTGCTTAACACCGTTTAGGTAGTGCTTAGGTAGCGGCAAAAGTGAAAAATTTCCCGAAAATTTTTTAATTTCATTTGTTTTTCTTTACTTCAACATTGAGATACTATGCTATCTATTACAAAAATAATAAAAAAAATATTCGGGAAATTTTTCACTTTTGGGGCTACCTAAGCGCTACCTAAACGCTACCTAAACGGTGTTAAGAATCATTCCTAGGAAGTTCATATGTTCTAGAAAGTTGTTTATTGAGATCTTAGGTACATTTTTGTAGTTGATTGTTTCCTTGAATTTTGAACGGTTTGCTACCTATGGACCTGAACAGGGGGAAAAAGTTAAAAAAATCGAATTTTTTAAGTTTTCTGCGATTTTGATCTTGAAGATGAAGTTTTTTTGATTTTATATGTTCACAGTTTTTGTTCTTTATGAGAAGAGCTACAACTTTGCCTGAGAGAGTAAATCAAAATTCCGAACAGTTTGCAAGAAATGAGCCTGAGAAAATGATCACTTTTTGCAAAAATGACACCGAGGCCCCAAATCTTTGGGGGCCCATAAAAAAAAAAGTGCATGACTTTGGGCAAAACTGGGAGACAAGGGTCTTTTTTTTTGGTCTTTTATCACGTAGTGGTGTCCGTATATGGTTATATTTTTTCGTGTTGCACTGTGTTACTTATTTTCTTTTTTTAATCAAGAAAATTAATCATTGAACAACATGACATGATAAGACGCGAAATAAAGTAATTTACAAATTTTACATAGCGGTAACAAGCTTCCCTTTCGCTTCGCCCTGATGTCAGCAACGGTCCCAACAAATAATAAAGTTATGTATAGAAGAATTTACCGTCCCAAAAAAAAAAACGAGACTAGACTGCCAAAACAAAAATTATGCAAATAACGTTCTATCTACGCATTTTTAGAAGCCTGGGTAAAGCGTCCAGAAAATAAATCTCGTACGACCCAAAATAAGATTAAAAAGGCGCTAATAGGTTTGCTGCCCTCTGACCCGAATAATTTTGGCTTAGGATAAAAACCTATTTTAACATTAAACAAAATTAATGTCCGTAATATTTTAAGCGATTAGTATAAAAGACGAATTGATAAGGAACATATGGGACTTTTTTTAATTAGTATAGGTTTTCTTTAAAAAATGTGTCACATATTATAAACATCCTTAATTAATTTTTACAATATTAAGAGCATTAATACTTTGTTTTAACCGTTGTTGTTTCTCAGTTATTTGCTATAAAAACTAAAGTATTCCGGTGTAGATACATAAAAAGACATATAAATCATTATATTAAATAAATTAAAATTTTATTTCGCACTTTGTCTCTAAAACCGCGTTTCCCAGACGTACCTATTGAATTTTTGCAATTTATATACCAAAACAATCCAACAACTTAAAAATTACCCAAAAGCGTCGCATTTCCACAGTATTTTTTGTGAATTCAACTGAGTTTTATTAAGGACTATGTTTCAATTTTTTTTGTTGTTTAATATCTAATAAACAGGGTGGGTTTTTTTAAAAGTGTTACAAGGCGGTATCTCGAAAACGGTTCAAAATATTTTCACGAAATTTTGATTAGTTAATAGGGGATGGGGAACATATTTAAACAAATATTTGACATTTACCCCCTCTCTCTATTTTGAGGAGTGCAGTGCAACTTTGGAATTTTAAATGGGATGATGGGATAATAATAATACTTTTGTTTAAAAAATTATAAATGTGTACAACATTTTTTTTTATTTGCTAGGTTACGGAATTGTGGTGAACTAAATTTTGATTAAATTCAAAAAAATAAATAAATTTTACCAATAAATCAAGCTCGCTTATTTTAGAATTATTATTTGTTTCCATGGAAATGCCTTATTTTTTACTTAAGTCAGATAAGAATTTTGACGTTTTAACGATTGTTTCTCAGTTTATTGCTCAATTAAACATGGAAGCGAATTTTAATTTTAATGCCCGTAATTATTTGAATGAAATATTTGAAAACAGGTGCAAACAACTGGCCTGCTAGGTCCACGGATTTAACCCCCCTTGATTTTTTCTTGTGGGGTTTTATTAAGGACAAAGTGATGGCGACAGCACCTACAACTTTAGATGATATGAAAGACCGAATCCGCTTTGCCGACTTATTAGTGACACCTGAAATGTACAGCGGGTACGAAATTCATTTAGATAAAGAGTGGGAAAGTATTTCAAAGTTGAAGGGGGACATTTCGAACAACTTCTCAAGCATGACAGACGATAAATAAGTTGAAATTGTAGTAAATATTTGTTTTTATTTTATAATCTAATAAATCATAATTCCGTAACCGAAAGGGCAAATCAAAAAAAAATTGTACACAAGTAGTTTTTTACGTATATTCGACGTTTATAAACAAACACATCATCCTATTTCAAATTTCAAAGCTACCCCCACCTCTCAAAATAAACTGAGGGGGTATATGTCAAGAATATGTCTCCCATCTCCCCATTCACTAACTAAAATTTCATAAAAATATTTTAAACTATTTTCGAGATATCGCCTTGTAACACTTAAAAAACTCACCTTGTATGAGAATATTATAGTGTTATGAATTAGTTTCATATTTGGATTATAATTTAAATTAAATCGACATCAATCAAAAAGCAAAAGATAAACTACATTTCGTTCAATAAGCCAATGTTAGCTTGAAACAAATTTTGATGTTGGGACAATCCACAGGGTGTTCTAAAGTTAATGAAAATTCAGTCATATCTGTTTTGGGCTATAAACACTATAAAATCATAATAAATAACAAAACTCTACATGTATACTAATTCTAAAAAATAACTCCACAATATAAAAAAAATCGTTCAGATCGATTAACTGGTTCAGAAGTTACGAGACATCAAACTTTCACAAAATTTTAGGTGCGTCACTTTTTTGCCGGTCAGTGTAGTTAAAAAAATATGTTGTATTTTTTTCTCCTTAAAATTAATCTCGATTTAATCCCAAAGTAATTTTTTATAAACTATCATACAAAATGTCCCTATAACTATGTGCACTCAAATTTTGTATTTAACTAGTTTTTTGTGTGTAGGATAAAATTTTGTTTTGGCCACTTATGCCCTTTTCCATAATGGAAAAGATTATATTATAACCATAGAGAAAATATATAGTAGAGAAATAATGTCAATTACGAATGCGGCAAATTTACCGAGCTGAATCCGTAAACAAAGACGGTCCTCTGCGGGCTTGCGCATTGTCGAACGTTTGCCTTGTGATAGACAGGACCGTACTTCAAAATTTATTTCACATGACGTGAATCTTTTATCGAGTAATAAATGCTAAATATACTACTTGTAATTATTCTTTTTATTAATGATAAAAATGTAACCATTAGTGAGACTTTAACAAAAAGTGTATAGTTTGTTGGCTTAAATCTGAGTTTTCTTGCCATACAAAACTGTCGATAATTCCTCGAAAATAGCTCAGTTTATATATATATATATATATATATATATATATATATATATATATATATATATATATATATATATATATATATATATATATATATAAAGTAAGGAAATAACGACAGTATAATTTATAAAGTGGAGAAAATAACGGGGAAACTGTCCCATCCAATAACTTGGTTATGTGCTACTGATGAGTGCTAACAAGCACGAAACACGTGTCTAGCACTACCTTTCGGACAGTTTCCCCGTTATTTTCTCCACTTTATATATATATATATATATATATATATATATATATATATATATATATATATATATATATATATATATATATATATATACAGTGACCGGCAAAAAGTTCGCAACATATGGGAAAAATTTTTATTAGGTGAGTATTGGAAAAACTTTTCCGGGGGATCGGTTCTGCATGTCCGATAACCTAAAAATCGATTTTGACATACGTCACGTGACCACTGGTATAGCGTCAAATTAAAAAAAAAATTGTTAATTTACAAAAAGTGAGGTTAGTTGACGAGATATCAAAAAAAGTTATTTGAAAAAATTGCTTAGAATTAAATTCTAGGTCCTTGTGCAAAATTTTAAGATTTTATTTAAAAAAATTGGAAAACTCAATTTTTTTTAAATATTTTTTTATCGTTTACAAATTTCCAGTTCTTTTCGTTTAGATAGCTTGGCTAATGTAAAGCCCATGTATCTGGATGAAAATAAACGAATGTAGTAGTTTTTTCTACAATTGACAGGACAAAATTAAAAAAAACAGGGTTTCGCCGGACGCTAGCTGTTGCAATGATTTGTATCTAGCAGCAGTGTCAAAATTTTAGAGACATTTCAATGAGATTACATTGAGAAAACCTTAATCGTCTTAAATATATCTGAAGTTCGACTTTTTGTAAAGTTAAGGGGAGTAAAATAGATAATAAACAAAAAATTACCTGTTTATTTAATCGAAATTTCATAAACGAAAACCAATGTAAGAAAAACTTAAAAGTAGTCAAATTCTGTACTAACAACATAAAAAATCATTGTTTTTCCTTGGGTGCACAAAATTTAAAACTCAGTATGACCACCATTTCTCTCCATACATACTATTGTTCTCGAGCGCAACTCTCGATTAACATTTCGGAGCATTTTACGATTTATTTGCAATACACAATTTCTAATGACATTCTCTAAATTTTGTATATTCCTAAAGGGTCGATGTTTGTACACAGAGTTCTTTAGGTATCCCCACATAAAGAAATCTAACGGAGTCAGATCTGGTGATCTCGCAGGCCACGGATTTTCAGAAAACCGTCCTATCCGCTGGTTTCCAAATTCTTGATCCAGCCATCACTTCACCTCATTTGTGGAATGAATGCTAGCTCCGTCTTGTTGAAAGTATAAATTTCTTCTTTCGGCTAATGACAAATTGTCTAAAAAGTCAGATATCTCAGTTTGTAGAAATTCTAAATATCGTTCTGAATTTAAATTGTCTCTAAAGAAAAAAGGTCCCACTATTCTGAGGTTGAAAATTCCGCACCACACATTAACCTTAAAACTATATTGGTCTTTACTCTGAATTACAAAGTCTGGGTTTTCGGTGGCCCACCATCTACAGTTTTGTGAACTGACGGTTCCGTTAGAGGTAAATGTAGCTTCATCCGAGAAAAGAACGTTCTTTGGGAAATTGAAATCTTCCTCAATCATACCCTGGAACCAGGCACAAAAATCGAAGCGGGCGTCATAATCCCTATCTTTTAATACTTGTACAAATTTAGGTTTGTACGGATGAAATTTGTTTCTTTTTAATATCCTCCGCACAGATCTTTCGTGAATGTTAGTGATCTCCGATATTTGACTAACTGCTAATTGGGGTGTTTCTGTGATCGACAAACACACATCCAGAGAACCTTCGTCACCTGTTACCGGTTTTTCATGGGAAACTTTATACTGATTTTCTACCGATCCCGTTTCTTTAAATTTATTGACTGGACGAGATACTGTGGAATAATGGAGGGATTTATCGGGGTGCCTCTCATTAAAAATTGCTGCTGTTTCTCTATGGCTTTTGTAATTATCTCCAGAAATTAAAATAATTTCTATCTTTTCCTGAAGAAGTAGTGTGGGTGCCATTTTAAGGAATAAAATATTAATAAACTTATGTAAAATATCAAACTTAGTAAGATGCGAGACATAAACCAATGACATAGGTTGAAATCAAACAAATTATAATTTGTTTGACATTTTTCTGTTGTTTTTAACCTACTAGATTATTTGGTTGTTTTAATTTCAGAGCCTGCTTTGGTAGTTTTAAGTACAACTAAATAGACCTGGTTGTTAAATTTATGTGCGAAAAATCTTAATAAAATCTTGATACAGTCATTTCATTAGATTCAAACCATTGCAACAGCGAGCGTCCGGCGAACACCTATTTTTTCGATTTTGTCCTGTCAATTGTAGAATTGTAGATCTGACTCCGTTAGATTTTTTTATGTGGGGATACCTAAAGAACCCTGTGTACAAACATCGACCCTTTAGGAATATACAAAATTTAGAGAATGTCATTATAAATTGTGTATTGCAAATAAATCGTAAAATGCTCCGAAATGTTAATCGAGAGTTGCGCTCGAGAACAACAGTATGTATGGAGAGAAATGGTGGTCATACTGAGTTTTAAATTTTGTGCACCCAAGGAAAAACAATGATTTTTTGTGTTGTTAGTACAGAATTTGACTACTTTTAAGTTTTTCTTACATTGGTTTTCGTTTATAAAATTTCGATTAAATAAACAGGTAATTTTTTGTTTATTATCTATTTTAATCCCCTTAACTTTACAAAAAGTCGAACTTCAGATATATTTAAGACGATTAAGGTTTTCTCAATGTAATCTCATTGAAATGTCTCTAAAATTTTGACACTGCTGCTAGATACAAATCATTGCAACAGCTAGCGTCCGGCGAAACCCTGTTTTTTTTAATTTTGTCCTGTCAATTGTAGAAAAAACTACTACATTCGTTTATTTTCATCCAGATACATGGGCTTTACATTAGGCAAGCTATCTAAACGGCAAAAACTGGAAATTTGTAAATCGTTAAAAAAATATTTAAAAAAAATTGAGTTTTCCAATTTTTTTAAATAAAATTTTAAAATTTTGCACAAGGACCTAGAATTTAATT
Organism: Philopedon plagiatum; assembly: GCA_963971165.1. Taxonomy (NCBI): domain Eukaryota; kingdom Metazoa; phylum Arthropoda; class Insecta; order Coleoptera; family Curculionidae; genus Philopedon; species Philopedon plagiatum. The sequence goes on along the minus strand of OZ020191.1, from coordinate 37,918,347 downwards.
CTAAGCAATTTTTTCAAATAACTTTTTTTGATATCTCGTCAACTAACCTCACTTTTTGTAAATTAACAATTTTTTTTTTAATTTGACGCTATACCAGTGGTCACGTGACGTATGTCAAAATCGATTTTTAGGTTATCGGACATGCAGAACCGATCCCCTGGGAAAGTTTTTCCGATACTCTCCTAATAAAAATTTTTCCCATATGTTGCGAACTTTTTGCCGGTCACTGTATATATATATATATATATATATATATATATATATATATATATATATATATATATATATATATATATATATATATATATATATATATATATATATATATATATATACAGTGCGTCTCTTTAATGTCCCCCCCCCCCTCTTAATTTTTTAAACGTTACGTTTACAAAATTGAAAGTTGAAATAAAATATAAACATAGTATTCTAAACAATAGAAATAAAATATGCAACTGTTTTAAGAAGTAAAATAGTAAATCAAAAAAATTACATGTGTATATTTTATTGGATTGGCATCCCATCCTGTATAATTATTGAACAAACCAAGTTCTAGGGTAAGATGTAAATATTTTTACACCTATTTACAGTTTGTGCACTTGATACTTTGCTGAAAGCGCTACTACTTATGGCCCCATGTCAATCTAATCCACCGAGATCTTAGCGATCCTTTGGCGAAAGCGCTTTTTTCTTTCGCCATCCCTTTTAAAATACTCCCCTCTACCCTAATCCACTTGTATTTTTAGTGTCCCTATGACGAAAGCGCAAATATGCCTTTTGGACACTCACCCTTCTAATCCACTGATATCTTAGCGATCCTTTGGCGAAAGCGCTTTTTTCTTTCGCCATCCCTTTTAAAATACTCCCCTGTACCCCAATCCACTAGTATTTTTAGTGCCCCTTTGGCGAAAGCGCAAATATGCCTTTTGGACACACCCTTCTAATCCACTGATATCTTAGCGATCCTTTGGCGAAAGCACTTTTTTCTTTCGCCATCCCTTTTAAAATACTCCCCTCTACCCTAATCCACTAGTATTTTTAGTGCCCCTTTGGCGAAAGCGCAAATATGCCTTTTGGTCACACTCACCCTTATTCAATATAGGGGAAGGAGGCATTGACACTATATATGACCTTCTTACACCATCTTACCCCTTATACAATGCCCCTAATACACACACACCCCATCAGTGCCTTTCTGACACCTTGACCACACTCAATGTACGTCACTGACAAATATTTCTACTTCTCCGTGTGTGTATTCACTTCAACACCGGAGTGCATTTAAGATGAATTATATTTTTTACCTCCTATTCTTTCACATATTGATATAATTTAAATTTGGAATTAAACTATTTGTATTTATGCACTACTTGTAAGAAATAGACTACGAAATAATTCCTTATATTTAAAAGTTGGATACATAATTGGCGAAACATATGAAATGTCTGTAACACTTTGTAAAGACTATTTTTGTATCGAAATAACAAGCTTCAGAGGTTCGCTATATTCGCCACCCCAACCAAAAATACCATAACATACAAATGACTGAGATTTTTTCGGCCCGGTTCTGATCGCCGCGTTGCGTCATTGAGTTCAACAACCACTTTTGCGCATGCTTCGAGTAGACCGTCGTTTAAAAATCTGACTGGCGCCCAATGCGTACAAACGCACTTTTTCGCCCATACATTGGACGGATTCAGCTGGTGTCGCGAATACGTTGTGATGGTCTAAATATATCTTGTCTATGATTATAACCGATCCAATTATTTTGCATTTATTTGAGTTTTGATTACGATAACCATCCGCGTCACTAATTATTCGTTATTTACAATTTAAGTTTCTGCTGCTGCAAGGAGTAGTTTTTACTTTTTTACTTTTACTCCATACCAGCAACAAACAAAGGTGGACCCAGATATTTTTCCAATTCATTCACGGTTAAACTGACCCCTAATATTAACTGGTACACTAGATGGCCAAAACCACTTACTTTTTCAAAAATGCTATTTCTAATTATTAAAGGTGTTCTACGAAACACCCCAAAAGTTGAGTCAGCTGAAAGACAACATCTGCAATTTCAGCAAAAAGATACAAACATTGCGCTGCCCCCTGTATAATAAACTAACAATAAGCGTTAGTTTCCAGTTTTAAACATTACCAGTAAATAAGCATACATTTTTTATTTTAGGGAGAACCAGGGTCAAGAGGTCCCCAAGGTCCCAAAGGAGAACAAGGAGAAAGGGGATTGAGGGGTCCCAAAGGAGAGAGAGGGTCATTTGATTTTCTATTGCTTATGCTGGCCGACATAAGGCACGACATTGTCCATTTGCAAAGAAAGGTTTTTACGGGAGAGAAGTAAGAAAATTTAATAAAAACTTTCTGGACACGATAACAAATAAAAGTTGTTTTCCATGGTGAAATTCAAAAAAATTAAAGAATATTTAAAATATATTTCTAAATATTCTTTTATATTCCTGTGCATTAATAAAGCCATGAAACATGGCTTTATCAATGCATAGTTCACTTTAGCTGTAGGCTGCCATAACAGATCTAGGTATTATTTATATTAACTTAAAATAGTTAGTTGCCGTGCATTCCCAGATATTTTGGTTAAAGCACCTGGTCCATATTCGGTAACTTAGCCACTAAAGATGTATAAGTTCGTGGTAGGTTTCACGAAGTTATGCAAGTCAAACTACAAAATATTTTTTAAGATACCTATGTTAGTTTATTATTTACTTACACTTATTTACTACACACCCTATAGTGAAGCTACATCTATCTTTAATTTCTACAGGTATGCAACTCAATCTTCGTAAATAGATTCTGTAAAAATTTCTGCTAGAGTGGTACAGCCAAAATCGATAACCTAATTTTTCCTGGAATTTTCTTTCCATCTTTGCCTTTTTACAGAGACGAGGCGGAAATGATTTTCTGTTTCTTCCCTAGAGGTCGCTATATACAAAATGGTGATCAAAGTTCTGAAGATTTTTAATTGCTTTATGCAAAGCTAAACTCTTAAGCAAATTAACATTTAAACGTAGAGAAAAATGAATCCGATTATAGATATTTATAAATGTTTATGGCTCCACAGCTTTTTAACCAACTTAATTTGGAGCTTCGAATTTTAAAAACTAACGGGCAGACTCTTCGATGCTAGACCAGTCTAATTTGAGAATTACGTTCCAAGATGAAAATCATTTTGGAAACCAAGCAAATCGCTGAAATATTAGAATAACTCGAAAATTTTTTATGATGACTTATTAACAATGTCAGGACCAAAACCTGTCAAACCCTAACTGATCATCTAGCAGATCTTAAGTTAAATTGGTACCACAGAATTTCGATTTACACAGAAGCGAAGAGACCGTATTTTGATGGGACCCGATTTTCAGTGCGCATGTCCAAAGCGCCCATCTTTTAAGTGACAAATTAGTCAGAAGCACATGGTCAATGACACCACTGGCTGGCTATAGTTAGTTCGATTGTAACTGCAGTGTTAGATACATATTTGTGTTTAGTTTATTTTGTAGGCGATTTTTTATCGGTCGTCATATCACTACCCTAGTTGTAATTGTTACCATTACCAATGGCTTCTCCTATAGAAACTAAAAGGAAAAGGTGTGCTTATCGCCCTTGTCCTTCACAAAGAGGAGCGTCAACAACTAGATTTAGCTTTTTTTATTTCCCAAAGATCCAGAAAGGTTCTCTATAGTTGTTGTAATTTTTACCATTACCAATGGCTTCAGCTATAGAAACTAAAAGGAAAGGAAGTCCTTTCCAACCCGAAATGCGCAATAAATCTCCGTTGGAGAACAAGAAATATTAAGTTTGTCTTCAATAAAGGCAGAAATAACCTTTGATAATTCTTCATTCTCGGCTTCATCAATAACACAAAATTTTAAATTGTTACCTACGTCGGGAACGCTGATAAAGGGTATCAATTTGATCTTCCATGTCTGAAATGGCTTTTGTGTCGCTGCTTATAGTCTGATTAATAGTATTTAACGTTGAAGGCACGTCGGCCAGTTTTTTCTCAATATTTACCCACTTATTATCAAATTTCTGTTCTAATTGAGATGAAAACTTAGTACAGACCTTATTGATTAGCTTCTCAAGGTCATCTTCAGTTTTATCGGATCTTGGAGGAGCCATTTTAAAAGTGAAAGCAGAAAGATGGACCAGTACTAAATCGACCCGATAGGACCAGGATCAGAGCGTACTTTTGGGGTATTAACTAATACTTCAATAAATCTCACCCTGCTACGGATGGGGTTGTTTTGACCCTGCACACTGGCCGCGGATGCAATATCACACCGATTGACACAATAACAGACTCTTTTTGCTTAAATTTACCACTAATTAGACAAGGTTTCACGTGGAGCGCATTTAGTACGTCTACTCTCTACACATGTCCACACACATGCAAATGTATGTTTTATCAGTGTATTAACGGCAGAAATATATATTTCAGTTTTTGATGATTTTCTCTCAGTGTAATAAGTGACAATACTGTCACTGAAAACGGTCCCCTTGAGATCAAAGGAACACAGTCTTTCGCTTCTGTGTTAGGAATTCTGTGCCAGTACTAAAGCCTTTTTAGCGAATCTGAACGTATATGTCTAGAGATATCGACTCGAGCTTTAAAACAACGTTATATTCTAACACAGAAACAACTGGCATAACAAAAAGTTAATGGAAGTAGAGGGATATGATGCTCCCCGAGTCTCCGCATGCGCAGTAGGGTCGACCTTGAACGCCCAGGTGTGCTATTGTTATTTGGCCTTGATATGCGCAGGTGTTATTCCAAGGTCAAGGTCAAGAACTTGGCCTTGAACGCGAGCAGATGTTTCTTTGTTTGGTGATGACCAGGTGTACGATGCTTATTTCAAGGTTACATTTGCGGTGCATATTTTCAATGAATGCGAGCAGCTGTTTCTTTGTTTGGTGATGACCAGGTGTACGACGCTTATTTCAAGGTTACATTTGCTTGGCCTTGAACGCGAGCAGATGTTTCTTTGTTTGGTGATGACCAGGTGGACGACGCTTATTTCAAGGTTACATTTGTTTTGTATTTTTCGAGGTCGTCGGATGTATTCCTCCCACCATAAATAAATACTTGACCTTGGATTACTTCCTAATAAATATGGCTCATTTCGAAAATAGCTTTCATTGTCACTCATACATCGTATGCGTTAACTGTTGCTTTGGCATATAAAGTATTGTGTTTGTGGTGTGTTCTACAAGTGTTTATTCAAGGTACTTGACAGTAATTGTTTTTATTGTATTTTAAATCATGAGCATTTCAAAGCAGACCATAGCCGAAATTAATAATATGATAAACCAAGATATTCAATTTCTGGAACGTAGAAAATTCTCTACATTAACGGTGGGCAAAATTTATATGATAAAAAAAATTAATTCTTTGACTTCACGTTTTGGAAAAGCCATTATCGTCACATTGTTTGATCCAACACATCAAGCAACATTTGAAACATTTTTACCATCACGCGTAGCTGAAATTCTGACAGAGGATACTATTGAAATGATGAATAACTCCGGTGATCAGTACACCTTAACTTATTTGGGGCAAAGCTCACATGTATTCTCTGGAGGTAATACTAGAGCGTTGTTAAATTTTGGTTGTTTGTAATATATTGTTGATTAGGCTATTTTAATGTTGATTTAAAATGTAATAAAATAGTTCTTGTTAAGTATATATCGAAAAACACACAGTCACACACAATCACATATCCATTATTTTCTATTTAAGATGTGTGACTGCCCTACTGTCATTGAAAATCGAGATATGTACATTAATTGGTTATCATGTAAATTAAGAGAGCTGGCTGAAGAAATAGTACACTTTGCAAATTATGGTAAATCCGATGTGGGTTTTAGTGAAAGTCAGTATAGGAAGTATATGAAAGACGCCGTAAATTTCACGGCTGGAGCACATACTTGCGAGAAATACCTATATGGAACCATTGATCTGGACGAATTTTGCGCTGGAATGATAAATGAAGAATTGGGAAGCTACCTATTCGAAGTGCCCCATTTACCCGATGAATTAGCTACAAAATATGGTTTGGCTCCCGCAGATGATACCACTATTCTTGATGACCTTGGAAATAAAGCAGTCACCAATGAAGTTGATAGTAAAGCATTGGCTACTGTTAGCGATGACGAAATGGAGTGTGTTCAAGAAGATGAAGAAAATCTTTAATTCATTGTATAATATAATAACATGAGATGTTAAATAAATGATTATGTACCTAAATTATTGTTTAATTTTTTATAAATAGGCAACCTTCACAAAAATCACATCAGTTTAAGCTAAAAATGGGTCGTGTTAACAACACAATTGATAAATTTGGGCGCCAAAAATTTAATGACCAAAATCACATTGTTCTTGTTGGACAACCAGGAGTTGGATTTAGATTGACCGATGATGGTCAATATGATATACAAGGGAAATCTTTAACTAATGTAGCACCACCAAAGAATCCTGGGGATGCCGCTAATCAGGAATATGTTCTTGAACAAAGGCGTGAAATTATTAAAAAACTTAGTGAATTAGTGAATAATGATGTTTTGGAATATGTTAGAAAAGAACTTAATGAAATGAATAAAAAGCTTGCTGAAGAGGCGAATGAAGATTTTTTGCAATCTGTTACAAAAAGACTTAAGGAAATCGATTCAAAATTGTTGAATCAAGAAAAAGCTATTCAGCGTATACGTATTACGCGCATGTAGATAAAGAAACAAGTCTATTCTGTGTATGGTGACCTCGATTTTACATGGGATATGAGAGTGGAGGGGTTTGAAGGTCACCTAACAGATACAAATAGAGGCACAAAACTTTCTTGTTTCAGTCTGCATTTCAGTACTTCCAGAATACTACATAGTAATTTATTTTCTCAAAATGCAGTCACCAAAAAGTGAACGTCAAATTGCAGTTGTTCGCCCATTCTCTGTAAACGGTCGTCAGATGTGTGCCAATTGCGAAAATTGGGAATTTATTAGTGGAATAATGGGTTTCTGTGAATGGTGTCAAAATGAGTACCATAAGAAACATGGGATGAAATCACCGCAACAAATATCTCGTGAAAATTCTAGTGAATCTCTGCAAAGTCTCGCTGTCTCAGTGGGAGGTTCATCAGAACATAATAATCACGATACGCCGGAATTCAGTCAAGAAGGGCAGCGCTGGACTTCTTCAAGCAATTTTGAAGATCTCGAAATAATTAACGAATCACCGCAAAGTCCTGTTTTCTTAGAAGGAGGAGGAGGAGGAGTAGGGGGAGGAGGTTCATCAGAACGTAATAATAGTGAGACCATGGAATTCGACCAAGAAGGGCAGCGCTGGTAATTCCGAAAAATAGAGACAATTTAGATATAGTGTAAAAGTTTCTTATGATAGTCATGTAATTTTAAATTTATGTGAAAAAGTGCGTTTTTCTAATGATAGTGTGTATGTATTATTTAAATCTTAATAAAAATCTTTTTGTACTAAATATGTTTATTATTCACCATACATTTGAATTAACAAATCGCTCTTGATATATATTATTTCTGTGGTTCCGTTCTAAAATCCTCGCTAGCATTACATCCATTTTTCCAATTCTCCTTTGAAAACGATATCTATCAAGTATTAGTTGCTGAAAATTACTTTGTCTGGCTTGTCTATATGCAAAACACCAAACAGACATACGGTGGATAATATTTCTTTCTTCGTCAAATCTTACTTGCTTCATGGTGTATTGTAAAATGAATTTTTATTAGTTATGTCATTTATATATAGGCTGAACATAAAGAGAGTGAATTAGTTTTACTTTAAAATGGGTCGTGTTAACAACACAATTGATAAATTTGGTCGACAGAAAACTCCTGTTTGTAACAACTTATCGCGAGGGTTGCCCGGAATCGGATTTAAACTTACTTCAGATGGACATTTTGATATAGAGGGAAAATTATTAAGGAATGTTGCCCAACCGATAAATGATAATGATGCTGCTACCAAAGAATATGTCCTTACGGAAGTTCATCAACTTGGTTCGCAGATAAATACCATACTTAGTAATGTGCTAGTACCGGTTTTTCAAAAAATGTTTGAAGATGATGAGACCAAAATTACGTACCTTAAGGAAAAAATGTATCAAATTCACTCACATGCTGCACGGTATACTACAACGAAGATAAAGGATCCAAAAAATCCAAAATGGAAACCAACCTAGATAAAGTTCTATTTAAAAACATAATTATACTGTTAAATTGAAAATAAAACGAATAATTATGAAAAGCAATATTTATTTTTATTATTTATAATGCATACATACGTAACGTAAAACCTATTTGATAATATTTATACAATATCTGATTTGTCTATCCAAGAATTAAATTGATTTGGAAAACCTAACCATTTTACAAACAATTGATCGTTTTGATTGTTCTTGCGTTTTCTAAGAATTTTCTCAACTAAATAAACACCAGGGCTAGCTGTCTTTTGCAGTTCTGCTTCGTAAAAACATCCTTTAATAGGTTGACCTTCCAATGATTGCAGCAAGTAGGTGGGTGGATTTGTAATATTAACTTTTGCTATTTCAAACAGTTCCGTGGACCAGGAAGGCGTATATCCTTTGTCAAATACACCTTTGTACTTGCTAATGCGAACAACGTCACCCAAATGAAATTTTTTTTTCTTCGGAGCAATTTTCAAATAGTCATATGCTTTAATAGGGGTATCCTCTTTTACACTGTTAGGCTTCATTCCAATGGTGCGGTGTTTAGTGTTATTATAGGTCTTCGTTATAGCTGGTAATATTTGTAACCATCTGTAAGAACCTCTAGCCGAGAATTGTTTATATAACTTATTTTTCAAAGTTCTTATAACACGCTCAACAATTGCCGCTTTTTTCGTGCTATATGTGGAATAATGGTTTATATTATATTTTTTCATGAGGGCTTGAAAGGTGCTATTATAAAATTCCTTTCCTTGATCACTCTGTAAATTGTTTGGTGCATATGATGCTTCTTCAATGATGCTTTTCATGGCATTCGTAACTTCAACACCGGTCTTATTCTTAACTGCTTTGGTGTACACGAATTTGGAGTAACAGTTTATACATACAACAATGTAACGGTAACCATCATTGTCAGTAGCATATTGCTGCATTTCCGCCAAATCAATTTGCCACAAATCTCGATATCCTTTTATGACTGTACGTCTTCTAACAAAATTTTTCCTTGCTGTCCTATGTAATTCATTTACGACTTTAATTTTTTCTCGGCTAGGATCCATATTATAAGGTTCCACGTCTTATCAGACACTGAGGATGGCAACTACGTGCAAAACTTAATATATTATTCCTTCTTCTCGAAGCTCTTCCATAATTGACATAATCTCATTATCATGTCCGGTATGTCCAGCTACTTTTGACCCCCACAATAATCGTAATCTATCCACTAACTCCTTAGGTTTATTCCAATAAACATATTGAGATGATTTCGACGATAGGCGCTTTTTTGCTGGTAGTTGGATTTTGTTGTCGCCTTTTTTTCTTCCTACACCACCACCACCACCCAGTTTAGTTCCCGTAATTAGCGGTTTTATGATTCGTAAATATTTTCTCCATCGGGTTTCTCTTAAACCACGTTTCTTGTCATAACCGTCGTATGCCGCATCGGTCAATTTCAAAATGGTTTGGTATTTTCGAAGTACATCTAGATTAATTTCGTCTTCATTACCTAGGAGTGGTGGATTTTTTAGAAAAATCAAATCGTAAAGATCAGCCGTTCCATCGAATTCAGCAATGTTTGTTTTGTTCTTGTATAACACCATCTTTCCGTTTGTTAGAAAACGAACCACTAAGTTGCCAATATATTTTGTTGATTTATTTTCTTTTTTACCAAAGCGTACACCATACACGGTATCATAATGAGATGGCTCCAATTTTAATCCATTTAAATAATCTTGAATAGTTTTTGCGGCTGAACTGCTACCACTTGATGTGTGTGGTGATGTGTGAGATGATGTTATCGTTGAAGGGGAAGGGGTTTCGAACAGTGACCCACGATTTCCACGTTTCGGTGTAGGAATCGGTGTAGATGTTTCAAAATCCGCTTCTGTTGGATGTTCTTCAAACATTTTCGCCATTCCCACCGAGCTGCTGCTGCTGCTACTCCGACTTTGTGGTTTAGTCGTAGTACTTGATTTTTTAGTTACGTACTGCTGCTGCTGCTGCTTTACGGCTTTAGATATAGATTCTAGTGGTTTAGAAACTGGTTCATAAAACTTTTCCAAATCATGTTCATTCTGCACTTTAGCTGCTTTAATTTGTTTAAATTTTTTTCTAACCGCATTTGTAGTTTCCAGTAGCTTTCGTTTTAATTCGATTTCTTCATTCATGATGCTTTCAAAGCACCGTTCAACGATGAAATGATTATCCAAGTTATTATTATAGGAATATATAACTATCGAATCCCTTGCGGTATCTGCCCGAATTTACATCACTATCCTTGTCAATAACTAAAAAACCATATTTATTATCCCAACATTTAGCACACATCTCTTGAAATTGTGTAAACGTCAGGTCGGGTGAAACGTGATCGGAAAATATATGTTTCATATTCATCTCATCTTGTTTAAACATAATAATGAAGTTGGCATTATCCCGGACGAGCTGCTTAGGAACACGAGAATACGTTTGCGCCAAGTAAAAGGCATCCACATTTTTGTGACGTCCCATGCTAAAATACGATCTTATAACGTCCTGTTTCTCACACATAACGTCATCAAAAATAAATATTGAATTAGGTTTAGCATCTGACGGTTCCACAATGTTATTTGCGTCGCTAAAAGCGTAGTAGCCAAGACCTTTGATTGGAGATAAAATTGTCTTTAAATATTCATATTTTGGTTGATAGAGCGACTTTGAGTAGATATAAACATTTTCGAAACGCAGTCCCGATGGGTGAGTAAGCAGCGAAATCATAACATTTGTTTTTCCACAGTTTGAAGGTCCTATTAATAATCCACGAATAGATGACGGTAGCAAAGGACCATGTCTTTTAAATAATTTTTGTTCTAGTCCAGAGCCGACCTTTACATCGAGATTATCGACGGGAAGTTTTTGTTTAAGATTGACGATACGCATCTTAACAAAATCTATATTTTATACTGAACTTTCACGTAAACTATCATTCAGATGTCGCTCGTCAGACGAAGTAGACGGTCTCGTTTATCAAGTAAGACTGGAAGCGGTATTGTTAATTCAGTAATTAATAGGCTACCGTTCGAGTTACACATTCCAGGCTATCAGTATTGCGGGCCCGGGACGAAAATAGTAAAACGTGTGGCAAGAGGAGATCAAGGAATTAATTCTTTGGATGTCGCATGCAAAAAACACGATTTAGCCTATTTGCGTAATAGTGAAAATTTAAGTGCTCGCCACCAAGCAGATCAGGAACTCGAGCAAAGCGCGTGGAAAAGAGTAAAATCTAAAGACTCTAGCGCTGGTGAAAAAGCTGCAGCTTGGTTGGTAACCAACATTATGAAAGCGAAACAACGTTTTGGTATGGGTGTATCATCATCAAAATCGAGAAAAGCATCCACTAGAGGTAAACGTCGCTTCCAGCGCCGCCGCCGCCACACTAAAGGAAATGGCGTCGGTAAACATAAGCGAGTACACAAAGTAGCTTTTGGATCATCTATTAGACGACCCGTTCGATCAGAATTGTTAAAAGCTGGTGGGAAAAAACTTATCGAGAAAAATATCATGAAAGCATCGAAAATAGCTGCAGTAGCTGCACGTAAATCCCTAAGAATAGCCGGTGGCAAACGAAAAATTCGCACGCCTAGAATCATTCCAATTCCGAAGACTGGGGGGATATTACCGTTAATACCAATATTTGCAGGACTATCCGCCTTAGGTTCATTAGCAGGTGGTGCAGCAGGCATCGTGCGTGCCGTAAAAGCAGTAAAAAAGTCGACTGCAGAAAAAATAGGTACCGGCTTACATCTAAGTTCAAGAGGAAATGGATTATATTTGAAACCATATCGCACAGGTTTGGGATTATTTATAAACAACAGCAAAAATAAGAAATCAAAAAACTAATAGAATCCCTACCTCAAAGACCACTATCCAATATTGATATAGAAAAGTACGCCTTAAAAATGAAAATACCACACTTTCGAGGCGTATATATGAGAGATTCATTACCTGTACGCGGTCCCAAACGTTATGAGGCCGCCATTATAAATTTGGATAGTATGTCGGGTGTAGGGACTCATTGGGTAGCATATAGAAAAAGCAATTCTGATGTAACATACTACGATAGTTTCGGTGATTTACCCCCACCTATGGAATTGGTACGATATCTGCAGATGGGTTCCGAAGCGACGAAGAAAATTTACTATACATACGACCGTCAACAAGAATTTGGAACAGTCTGGTGTGGACATTTGTGTTTGAAGTTTCTTTTACAATCATAAAAAAGTATGTCTTTGACACCCCAAATGGAACGTGACAACTACACCAAAATGTTGCTATCACTTAAAGCATATCGTGAAGTCGGAGGATTACAAAAAATGACAGCTGAACAGTTAGAAAATACGCCCAAAGAAGTGTTGATCGCATTAGCTCCAAATGAAATAGCACTAGTTTGGGATAGGTTACCTAATCACCTAAAAAGTGACGTCGATATATTGAAATATCAATACTGTTTCGAACATTATAATAGCAATAATTCAGATTCGGACGAGGGCGATGGACCGATACCAAAAAAAATATTTTGTTGTTATTGCAAAATTAACGATGTGAATATAAAGGCAGAAAACAGTTTAAAAACGTCCAAAGGAATAAAGCAACGCTTCAGCTTAAATCCATTTAACTGTTGCAAACAGCAATAAAATAGCTACACAAATAGTTTCGTGGTCAGTCATGTCTTACACATTCACTCTAACAGGACATTCAAGTGTCTTAAGTGCGGATTTTTACCCACCCATCGAGTTAAATACAACAAGCAAATATGGAGTTGCACTGCTGGGATTTTACACATATAATTCGATTTTTAATATCGACGAAAGCAATAATTCATTCAGCCATTTGAAAACAGCTATACCAAAGCATTTAAGGATTCCACCAGGAGCTTACGAAATTAATGAAATAGCAAAAGCCATGTACACCGCTTTAAAAGAGTCATGCAATGAAGTTGGTGCCGATTTATTTTCATTAACAGCCAATAATAATACGTTAAAATGTGAGCTAAAGTCAAAATATAGCATCGATTTCCGAGGTAGCAATAGTATCGGCAAAGTGCTCGGATTTGGCTCTGTGTTGCTGCAAGGTGGACAAAGACACGAATCAAGTACCATCGTGGACATAATGAAAGTGCGCATCGTACGTGTGGATTGTAATATAATTTCCGGAGCATACCTGAATTCTTTGGAAAGTCATACGTTATTTGAATTTGATATTGACGTCGAACCCGGTTACAAAATCTCTAAAGAACCGCAAAATAATATTTATATGCCGATAATGCCGGATGGTCGTCAGTTTATCGACAACATTACTCTACGCATCTTGGACGATAGCGGTGATTTGATCGATTTTCGAGGTGAGAAAATAATAGTTAAACTAGAGTTGAAAAAAATCGTATAATGGGTTTTTGCTTTAACCGTCAACTGCATAAGCTGTCAACAATTCAAGATTCAGTTAAACGACATAAAAGTAAGCAGACAACACAGTCAAGGTTCATTCGCAAGTCAGACGGACGATCGAAAACACATCTGCACAGCAATCGCCAGCTCTCCGTGAAAGATTGCAAATTTCTACAATCGATCGGTTTGAAAGTGAGAAAAATTAGAAAATGATGGCCGCTAGCAGTGACAAAATCGAAGTTTTTACCGAACCCATTTTTGATAACTCCATTATTAGTTTTCAAGAACACACATATAAACCTTACGGTTCTCCAACATTCCGCAATTCCGATGAAATTCGTATACCTGTACACTTTCAAGATATCATTTTGGATATATCGGATAGTTACATTTACATCGAAGGAACATTTAAACCCAAAGATGTTAGTAAGAAATGTTATCTATCAAATAATGCCATCGCCTTTCTATTCGACGAATGTCGTTATGAAATGGGAGGGGAGCAAGTTGCCGTCGTTCGGAAACCCGGAATTACCACAACGATGAAAACTATGGTGTCATTGGGTGCCGCACAAAATAGAGCTCTCATGGCATGCGGATGGGGTCTAGACGAAGCAAATCAAGGGATACTAGATTCCACAAGTAACATGTTCTCCGGCAAGCTTCCTCTAAAATATCTCATGGGTTTCGCAGAGGATTATTCAAAGGGTATTTTTAACGTCAAGCAAGAGTTGATTTTAATTATCGCCCGCACTTTCAACAATTGCTATATCGGCGAAGTAGATGCAGACATTTCAATTGAAAAAATTGAATGGAAAATTCGTCACATTATTCCAGACGATCGACAGAAGTTAAAGATATTATCACGCATGAATAAAGGTGGCAGTAACGCAAACGTTCCAATGGCTTACCGTAAATGGGATCTTTACGAGCTACCTTCTTTGAGAGAAACATCGTCAGACGTTTGGGCCTTAAGAACTAGCACGAGTCTCGAAAAACCGAGATATTTGATTATCGGTTTTCAACCAACTAGCTCGTCCGACAACAGAGCAAAAGATAGCACACAATTTACAACGGCCGATATAAGTGATATTAGGCTCTATCTGAACTCTGCCGTATTTCCGTACGAAAGATGGAATTTAGATTTTTCAAAGAAACTGTATGCCGCAGCCTATTATAATTATGAGAATTTTCAAGCTAGCTACTACCAGCGAGAACTGAGCGATCCTATGATGAGTTTTGCCGACTATCTGAAAAATCCGTTATTCGTAATCGATTGCAGTCACCAACCAGAAGCCGTGAGGACGTCCACAGTGGACGTGAAATTGGAGTTTGAAACACGCAAAAGTAAATTTCCTAAAGACATTAAAGTGTACGCGTTAGTTATTCACGATGCATTTTTTAGCTACAATATACTTAATGGTTCTGTTACTAACAAATCAATACATTAGTTTGAAGTTATGTAATTCTCCAAATTATATATTTTTACATATTTAAAATAAACTTATAAAGGACATATTTGCGTTTTATTTTTACTATTGCCTTATTTTAATACTTCAAATGTGGGGCTTTGGTAAATAAGGTTATGAGGCGAAAAATAGAGAGAAATTTAGGAGAGGGGTGGGGAAAAGAAAGTATATAAGACGGGATTTAGAAAATTAAATTCACTCGAAGCCACAATGTCGTCAAGCTCGGATAATGGTTATTCTAGTGACGACGAGCAGGCAGTCGCACCAAATGTGCAACATAGGCTCGTACGCAGACCGCGTAGGCTTAGACCTAGGTATTGCATCATGCAATCCTACGTCTCATGGGGGTCTAGAGATTTGTGTATGAACTGCTACACGAGAGGATTTGGAGCTGCGATTATGGATGTTCATTTCGTCACAACCCATTTTACAGTGGGTTCGCGAGGTGATCAAAGGCGGAACCACTCGAGGTGTGCTTTGTGTAGGGAGAGACTGTTTACCGTCGTTCATCAGCAGTCTTGCCTTATTTGCAATAGAATGTAAATTCTATTACAAATAAAGCTCCTCATACGACAACCCTGCCTGTCCCCTGACAAAATCAGTCCTTTTCAGGACTACAGAATATTTGATCGTAGTTTGTAGTTAAACACTATGTTTCCTAAGGAAGATATTTCTCGAAGGAAAAATTGTGTTAGTTTGGGTGAGAGATGCATTATGTGTTTAAATCATACATAGATGGCGAGAGAAAGAGCATTTGCAAGATTTAGCTTGTAGTTTTTATGTATGATAAGAACGCATATGCCTCTAGTTATTCAAAGTGACATAACTTTCTATCAAGAAACATATTTTAAACAATAAATTCACTCTGGGTTGATACGCTCAAAAAGATACATCTGAATTTGTGTCGTTTCACATAGAACGTTGGCAAACCTGCTCTTAAGTATGACAAAACAGACGTATCCTTTCAGTGTAACAAAATATTTCGAACAAGAAATCTATTCTATAGGAAATATTTTGTTACTCTGAAAGGATATGTTACAACTGTTTAGCCCCACTCTCACCCCCACTCTCACCCCCCACCATCCTAAATGCTTTTAAAAGCGGGAGCAGCCATCACAATTTTCATTTCTCAACCAGCCATGAAGTGGGACAGGCTGATGTTAAGGACGACAAGGGAGTCCAAAATAAGCGAGTTTTGGGAGGCTTGGCGTTTAAAAAACGCGAATAAGCCAACGGCTATCGTACAGCCGATCCCAAGACCGCAACCACCACCGGAGCCGGCTCCAACAGAGCCCGTGGAAGTGGTGGAAGGACCACAGATGCTGCTGGGTCCTGAAGAAAGGGCGGCTCTGTTAGAAGAGCTCACGGAGCGTCGCCGGAGCCGTCGCAGCACTCGGCTGGAGGTGCGAAGACGGCGAGCTGCACCGCGATCGGTGCAGATCGCGAGAGGGGAACAACCACTCTAGGTTTCCCTCTCCAACCCACCGTGAAAACGGCCCTTTTCAGGGCCACAAAAGATTTGATCGTAGTTTAGATATTCTTAGTCACTTTGTGTTTGACACTGAATCGGTGAAAAATGCAAAGATGACCAAGGATGACATTTTCAGGACGTTTAAAAATAGACGTTGGCATTTTTGCATAACTCTTTTCGATAATTTACCTAGAAGTGTCTAAAACTTATTTTAAGTTAAAGGTCCAAGATCCGTTAAAATTGTTATTTTTCTAACTTAAAAATTGTATCCATTTAGTTATTTCCGAGACGTATATTTTTGGAACTAAAAATCGATATTTGTCGACCCACTAAGATTTTTATTTTTGTATATTTTTAACAAAAAAAGCAACCACATTAACCCTTATATAACAAAAATATTTTTATCTCGGATCAAAGCAATGACAACAAGCACATAACTTGTGGGTTTGCTCAGGTTTGCTTGGGTTTGTTTAGCCAATACAAATAATAAGAATTTTGTTATTAATATTATTATTATTATTTGATAGTTCAAGGACATTTCAGAACATTTGACATAAAACTTTTTATGATCAAAATGATCAGACTAATCAAAATTTCAAGAATTATGGGGTTTGATTGGGTTTGCTCATGAATAACGGGAGAAGTGTAGCTCAGATCGAAAAAAGTTATAGGAAAATATTTTAGAGTAAACTTTTTGTGATTGGAAATGACTTTTCAATATTTAATTTGGAAAAATTGAAAAAGACATTTTTCAGATTTCTAATTAATTCAAAGGGGTAGTATAGGGAAGCTGTGGGGAATAGGGCGAAGGCATGAGGGATGGGTGGCATAATCGTTTTTAAATAAGACCCGAGTGATTTGAGTCATTAAAAGTAATAAGAGGTCGGTCAAAAAAAGACCTAGGGAGTAGGTATGTATTTTAGGGAAAACAGGGAACTATGAAAAGATAGTCAGGTCCAAACTAATGTGAATTGTACAACTTGACTGTTATTCCGGGGTTCGGGGGCGAGGCCCCCAAACCCCCGCCAGGGGCTACCGCCCCTGGACCCCGTTTGGCTTTTGCGCAACGGCGCTAGCTGCGTAGCAGCGTCGTTAGGTCGCGAAGCGACCTAACCTCCGCGCCGCCCCCGCCCCCCCGGCCGCCCCCACCGCCCACCCGCTGGCCCGCCTCCGTTGCGCAAAAGCCAAACGGGGTCCAGGGGCGGTAGCCCCTGGCGGGGGTTTGGGGGCGGAGCCCCCGATCTGGGGGGGGCCCGGGGGGGCACGAAGTGGCCACCCCGGGATTTTTCGAGGTTTTTGGGGGTCTTTGGGGGTCTTTGGTGCAATTTTAGACCTTCCAAAACTGAATTTTATATATTTCTTTTTCTTATATCTTTGCACGTAAAACACCCTTCAGCGTTTAAGTTTGTCATCTCCTAAGGGTTCTATCATATCTTGGTAGTCGTCATAGAATCGCACCATCATCCCCTCCTGTATTTTTAGCAAGGGTGGGGGAAGCTGAGGTCTTTAAAAGCAGCTCGAGTCGACTGCTTACTTCATTACATTCGCTCATCTCAACATGGCATCATCAGATGATGATGGATACTTAAGCGATGATACTCCTAGGAATTTGGATAATTGGGCACTTAGACAGAGGAAAGTTTTCCCCGTCCGATCCCGCCGGGTGTGCAAGATCTTAAACCTGGTGAAGGTGGGTGATGACGGCTGGTGTATTGGCTGCTATGCCGACTTGGAAAACAAGTCGGCTGGTGACCAATTCTTCAGTGGTCATGTAACCCAAGATTTCGGTAGTCGCGCGCACATACCGAACTGTAAAGGTTGTGGAGTAGCTCTTGGTACTCTACAACATAAGAGTGCGTGCCTTATTTGTAATCGAGCCTGATTACAAATAAGATTTTATCCCTTGAAAAACGGTCCTTTTCAGGGCCACAGAATGTTTCATCGTAGTTTTAGTTACCTAATGCCATAGTACATGTGGTGTTAGGTAGAAAATTATATAAGTCCAGTCGGATCGACTATAATTTTCCTTGCAAAATCCGTCCTTTTCAGGATGACAGGATATTTTGATCTTACTTGTATTTATCTAATGCCACGGCATCTGTACAGGATATTTTGATCTTACTTGTATTTATCTAATGCCACGGCATCTGTGACATTAGATAGAAATTATGTAAGTCCAGACGGATCGAGCATAAGTTTCTTTGTCGGTCACATTTCCACAACACAATTACACCATTTTTGAGAACTAAAAGCAGTTTTCGACAGTGAAGTCCGCCAGTATCATTTTTGGATGGAGGGCATTTGTATAATAAACTCTAGTTTGTTGGCGGTGGAAAGGTGGGGATGGAGTGGTGGAGGGGGTAGATTATCTCTATTTAAACGGTTACGAGCGGGTCACAGAATCACTTCATTTTTAAATCTTAAAGTACGAAGATATAACTATGGATTTCGAAAGACCATTGAGTCGCGGTTCATCGGTTTTTAGCGATGATACCGTTGACATGAATGATGTCGATATGGATGACCTACTCTTGGACATCGAACGACTTCTAGACATCGAGGCAGAAGATATGTTTAATGCCTGGGAAGATGAGCGGGCGGTCGAAGAAGCAGATGTGGGTCTGGAATTGCCAAACATGGATTGGCAAAATGGGGAGTTGTCGGCTGAAGACATGGAGCCAGACTCCAGCACTGATTGGGTGCCACCACCGCCGCCGGAAGGTCATGACGGTCCGGCCGATTCATCCACTTGGTGGATCACGGACCATCAGGATGATGATGGTCCAGCTGATTCCACCAACTGATCCCGGAACCATGCCCTCCCCGACCTACCCCGACAAAATCAGCCCTTTTCAGGGCTACAAAATATTTGATCGTAGTTTGTAGTTGATTCATGTCACATCCCAAGTAACATGATATTTCTCAAGAATTAATTTCTTTTGGAAAATATTGTGTTACTCTATAAAGACATGTACGTTCTTACCATACGTTAGAACTAGCTAAATTTCTAGTAAGTTCTCTACGAAAATGCCGAGAGTTTGGTCTATTATCTTACTTGCAGTAAAATTCACATTTTATTACAAATAAGATGCATGTTCTCAGGCATTGTAACGGGTAGCCTCTCTTCACAGACATAACACTTTATCGCATACTTAAGTTGTGTGCATCTAATGATTACACACCTAAAGTTACGGCCCTACATTTTTTCGTCTATTCTTTTTTCTATTTTGCATTTTTATTTTATTTTGTGTAACTTTCGCATACTTATTTTAGAAATAAAAAATATTGTTTCATTTAACTTTTTATTATCATATATACAAAAACATTTTATTTTACTTATATATACAACACTATTACAAAAATAACTTAACTCTATATTTACAATAAAATTCTAAAATTAATTATATGGAAAATTGTCCAATAACTTAAGTCTTTTTCTACACACTTCCCCTTCACTTTTACACTGTTCAATTTTCGCCTGCAGTTCCTTAATCTGTCTCTCGTATTGCGCCACATCACTATCGTTCTTTTTTAGTTCATCAACTAGTTTTTGCCTCGCACTAAAAGCCACGGAGAAGGCACACTTCTGGCTTGGAGAAAACTCTTCCATCCAGTCCGGTATCGGCACTTCTGCAGAAGAAGCAGCAGCAGGTTGACGGGGTTGACTAACCGCCTCGAATAGCCGCTTGCACCGCTTCTTTAATGGTTTGCGGCACATTCCACGCCCAACTATTGGCGATATCGGCGCACTCGCGATCGGCGATTTTTCGTCAGCGTCGGCCACCAACACAATCGGAGGCATGGACTTCGGCGGCTCGGGCGTTGTCGAGTTTGGGCCTTCATTAATGATGACGACCGGTGACAGAGGCTTCGGTGGTTGTGACGTCTCCAAAAAATCGGGGTATTGAACTGGCACTGTTGGTCGCTTGAACACGAATTTCTTCTTCTTCTTCTGTTCACCCTCCATAGCTGCATAAAATTGACTTTTATTGCTGCCGGCTGTCTTTGGCAATTTCAGCAGCTTTTCCAACTTCGTAGTGGGTTGCCGCCTCGCCTTCTTTACCACCACATCACTTATGATATTGATGCGCCCGCCGTCCTTCTCCGTCCAGTTGTTGACGTAATCAACCGCCGAAGATACTTTTTTTTCACCCACATTCTCTTCTTCCACAAACGCAGTGTTTAGCACGTCGTCATTGTGCCACTCGTCAAACACACCCGGGGTCAGCAGGTCAATAACGTCCTGCCCCATCAACTCTGCTTGGATACTTCCATCCAAGTTAAACGCATTTAACAACGACTCACTACCGGAATTCATTTTTCTAACTAACTCACTGCACTTAACTGACGAATGTATTTACTTGGCGAACTGTTCTAGCGAACTATGAAATGCTCTGCCTAGCAAACCAAATTTATACTTATCACCCCACCATAAACTCCCCCACCCTATCTGACGGTTGATGCTTTAGAGGCCAAACAAGTTAATTCAACTTACAAGGTTGCGTTCTACGGCTAAACAGCGATTCAAGGACATATTTTCAAGGTAATCGTGTGTCCTTACTTCTGTTATTGTTTGTGCTCTCAAGGTTATATGACCCAGACAACCCATATTTATAGACACTCTCTTTCCTTCGATGCCTATTATCAGAAACTATAATGTTGCCCGCAGATCAAGATAACAGTCGTCCAGCTGAGACTTTTTCGGGAGCACAAATAATAATTTCTGCTGTTTGCTATAATTGTAAAAGAGAAGTATATATTTGGACTGACCACATGCAATCTTACAGTTACATTGAATTGTTGAGAGTAAGGATTGTTAAGTGTCATTACTGTGGAACGCTGATGTGTCGACGAGGGCCGATTAGCAGATCTGATATGTTGAGAAGACAATGGATGCTACGAGAAGTTTACAAGCCAGACATTAATTAATTTTTATTTTTGTAACTTTATTACTATATTGTAAAATAAAACAACATATTATTGAAACAATTATCTATGTATTTTCCTATCCTGCGTTATAAAATTTCAACTATTGCTATTACTATAGTGGTTAATAAAACTACGTGACATTGGAGTTAATATTTTTTTATTTTTCTAAAACATAGACTTTCCAACATTTTTCTAATTATAACTAATATTTTCGGGTAAAAAACTTTGCATAGCTTGTATTAACATATTTAGGTTATCTTCAGGGTTTGTTTCGTAAAACTTTATGTCTGGGTGCCCCCAAGGTAGAGTTTTTGTTGTTGATGGTATAATATAACGTTTATCGTCGTGGTGACATAAAGCAACTTTATTAATTATTTCGGTATAAACGTCGTGTTTATAACTTCGAAAGGTTTTCATTTTTCGAAATATCTGACCACCACGTTCTACGATATTCCGATAATCTTCCAGGTGAAGCTGTTTTTCAATTACACGTTTTTTTATACCTTTCGCTTTTTTAATTTCGCTACTGATTGAGTTTATGTAATAAGCTTTGGCTCCGGTACCATAAAAACTTATTATTGGATCACCTGGAAATTCATCCTTCATTCTACCTACTACTGACTGACTTTTTTTTATGTTAAAAATATTTCCTTCGGTATAATTGGATGTATCGAATTTATCCGGATTTTCTGCAATTATACGATAAAAATTTTCGGTGTAAACTTTTAATATTAACGAATCTGTGTCGGTATACAGTAAAGAAGCATTTTTGCCAAATTTTGCTTTAATGAATGAGTAGAAAAAATCATAAATTACTGTTTTCGACATGTCCAGTATGGAAAATCCGATATAAATTGGTTTATTATAAGTTACCTTTAATCGATCCATATGAATGGCAACGAATTCTTTATTAAAAACCGTTGAACTTTTAAAATAAGGACGAGAAATTAATGCTCGTGCCCCAATTTTATTCCTGTCATTTTCCCATCGGGTGACTAGTTTTATATCATTACGATTCTCCACATTTTCCATGGTCTTGCCGAAAACAGCATTAATGATTAATTTAAAAGTGTCTTTACCAAACTTTGTTGTTGCCCTATTGCGCAAATCTGTATTTAAGTCGATATATGTCTTTAACCAGGGGGATTGATTAAATTTTAAAATTCTGTGTGTTTGCATTACCATTAGGCCGTTATTGATTGCTTGTTTTAATGTTCGGTAATGAATGATGTATTTCTTTTTATCGTTTAAATTCGGAATTAACTTTGAAAATTTTGCCGATTCCGTGGGTGGTACAATATTTTCAACTAAAAAGGGTAAGTCGGAATGATCATCATATAGCGTATCCGGATAATGAACGTCAACTTCCAAAACGTATCCTTCTGGACCATTATCGTCCACATCCATAATATTTAAATTTAAAATTTCATGCTCTGATAACCATCTAAAGCCGCCAAATGGTAATGCTTGCGACATACTATGACCGTACAGATTTGTTGCATCAAGATAAACAATGAAAGATGATGGCTCGTTAGGATCGTAGTTTGGTACATATATGTTGTTGGCAGCGTGCATCCTTTCTGAACACTGACTTATACCGCCTCGAATACCTTTTTTGAAAAAATGAACCGTGTCGATATCGGTCAATAGCTCTAACTCTACCTTAGAAATACGCAACATACAATCAAACGAATAACTTGGAAGGGTATGGTACTGTGCTGGATCCAGTTTATACGTTTCTAAACAAGTATCGCGAAACTGTTCAAAAACATCGGTTAATAATAAAACATCAGATTTCAAATATAAATCCGAATAGTCCCCCAAATTCTTACAATTAAATGTGTCCCACACCTTTTTAGCTCTATCATAATCTTCATCGCTAATGTGCTCCTCTGACAAACTATCATAAAACTGATTTTTTGTGGGTAAAGTTGGATGGTTCATTTTGTCTATTGAATCGACAAAACTATAGGGAAAAACACCTTTTTTACGCATTAAATTAAACTGCTCATTATCAGAAAAATATTTTCCTGTTTCCCTGAAACTACCCACAGCTAATCCATTACCCAAATTTTCCAGTGACGTTGATAGAAATTTAAAACTATCGATGAACCGCAATTTCAAATATTTTTTCTTTATTGTCCCACTTTTATTATCGACATAATCGTGAACGTAAATACTTTTCGTAAACGAAATATACTTTTCCTTGCTTTGAGCTAAAACATCGATCTTGTCTCCGTGACGACACAACTCTTTAATAAACATGTGGCAATCGTACCCGCTCAAGTTATGAAATATAATTGGAATAAAATTGGGTAACTTATAATTTAAATTGCAAATCGAATGAGCAGCACCAGGTCTTTTTTTCCCAGTTATGTGACAGTGGTCCTTTACTTTACAATTATTATTTTCAAAAGGTCGTTCACATATACCACATTTTGTGGCATTATTGAACTCCGCTATTTGGTCAGCCGTTAAAGTTTCCATTGCTTTTATATCTCTTAAGTATGTATTGTAAAGAGATCTTAAATCACTTTCAAGTCGAGAAACGAAAACCTGGGCTGCGTCGTTTCCCCGGTAGAGCTCAAATTTTGAAATCGAATCGTCAAAGGAGCACTTAATTAAATACGCAAAAGAATACGGTTCATGTTTGATGCTTTTGACTAAGTAAGAATTTGTGGGATTCGGTTCCACTGTATCCAGTGGTTTAAGCACCGATTCAAAATCCGCGTAAACGACAAACGGTACACGCATTTGCTTTTCTATGTTGTCAAATTTTAATATATTTTCACTTACACTCCTTCCAAATTTATCTATTTTTAAATTTAGTGATGGTGTTAATGAATATTTGTGGTTACAGTCATTTTTTTGGTGTGATATCAAAGATGATGGTGAACTAAAATATATCAAACAACCATCACAAAAATACATTTTATCTCTACGTGATGTAATTTGACTGGAACATAATTTCGATAAGTCTTTTATCCAACAATAATGACTTTTAGAACAACGCGTATCACAAATATGTTCATCATCATCTTTAATACTACAATCCTTTGTTATTAACAACAAGTTGACATGTCTGTTAAGTTTTCTACCCGAATACCTTAATGGACCGACAACTTCGTACTTTAACATATTATTTTCGAAATTTTTTTGCAAACCATAAACGTTAACTGAAATATTATTCATTTCTTCAAATTTTGATATATCACGCAACTTTACTGGAAAGTCTATACCTGTAAAATTCAGCACTCTTGAATAGTGTGGATAAGATTGAATCTGTGATGCCATTCTAGTGGTGGGGCACAAAGCAGACACGATTGACCACGCAAAACAACACTCATCTTGATTAAACACATTGATGATGGCTTTTTTCAATTCGATGAATCGGGGTAACTTTATATATGAAGATCCACCAAAAGGTTTATACTCGTTGACATTTACTTCCAGGTATAGAATTTTTTCCAGAGCCCAACCTACGAAAACAAAAAAGAATGACATAAGTATTTATTTTATTTTTAGTCGTTAATTTATAACATACCTGAATCTTTTTCCTGAAACTCAGTCGATTGAGTCTTCATGGCTTCCACTAATGATTGATATATTTCTTCCAAATCGCTTCCTGAAGTGACAATTTCATTGCGTGTATTAAATGACTTGTCACTGTACATATTATCTTGTGTTGGTAAAAGATACCGACCAACAACCACCATATTAACTTTCAAAGCACAACGCACTCTTACTAGGTCACTTACTACCTCTAACACTCTTGCTTTAATTTCATCAAAAAATAATGAATAGTCAGTATGTTCATTATCACTTGATATACGGTATGTGGCAATCCTATTTCTAAAAGCACTGGACACTAGCTCAACACCAGCTGATATTGGTGAACATGCATTACTTTTATGGTGTATTGTTCTTTGATGACCTGCCATTCGATTTGCTG
The DNA here is from genome assembly GCA_963971165.1 of Philopedon plagiatum. Classification (NCBI taxonomy): domain Eukaryota; kingdom Metazoa; phylum Arthropoda; class Insecta; order Coleoptera; family Curculionidae; genus Philopedon; species Philopedon plagiatum. Next base: position 37,892,872 of record OZ020191.1, on the reverse strand, counting down.
GTATGGTTATATTGCAGCAAGTGCAAGTACGCACCTCGGATGTTGATGCCCCATCGTCAACTTTTCGCTGTTTTCCACCATGCATATTTTCAAATCGTGCTACGCACGATTCTCGTTTATGTCGTAACATATTATAACTCCGAGTAAATGATTTACCACAATTTTCACACACGTACGCCATGACTTTCAAATTAACTTGCTTGAACCGTTTTACTCAACACAATGTTCTATACTAAAATTTAACCCCCCCTACCCTCATATATACCGATCCACATTTAGACCCAACCCACTCGACCGCCATACCAAAACATGTTACACCCCAGTAATAACTGAAGGTAAACTAACATCATAAATGTAACCTTGAAATAAGCGTCGTACACCTGGTCATCACCAAACAAAGAAACATCTGCTCGCGTTCAAGGCCAAGCAAATGTAACCTTGAAATAAGCGTCGTACACCTGGTCATCACCAAACAAAGAAACAGCTGCTCGCATTCATTGAAAATATGCACCGCAAATGTAACCTTGAAATAAGCATCGTACACCTGGTCATCACCAAACAAAGAAACATCTGCTCGCGTTCAAGGCCAAGTTCTTGACCTTGACCTTGGAATAACACCTGCGCATATCAAGGCCAAATAACAATAGCACACCTGGGCGTTCAAGGTCGACCCTACTGCGCATGCGGAGACTCGGGGAGCATCATATCCCTCTACTAATGGAATTTCTAGGTTCTTTAAATTGCCTTTTTCCCCACTCTCTATAAGATTAGAAAACGCATACCTACTTGATCAAAAAGACTCCCCGTTACGAAATCTAGATGAAATAGGTAAGTTTAAAATTTTCCAAGAACCACATTTAAATGGCTTAGGAAGTTTTGGAGCCATAGAGATTTAAAAGTTACCCTAACAACCAATTTGTTAAGATAAATCTATGTCCTGCAAAGAATCGCAAATGTTCTGTATTACTCTATTTCAAGGAGCTTCGATACTAATATAAGGTTACCCCAAGCTTTGCGCTTCCCACTTAAGAAGTACCTAGTTGCAATAAATTGACGCCCGTGTTAGAATTATTAAACTACTCGTATCAATGTTCTCTTTATTCCAATGAGTAACTTAAGTGAGTCTTACATAAATTAACTTTATTATTAGATATTGAGAGATTACGAACTTTATAAGTAGAAAGCCGAAATTTAAGAACAGCCGAACTACATTATTATTGTAGAAGTTCATATGCCATAAAAGTTAATAATATATAGTTCATGGATCGCTGATCTTTCGTTAGGGTTTTAACAGTTAAAATTTTCCAATGTATTTACCAGTTGATTTCAATTTTTCGCCATCATAAAGATGTATCCTAAAGGCTACCTTGCAAATATTTTATAGTATAAGAGCTGCCAATGGAGCTCATAAGTATGATTTTTTTTTGCAGACCACCAAAGTTCGACTTCGAAGGCGCCCTTTCCAAAAAGAAGGTCAAACAGAAAAACAGAATTCTTCAAAAACACAAAATTTTGGAAGGTTTTGCCAGTCCAACAATTCAAGTTGGGTTCAGTCAGGGAGAACCTATTCTTACTGGTCATAGTAGTGACAGCAAAAGTAATAATAAAGCGACGCCAAATCCAAATGAAGATGACATTAAAAGTACAATTAAAAATCCAAAAGGAACCAGCATTCCTCTTATTACCGATGAAACTGTGGATGAATTTAGAGACTTTGACATTTCAAAATTTGAAGATAGTTTTGATAATTATGATGATTTCTCTGGTGAATCAATGGCGGATGAAGACTATTTCTAACTAAGTTATGTATGTCTGCTTGAAGATTATGTAAAAATCTTGGTTGCATTGGCTTTTCTGCTTGTAATAGGCTATTAAATATTGTAATTTGTTTTCCAGTAAATTATGTAAATATAGTCTCTAATAACATCATTCCCTTTAAATCGTTTATTTTTTCTTTATACTTGATGAGTTAAATAAAATTAATGTTCAGAACAAATTGATGTACCTACCATTAATTATTTTTAAAGTCGAGTAAATCGTGTAAGGTTGGGTTGGGTGCAGGAGCGAACCGTCAAATGTGTTGCAATGTCACGATGCATTTTAAAAATTTTAAAAACTGTGTTTCAAGATCTTTTCTGCAAATAGGAGTAATTTAATTTTAATAGATAACGTAAGATCAGAAAAGATGTCCTTACAATATGCCGTAGAATCAATCACGCATGTCTTGATTATTACTCTTGAAAGGTAACATAGGTAAAACGAATAGGTGAATTAAAATTAGAACTGCCAAGTTCTGAAGTTTTTACTTTTAAGACAATTAAATATGGTAATCAAAAATCTTTTATGATCGAAAGTTACTTTGGAAATGGTAGAAGGGTTGATGGCCAGTGGGTTTATTCAACACGGGACGCCATTCAGGATTTTCAAACATAATTTCCACACATATGTAGTCATGGATTTCGACCAGTTTCGCACAGTTTTGACTAGATCTGTGGCTTTGTTTAGAGAGACAGGAAGTGTGAAAAGAAAGAAAGGGAGATCCAAAGTTCGCACTGCATGAAAAGTAGAAGAATTGAAGAAATTATTAATGAACCAGGATAAAGTATATCCTGCAACGCAATTCTGAAATGTGACCTGCATATGCACGCTTATTGTCTAAGCTCAGTCCAAGAATTGTTACCAAACGACAAGTCCCAGCGAATGCAATTCTCAGAGTGGTTTAACGTATTTGAAAAACCTTTTTTACTGCCGAAATATGAGATACCTCGAAACATTAGTTTACCTCTCTGGTTATGTAAATTCTCAACAAATGAAAATGTGGAGGTCTCAATTCGACGCGATACCATAATGAAGTTTTAGAAAATTTTGTAAACGCATTAGACGATCAAGAGATGCGACAAGGCTACTTCCAGCAGGACGGTGCACCAGTTCACATAACTCTTGATAATTTAAATTTTTTGGATGAATTTTTCGAAGACCGAACCGTTAGTCGTAATATGCCAGTAAGGTGGCCACCACGGTATTGCGATCTCACGCCGGAGACTTTTTTATGACCACACATTGAAAGCTCGGTTTTCAAAACCCCTTGTGAAAATTTAGACGACCTACGGGCTTGAATTACAAATAAATTTCAGTAGATTAACAACGCCCCCCAAGTGCTCACTAATGATCGATTCTATAAAAAGAATAATGAGAACATGATTGGAAGTAGAAGATGGACACGTCTCTCATTTGGTTTAAATTTATAATGTTTAGGAGGTTCTTTGTTGAATATGTTTTTTTTAAGTCTGTATTATGCTATGAGAATGACAACAATGTAATTTTCTTAAAAATAAAAACTTCAGAAATTGGCAGTTTTATTTTTCATTCACCTATGCCTTTTAGCTACGTTACCTTTCACGAGTACTAATTCAAGACATGCGTGACTGATTCCATGGCATACTTTGAGGAGGTTTTTTTTATCTTACGTTACATAGTTCTGAATACTTTTATATAAATTTATCCTCTTTTTTAGTTATTTAGGTACTTACATAATTATCACGTTTACGTTTTTGTTTAAACCATGTATTATACAAAACAACATCTTTTTTAAAGAAGAAAAAATTACCTTTAAAACAAAACAAAAACTTTTGTCGGATTATAGTGCAAGAAACACCGTAAATGTTGAATGTCCTCTATGCCTCACGCAATAAATAATATCACAGACTATAAAGAATACAGACGAACACTGACATACACCGATTCGGGGGATCCCCCTTGAGATATTTGGGTGGGTTTACTGGTTTATGGTTTAAGAGGTGATTAAAAAGGTTAAGGAACATTTGCTAGACTGCTACCAAAAATCGTTAATTTTTAAAAATACCTCAAATACAATGTAGGTAGGTCGGAAATAAGCTTTTTAGATTATCTGTTCAATCCTCTACATGTTTGGTTACAATTTTTGTCTAGTAACTATTATGGTAACGACAGCGCAAAGGAAAATTTAAAATTTTTAAAACGTGAGTTGAGCTGCCCTAACAGAATTCAATAAATTATAACTCATTTTAAGGAAGCAGAGAAGTGCGTATAGCATTTATTTACTCGGCAAATAACTGTTTTAATTTATTTAGTTCTAATACGAGCAACATTAATATTTAACAAAATATCTGAGCCTGCATACCCTACTCGTATTGTAAAATAAATACTTTTTTGGACAGGTATGCACGACAGGATATTCTGCTAAATAATTTACAAACGGTATAAGATAAAAAGAGCAATCGATAAAAAAAATTTAATGAGGTGAGGAAATATAACCAAGTTATCAAGCCAAGTCAATGGAGTCAGAAAAAATTGTATAGGTTGATTAAAGGGTAATGACCCAGTAACTTTAACATTCTATAGCTCTACAACAAGGCGATTCCGAACATGCATTAGTGGGGCTTTTATTTGTATTTATAGTTGTAGAAGCTGTCCCTAAAATTTCCTAACAACTTTAATGTAATGTACTGTTTATGTATGGACTAATGTAGGCTTTCTAAGTGTATTTTATATTTTATTTATATTATGTAGTTTCTGGTGTTTCTTCCAATTTTATAATTCTTGGCAGAGAAGTTTACAATAATTTTTTAACACTTATGTGTACAAAAAATAAAAAAAACTACCAAATTGTTGCCGCCATTATCATTCGTGTATAAATAACTAAACTAAAAAATAACTGATAAAAGTATGTACTTACCATTCTTTTACGGAAAAATTAAAATGCTCTAACTTTTGCGGAAACGGATTAGAAAATTGACAAATGACATAAAACCAACTTACTTCGGCCTGCTTGCTGGGTGGCATTTGGTAAACAGTATTTCAGTAAAGCGAGCCCCTAAAGCAGTGGCGATCGGTAGCATGAGGCAGGTGAGGCCCGGCCTCACTACAATTAATTTAAAATGTAAAAATGAAAATTTTCGTAAGATTGATTAACATGTTTTGTTTTGCTCTTCTTCATCACATTACTTCAAATCTAAAATTTATTATATAAATTTGGCAATTATAAAGGTCGAAAGGTTTAGCAAACGTCTATAAAGCCACTTTTATTTACAAGGGAAGCGCTAATATTTGGGACAATATATTCGACTAAAAAAGAACCACATGCGATTTTCGCAGTACGCCCTGTATGTTAACAAGTTCTTCTATGAGAGAACGGCCTATGCAGCAGAGGCCCGGTAAGCGCTAGACTCTCGAAGCAGCTCGTCTCTGGACGTGTGTGAATGGTTCTGTCTTTATTTAGTATGTTTATATTACCACAGATCCATATAGCTATATATGGATCTGTGATATTACTCACTTCCACGCAATTGGTATTCGTTGCTTCCACGCGCGAATTTATAGTGAAGAGAGGCCTGTAAAGCGCTTGGCCTCCTGATTTACTAGATATTTTATTTGAGAACGGAGCTACGTCACAGATTACTCCTACCAGATGCGAATCTTACGCTTTCAACGGTGGCTCAATTTAGAGAAATTGTAAGGTGGCGATGCACCTTATTATTTAGTCTGTCGCCGAACGGTGAATTCCTCGCTGTTAGCGTGTGCGAGCGTCTCGGTGGAATAGAGAGCAGGCTAATGTTATTACATCAGTTTTGTTGCGTTGATTTTATGGTTGAAATTGTGGTTGTACTAGGTTGTAGTGTAATTTTAATAAACGAGATACGTTTTTGTATTTGTTAATGATATAATTTTATATAAAATGCCACACAATATCATGTTTTAATATTTTAAAATATAATCCATAATGTCTCTGAATTAAAACCTACCAAACTCGTGGAAAATTCCATTCACGGCATCGACGCTCGAAGCGACCGTAGCGCCAAGACGCGGAATCCTGATATAGGAAAGTTATTAAGAGATTCGCATCTGGTAGGAGTAATCTGTGGCTACGTTATTTTATGATGTTTTATTGCTGCGGCAAACATCAATTTTCTATGCGTTCTCAACGTGAAAAAAATGAAACTGTTACTAATGGGAGACCTACTTCAGAAGTACTATTATACAAGTATACGGGCAAGAACCGAAAATAAGGACCTAATTAACAATGATGTTACATTGACTTACCAGGCGTTATTTTATGAAGTGCTTGATAATAATCAAATTACAGATCGATTTAGCGGTATTAATAAGTTATTATTTTTGAACCTAATTTAACCAAACGCTTTTTGTCGATTTTGACGTATTATTTCTAAATCAGTTATTTAACAATTTAGTTCAAAGTTATAAAAATCTTTTCCAAAAAGACCGATGCAAAACCGAGCTTACAATTTTTTTTGCTGATAAACAGTTCCGTTCCTTATCTTTGCCAGAGATTATAGACACAAAATGTACAAAAATGATCTAAACGAGGTTTTATCAGAAATATACAAGTTGTCATGTTTAATAGCCAACACTACCTCTGGAGCATCGGTTTCAGTTGAAAGAAATTTTTTAGCTTTAAAACTCATAAATCTTATTCCAGAAATTCGATTGCACAAGAAATGTTAAATGGTCTGGCTGTAGTGTCTATAGAAACGGCTTAATAATTAATATGTATTCTTCTGACTCATTTTATAACTTAGTAGTAGGATCGTTTGCGATTAAGTGCAACAGAAAGATAGACTTAATCTATAAAACATAATTTTTCATTTTTCATAGTTTTTTTTTAAGTTTGCCATTTGATTTCCGTTTTATGTTATTTTACGTTTTGGTGTGTGTTTTAAATAAAACTATATGCTTCATATTAAGTATAACTTTTTTGGCCTCACCTCTTTTACTGACCACGGATCGCCACTGCACTAAGGTAACCATTTTTTCATGAACCCAACTATCTCTGGTGACGTACAGCACACAAAATCACCAAGATGGTTACTATCGGAACATAGCCTTTAAAAAGCCATAGTTGATTAAATTCGGTTAAGGCATACTCAAGTTAAAGCATTTTTTAAAATTTTAGATTATCCTATGCCCTGACCAAAGCTAATGCTAACTTAATATTTTTAGTGAAATTCTTTTGGTCATATTTACTAATATTTTTTACCCCAAAATCGTAGCTTAAATGGTGTCAGATATATATTTACTCCGTGTATAGCCTTAATAATTGGTCACGCTGTATATTATTTATTTATCCCCTCCCTCCAATCAAACCCAATCAAAATTGTTGTACCTACTAAGGCCAGTTAGTCCAAATCATCCTATTCTGGCCCATTTGTTTCCGGACGTCCTATATATTTGATGACATAAGTTACTATATTGCACATACCTACAGTGTCCGCCATAAAGTCTTTTTCCTGGACTTTTTTTTCTCAGAGAAACCACCCTGTAAACCAACGGCAGTCAGGAAACAGTCGGCCGCCTGTCGGCACTGGCGGGAAGTCGGCGGCTCTTTTTGCCATTTTCTGAATGCATACGGTACGCGCGTGCTATTTCCATGCGATGAATTACCTACCAGCCTAAAGCGTCCCGGACTCGGCACACCAGAAACGATACTTAAGTTTCGAATCGAACGCGGTTATGATTCTGATTAATTTCCCGTGACTATTTTGCTGTAAAAGTCTTTCCAAAATGCCCAATGCAAACAATCCTAAATTTGTATTAAAACCATGCATTACTGCACCTAGCCCGTCTAGCCGTGTGCGGGACATCCATTGTACTTGGCTAATCCACCAGTGGATGGACAGTGGATCTCCACCCGTACTGCGCCCTGTACTGTAATGCCGCTCATGGCCCATGAGCAGCAGTACATTCCATGGGCCGCCGCGGCAAAGAGGATATGCCCAGTATACAATCCGCTGGGTTTGCCGTATTTCGGGCCGGACGCGACTTTCGGCAATACGGTTTCTCTCCGCTTCTGGAGCAGCCACCTTGTGATTACTGGGCACAATATCCAATATAACAAAGTGACAAATGGCAATCGTTTCATCAAAATATATTTTGTTTTGTTGTTATATATTTTATTTTTTAAATATATTTAATAAAAAATATATTTTTTCATGTTTTATTTTATTTTTTTCTAACATTTTTAAAAAACTTTATTAAATTCTCATCAGATAAATTCTTGGTAATGGCGAATGCGCCGCCTGCCACTTTATTTGTTCACCCTCTTATTACGCTTACCTCTATGCCCATTTTAACTCGTAAATTTTCTGACCATCCTAATAGGAGGCCGGAAACTTTGCGAGGGCTTAGGGCCTAACTTGAAAATAAGTGCTGCCTGTATATTGATGCACATGAGCTTATCCAACGTTTTCAGACCGCCGCGCCAGTAAAATTTAGACGAACTAAGAACTACCATTCAAACCTAATATTACAGTAGTAGATATGGCGGAACCTTAGTCTCAGAAGATCTGGGCGTTAGCTACCAGAGTGAAGTTAGCTACCGATGGCGTTAGCTACATATGGCACTAACTACATCAGGCGCGCGCTACATTGGGCATTAACTACTTAGGCATTAGTTACTGCTGTCTTTGGTCTTCTTAGCGACTTGGGCATGAGCTACTTAGGCCTTAACTACTTGGGTATTAATTATTTGACCTTGAACCGAATTTGTAATTGGCCAAAGCAGGTCTTTAGGCATTAGTTACCGCTGTCTTTGGTCTTCTTAGCCACTTGGGCGTGAGCTACTTAGGCCTTAACTACTTGGGTGTTAATTATTTGACCTTGAACCAAACTCGTTAATGGCCAAAACAGGTCTTAACTACATAAGCATTAGTTATTGTCGGTCTTCTTAGCCACTCAGGCGTGAGCTGCTTAGGCCACAACCATTTGACCCTGAACCAAATTTGACATAGGCCAAAACATCAACCTTGAAAGAGAGTTGAGCTTAAACAAAACTTGATGCCCGTAAGTATTTTATTTTGACGTGTTTATTAAAAGGTTATGTATTTTAGAGGGCGGGCATCTATAATGGCAATTTGTTTCAAAGTTATGTAATTGTTATGCATTTTTAAGGTTATGCGTTTATAATGCTCAGGTGTACGATGATTGTTTCAAGATCAAATAAATATTACACGTATTGTATGACAATAAAGACGATCAGGTGTAGCCATTTTTAATTCAGCGACCAAATCGTAAACTAGTCAGACCATAGGGCAACAGTGCCTCATTTAATCTTAATACTTTGATTTTTTTAGGTTAGATATTAAGTATATGGAGCAATGGCGCCAAATAAGGTGACGTAGTCATGACCGGGTTACTGATTTAAAGCCGTCTTTAGAGTATGTTTTAAAAAATATCAGGTATTTATTTTACTCTAGAGAGGGCGTGCGATATCGCATTAAAAGACAGAAGGGGTGGCATATTTATTAGAAATACTTAATACTAAACACTTATGCATGGTTAAGTTATAGTTTAAAAGTTGTATGAAATATAACATAAAAATACCTAATGCTAAACCCTTGACTGCTAGTTGGCTGGAATATATTTAATTAACACACACATCATGGGGCTTTACATATTAAATTTTTAACTTGAATTCTATTAGAAGATATAGGATGTGACATTTTTCTTTGAAGTATTAAAAGCTTTTTTATACAATTATGCGCTGTCATTGTTCTTTTCTTCTTCACAGCTCGGTGGTAAACTGCTACAAATATGAGAAAATTGTGTAGCTAGATCCAAGGGTGAGGGTAACATCCTGGTTGCCCCATCACTGGTAACGATGCCTAAAAATTACAAAAAGGTACACTTTATACCTAATTACTTATAGAGGATATTTCGTGGGCATTCTTTGCGCAAACAAAATTTCAAACATAAATTAAAATTGGTAGGCAAATAGCAAACAAGTGATGTCATTATTTTACAGAAGAGAACATGTATATTTGGCGTGAAAAATACTTACAAATACATACCTCGAGTTTCCAGGAACTGCGATTTTAGAACTCCTATTCCAGATTTTCTTATAATAAAATCTATGCTGCTGTGACTGTACTGGTCTATGTTTCCATATTTTCTTTTAATTTAGGTGACTGAAGGAATAACGGCCTTCCTTTACCAAGAAATCTAAAAGTAATGTAATATTTATTCTGTAGCTATCTATATAACACATACTGTAAACTAATTTAAAAAAAAATCACGTTTTTATCTCTATGGTATTGTATTACATTTTGCTTGTCTGACTCTAAAACGTGCCCTAGAGGGCCCCGTCGACAGAAGCAGCTATATTAACCCTCATTCATGGGTTGAACAAAAACAACCCTTTTCTTAAAGCGATAGCCTTATTTTACAGAAGAAAACAAGTATATTTAGCGTGAACAATATGCACTTACAAACACATACCTTGGTTTAGCTGGAACTGCAGGCTGAGGCTTCTCATTCCAGTTTAAAAAAAAAAAAATATACATCATATATGTATTTATCGTTGAATTCGTCTTGCCGAAAACTACATTTCCATACTGTCTCGGCTCTGTCTGCCCCCATTTTGAAAGATTTCTTAGGTATGCGGTGTTCAAATGAAGTTTACCTCTGAAACAATAAAAAAATCTGTCAAGTGCAGGCTATACTTGCACAATTAGCGTTCGGCGCCGCGCGTGTGACCCTGTCACTCAGCGGCACGCAGTGAAATTTCAAAGTTGTATATCTCTGTTCCTACTACAGGAACCACACCAAATTTAGGGGTTTTAATGGTGAGCCCACTGGGATTTCGTTTGGTAAAGAAAGAAACATTTTGTAATTTGCGAAAAAGTTGAATTTTTGCTCTGACTACCCTGGGAAAAAGAGTGCGTTTAGGTATTTTATTTGTTACTTTTTCTAAACAAATTCCACGTGTTTTTTTCTCTATGTTGTACTATGTACTATGTTATTGTATCACATTTTTTGTTTGTTCCGTTCCTTCTGGGTTTGTACGCTGTTCCTTTAGGGATTATGTAATGTATGGTACCCGTTAGTGCTCCGTTATAAAAACTGTTTATATTTGAAAACGGCATTATTCATTCAGACGTCGTATGAGTAACATGTTGAAACGCGACATAAAATTTAAACTTCTTGCACTATCGGACGAAGATCTTTTCGGATTCAGAAAAACAGATGCTGGGTGGTTTATTGGCAACAAACTTATTGAATTTAATGGGGATATTTTGTTGATAGATGAAGAAAAGTATACGTTAACGGATGGGTTATTGAATTTGTTAACTCATCAGCGCCCGAAGAAATATACCAGCCATGAACTGAATCAGTATAAGGAAATTCTGTTATTATCCGACGCACACAGATGTGGTTTTCTGAGGAATAGACCTATACGATCAAGTAAAAATTGGAAATATATAAATATTATATCCAAGTTATTTCCACCCAAAAGGAAATATAAGAAACCAGACGTGAAGAGTACATATAATCAACTAAGATGGATGCAACGTTAATACACCATACAAAAAGAAGATTGAAATTATTAATATATGTAGTAAACGTTTGTTTTAAAAAATTGTAATTTTCAATATGTGATATTGAAATATTTGTTAATTATTATTATTAATTAAGTCTATTAAATGATATTTTTACAATGGATCTGAGTTTTTAGCCCTATGTTGACAAACAGTTTAATTTTCCTCACAAATATCGTTAAGTTCGTGCTTCAGGTTGCTTTTTTATCGTTTTTTACCCTTATGATTCCTCTAAATTGTTTTAAAGAAATAAAGAAAACATAACATAACCCGCGGATTACCCCTCCTTTATGTAAAATAAAAACCCAGCCAAAAATTGATTTTGAAGAAAATTTGTCCAAAGTAATTTTTTTTTATAAAAAAGAGCTATGAAAAAGATAGTCAGGACCAAACTAACGCGAATTTTACAACTTTTTTACATTTTATATGACCAAAATGTTCAGTCTAATCAATATTTTAAGAGCTAAGGATGTGTCAGTACGTTGTGGATCTGAAAGGTCGATATTTAGATTAACCTATATTTGAGAACGGCATTTGTTTAAATGATATTTTTACAATAAATCTGCGTTTTAAGTCCTATGTTAAACAAAAACCCTCTCCTAGCATAATAATAGCCCTCAGGGCGAAAAGAAACTTAAAGTAATAGTAAAATTTCGCTGTTCTGGAGGCTATTTTATTTTCCCAATTACGTTTAGCAATAGTTTGCTTACAAAACATATCCGTCACAGGAAAAAGCTCTCCATTATAATAATTTATATCTTTAATGAGTTTTTTATCTAAGACACCCCACGTAGACTTCAAGTCTAAGTACTAACGTACCGTGGGCGTCTGAAGAGAAGGGAAATGTAGTCTATTGATACGGGATTTGAAGGATTGGAGGCGGGGACGGGGAGGGAAAACATCTGCAGGCAATTTGTTCCATAATCCGGATACCCTAGGTATGAACGAGGAGAGAGGTGGTCTGTTAGAGGCTTTTGTAGCTGGACAGTAAAGGGTTGCATACGTAACGCGCCTCAAGGGGAATAATACCGACACGCTTCAGGTTACAAATACGGTTAAAACACATAGCCGTCATAAACATGTTTAAAACGTATTTTGGTAGCTATTTTGTCTGAAGATTATTAATAACATGCCCAAGAAACGTTCGAAATTTACTAGGACCCCTACATTCTTTGTAAATATTGTTTTCTAAAATAAACCATAAAATATCTTCAAATTTTGATTAATAATATAATGCTATTGTTAAAAAAATGTAAAGCCAGGTTTAAAGCCGATAAACCATGTAAAAATTAAATTAAGACCAACATGGCCGCCAGGTACAAAAATGCTGCCATAAGTTTTACCGATAATTTCACATAAAATAGTGAAACTTGTGTGGATCACGTTAGAATCTACTTAATTTAGTTATTTATATATTGCAAATAATTACCGAGAGGCAAAAAGCTATTTTTAATATAAATGAAACATAAATTTGCCTTGCGACATACAAAAATTTAAAAATTATAAATCTACCTATATTACAAATAATATTAAAAATATTGCTGTATAAGGTAAGCCTGACTTACCAGCTTTGTGTGTGTGTGGTATTTCCTGGAGATATGTAGACCATTCCTCAAACACCTATTATGGGTACTGCATCACCTAACAAGCATGTTATTGTTTTACCAATGCTATTAAATTCTGAAGAAAGTGTCTTATGCAGAGTTTATCATTTTTCTAGAACTCCAGGCTGTAACGTACATTTATGGCTCAAAGAGTAGGTTTTCTGGTATTACCGACTGGAATCTACAACAAAACAAATAAATTATTTATTGTTTTTAGAAAAAACCTGCTGTACTAACTAATTTAACACCCAGTAGGTATTAATACAAAATTATTAAATTTTTTTCTGAATAAAAACATATGTGCCACTGGAAAAGCTTTCCCGCTATAATAATTCAGGTATATCTTAAATGAGTTGATTATTAATGAAAACATTCAATACCTACAGATGTCAAGATGGAAACAAAAATTATAAAAGGGCAAAAATACGGTATCAAACCTACCTTCGAGGCACGTTCTACACTCATTTTATTTATTTTATCACGATATTTTTCCTATTTCTTGCAAGTTAAAATCCATCGTACGAACTTTTCGCTTCAAACTTTCAAACTAGCTTGGGTTCAAATCAAAATGGCACCTTCTCAGACACAATCGTATTTTTGTCGACAAACTGCTTTAACCATACGAGCGGAATTAAATAGAAAAATCATCCCAAAAGTTTCCTCAAGAAAAAACAATAATTTCGGACCAAGTTTATGGGATATTCTCTTATAAAACTTTGAGAAATAACGTTTTAACGTAGAATGCAGGCGGTTCGACGCTACAGAACAGCTCGAGGCGCTGCCATTACGATGCTTCAAGAAAAAATCAATATTCTGCCCTAATAAGCTTTAGGGCGTTCGAAAATTCAAATTTTTCGTCGTTGGCTGGGGATTTGACAGACGCATGACCAGGTGTTGCCAGAACGCGCCTGCTATGATATCGATTTCTTAAAGCGTATAGGAACCCTTGTGACCCCGCTCTAAAGAACGGTAACTGAACCCGCAACATAGAAATCTCCTGTTATGATATTGATTTCTTAAAGCTATAGAACCCTTGTAGCCCCCACTGAAGGGTACTGACCGAAAATCAATAGCGACAAAGCCATATTGGTCTATGCTTAATAAATAACAATTCTTTAGAGCTGGTTTCACACATGCTTAGTTATGTTTACAATGCAATGTATTGTAAATATTACTAGTTATGTCATAATGAGGCCTAGACTTCCTCGGTACGTTACTAGTTTTCCATTATTTTATTATTTGTTACTTAAAAAGCTATACAGCGTATAACGCGTCATTATGATTATCGCTGTTTAGCCATGAAAAGCCGCAAACTCTTAAAAAATAACACGAAAACGTGTAGGTATCTGCCAAATATCCTTGGTATTATAATATGAAAATTAATGAGACTGCTTAGGTATTATAAGTATCCTACTTACCTTACAATCAAACTAATGCGATTTACTATAAAAAACTAGAGAGACTTTTACTATCTCAGGTAGAACATAATAAACATTTTAAAATACATTTGCCCCCCAAGTTAGCTGTTAATTTGATTGATAAGATATTTTACTGATTTATAGTCATAGTAGTATTATGTTTACTTAAACAAATTAATTCTATATTTTAAGTTTCTTTATTAATTACATTTACAATTACAATTTTATATATTATTTATATCAGAGTATATTGTTTAATTACAGCCTGTTCTTTGCTTCTTATATCCATACGGCTCAGAGTTGCCGTCAGGAAGAAAATTTCTCTTTACTGAATTCGGTCTATACAGTTTGGTTTCCGTATTTGTTGTTACAGTATGATCTTTCGTCCGTCGAATGTTCTTTGATATAACAGGTACTGGGTCTGTCTTGTGGAGAACCATATTTTTTATTGTTTCAAAATTTATTAATTTTGATGCAGCATAATTTAAAGATATGCCTTTTACCTTGCAAATTACTTCCTCTGTGTTGCAGTTTGTTGAGTGAACTTTAAATGCGTAATTCTTAGGACCTCCGGAAACGAACTTGGTAATATAACTACCGGAACCATAGCACTCTAACTCATTAGTCAGATCTCCGATAAATTCACCTGTTGGTAAATCAATTTGGCCCGGTCTGGACTTATCATTAAGCCAAGTGTGGCTCCTGAAATTTTAGATGTGTCGTATCTCAGTTCCTACGCATGGGACCCACACCAAAAGGAACAAACCTAACAATGTGTCATTTGCGCGATAGCCTGATGTGTTACTATTTATTGTAGTATTGCACAGATATTTTTAATATTTATGTGAAAAATGGATGCTATGGCTAAAAAGACTGCATTTAAATGGGGCAAAATTTTATGCTAGAGTTATTTATAGGGTATTTAATAAGATTTCAGTAGAAATAAAACACAGCATCGAAGACATTACGTTTAATTAAAAAAATTCAAAATATATGAACAGGAACAAATTTGAATGGGTACGTGCTGGTTAATACGTTTAAGGGGGAATATTTTTCAAGATAATATGGAATATTGATTCCAATTTTACATAGTGCATGCTTTTTGAAGCTTATTTGATTGCGAAAATCTCTATTTGGATATACCGAATATAACTATTATAAACAAATGCCTGCCTATGTTTATTTACTGTTTAATTATAAACAATTATCCCTTGCCACACACTCACACAAAGAATTTGTTTATTATACTTTTAAGACCCAAAACAGTCAATATGCATAGAGGGAGATTTTAAAATGATATATAATACCAGATGTACGATGCTTGTCTCAAAGATACATTTGTAATGCATCTTTTCAAGGTTGTCGGCACAAGAACTTGGGCCTTGAACGAGAGCAGCTCTTTCTTTGTTTGTTGATGACCAGGTGTACGCGATGCTTGTTTCAAGGATACATTAATTTGTGATACATGTTTTCAAGGCCGTCGGATGTATTCCTCCCGCTTTAAATGAATATTTGGCCTTGGATTATTTTCTGATAAATATGGATCAATTCGGAAATAGCTTTCATAGTCACACGTACATTGTATGCGTTAACTATTGCCTAGACATATAGAGATATTGTATTTGTGGTGTGTTCTACAAGTGTTTGTTAAAGGTACGTAACAGTAATTGCGTTTATCACATTTTAAATCATAATATTTCATTTATCATTCATTATATACTTACATCAATTTTATTACTACCCGTATAATGTTCTTGATAGGGAAACAAAGTAATTATTTTTAAACTTGTTAGTGTTTGCACTTGCTTGCCAGTACCGTATAGAACATTACTTTAATTTTTTTTGCTATTTTGTGAATAATTTATCTTTCCAGTAAATATTTTGACCGGATGGCATTTTTTAAATTTGAAAAACATGAGAAATAAAGATTTTTTATTTTTTTCGCCATTTTCATAAATTTGTTTAAGGCATTTCCCGACACTTTACGGCAAAAGTGGAAGGCGTAAAAGATTATGATTTATTTAAACCATTTTTTGGCATTTTTTAAATTTGAAAAAGTGAGAAATAAAGATTTTAGATTTTTTCGCCATTTTCATAAATTTTTTAGGGCGTTTCCCGACACTTTACGGCAAAAGTGGAAAGCATAAAAGATTTTAAATCATTTAAACTAATTTTTGGCATTTTTTAAATTTGAAAAAATAAGAAATAAAGATTTTCAATTTTTCGCCATTCTCATAAATTTTTTAAGGCATTTCCCGACACTTTACGGCAAAAGTGTAAATCATAAAAAGATTTGGATGTATTTGTACCATTTTTTGGCATTTTTTAAATTTGAAAAAGTGAGAAATAAAGATTTTAGATTTTTTTCGCCATTTTCATAAATTTGTTTAAGGCATTTCCCGACACTTTACGGCAAAAGTGGAAGGCGTAAAAGCTTTTGATTTATTTAAACCATTTTTTGGCATTTTTTAAATTTGAAAAAGTTAGAAATAAAGATTTTAGATTTTTTCGCCATTTTCATAAATTTGTTTAAGGCATTTCCCGACACTTTACGGCAAAAGTGTAAATCATAAAAAGATTTGGATTTATTTGTACCATTTTTTTGGCATTTTTTAAATTTGAAAAAGTGAGAAATAAAGATTTTAGATTTTTTTCGCCATTTTCATAAATTTGTTTAAGGCATTTCCCGACAGTTTACGGCAAAAGTGGAAGGCGTAAAAGATTTTGATTTATTTAAACCATTTTTTTGGCATTTTTTAAATTTGAAAAAGTGAGAAATAAAGATTTTAGATTTTTTCGCCATTTTCATAAATTTTTTTAGGGCGTTTCCCGACACTTTACGGCAAAAGTGGAAAGCATAAAAGATTTTGAATCATTTAAACGTTTTTTGGCATTTTTTAATTAACGTTTGACAAGTGACAGGCGACAGTTGTCACATCGAGGACGATAGGTAACAGCTGACAAAATTTACATATACACACCTATGTCTTATGACGCCATCCTCAACACGTGACGTATGTTAATTAATGTTTGAAACTGTTTGAATTGCAACCGAACCTTAAAAACCTCCAAAAGTCTTCCTAATGGCCTTCATTAGGGCTAAAGAAAATAGTCTGTACGGAGTGTGGATATTAAAGTTGCTTTGTGTAAAATTTCTATATTAATTTTCGAGCTTAAAAGAGAAGTGTTATTCGCATATTTCTAGCAAATAAACACCTAATTATTTCCAGTAATATTGGTGACTTTATGTCAAAAGAAAATAGCCTATATCTATCTACGTATGCAGTTTTTAAAGACTTTTGGGCGAAACTTTTATTTTCAATTCAGACCGAAAAGGGGATAGGATGCTTATTTTTAACAGATAAATGTCTGATTATTATTAGTAGCAATATTAGTACCCTTATATTTTCGAAGAAAATAGTCTGTATATTGTTTCTATATTAACAAGTTCGAGTACGAACGAAAAGAATATGTGTACTTATACATATATTAGCTGTAAAGCAATAAATAAAATAAACTTTAAAGATACTACATACAGTGCGTCCATGGATGGAGTTGGGAAGCGGAAAAAAATGCATTAACGATTTAAATAATTTCGGTACATTAACCCAGTCCCTAGTAAATTCGATATTAACAGTATCGGGTATATTCTTCAGATATTTCAGCGTGGAAAAAGTTTGAAGTAAAAATATCTTCTTTACACTACCCTTAACACAGATGACATCAGCATCTCGTAGATCGTCGTAGATAATGCGGTAAAGTTCATTGTAATCTGTCTCACCTTTTTGCTTCTTCATAAACAAAATACTATGACGTATCTAGCTGTTCGGGGCTCTCTCAGACATGGTCTTAACGGTCCATATATTACGCTTTGTCGTTCTTAATATGTACAAAAATAAAAATTATCGAAAAACACAAAAAACAGGTTGCATCGAGGTATAATAATTTATAAATTCTTGGTTATTTATTTGTGTAATTAACGCCTCGATTACAGTTTTGGTAAACCACTCCAATAAATCTCCTCGTTGAGGGAACTCCATTTCCATCGTACTAAAGTTCTTTCGTTCTTTTCCTGAATTAAAACTATGGGGAAACGCTATCTTGACTATATCAAGTGTACCGCTTAGTGCTCATTTTATCTGTTTAACTCAACTTGAAAACAACCTAAAGTGTTGTGTAAATATCGTCCTCTGTCTACGATTTAAAATATTTTTGCTCTGGCCGAACTGGATTCACAACTATTGCCTTTAATAATTCGAATCTTGCTTGTTCATATTGACCGATATCTTTCTGATATCATCCAAAACAATAAGTTTAGGGTAAAATTCTCTTTCTTTCCTTAAAAGGGTCAAAGGGCGGGTAAATTCTTTAATTGTTACAGACATGCATTGCCGTAATTAAGCCTTTTTCTTGGTAACTTAAATATTTGAAGGTGTGAGTACCGATATCATTACATTTCAATATTATTCTGTTGCACAATAAAACCGTAAACGTTTATTACAGAGAACATTCTTCTCGAACGCTGGGTATTGTTTTCGTATTTATTAATATTGATAGTAAGTACTCAATAATTTAATTTTACTAAACTTTAAACTCTTTTGCAGAGCTTCAGTTGGTTTTCGGAACGCACCCCTGTTTTCTGAACACCCTTCCTTTCTACCAAACCGAAGCTATAAATAGAGGTGGTAAACAGTCATTTTGCATTAGTCTCCTGAAGTATACGGACGTGCCTAGTTAAAATGGAAAAGTTTCTTGTTATTAAGGATACCATTCAGAAAGTTGGAAGATACAATGTTACTGGTCGTGCATTGGAGTTTAGACTGAAACCTGTGCCTGAAGGAGCTGAGCCGGTTGGCTGGGTGCGAGAGGCGATTCACCAAGTTATTCAGAGATCTACGGCGGGCCTACAACCGTCGGATTATGTTGGATTTAGTTTTTGTTCCAAGGATTTTAGTCGTGGTGAAGGATGGCTTCGTTTTAAACCAGCCGCAGAAGTAAATTATGAGGATGTTTGGAATGTGATAAGCAACATTTATCAGTCGAATTCGTCGGGTCTGAATACGGAATCCTTTTGCCTTAAAGTAACAAGTGTACGATTACCGATTGGTCAAGGCAAAGGAAAGAACTACAACAGTTTTGAAGAAGAATGCGGCATGAGAAAAGGAATTATCGCCATCGAGAACACGGACAATATGTGTTTGCCAAGGGCATTAGTTGTTGCAATGGCGCGCGTGGACAAAGATCCTAGATTAGCTAAAATTAGAAAAGATGTTGGAAAAATTCAAACAGAGATGAGTAAAACTTTATTGGAGGTCGCCCTTGTTACCATTCCGAAAGAAGGAGCTGGAATTTCTGAATTGGAAAAGTTTCAAGAACATCTTAAGGACTATAAAATTGTTGTCTACAGCTATGGTTCGAAAGGAAGAGACATTTTATTCGAGGGGTCGTCAGAAAGTAGCAAGAGACTTAATCTACTGCACCATAATAATCATTACAACGTGATAACTTCTTTGACAGCCGCCTTTGTCTGTAGCTATTATTGTGAGCAGTGTTTTATTCCTTATGACCATAAACATAAACATAGGTGTAATAAAACATGTCGATCTTGTCTCCAAGCCTCCCTATGTCCTGATGATCAAATTAAAGTTAAATGTGATTCTTGTCATCGGTATTTTAAAGGAAAGGACTGTTACGAAAATCATCTAAAAGTTGGCTCATGGGAAAAAACTACTGTCTGCGCGGAACTTCGAAGTTGTAATCAATGCTTTAAAATAACTCGAAACACCAGAAACCATATATGTGGGGAGATATTTTGCAAGATCTGTCATACTCACGTTCCCGACAATCACCTCTGTCACATTCAACCCGATACAGCAAAACCCAAAACTAGAGATACAATATTTGTATTTTATGATTTGGAGACGCAGCAAGAAGAGGAAATTGAACCCAGTGTGATTCGTCATAACGTCAATCTTTGTGTATTTCAACAGTGTTGCGACGAGTGCATAAAATCACGAACGATTGACATTTGTACGAGGTGTGGCATCAGATTGCAAAGGCTTAAAAGTTCAGACGTGGTAGAGGGCTTTACACAACACCTGTTACAGATCAGGAAGAACTTTAAAGAAGTAATTGTTATTGCGCACAATGGTCAAGCATTTGATCACCAATTCATTTTAAATTACATCCTGGCTAAAACAGATCTAACACCTGAACTTATTATGAGAGGAACCAAAATCCTTATGATGTTAGTGGGGAATATCAAATTTATAGACTCGATAAATTATTTTCCCATGGCTCTAGCAAAACTGCCCAAAGCTTTCGGTCTTCCAGACACCTTTAAAAAAGGATATTTTCCTCACCTGTTTAATACCAAGGCTAACGAAAACTATGTTGGAACTCTTCCCCCAAGCGAATATTACTCTCCAGATACAATGAAAGAGGACGAACGAGCTAAATTTCTGAAATGGTATGAAGAACACAAAGATACCGTATTTGAGATGCAAAAAGATATTGTTGACTACTGTGTTTCCGATGTAGAGATTTTAACTGAGGCATGCCTGAAATTTAGAGATCAAATGCTAAACACCACCAGTGTATGCCCCTTTACAGAGGCTGTTACAATCGCTTCCTGTTGTAATAAGGTATTTAGAAGGAATTTTCTTAAGCCCAACACCATTGGGATTATGCCTAAAAACGGCTATCGCTGGAGAGATAACCAGAGTCGTATTGCAATTGAGTGGCTATTGTGGTTGGAGAGCCACAGAAAAATAAATATTGTGCATGCAGCCAAAGGTCAAGAAGCCGTTCTACGAGGTATAAAGGTTGACGGGTATTGTTCCGACCTTAATGAAATATTTGAGTTTCAAGGATGTTATTATCATGGCTGTCCTAGGTGTTACAAATTTGGCAGAGATGAATCCCTTTCCGACGACCCAACAACAACTTTAAGTTTGCGCTATGAGACAACACAGATAAAAATTAAAAGATTAAAGGAATTTGGCTATTTGGTAACTGAAATGTGGGAGTGCGAATTTCGACAGCAGCTGGAATCAAAGCCTGAGATCAGACAATTTACTCAGAGACATCCACTTCTACTTACGAGCCCTTTAAACCCTAGAGACGCCTTTCTTGGAGGCCGAACTGGTAATGTTAGGGAGTATTATGAAATAGCAGAAGGAGAAAAGATAAAATACGCTGATGTTTGCAGCTTGTATCCTTACGTCTGTAAATACGGTAAATTTCCCATTGGCCACCCTGAAGTTTTTGTGGGTGCAGATTGCAATCGTCTGGATTTGAATTCTACTGATGGACTTATTAAATGCTGTATGCTTCCACCTAAGGACCTTTACCATCCCGTATTGCCTCTAAAGGCGAACAATAAACTTATGTTTGTATTATGTCAAACATGCGGACAAGAAATGAACCAAAATAGTTCTTGCGCCCATACCGATAAAGAAAGGTCCATAGAAGGTACTTGGGTGATAGACGAAGTCTTAAAAGCAGTTGAGAAGGGATATCAGATATTAGAAATTTTTGAAATTTGGAGATATAAGGTTCAGAGGTTCAGTAAAGACACAGGAGAGGAAGGCTTATTTACAGCGATGATGAATAAGTTTATAAAGATAAAACAGGAAGCATCAGGGTGGCCGGATGTTTGCACCACGGAAAAAGAAAAAAACCGGTATATTAAAGAATTTTTCGAGAGAGAAGATGTTAAACTTGAGTATTCCAAAATAATCGAGAATCCAGGGCTCCGGTCCCTGGCCAAGTTAATACTTAACTCCTTTTGGGGAAAATTTGGTCAGAGGGAAAATCTACCTAAAACAAAAATTATAAACACACCATCAGATTTTTTTACCTTGTTTACTAATTCAGGAATTTATGTTAATAGCGTTTTCCCCGTTAATGAAAAAACATTGATTGTTAGTTATGAGCACACAGAAGAATCAGCTGATCCGCTATCTACTGTTAACGTGTCTATTGCTGCTTTCGTAACGGCGCAGGCTAGATTGAAGTTATACAGCTATCTTGAGGAACTCGAAGACAGGGTTCTTTATTATGACACGGACTCTGTAATTTATGTGTCCAGACCGGGCCAAATTGATTTACCAACAGGTGAATTTATCGGAGATCTGACTAATGAGTTAGAGTGCTATGGTTCCGGTAGTTATATTACCAAGTTCGTTTCCGGAGGTCCTAAGAATTACGCATTTAAAGTTCACTCAACAAACTGCAACACAGAGGAAGTAATTTGCAAGGTAAAAGGCATATCTTTAAATTATGCTGCATCAAAATTAATAAATTTTGAAACAATAAAAAATATGGTTCTCCACAAGACAGACCCAGTACCTGTTATATCAAAGAACATTCGACGGACGAAAGATCATACTGTAACAACAAATACGGAAACCAAACTGTATAGACCGAATTCAGTAAAGAGAAATTTTCTTCCTGACGGCAACTCTGAGCCGTATGGATATAAGAAGCAAAGAACAGGCTGTAATTAAACAATATACTCTGATATAAATAATATATAAAATTGTAATTGTAAAAGTAATTAATAAAGAAACTTAAAATATAGAATTAATTTGTTTAAGTATAAACATAATACTACTATGACTATAAATCAGTAAAATATCTTATCAATCAAATTAACAGCTAACTTGGGGGGGGGGGGGCAAATGTATTTTAAAATGTTTATTATGTTCTACCTGAGATAGTAAAAGTCTCTCTAGTTTTTTATAGTAAATCGCATTAGTTTGATTGTAAGGTAAGTAGGATACTTATAATACCTAAGCAGTCTCATTAATTTTCATATTATAATACCAAGGATATTTAACACGTTTTCGTGTTATTTTTTAAGAGTTTGCGGCTTTTCATGGCTAAACAGCGATAATCATAATGACGCGTTATACGCTGTATAGCTTTTTAAGTAACAAATAATAAAATAATGGAAAACTAGTAACGTACCGAGGAAGTCTAGGCCTCATTATGACATAACTAGTAATATTTACAATACATTGCATTGTAAACATAACTAAGCATGTGTGAAACCAGCTCTAAAGAATTGTTATTTATTAAGCATAGACCAATATGGCTTTGTCGCTATTGATTTTCGGTCAGTACCCTTCAGTGGGGGCTACAAGGGTTCTATAGCTTTAAGAAATCAATATCATAACAGGAGATTTCTATGTTGCGGGTTCAGTTACCGTTCTTTAGAGCGGGGTCACAAGGGTTCCTATACGCTTTAAGAAATCGATATCATAGCAGGCGCGTTCTGGCAACACCTGGTCATGCGTCTGTCAAATCCCCAGCCAACGACGAAAAATTTGAATTTTCGAACGCCCTAAAGCTTATTAGGGCAGAATATTGATTTTTTCTTGAAGCATCGTAATGGCAGCGCCTCGAGCTGTTCTGTAGCGTCGAACCGCCTGCATTCTACGTTAAAACGTTATTTCTCAAAGTTTTATAAGAGAATATCCCATAAACTTGGTCCGAAATTATTGTTTTTTCTTGAGGAAACTTTTGGGATGATTTTTCTATTTAATTCCGCTCGTATGGTTAAAGCAGTTTGTCGACAAAAATACGATTGTGTCTGAGAAGGTGCCATTTTGATTTGAACCCAAGCTAGTTTGAAAGTTTGAAGCGAAAAGTTCGTACGATGGATTTTAACTTGCAAGAAATAGGAAAAATATCGTGATAAAATAAATAAAATGAGTGTAGAACGTGCCTCGAAGGTAGGTTTGATACCGTATTTTTGCCCTTTTATAATTTTTGTTTCCATCTTGACATCTGTAGGTATTGAATGTTTTCATTAATAATCAACTCATTTAAGATATACCTGAATTATTATAGCGGGAAAGCTTTTCCAGTGGCACATGTTTTTATTCAGAAAAAAATTTAATAATTTTGTATTAATACCTACTGGGTGTTAAATTAGTTAGTACAGCAGGTTTTTTCTAAAAACAATAAATAATTTATTTGTTTTGTTGTAGATTCCAGTCGGTAATACCAGAAAACCTACTCTTTGAGCCATAAATGTACGTTACAGCCTGGAGTTCTAGAAAAATGATAAACTCTGCATAAGACACTTTCTTCAGAATTTAATAGCATTGGTAAAACAATAACATGCTTGTTAGGTGATGCAGTACCCATAATAGGTGTTTGAGGAATGGTCTACATATCTCCAGGAAATACCACACACACACAAAGCTGGTAAGTCAGGCTTACCTTATACAGCAATATTTTTAATATTATTTGTAATATAGGTAGATTTATAATTTTTAAATTTTTGTATGTCGCAAGGCAAATTTATGTTTCATTTATATTAAAAATAGCTTTTTGCCTCTCGGTAATTATTTGCAATATATAAATAACTAAATTAAGTAGATTCTAACGTGATCCACACAAGTTTCACTATTTTATGTGAAATTATCGGTAAAACTTATGGCAGCATTTTTGTACCTGGCGGCCATGTTGGTCTTAATTTAATTTTTACATGGTTTATCGGCTTTAAACCTGGCTTTACATTTTTTTAACAATAGCATTATATTATTAATCAAAATTTGAAGATATTTTATGGTTTATTTTAGAAAACAATATTTACAAAGAATGTAGGGGTCCTAGTAAATTTCGAACGTTTCTTGGGCATGTTATTAATAATCTTCAGACAAAATAGCTACCAAAATACGTTTTAAACATGTTTATGACGGCTATGTGTTTTAACCGTATTTGTAACCTGAAGCGTGTCGGTATTATTCCCCTTGAGGCGCGTTACGTATGCAACCCTTTACTGTCCAGCTACAAAAGCCTCTAACAGACCACCTCTCTCCTCGTTCATACCTAGGGTATCCGGATTATGGAACAAATTGCCTGCAGATGTTTTCCCTCCCCGTCCCCGCCTCCAATCCTTCAAATCCCGTATCAATAGACTACATTTCCCTTCTCTTCAGACGCCCACGGTACGTTAGTACTTAGACTTGAAGTCTACGTGGGGTGTCTTAGATAAAAAACTCATTAAAGATATAAATTATTATAATGGAGAGCTTTTTCCTGTGACGGATATGTTTTGTAAGCAAACTATTGCTAAACGTAATTGGGAAAATAAAATAGCCTCCAGAACAGCGAAATTTTACTATTACTTTAAGTTTCTTTTCGCCCTGAGGGCTATTATTATGCTAGGAGAGGGTTTTTGTTTAACATAGGACTTAAAACGCAGATTTATTGTAAAAATATCATTTAAACAAATGCCGTTCTCAAATATAGGTTAATCTAAATATCGACCTTTCAGATCCACAACGTACTGACACATCCTTAGCTCTTAAAATATTGATTAGACTGAACATTTTGGTCATATAAAATGTAAAAAAGTTGTAAAATTCGCGTTGGTTTGGTCCTGACTATCTTTTTCATAGCTCTTTTTTATAAAAAAAAATTACTTTGGACAAATTTTCTTCAAAATCAATTTTTGGCTGGGTTTTTATTTTACATAAAGGAGGGGTAATCCGCGGGTTATGTTATGTTTTCTTTATTTCTTTAAAACAATTTAGAGGAGTCATAAGGGTAAAAAACGATAAAAAAGCAACCTGAAGCACGAACTTAACGATATTTGTGAGGAAAATTAAACTGTTTGTCAACATAGGGCTAAAAACTCAGATCCATTGTAAAAATATCATTTAATAGACTTAATTAATAATAATAATTAACAAATATTTCAATATCACATATTGAAAATTACAATTTTTTAAAACAAACGTTTACTACATATATTAATAATTTCAATCTTCTTTTTGTATGGTGTATTAACGTTGCATCCATCTTAGTTGATTATATGTACTCTTCACGTCTGGTTTCTTATATTTCCTTTTGGGTGGAAATAACTTGGATATAATATTTATATATTTCCAATTTTTACTTGATCGTATAGGTCTATTCCTCAGAAAACCACATCTGTGTGCGTCGGATAATAACAGAATTTCCTTATACTGATTCAGTTCATGGCTGGTATATTTCTTCGGGCGCTGATGAGTTAACAAATTCAATAACCCATCCGTTAACGTATACTTTTCTTCATCTATCAACAAAATATCCCCATTAAATTCAATAAGTTTGTTGCCAATAAACCACCCAGCATCTGTTTTTCTGAATCCGAAAAGATCTTCGTCCGATAGTGCAAGAAGTTTAAATTTTATGTCGCGTTTCAACATGTTACTCATACGACGTCTGAATGAATAATGCCGTTTTCAAATATAAACAGTTTTTATAACGGAGCACTAACGGGTACCATACATTACATAATCCCTAAAGGAACAGCGTACAAACCCAGAAGGAACGGAACAAACAAAAAATGTGATACAATAACATAGTACATAGTACAACATAGAGAAAAAAACACGTGGAATTTGTTTAGAAAAAGTAACAAATAAAATACCTAAACGCACTCTTTTTCCCAGGGTAGTCAGAGCAAAAATTCAACTTTTTCGCAAATTACAAAATGTTTCTTTCTTTACCAAACGAAATCCCAGTGGGCTCACCATTAAAACCCCTAAATTTGGTGTGGTTCCTGTAGTAGGAACAGAGATATACAACTTTGAAATTTCACTGCGTGCCGCTGAGTGACAGGGTCACACGCGCGGCGCCGAACGCTAATTGTGCAAGTATAGCCTGCACTTGACAGATTTTTTTATTGTTTCAGAGGTAAACTTCATTTGAACACCGCATACCTAAGAAATCTTTCAAAATGGGGGCAGACAGAGCCGAGACAGTATGGAAATGTAGTTTTCGGCAAGACGAATTCAACGATAAATACATATATGATGTATATTTTTTTTTTTTTAAACTGGAATGAGAAGCCTCAGCCTGCAGTTCCAGCTAAACCAAGGTATGTGTTTGTAAGTGCATATTGTTCACGCTAAATATACTTGTTTTCTTCTGTAAAATAAGGCTATCGCTTTAAGAAAAGGGTTGTTTTTGTTCAACCCATGAATGAGGGTTAATATAGCTGCTTCTGTCGACGGGGCCCTCTAGGGCACGTTTTAGAGTCAGACAAGCAAAATGTAATACAATACCATAGAGATAAAAACGTGATTTTTTTTTAAATTAGTTTACAGTATGTGTTATATAGATAGCTACAGAATAAATATTACATTACTTTTAGATTTCTTGGTAAAGGAAGGCCGTTATTCCTTCAGTCACCTAAATTAAAAGAAAATATGGAAACATAGACCAGTACAGTCACAGCAGCATAGATTTTATTATAAGAAAATCTGGAATAGGAGTTCTAAAATCGCAGTTCCTGGAAACTCGAGGTATGTATTTGTAAGTATTTTTCACGCCAAATATACATGTTCTCTTCTGTAAAATAATGACATCACTTGTTTGCTATTTGCCTACCAATTTTAATTTATGTTTGAAATTTTGTTTGCGCAAAGAATGCCCACGAAATATCCTCTATAAGTAATTAGGTATAAAGTGTACCTTTTTGTAATTTTTAGGCATCGTTACCAGTGATGGGGCAACCAGGATGTTACCCTCACCCTTGGATCTAGCTACACAATTTTCTCATATTTGTAGCAGTTTACCACCGAGCTGTGAAGAAGAAAAGAACAATGACAGCGCATAATTGTATAAAAAAGCTTTTAATACTTCAAAGAAAAATGTCACATCCTATATCTTCTAATAGAATTCAAGTTAAAAATTTAATATGTAAAGCCCCATGATGTGTGTGTTAATTAAATATATTCCAGCCAACTAGCAGTCAAGGGTTTAGCATTAGGTATTTTTATGTTATATTTCATACAACTTTTAAACTATAACTTAACCATGCATAAGTGTTTAGTATTAAGTATTTCTAATAAATATGCCACCCCTTCTGTCTTTTAATGCGATATCGCACGCCCTCTCTAGAGTAAAATAAATACCTGATATTTTTTAAAACATACTCTAAAGACGGCTTTAAATCAGTAACCCGGTCATGACTACGTCACCTTATTTGGCGCCATTGCTCCATATACTTAATATCTAACCTAAAAAAATCAAAGTATTAAGATTAAATGAGGCACTGTTGCCCTATGGTCTGACTAGTTTACGATTTGGTCGCTGAATTAAAAATGGCTACACCTGATCGTCTTTATTGTCATACAATACGTGTAATATTTATTTGATCTTGAAACAATCATCGTACACCTGAGCATTATAAACGCATAACCTTAAAAATGCATAACAATTACATAACTTTGAAACAAATTGCCATTATAGATGCCCGCCCTCTAAAATACATAACCTTTTAATAAACACGTCAAAATAAAATACTTACGGGCATCAAGTTTTGTTTAAGCTCAACTCTCTTTCAAGGTTGATGTTTTGGCCTATGTCAAATTTGGTTCAGGGTCAAATGGTTGTGGCCTAAGCAGCTCACGCCTGAGTGGCTAAGAAGACCGACAATAACTAATGCTTATGTAGTTAAGACCTGTTTTGGCCATTAACGAGTTTGGTTCAAGGTCAAATAATTAACACCCAAGTAGTTAAGGCCTAAGTAGCTCACGCCCAAGTGGCTAAGAAGACCAAAGACAGCGGTAACTAATGCCTAAAGACCTGCTTTGGCCAATTACAAATTCGGTTCAAGGTCAAATAATTAATACCCAAGTAGTTAAGGCCTAAGTAGCTCATGCCCAAGTCGCTAAGAAGACCAAAGACAGCAGTAACTAATGCCTAAGTAGTTAATGCCCAATGTAGCGCGCGCCTGATGTAGTTAGTGCCATATGTAGCTAGTGCCATATGTAGCTAACGCCATCGGTAGCTAACTTCACTCTGGTAGCTAACGCCCAGATCTTCTGAGACTAAGGTTCCGCCATATCTACTTACAGTATTTTCTGAATTCAATATTTGTAGGCAAAAAAATAATTTATTTATATAAATTTATAAATATAAATTTATTTATATAAATATAGCTACTCCACAGCGACGACGGTACGGTTAAAACTTTATTTTTTTATTTTTTCTCAAAACTGGTACATGGGATCCTCGGTGCATTCTGAACAATTTTTCTTAATAACATTTTTTGATATATTGTTAGTTTGACCCAATTTTCGGTACCACCGTCAACTTTCTTGTAAGGTCCCGCCAAACCAGTGATCACATAACCTGTTAAAATGATTTTTTCAGTTGTCGGACATGCAAAAACGAACCCCGAATAGAGTTTTTTAAAATATCAATAATAAAAATGTTTCCCATAATATATAGCCAACTTTATGACGGACACTGTATAACATATCAACAAATATCTAGTTTGTTAGAATTTCATTAAAAAAAACTTTAGCAAAAGATATGTTATCTTTTTCTAAATATTTATTTTATTTAACCTGTAACTTTCAAAATTATACAAATTTGCTTCCCAAATTTACTTGTTTATTTCTAGTTGTACTTATATTACTTGAAGACCGGTAAGTAACGTAAACAATTATATACTATGAGGGTACTTAACTATATTTTAGTATTTATTAGATTTTTTATACAGTGTTTATAATTAACGTAATCGCTAATGATTAATTATATCGGTTTCTTGCATAATACAAATAACCCGAAAAACCGAGGAGTCAGTAGTTCTAAAAGTAATAATATATGTTACGGGTCGAGCCAGCAAGCTTGTGAGTATAACAGAATACTGTGACGTAAAATAGTGAAAAAGCAGTCAAAATCAAAATAGGGAACTATTTGATGTTTTCTACAATGTGAAAATTGTTGACAAAGATCCATGAAATAACGTAAGATAAAAAAAAACGCCCTCAAGATATGCCCTGGAATCGATCACGCACGTCCTAAATTATTACTCTTGAAAGGTAACATAGGTAAAACGTATAGGTGAATGAAAAATAAATCTGTCAAGTTCTGAAGATTTTATTTTTAAGAAAATTACTTTATTCTCATTGCCATTGAATAATACAGTTTTCAAAAAAAATATGACAAAGAACCTACAAATTATAAATTAAAACTAAATGATTGACGTGTCTATCTTCTACTTTCAAACATGTTCTCATTCTTGTTTTTACAGTATCAAAAACATTGGTAAGCACTTAGGGGGAGTTGTTAATCTCCTGAAATTTACTAAATCTAGCCCGTAGGTCTTCTAAATTTTCACAAGGAGTTTTTAAAACAGAGTTTTTAATGTGTGGCCATAAGAAAAAGTCGCACGGCGCGAGATCGCAGGACCGTGGTGGCCACCTAACTGGCTTTAATGTGTGGCCATAAGAAAAAGTCGCACGGCGCGAGGTCGCAGGACCGTGGTGGCCACCTAACTGGCATATTACGACTAATGATTCGATCTTCGAAAAATTCTTCCAAAACATCGAGAGTTGCGTGAATTGTTGCGCCGTCCTGCTGGAAGTAGCCTTGTCGCATCTCTTCATCGTCTAACGCGTTTACAAAATTTTCTAAAATTTCATTACAGTATAGCGCCAAACTGACAGTCCCTTAAAAACAAATTGGTCCAATTAACCTTCTTTTCGATATGGCCGCCCACACGCCAACTTTCTATAAATACACAGAAAGAAATGTGGATTTTCACAACTCCGCATTCTCATTTGTTGAGAATTTACATAACCATGCCTCGTCAGTAAAAAGATTTTTTCAAATACGTTTTCATTATTATATAAATTGCCCATAAACCACTCTGAAAATTACATACGCTGCGGCTTGTCGTTTGGGAACAATTCTTGGACTGAGCTTATAAGCGTGCATATGCAGGTCACATTTTAGTATTGTATTACAGGTTCCGTCGATACATTTACTTGCTGGCTTAAACGCCGAATAGGGGTTTTGTGGTTGTGGGTGTTCATTAACAATTTGCCTCAAGTCTTCCACTTTTTGTGCAGTGCGAACTTTGGGTCTCCCACTGCCTTCCTTTCTATTTACACTTCCTGTTTCTTTAAACAACGCAAAACGCGAAACAGGTCGAAATCTATGACTATATTATATGTGTGGAAATTTTGGTTGAAAATCCTGAATGGCGTCCAGTGTTGAATAAACCCACTGGGCATCAACCCTTCTACCATTTCTAAAGTAACTTTAGATCGTATAAGCTTTTTGTTCTGCTGTGATTAATATTTAATTTGCTTAAAAATAAAAACTTCAGAACTTGATTGTTCTATTTGTCATTCACCTATACCTTTTACCTTTCAAGAGTAATAATTCAAGACATGCGTGATTGATTCCATGGCACACTTTGAGGCCGTTTTTTTTTTGATCTTACATTATTTTCAAACAAATTTTCTAAGAATTTCGAGAACTCTATTTTCGAATGGAAAAAATCTATTCTGAACCACTAAGGTTAAAAATTTTCGATAACAAAATTTGAGCATAAGAAGATGTAAATAATAATGAAAAAAGACACAAGATCCTGATCAAAACTGACCAAACTTAAAAAAGACAAATCTGTGAGGTTTGCTCAGGTTTCTGTTTGGTTCAGGTTTGCTCAGGGACTTTTGCTGTTTTTATATCATTTAAGTAATTTTCCATTTGCAAATTGTGTTTTCGAAAATTTGTTTTTGTTTGTCGTTGAAAAATTTAATAAAAAATCAGTTTTTCGAAAATTTATTTTTCAGAAAGTGTCGAAATTTTGCTTTAGAATCTTTTGATTTTCGAAAGTATCCTCAGGAAAAACTGCGAGAATATTTTAGGAAACGTTTTGAGACACTGCACAGTGCAGCGATCTTATGAGGAATTGGGACAAAAATCAGAACTCGGAACCAAATTAATATTATCATATAATTCATTTACCACAAAATTGTCGGCTATTAGTCTATACAGTGTGTAAAAATATGGAAACCTCGAAATACATATCTTGGAAACCGTTTATCCGATTTCTATGAACTTTTGTACTTTTAGGTAGGAAATCACGCCCGATCCAATGACTAGTTCCGCATTGTTGTCAAGTTTGCCGTTTTTGTGTAATCGACAGTTTTTTTTAATGGAACGCTCTATATTTTAGTCGATTTTAGAATTCAGCTTAAAATTCTGAATACTTCTTATTGCGAACATGTTATCCTAAAGCTAACAGTCTTTGAGAAAATGGTGTTTAAAAATCGTTTACTTATTGTATTTTACCTTTAAATACCTGTACATTGAAGTTTACCTGAAATATCTGACATTGTCAGTTTCGTTTATTTATAAAAAATGGATCATTTAACAGAAACCCAAAAAATTGAAATTTTAATAATACTGGGTTATGGGGACACAATGCGAATGGAACAAGAACTTTGTAATATTTTTAATGACAAATTTCCTGCCAGAAATTCATTAACTAAATCTACTGTCAGTAAAATTTAAAAAAAAATGGTCAACCTGGAAACATAAAAAAAACGCTATACGCTCTGGTCGACCTAAAAGTGCACCAGATGGTGATACGGCTCTGAATGTTTTACCCAGTTTAGAGAAAAATTCCCATCTTTCTACCAGAACACTAGGATAATAAAACAACGTTTCACACATGTCCGTAGATCGCCTTCTGAAAACCGAAAAGTTCCATCCGTACAAAATAAGGTAATTATTTAGATTAGTGGAAGCAGCGAATTTTTCCATGAAATTTTGCACAGACCCTAATTTTGGGTCGCAGAACACGAATCCGAAGTCAGTTTTTGGCGGTCTCGTAAAAATTTTTTTTTAACTTTTAGGTTAGCTTTTTCAATGAATTTCTTTAAATTTGTTGGGTGAGCAAAAAGGTGGTCCGGTTTGCTCAGTTTTGATTGATATAGATACATATATATATATATATATATATATATATATATATATATATATATATATATATATATATATATATATATATATATATATCAATCAAAACTGAGCAAACCTGACCACCTTTTTGCTCAGGTTGGGTGAGCAAAAAAAAATTTTTTTTTTGCGAGACCGCCAAAAACTGACTTCGGATTCGTGTTCTACGACCCAAAATTAGGGTCTGTGCAAAATTTCATGAAAAAATTCGCTGCTTCCACTAATCTAAATAATTACCCAAAATAAGACTTGTGCAAGAGCTCTCAGAAGATAATTACGACAGGCGCTTGGAATTTTGCGAAACCATGATGGAACGTTGCAATGCCAATCCAGATTTTGTCCACCGAATAATTTTCTCTGACGAATCAACATTTTTTTTAAAGGAAAAGTTAATAGGAATAAATGTCGATATTGGGCCAGGTAAAATCCTCACTGTTTATCCTCAATCCCCAAATGATGAAAATGGTTTCACCGCACTATGCCCATAATGTTCGGCAATATCTCCATGGTGATTTTTTTACAAGATGGATTGGACGTAGGGGTACAATTGAGTGGCTAGCTCGGTCTTTGGACTTGACCTTCCTCGACTACCTCAAAAATGTTGTTTTCAAAAGTAAGTCAAATGACCTCGACGAAGTTAAGGATAGAAACCGAATGTGGAAGAATCGGGGACACTGACATTCTTCTAAACGTTTTGCATGTTTTTCCGCAGTATTTGGCCAACTGCCAAGAAGTAAGTAAATGGACAACATTTTAAACATTTGATTTAGTTTTCTACATCAACTTTTAAATTATTTCTTCCTGTATTGTTTATTATTGTACTAAATATCCAAATATAGCGTTTTTTACGTTTCCAGTTGGACGAATTTTTTTTAAAACTTTACCAACAGCAGATTTAGTTGATGGATTTCTGTTAGAATTTTTGTCATTAAAAATATTACAAACTTCTTGTTAGGTTCGCATTCTGCCCCCATAACCATGTTATTAAAATTTCAATTCTTTGGGATTTTGATAAATGATCCATGTTTTGTACATTAACGAAACTGACAATGTCAGACATTTCAGGCAACCTTTCGTGTACAGGTATTTTAAGGTAAAATGCAATAAAATAGCGATTTTTGACCACCATTTTCTCAAAAACTGTTAACTCTAGGATAAAATGTTCCTTATAAGAGGTATTCAGAATTTTAAGCTGAATTCGAAACTCGAATAAAATATAGAGCGTTCCCTTTTTAAAAAAGATCCTGTCGATTTCAGGAAAACGGTAAACTAGACAGCAATGCGGAACTTATCATTGGATCGGGCGTAATTTCGTACGGATAAACGGTTTGCAAGATATTTCGAGGTTTCCATATTTTTGTTACACACTGTATGTAAAACAAAACATTTATTTCCTATTGTAAGGTTACAAAAAGAAAATGAATTTGAACTTATGCGTCCAGAATAACATATTAACAGTAGAAATGATACTTAAAATAAATAATATTATCTACTGTAATACTGCTGTGTTAAAGATAAGAGTCGTAACTGCATTTTTATGGATTTTCAGATTTTCGGGGATATCACATCACGTCAAAGTTATTCATCTATTTGAAGAAGAAAACACATTTAAATTCTTTACAAAAAATATTTAAGTGATAATTTTCACTTTGAAATAGAAATACTCAGAATGGCATAATGACAAACAGTTTTTCTTCATTTTGCCAAAGATTATAAATTGGGGTGCAGATACGACTTTATCCTTAACACAGCAGAATAGTTAATGAAAAGAATATATAGGAACCTAAGTCAAGGAAAAACAAGTATATAATATTTAGTTGTACCTAGTTATATTATTATGTATCTTATTCTGCCCCTGAGTCACTTTCACTTGCTTCGCTATTTTCAAGAGTAGTCGTGATATATTATGCTGATCAGTGTCTTGTGTAACCACAATGTATTCTTTAATGGTACTGTCATTAGCTAAACATTTTTCTTTTTTAGTGATTATTTTTTTTATGAAACGCTAGTTAGGGATCCGATGTAATGATCAATATTTGATGTTAGTCGGGAAAGTTTTCTGGTATGTATTAATCTTTCTGTGCGAATTTCTTTGTGCCCAGTTTCCAAACACTCTTCTGATGTTTCTTCAATTGGTACCTATATTAAATTGAGAGATAATCTGGTAACCTTCAACAAATATTTTATGGACACTAATAGGCACATATTATATCTACCACGAATACTCTTTGAGATACAAGTATGTAGTTTTTCTAGCGAGATCATTAATTTTATTTACATTAAGATTTTCTCTACAGTTTAAAAGCCTTAAAAATGTGTAAAACTTACTAAGTCGGCAGTATTTCCGTCATTGGAACTACTTTACTTTACAAAAGCTGTCTCAGAAGCGGAGAGAATTTTAGGATAAAATTGCTTTTTATAAAAGTTAAGTCTGTATAAACTAGAAAAAGTATCACTATGTACGACTGTCCTTAAGGGGTTACATACAGTTAGAATTTTCAAAAAATCGATTTTTTTAATTTCATTTTCGTAATGTACATATACTCAAGTACACACACATAAAATTTCAAGGCAATCCGGCGATTATTTTCGAAGTTACACGCATATTTGTAAAGCCGTGTCAGAGCGATTGCACGCTATGTAAAGTGCTTTTGAAACTTTAAACGCGTTTCTCTCAAAACTGTGTTTTTAAAGTCATTCTCAGGGGGCTCACTATTAAAACCCCTAAATTTGGTACGGGTCCTGTAAGTAGGAACAGAGATATACAACTTTGAAATTTCATAAGCCGGCACGCATTTTTCTAAACGCCACACGTGATCGCGAATCGAGTCCTGCCGAGCGTCGGGTTCTAAACGCCACTTGCGATCGCAAAACACCCGCGCTAAACAGCACACGTTGTCGCAAATAACCTCCAGCCTAGTTATAAAACAAAAATAAAAAAATACTGGGGTTTGCTCAGAATTATTGTCTGTCTTTTTTGTTATATCATTAAAAACAAAAACTGATCAACTAATACTGAGCAAACCCGGGGGTTTTTATTTTATTTTATAACTAGGCTGGAGGTTATTAGCGACTGGATACCGTTTTTGTCTCGTTACTCTCGCATGCGCTCGCCGATACTTAGTTTATGATATTTGCCCTTGCTTGAGATTTTGAGTAGTACATGAGATTACCAATAATTAAAAAAAATGCACCGGAACAAGTGCTAAACTCATTGCGGATACACCTTCTAGAGCTGATCTAATTTTTTAGGCAAAAATTGAAAATCCACCCGAGCATGGTCCCGAACTCACGACCTCTCGGTTCATAAGCGGATACTCTACCTCTGGACTAGGTTACTTATGCAAGAAAACCGAGAGCAACGAGAACACAAAGTCATCCTATTTGCGATAACGTGTGCTGTTTAGCCAGGGTGTTTTGCGATCACAAGTGGCGTTTAGAACCCGACGCTCGGCATGACCCGATTCGCGATCAGGTGTGGCGTTTAGAAAAATGCAGCCGGCACTGACCCAGCCTTCGAAACAGTATCATAGAGGTCGACCTGAGCCTGATTTTTTTTAAAGTTGGAATACATTTGCAGAAGTGAATGCTTTTCCCGAAATCTACGCAAAATTTGCTACAAAATAGCAGATATACTTTTATATACATTTTTTAAAGCTTACAGAAGTTTAAAAAGGTCACTAAGAATAAAATTTTACACTCTTTTAAAATACAATAGGTTCAACTTTCCAGGTATCAAATAATCATGTACATATGTTTTTATTAAGTTAACATACCTGTATTAACGTTCTCCATTGCTAAAATACCACAATACAACACTTTAAAAATATAACTGTCCACAGCTCAAGCAAAATTGCAACTGATAAAATAGGTGATGCACTACCTGTAAGTTACCCTTACTTCACAGCTATAAAACTGAGACGATACCTGATAATTATAATTGGAATTTCTTAAAAACTCTTAACTGAAATGTTTATTACCCTATTAGCTGGTAATTACATTTATACCTAACAGAGGGTCAATATTTACATTTTTGTCCACGGGTCACTGCACTGTGCACCGCCATTAGTTTTAGATTCCAATAAATATTTCAGATATTGGAATACCTCAAGACCAGGCTGTCCATCTGAAAAAGATCCAAAATGGTGGGTTACCACTATCTTGATTTTCGCATTGCAGTTTTGATATAGTCAAGTGCGACTTTTATTTTATCATTCATATACGTATTACTACTATATAGCGAACGACGGAAAAATGTTGAAGCAAAGACGTAGCCTTTGGAAACAATTGCTAACCAATCACGTGATGTCCTGAACATCCCTCATAAATCACCACGTGATTTGCCCAGCCAGTGAACTCAATACTACGTACCGTCCGCTAATCAAAACACCAAATACGACAACATGGCCGCTCGCGCCTGTCATATTCAAAAGTTACAATTTGAATCTGACAAGCCTTCGATTTCGCCGTAGCGCCGTAGCGTTATTTTGTGAATATTTATTTTAATTTATAATAAAAAATCAGAAAAACCACTAAGTATAAATTATTATATACTTTAAAGTACAATATCGAAATAAGTTAATAATATTTTAGATAGAAAATGAGATCTTGTTACGCATGTCGATGGTCAGTTGAGAAAGACAAAGTGATTTTGCATAGGTAGGTAATTAATTATTTAAGAAGATTTTGATTCTAATTATAATGTATTATATATAAATTAATGATTACAATAAATTATACTTACGTATTTTGAGTTTCAATTCGAACTTAAATAATGTGTTTGTTTTTTTTTAGAATTCCACACGACGCCTCGCTTTATTTACAAAATATTCTTACCCGTTTTGCCCCAAAATCTCAAATTAAAAATGTATTCAAAATGTATATGTATTCACTCTTCAGTTTACATTCTTGTGAAGAATATCCGCCGCTAAAACTACAAGTAATTTCTTCCCTTCTTGCTGCTTAAAACTGGCATTATCGGTACATTAGCTACAACATTATCGTAAATAGGATAATAAACTTTTAATCCACTTTTCACAAATAAAAACACATTAATCTTTACTTTTGAAAGGTAAAAAAGACGAAAAGGCATCGACAAGCTCACATTTTAAATTGCTGTCAGAACTGACAGTGACAGTTCCGTCAAAACTTCAAAAGTGCTGAGACATCAGGTGTTACAAAACCAATGAAAAGCAGATTTTATCTTTGCTTCAAATTTTAAGAACGGGTAGATTGGATGCTAGCGCAATACAGTAGTAATACGTATATGTTACCATTACTTACATAACCTTTGTATTCAGGTGCAAAAAGGTATGTTATATTGGGTAGAGGATGAGTATTAGTCTAAAATATTTTGTAGCATTAAAGTTTTAATGTAAAAAATAAAATTCCGATAAAAATTTGGTAACGTGTTTATTACATTTAGTTCTCTGCTTACATTACAATAAATTATACAATTTTAGATGCTCTAAAGGTAAAATACAAATAGCCATAAAAAATACTAAGTACAGTAAATTACAAGTACATAGTTTAGCTAGAACTCTAGGGTTCTAAATCAATTTACATAATAAAAATAAATTGTCAATATATTAAATACAAAAATATAAGAGAAAAGCAAGAAATATTTTTATTTGCACTCTTAATTTTTAAAGTTTACGGTAGGTCGTGTCAGATTCATTATAAGAGAAAACCGGAATAAAGTCTCAGGCTTCTAACCAAACATGAAAATTTGGTAAACTATACTCTAATCAAATATTGAATTCAGAGTAAAAGTTACTTGTTATAAATACCTTATATACAAATAAAGACGAAGCATTATAAACTTTCCCATGTATCCTCTTAATACAGCGACTTTATCAACTCTTATTGACCAGAAATGTAAGTAAGTCTATTCGAATTTATCATAATTTTTACCTTGTGTAAACTTCGCACTTTAACCAATAAAGACTAAAAATTCTTTATACTTCGAGAGACGACCGTCAAATTTTCTGGATCAAACACCCAACAAACATTTTATGTGTCAGTTAGCATTGATAGACGAACACGAAGTAGTTAACAGTATGCTAATTTAGCCGAAACATAGCATTATGACATCACTTCCGGTTACATTTTTGACTGTCTTGGATCACATTAAAGATTGATGACAAACTGTCGGTCCAGACATCGCCCTGCCGCAACCCGTTGGCAGCCCTAATGATATTATTATAATGATTTATAATGTTAAGGCTGCCAATTAGTTGCGGCAGGGCAGGCGCGGAATTAGGGGGGGTGGGCAAGATTCGCACGCCCCCCTAAAGCCTTATACTAAAGGATTTCGATAGAGAATTTTATAAAATTAAATATTGTAACAAACATTAACCATTCCTACATATTGTACAATACATTATAAACAAAAACACACATTTGCCGTCTATGTAAGGTATTTGAAATGAATTGTAACACAAAAATATGAATAATAGATCAATACTAATATGTAATATAAAAAATACAAGCATTTTTGGAATATGTTAAAGTTAGTTTTTTTCTAAATCGGATTAACGAAATTTTTCAAAAATATTTTCTCGAAAACAGATATTTCTAAAGTGCATTTTTTTTCAAAAATGTCCAGACCGCTTTTTCAAAGATGCTTTTTTGAAAACGGATTTATGAAATATTTTCTCGAAAACGAGTATCTCAAAAGTACATTTTTATTAAAAATGTCTTCAAAAAAATCATTTTTAAAAAATAGGTACATTTTCCAAAAATATCTTTTTTCGAAAACAGCATTTAAAAAAGACGAAAACAGATCCTGAACAAACCTAAACGAACTTTTTTGGGTTTGATCAGGTTTCCTTAGGTTTGGTACATTACTTTCTCGTAAATTACTTTTTCAAAAAGCTGTTGCTTGAACAAATTAATACCCGAAAAAATTTAATTTCGAAAAAGATGTTCTCTGAAAAAAGTGTATTTTTCAAAAGTTCTTTAAAAAAAAATTAAAATTGGTTTCAGAAAAATTGCACTTTCGTAAGTAGTCATATCCCTCCAAACGAGCAGAAGACATAAATAGAAAAATGCTACAATAATTTACACTTACATACAATTTTCCGAAAATATATTGTTTAGGTGACATAGTTTTTCTAAATTTAAAAATGACAAAAAGATCCTGAACTAACTGCTATGTTACTCTGTAGTAAATTACTTTCAAAAAAGATTTTTTTGACATGAATATTCGAAGTTTTTTTCGAAACAATGCTTAAAAAAATGTACCTCCTGAAAACATGTTTTCTTAAAAAAATGTAGTTTCGAAAAGTGGTTAAAAAAATTCGAAAAGTGGGTTTCCGAAAAAAAAATTAACATCCCTAGTATTTGAATAACTGTATTATCGAATAAGTTCTATTTTCCAGAGAAAATATTTTCGTAAAAGTGTGCATTCAAAAAATGTGTTTTTGAAATATTTTCCTATATCAGTCCAAATGGACAGAAGGTATAAATAAAAAAAATGCTAGAATATTGATAAGTTAAGATAAAAAATCGTCCTATTTTCGCAAGAACAGGTTTAGGTATTTCGTCGATTATGAAATAGTATATATTTCTTAGAACCTTAAACAATAAAAATATAATGTCGCACTCCATGCTATAATAGTACTCTTTGAGGCCAACATTTTGACGTCATCTTCATTCATGTGGCCGAAGACAGTTAAAAATGTAACCGCAAATGACGACAAAATTCGACAAAATGTTTCGGCTAAATTAGCATCGTAACGGCGGCTCCACATTTGTCTGTGTCAAGACTGCTTCACACATACAGTTTTTTGCGTGTTTAATACATAGGAAATTTGACGGTCGGCTCTCCAACTGACTATTACAATAATTTCGATACTATCTAGGACCTAGGATATAATAAAAGTATATATCCGACACGATTTAAAAATGACCTCCTATTGATTATGTTTTTACCAGAAGTAACGAACCAAAGACGCAGTATGATGCGACATACTCACCATGCTGCCAAAAATACCTAGAATGTAATGTATTCTTTTAACTGGGATATGACATCAGCCTCTAAGGTATTTATTAGTTGTTGATATTGAAGTCCTACTTGATTTCTAAGTGCGAAAATCTGTAAAGAAATATAGTACAAGAATAGTAACGTAAGATAAAAAAAAAACTATCTCGCAGTAAGCTTTGAAAATGTTCGGTATGTCTTCAATTATACCTGAAACTAGAAAAACGTGATAAAGGTACTGAAAGGCATATATTAAATTACTCTTGTCAAAAATTTGACATATTCGCATTTTCTTAAGAGAAAAACTTCAATATGGTTTATATGCTCCAGCAAAGATCGTTTATGGTAGAAAGTTACTTTAGAAAGAGAGTAGTAATAAGAGAGTCGATTGCCAGTGGGTGTGTTCAGTACATGAAGGTCTGGAGGAACTTCAAAATGAATTTCCTGAAGAGTTAGTGGACTACGACCAATTTCGTTGTGTTTCAAATTGCGTAAACTTATTCAGAGAGACCGCTAATGTCAATAGCAAAGAGGGTAGTGGCCAACCAAAAGTTCGAACCAACGAAACAATTGAGGAAGTAAGGTAAATTGTAGAATGAATAGGCTTTTTTAGGCATCAATCGAGCACCAAATGATGAAATATGGTTTCAACAGGATGGTGCCCCACCGCACTATGTCCATAATATTCGGCAATATCTCAATGGTGTTTTTTTAGAAGATGGATTGGACGTAGGGGTACAATCGAGTGGCCAGCTCGGCCTCTGGACTTGACGCCCCTCGACTACTCCTTGTGGGGCCACCTTAAAAATGTTGTTTTTAAAAGTGAGCCAAATGACCTTGATGATTTAAAGTTAAGGATAGAAACAGAACGTAGAAGAATCGAGGAAACTGACATCTTAACGTTTTGCATGTTTTTCCGCAGTATTTGGCTTACTGCCAAACTTCCTGTTGCGGTGCATTCTGTCCCCATAACCCAGTATTATTAAAATTTTAATTCTTTGGGCTTCTGTTAAATGATCCATTTTTTTGTAAATAAATGAAACTGACAATGTCAGACATTTGAGGTAAACTTTCGTGTACAGGTATTTTAAGGCAAAACAAAATAAAATAACGATTTTTGACCACCATTTTCTCAAAATTTAACTCAAACTTTGGGATAAAATGTTCACAATAAGTATTCAGAATTTTAAGCTGATTTCGAAAATCGAATAAAATATTGAGCGTTCCATTAAAAAAAAGTTCTTGTCGATTTCAGGAAAACGGTAAACTTGACAAGAATACGGAACTCATCATTATTGGGAGTAATTTCGTACCTATATGTACAAAAGTTCATAAAAATCGGATGAACGGTTTGCAAGATATGTCGAGGTTTCCATATTTTTGTTACACCCTGTATATGCAGCAATTAGATGACGAAAAAGACGACAAGGTTATTTTCAGCAAGACGGGAGCGCTCATCCACGTGACCCGAAATAATTTAAATTTCTTGCAAGAATTTTTTGAGGACCGAATTATTAGCAGGAATGTGCCAGTAAGATGACCACCTCGATCATGTGACCTTACTCCATGCGATTTCTTTTTATAGCCTCATATTAAGAATTCAATTTTTAAAACCCCACGTCCAAGTTTGGAGGAGCTACAAGGGCGATCACTTTAAAGTTTGTCAACCAACTCTCCTGAAATACTGAATATTTTTGATCCTTTAAAAAAATAATTCGAATTTGTCTGGTCATTTAATGTAAGCAAATTTTGTAAAAAAAATTAAAATTGGTTTTTAAAAGTAACAATATAATTAAAAATTTTATTTTTTGAAACCCTGTATTATTAAAAGAATTTAAATTGTCTGTTATGAATCAATCAAAATTTTTCAGGTAATAAGAATTTATGGGAGCAGAGGTAAGGGCAGTTTTATAAAATGAATTAATTAATGGCACGCGGAAAAATTTCAAAGCTTACCGCGAAGCAGTTTTTTTTGACCTCTTCAATTAGAACTAAATTCCATAATTTTAAAACTAACTTAAATCATAGTCCAAGAGCTGGCGACGCTAAAACCTACATAATTTTGTAATGACAATTTCGAGTATGTTGTGTTGTAAATTTTGGGGTTTTTTTTTCAGTCACTAATATTAGAGCCTGGCTAGCGAACCCCGTTGCGCATCTACAGTGTCCAGAAAGTTTACAACAAATATGGAATTATTATTTTATTACTGAGTTTATCGAAATGTAAGAATTATAGTACCCGAGGTAGCGTTGCAAATAAAAAAGTAATTTCATGCCGATTGATTATTATTATCAATAATTGATCTCGTGTAAGTCGTAAGAGATCTTTTCAGACCGTCAGCTGTTCCAGTAGCCGTGGGG
The DNA here is from genome assembly GCA_963971165.1 of Philopedon plagiatum. NCBI lineage: Eukaryota > Metazoa > Arthropoda > Insecta > Coleoptera > Curculionidae > Philopedon > Philopedon plagiatum. The sequence goes on along the minus strand of OZ020191.1, from coordinate 37,849,365 downwards.
GTGGTTGTGGGCAAATATTAAATTTGTAGAAAAAAAATACAAGTCATTTCAGACCACTTTAAAATTTATATTATGAATTTTCACATAATAATAATTGAAAAAAAAAATAATCAGCTGTACTGTGGAGGTGGGGTTATATTACGTCAGTTACTCGTAGTATGAAAATATAATAAAGTCATTTTACACCGGATGAAATTTATTCACCAGACTTATATTATAATTAAAAATATAAAACACCAATCAGCTAGGTTCGTAGCGGGAGTAAGACCGTCAGCTGAGGTAATAAACGTATTGAACGGCCACTGAATCTAAGCGTCGTACAATATTCTTTATGGTCCAACTGACCACCTTGACCCATACCTTCAGCTGATTACAATATTTATTACTTTTTTTTATTAAAACTACCATACAGGGTGGAATTTTTAACTGGAATAAATTCAGTATTAGAAAGCCTTGTTATTTGCTGAAAAAATAAAAAAAATACGAGTTCCTTTATTGTTAGTTTGGCACACTTTTTTCGTCTCTTCATGAAAGTTACCCCTCTTTTGGGGGTAGTAACCGCCCCCAACTTTTTTTTTTAATGTAAAGGTATGTATTGTGATAGCTCGTTGGAAAGGGCATAAAAAAAGGGATATGACCGACTATTTACTTTTGCATTTTGGTAATCTAGAAAGCCAGAAAAAAATAAAAACATATTTTTCGACATAGTTTGTTTTATCGTAAAAACTGTTGGAAATGTTGGCCATTTTTTTCTTGACAAAACCCTAATCTGAAGTAAAATTCATTCTTGACATTGTGTATAATGTTCGGGGTTCCTCTAAATTTTCTGGTTTTGTTACGAAAACGTTAGTTTTTAGGTGGCCCCAAAGGAATTAATCTAGAGGATTAAGGTCCGGCGATCTTGGCGGCCATTCAATAGTACCCCTTCTTCCTATCCAGCGGTTTGGAAAAAGTTCACTTAAATATTGTCGAACATTTTGGGCGTAATGAGGCGGAGCACCATCCTGCTGAAACCATATTCGATCATCATGAAGATCTGCTTCTGCATGGTGAGGAAAAATATCAGTCAAAGCTGGAATAAGTTCTCCTTGCAAAAAATCCAGATATGTACGGCTATTTAAGTTACCTTTAAGAAATATTGGCCCAATGACTCGGTCGCCAATTATGCCTGCCAAAACATTAAGTTTTTGCGGACGCTGGGTGTGCGTTTCTCGCATCCAGTGAGGATTGTCTTTGCACCAATATCGACAGTTCTGTTTATTGACTTCACCATTTAGTGCAAAAGTACACTCATCTGTAAAAAGGATCCAGTCCAAATATACTAACTGCTGATCAAGTGCATTCATCATCACTTCACAAAACTGAAGATGGCGGTCCGGATCATCTTCCAGTAACTCTTGTACCATTAATATTTTATAAGGACGCATTTGACATGATTTCACTAACTTTAAAGCAGACGTATGGCTTATGTTATTTTCTCTTGCAAGTTGCCGAACTGGAGTAATAGGATTTTCTTGGAGAGCAAGTAAAACGTTTAACTGCGTATCTTCATCCATTACTCGAGGCTGCCTTACTCTTGCTATGTCCCTGACGTGGCCTAGTTCACGATAACGTCTTTCAATTTTGCTGATTGCTTGGGAAATTAGTGGTAGATCAGGGTGTGTTTCGTGAAATAAAGCTGATACTTCTGCTTGAGTACGCGATCTGTCGCCAAAGCCAATCATCATTAAAATTTCGATTTTGTGTGATTCAGTTAAATAACCCATTTTAGTATAAAAATACTTCTTATTATAACTAACGCTAACGTTTAAATAGCACAAAATACTACAACAGATAAGTATTCACTTCTTCCAATAGCGAAAATAAAGTGAATATTGGAATGCGGCAGCAAGTACAAAAAACCTTATCAATAACATGTTTCGTTTTTATTAGACAGTCTAAGCTGGCAAAACTAAAATTGTAGTATCAATTATTGCTAAGATGGCAACTGTTTTTTTCTGGCTTTCTAGATTACCGAAATGCAAAAGTACAAAGTGGGTCATATCCCGTTTTTTATGCCCTTTCCAACGAGCTATCATACATACCTTTACATTTGAAAAAACAAGTTGGGGGCGGTTTCTACCCCGAAAAGAGGGGTAACTTTCATGAAGAGACGAAAAAAGTGTGCCAAACTAAAAATATAGAAACTCGTATTTTTTTCTTTTTGGTATACATAGGCACAAATCTCACATTTTGCAGATAGGACCTTCTCCTTTGGGAGGGCAGTATTCTACCAAACCAATTTAAAGGCAGTGTAGAAACAGAATATTGTGAAGTAAAATAAAATTCTGTTTTTGTGTTTTTGTTTTTAGAGAATTTCCTTGCTCTATACAATGGCAATAAAATCAAAATTAAATAAAATAATCCATTGTATATAAAATGAATAGGAAAATGTTTACAAAGTGGCCAAAGAATGTATTTATAATTTTTGCAAAAATAAATGACAGTTAATGTCGAGTAGGAAAGTGTAATACACAAGACACAAGGTTTGCAGTGAATTAACAAAAATTATAATTTACATAACACAGTACCTACCTGAGATTGCAAATAATCTTTTAAAACAATGTTATGCACGGGATCATTCAAGATGAGCTGTTTTTTTCTTTGATCGTGATCTGTGTCATAATATCCTCCTTCGTCGTCAAAGCGGCTAGGACTCTGACCCTCTATTAAAACTAGTGAGTCAACTGTGGTACCATCATCTTCAGTTTTTGTGATATCATTTAAAACCTCCAGAATATTTGTCATAATTGGACTAAAACGTTCTAGTACTGTTGGCGACTGCGCGGTCAGTAGATTTGATAAAGCCAGTCCTAACAATAAAAAATATTATGTCAATATGCCGTTTTGTAAATTACGTCAAAAGGATTCTCGCCGAAATTTAAATATTCAATAAAAAGTGATGCTTTTCGGAGTAGAAGGTTTCCGTCTTCCGGGTCGCGCTTTACTTAATATACTTAACACCAGCACAAGATACGCCCCATTTAATACGTCACAAAAAATGTGGTGAGAACAAACAATGAACAATCGACAGAATTTGAAATAATGGACGCCTGAAACAGGGATGCGTGCTGAGCCCTCTGTTGTTCGCAATACTGGTAGACGAGGCAATAAAGAAAGCAAAACGAAAGATGAAACCTATGACGTTGGGATACTGGAAGATGAAAAAAGTAGAATATCGGAACTGCTATTCGCTGACGACATGGTGATACTGACAGATTCGGAAGAAAATGTATAGCATAATATAGACAAATTTAATGAAGAACTAAAATCACATATTTTGGATTCATCGCGTTTTGCTTGGTTCATCATCTGTATCGCAAATACACGGTTATACAGTGTCCACGGATTGACTCCGGAAGAGGAAAACCTTTTTTGTTTGAGGATTTACGAAAAAAAGTCATTATACAAAAAAAGTTTTGCTTGTCCTAAAACGTCCAAAGATGTTAGCTTTCAAAAGTTTTATACAGGGTGCGTAAAAATTACAAAAATGTAAAAATGCTGAAGTCTAAATTGCCTCAATTGTTATAGTTGCATGAAAAATTCATTAATAAAGGTTGCTTAGAATTGGATTTTATGTCTTAAGGTGATGTCATTGCTTGCTATTCAAATAAAAGCTTTCGTGTCCTATTTTTTTCAAAGGTAGGTTTTTTGTTACAAAACTTTTCAGTAAAAAATTCATAACATTTTTCACCTTTACATCTCCTTGGCAATATTGTAAGGTATTATGTCAATCAATGTCAGTACAATAAGTCATCTAAAGTTTCGTATGTCACAATGTTAACCGTGGAACAAAAAGTTTTTATAGTGCAGTGTTATGGTTTAGGGGAAGATATTTGTTACCTAGGCGTATTAAGAAAGTTTCAGGAAAAATGGCCCAATGAAACTTTGACAGACAAAACTGTGAAATCTATTATTTCGAAATTCATGCAAAGAGGCAGCGTATTGAACATTAAAAAGCAAAAAACCAAACTTAGCGAAGAAGAGAATGCTGTTGCAGCGATAGCATTAGATTCAGTGCGTCTTAACCCTAAAAAATCTTTACGAAAGAGAGCATTGGAAATTGGCAACGTAGGAAAGTCTTATTTACAAGTTATTTATAATTTTAATAAATCAAAACCATACAAACCGAAATTCAACCATACTTTGGAGAACGGCGATGAAGGCAAAAGGTTGGACTTTTGTTTGTGGATTGGTGAGCAGTATGTTCAAGATCGTCGTTTCCACCAAAATATTATTTTTTCAGACGAATCAACTTTTTCAACAAACGGGGTAGTAAGCTGACAGAATGTACGTTTTTGGTCTAGGGAAAATCCAAATTTTCGTATTAACTGCAGGAGACAATACTCTAAAAATGTTAATGTTTGGTGTGCTGTATCTTTCAATGGAATAATTGGTCCTTACTTCTTTGAAGGAAACATGAACCAGCATAGTTACTTACAAATGCTAAACGCTGTTATGCTAGAATACCTAGATAACTTACCAATAAATACTCGAGAAGCAGCGTTTTTTCAACAGGACGGTCACCCGGCGCACTCTACTGCAATTGTAAGGGAATGGTTAAATACTTATTTTCCTGGACGCTGGATAGGACGATACGGTCCTAACCCTTGGCCACCTCGAAGTCCCGATATCACAATAATGGATTTTTATTTCTGGGGATATTTATGGCAAAAAGTTTATGCAGATCCTCTAAATAATGATTTAGATCTCCTAAAAAACCGAATTCGAGAAACCATTCGAGATATTCCTCTTAACGAAATTCAGAACAGCTATAAAGCTTTTATCAAGAAGGCTGAAAAGTGTGTAGAAGTTGGTGGGGCAACGTTTGAATAATTAGTAATTTATTGTTCTTTTTACGTTGAAAATAAATTATTCTTATGTTTACAATAATACTAAATGCATTTTTAAGACTGATGAACTAAATAACCAGCTACCGATAAAATATAGCTCCCAAAGCGATCCCTACAGTTCCTAGGGCGTCATAAAAAAATAATAATTTTGAACACATGCCACAAAAAACTCAGTATTTATTTGAGTAGCAAGCCATGACATCGCCTTTAGACATAAAATTTAATTCTAACCAAGCTTTCTTAATTAACATTTCATGCAACTACAACAATTGAGGCAATATAGCTCCTAAAGCGATCTCTACATGGCCTAGGACGTCATGAAAATAAAAAAATAATGCCACAAGAAAAAAACTCAGTTTTTATTTAACTAGCAAGCAATGACACCACCTTTAGACATAAAATCCAATTCTAACCAATCTTTCTTAATGAATTTTTCATGTAACTATAACAATTGAGGCAATTTATACTTCAGCATTTTTACATTTTTGTAATTTTTACGCACCCTTTTGAACGCTAACATCTTCTTTGGACGTTTTAGGACAAGCAAAACTTTTTTTGTAGAACGACTTTCTTTCGTAAATCCTCAAACAAAAAAGTTTTTTCTCTTCCGGAGTCAATCCGTGGACACACTGTATGTTAAAAAAAGAATATAAATAAAATATTTCTTACCCATTAACTTCCTTTGGTCGAGTTGAGCGACGTTAGACATTTTATTTAACCAAACATCCAAAATTTTTCCCCAGGTCACTTGCTCTGTCTCGTTTTGGTCTTGTGCTAGTTTTGACATTACTCTCGTAAAAACTTCGTACGATGACAACAAAACTCTTGCCAATATGGCCAAGAACATTGTCATGACTAGAGGATAATCTATGGCATCATATATTCGCCTACAATTAAGTTGATTTGTTCATTTATTTATTGATTTGTTAATTGATTCACAAATTGGCAGATAGATTGATCAAATGACTGATTGATAGACTGATCAAGTGGAGTACTAATTTATCTGTTAAGTTATTTATTGGAAAATTTATGCAGTTTTTAGGCAAGGTAATTTCTAAACTGCTGATGTCCTTTGAAAAACACTAATAATGTGGCCATGACCAAGGAAAGTTACTATTTTCTTTATGGTGACTAACCTTTTAGATTTTTGTTAAAAAGCATGACGCAAGAAAATTTTTAAAGGAACTGAGGAACGCTAATTATTAAACTGGGGTATATTTTAATTTAAAATACCGTAAAACAAACTGACGAGCGAGGAACGCATAAAAAAATGGCACGGTTACACCGCACATCACGGCGTGCCTCGACTACGTTAAACCCAACGGTCTTCCCACTTCCATTTTTTTTTCAGATTTTGTTAAAGTGGTGTGGCCTAAGTAATTTAAGCCCTAATTGAAAATCCTAGATCAACAGTTTGAAAAGAAAACTTGATTTTACTATTTATTTTATGAAAAAGAGTAGTATCAAAATTTGTTAAGGCGTATAATCTTTCAAGTCCTGGAAATGATATCTTCTTAGTGGAAATATTTAACATTTTTAAGTAGCTTTGATAATCCTGAAGAAAGATGACAAATGTCGTCAGTTTTTGGTACCTACCTCTTAAATGGTATGTTCAAAACAATGCTTTATGAATTTTGATTTTAAAGATACTGCAGTTATCAACAAATAAAAAAAAATTGCCTCTCTATCTAAATATGTTCAATACTAATAGAAGGCTGAAAAATTCGATCTCAATAATTAATTATAAGTTATGGTTAAAACTGTCCATCATTTTCAAAAAGTTGGGGCCTATGAAAATTCTGTTTATAGCAACATACGTTTCACGAAAAAGTAGCACAGTATTGCGAAAATCGCAGCTCTCCCTGTACATCATACATATTACTACACCTAATGGTATCAAAAAATTTAATTAGAACGCTTCGCTTTAAATATTATTTTATAATTATGATAGAAACATGTTTTAACGTCGCTGTCACCCGGTCGCAATAAAAAACTGTTAACTACCTATACCATACCGTTAAATTTACCGTTGCAGAGTTACGAGCAAGCCAGCAGTTATCCACGGCTTAAAAAAGCGAGCGACGGGGAGTATTAAAGCATGCTGCCCAAGCGTATATACTCGTACAGATTTTTTTAAAATATGAAATACAGAATACAATAAAAATAAACCCACTCCGATCCTCACCTATGACTCATCACTCTCGAGCCGCCGGGGTATACTTATAAGTTAATATCGCATAAAACATCATTTCGAGTGGTCAAGGAGTAGATGACCGGGGAAAAGTATAACAGGTGACAGTCACCACAACATTATTTTGTTTTGGCATGTGTATTCCAATAATTCAGCATTAATAGATACGCGTTTATATGGTATTTTACACTTAAAATTAGCTCTATATTGAAGCTGTTGAATATTTAAAATTTGTTAGGTAACGCACTACAATAACACAGATAGTAAAAAATCCATCAAGTAAGGACGTAAATTAAAACAATTTACAACGAATGAAATAAATAGGGTGAAAGGGGAAAGCTAATTCAAAAATTTTAATAAGACTAAAACAAGAGAATATGTATAATAAAATGGATGCGTGTTTTATCGTGGTAACTTACTTAAAAACTTTAGGTAATATAGGTAGAACAGTCTCACTCCCCAACACAGGTATAGCTCTAATAAAAGTTTCTATCAGTCTCATCAACATCATAACTCCTTCATTCTTTAAATCCCCCATAAGGCTAGCACAGATAGTCACAATTTGGTGACCTTGACTTCTCATAACTAGTTCGGGAGCTAAGAGAAGGTGAACTAGGCATATGAATAGACAGGTTCTGAGGTTTTCAGTAGAGTAGTCTAAAAAAGTGGGAAATATTGATTGTTTCGTCTTTAACATTTTTTATAACTTAAAATCAAATTATCGCTTCTTCCCATTAGCATTTGCACAGAACTCCTTTCGTTAAATGAAGCTATAATAATAAAGCTATGAAAGAACAGAAAAGAAATATACAATTTTATTTCTACGTGTTTTTTAAACTTGCAGCCTTATTATTTTCATTCTGTGCCAAACAACCTGTGTTATAGTCATATATTTTTCTCAAGTCCGCTCTGGATGATCTATTGAAAATGAAGATAAAACCCATACCAGTAATATTTTTCGCAGGTTTGGTAAAAAATAATTAGTGATGTAGTAATTAGTGATTAGCTTTAATTAAAAATGGTCGATAATCTATTTTTTTAAATAATGAAAATTATAATTAAGTTTATAATTACACCGGCACACAAAATGAAAAAAGTGGTCTGTACATTTGACCAGACCCATCTATCTATATGTATTTTGATGCTCTGAATCCAAATCCGAAGTCCGTTTGGCCCGTACACCCTCCAAATTTTGAGTAAATTGCGAAAAACTGTTAAAAATAGCTATAAATTGCAATTCAACTTCGGAGGGCTGATTGTTTGTGCCTGTAACCAGGGCACCTCCACGTGGTGAAGGTGCGCAACAGAACCGTCTGTCAGAGTCCTGGGTTAACGGCGTGTATGACGTCGTGGCAGGCACAAGCGATAAGTGCTTTACGATGCAGGGATTCGGAACCCCATATCGGCGCCTGGTCAGGGTGAGAAAGCAGGCCCGCAGGCGTTGTCATCAAGCGACTGCAGCTCTACATTAGTGGGTAACTTGGCTTCTGTAGAGCATATGTTACAAGAAATCACTCCCACATACGTAATAAAAGTCCTCATTGGTACGTAAGAACAATACTATTTTTTGCTATTTTCTGCTACTTCATTGGTATGTTTTACGATTTTTCATAAATATATGAATGATCGAGATTAACATATTCTGAATTTGGATTCAGCGCATCAAAATACATAAGAAGCATATTTGATCTAGTTCAATAAAATTTTCTTCATTTTCATAACTGAAATTTTTCGGAATTTTTAGCCATTTTCAGCGTTTTTTCGCAATTTACTCAAGATTTTGAGGGTATACGGGCCAAACGGAATTCGGATTTGGATTCAGCGCATCAAAATACATATAGATAGATGGGTCTGGTCAAATGTACAGACCACTTTTTTATTTTGTGTGCCGGTGTTATTGAAACCTTCGATTCTGAGTATTCAAAAAGAGAAAGAAGGAATTTAAATCAGCCAACAGTTTACAATGTATTAAAGAAGGTGAGCTTCGCTTGTTTATTTGTAAAAAGAGTTTATTGAATTTTATTAATATACTTAAAGATGCAATAATATTTGTGTCAAAAAATTAAAACTTAGCTTAATTAAAAATAAACTTGTTTAAACAACAGTAAACTTAATAAAGTAAAAGCTAAAATTAAAAACTGTTAATCAGTAACAGAGCGATTCGCTTCTCGCAGCAGTAGAAATTTAACTTATGAATAACATATCTATAACAACGATTAACAACTGCTGGTTTGACTTTTTTCGCCAACAGATCAACAGACCGAACGGAGACAGACTGATATAACAAAATAATATCAGTCTTTTCGGACTGTCGTTTAAATGATGAACCTATCCCCACGAAACAGTCCCAAAAATATATATATTTAAAATGGTTCAAGAAACATATAAATTATAGATTGCAAGGGAGAAATTGCAAGGAAACCATGTGTGTGTTAAGGGTTTACACGTCTTTCTGGTGAGGACGTCGTGACTCCCTCCTTGCTCTGCACAAATTGGTGCAGACAAGTTGGGCGAATTCGCGGAAATGCGTTTCTCAAAAGCTAGAAATGCCGTGTTCGCCCTTGGATTTTACTTTTTACTTTTTCAGCGTGTTCTGCTTTCTGCATTAAAGCCAGCACCCGCTAGGTGGCGTTATGGTATGTTATTTCCTGCTTGTGATTTGCAAAACGGATTTAAGATACAGTAGCGTCGATTGCCTCGGTGCGACTGGGTTATGGCTGTCTGAATGAGTCCCAACAAGGACGAAACAGCTGTCATAGTCTACCCGGCCCGGGGTTGTCCATATTCTTGGACTCCCCGTACTTTAATGCAAAAGAAGAACACACTTCCACAGTCCGAAAAGACTGATATTATTTTGTCGTTTAAATGATGAACCTATCCCCAAGAAAGAGTCCCAAAATATATATATATATATATATATATATATATATATATATATATATATATATATATATATATATATATATATATATATAAAATATAAAAACTCGACAAACGTTAAACAATGCAAAATCACAGCGAGCGTTGCTGTTCGTAGCTCACTTTGTTGAGTGTAAAGCACATGTGGTAATTTAGGAGAGCAATTATTTTTATAAATGGACAAAATGTAGTAACTTCAGCCTTCGTTACTTTTGTAAAAAACAAAAATTGGTGTTTGCCATTTGTGTTGTTCAAATGCTGCAAAAGCTTCCTGAGTGCTTGATTATTATTTTTATTGCTTTTAATTGTTTTACATTAATCAATGTTTCTAAATATTGCATGTTACATTGTTCCCAAGATTAATGTGAACCATAAAATTTATTTATTTATACAAATCGTCCTTACCTAATAACGTAGGCATATTGTTAAATATCTGCATTAATTCATCCGTCATTGCTGGCGAATATTCAAGTACGGCTAACCATAAGTCCAATGCATCTTCCAATAAATACACTATAGCACCCTGATTCGTGTCTGTTCCCATCTGAATAATCGGTAGTAAAAACGGACTTAACCCCTAAAAAGACGATTAAAATTACAATCAGAAAAAAAAATAATTACTAAATTCACTGAACAAAAAAAAATCAAATGGTATAGTTTTTTATACAGAATGTTATGAAATTCACTGCATATATTGAAATGGGTAAGTCCTGGGGTAGCCTACAGAAATTCCCAATATTTTTTTTTCCTCAAATCGCATTTTTTTTAAATGCCCAAATACCGACCCTTATCCGACGCTTCTGAAGAGCGACGTCATAGTCATATTATAAAAAAAAACAAATGACCCAGCCGGGACATTGCCAAACTGAAATACATATTATCGTGAAATCTCATTTTTTTATCAGTTTTAGTAAAAACGGAGAATAATCCAAAGTATTTTTAATTCCACAGACGCATTTTACCAAAATTTTTGCAACAAATACTTTTTTTCTATGATTTATAGTTAGGAGGTTATGGTTTATTGCAAAGGTAGCCGTGACCAGAACAAAAGAATGATTTATATAAAAATTGCTTGACGTCCAATGCTTTTACTTTTGTAATACAGTAATTTTCATTTTGATTTTCTATAAGGACAAAAATAATTCAAAAAATAACTACCTTTATGGCTAAATGAAGAGAGACAAGGAAAAATTACATGCCAATGCGGAAGTGTTGAGGAAAAATATCCAAAATGAAATTTAGCAGAATATCTATATTTTTATAGAAGGAAAATTGTTTTAATTATAATGCTATAAAGAACAGTTTAAAACGAAGAAGAATTCCAGCAACAGAACATTATTTTTGCGTAAGACTAACAACAAAGTAATGGTATCAACAGTAATTTTGGTAAGTTATTGAAGATGAAAGGTATATTTTTTGGTAAAATCCACATTATAAATGATGAATATACATTTTTTATTAGGGTGCTTAATGGTAGGTATCTACTTAGTAAGCATTATGATAAATTAGATGTTCATCTGCAGTAAAAGTGAATATAGTATTTTAATTTATTAGCCCTTTTTTACTTAATATGGGAATACTTATATGGATCACTCGTGAAATTGGTTGAAATTGTAACCAGAACGAAACAGGCTGTGTTATATTGACAACACAAAGAATTTTGACACCCTATATTACGTCATTAATGAGATTAGTATTATTTCTACTAGCTTGAACTTCTGCTAAAAAAGGTTAATTATCAAAACGAAAAACACTAATTGAGCACAACTACACGGTATTTTAAAATTATAAACAAATTTCTTTCATTGCATTTGCCAAAAAAAAAAACATTATTCTGATTCACACAGCACGTTCGGAAAGTTTTTATCCGCCCTTTAAAAGTCAATAAAATTATCGTAACTTACTGATTTAAACAAAAATCCCCTAAATGGATTTTTCTCAAGTCGAGATTTATCTAAATCGAATTCTTGCACCCGCCAACGTTACATAATACGTAAATATTATTAGTATTAAATTTAATTTAGTTTTCAAGCCTATTAGGTTAATTTAAGAAACACTATAATCAAAGCACAAACTAGATAAAACTGAGCAAAATAATATTAGTAAACAATCGATCGACGGAAACAATTTTCTAGGTAGCAAAACAAAAAGAAATTACATCATTATTAAAAACTAACTTCTAAATAAAAAAATAAAATATTGATAACATTCATGCACGCGCGTTTGTACAGTTGCCTATGCAGTAGAGTAGGTACGTTGAAATAAACGAAAACCCGATAGGGGTAAAATTATTTCAGACATTTAGATATTTCAACATTAGTCGTAGGAAGTTTGATTCTGTTTCATATATAAATGAAGAGTTGAAGTAAATAACGGGCTAAGTGCCAAAAAAATCGTTCCGAGTTATTTCAAAAAACAGTGTAATTTAAAATTGTATATATAAAACCTACTTCCATAATTTTTTAAATAAATTTAACCATATCAATAACAACATAATGGGTTTACTTTGTATGTAGGTCTTTTCAATTCAAGAAATAAAAAAAAATAATTCCAAAATTCCTAGAAGGTGGTAAGTGCCATACTAATTTTCGTTTATAATGTGCCATTACTACTTTCGATTTAAAGTGGGCTAAAAGTCACCATTTTATAATGGTTTAAAAATTGAACTAGGGACAAAGTGGCTTTTATATTATTTTATTTGAAAAACGTACAGTGGCGTAGCCAGGTCGGACAGAGTAATTTTAAAGTTGTATATCTCTGTTTCTACTTATGGGACCCCGGGGTCAGGGGTTTTAATAGTAAGCCTACTAGGAATGTTTTGGTAAAGAAAAAAAATATTTTGTAATTTGCGAAAAAAAGTTGAAATCTTGGTTCGCCCGCCCTGGTTAAAGAAGGAACAAGCTTAGATATTTTATTTATTACTTTTTCTAAACAAATTTTACATCATTTTGTCGAGAATTTTTAAATTTTGAGAGCAAAAATGTGTTAGTAGAAAGTTATAGTCATTTGATTTTTTTTTAAATTATATTTTCGGTTTAAAAAATTAAAATGACTATAATTTCCTACTAAAGTTAACAACTCGATTCTCGAGAGTTTATTTTTAAAAATTTTCTATTATGCCAGAGGCGTGTACAATATGACTGGCTTTATTATGCACTTTACATATATTTATAAGTTTCTAATCTGCTGACAAAGCATGGGAACGACGCTAATAAAATCTAAGAAAAGAGATAAGGATTTCATTAGATTGCGTAATACTAAGTAAGCTTTAGTTCTCACGGGATTATAACTCCTCCCCTCTTAGTTGAAAGCACGTACCTTTTAAAAAACGTGATTTCAATAAATATAAATATTTAGAAAATTGATTGATTTTGTTCACTACTTTCAATATCTGATTTACGAATAATAATATTCTTAGACTTCCTTTTACATTTAAGATATATAATAAGGATAATAATTAAAGCAATAATAATATATAGAAATATTGTCCAAAAACTAGTTCGATTAATGTAAATTATCGATGACATTTCTTGAAGGTTTCTCTTCTGTTCTTCTAGTTTGGTTTCGATTTCTTTCGTTGCTTTTAGATTGACATAGTTGAGGTCCATAGTAGGAGGGTTGTATTGCGTTGATCGATGCCATTTAGTCTTGCTGAAGTTCAATACTGGAAGATTGACTTCGGAGTAGCTAAGTCGGCTTGACTTGTATGTTTCCAATATGATTGATTTTATTTGTATTTTACAGTCGGTCGGGGATTCCACCAGGTAGGATCCAAACAAGGGTACATTGTCCAATGATTTTTGGCAATTGACTGTACCAATTAGACGATTTCGTGCGGTGATTAGCCATTTTCCATCAATAATTTTTCTTACTTGAATTTCGTGAAGTTGCGTTCTAAAGGGGTGACAGGAAGTAACATTTGTATGATGCTTAATTAGTTGAACTGCACAGGAAGGGCTGTTTTCGATGAAACTAGAATGGGTTTCTTTGCATAGAAAGTTGTGGGGCTGAATTTCTTGACATCCCTGGTCCATATAGGCGTATTTGTAGCTGCTAAGTGCTAGGTAGGGTTTATATGGGATATTTACGACAAATGATTGATTATCAGGAATTGGTAAAGGAAATAAATTAAAATATTGATATATCTCTGATTCGACAAGAGGCAGTTCTATTACAAATACAATAGTAAAATCTTTTATGTAACTTTTAATGTTTAATATTTTTTCAAATATAAGTATATTTTGAGGGTTACTTTCTAGTGGTAGTTTATCTGTACTTAAATGGCTATTAATATTCTGAATTTCAGTTAATAATTCGTTTGGATCTAGTATCGTATTATGTAAAGTATTAATTTTCGCAAAAGTAATTGAAGTTTCAATTTTATTCAAAATATCATAAATTGATTGATACATTGTTGTTATTTGATTAATAACTATATATATTTAGAAATATTGTGTTGTATTGGTTTGGTGAATCTCGACTTGTTTTATTGTCTCTTCTATTTTCAAGACGTGTGATTTTAACATCATTTCATTGTGTGTGATATTTGATATCATTGATTTAAATTTACTGATCGTAGACTGCAAGAGTGTAATTTGATTTATTGCGTCAATTTTTATTTTATTTTGATTTTCTTGTAATTTTTTAATTTTTGCATCGATTTGCTCTGCGTCATTTTGATCTAAATTTCCAGTGATACATTTAATAAATGAGCCTAAAGGATTAAATAGGCCTCTTTTGTTTCTATGGACATATTTTGTAGGAATAATTTGCTTTATTAAGTTTTCAGTTCTTTGTTCAAGCGTATAGAATGAATTAAAAGAATTAAGATATCCTTTATAATATTCGCTATTATTTCTAATGCTATAAGAAAGATCTTGTGTTTGTTGTTTAATTGTCTCAAGTTTGATAATTAAGGGTGCAAGGTCAAAATTTTGGATAAAGGTCCAACTGTTGGATTCTATTTGAGCAGTTCCTAGTCTAAATGGCAGTATTCCAGGATGATCGTTTAAATCGTGGAATTTTACTATTCCTGATGCGATGGTCCAGCTCCATCTGGAACAAGGGGCATAATTTTAGATTCGTTTATATGAATAATTTCTTTACGTTTTGTTTTTGGGTGTTCAATTTCGATTTTATTATTTTCTAAGACTTTCGTTAGGGTGTATGGTCCTAAAAATTTGTTTTTAATTTTGCCCGATCTATTATCGGATTTTTTGTAAACTTGTGAACCTATTATTAAATCTTTCGGGGTTTTGTCTTTATTTCTTTGATCTATAATTTTTTGTTTTAATTCCGTAGATCGCTTTGCAATATTTTCATAAAGAATTGGTGTATTATTTTTGTGATTATTTATATACTCTGTATATACATGAGAGGGTATTAAGTCCATAGGGTCTCTTGAGTCGGTATGTCTGAAAACAAGTTCATAAGGGGTATAATTTGTACTTGAATGTATAGTTTTGTTATAGGCAATAATTGCGTATGGCATTAATTTTATTACGTCTGCGTTTGGGTCTGATTCTGTTAAAATGCGTATATGCTTGATAAGGGTAGAGTGTAGTATTTCTACAGGGGAATTCGATTCGTGGTGATAAGGGGTAGTAAAATGAATTCTAATATTATGTGCTTTTAATAAGCCGTCGATTACTTCATTTTGAAATTCTGAGCCGTTATCTGATACTATTTGTTTTGGCACGCGTAAAAATGAAAAGAATTTTTAATTAATTGTTCACAGCACGACACTGCATTTCCGGTATAAGGAAGCGCTTGAGCGTATTTTGAGAATTTGTCTATGATAGTTAAAAATTTCTGTTTAGCAATAATAAAGGTATCGATGTGTATTATTTCGAATGGTTTACTTGGGGTTTCTGTTAATATACGAGAGGCTGATCAGGTGGTTTTCTATTATATTTTGCTCTTTGGCAAATCTCGCAATTATTAATATATTTCGTTACATCGGGTTTAAGAGATTTCCAATAATAATTGGCTTTTAAAAATTTACATGTTTCTTCGATTCCACGGTGATTTGTTTTACTTTCGTGTCGATATTTGATTAGTAATTCTCGTTCTTCTGGTTGGGCGTTATTTATTAATTTGGTACACTCTATCAATTTAAGATTTTTAAAATGATTGTTCATGGCTTGTTGGAAATAAGGCCGTAATTCTTTTGAAAAGAAGTAAATGTAAGTATTTTTATTTGTCAGGTATTCCTTTAGGAAATTAATAATTATTGACATATTAGTAGGTAAAGTTGTATTAATAATTTGGTGACCATCAAAATTTTCACGTTCAGTTTTAATATATGCGTCATAAGGAGATTTTTTGACAATAATTTGACGTGCTTTGTTATTAATTATTTCGTCTAATATAGTCATGTTAGAATAGTTTTCTTCCGCGTTTGTAGTGTGTATTGTATTATCGGAATTATTATCTGGGGGTTTTATTTGTATATTTTGTAAAATTTTAATTTTTTGACTGGGTTCATTGACTTTTTACAGCTGCTTGCTAGTATCATCTGGATCTAAATTTTCGGGGTTAAATTGACTATAGCTGTCTTTTAAAAAGTTTTCGATATCACGACTTATATCTCCGGGATTATTAATTACTGATTCTGATTCGATTGCATGTAATTGGATACGACTAAGTGCGTCGGCGTTGGTATTTTGTTTACCTTTTTTATAAAGTATTTCATAGTCATACTCTTCTAATTTAAGTCTCCAACGTACAAGTTTTGAGTTGGGTTCCTTTAAATTAAATAGCCAAACTAAAGGTCTATGATCTGTGTAGATTTTAAATTTTCTACCGTATAAATATGGTCTGAAATATTTGCAAGCCCATACTATACCTAAAAGTTCTTTTTCTATAGTAGAATATTTTTGTTCTGTTTCGTTTAAAGTTCGTGATGCAAATGCAATAGGGTTATCGTTTGGGGGGTTTCCTTGAGAAAGTACGGCACCAAGGGCTATATTTGAAGCGTCTGTAGTAAGGACGAAGGGTTTTTCAAAATCAGGGTATTTTAATATTGGGGCATTTATTAATAATTCTTTTAAATAAGTAAATGATTCAATAAAAGCGGGCGAATGTGTGACTTTTGCTCCTTTTTTAAGACATAGTATAAGAGGTTTTGTTATTTTAGCAAAATCTTTTATGAATCTTCTATAGTATCCTGCCAAACCTAAAAATGATTTGATTTCCTTTTGTGTTTTTGGTATTGGGAAATTCTTTACTGCATTGACTTTATCGGGATTGGGCTTTACGCCATCTTTTGTTATTTTGTGTCCTAAATAAGCGACTTCTTTATGTAAAAATTCTGACTTGTCCCACTGGACCTTAAAATTTGATTGTCTAAGCCTATCAAAAACTGCTTTTAATCTAGTTATATGTTCTTGGAGAGATGTTGAAAAAATTATAATATCATCTAGATATACTGAACAAATTTCATTTTGAAGACCCCGAAGAATGTTATTCATTACTCTTTGAAAAGTAGAGGGGGCATTTTTAAGTCCGAAAGGCATTCTTTTGAATTCGTAATGACCTGTATCGGTTGAAAAAGCTGTTTTAGGAATATCGTTCGGTTCCATTTCAATTTGGTGAAAACCGGTTGCAAGATCTAACGTAGAGAAATATTGGGCTTTTCCGAGTTTGTCAAGAATATCTGTGATATTCGGTAGGGGAAATTTATCGTCTATAGATTTTTCGTTTAGTTTTCTAAAATCGCAAACTATGCGCCATTTGCGCTTTCCTGAAGCATCTAACTTTTTTGGTGCTACCCAAATTGGACTAGACCATGGCGAGTTTGAGTGTTGAATTATGCCGTCATTTAGCATTTTCTCCATTTGTGTTTTAACTTCTTTTTTATGTATTTCCGGGTATCTATATGTTTTAGTAAAAATGGGCGTTTCGTCAGTTAAATTTATTTTGTTTAATTTGATTTGTAAATGTCAAAGGGGTTCCTTCGCACTAAAATAAATCTCGATATTCATAACAGAGGTCACGTATAGCTTTGTACTCTTCTTTATTACAATGAGATAATCTTAAATTTTTTAAATTTTGTTTTTGTAAGTTGTCTAAATATTCATTTAATTCGGTGACAGTTTCCATTTTTTCTATAAAATTAACTTCCGTTTCGTCTAAGGGTTCAATGTCTAGAGGTTTCCGTAAGGTTATTTTTATTGGGTTTTCGCTGGTATTTGTTACGAGGGTTGTCGCAAAAGAATTGTTTATTTCGACTAAAGATTCGGGTATTTCTGCACATCCGAAATTTGTGTATTTAAAAATACCTATACCGTTAGAATAATTTACGGGTATTTTAACTTTTTGACACGTACGAGGGGGTATCGTAATTTGGACAGTTTCGAAGTTGTATAATTCTGGTATGTTATTTTCGTGGTATAATGTTAGAATAGTATTTTGCGTTCTTAATTCGCTATTTTGTAGATCTATATTGGCTCCTATATGTATTAGAAAATCGATTCCTAGAAGTCCGTCGAATTTCGGTGAAAAATCAAAAAGATAAAATTTATGATTTCCAGAAAAATTAAATGAAGGAAATATTGGAATGTTTATAACTTCATTATGGAGTGACGTCGCATGAGCTGTTCTAACAGAGAATAATTCAGAAAATATAAAATTTGGATAAATTTGATAAGCAAGATTTGGTTTAATAAAACTTTTGCCGCTACCTGTATCTATTAAAAATTTTGCGTTTATTTCCGGTATGTAAATTATTGGTAAATCGGAGTTAGTATAATTATTGAGGTATATTATGTCGGGTTGGTTGAACTCTGGTTCTCCTGAAAATTTTGGTTATAGTCGTATGGGTTCTCGTATTCGTTATTTTCTTCTTGAGAAAATTCATATGTTGGGTTATTACATGGGTACAACGTTTCGTTAAATTCTTGATAATACTGAGAGTCATCATCAGGGTTATTTTCACATTCGGTAGATTCATTGTTAATGTTTTCTACAGATTGGTTAAATAATTCTTCAACAATAAAATCGCGTTTAGGTGGCGTATTTTGGTTTAATACGGTATTGCCTGAAGAAACATGCATTGGTTCTGGTCTTCTCAGCCTAGAGATTCCAGAGGATTTATTATGCATGTTATGCTGATAATTAAAATTTGGTCTAGGATTAAAATTAGGTCTGAAATTTTGGTTGTTAAAATTTGGACGATGTACAGGTCCTTGTCTAACGACATTAGAGGGTTGTCTAA
The DNA here is from genome assembly GCA_963971165.1 of Philopedon plagiatum. Lineage (NCBI taxonomy): Eukaryota > Metazoa > Arthropoda > Insecta > Coleoptera > Curculionidae > Philopedon > Philopedon plagiatum. Next base: position 37,830,146 of record OZ020191.1, on the reverse strand, counting down.
ATTGTCCGTAACCTAAAAATTGGGGTTTACTTTGATTTTGAGCGATTGGCATACGATTACTTGTATAATTGGGTGTATAATTATTAAAATATGGTGTTGATTGTTGTGAGGGTACTTGAGAAAAAGTACGGTTATAATTATGCGTTTGTTGAAGCATATTTGATTTATTTTTAGGTACATTTAAATTTACAGAAGTTTTGTTGGTTACATTACTTCTATTTTTATAGTAAATAAAATTTTCTTCTTCTAAAGCAAAACTCATTGCTTCTTCTAGAGCTGTTGGATTTTTTAATCGTACAACTAATTGCATGTGATAATTTAGACCATTAATAAATGTTTTTAAAATTAAATTTTCGTATTCTGTGATTTTTAATAATTTAATTTCGTTTGTGTCATTTGACATATTAATTTTTGAGAATAATAAACTACGTGCATCTTGTAGACGCAGACCAAATTGTTGCGGTGTTTCATTTCTTTCCGGTTTTGATGTTATTACATCTTGCAATAAACAATCAATAGATCTTTGATCGGAAAATGTAGAAATTATTGCTGTTTTTAACAAAGGCCAAGTATTTAATTCTACTCTAGAGGCAATTAAATCGGCTGCTCTGCCAATTAATTTATTTAAGACAGTGTCAAACAGACAGACATTTATGGTTGCACCATTATCTGTTCGATCTTTATGATTATTGAAAAAGTTCTCGCACGCATTTATAAATCTGTTTATTTGTTTCGGATTTCCATCGAATGTTGGAATATTATCCGCTTGATATCTAATTAGTTGGTAATTTGGTTGATTAGCGTTAGGCATGTTTTGATTTAAAAATAGATTAGCCAAAATTTCGTTAAGATCTTCCACTTTAAAAATTTATAAAACAATAACACTAATAAACAGAGAATATCAATAAATTAATTCGGGAAAATAATAAATGCGGGAATAATTGAAAGGAATGCACTTACAGTGATACAATGAAGATTGTGGTGATTTTCATTGATTTCTTTTCTTCTTAAAACTAGGGCCCAATAGGAGGAGCGATGCTTGTCTTCTCCCTGGAACTAACTTCTATGAGGTTTGGGACGATGCTTGTTCCCTTGACTCGCACCAATAGGACGTAGGACGATGCTTGTTCCTTTTTCCCTGGTCAGTGAGCGATATTGCACGCACCCACAGGATTTTCGAAAATTTTTGTTTTTTTGTTCGTTTTTGCCACTAATCGTTGATACGAAGACGGAGGACACGCACGATGCGCAAACCGTTGACAAAATCCGACCCGACTGCGCCAGTTAACAACTCGATTCTCGAGAGTTTATTTTTAAAAATTTTCTATTATGCCAGAGGCGTGTACAATATGACTGGCTTTATTATGCACTTTACATATATTTATAAGTTTCTAATCTGCTGACAAAGCATGGGAACGACGCTAAGAAAATCTAAGAAAATAGATAAGGATTTCATTAGATTGCGTAATACTAAATAAGCTTAAGTTCTCACGGGATTATAACTCTAACACGTTTTTTCTCTTAAAATTTTAAAATTCTCGACAAAATGATGTAAAATTTGTTTAGAAAAAATAATAAATAAAATACCTCATTTTTTAACCAGGGGGAGCGAACCAAAATTTCAACTTTTTTTCGCAAATTACAAAATGCTTTTTTTCTTTACCATAACATTCCTAGTAGGCTTACTATTCAAACCCTGAACTTGGCATGGATCCCGTAAGTAGCAACAGAGATATACAACTTTAAAATTCCTGGCTACGCCACTGAACGTACAAATGTATGAAAAATAATAATGTTATCCCTAATTGGTGAAGATCCCCGACTGGCACTACCCCGTTATTTACCGAGAAGAACTTGGCCCTTGACACATGCACGATCTTGCGGCTAATATTTTAAGCACTTCCCAATTTTTTTTTGCACAGCACGTTTTATACGTTAAAGGCGATGCCACATAGCCCACTTTTACGGAAGAAACAAAATTCTTAAATTTTTGGCACTTACCCCGGATTTTACTTCAAGTCTTCAAATGCGAGTTGCAAAATTGGCGAGAAAACGATAAAAATATTAAATTGTTGAACGCTGCTATTATTTCCAAACAACTTTTTTCCTATCTCTTATGCAACAATAATATCTATTGGTAGTTTTTTTGGGTTGTTCATCTTTTGTAATGTCAGGGGTAAAAGTATTTGAAACAATTAGATAATATGTCAAATAACTTGGCGGACCATAAGAGTTGTGTTGTTTAATAAATAAACAACGTTTTAGTTTTCCAGTGCTGATCAGAGAAAAGAGAGAGTAGTTAGAACGCGCTTGGACGAGTGCGCATCCAATTTTATTGGAACGCAATGGAGGCTGCCATTTTGACACACAACTGTCACTTCCCCTACAAATTTGACGTTTGAAGCTTCCGAATAAATAAAGTTAAATGTCATTTATATGTAAATAACTAATTCTAGACTTTTTGTAATTTATATTGAAAATGTTAAGAAATCACTAATTCTGATAATTACTGTGATTCTGGTTTAGTGGAAGAAAATCTGATAATGTTACATGCTTAGAATTAAGTAGTATAGTGATAGGAGCACACACAGACTTATCGAGCCCATTGTGCCCTGCAGTAATAAGTAATTTTAATTATGAATTATATCTCCAAAGTTTGTGATAGTATGAGTGGGTGGTGCAATTCCAATAAACTGATACTAAACAAAGAAAATACGGTGATGGTACACTTTTGCAAAAACAAACCTAGGATAGACATCAACAACAGCTCTGCTATGGTAAAGTTTCTGGGGACATAGGTGAAACTTAAACAGACAATCCCCAACATATGTTACTGAGTGCTTACTATTCGCTTGCCTATCACTACCTTGCTTATAATATAATACTCTGGGGTCAAGCAACGAACATCGACAGAGTTGTCATTACACAGAATCGCATAATAAGACTGCTGTTTGGGCTCAAGCCCATATAATTATGTAGACCAATATTTAAACAGTTCAAGATACTATACTGAAATGGGCCATGTATGTTTTCAACAACAAAAGCCATTTCAAGACGAATCAACACAACCACAGCTACCCAACAAGAAATGCTTCCACTCTGCTAATCAGACTGCCCACTATGAAGGATCTCCACAATTTGCATGCGTTAAGATCTTTAATAAACTGCCAGACAAAATCAGATCAGTAGATAACATGAAAGCCTTTAAGAAGAGGCTGAAGGAATTACTACAAGATAGGGTGTTTTATAGCTTATCGGAATTTATAAATGTTGCCTCGTAATATAATATTCTTGATGTGAACTGCCCGTTATATCTATTTGTGCTTGTACTTGACTTTGTATAGTGTTTATATATTTGTTAATTCTTTGTATGTTAAATTATGTTATACCATTTTACTCAGATTTGTAGGTACTGACGAAGCTTATGTCATAACAATATATTATGTATGATCTTAAAGCAAATAAATAAATGAAATAAAGCAAATTTTTGTTGTTTTTAAATTTAAAATTACCAGTATAAAAAGTTTAAATTTGTTTAATTACCTACCACAAAATAAGATTATTATGATTTAAAATCTTAACTCCACCAAAGCCTGATCCTGAACCACTATTGTTGGATATTTTAGCACTACAGCGTTCATATTCACCAAAACAACATGAAGGTTTCTCAAAATACACGACAATAGTATGTGTGTACTAAAATGATTCCAGTTAGGTGTACTTTTAGACATTAATTTAGCTTAAGGTACGGTGTAAGCAAAGTTTGAAAAACAAAACAAGTTGAGTATAAAACGCAGCCTAGTAGGTATTTTTGGGTTTTATAAATCGATTTTTGGTTTAATTGGGTTTTTGTATTAAATGACTAAAAATTCACGAGAATTTGAAAAAAACAAATTGCAATAATTGTTATTGGCTCGTACCAAAAAAGACGTTTATTGTAGGTTTATATTCAGCCCTGGCATACATATATACCTATTGTTTTTCTTTCTAATAATCAGTTAAACCAGATAAACAGTCGATGTACTACAAAATTATTACAAATGCTGTAGATTTGCACGGTAGAAATACCGTTTTGAATTTGCCGCTTTGCAATTGACATTCGTGTGTAAAAATGGCCGCCCAACAAATCTCTCCATTCGCGCAGAGGGGAAGCGATTTCTATATCCCCTCCTATTTCTATGGTGCTGATAGTAAAAAAATATCGTGGATTATTTTAAGCATTGTGTTCTAATTAGTTAGTGGATCGTTTTTACATTAATATCTACTGTTTTGATAGTGTATAGTTTAACGTATAACCTAATAAACCTATTCTATTTGGTCTTTTACGAAGATTTTACCCTTAAAGTAACAAAAACATTAGTTTTCGCTTTTAATAGTGCGGACAGTAACAAAAAAGCGTGGTATCTTTGTGTTTAACTTTTGTTAATTTTATTTGTTAGTCGAGTGTTTTTTTTTGCATCAATGGATGTACCTACTGTGATGTTAGTGCGTATTTGTTAACGAAGAATATTTTCAAAAGAAGTGTATTTTAAAGGGAGTTTACTTTAAAGGTAACAAAAACATTATTTCTTATGCTGACTGGTAGCATAGCATAGAAAAATTGTTGATAGAATTGGCAACTTATTCCTCCTATGTGTTTCTTGCCAGTGGCGGGTACCGTCGGTTAGAGAAAGTTTAAGCGGCAATTACCAGCTTATTATTGCGAATCGCCATTTATGAATATTTTTGTTCAATCTGAATTCATTAATGGATTTACAGGTTTCAATATATGCAGTGAATTTCATAACACCCTGTATATTATTATATTTTTACCATATTTCCAAATAATTAGAGTTAACGTTGGCTCAGTAGCTTAATAATAATAATAATAATGTTTATTCAAATATAAGATACATATATATATATATATATATATATATATATATATATATATATATATAAAATATTCCATTTTATGAATAAACTAAGAAATTTAATTTTAAGGAAACTCACGAAGTTTACCTTGTTGTGAGTATCGTAATATTTTATAGGATACTTTCATTACAGTTAATAATTGTTTCTTTCTTTCTTTCTTCGGACACAACTGTAATTTATATGTTTATGAAAAATTTTATTTAATTTTGCACTAATAATATAAAATAAATGCCATTTTGATATGGAATAAGGCAAAAACTGACTCTTCTAAAGAAAAAAAAATGACATAAAAAACTTCCTGATGCGAAGGATCTAAATAAAGAGCCCAAATCACTTTTAAAACATAACATTCAATCGACGGAATTTTGTCTGTAGGTTTGATAAATGGTGTTATGACAATAATAAAGATAACTAACCCTTACCTGCGGCACACCACCCATGCTTTTGACGAGTTGAACCAATGTGGATACAATAGCACACCTAAGCATATTGTGATCTTCAGATTCTTGCCATAAATGTGGTAAATACTGAACAAGAGCTTCAGAGTGTGGCACTATTGTATTACCCATTCGTTCAAGTAACAGGCACATTACATTTAGTACTTGCATCTGAAAATAATAGGGTAAATACATAGGTATAGGGTCATTCCTCATATAGCGCCAGGATTTCTCCATCAGAAGAACAGGTGATTTAGAGACAACTCAAAAATTTTATTTAATCTTATTATTTTTTAAATAAGGTCGTATAAGTTATATATTCTTGGTATACATATACTCTATCTCACAAACTAAAGGTTTTATAAAAAAATAAGTGCGTAAGAAAGAGCTATTTTTCGCCTATCATCTATCTATACATTTCATATTATTTACTTACTTTAGTTTCACATTCACTAGCTTCCTTTAACAATGCAAACAACAAATTAAACCCTTGAAACATATAGTCCTTAAATTGATCACAGTTAAATTCGAAATCGTCTATGGCATACCTTAGCGTCGATGCCGCAGTTAACCTAACTACCTAAAAAACACAATTATTTTCAAATAAATAAAATTTGTTCGCCGTGTATATCAGATGAAAAGTTATAATAACCCAAGCTGGGTTAACGAGATAATTGTAAAAACCCATTAAAAATGGATATATATATATATATATATATATATATATATATATATATATATATATATATATATATATATATATATATATATATATATATATATATATATATATATCAAATAAAGAATATTTGCAAAAAAGTTATTCTATTTGTTTAGCCGGTTTAGGCCCCTGAGGAGCAATGTTTAAAATTCTTTTCCGACTTTTTGGGCAAGGCTACAGACCCTAGCTTGGGCGTAAACAATTCTTTGAGACCTATATTATCCTGTGGTGTAATGGCAAACCCGGTTTCATGTTATTTTGCATTGTTACTGTAGCGAAAACAAAACCTCAAAAATTGGCCTGGTTTTTTTATAAACATTTGACAATATTTCGGGAACGAAGTATCGGATCTTGGTCGGACTTGATGCTTTGGTTAACTGGTATTCTCATGCAGTTTTTAAGACTTAGTTCATCGCTCCAAGTCCTTTAGAAACGGAGATAGACTTTTTGTCAAAAAATTAAATGCTTTATTTTTCACGATTTTAGACAGCGGGACTGGGTTATTATTATGCGCTTTCTACTTCACCAGAAACTTACCATATCCTCTTCTGGACCTAACAAATCAATCACACACTCATACAATGCGGGCCTCAATTCGCTAGAGAATTTTATACCAGTCCATCTCCCTACTAAAGCTGCTACTCTCCTTCGTATCACCCTGTAGTTATTATGTTTAATTTTTAACTCCTGGACAAGTGTGTTTGTGAACCACTGATCAAAATCAATCTATATGAAACAACATATTTATATCGTTAGATGAAAGACAAATATTATATTTATTTTGTTGATTCGGTGGCTTCATGCAAGAAGGCCAATTATTAAATACTGGGAAAAAGGATGTAGAAGTTCTACTGTAAATTTTAATGTAGGTCGTCAATGGATGTAACAATTTTGATAAATATAATTACAAATCCCTACAATTCCTACACGCTCAATTTAAAAAGAAAAAACAAATATACAAAAAGCTGATTGACTTAATTTTGACACTAGAGACTAAAACACATGTATATGAATAAGGTCATTTTTGTCCAAAACTGCTTTTCACTGGCTGACTCTCATTTTTTCAAATTTACAATGACTTACCCAAACTTTACTTCAGGCGTTTTATTTACTTTTGTTGCCGATATAACTTTTTGCCGGCACCAGCAAAAACTATAATTCGTACTAAAGTCAATACTGCTACTGACATAATAAAGATGTACGAGTTTGAACCCCCTACATTTGTTGCATCAGATTAATGGTTTGAATTATACAGATATTGTAAAGAATAATGTTACAGGATATCTTTGAAAACACAGGTCATTCGCCATAGTGTCAAGAACGTCAAAATTAATTGAACTTTTTTGATACTTCATGCCTTATTTAGATATAAAATTATTAGGGATGGGAACGAGAGCCTTTTCTTAAAAAAAAGGATCATCAAGCTGTTTTGTAGAATGTTCAAAATAAGGGAGACAAAATATGATCTTTGCGTTTTAAATATATAGAATGTTATCAAAATGAAAATAGGTAAAAGTTTTTTAATTAATAAAGTAACAATATTTTTAACTACTTACTTCGTCATACAAATCAAATGCACACAATCCTGTAGCATTATAAATAGAATCTTTTTTTAGTATTTGTTGCATATCATCCGGAGGCACTATCACATTTGTTGACGCTATCATTTCTAAAAGAACGGGTGCCAAAACTTCCCTGTATTCGTGAAAAAATGTTACATAAACTGTATCCATACTGGGCTAAAACAAAGAAATAAAAGTACAAATAAATAATATTATTAACTGTAAGACCTATTTTCCTTTAGTCAATTTTAATAAAATTTATGTAACTTTTTTTAAACAACAGAATGTATATTATATAGACCGTTTATTAATGGATCTGGACCGTTATGTGATTCATGTGATGGTATAGAATATGTAGTTAAGACAACATTTTCTATACCATTCTTTGTTTTACACATTACTCAGGTTGGCTCAGGTTTATTGGCGTAAGATGCATGCTTATGTTGACTCAAACTACCACGTTGGCTTCTATTATTTTTTTGTTTAATACAGCAGCTAGAGACAAATTTATCTGCTTAAGTTAAGTTTAATCAAGCCAACTTGTTCACTGATGTTTGGTATACTTTTTGATGTATTCAAGTTTTGATTTTTAACATGTTTAGCGTTGGATTTTCATGGTATTTAGTATTTGCTTTTAGAAGTTTATATACTAGGAATAATTTCTATAGGGTTATTCGAATCTTCGTCAAAAACAAGAATAACATTTTGATTTTAAATGACAGAAAAATATTTAAATTTACAACTTACTGGATGAATGAAAAAAATCCATCCATTTGCCATAAATACTCAAAAATTTTCATTTTACACTATACAATTAAGTAATTACCTACTAATTTGGTACAATATTTTAAGATAACTTTTAAGGAAAGGCTAAAAACTAGTTACGCCGCTGGCACTAACAAGCAAGGAAAGTCATTTGGATTGATTAATACAAATTTAAATTGTGACATAATAGTTAAGATCCATTGATCGGTGTATAATAGCCATTGCGCCCGTAAGGCATTTGAAAAATGTATAATTATTGTGCCCTAGATGCTACTGTATTTTCTTCTAATTTCCACATTTACCTACCCTTAAACTATACTTCCAACTATCTCCACATTCGTCATTCGAAAAAGCTTCTGGATCAGCATCCCACGCATCCAACTCTTCTTGTGTCAAAATAAAATAGTGACCTATCAACTTTCTACAAATATCTGATACAATTTCAGGGGTAAAAAAATTCTGTTTTATAATGTGTGCTCGTACAGTCTCCGGATTTTTGGTATGTTCTAAGACTTTTGCAGCTCTAATCATAAAAAAAAAGATTAATAGTGCTATACATAAGAAATGCTATTTATAGTTTTATGGGGTGGTTAGTTTCTATCCTTATATAAAAGAATTTTAAAGTGTTCCATTATTTAAAATTACTTTTACCAACAACTATCATATTCTCAAAAGAAAGGCAAAATGTACCAAGTAACAACGTGTATATGAGAAAACTCCCACCATGCTTACCTGAATTCAGCACTCAGCAAGATAGTTTTCATTAAATTAAAACACTGTATAACAAATCTTTCAAATAGAAAAGTAATTCCTTCATCTGTAAATAGATAATAGACACATAGTTCTAATGTCGGCTTAATAAAATCAATGAAGGAAAATGGATGGGTATCCAACATTGACAAAAGGACTTTGGTTAGATGTACGATAAATTTTTCACAGTTTTCAGTTGCATATATTCCCTTGCTTTTCATAGTTTTATCTTAAAAAATAAAAGTCACATAATATAAAATATAAGAAAGTAACACTAAAAAAATTTTAAAACAAGAATTTTAATAAAAGTCTATTATTTAATTTTAAGTCATAAAAATGTTTTCTTAATATTTAGCAATAATCCTAAAGTAAGGTTTCTAGTTGATACTGGTTACATGTATAATCGACATGAAATTTGAAACATTTTTGACATCTTAAAAACTTGTAGTTATTGTTTTGATAATTGCTCTTACGACAGAAATTTTGGCACTCTGACATCCAACATATACGTATTTGTCAGTTGTTCCCTGAAGTGGACTTATGGTTTTGTAAGATTCTGATAATTTCATATACAGGCCATCAATATTCGCGATCTCAAGCCACGATTTGCCACTCGCGGTGAACTAAAGGAATTGGTTAGTTTGACGTTTCAACTTTAGTTTTTGACTTCGTTTTTAAGCTTTAAAGTGTTTTTCACGATTTTCGTGGTGTTTCAATGTATATACTCTGGATAAAAAAGGAAATCAAATGGTACTTTCCAGTACCACAGTAATATTCTAAACCTACGAGAAAATACCATTTCACTATTTTCCTAAAGATAAGATATTGAAGAAATGGTGTTACAAGTACTTCGCATTGGAATATTGGCAAATTGGTTTTTAAATATATGAATGTCTGCAACCTACATTTGTGAGAGCATTTTTTTCCAGGTCGGTACGTTTATGATTTAATTCTACTAGGATTTAATGTGTTCGGAGGTTATGTTATAAGGTTATTGTATGTTTAACATGAAATAAGGATTACCCCTAAATACTTAGTATAAAATCATCAATAACACTAAATATGACAGTAAAATCTACTCCAATTGTTTTAAGTGCCAAAACTCAAATTTTACAGTTGCCTTTACCATTATGGATCCCAGAATCACTGAAATTTAAAGTAATATTTGACAGTTCACATGTAACCAAAATCAGCTAAAAAAAACTCTCACTTAAAATGATGGGCGAGTTTTTAAATTCATCGATGTCTAAAGTGCATTCAATCACCTTCCATCAAACCATTTTTAAATTACCGTCGAAAGATTGCTAAAATTAATTGTAGAATTTCTAAATCCATCGTACACAGAAAAAACTGCTACGCTATTTTCAATAATAGTATTATGTTTGACCACTGTCACAGTGGTTATATTAAAGTTAATATTGTTTCAACAAAACATCATTGAAATATCCAAAAAATATATTGCTTTAAATATAAACTTATTATTGGGGTTCAAAAGTATTCCTAGTTCTTTGAAAACCCTATTACGATTATTTCAATGACCAAAATACTATTGGAAACCAATAAATTTCTATTATTCCTTGGAGTGTCGAATTGTTAGACCCATAGAAAAATAGGCGGCGTGATTCAAATTACAATATATTTTATTAAACGAACAAGAACTACAGTTTAAACAAAAAATGTACAAATTAAGTCAATAATCCTAAAGATCATTTCAATTAAAATAAATACTCCGATAAAACATATACGGTATTAGAGAAATAATAACAAATATTAATTGAATGGGTTCTATTGTTGACTGAAATATTCCTTCAATTGCTCGCGAACACTCTTTGTGCTGTTGCTGTTGGTTTTTGTACGTTGAATCGTAGTTTAAGCTTGCTGCTTGTTTGGTTATGTTATCATTCTGTGTATTGGCTTGGACAACTAAGTATACCACCAAGAAGCAGAATCCTATATTTGAGTGAAATAAATATAGAAAGTTTGCCGTGTCGCGTCAAAAACTGGTGTTAAAAACGTGTTGTTCTTTTATACTTATTTAAATTTTTACAGACTGTCTAAACAATGTATGTATATTTAATAATACTAGGTAAATAAAAATTATTTTAAAATAATAAAACGTGTTTCATTTGTTTTAAACATTAGTATAATGGTGTAATAGAAATTAGTCATTATATTAAATAAGGGTGCATTGTTCTTTAAAACACATATACAGGGTGTACCTGGATGGGGTTACCTATACCACAAATGGACCTAATTTTTAATTTTTCGACGAAAAGTTATTCTTCAAAAATAATTTTGCTTGCAAAAACTTACCATTTGTCGTGAGAAACTTTAGTTTTTGTATACAGGGAGGTCAAAAACTTCAAAAATATAAATTTTATCTACGAGTAGGTGTTTATTTTTCGTTTTTAAGAAAAATGCCATTAGCAAATGTTGTTTCTTAGTCATAATCCAAGATTTAAACAGAGGCTTGTTTAAATTGATCTTTTTCCATGCCTCAGCTTGTTCAGAATTTAAGGAGTAACATTTTTCTTTAAAATGAAGAATAAAGGTAGTTTACTCTTAGATTAAGTTTATACTTTTGAATCCAAAGTCCATTTGTGGTATAGGTACCAATGATATATTTTGTATTGAATTAAGAATAGGATATTATTGCATAAAATAAAAGGTTATATTTAAACGACCTATTAAAAACCAATGAAACATTATATTTCAAGCAATCTTATAACCTACTGGTTAACAATGAATAAACTGATTGAATTGAATTGAAAGAAACCGAGTTTATATTGTGCAATAGAGTGTCTAATTGAGTGAGTTGGTATACAATTCAATATACGATAGTATTTTTTCTGTGTATTTTCATCAGATTGCTCATAGGATTGATATTGATCACACTTGAGAACTGAAGTTTCCGATAGATGCGTGGTGGTGGAAGAAAGCTGTCAAAGTATGAGGTTAAAAGCAAACTTTTAATTTTTTTTTGTTTCAAATATGATTTATAATCGAAAAAATATTATAAATGCGTCCTCGTCCGAATAAATGGAAGTAAAAATAATTTAGATATAGCAAATAATATTTTATCCAACATCGGACTATCTATCAGTCCGTTCTTAAAATCTTGCTCATCTGAAATCCATTGACTTAACTGATGACATCAATGACAATGTGAATAAATTATTTGATGCTTTCCATTAATAATTTAAAAACTCGTCCGATTGCTATCGAACTGAAAATTCACAACATATGAATACATTCTACTAAAAGACTTACAACACATTAGCACACTCTTTGCCTTCTCAAATATCACTTGTATAAATGTCATACAATCTTTACTTGTATGAGGTTTAAAAAATCCAAAAATGGCTAACTTTCTTAGAATCCTCAAGGTCATCAACGCCTTGTCTAAATCTATTTGAACTATTTGAGGACTGGCACCTTGCATTATCTCCTGGATAAAAGTATCTGTCAAATTATTCCAAAGGTTTAAAATATAAGTAAAAATTTGATTTGTGAATTCTTGAAACTGCTTTCGGTCACCTATGGGAAATGAGTAGAATGGCATATACTAAGTTAAATAATTCTTTAAACTCATGCTAAGCATAAACTCTCTATCTACCACTTTTTAGCAACACTGAATAGTAATGTGAATTTAAACAATGGTATATTTTTTTACATTACCTGCCAATCTTTTGGATGATATTGCTTTTATCACATGATGTAATGTAAGTAGTGCTCTATGCTGCACCAAAGCATCAGTACTCTCAACTGCCTGCAACAATGTTGGAAAAAGTTCGGGCCAATCCTTGGGGCAATCGATTCGAGCTATTTTTGATATAATAACTGCTCGTTGTAATGCTATTTGACTTATCGGCTCTGTAAAATTAGTTAGCAAATTTATGCGAATGCTTTGCTTTTCTTCTTCTGATATTCCACTGGAAAAATATTTTATTTAAACATTAACCACCTAATTTACAAAGAGTGGAATGATTTTAAATTAAGACTTTATAGAGGTAACAATTTCAGTCTTAAGAAGTTTTGGTCGTACCCATTGACGTCTAAAAAACTAGACAGTTATTATTACACCATTCAAAGCAATCAGTTATTCGATTTGCACTAAGAACTGGTGGACTGTATTGACTGGTCAACTGAAAACGATTGCCAAACTGTAGGTACAAAATGTCCTGATTGGTGCCATCCAAGCAATACAGTATTGCATGATATTTATTTGACTATATCTTCATCTAATAAAATCAGCATACATTAAGTAGTAAAAAAGTAATTTATTTTGTTCTGCTTTATGCATCATAGCATAGCGGAATAAACCGTTATTCCCTTCTCGCTGTGAGAAATTATTAAGTTATTAAGTAAAGGTGGCAACGATGTTTTACCATTTACTACCAGTTCTACTACGAATCGAAAAGTGGCACTAGCATTCATATAATTCGTTGTCAGTTGTCAGTTTTTGTATTTGCGAGAAGCGTTTAAGAGTTTAAGTGTTTTTCTTTGAAGAAGCTGATTTCATTTTGTGAAAACAACCTTTAAATATGGTGAGGCAGTGTCAAGCTTACAAAAAAATTGGACTATTTAAACCAATTTTCACAAGTGAGGTTATATATTCACTTGTATCGAATCCATTGGTGTAGTTGGGTTGAATGTTGGACAGTGTTGCCATTTTTTCCGCTGTGTCTACCTCTCTAAGTCGCATCCATTGCATTTTTTAAATGAATGATTGATTTGGCGCGAACCGATTTTATAAATGAAATGCTTTGTCTATAGATTTTTAAACGTCTATGGTCGTACCACAGGTAACATAATATGGCTCGTCTAACACTTATATTATGATTTGTTCCATTATTTTAAAAATGTTTTCGTTTTCCAAATGAATTTTTGTACGCGAACGTGTTGAGAAAATGAATTTAATTTCGTTGGTGGAAAAATGCACTTAAATTTTCTTACAAAAAGAGAGTATTCATTCACAAGACAAAACTTGGTTGTCTTACTCTTGCAACTGTCAATTTAAAGCCTTCTACTACAACAATAGGCCAGTTCTAATGATAAAACACAATTGCATTGTCTGGATACTTTATTGAAGAGAGGACTCTTTCGATCGTCAAATATTTTTCTCTTAGGTAATAAAATTAAGAATTCGCAGTTTCATTGATAGAGCACTCATCGGGCAATTTGGTAACAAATTGAAAAATACTGGAACTGCTTTCTGGAAATTGATCCCAAGTACACCCGTGAACAAAAATTGCAAAAAAATTGTACATCTAATTCAAAGTGGTAGTTCTCTAAGAAAGTCCATTAAGAAACGTACCACGTACGATTTTATTGACTATGATGAGTACATTAAGGGTATGTTCTGAAAGTAATCATATCGGTGATTTTGTGTCCCGTATAATACATGACCAGCGATAGATTGGTTCCTGAAAAAAGGATTCTTCTGTCAATCATACTGGTAAGTATTGGTTACTGTTTGGTGACTTTCGGAACATACCCTCAAATATTCAGGGAGGAGTATCATTATAAATGAATTTAATTTTAATATATTCGTCCTAATAAGTGTTTGCCAATAGAAAACATAATCCCAAGGTACTAGATATTTTTTAAGAGAAGCAAAAAATTCCCAGAAAGCAATTTAATTCAAAACTACGGAAACACAACTAGGCTCTGGCCAATAACCAGCGTTTCTCAAATTTTGTTTGGAGCATGCAAATGGAATTGGAATAATATACATATTTGCAAGTTAGTACCTACTAACACAAAAATGTTGAATGAAACGGTCGCTTACTCAAAACGAGTAAACCGTGAATAGATATCAATGAAACAGTGAAACCTATTCAACAGATTCATGCTGAGTTGCATGTAGGTAGGTAGTTTTTATACTTACTTTGGAGCAGTTCTTCTCCAGTATCTGTCAATTCCATTTTTCATATACAATACCGCTATCCATCTGACATTTACATCCAAATTATGATTTGAAATAACATTCTAAAATAGAAGCACTAATAGTAAAAATAGAAGTACTAATAGAAATATGTATTCTAAGGTAAGTAACTTGACAATTTTTTTTTCACACGAGCATTTAATAACACGCTGCCGTTTATCTGCCAGTGCATAACTGTCATTCATACAAACTCTAATATTTTGGTTTGACGGTTTCTTTCCATTTTAAAGCTGTCAAACCGAAGGAGATCAAATTAGAGCGTTACTCGTCATCACTAAACATTTCTTCTAATCCGTCATCAAAGTCATTCATACGAGCATTCATATGTTTACCGATGAATAAGCGAAATCTTATAAAGTCAAGGGATCTGTTAAAACAGTTGAAAGAACAGTAGAACGCAGATAAATAATTTTCTTCGTTTGTGGTCATTTTTTTATTATAACTGCTACACATACTAAATCTAACTTAGATGGAGCACTTTATTTTAAAACAATGTGATAAACAGAGTCACTTTTCATCAAATTAAAATATGCTTTATTGTTATAAAGAACAAGTTCCTGTAACAAAGTCAACAAGTAACCTAATCTTAGTATATTCTGTTATAATAAAATAAGTAGTACCTAAAACAATTCTGCTACAAAATTAACATGCAATAGATATGGACAAAACAGTAACACATTGTTGTAAAATACAATGATAAAAACAAACGGTAAAATTTTTTAGAATATACTAAGTCTAATATCTACCTAAAACCTAAACATCTTTTTAAAATATATCATTAAAGTATTCGTCCAGACTATAATATGCTTTGTCCTGCAACAAGGTTTTCACTGAACAAACGAAGCTTCTATAATTCTCAATGCCTCTATATACCCTTGGTAAATGGTTGGAACAGGGAACCCAACACTGAGCCCTGAGGCACACCATACGAATTGGCCAGCGAATCCGAGTCCACACCCCGACACCGAACAACCTGCATTCTCCGCGATAAGTATGAAGATATCCATCTCAGGACATTTCCCCTAAATCCATAACGCTGAAGTTTCTCCAACAGTATTCCATGATCCACGGAATCAAAAGCCTTGAAAAAATCGCAGAACACTACAGCAGCCACATCGCCATCGTTCAGACCCCCGTAGAGTTTTTCCAGGAAAGAAAAAAATGTATCCCCCATGTTCATTGATCCCTGGAATCCTCACTGACTACTACTCAACAAGGAGTGTCTCGCACTAAAAGAAATCATTCTAGCCTTCATAAGCTTTTCCAGTATCTTTTGACACCGTGGGAAGCAGTGAAATGGGACGGTAACAAGACGGATCCTCCAAATCACCGCCCTTAATAAGAGGTCTGAACACGCCCGTTTTTCAATAGGATGGAAATATCTCCGTATCAAATGAAATATTCACAGCCGCAGAGACGGTGCTCCAACTGGCAAATTTTCAAAACTTCTTTGTGAAACGTCATCCAACCCAGCAGAATTCTTATTTTTGATTTCTTTAAAAATATTTTGTATTTCTCCAACATGTATGATGCAGATCAAATGTCTCCAGTACTGATACAGTATGGAGAAAACTCATTGGACATACTTGAGGCTTCAATTTAACTATCAGTTTTTGAGCAACAGTACAATAAAAGTTATTTAACACATTCGAGTCCAGACCTTCCTGTTCCGAAGATGGACCAGACTTTCCCCTCAGCTCATTGACATGGCATACTTACACTCGCATGATCATATATCTAACTTTTATGTCTGTTTTTTTGTGTTGCACGAAACTGCACTCACCTACACTACATTTTTTGTGGAGGACATCCATTAAAAACATCAGTACAGGTTAGTGCAGTTTCATGCAACACAAACAAACAAGCCTTTTGTTTCTTCCACCACAATAAAAGGTGGTAGTCAAATGTAAGTATGATACTTGTTTGAAAATTGAAAAAATTTAAGTACCCATTACTTCCAGGGAGTTGAAAAAATCCAATCAATCAATCAATCAAAATATGCTTTATTGCTATAAAAAAACTAGTTCTTGTAACAAAGCTAACAAGTAACCTAATATTAGTATGCCATGCTATAGTAAATTGACCAGTACCTAAAACTACATTCCTTCCGGAAATATTAACAACCAGATCGTCTGGTCATGATGACGTCATACCGTAGCCTTACTAATATGTTATGATCCTAAACACCCTATCTAACTAGCCAGCGTCAGAAAATAAAAACATGAAGACATGACACAATTGCTATAAAATCAATATGAAATAGATATAAAATAAATGTAAAATAAATATAAAATAAATGTGGACAAGATAGTAAAAAAGTCATTGTAAAATACACTGATAAAACAAATTGGGTAAAAATTGTTAGAATTTGGACAAGCAAAATGATTACAATAGATTGATAGATAGGTAATATTTATGTTAATAAAAACGTGTACATCTTTACATTAAATATGAACAATGACATTTGATTAAATCATTTCATTGAAGTACTCATCCAAGCTCTAATATGGTTTATCCCGCAATAAAGCTTTCACTGAGTGGATACACCTTTTATTGTTTCCAATATTTCTGTATGCCCTTGGCAGATGATTATAAATCTTAATGCTTTCATATATCACAGAGTTTTTAGTAAGAGCACTTTTTGGAATAGGAAGTCGCAATTCATCACCATTTCTAGTATTGAAGTCAGCGAAATTCTGTACGTTCCCCTTTCTTTTATGTATTAAAGAAACAGTTTCCAGGATAAAAATGCAGTACAATGTCAGAATTTTTTCCCGAATGAAAAATGGTCTACAGTGCTCCCTTGGTTTCAATTTACATATATAATATATCAGTGCACGCTTCTGGAGGACAAAGATAGGGTGCAACATGCGCCGAGCGCCAAAGCCCTAGAATGCCACACCATATCTCAAATTAGACTCCACGAGGGAAAAATATACAGATCTTGCGACAAAATGTCCTAAATTATTACGAACCACTCTGACAGGGTTGAAACATGTTGAAGCCAATTTTTTATTGAGTGATAGGATATGATCAGTGAATTTAAGGTTTGTGTCAATATGTATACCCAAAAATCTTGTAGATATCTTACTCTGTAAAGTCCTATCCTCCAACGTTACGGCCCTAATATTGCATTCAAAAGTACGTATATTTGTCTTGGTTGCATTAAAACGCAAGCTGTTTGCATCACACCACTGCTTAATCTTACCGATATCGTCCGATATGCGAGCACACATATCCTCGGTACTTTTATCGAGCCGCAAAACTGTGGTATCATCCGCAAATAAGGTGACATGACCACTAATGATTATATTTGTAAAATCGTCAAATAGAAAGTTTCTTTAACGGCCCCTTCCCAGTCTAGACTGCAATGACAAGTTTCAATTCAATTGGATAATTAGTTCCAAAGTTATCCACACTATAGGGTTAAAAAAAGCATTTCGAGATAAACGTGTTTAAAGTTTGAAGAACAAGTTCATATTTAACTATTACAAAATTTACCTTCAATTAGCGATTCCTGGGCCATATAAACATCAATTATATTCTTTTTGAAAAATTGAAATTTTCCCTGAATACAATGAGTGCACACTGCACACAGACGTAGGGCCCGACAGATCGGCTTCTATGTTCCCTTTTTCAGTGAACCCACTATATGACCTATGTCTAACTTGAATAACTTGTGTTATGTAGTAACAGTTATTACTTATAACTAGAGATCAGATATTGCCATTAATGGCAGTTGGCCTTGTAGGTTGTTAAGCCTGCTTAGACTTGAACCTTACTTAGTCTGTGACAGTTTTTGCCTTAGACAGCGCAATAGGTCATAGTTTAAGAAGGACTCAAGTCTAAGCTGAATTAACAGACTGCGATGCGAACGGCCGCTGGTAAGGTCGCTAAAGTGTCAAATATTATTTTAAAAAATATGCTTTTAAATAAAAAATTTCAAATATTCAAGTGAAATTTTTACTGCCTTGAATTCGAAACAACTTTTTATTTAATATTTTGTCTTAAAATTAAAAAAAAACTAGTTTATTCTTAAGGAATATTTTTATTTTCTGTGGCCATCCCCAGCACTTAATTTTTTTTATTAAGAATGACTTCCACTTCTTTTAAAAACAAACACATTTTTGACAATTATGTATCTTGCATCCATAAGCTATGTATATTACATATTTATGGTCACTGTAACTAAGGCCAAAATGCGTTTAACAGATCTTTAAATTTTTTCCAAACCAGATTTAGATTATTTTTGTCTGTAAAAAGTTTAAAAAATTAAATGACAATACGTAGTTTCTTTTAAGTAACTTTAGAAATAATGCGTCACATTCTCAGCTGCTCCTCGCGTCGCGTGCTTGTTATACTATTGAATCGAATGAGTCAGTGACGTCATCCGTCGGCGATCACATTATTATTTTTTTTACATATTACTCGGATTATAATTTTTTTGCGATTTATAATATTTTAGCGTTTTACAACCCAACCTGAACAAAATTACTAATTTCAGTACTTAGTACCATACTTTTCCATTATTCCATTGTCAGTGATTCACCATATTGAGGATTATGTGGGAATCGATGAATTTAGCAACATTTATCAAACATTTACAAATAAACTTTAGGTATAAGCCACATGTACCAAATAAATTCTAAAAACCCTTAGTAATCGACATTAAAATGAAACAATAACAGTTAAGTACTTTAACATTAAAGTAAGTAAAATTCAAAAGCATGCTTTTTTTAATCAAAAATTGTTACAAACACAACAACTTACACAGGTCTAACCAAAAGGAATACATATTAAAACAATTAATTTAAAAGTAATGTACACAATGAAATACATCATAAAAATACTCAGAAAGCCAGATTCCCAACTGACAATCCCAACCACCGCAATTCCTTATCAGGATCAACCATAATCCAAGAAAGGTGACGCCTAACTAAAAACCGCTCTACAATAATAAAAGCGTCAGCAACAAGAACTGGCCAGATGCAAATTAGACCAGACAGTTAAAATTTAGTAACATATATGAGAACTAACTTAAAAAAGCACAACATAAATATCAATATTTACAATAAAATGAACAGTCAATTTTATAATCAAAACCTTTCCAAAGGCTAGTCTGGCCTGTTGGAAAGCTTCCAGAGCCATTGAAACTTACTTACACACAAACCTTTCCAAACTGAATAAAATGTAATTTCACATAAAACTGCATGTCAATTTGATTTCCATCTTTTTATTGTTAATATATACTCCATTTTATTAAGACATTTAATGCGAATATAGGAACATAAGTTTTAAACTACTAGCTGTCAGTCTAAGATGCGGCCCTCGACGCGGCCCTCTTATAGGATATTTTCGCGAGATCCTGTTGAACTACTGTGAACGACATATCACATGTATGTCCAGCGGTCCACCCCCGCAACCCCCACACCGCGGGGGGCGCAGCTGTTTGAGGAGTCCATAAGTGGAGCAGGGGCCATTTATGAATGGGCCCCTGCTAATAACACAAAATTATCGGGTTTACCCAGAGGTGTAGCCATAGCTACCAAACCTTATGATTTTGTGTTATACCACTGTGTATGTCACTTGGCTCCGTATTCACCATTGCAATTTAACAGTCTGATAACTAAAATGAAATGACAATGAAAATACAATTGGAGAAAAAAATAAGACCTTAAATAACCAACCACCTTTTTGTTCCCATGCCACTGGTTGCAATATGGTCACCTGATATTTAAAAAGTGACCTCCAATAACACTAACTTATACCTAAAAGTTCATTTTTGTATTGTAAATAGATCCTAATAAATTAAATAAAAATCTTTTTATAACACCATCTTCAAGGGCCTGTAGCTCCAAATGAAAGCATTTGCAGACCTAGGTTAATATGCACTTTTTCTATTTTTGTTTATACAATCATATCTTAAAATTTTGTCATCATTTCTGGACACCCATACATATAAAATGACAGTAGCACGAATAAAGTCATGATAGCATACAACTTTACTTCTAAAAGATAACAACTTGTTTGTTAATCTTGTTATGTAATTATTACCTCAAACTGTCAAAACAAACTCCCTCGTAGTGCTAACATTGAAATTTAATGTTAAATTATATTTTAAGTTTAAAAAAGTTTACATGACTATAACTTTCTACCAACACATTTTTCTCTCTTAAAATTTAAGAATTGTCGACAAATGGTGTAAAATTTTTGTAGAAAAAATAATAAATAAATACCTAAACAGGTTCAACCAAAACATTCCTTGTAGGCTCTCTATTAAAAACCCTAATCTTCACATGGGTCCCTAAGTAGCAGTAGGGATATAAAACTTCAAAATTTCTAAATACACCCTTGCATTGAATGGTGAATATGGGTGTTAACATATCAATGCAGATGTCAGATGACCTTTCCTTCAGTTGACAGTGGATCAATGGGATCTCGTAGAAATATCACATCTGAGCCTGACTTATTTGATATTAATGAATTTATTAATATTTTTCTCATATACGATATCTGTATAATTTTTATGTTATTCACCAGCAGCAAATTTTATATAAGGAAGTAAGAATATTGTATTTCTTATATAAATTTCTAATAAAGCGTATGGTACACATCTGTACAAGTATGCTCACGTTGTATATTTTTGTAGAGACCATGATAAATATTTTTAATGTGATGTCATCTACCAAATATAAATTATGGCACACTCCTCTAGCCAGGTAATCAAAACAAATCCAAGACCAAGTCCCGGCACATGTTAGGTCGTAAATACCCAACATGCAACCAAATATTATACATTTAATTTCCTAACATTATTTGTTGAATGTTAGTAATTTTTTAACACTTAACAAAGATTTTTAAATATATTACACTTACATTTAAAATACTATAAAATCCAGGCTCTATCTCCCATTCCTTCAGTTTTTCTTCTGCAGGTTTTAAAATTTGTGGGTCTTGGCTGGAAGCTCTTTGGAGAACATCAAGTACCAATGTATGTGTAGTATCCACATCCATTTTATATTAAAATTATGTCCGCATTAAATGAATTTTAGTTGATAAAATGGGGCTATATCAATGTCGAAGGCATGAAAGTGGGAAAAGAAGTAAGGTTAGGATTTAGTTATCAAAACAATCTAAAATTGATTTAGAATGAAAAACAGAGCTATAAAAGGCAGAGGAAACTTAGGGCTTTTAAAATACAAATAAATTGTAATTAGTACACTTTTCCGGGCAGTTTTAATAACTTTATAAACAAAATAGCCGTATATTATTCGATTTGTTTAAACGTCAATGTCAAAAACTTTTATTTTCAAGAATGAAACCTGAAAGAATAGGCAACTTCTTTTACTACCTCGTTTGTATGGGGGTCTGGTCTGCTTTCAGAGTCGAAATAAAACTCCGAATTGTATATTAATTGAAATTGTCTAATTCCATATTTCCAATGATATATTATTATGTACAAAATATAATTCCTAGTACTTTAATATTAATTATTATGTCGAGTTATGACGTCTTTACTTGATAATTTTATTAACTGGCTATTAAATTGTGGTGGATTGTAATAATGTCTATATGTATAAAACAAGGTTGAACAAATAGGTAACAGGTAATTTTGACTGCTTTTTGGATGCGTACCTTCTAAGACTACGACTAGGTAACTAGGAAAAAGTAACAGACCGTACGACTAAATGCATTAGCTACCATTATTATTATTCCATGACTACAACAACCTTTGTTTTCCTTTCTCATTAGACGCCGAGCAATTAAATCATTTAAACCCTTAAGGTATTAACGTTAAGATTCACTAAAAAGGTTTAAGATTTGGTAGGTAGGTACAGGTTTAAATTAAGATTTTCTAGTTGATCAGATAGGGTTTGACAGGATTTTGTACTGTCATTGTTAATACGTCGTCACTATAAAAGTATGAGTTATTCTAATAGGTATTTCAGCGATTTACTTGGTTTCCAAATGATTTTCATCGTGGAACGTGTTGCTAGAACGAACTTAGTGTCATTATGGTGAAAAGTATATAGGGACTAAAATTAGCACTTTAGAAAATTTGCGAAGAAACTCCAAATTCAACAAATTCATGTATAAAACTTAGTTGTCTTATTCTTACACTTTTTAGTTTTAAACTTTTGGTTGTCCAATTAGGCCGGTCTAGCGTTGGAGAATGTGACCGTAAAGGTTTTAGACTTTACCTAAGACTAAATACCTTATAATCTTAGCAGTTAAAAAAGTATATATTCCTTTACGAATAAAGTATATATATATTACATATTATACGCAACAAAACTAATAAACTGCCTAGGAAAAATCAAAAAACACCCTATATACACAATTAAGAGTCGTGTCTAGACAAAATATATAGATTTTTGACTTTCTAAAATAATGACTTCGGGATGTTGTTTGCATGCTCATGCCTCGACGTGAATCTCTTTGAGCATGCTTACAAGGTACGACTTGACGCCTGCATCGCAGGTAAAATTTTCAAAACGGTCCACATATGCAAGCCCGTAGCAAAGAGTAAATAAGTTTTAGCTTCCGTTATAATTATCATATTTTCTTACATGTTACATCCCGGTATCTGAAAAAAATATTAATCATTGAATAATACTAGTGTGTTTAGCTTGGGCCAAAAGAATAGAAATTAGCATTTTTTAGCGGTAAGTGTTAAGATGAGTAATCAGATATTATTATTCTTAGATAACATTTTTTTTTAATACCTATTGTTAAATTTTTGGTTATTATTGTGCTCAGTTAGGTATTTTATTTGATACTTTTCCTCCCGCAGGAATTCAATATGTCTCAACTGCTAAACTCTCCGCCAATATTTAGCCAAATAAAAGCAAAATTTTGTATACCCATTTCTGATTTTCTGACAATGAATTTTTAGAACGGTTAGAAATAAGAAACTAATAAATTCACACCTTAATCGTAGATCGAACATCCTCTTTTGGGTAAAAACCTATCACTGACACGGGCTCGCTTGGAATTTTTCTCATTTATCCTCTCATTACTTGGACAAAAAATATCATAAGACTAAAAATATTCGCCATAAAATTCTGCATTAGGGGTTTTATATAGGCCTACTACTAGCTTACGCCCGCGACATCGTCCGCGTGTTATTGGTGATAATAGTGTAGTTTGGTAAATTACAAACTTCGAAGCCCCATTTCAACCTCATATTTAAACGTTTATTTTTAGAGTAGTTCTATGAAGTTTAGAGGTAGGGTAAGGTTGAACCAATTTTTACAAAAATCGCTGTTGCCTGGCGAAAAATGTTAAAATTGTCATTTCCATGTGTCAGAAATGTCTATTGCACATTTAGAAACATTTTGGTACCCATAAATAATATCTATAAAACCTCTGAATATTTTTAATTCATTATAAAAAAAAATAGTTGCAAGTGGTTCAATTTGGGAAACGAGTTACTTAAATTGAACCACCAGTATCCCAAATTGAACCTGCACAATATTGTACAAGATTAAGCACTGGATTTTATTACCTAAATAATAGGATACGAGTTTATTTCGTGCATTAGGATAACCTAAAAAGGGTTGTAGGTTATAGTACTTATAGAAAAAACAATACTTGTCACAACAATAACACTTTTATTGTAATGAAATTAAAGAAAAACTTAAAACATAACAAATGTGCCACTTGACTTATTAAAAAAATTAAAACACAACATAAAAAAACTTCTTTTCTAACTAAAACCGGTTTTACTTTTTCTTCTAAAATACAAAAGTATCATTAACAAAATATTACATATCAATACCAAATACCGAAGTGAACCAGGGTACAATTTTAGATACCGTTTGAGGTTCAATATGAGCAACCGACAACAAAATTTGAATTATAGCCCTAAATTTAAAAACGATTAAATTTTAAACTGGTTTAATTATTCTAAAAAATGCCTTAAATAACATGTTATTTATTACTAACATCAATGTTGCCCCTACCTTACTTGTAGGTGTGCCCCTCCTAAGAAAAAAATGAACACGTCTAGGTATTTTATTTATTATTTTTTTACACAAATTTTACATCATTTTGTCGCCAGTTTTTATATAGTCATTTGAATTTTTTTAAGCCTAAAATATAATTTAAAAAAAAAAAGTTCAAATGACTATAACTTTCTAATAACACAGTTTTTTCTCTTAAAATTTAAAAGCTGTCGACAGAATGATGTAAAATTTGTTTAGAAAAAATAATAAATAAAATACCTAGACGTGTTAATTTTTTTATTAGGAGGGGCACACCCAAAATTCAACTTTTTTTCGCAAATTACAAAATGTTATTTTTCTTTACCAAAACATGCCCAGTGGGCTTACTATTAAAACCCCTAAATGTGGTACGGGTCTTGTAAGTAGTAACAGAGATATACAACTTTGAAATTTCACCAGCCGCCACTGTAATTCAAGGGTTATTTTTGCAACGTTGAAGCTCTTTGATGCCTTAAATATCCCATTTCCTTACTTTTAACTGCGTCAATGGCATTCTTCATATTCTCTGCATTCCATTTTTTATGTGGGAGTCCTTTTTGGGGCATTTTACTGAATTTTTTTTTATAGATATAAAAGTTTTAAAACCGTACATTTAGTTGGGTTCCTAATTTTGGATATCAAATTTTAGGACACCTTTCTATCCAGAATTAGGCAACCTTTGTGATTAAGGTAGTGTGATTAAAATAAAATAAAATCTTGACAGATACTTTAGTTTCAAACACTTCGGCTTATTCTACAACTATTCTAGTACATGCATGCGAACTTTCACTTTCCTACGCTAACTACTTACCTTTTTATAATAATTTTTAGGCACAGAAACAAAAAACTCTGTAACAAATAAACACATAATGTTATGGCGCCACCCGGTGGCGTGTTCAGGAGGGGTTGGCGGGACCCCCTCCCCAGCTGTCTGAAGAAAAACATTTTTATTTCGATTTTATGACGAACTTTGGGCGCGGCCCCGAAAAAGTTTCGTCTGCGGCGCTTCTCCCCCTCGAACTTTCCATTTAGTGGCTGCCCCCCTCCCCCAAAACAAAATCCTGAATACGCCACTGGGGCAACCTAGTAGTGAACACTGAACAGCCAAATTGTGTGCCCATACAAGCTCATTCTACTTTCATATGAAAGACCTTTCGTTTTGTGGGTTCAATTACAGAAAACTATTAACAAGTTTTGAGATGATGTAGTATCCAAAATTAGGCAACTATCCAATATTAGGCGAGTTTCCTCTACATCTTTGTGTTTTTACGTTCGATTTATTCAAATGGATAATACCTAGTGGAAATAAAAATTGAAAAATTTTATTGGCGGGGGGGGGGGCGGTCAGCTGTGAATAGCCCCGGCAGTAAACAGCCTTAAGCCGGCACTGCTTATTTACATGACATGTGACGTGTGACGTCACAACCAATAGTATCACGTCTTGCAAGTTTCGAATTTTGTATGAAAATTTGTAGTAGAAATTTTTTTGTTAATAAATGTCAAGCTAATTAGATGAAAACAACCACCATAAATATCTAATTTATGCAGAGAATACAAATCAATATTTCTAAGATTTATTTGGATTATATGGGAATTCCCTATTGTTCTAGCTATTTCCTCTAGTTTTTAAGATATAGATAGCCAAAAATGTCATTCCTTCCGAAATTTCAAGGTCAATTTCTACACCGTTAGGTGAATATTGGCAGTTAAAAAAATAGATGTTCCTAATTTTCTGTTCCAGTTGGAAGACTATATTATAAACTTCTGTTAAATAATTTCTTAAGAAAAAAATTATTACTACTTTTGTTTTTCGTTAGGGGGGACTGAGCCCCCTATATTTTCTGTAGAGGGCTCGTGCCCCTGAGTCCCCCCGGAATCGGGGCATATTATGACTTCAAATTCAATTCAAAATAAATAGTTAGGTAATTGTAAACATTAAAATAAGTTCAAACCCCGTGTAAATTTAAATCTTTGACTCTGCAAGCCTGGCGGAAAGAGTCGCCTCCCCCTGCACCGTCGCCGTCGCATCAGGTGGAAACCAAGGGTTAAGACCAGCCCAGGCCACACCGTGGTCGCGCTGCCGGGTTGGACCTCCCCAGTTGGGACCACATGTGTTGTACATATTTTAGTTTTCCAATGATGTAAATAAATGATGTAAATAATTATAATTAATAAAAATCTTTGAAAGTAATAAATTTGGAAGCTGTTTTTTTCAGTGGAGTTTTCCAGCGGTTATAAATTCACTTTTTGTAAATAGTAATTTGAATATATTTAAATCTTTCAAACCTCGTGTAAATAACCTCCCCGACTCTGCAAACTTGTCGGGAAAAGTCATCCCCCCCATATACTACCACATTCTTGAGACCAAAATAGGACGACTTAACCCAGCTTACCTTGATACCAAGTTAGTGACTTAACAAAGGTACTTATATCCTCGTTTATTTCCAATATTAAGTAAAATCACATACTGTTAGTTCATTAGTCTAGACGACACAAAGTCCAAAAATTTTAAATATCTGTATAACGTTCTACTTTTGCAATTTATTGTAGTATTCATGAAGTCACATGCCCCGATTCCGGGGGGACTCAGGGCAAGAGCCCTCCACAGAAAATATAGGGGGCTCAGTTTCAAAGGAAATACAAAAGTAGTAATAATTTTTTTCTTAAGAAATTATTTAACAGAAGTTTATATAGTATCCCAATAATATAATAAACTAGACTAATGCAATTATTATTCCCAGTCTTACAAGAAAATTAGGAACATCTATTTTTTAACTGCCGATATTCACCTAAGGGTGTAGAAATTGACCTTGAAATTTCGGAAAGAATGACATTCTTGGATATCTATATCTTAAAAACTAGAGGAAATAGCTGGAACAATAGGGAATTCCCATATAATCTAAATAAATCTTAGAAATATTGTTTTGTATTCTCTGCA
Organism: Philopedon plagiatum; assembly: GCA_963971165.1. Taxonomy (NCBI): domain Eukaryota; kingdom Metazoa; phylum Arthropoda; class Insecta; order Coleoptera; family Curculionidae; genus Philopedon; species Philopedon plagiatum. The sequence continues at coordinate 37,802,126 of OZ020191.1, read as the reverse complement.
TAAAACAAATATTTATGGTGGTTGATTTTATCTAATTAGTTTGGCCTTTATTAACGAAAAAATTTCTACTACAAATTTTCATACAAAATTCGAAACTTGCAAGACGTGATACTATTGGTTGTGACGTCACATGTCATGTAAATAAGCAGTGCCGGCTTAAGGCTGTTTACTGCCCGGGGCTATTCAAAGCTGACCGCTCCTCCACCCCCCGCCAATAAAATTTTTCAATTTTTATTTCCACTAGGTATTATCCATTTGAATAAAACGAACGTAAGAACACAAAGATGTAGAGGAAAGTCGCCTAATATTGGATAGTTGCCTAATTTTGTATACTACATCATCTCAAAACTTGTTAATAGTTTTCTGTAATTGAATCCACAAAACGAAAGGTCTTTCATGTGAATGTAGAATGAGCCTGTATGGAGCACACAGTTTGGCTGTTCAGTGTTCACTACTAGGTGGCGCCAGTGGCGTATTCAGGATTTTGTTTGAAAAATAAATTTTTATTTTAAAAAAATTTATGTTTATTATTTTCCCCAAAAGCAAACCCAAAAATACAGTTTTTGATAAAATAGTGAAAGCGAATTTTCCCGCCCTTTCCAACGTCCTTTTTCTCAATTCTAAAAAGGTGGCAACCATGGATTTATTAAGAAAGGATTCGATGTCCGTATACTGTGAGCGTATCGAGCGTGAAGCCTTATATTTGTTGTTTGTTATGATGTTATGAAAACATTTCCCGTAGAGGTAGAGTTCACAAACTTTAAGGAAATATGTAATAATTGAATCAAGAATGGTAGGTAGTAGAAAGAGATAAAATAGCATTGGAGTGTTGGAGCTCAGAAGTGTTCCTGACTCTGCTGGTTGCTTAGGAAAAACGCCTGAACACTCGGTTACACGTACATCTTTGTCTAATAAACTAGAAAAGAAAAAGTGCGACTTATAGATTTATAAATGACTCAGAGCGACTTTAAATAAACCTTTAGAAATAATATAACCTATAAATAATAAAACCTTTTTAACTTATATTTATTATTATTTAGCAGAAAAATAAAATATTTTAGAGCTTTTATTACTTTTAGTAAATCATGTGATGCTTCTAACGTATTTTTTGTACAAAAATACAAGGTAAAATAAGATGTGGCCAATGTTTACAAATTGTGTTTAAACAGTGTCGTTTAGAATGGTTTGTTTTGCCTTCAAAGAATGTTAAATCATCCCGCATCCATTCTTAATAAATCCATGGTGGCAACCCTAGGGCGGCGTGATAGATATTTAAAAATGTTTTATACTAAATTAATAATTTATACTATAAATATACAGAAAGTCGACAAAAATCCACGCACGCCATCACTCATGGATTTTCGACTAAACAGCTGCATGCATTCCAAAGCATGTTGGGGGTCCGCTGGGCGTGTTATGGCCCGCGAAAATAATTATTGAGAAATCCTTTCGGCAACTTCGTGCCGACGAACAGTATTTCATTTGTCAATTGTTGGAAACATTCAAAATAATTTGGAAGCATGTTTTGAATGTTTATTTACGTGAAGGCGCGTAGTACCGATCGGTCCTGGTATAATAGCTGAAAAAAGTGAGTCAAATCAGACTAGATAAACTACGACATTCTGTTTACACAACTTGAACTTTGGCCAGGACCGGACTTCACATTTTTTATCGAAATTTATGACTGTTTAAATAGGGGAGCAGAATCTTGCTCAAATTAATTTACCGACAACGTGTGTGTAGAAATATGAAAAAACAATTGTGCTAGAACTATGAATAAGTTTAAATGAACTTGCGGTGATATTTGCCACCAATCTCACTAGTATTTACACCCTTGACTTGTATCGTTGTTTGACGAAAGGTACAGTTAGACTGCCAAATGGACTACAAAACTTAACACTTTTTGTAGTTCTGGACAATGGCAGCTAGATGGCCTGGACCACAGGGGGTGCATTATCTAATAATGATCGCTTAGTTGCATTTCTAAAAGTTCTTTACTATTCTACTACAGATGTCGCAACGATCGTCTTTTATTTTTAGAAATGGGTACTTCCAACAAACAAAAATATATCGATTGAGTACTAGATAAAAATTTTATTAGTTATGCAAAAATGATGCCATACTATATCAGAATCGTAAATATCTTGTATTCCAAAAGCCAAAGCCTAGCAATCTTTTTATAGTTTCATCAACTTTTATAAAACTTGTGATTCCAAATTCTGCTGCTCTGGGAGTATCCCCATCACGAAATACTCACGTTTGTCTATAGCAAAGCATGCGATAAAAAGACTCCACTAGAGCACAAAGAACATGCCATAGATTTTAAGAATATCGAAGCATGCAAAATCATTCACTATCAATCTTTGTAGAACCTAATTGTACAAAGGCCTTATTGGTTGATCACAACTTTCAGTATGATTCAAGAAGTACAAGAATTTTCTAAAACTGATTTTTTAGGATGCAGTTTTTGGACGGAAAGTGTGTTTTATAGCGATTGTGCAGACAGATTGGAAAAAAATGTAAAAACAGACACTTAAATCCGCAAATCGAGTTATTTTCCAAAATAATATTTATAATAACTAATAAATACGTCAGCGACTGCAAGGTTAGTTACGTCATCTAGCAGTACCTATACGAGAAAACTTCCTGTTTATAGAGAAAATTGACTAAAAATGCGTTTCAGAACAAAATTGAAATAACAACGCGGATATCTTGGTGTCAATAGATCGGTTCTTAAACCTAGGGATCCTAGGCTCCCACCCAATGTATGAAACAGTACTGGTTGAACCATTTTAACGACAAAACTTATTGATTCCAGCATAACAGTTTTTATAGTTTAACAATAAATCTATGCCCGGGCGCTAGGCAAGAAACTTATTATTATCATATAATGTTTGGATCAGATGGCCCAGTTTATATTTTATTTCGTGGATTACACCCGTTTCAGCCTAGACAATTTTCTAGCGAGATTGTGGGGCTTACGATATTGCGTTACGCCACTGCTTTCACGAGTTTTCATTGCAGTTTTAATATATTACCCATAGACCGAAAGAGTTTTCCATACAATAAGATAGCAGACAATTTTGGGAAATATGTTTCAAAAAACTTATTTTTGAAATACCTAGGGGTCTAAAAAAAATAAAACATATTTTCCGAAAAAAGATATTTTTGAAAAATTTCATACTTTCGCAAAATGGTTTAAAAAAACTGGTTTTTGAAAAAATTTTGTAAATCCATTTTCGAAAAAATTTCCTCACAAATAGATAATTGAAAAAAGCGTTTTTCAAAAAATTTTTGATTTTTTATGTATTATTATTATATTATACTATATATATGACAAAAAAAAACGAATCACCCAGTAAAAGTATATTTTTTAACCAAATTTTCTACATGTCTTTATGGGGTTAAAAATAACAATTTTTATTGAAAAAATCGCATCCTCTAGAGTTCAAATGCAGTAATGGGTCACCCCTCCATTTAAATACATTCTGCGGTTCGCCTGGGTATGCTTCTATTGAGGTGATCTATGGAATCCTGAGGAATTTCATCCCAAGTAACTTGTAGGGCATCACTCAGCTGGTGTAAGTTCATTGGAGGGTTAGGAAGTATTCCCTTTCTGCGACCCAGACATGTTCGATGGGCGAAAAATCGGGCGAACGCCCGAGCCATGGGAGAATGTTGATGTTGGTCTCTTGCGGGAGCTGTAATATACCGCTACAACATGAGGACGGGCGTTGTCTTGTTGGAACGTGACATTGTTTAGCCCTCGAATGTACGGTATAACAAGCGGTTCCAGAACATCTTGAATGTACCTTTGGCCATTCAACTGGCCTTGGAGAAATACTGGAGGAGTTCTACTACCTAGGCTGATTCCACCACAAACCATCAATGCTCTGGTAAGGACTGTCTCACGTTCCACGGCAAACTCCAAAAACTGCCATTCTCCTCTTCGACGCCTAACTCGTCTACGACCGTCGTGGGCCCACTGGCAAAATCGAGATTCGTCTCAAAACATAACTCTATTCCATTCTGCATCCCAATTTGCCCGTGCATTGCACCATTCTAATTCAAGGACCTAATGACGAATGGTTAGAGGGAGATTAATATTGGGCGATATGAAATTAGCCCGAAGGAACGAATACGTCCTATCTTTCCCAAAAAATGATTTCTACTGATCTGCAGGTACTTTGCCGATCCTTAAGGGCAAGCAATCTCAATCTCCTGCCTTCTCGATCTGTCGTTCCTCTAGGTCGTCCAGAGCCTCTTCTACGATGTTTCCTACCATCTTCTGACCAGCTTGTTCAACAATGATGCAATATTTCTTTGCATCCGTCTCCGATTTTGCGAAAGACAATTCCTCTCTCATGTAGCCCAATGATACGACCCCTTTCAAAATAACTTAGTAGATGATAAATCGGCCGTCTTGGAACTCTTGGTATTTTAACACTGTAGTGTACCTACAATTATTGTTAAAACTCTTTCAATAGAATAATGAGAACCGAAACTGATTGACAGTAGAGAATAAAATTAAACAATTTTTTTGAAGAGAATTGTCAAAAAACGAGATAAAGGCTTCACCTCTTTTGTTGAATTTTTGTCATTCATTACTCTAAATAGCCTAAGCATATGTACAGAATTTGGTTTAAACATTTACAGTTATTTCATTCTACAGTATTTATTTTAATAAAGTATGGTAAATAACATTTTTCCCCTTCCAAATAGAATTTAACATACAAGCTCTTCCTTATTATATCAAGCACAAACAACAACCTGAGCAAATCACTCCAACCGCCATTTTTATATTCAAAGATAGGCATCTTTTTTTTAATTTACCACGACGAGTCATCGTCGAAAGATATTCTAAATAGTCTAGTCAGTTATTTGAAGTCTTTGAAAATGACTGTATTTTTTGTAATCGCTGCCGTTGCTCGCCTCCCTTCGCCTTTCGCCTAAGCCGGTAGCACTCGATTGTGCTGGCTGAGCCAGTCGCGGGCCATTGCTTCCATCACGCTTGAAAGCTTTATGACCGATTGCAAAAAAACACCGGCATGTTCGCGCACTAGACTACTTAGAATTTCTTTCGACGATGCCTAAGTCATTCTACTTTTATTCTTGACGTTCCAGTAACTATACACAAATCTAAAAATCCTATAGCACGCTTTAGGAATTCATGCCCAAATAGTTTTTTATTTTTCTGAAAACCGTAAAAAAAGATTTAGTGGGATTTGGAAAGAGACCACCCAAATATGGGCTGGAAGCAAGGCGGTCCAAATTCAGGTGTAAACATAGTGACGTGAAACAGAAGTTGCCTAAATCGGCGGCAAAATTCAAAATAATCTGTTAAATCCATGAATTCAGCCTTGATATTATTTCATGTTCTTGATAACCCTTTAAGTCAAGAACTTGAACACATTTATATTTTGAATATTTTATAAAAATTATTGTCGAAAAGTTGAGTTATAAATTAAAATGGTTGGAAACTTAATTTTTGATTTATTGAAAATGCTTATTGAGTTTTGTTTAAATTTTTGTTTTAGAAGTTCTACGGCTTTGTGGTTTCCTTGGTGTTTTTACTCCTACTTGAAAACATGGTCGGAAAAACGCAAGATCCGGAAATTAAAAACAAATGCAGCTATTCAATGGATAATCTTATCTGCATGCAATGGTGCAGAAACAGTCGATGAAATTTAAGTGCATTGGTAACTGGAGAGACAAAAGTTGTGATTATAAGCAACTGCGAAAATGTTTTTCTGAAAGAGAAACATCAGTCTGAAAGACATTACGGGAATTTAATGAATTTCCAGATTACTTCTACCAAGTTTTTTGATGTGAAAGAAAATGGTTTTGTTGGGGTTTAAAAATTTAACTTATTTGAAGCTACAAAACAATTCATGGTATGAAATAGAAAAACTTACATTTAACGGTAAGTAAAATGTGTATTGGCGTGTACTGGCATCTACATTATATTATATTTTTTTTATATAAAAATCCAAAAACCCAATAACCCTCAAATAAAAAAAAAATATATATATATACTTATATATATATATATATATATATATATATATATATATATATATATATATATATATATATATATATATATATGTATATATATATTTAAATACAGTGGCAGGCAGAATTCGCAGTCCATATGGTAAACTCTTTTATTATTAGTTTTACAGAAAATATTATTCTTGATAAAAGTTGCTGCATGCTCCTATTTATTTGTAAAACTTGTTTAGAATTAATTAAAAGTTACGTGCCAATATGAAGTCATGGCCTTCTATTTAAAAAAAAACGAAAATATAACATTATGTTATCTTACTTTATATAGAGATTGAATCTACGAAAGCAAACTATTTTAAAAGATTTTCGATGTGTCCGATTTTTAATAAACAAATACCTAAATCCGACATTTTGAAGTAAACTAAAGCAACATTGAATAATATTGTCTAAAAATAATTTCAGTTCTATCCTAATTTCTCAAAAAACAAACAATATTTTATGTTATGTTCTTTGAGTGGTTTAAACAAATTTAAAAGCGTCTGGAAACTTAAAATTTAAGCAATTTTCCAAAAGTGAACGCCCAAAAAAACCTTGTAAAATAATTTGCACTTCTGGATTCAGTTTCTATACAGTATAAGATAAAAATATAAGTTTCATTTTCGTTCTTTGAATAGGAGGCCATGCCTTCATTTGGCATAACGTTTAATTCTTAACTTTTAATCAAAATTAAATCAAAACAAGTTTTACAAATTAATATATTAAATAAACTGAAAAATTAAGATACTTTGTTCTTTCGCTACTTTTAAAAATTTGCATCTCCCTTGCATATCCTAATCTTTTTTTAACTTTTAGTATGCGGTCTTTTAGTTTAAGGATATGCAGCAACTTTTATCAAGAATAACATCTGGAAAATTAATGATGGAGAAGTTTACCAAATGGAGCTCGAATTCTGCCGGTTTACATTTTTTTTAGTTAAATAAGGAATATGCACGTATTTTTTTTATTGCATAATCGTTTAAGGAAGTCATTACAAACCCAAAAAAATATTTTAAAGAAAATTACTAGGATAAGCTATATATTTTTTTTATTTTCGGTATAATTTATTACAATTTAAAAAGCCATTTGCCCTCAGTGCATAGTGACGTCAGGCTGTGCAAACTGAAGCCAGAAGATCAGCAAAAATAATGTAAAGCTTAACCTAAAGTCGAACAGGTTTGTTTTTCTCGGAAACAGTCAGAGGGGGAGCATTCGAAATTTCTGGGTTACCTAACAGAGGAATAGTGCAGCTAGTTTCGGTAAAAAATTCAGTTATACAGGATGAATCGTTTCGGAGTTATTAAATGTCAAAATCGAAATTTCTGCGATTTCCGTTGAAATCTGGTACGGGTCGCAAAAGTGAATTAAATCGATTTAAATTTTCGAAGATTGTAGAGGACCCAGAGCTTCAGAACCCTATAGGAAAAGGTGAGGACCGGAAAATGGCAAGTCATTTTTTAGGTCGAAAAAATCCATTTGCAGAACCCTCTTTGGTACCTACCTAATAACTCGAAAACGAAACGTCCGATCGAAAAACGGATTAATCAGTAAAACTTTAAAATCCCAAATAATTTCTTTTTACAACACATTTACCTAAACCTAAAACCACTGGAAAATGAATGTATTTGGGAAAAAATGGAAATTTCGATTTTTAGCCCAAATTTTTCTCGGTGTTTATTTTTTTTGTGGGTCAAAATGGATCCAAATTAAAATCGGAAAAGCTGGTAGAAATACATGATATCTATATTTTTTAGCTTTTTCTTTCGTTATAGCACAGAAAACATAGCTACGTTTCTGTGGTTGTAGGAAGGGAGCAATCGCCGATTAAATTTAGATTTTTTGACTTTTTTTCAACTCGATATCGGTACCTTTAAATCACCCCATACTATTTGCCATCTAATTTTTTTTCCAATTTTTGATCGCTATCTTATAGGGGGATAATCAGACTTTAAAATGAATACAGAATGAGTCATGCAGGAGGATAAAAACTCAATTTTCTTGATTTTTCCCAACAAGTCCTATTTTTAACCGGCATTATTCTGCACTATTTTTTCTATAATTTCCAGTGATTCTTTTTGGGTTTATTTTATCCATTAATTATATCAGAAAACCTCCCACTAATTTAAATCGCTTATTTTTTCGTTAGTTAGATATAAATAAATAGGTTTATTTGCATTGTGGATATGCAAAATTTGAAGCTTTTAAATTTTCGAATTTTCGACCATTTCCATAAAAACAAAGAATTGAGTTTATTTACGTCGAAATTATTAAAATATGATGGGGCAAAATTTCGCAAAAATGCCAGTTTTTGTTGCAAGATTGGAAGGTTCCTGGGCCTGGGTAAAAAAAAATTAAACTTTGTTTCGCAAATTACAAAATGTATTTTTCTTTATCACAACTTTCCCAGGGTGGTCAGCTCACTATTAAAACACCTAAATTTGGCACGGGTCCTGTAAGTAGGAACAGAGATACAACTTTGAAATTTCATAAACCGGCACTGCATAGGCGTCTAATATTATTATAGTGTAACATACATAAATATTAAGATGTGCTTTATTGAAATATGTGTTAGGCAAATCGACAATATTGCACTTTTTTATCCGTATTCTTTTCATATGGCAAACCTCGTGCTTCGGACTATAGTTAATATTTTTAAAGAATTTTCCACCCGATCCTTTCGCCCCCCTCCCCCGCTGTGATTTTTTTACATCCGTTACATGAACTTAGCTTTTTTGACTAACGCCGAAAATGACCCTTTAGTTAATATTTTTGGAGACATTGACATTCACTCCTCTTTATTCCCCCCCTCCCAACGTGAATTTCCTAGACATCTGTTACGCAAAATTAAATTTTTTGACCTGTTACTTAACATTTTTGGAGAAATTGCCATCGCTCCTTTTTATCCCCCCCCCCCCACGTTAATTTTTTTAACATCGGTTAGATCAAATTAGATTTTATGACCTCAATAACCCCGAAAAAGATATATATATATATATATATATATATATATATATATATATATATATATATATATATATATATATATATATATACATATATATATATATATATATATATATATATATATATATATATATATATATATATATATATATATACATATATATATATATATATATATATATATATATATATATATATATATATATATATATATATATATATATATATATATATATATATGTACCTATATACAGGGTGTTATGGAAATCATTTAATATATTGGAATGGGTAACTCCTGATATGAATTCAGATTGAATAAAAATATTCATAAATGGTGTTTCACTATTAAAAAAGGTAAATATCGGCCCTCGAAAAAAAATTTTTTAGTACCTGCGCGCCACTGTCATAAATACATGGCCATATAAAAAACAGCAAGAAATGTCAGTTACAGAAAAAAATTTTTTTGTTTCGAAGTCAGGCGTTGCCAAATTTTTTTACCATATTTCTATGAATCAAGTTTGAAAACCTAATATCTTTGTTACCTTTAAAGAAAGAACTCCTAGTAACACTAATTTCAAAGAGCTAAAATATTACAACACAAAACAATACAGAGAACTGCTCTTCAAGTGAAGTGTAAAATAATAATCTTCAACTAAACATACTTATTAGCACTGGAAGTGGAAACTTTCTTCTTCACTAAATAATATCCACAAATGTCCAGTGTTATCCTTATAGCACTGGAAACATTCTTTTTCACTAATTAATAAAGTTAATATACTTAATATACTTATAATAATAAGTTACAAAACTGGATTAATGTGTAAGGAATGTAAACAAAGTGATGACATTCCCAAACCAGAGAAGTATATCGAAATTATGTATTTAAAGACTTTAGTGGACGAACTAAAGAGTAAAATTGAAATTCTTCAAGAAAACAATAAACTTCTTAAAGAAAAAAATGCTTACTTGGAAAAGAATATAGAAAATTTCGAAAATTCTAACCTAATAAAAAAAGCCGTAAAACCAAAAATTCCGTGAAATTAGCTGCGAAAGAAACAGAAGAAGCAGAAATTGGCATCGAACAAAACGACTTGAAATAAGGACCACAACAACAGTCTAGCGTGACTGCAAGCCATCCCAAGAAAAAAGAAGAAAATGACAGTGGCATTAACCCTACTTTCAGCCCCTTCAATCAAACCCTTTTATTTTCTTTGATTTTTCTATGCTTTCAACGAAGTTGAACAAAAACAAACAGAAGCTTACAGTAAAAAATAAAAGAAACAAGTGGACCCAAAACTGAGACCAAACTCAATCGAAGGCAAACAGAGGATGCAACCACCTTGAAAGCCGCTTCATCAGGTAGCTATTCTTGGTAATTTGTATCACGATTGTCTAATGACACAAAACCTGAGGATATTGGAAAATACCTAAAATTAAATTATAACATCGACTGTGAATGCGAACGGATAAAAACAAAGTGGAAGCAGAAATATAGTTCTTTTAAAATTGGTGTGCCCACGGATAAAAAATCTGTCATTCTTGACAAAAATGTTTAGCCAGTTGGTATTCAAGTAAACAGTTTTTTAAACCTAACTAGGTTAGAACCTCAACAGGGGCGAAGCCTGGTGGTAGCAAATCGTCATGTATAAAACTGCTACATTACAATGTCCGCTCTGTGAAAAACAAGCTTCACGAGCTCGAGGCTGCCATTGCTGATTGTGACCTGGGAGTCTTATGTTTAACAGAACATTGGCTGGAACAGGAAGAAATAGATCCGCTGAGCCTGCTGGATTATGTTGTCAGCGCATCTACATCACGAAGTCAGTCACTTGGTGGTGGAACAGCTGCATCTCTCAAGTTTCTAGGGCTATACCTAGATAGGAAGCTGAAATGGGATGTTCATGTAGCTAATGTTTGTAAAAGACTTGGAAGTAGTGTATTTGTTTTACAAAATTTGAGTGAATGTGTTTCAATAAATACCCTGAGAACAGCATATCATGGAATTTTCCATAGTGTTATGACATATGACATTATCGCATGGGGACGGTCACCTCATGCACAAGAGTCTTTGGTCTCCAGCAAAAAGGCAGTCAGAATCATGGCAGGCTTAGGGTACAGGGAGGATTGTGGGAATGCCTTTGTTCAGTTGGGAGTTCTTACCCTTCCTTCGGCTTACATCCTGCAAAGTTTCCTCTACATCAAAGAAAAGGATGACCTACTGTCTTACCAAGACATACATGACCATGACACTAGGAATAAGACCAACTACGTTCCACAACACTGCAGGTTGGGTAAATGTCAGGCTCGACCAGAATATTATGCCGTAAAACTGTTTACTAAGTTACCCCAAAATGTTAAAGAGCTCTCTACTCAGCAGTTTAAAATGAAGGTGAAACAGTTCCTAATAAAACATGCTTTTTACATCACAAAACAGTACTTAGATTATAGTTGTAATATATTTTAATATTTTTATTTAGATTTTTTAATGTGTTTGTATTGTGTTCATTTCGATTTATAAATTTTAATGCATTGTATTGTCAGGAATGTTTTTATTATTGTCTAAATATGAAAATTATTTTATCTGTAATTGACGTGTGTAAACAATTTATTTGTAATAGCATGAATAAATGAATTTGAATAGAAAATTAAACTGTTTTAAACCACGATTGTATAGGGATATCCAAATAAAAGTGAACAGGCATATAACTTTTTTATTTTTAAAGATGGAAAAAAATGTTAAATATGAAAGCTTTGGGGATTTTTATAGATCATGCATATATCTTATCAGCAAAATAATCGAGCATCGGATAAAAAAAATCCAAAAATATGATAAAAATCATACCATCCAATTTAAAATAAGTGAGAAAATCAATGTTTTATACTATATTTCTTTTATTCGATACTCAATTGTTTTGCTGATAAGATATATGAATGATTCATAAAAATCCCCAAAGCTTTCATATTTAACATTTTTTCTCATTTTTAAAAATAAAAAAGTTATAAGGCCTGTTCACTTTTATTTGGATATCCCTGTACATATTACCACGTACACAGTATATTATCCAATTTGAATTTGTTGTAAAAATGCTAAAAATATATAAAATAATGCAAACAAGGGGCGCCATCAAGGAGGGGGGGGGGGCAAAATGAAAATTGGAGAGCTTCCAACTATACGATGGTGGTTAAAACTTAAAAGGGGCACCCCGTATATAAATATGTTTAAAGGCACAACTATAGAGATGGTAGTGACCAGTGGCATATGGTGAAATTTCTAAGTTTATATCTCTGTTCCTACGTACAGGACCGGTCCCAATTTTAATTGGTTTTAATTCCCACTGGGAATGTTTTTGTAAAGAAAAAAAAACGTTTTGAATTTGCGAAAAAAGTTGAATTTTTGCTTGAGTTTACCAGAACATTCCCAGTGGGCACACTATTAAAACCTCTAAATTTGGTCGGGTCCTGTAAATAGGAACAGAGATATACAACTTTGAAATTTCACCATACGCCACTGGTACTGACCTACGTTACTAGCCATTATATCTAGTTCACGATACACTTACAATGGTATGCTACGTTATGACGTCACTTCGAGGGAAAATTTTAAATTGACTAGGCGCTTACCTGAGCAAATGAAATATGACAATAATATTTTAATAAATGTCAACTCAACATACTATCCGACAATAAACTGACCTGTAATATTTGAATAAACGTCAACCCAATACACTACCCGACAATAAATTGACCTGTACATATGTACAAGGGGTGCAAGTGTCTAGTCAGTTGAGGATTTTCCCTCGAAGTGACGTCATATGTAGCATACTGTTGCAAGTGTATCGTGATCTAGTTTAATAAGAAGCATGAAAAGGTAGTAATAAAAAAATAATTCCTCTGTATCGATACACGATAGCTCAAGCTCCTGTTTTATAACAAACGACATAAAATTTTAATGTTTTATTTTAAAAAAATATCTAAACTCTAAAACTGTCTAGAAGACAAAAAATAAAATATAATCCATAGAGGAATGTAACAATAATCAAAATAAATAATTCTTTGAACAAAATTCAATATTTAAAGTAGTTAGTCGACTTATTTCTTTTAGGTATATGTCTTCTATATGTAACAATGGCAATTCTTTAAGCATACTTATATTGTTTCAATATAGTGTTTCTTTCTTCTAAAATGTTATTTTTTCTTTGTTTTTCCTGTAACTTTTTTTCTTTTATTTCCAGAAGTTTTTTTATAGAAATCTTTTCTATCCTGTCTTATTTCCTTTAGAATATGTATATGTCCTTAACTCTTTATTCTTGTAACTAGTTTTTACTGACATTGTTTTTACAGATGCTACTTCCTTTGTCTTCTCAGTGGCATTTGCTTCCATTATAATATCCTGCATTATATTCTCCTTTTCCATGTTTGTGTCCACTAAACCAGTATTTTCCTTCTCAATTGCTGAATAAATCACGGTGTCTGAAGACAGCAATATAGCTGGATGTATTCCTTTTACCTAGAATTTTATCCATAATCTCTACATATTCAAAATCTTTCCTTCCTCGGCCTGTTATTGTTATCTATATATTTTTTGTACATTCTTTCTAAATGTTTCCACCGATTCTCACAATTTGAAGCAGTTATGTTTTGTTTTGTTTTGTACCGTAATTCTTTTGCTATTCCCTCAAACATTTTCTTAAGGTTTCTTATTTTTAAAGAACCAACTTGGTTCCTATAATCTTTATACAAATCCAAGAACATAAGTGTAGAATTGTGACTCCACTTATATGATTCTCCTTCATCTTGGGCTTGGGAAGGATTGGTTGAGGGCAATATTATAAACTCCGACATACCTAAAAAAGGAAATATTGCTCTATTCTACGGTAAAGTGAAAATCTGGCAAAAACTTACCTTCTTGTTCACACATTTTAATAAATATTTGCAAAACAAACAATCTACTAAAAATCTGACACATAAAAAAGTATGGTTAATGGTTAATTCTGCTTCCTTTCTTAAAATCGATGACGCCTTTTTTCTCTTTTTCGATATATGGGCTTAGCAGTTAACTCTAGTGTTTCAAAGACAATAATACAAACAGGCCTTTTATTTTAAATTTTCGCGCCAAATAAAAGTACAGGAAGAGGAAGTGACAAAGAGACATGTTTCATGATGAAGGGAGATCGAAATAGAAGGATTTCTTGTCATCAAAGGTCCGTGCGCCATATTTAAGTTTAAGTTTGTCAACAGCACACAAGCCACACAATTGAATGTTTTAATTTTTTTTTTTCGTTTAAAGATTTAAATAATTTAATTTATTTTCACTACCTAGAAAATGGTCTTCGTCGATCCGTTGTTAACCAATATTTTGATCAGTTTTATCTAGTTTCTTTGAGTGAGTAGCGTAATAGGGTTGAAAACTAAATTTAATTTAAAACACTAATAATATTTACGTATTATATGGTAACGTTTGCCGGTGCAAATGTAATTTAGCGGATCTGGTTATACTTTTGAAGTAAGTACTAGGTATGTAGTTGTGCTCAATTCAATTAGTATTTTCGTTTTGATTTTTAACATTTCCTTGGCAGAAAGTTTAAGCTAGTAAGAATAACGCTTATTTCATTAATAACGTAATATAGGGTGTCTTAAATATTACTTAAAACTAAGGCTACTGACAAAAATGATTGATTTCGCAGTGGATTTTTACTATTTTTTTTAGTTTCTTCGTAGGAAGAGGTTAAAAAAAATTCTTAAATGTCTTAAATTACGCTTAAAAACAGAAAATAAATTCTCCTTAAAGATTTATACGTCTGACAACGTTTCAACAAATTCATTTGTTTAAAGTTTTTCGCGCGCAAATTTCCGTCAAGCGCCTTGTGTACGATCAGCCAGATGCGGCGAATATAGACTGGTTTTAGGGTATTTTTGAAAATTTTTAAAATGTTCGATTTAAGAAAAAAAAAGTATTAGATATGTCTGTAGACCATCCCAGGAGTCACCCATTCCAATATATTAAATGATTTCCATAACACCCTGTATATGAACATTTTTAAAGAAATTCTCAGCCGCTTTTTTATTATCTCTATCCACCCGTAACTTTTCTTTTAACATATTTTGTTAGTAAAGATTTGATATTCTGACCTCGCTAGCCTATAAATTGACATGTTAGTTAACATTTTTGAATAAATTCCTAGTCACTCCTTTTTATCACAA
Source organism: Philopedon plagiatum (assembly GCA_963971165.1). NCBI lineage: Eukaryota > Metazoa > Arthropoda > Insecta > Coleoptera > Curculionidae > Philopedon > Philopedon plagiatum. The sequence continues at coordinate 37,786,916 of OZ020191.1, read as the reverse complement.
AAAAAAATTCTAAGCCGCTCCGGTTTTACCCTTCTCGCCCCCTCTCCTTTATTATTTTTTAAAGTCAAATACCAACAGGACCACCATGCTAAACACAACGAAGAAATTTTTTTAAAATCGGTGCTGCCATTCCGAAGTACACTAGTAAACACGCAAAAATTGTCGATTTCAAGAGATTTTTTTTAATTTTTCGCAGATTTTTTACGTTTTCACTTACTTCAGCAAAAAAAAACCTTAAAATGGAACCGTTCGGAAGAACTCATTTACAAAACAAAAATTTTTTTCGAAATCGGTTAATCCGTTCAAGAATTATGCGTGAACATACATAAAAAAATGACACTTACGGGTCGAATTGATAACCTCCTCGTGAAGCCGGTTGTCAAAAATAATAGACAGTATCTTACTATGACCAAACAACGAGGACAAGACGTTGGACTCAGTCCTCAGTCGTATTTTATGAGGTCGTAGTTAGTTACAAAACTCTAAGTCATCGGCGCCTTTGGAATAGTAATAGTAGAATAGTTGTACATATTTACAAACCTGATGTGACTTTTTCTCTGGAGCAGTGTTGCCAACGGTCTAATAATCATCAGAATCTACGATAATTTTGGCCATCATTCGCTAATCGATAATGACCCATTATCAACAGCCTAATCTACCATAATTTACGAAAACAGAATTTTAACTTTTTTTTAAATTAATACACAAAGAATGTGCATTACGTTTTTTATTTTCGAAAAAGGAGGAGGCTTTTGGTGCTGCTGTTTGTAATATTAAGCATGTGGTGGATAGATGGCACACTGAACCGCTAATGCCCGGTTTTATAGACTCGAGATAACTTTACCCCGAGAGTTAACCCGCGAATCCATCAATCGCGCCAATTCGCGGGTTAACTCTCGGGATAAAGTTAGCTCGAGTCTATAAAACCGGGCATTACAACTGCAGTGGGAGTCCCACTGTGGGACTCCGCGAGGTAGTAGAATTCTATTTGTAGAGACAAAGCGATATTTTTTCGCTCTGTTTTACGTTCGCTGTCGAATGATCGTCAGACAAAAACAACACGATCGCTTTGTGTCGATAATAGAAAACTATAACAACGCGGAGTAGCAATGCGGTTCGTCGGTTTTTTAGCTTCGTTGTTCATTCTTCTGGGTTTCCCTCAGTGAAGCGCCGTCGTAAAAGTAATTTACCTAAATTTGTCCGATTTGTCCGAAACAAATTATGATTGCCTGTGTGTTAGAATAAAGTTTTGATTTGAAAATTTGTCATATTTGTAAACTTTTTGTTTGGCGAAAGCGCAAGAGCATATAATTTTTAGATAAAAAAACGTTTGGAGGTTAAAGCAATAAATAATAAAATTTGTACAATATGCCTAATCTTTAAAAATACAAAATTTGTTGTACCTATATATAGTATATATTAATTTTTTTTCTGATAATTTCTTCCCCAATCTGATAATTTTTTTATTATTTTCTGATATTTTTACTTTCAATCATTGGCAACACTGCTCTGGAGTGACATGCTCCGACTTAGGTATTAATTCCGACGTTGCATCGACGTCAATTTACAACAATTTTGATCTAGTAAAATAAGTACAAAATATGGAATGTTAACGAGTCACTGGGAGTCTACCTTAACAACTACATATAAGTTAAAATTTTTCGTTTGCTAAGTGATGCCACAGAAAACATAGCTGTAGCTATGTTTTCTGTGGTGATGTCTAAATGGATAGAATAGAATAATCGAATTAGAGTATTCTATTAAATCCCCAAAAAAGCTTAAAACTGTTCAAAAAATATTCGTAGATATTTGTCTAAACAACAAAATAATTGAACCTGTCGAAGTTGCAAAACCCACTCGTTTTCGAATAGAACAAATATTACAAATGTATTTATGTAGCATTTATTGTTAAATAAATCGATTTACTATTGTTGTCATTTCTTACTTGCTGTTAAATATATATGATATATTTTTTATTTTTCAGGATTAGAAAATCTGGAAGTTCTAAATATAGCACACAACCATCTTGAAATCCTAAATCCAGAGAGTTTCTCCACTGTTCAAAAATTGAAAGGACTGGATTTATCAAAAAATAATTTAAGGACCATACCTCCACATATATTCAGTAGTTTAGTGCAGTTAGAAAACTTATATTTAAATGAAAATAGGATTAAGTGTATTGGACATGAAGCATTTTTGGGATTAAATCAACTGACTAATTTAATTTTAACAAGAAATAATTTGGAAACTGTTGACGCCAGTGAATTTAATACTATAAAAAACTTGACACATTTAAGCCTAGATTTTAATTCTATTAAAACAATTACAGGCCGATTTCAATTAGAAAATTTAAAATTTTTACAGTTAGGCAGTAATAAACTCACAAATTTGTCAGATGAAATTTTCGAAAGCTGCCAAGCGTTAATGTCAATCGGCCTGGCAAGCAATAATTTACGAAATTTATCGGCTTTCCCATTCCTTAACCTTAGTAACTTAAGACACTTAAATCTGGCAAACAATGGTGTGCCAGTAAATAGTTTAAAGGACTTAGCTAATAAAACATTAATAATCTATTAATAAATAGAATAAAATTATTTTTCTGACTGAAGCCCAAATCATTCCCAAATCCTCAACTAATAATCCTGTTTCCAAGCTTTAAAATTCTCTTATTTCTTGCATCTCTCCTGAACTTGGATCAGGCAAGTCCGATGTCCTCTTGCTCAAACTTAAATCTCCCACCAAATTTATCTGTTGCATCTATCGCTCCCCGTCAGACAAGTCCTACAATGAGTTCTTCGACTTTCTGTCGGCAGTTGACCATCTTATTTTTGAATTCCCTCCGCGAAAGTTGTTGTCCTAGGCGACTTTAATATCCACAGTAAGCATGGCATGTTTAGGTTCCACGAAAACCAACCCGAAAGGCAGAGTAGCAGAAAACATCGCAATCGGAAACTCGCTTACCAACTTAATTATTAAACGCAAATAGACTTTCCCCGCTTTTCTACCCATACTCCAAACCCACTTAATATTTTCCCTACTACCCACCCATCCTGAGCCATAGGTACTTATTCTGTATGCGCTCCCCTTGGTCGGTCAAGTCCCGGCCTCATTCATTACCGTTTCTTGTCCCATACATTCTCAATTCGTTGAAAACATGCCGGGCACACTATCTACTAACTAGCACTACAATTCTGCCGATTGGGATGCTGTTCCACTTCCTATCCCTCCGAAATCTACTCTCAGATCACAGATATCGTTCAAGAAGGCATTAAAAGTTTCTTTCCACATACCATCAAAAGCCCTTACAATCCTTGGTTGTCCAAGGCCTCCTCCATCACAAAAGGTTTCTTCAAAATGCTACACCCGACAATTATTTGATCTTCATTGTGGCAAGAAATCAATACAATCAAACTATTTCGGAGTGTAGAAATGATTTTAGCCACCTCGTAAAAGATAAACTGCTTTCCTGTTCCAATGGCAGTAAAACTTTTGGCGAATAACACAACAATAAATAAATGAATGATTTCTTCGACAGTACAAGTGCACCACTGTACGATAATATAGAGAAATTTCTCTATACATGAATATATAGAAAATGGGGAATTTTCTGCGGTCGATAAAAGTTATACATGTCAGCAAAAGTAAATGATTTTATTCTTTCGCTAGTGCAAACACAAGACCGTAAAATGACAACTAAAATAAAATAGTAGCACTATTCTTTTTAATTCTGATCTGGGTGCCCTCCTGATATCGCGATTTCTGGGCATTTACCTTTCACCAGGCAGGCTTACACCCAGGGTGGCTGAAGAATAAACCACATTTTGACAAGAATCAAAAGTGTTAGCCTGCCTGAGTGATGAAGGGTAAGTTCCCTGAAATCGCAAGAGTAGGAGGGCACCCAGACCAGAATTAAATGAATATATATATATATATATATATATATATATATATATATATATATATATATATATATATATATATATATATATATATATATAAAGTGCAATGAATTAATCAAACAATTGTATAATACAGGACAAATAGATGAGGCCACAAAGAAAAAGCTTACAAGTTACAAGAGTACATCTCCAAAAATTTTACTCATTACCTAAAATCCACAAACCAACCTTGTCTGTCAGGCCAATTGTATATAGCTTCAATTGGTGCACATACGGAATTTATTGCAATTTTTATAACTGAAATCCTCACAAAATTACCTATTATATTAAAGAGTCTTTCCAAGTCTATGAAAAATTTAACCAATTACAGCTTCCTGATGGCTATGTGGTAGCAAGCCTCGATGGTGTCTCTCTTTTCAGCAATGTTTACTATGATGCTGCACACAGGGCCATCTATAAGTGTTGGTACCGCATTAGTAACTATTGTAATACAGACAGAGACTCCTTTCTTAGATTAATTGAATTTCTTTTTGATAACACATATTTCTCATTTGACAACAAATACTATAAACAAACTTTTGGTACCCCAATGGCGTCTTCTGTCTCTCCTATACTTGCAACGTATGTGATGGACGAATTGCTGGACACAGTTCTTCCTGTTCTCTCCTTTAATCCCCTTTTTTTAAAAGAATACGTGGATGATATAATTGTAGCACTACCACAAAATGGAATTAATGAGATACTTGAAACCTTAAATGATTTCGATCAACACATCCAGTTCACTATAGAAACCGAAGACCCTACCTGCTCGGTTCCTTTCCTAGATACCAAATTCACACGAACTCACAACAACAAAATCGTGATAGATTGGTACAGGAAACCTTGCAGCTCAGGACGATACCTGAATTATTTCTCGTATCATAAACATAATATGAAAGTGAATCTGGTTAAACAAATGAAATCAAGAATTCTAAAAATCTCAGATCCATCTCTACATAAAAAAATCTTAGATATCCTGGCTCAATTATTCATCGATAATTCATATCCGCCCAAACTGATTAATAGAATTTTGTTCAGCACTCCTGCCATCAACATACCTGTACTAAATGAACATAACCTAATAAATAATAACAATAATATAACTGAAGTGACGCAAACTACTAAATTCATATCACTTCCCTACATTAGAGAGATAACCCCGGCGCTGTCCAGAATAATAAATCAGGTAGTCAATGTCAAAATCGCGAACAAACCAGTACTCACAATTTCTTCGGTGCACTCCAGGCTTAAAGACAAGGTCCCTCTTACTCGAAGAACAGATGTGGTTTACAGCATTCCTTGTACAGACTGTGAAAAAATATACATAGGCCAAACTACAAGACCATTGGCCGACAGAATCACAGCACACAAGAGTGATTGTAGACTGCATCCAGAGAGGTGTGCTCTGGCACAACACGCTAATAACTTACTACATAACTTTGATTATAATGCAACCAAGATACTTGCTACACAGAAAAATAACTCTAAAAGATCTTTTCTTGAAATGGCCTTTATTTCACAAGAACCTAATTGCATAAATAAAAAAACCGATATAAAACACCTAAGTGAAATATATTAATATCTATTATTTTTAGACAAGGATCATCGTTTGAACGACTCTGAGATTCAAGTATAATGACAATTGATTGTATAATAAAAATTATTTTTTTCCTTCACAACAAATTCAAGAATACTTACCCATTTCCTACATATAACAAAATCTTTTATCAAATTACAAATAATTCTAATTGAAATTCATAGATGTCTCATAAATAAGCTTTTAAATGCATCCGCTAGGGTGTACTTCCTGACCGCAATATAAATCCAACAAGTTATCTCAACAAGGTAAATAACACACCTAATTTTACAGACTTCTGTAATCATGTTTCGCATATAATTTAATATAATACACAGATGTCGCTAATAACTGACTTCTGACAGTCCATCGTGAGTTTCCCGCTCAATCAAATCAGTCTGTCAAAGGCCTGTCATCTCGTGCCGCATGGCTAAAATGAATTTCAAAAAACTGAGAAAGAAATGATTTTTAATTTTCATCTTTTTTTTTTTTAATTAATGACTTCCATGTAATTTTAATCTGTCTGTGCTATTGTGTAATAAATGTAAATTTAGAATAATTAAGTAATTCATGACGCTTGGTTTTCGATCCCACTCTGGAGGACTTCACTGATTCCCTAGATAATACTTTAACACCGTTAATGAACATCCTCAACTAAGTTGTAAGTAATAAATTTGCTTATAAGCTCACTTAAAACAATGGTTAATATAAGAACCATGTTTAATACTAGCAATTCTTTGTAGTCTCCCTGAAGATGAAAATAAATATTTTCGAAAGCTTGGAACAACTTTAAAGAGTATTCTTTCATTTGCTGCGCAACCCAATATTACTAGTTCACTATATATATATATATATATATATATATATATATATATATATATATATATATATATATATATATATATATATATACAGGGTGTCCCAGGATAGGTGTTACGATAGGACAAATGGGTCAAAACTTTTTGAATTTGAAAATGGCATTTTGGGAACATGCCCCGCTTGGCCCAAAACTGAGAAATACAAAATTTCACTCGGATTGGTATTACACAGGGTGAGTTATAACTAAAAATATGAAAAATGGCCAAGAGTAAAGTACTCTTATTTTTTCAAATGGAACAAAAGCTTAGTAGAAAAAGTTGTTCAGAAATGAAACTAATTTGATGTCATTAGTTACCACTTGTTTTATCTTCATAATTGTTAATTTTTTCAATTTTGCGTAGGTAATATTTAATAAATTTTGTTATGTTTTTTTTCGGTTTTTTATTATACTTGGAAACTACGTTTCCTAACATTTAATATGTACATTTACCAGGTATAGCCTAATAATGCATTGTAGTACGATATTGGTGGAAAATGTACTATTACATTTCAAAAAAATTGACAAAAATAAAAATATTGACTAGAAAGCTCTAATTTCAAATTATAATATTAGTTTCATTTCTGAACAACTTTTGCTA